>MUAA02000016.1:0-1464819 GCA_014180765.2 Marchantia paleacea
AACCGTGACACAGAGTCCAGCTACAGAGCATCCATAGCAACTTCAAAAGGCGCAGCAAGCGACTGCCTACGGAGTCGCAAACGCTCGATCGCAAAACTCAGCCACTTGAGTTTCGAAGGTACAGAGAGATTATGCACCCATAAGACAGAATTGGGTTTTAGGCAAAGTTTAAGTTACATCTTCGATACACGGGTACTCAATCTGAGAGCATGTGAGCGACTGTTGCAAACATTAAAAGTCACATGTGACAATGCCTTTCATGGCTTGTCAAGAACCCCACCCCTAACTTGTACCTGTAACCAAATCTTTGTGAACTTATAGTTCTTACAGACGCCACACATCTAAGTTATCGAAGACAGCACCCAATACAATCCACTCTACTTTGAAGTCCGTCACATCATTGCAGCTTTCTCTCGTCAAACGCCTTCTATCCGCCTCCGCCTACTCCTCAATGGGCTCAGTAAAGTCAGACGTCGGGTCAATATCCTACGGTTTCCAGTTTTACTACAAAACCAACCATGTTTTTAAGAGCAGTAATGGAAAACGTCTCGGGGCACTCGTTTGATAGGCTTTGAGAGCAATACGATAGACAGATAGGAGAAGAAAACAAAGAGCAGATATATTTACCTGCTTGTGAAACTCTGTGAGCTTTGCAATTCGATGAAGCGCGGAAAACTCAACAAAAGCTCTTCACAGCTGATGATGCAGAACATGTCACGAATAAGTCCCGGTTACCGAACTGAACAATCAAATTCTCTACAAACTTCACTGAATGTGCACCTTGCAATAACCTCGGCTTCTTCCTCGAACAAGCTTTGAATCTCTCCAGGTGCCCCAGAATACATGCCGGCATTTTCGTCCCTACGTCTCCATAACAGCATCGGCAGCTCACCAATGACTGTTCCGGCACCGATTCTCATTAACAGGGCATGCTCCTGAACTCCTCCAAGAACCTGAGAGCTACGCCGTGTGTTTCAGTCACGCGATTTGCATCGGTCAGCTCCCAGGTATGACTGGCAGTTCAATTCACCGCCAAGTGTCCACCCTCAAATTGAAATGCATGATTGTGCGCGGGGGAGAGAGTGCGCGCCCTATAGAATGAGAGAGAACCGCTAAAAAAAAGCTAGTTTTCTGGCGCAGCTTCTGCTTTAAGACTTCGTTGCCGCTCCACCCGACTTAGCATTCACCGATAACATTCACCGATGATGTGGAGAAGAAGCAGTGCTCGTTCCACCTCCTGAGTTCCAAAATCCACAACCTGTGATCTCGGAGAAAATCTCCGCTGTCAGGTTGATTCAAGAGCTCGGGCCACGAATCCTCCGAAAATTCATCAAAATTTACCCAAGCTAGCGTTACAACCCGGGATTCCTCGTGGAGAGATTCCAACTGGCCCGCCACCTCAGAATTTCTAAAACCCTAACACATAACGAGCTCCAGAGTTCCAGCTCTCTGATCACGCCAAAAAAAATCCTTCCGGACTTGCTCTTTTGCAACTCCGAGGGCGTGCTTCCTCTCCCCTCCTCCCCTTGCTCACCAAATCAAGCGGAACGAAATCCCTGTCGAACAAACGACGCGAAAATCCGCCTCGCGTTGCCTCACATGCCTCGCGTAGCCTCGCTCCACCTCTCTCTGCTCTCCGACCTCCCCTCGCCTCGGACATGCGTTCGGCCTCCCTCCCTCCGCACCCTAAGATGCACCTGCTCCTCATTCCATACCTCGCTTCCTCGCTCACTGCTGATTTGATCGACCTCCTCTTCGCTCGCCTTCAGTTCCGTTCGTCTCGTCTCGTATCGTGGCGTGGCCGCGAGCAAGAAGAAAAGAGAGGAATGGAATGAGAGGGAAGGGAGGCGAGGGGGTAGGCAAAGAGAAGCCGAGGAAGGCAGGGCAAGGGACGACGGGGTCGCGGCGCGGTGAAGGGGAGGGAAGAACTGACCGATGTGAGGTGCGGTGAGGTGACGGTCCCTCGAGGTGGGGAAATTACAAACACTAATAGCGAATAGTGATAGATTGATTACTACTGAGGGGTCGAAGTTGAGGTCAGAGAGCGAGTGAGTGAGTGCATGAATGACACCAATGACAACGAAGACGACGTCCTCCGTTCGTTCCCTGGCTTGCTTCGTTCGCTCTCTTCGCTCGGTTGTTGGCTGCCTGGCGCTCTGGCGCGTTGCGCTGCTTTGGCTTGGCTTGGCTGCGGGACGCTGCACCGCCAACGCGCGTCATGTCATGTCAATCCAGTCCAGAGCAAAGCGAGAGCCAGAAGAAGACGATTTGCATGCCTGCCATTTCTTCACCAGATCCCTCCTCGCCCTCTGCCTCTCTGCTGTGTTGTGGTGCTGCCACACCACACCCCCTCCACTGCTCTATTATATTCTACGTCATTAAGCGAACAAGCAGAAAAGGACGGACCCCAGGAGGAGGAGGAGGAGGAGGTCTCTTTAGTCTTCGCACTCTAATTCCTCCCTCCCTCCCTTCGCCGCGCTCTCTCTCTCTCTCTCTCTCTCTTGCGCCTTCTACCCTTCTCCTCTTCTCATATGCCCGCTCGTGGTGGGTTTAGTATATCCAAATGCGACTATTATTGTATTCCCTTCCGTCCGAGAACGACTCCGGCTCGGTTGTTCACCTTTTCATGTCCCGGTAAGTGTTAAAACACTTGTTTCGAGAGGAATCCTTTTTGGACCCCTTCATGGTGGGCCTTTATGTGTTCCACCATATTGAGTGTGTCCCTTGTAATGTAACGCAATCACTAGTTAGGTAGATGTGCTCATGCATGAGCGTATGCAACAATTAGAGCCAATTGTGCAGTTAGCGTCATTCCCACTAGAACTACCGTTAGTATCGACAATGTCGTAAGAAGTCCTAGGGTTAAAGGGGTAGAGTCCAAATTAGGGCTCTTTGGGGTGTACTTTTCCAAGTTGAGACTTTGAAAGTGTGACTATAGTGTAGAGTAGCTAGTGCATAAACATGGAGTCTAAGTACAAAGTGGATTTGGTTCGACTTTAATCTCTCTTTTATGCTATGGTTATGAGCTGAGTGTCCTCGTGGACGTTTTGAAAGTAGAAAGATTATTTCCAAAACTCAAATTGGATTTTGTGGTGAGACCTATGAGTTCTTATAGCTATGAAGGTGTTTTGGATAGTTTTTATCGATGGTAGTTTTGATATGTTTGTTGTAGAGTGTGCATGGCGTTGATAAAGTGAAGGTTGTGGTGGCGATCTAGAATTGGAGTCGATTCAAAGTTTGATGTGATCTATTTCGAATTTTTGTATTTTTTGTTTTAATGTATAAATCCGAATCCAAAATTTTCGAGGGTTTTCGAAAATTCTCGATTGAAAATTGATGAAGTGGATCGATGCTCACAGTCATCTTGGGGCTTAAAATCGAGATTGGACAAAAAAACATTTCAAACAGAAGTGCTCAAATCCAAGATTTAGTGTTTTGAAGTTTTCGGGTCAAAAATATGAGCGGCAAGCTATAGAATTAACATATAGTGTCCGTTTCATTTGAAATTTGATGGGGTGATAGGAGATGTAAGGTACATTGTGCACGGATAGAGACACTAAGAACAAAGCTAGCATTGTCAGAATTGCAAAATTGTGATGTTTGGGGTTCCAAAATTAGAGTCGAAGATTTTCCAAATCCCGTAGAAGTTTTAAACTGTGTCCGTTTGCGAAAAAAAATTTGTGTTAGTTAGAGAATTGAAGTCAACGCTTTATACAGTTGGATTATCAGTATTAGATCATGGATCTAGAGAAAAGACGGCCTCCAAAATTGAGTTTTAGTGTTTTTAAATGCCCTCCTAAGGCTATGTCAGTTCGGGTTAGGTTAGTTTGAGCCCTTTGATGGATGTTTTTAAGATAGAGTATTGTTATTTATGTTTCTTGTGATTAATATACCTCCCTCTTGGCTTCCTAGTCGTGTATCACGTTTGTTTGTGTTGGTGCTTTGTTGTTTGGAGTGTTACTGCTCATGTGTGCTGCCGATATTGAGGTTGGATTTGTGATTCAGTCAGACTATCCATGTTTCTCCTTAGTGAGATAAGACTTGCGGACCTGTAAACTGGATGAGTGACTCTTGATGGCAGATTTCAAGTTGCTAGTGTGTTAGCACCTTGTGGTACCTTGAGTACCTTATGTTACGGTACTTGTTTTCAATTGGGGACTTGTTGTTGTACAGTCACAGAGGTGATACATTGGTGTCACAATGGAGTTCTCTGGAGGTTTCGAAGGATAGACTGCTCGGATTAGCATTAGGTGCATCCGTAGCGGACTGCGGTTCCAATCTTGATCTTTGAGGTTCAAAGAATACTCTAATTTGGTTTCAGAGAGTGATGGAGCTAAGCTTGATGATATCTTAGAATCTGTATCCACACCGTTGTTGTGGAATACGGATGATATCTATGGGGTCACTAAGGGTTCCAAACGATATTTGGGTTCATTGGTACTATTGAGTTGGATGACTTCATACATGAGTTTGACTCATGGTGTGATTTACAACAGATGCGTAACTCTACGTTGTTTAGTCCTTTTATGGCTTGGAAGGGATTATTTCAGCATTTGGAGGGTCCGCCAATGGATGATTATCATGAGTTCCGGCTGAACACCCTAAGGAGATTGAGTTCTGGAGACAATATTAGTCTCCAAACTACATTTTTATTACTTTGGGTATAGTGTTTGGTGGAGTGAGTTCATCCTCTGCACTTGGCACTGATGATATGGTTGGAGCTAGTCAAATTGGAAAGAGTTTAGAGGTCTCAACCTTAAACCCTAGTCTAGAGTTCTTTGCATGGTTGAGAAGAGACTACCAAGGAATAATAACTGGCAAGCTACGAGGCTTGCAGGAGTTTCAACGGAAGACTGGGGAGAGTATTCGAGAAACATATACTTGAATGCGTCGGTTTATCAGTGTTACACATGAGGTGACATAAGCACAAGCTGTCCAATATTGGTATGGGATATTGGACAGGGAGTTGAGACGTAAAGTGAAAGATGCTCACCAAAACAAAACACAATGGCCAACGTATGTGATGTCTCATGTACGTTGGCCATTGTGTTTTGTTTTGGTGAGCGTATTGAGCTCAACATGCAAGAAGAGAGAGTCCTGACTGAAGGGTTCAGCAAAGATTTACCAACCTTGTCAACTCCTTCATGTTATCAATCTACAACACCAACCCATAGTGGTTTTGATAGACATGTGGGACAGTCTCGACCATCCGGATAGAGTGGTGAAGGTGGCACATCGAAACCATTGCCATCCTTTTCAGATCAACAATCAATTGTTGGGATGGTGTGTTGGACATGTGGTGGACCTCATCACAAGAAGGATTGACTTCAAGGATGGATCCTATTGGATCAAAATCATGTGAACATTGTCACAGAAAATGCTCACATGACAATGGATCGATGTTTTGATCTCCATCCAAAATTTTGATCAACGAGAGTTTCCATGACAGTTTCTAAAAGAGTACAATGAGTTCAAGGTGTGAGGGGTGCTGGTAGAGGAGCAACCCCTAGTCAAGCATTAGCCCATGAGGCTAGTCATGAGGTGAACATGGCATCTCGACTAGAGCAGAAGATAGCAAGTATGGCTATAAGCTAACAAAGACAAAATTCTGGAGTTGGTGCCTCTACATCATATGATGGCGATGTTGTAGAGTACATGTGTGCAGCGGCACAACCATGTGTAGCTGTTGTGACTTGTAGTGCAACACATACTATCGAGTCTAGAGGAGTATCCATGGAGTTGGATCCACAAAGAGGCGAGTCTAGCCGACAAGTTAGACTTCCTCAGTCATTCACATTGTCTGAGGCATTGAATACCTCATCCATGGCTCCTAGACGACCTACTTGAGAGATGAGGGTGCAAGCCAATGTTGATGTGATTGGAGATGGAGCAAGTAGGGATAAGGCATCAACATCGTCTTAGGTAGCATCTAGCACAACATTGGGGGCAACAAATAGTCTTGGTCATTCTCATGTTTTCTTAGCCGAGGATTTATTGGCATTGGGGGTGTCATCATCCCATGCATTACAATTGGCAGCCACACTTTGCGAAAGCAAGTATTTGTTGGTTGCTTCTAGAAGTGATAGCACTAGTAGTGTTGATACTCGGATCATGACAGCTACTAGTGGAACTTGGCAAACTGTTGCTTCTCGAATGATGGAGTTATCAACGAGGCCAACATACGAGCATACCAGGATGTCACCAAGTGCGGTCATGTTGGATAACATGAGTGGTGTCTTCTGTTTGGTCTGACCTTCAAGAAAGGTTTATCAATTTCATTGGGTGTTGTTGGATTTTGGTGCACAACCCTTTATGTTGGGTAATGATGCATTGTTTGGTCTTGGTTTGCAAAAGACCGATGTGGAGAGATGTCCATTTCATATTCAGACATCTCTTGGAGGTTCTAGTGATGCCCCGACATCATACATCACCCGGATGGAGTTGACTGTGCAAGTGCAACTAGATCATGTCACAAATAGCTCTACAACGCGAGAATTCGTTATAGATACACTTGCAAAGTATTATGATATTTTGGTGGGTGTGGCAATGTTATACCCGATGGGGTTTAGCATTAACTATTGAGAGGAGACAGCCTCTTATCGGCTAGGTTGGTAATCTAGTGAGGACCAAATGAGTCGATTACTTGTACAATTCATAACCGGTTCTAGCACTTTACAAAGTGGACGTTTGTCATATGTTGCAACCTTCAGTACATGTGTTACTTTCTCTGGTGATTTGTTGGAGGGCAATATAAATGCACATGATAATTCTTGTCCATAGGATGTGATTATCATGCCAAAGTAGTGTCGTCCAAGTTGGATGAATCACTATGTACTTCATGTATGCATCTACGACAGATGCCAGATCAGCTCATACATCAGGCTTTGAGTGAGTCTTTTGCTCCGGAGATGGAGAAGATGAAGGAAGTTATCCCCACTTCCGATTGTTATCACCTTTAGATACAACGCCTATTGTTTGGAAGTATCCAGAGGAGTATATATTTGTGTTGGATCTGTTTGAAGGGATAAGCATAGTTTTGGCTGTTATTTTGCAATTAGGCATACAAGTACATCGATACTTGTATGTTGAGTGAGATAAGATTGCAAAGTGTGTATCATTACGCCATATGGCACAATTGGTGCAACGATAACTAGATCTTTTACCATTATTGGCGGTTCAAGGATATGAGCAAGCCTTGCCGTAAGATATTTTGTTGTTGGGGATGCATGACCTTGCTCGGCATGACACCATACATTTGATTATTGCTAGATGGTCATGATGCAAAAGAAATATATAGAAAAAATGATGGTCAAGTTCAACTAGCAAGTGCTAAGGCTATGAGTACTCCTTTGGCTACTCATCTCAAGCTTTTTATTGCATTTTGTCCAACAAACTTGATTGCAAAAAAAGATGTCTAAGACTCATGTATTTGATGGTGTGCACCCAACCATATTTCATATTTGTTGTAGGAAAGGTGATCAGATACATATCAAATCCACGCAAGATGCACTAGGAAGCAGTGAATTTGATACTTAGTTATCTAAAAGGTTTCACTCCATATGGATTGTTATTTGATGCAGAGTCAATCAATGTAATGTCACTTTTGAGACGACATGATGGTGTTGGAGTATCTTCGTACATGTGCTTTGGTGGGCATTTTGAGTGTCAAGGAGCGTGATCAAGTTTTACAAAGAGCTTGACGGTTCACATGGGAAGATAAACACCTTCTTCGAGTATGGGGAGATGGCAATGTACATGTTGTGCCACTTCCATCTGAGAGAACAGAGTTGGTCGGACATGCTCATGAGAGTTCAGGTTATTTTGGAGTGAAGTGGACATATAGCTTACTTCAAGGTCACTATTGGTGTAGAGGTATACAACCTGAGGTACAACAATTTGTGGCTAGATGTATGGTAATGATTCATATATTTAAATAAATACTTTTAATTTTGGAAAAAAATGCATATAGATATGTGTAATGATCAAATAGAACATTCTCTAAGATTTTAATATTAATATTATAAAAATATAAATATTTTAATTTATTCATTTATAAAAATTGTATTTTTAACTTAAATTTTATTTGTTTAAAATATTATTTTAATTTTGCAATATTTTATTATTAAAACATAAAAATGTATTAAATACTAAATATATTTATTTTAAAATATAATATAATATAATTTTAAATTTTTTACATTAATTTTAAAATTATATTAATAAAATTACGCTTATAAAATACAAAAATAATTTCAAAAATTAATTATTTAAGAAAATATTATTATGTGCATGTTTGATACTGGTTTTTAAATTTGATATGTAATTTGAAAAAATTCATACGTATTTTGATTTTCAAATTATTTTAAATTATAAGGAAATCCATTTGCAATTTGGGCATTTTATTATCATCAAATCAATCAATCTTCTTTTTGGTAATAAATATATTATTTTGATCATTTTGGTATGATAATTTTATAATTATTTGATGTGACAAATATTTCATTTATTAATTTTGTTAAAAATATTATTATAAATATGAAAAAAATACTATCAACATATATTTTGTTGGAGAAAATATATAATTGACACAAAAAATAAGTGATAGGTTATTAACTCATGATATTTTGCTTATTCTATCATGCATATTTTGACATTTTACTTGATGATTACATAAATTTTGCATTTAGGTTGCATATCTTTATTTTATATGAATAAAATGCATACAAATTTATTAAATAAGTTGTGAACTCTAAGCAACTCATGAACATAAAAAAAATTTCAAACTAAATGACATATACAATTATATTTATTATGTTGTATCTTGATGTGATGAATTAAAGTTGTATGGTGTTTAGAAAAAAAATATGAATGATATATATATTGTTAATAAGTTACAAGGCTCATTATAAGTTTATCAATTTATTTTAATCACATATATTATCTAAAATCCTTGTGCAAAATCATATGAAATTTTGTTGACTTAATTATGCATCATGGTTTTAAATTAAATAAATATATTTCAAATCTAATATTTTTTTTTATCATATGGTTATTGAAATAGTCAACTTGTTGCATGAAATCTTGTGTATTATTAAAGAAACGCAAATTTTATTTCCATACAAGTAAACAAAAATTTTGATATAATTTAAATGTCTTGATAAAATGAATATTATGTCAAAGTTTTTAGTTGATATCAAACATGATTAATTAAAAAATTTATTTTTTGAAAATTATGATAAATATATTAAAAATAAATATCAATTTTTTTTAAATTAAAAAGTAAGTATTGTTATCTTTAAGCATAGTTATTCCCTTTTTTTTGGTTTTTTTTCATGCACATTAGAATAACAAGAATTTATGAAGAGGTTAAAAGTATGAAAATAATGTATGTCAAAACTTTAGAATATCAAACTTGGATATTTTGTAAGATAATATAGTGCAATTTACATTATGAATCTCAATTAAAATTTATTTGTGATACAAATTTATTTGTTGGTTTTTATTGCAATCCACATTATATTATAATTAATGTTATAAATAAATTTATATTTAATCATTTTGACAAAAATAAAGCTTGTTGATGATTAAGCATATATTTCAATTTATTCATACTATTTTGAGAGTGATACTTTTTAGATAATACATGTAACAAATTATGTTCAAGTAATATTTCATAAACAACAAATTTTACAATGAGTTTTAGATGCAATATGTAAATATTTGTAATATTTTTTAAAATTACATGTGCTTAAGAATGAACATGCAATGGTATGTATATCTAACTAAAATGTGATAATAATATGAGTGAAATAATACTATATGTCCATTATATAAAAAATTTGAATTTTATGTCAAATAATTAAAAAAATTTAATTTTCTTGAATTAATAATCAAAAAATTAATATTTTAGTCTTTTGAATGACACAAATCACACACAAGAAATAAAATTTGTATATTTTGAAATGCTTAATTGGATGCACATACTAAGTCCATGTAGAGTGTTACTTAATTCCAAAAGTAATAAGATTGACATAGATCAATGGTTTTGATCATGCTTGAATTATGGATAGGACGAGTAAATATCAATATAATAAATTCATAAATGAAATTTATATTCTTATATGATTGTGATTTCACTCTACATTCACATGTAGAGTGAAATCACATGTCTTGATTATGATTTTAATACTCTTAATAGTGAGAAGAAGAATGAATATGCACAATGAATTAAAAAAATATACTTTTGAAATAATAACATTAATTTCAAACCAATGACATATTAAAAATAAAAAATAAAAAAATTATTAAAAGTAAAAAAATATAATGTTATTATTATGATACAAAATGATATTAAATGTTTATATTTGATAACAAACATGAATGTTTTAAAAATATTTGTTCCATTATCATAATTGGATGAAAGTATTTAATTTTTTCAAAATTCAATATTATATTGATATTTTATGTCATCAATGATAATATTCATAAATAAAAATTAGAAAAGAAAAAAATCAAATGCAATTTTGTTATTGTGATGATGAAAAATAATAAAGTATATTGCAGAGGACTAAAATAAATTTATGATTTTAATTTGATCAAATTTTGAATACCAGGCACATTCATTTGAAATATGATTGAGATAATGAGATCATAAATCACTACAAACTAAAAAAAATCAAGATATGCTTATATTAAATCTCATATATAAATATGACTTGGGCATCCTGTAAACTCTAATGCACTAGACACTCATTGCATCTCACACAAGACAATGTGTGATGCGCAGAAGAGTTAATGAAAAATGTACAAACAATAAAAAAAATTGATATTGTTCTAAGTTTGGAAACGAAAGCTATATTGAGTGAAACATCATAATTTTGTATGGAATTATATGATATTTGCTTATCATTGAAAAATAAAATATAAATCTAATACATATTTGATTACAAAAGTTAAATTTGGAAAATAAATTTTACAAAGTTTAGAAATAACAATTGAATAAAACTTATTTTGTTTAATATTTTAAAATCTTGAATTTTTTTTTAAAGTGGAAAAATAGATTACCATCCACAATATAATTTGATGTTCAAACGAATATGCAAAATACTCTAATTTAGATTGTGTGGATGTTTCTTCACTTGTGTAATATGCCATGTGATATTAATTGTCATTTATACTTTGGTTTATGATTTTGACGATTTATCTAATAATGTAATTTTATTTTGATATAATTTATATGAATTAAATTTAAATCAAACTCAAATTTCAAATCTCAACACATCAATATGAATAAGATGATGCAATCAACTATATGCATTTTCTAGAACAACTATAAATTATTCATTAGGTTTTGCAAATATATAATAATATTTTTTAAATGAAAAATATCATATATGTTTCCTACATAACATGTGTAAATTTGTCATGATTATTTCGGTGGCTTTGAGATCACCGAAATTTGGTTAATATATTTTATAATTTATATTTTAAAATCTTTACTTTGTAAATGTGATTCTATGTTATTTTCCTGTAATATATATATTTCATTAAAATTATTATTTTAATGCAAAAAATGCAACATGAGGACGCAGATTTGTTTCTGTAGATTTTTTATGTGATTTCTCATTCTGGTCATTAGGGTCATTAATGACCAGAATGAGAAATCACATAAAAAACCTAAACCCTATTAATGATCAATTCAAATTTCGGCGCTAAACGAACCGGACATTATGGGTCACGGTAATAAAATTCGTCCGTGACCTAGACGTAGAGTCTGAATCAGTTTCAGAATGGTCTACTAGTTGCAAGTAACAGCTTTGATTCGGTACGATTATCTTCCATGGTTGCGTGCAATCCAAATTCATTCACCTAACAAGAACCCTACCGTACATGCAAAGAACTTAAAGAAGAAACGACAACACTTTCGAGCCCAACTTTGTCAAATACACGCAATCCACTGCTCCACACGACATGCCACGACAACATTGATATGTAACAGGCGCGCTCGCGAACTGCAAGAGATTTTGGTTGTCGCAACTCGGTGCTACTGTCTTGTCACTATGTCACAATAAGTGCCTGGATGACAAGATGACATTTTCATCGAGCCACCAGGCAGGTTCCCCATCTCTCACTCAAAACGTGTACTGTATTACAGTATTTTCTCCAAGCCGTAAACCATATTCTGCATAGTAAGAAACACAAATGAAGTGCATGTACAGATGGCAGCTTCGAATCTCCGATAACCAGGGGAGCATATAAATGACTAGTGGCCGTAAGCATAACTTACCTTCAGACGTACAACCCGTCGAATGGCCAAAAGAAGTCCTGGCATTAGGGCTCGCACATCGGTAATATCGTGCTTGTACGAGAGCACCTGAAAAGAAGAACAACCGATGCTGTTGTTCTTTTCCAGAACCAGTACTTAGCTGGACCCAAGCTGGCGAGCAAGCGAGTGAGCGGACGAATGAAGAGTGAAATTTGATCGAGGTTGAGGAAATAAGTACCTCCCCAGGAGTAGAGAGGCGAATCTCCAGGCTAGACATGCAGCTTGGCGTGGACAGGCTGTGGACGCGAACTCCATCTCCAACGACAGCACCCCTGGCCTTCCTTGCGAACATACGGTTATAAGTAAGGGTTAGAGACTGGTGTGGAAGCGGAATTTTCACCTGGGAGCAGATCCATGATGGCTGGTTTTAGAGGGGAGGTGGCATGCATGGATGCTTTACTGACCACGTGTTGCTGTGAGAGATCTCCATCGTTGTAAATTCTACCGAGTCTCGAAAGGTTCTGAGCGAGCTCTTGTGCTTCCGAGGAAGGGTACACCTGAAAGAAAACTCATACGTCACGGCCTAATTATTACTTCAAGGCAGCTGATTAGCGAGGAGATTACGCGTATGTCTTCAAGAGTGCAAGTGCAAGGTGGAGGCGCAACACAATCGAAACAGAAAATAAAGCACCTTGGAGTTAGGCTGTGATTCTATGATCTCCGCATAGCCATAGTTAAACGCAGCAGCTACAGCAGCTTGCTGAAGAAGAACTCTGCCGATGGAAAGTGTGGGTGCAACGATACAGCCCTGTCAATGTAAGAGGCAGGCAAGCAATAACTGTGAGTGAGATTCCGACTAACTGTAATATGTGCTCTCTCTGCTAATCTGCTAATCTACAATAGCCTAAAGTCGATCGCGATCACGATCTCTTCATTAAACGTCTTTAAAACCATCAGATATCTCCACTGAAGCAAGCAATACAGCGCAGACGAACTAGAAAGCTGGGAAAAATGTAGAACCCAATAACTGCAGATCTCACCATGCTTGATTTCTCACAAAACTTAGACAGGGCATCTAAATCTTCTGGCTCCAAAGCGGCACCACATACTACACTTTTCAGTCCAAAGGCCGTGGCCTACAAAATGACAGGGAGAAGGGTGAGTTTCAGAAGCGGCTCGGAAATCACAAATCACAATTCACAGATTGCAACTGCAAACGCAAAATGCCGTACACCATCTGACCTGTCGAACGTTGTCATATACCACTTTCGACTCGGTGTTGAAGTCCACCATAACTCCCGACGTTGTATTCTGGACTTCTAGCAGCCACACGAAACATCATTCGGGACTTCAGGACACGAACCTTCTTGATAAATTTGTACCCGCTTCTCTCTCAAAGATGCAATCTCAATCTCTCCGAATGAGAACATGGAGAAGAGCGGAATCCACCAGCCAGTGTCAGAGTTACCTGAGAGAGTGATCCCAAAACCATGACAAGGTCATTGATGATGGGCAGCTCCAGTGGTTCGTCCAACCCAGCTACCTGCGCCGAATTGTGACGGGGAAAAGGGGCTTCATCAGTCATTGTTTTCTCTTGGCTGAAACACAACTACGTACCTAAATGAATGACTGAATGCCAGTCCGGATGGACTACCTCCCCTGCGTCGCGCCCAACGAATTGTACATCAACAGCTCCAGCCACCTCCATCCCTCTGGCCTTTTGGATGGCCACAATGGCTGCTCTCCCAAGTT
Organism: Marchantia paleacea; assembly: GCA_014180765.2. NCBI lineage: Eukaryota > Viridiplantae > Streptophyta > Marchantiopsida > Marchantiales > Marchantiaceae > Marchantia > Marchantia paleacea. The sequence goes on from MUAA02000016.1 coordinate 14,018, forward strand.
CCCTGCCGGCTCCACTGACCACCACCTGCTCCAACGTCCAGAGTCATGTTTGAAAAAGCTTCAGAAATAAGACCCCTCGAGGGACCGAACAATGCCGACTCAATTTCAAAATTCAAGAGACGGTTTGGCTTCAGACAAGTCTATGGATGCGCAGCAATGACGGAACTGCGATTGCCTCAGGCTCAGCCACATAAGTTCCACAACGAACTCATTCAAATTCTTGAGCTTTCTGGATCGTCAGCAGTCAAATTCCGCACAAAATTCGATACCTTGATGTTATTTGTTTTGAGGTTGCCAGCGGAACACACACAACGACGCTCTCGTCGTGGTGTGCCTGAATTGTTACTTGAATACTTTTCGGCAATGAAGAGCGCAGGACGAGCATTTGCAGTTTGTGCCAGAGCCATTGCCGAAGAGAAACGATAGGGGCAGAAAAATATTGCTGCTAAGAGGAATGGCGGTTCATGTCATTCGTTTGCTCGCTTCTGGTCACGGGAGCCACTACATCTTCTCACTGGTGACAAAGCTTCTGGAGAGAGATCGAGGGTCTTGACATGTAGATAAGATGTGGGACACGTCCATCGAATACCGGTGGCCATGTCTCGATGTGGGTCGCTTCTACATCGGACTTCCACCGCGCACTTCAAGGCTGACGCAATTCTTGCAGTCAGAGTGCTCCGCTCTGTCCACAACGACGGCAATTAAACAGCCAGGAGACTTGACCGGATTGCATATATTCCGCACCATACTCAGGTGTGGAAAAAACCTTGTGGATTGCAAGTCTTCGCCACGGCCGAGGATTAAAAAACTCATCCACTCAATGGGCTTGTTGACCCCAAATGCAGCTGAGAGCCATAAATCGTGACATCAAGTCACAGCCGAGTTGTGCTTTTTTCTGTAGTGCTTGAGGTAAATCAAGGGCCAGTGGACATCCTCGAAACGGCCAGAAGGTGTACTACGGAGTGTGTTCTTCACGCACCATCGGCCATGGGCTTCTCTTAACGGCGGTAACAAAGGTAACAACGATCGAAGCGCTTGCAAGTGACGAAATCATGGTCCGAGAAGGGACTCAAACGAACGTCGACTGGGGATTATCCGAAACTTTGGAAAAGACCCACGCCACAGTCCTCTAGCTGGTCAAGAATATAAAGCTTTCATTACTTTGAAATGACTGGTCAAAAACTTTTCCACAGGTTTTACTAGATCCTGAGGTACATCAGCTGTGTCAGTCAACTCGTATTTTTCCTGCAGACTGCTCATAAAATCTGAAAGGGGCTGTTTGTCAGATCGTCGAACCTTTTTCCTTTTTGGCTTTGAATAGCCCTCCTCTACTCTTGTGAGTACTGAGCGGTAATCTCTGATGGCATCAGTGGGTGTTAGAGTTGGTAAAACTAAAGAATTTGAATTATTCATTGTCAAAATCGTGGAGGCAATGGTCGCTATATGAGGATTGCAATGTTCAGCTAGCAAACTCGACTCCCACAAAATCGTGGATAGAGCTCCACTTAGGTCTGGATCATCACCTTCAGGGCTAAATGTCTGCGCAGCAATCCCACGGACATGGACATTGTCATGATAAGCCCTAACAATTCAACAAGATAGATAAAAATCTGACGTTCTGTCGCATCAAGCAGTTAGAGTGACATGCTGACTTACAGAGATGCCGCCACCTACAGTACCCCCTCCATCGTTTTCCAAAATGTTCCGACATTTCTTGTAGCGTACGAGAAGATGGCGCACTGTCACCAGGGCTGCACAAACATGATCAAGAAGAGAAGAGATGAAGATGAAGATGTCTAGATCAGCCGAGACTCCTTCGATGCAACAAAGTTAAAGACAGATCTACTCCAGACGACCACTTACGTATGACGTGATGGCCCAATCTTGTTGAAAGAAAAAACGGCCGAGATTCAAAGATATTGATTCAGATTGATGGATGAATGTGGCCGGATATCCTCCATACCAGCCATGGCTTCTGCCGATTCCAAGTGGAATGCAAGTGTCGAAAGTCTTTTCACAAAAGCAGCAGCACGCTGCATGTCAGTGTGTCGGCCGTCCCATAGCATAGCATGCAATGCTTGTGCCAGTATCTCTCCACTCTTCTCCTCTTCTCTGTAAAAAGACCAAAACTCGACAAGTGAGCTACCCAGAATAGTAACAAGCAAGGCTATTGCAAAGATATAATTCTTCGGTCAAGGGCTAGAAAACTACCTCACAAAAATCGCTTCAAAGAGCAGATTATAGAATCGAACGTAGAACTCTCGCAAATCGATATTGAGGGCATCCATGTTGTTTTTCACAATCTTGAAAGCGATGATGCAACATTGCAGCCTCTCCCAGACACTTGTGGTTCCCTCCGAAAATTCTTCATCCTCCGAGACTTTTCCACCACTGGCAAGGGCCCGCAGCACGTCGAGTAGATCACCCATGAAGTCTACATTGATGAGATGAGCATACTTTGCTAAACCCTCCAGGCTTGCTCCCAGCAAGGGTCTGGGGCCTAGCAGTTTCACACCAGCCTTCTCTTCATCTTCAGTAAGTTCTCTGAATCCAAGAAAGACATTCTTTAGGAGATGTAGTGAACAAGGACCTGATTACAGTACTATTTATTCACTACATTAGGTCACAACATGTACTTCACAAGGAGACGAAAAAAGTACGAACGGGATTAAATTGTATATAAGACCACCAAATAAACAGCAATAGTATCCACTCTAAAGGTCACAGACAATCCCCCTGGTGTACGATCTTTAACAGGTCAGAAGTGGGCATAGTGTTCTCTATTGGGGAAAAATATAATCATTTCACCGGACTCCAGGAAATATGAACTACTGCACCTCTGTACACGAGGCATCAAACTGGTTTTCAAAACGCGGAAGTAAGTCTCAAAGACCGATGAAAGTGTCAGAGTCTGCTGTTTCCTGTATTCCCGTACTTCGGGCAATACCGCTGATTCCTTGAAGTCTGATTTTACCTGTTCACGAGACAAATCCTGAAGGTCAATGACTCGCTGAACATAGATAACTCTTTGGAGTGTTGGAAGTATAACAGCAATGTTCTGGCCCGTCTTATAAGTACTTGGTACTTCGGTTCGCAAGAGCGCATTCTTTTTGTTCAAGTGGCGACTTCAAATTACCTCCTTCCTCAGTTTCGCTGCAAGTTCACGCTTCTTCGCCTTTTTCTCTTTCTTCTCCTCCCTCTTGGACTTCTTCTCATTCACTTTCGAGGTAGGTTGCCCCGCCGCTGCCAGCGTCGATGACCTCACAAGGTCCTCATCAAAAGACAACGCGAGAAAAACCTGCACTTACATCAAGGCTGAAGAGTACGAGAGAGGCATAAACGAGAGCTGGACCTCTTTCATCTAAAGCTTGGCTCTCCACAGTATGAACGCTGGTAGGTAAGAGCGCTCATGTCTTCGATACTAACGAGTTGATGAAAATCGACTCATATGACACAAATCAAGGCATAGAATAGAATCTCTGACTGATTTCTCAAATGATCCACCATCTTGGGTCGATCACTCCATTGCGCAATGCTATCAGTCGGGACCGACCATCTTCATTGGTGCACAAATCAAGACATAACACAGAATAACAGAGTAGCCTATGACACGCGGCAAAAATGAGCACGTGAGGACAACTAACGCTTGGGTGCCTATTGTCTGAATCACCAAGCATTTGTCCCGTGACGAATAACAGAACAGCTTAGCTTAGCGAGGAACAGAGGAAGGAAAATGTTAAACAAGCACTCCTAGCTTCACCAGCGCTCATCGCGGTGTCGAAGTAGCTGCGAATAAGTGGCAGGAATACTCGTCACGAGTTTCTGTAAAAGTCGAGAACTCAAAGCAAGCTGCTCGATAGATATTTCTTGGCTGCTCAGATAGCTCAGCTGACTTGATTGATAGTAATTTACCTGCACAGCTTCAGGGCGGAGTTGGCAATTGCGGAGTTTCACCAGATCGGCAATCAGCTGTACTGCTTCGACTGTGGCCTCTCCACTGTGCTTGCCAAAATTGTTGAATAGAGAAGTGATGGCGTTGGCGCTCATCTTGCTGCAACGGCGAAGTCAAGTCAGGTGATGAGCTTTTGACAAACCAATACTTCCTTGCAGCATTCTCTGTTGAGGGTGGGTAGCACCCAGAAAACGATGACTTCATAACACTCATTCGATTCCTAAGGTTGAAGCGGCCACGTACCAGATTTCATCGTCGGATGCCATCAATCGAGGAACAATCGTTTTGAGCAGGCTGTCTCTGTAGTTGAAATGAGGAACGGCTTCCAGGAGTGTGCAAATGCATCTAAGAGCCGTCAAACGCTTGGTCTTGGACTTTGCAGACTTGACAAGAAACTGAACGTATGCCTGCTTGCAAGCACAGTAGCCCGCGTAATTACAGAGCAGAAATGATATCTTCGAACTAAAGGGAAGCAAACACGCAAGAACTGAACACAATTAATCTCCTCAGAGTTATGCCACGAAGGAAAGCAGGTTTCTGCACGAAGACTGATACCTGATAGTGTCGAAGGAGGGCTGATTCAAAATCCCGAACTCTTTTCACCTCTTTAGAGACGACCATTTCCAACTCTTTCTCCGTAGGTGGTCTAATGCGATAGCTGTACACATGGCACGATAACTTAATAAAGTAGAAAATATAGATAAAACCATTCCGCAGACGAGGATAAAAAGGTCAGACTGGAACGCGAATTCACATAATAAATTACGGCTATAGCACTCCGGGTTACTACGGACGAAGTATTGAGTAAATCTGCTCAGGGTGAATCTACGTGAATAAAAACTCCGCACTTTTAGCACCTGGGAATGTATGATGTGCCCGTAAAAACCAACAGGAAGACTGTACAAACCCTAGAATAGAGTAAATAGAAATAATCCGTGTGAAGCTAGGTTCTAGATTGACCCAATGTATAACTAGCTCATAATATGAAGCATTGCAAGCACGACAGTTCTTTCATACAAGGTGCATAAAGTGAAATGACAAATTATTTATAAAGTCCTAACACCGAAAATGCAAACCCTACAAAGATACTATTTCATCTATCAACTACATCTATCTGACGGTATGGATTGTTTGCAGCGCAGAACTTTCCACTAGACAGATGATGCAGACAGAGGGCATGAGCATAACGAAGTGACGCTCTACTTAGAGATATCATTAGATATCAAAGAAGATACTTCATCGCAGTATGCTCTATCGGCAGGATGAAATACCCAGGAATTAGATCTTTGAAGACAGTCATCAAAGACAGCATGGCCAACTGTGAGGTGCTCTCATCACGATCAAGGCACATTTCTTTAAGTTCTTTCAAATTTCCAAGATTATTATCAGGATCTGCAAGCAATGATGTCCCGATCTCCGCCATCCTGGCTCTCATGTCCGACCTCCTCTGCTGGATATCTACAAACTCTTCCAACTCCTCCTGCATGTGTAGAACAGCCGTAGAGTTGCACTTTCAGAAACATCGATGCACTTCTGGCGCTCATTGATAATCAACCAAGTAACACTTAGTGATACACACGCATTTATGAAACTACTTTCTTCAGGTACAAGTTATGTTGTTGCATACCATATCTTGCTCGGCTATGGATGCCATTTTCGGTTCTTTTTCAACTCTTTCAGCTAGCTTCTTTTCCTCCCTTTCCTTCCTCTTCAAGGCCTTGAGTTCCTTTCTGCGTTCCAACTTTGACTTCTTCTTCTCTTTGCCTTCAGTGACCTGTTCTGCGGACTCCGAAGCTTCGTTCGTTGCAACATCATCTGTATGTATTGTAACTCCTTTTCGTACAAGAGTCCTGCGATCCTCAAGACTGATAGATGTTGCGTCCACTGAAGAAAAACACAGTGCATTAAGGTTAAGGTATATGTTCGTCCTGACACTTGAAACTATCAAAGACCATCCAAAGAAAGGATACACATTGGCAAAGGCCTACCATCGTAAATTGTCGTAGTGAAAAGTAATTACTATCTAGTGTTCGTAGAATAACAGACAGACCGAAAAAAAACTTTGATTAAAAGGACAAAAGAGAATCACTCAATTCGCCCAAGTAGATGAAGGAGCGATGTAACTGTCAGGCAGTTTCTTTGCACAACAGAAGAGAGAAGACTCCTTGTACCTTAAAATACCTGCCTTAGTGGAAAAGGCATATAAATTTGACAATTACTGAAAGCAGAATCAACAATCTTCATTGTGTATCCATCAAGGGAATCAAGAAAACACTCGATCCTTGCGATCAAAGAGGCAGCAATTTTCAACAGGCCTAGTATGGATGAAGTGGTTAGTATAACGAACTAGTGTACGTTGAGGTAGGAAAAAGGCAAAAGGAAGGGAGCCAACCAAGAACAGTACATAAGTGATAGCTGCTCCTGTACTGAAGTGCTTTGCGCGCGCGTAAGAAGAAAGAAAAAGGAAAAGGAAGAGAAAGAAAACAATCGAGAATTCACAAATCCTACTGCAGTTGCAAACCTGTACACTATTAGCCACATATATTTATACCAAACACTGAACGCTTACCTTCAAAGTACACTGCAAACACTACATCCGGCCAATTGACGTTATGAAGGGCACGAGTAAGAACAGGAACAACAGCATCGATATATTAACATCATGCTATTCCAAGCTCAACATAACTGTTCGTCCAAATATACATGAAGAAAGTAGTTATTACCTGCATCTCCTGACGAAGCCTTTCGATAGTGAAGGTCGCCTGAAAGTGTCTTGACAGGCAAATCTTCCACGGGCTCCCCAGGCGCAGGCTTTGTGGTGCTGACCTCATTTTCTCTCGATGCTCTTTTCTCGTAGTAAGCTTCCACATCTTCGTCTGGCTTTAAACCCAGTACTTGCCTAAATAAGTGTGAAAAAGCAGGAAGTGATTAAATTGGTGGCCGTGGCTATCTCAAAATTTATCTGCTGCAGCACAAACTGAGTGAACGACTCACTAATCAACGAAAAAATTGTGATACCAACGGTCGCATCAATAACATACCACTTCAGATCGTAATTTGGAATTCGATGGACAAGAACAAATCAAATTCCACAAGCAAGTTCATAACTAAACTCAAGCCTCGAAGCCACGAAGTAGGCTGGTCAACTACCTGGAGATGGATTTCGAGTCCAGGTTGACCATAAAACCGGCATAGTCCTTGTGCTTTTGCACAAACTCCAAATCCTCGTCAGAAATCTCAATTTCATCATCTTCGATTTGAGGGGGGAGCGGGGGAAGCTTCGTTCCCGCTCCTCCTCCTCGCTGCACAAGAAAAAGAATTTCAAAACTCATCCGAAGCCTCAACCCTTTCTCAACGCTGCTCGCGAAGGCGAGCGTGCTCAGTCGGCAGAAGAATGTCATACCAGTTTGTAAGCATCCAAGCAAGAGCGAGAGAGCGAGAGAGCGAGAGAGACACTTGAACACGCACCTGCTTTCTCTTCCGTCTTCCTCCATCATCCGACATATTCTTACTGGCAGACGAAGACGCGGCCGAGGGTCGTCCCGGGCGACCAGGCATCTTCGCAGATGCAACGGGAGAGCTCGCGCGTTTCCTTCGGGAAACTCGAACTGCGATAAGTGCCTAAAACCCAAACCCCAAATCCCAAATCCCAGTTGGCCGGCCTCTCTATCTGTGAACAGCATGCCCTAACGGAACATCAGCTGTCCCTCTAAACGCTAACCCTCTTGTCCACCTAACTCCTAGAGAGGGAGAAGCAGTATCGCTGCCCCTGTTGTAGCGCCTTGCTCAGACAGACGCAGAGAGGATCACGATTCACCATTCCGACAGGCGAGAGGAATTCGGAAATTTGCTTTGTTTTCTGTCGGTGGGCAGGAGGAGATGGAGGTTGAGGATGGAGCACCTGCCATTTTTTCCACGACAGCTAAAAGCTCGGTCCTGGCGACTGCAAGGGAGACGACGAAAACGAAGACAAAGCCCGTGAGCTCTGGCGGATCGAAGAAGAAAAAGAAGCGAGAGAAAGCGAAAGCAGGGTCTGCAGGTCCTGGGGATGCTGCTTGCGACGATTATGATGGAGGAGGAGGGAATGAGAAGCTGCGGACTTTTGAGAGTTTGGGTTTGTCAACGTGGTTGCAGGTTACGTGCAAGGAGCTCGGAATGGTGCGACCGACACCTGTTCAGGAGGGATGCATTCCTCAGATTTTGAATGGGAAAGATGTGTTCGGTATGGCGCAGACAGGCAGTGGAAAAACTGCCGCTTTTGCTCTGCCAATTTTGCAGAAGTTGGCTGAGAATCCCTACGGTATTTACGCTCTGGTCCTGACTCCTACACGAGAGCTAGCATTTCAGATTGCGGATCAGTTCAATGCTCTCGGGTCTGCCATGAGTCTGCGATGTACGGTAGTCGTAGGTGGCATGGAGATGACAGCCCAGGCTCAGGCGCTGATGAACAGGCCTCACGTGGTGATTGCGACCCCGGGTCGAATGAAGGACCATCTTACTAGCGATCCAGATATGCCTGGCTACTTTTCCAAAGCAAAGGTACTGCTTAATATTCTTGTAATATCCTGCCGCGCTCGTCGCTGCGTGCACGTTTTCTGTCCTGAATTTTTGCAAGATGATGTCCACGTGACGAGGTTGTGAGGATTGCTCGACCTGTTGCTTGTGGGACTGTCTGAAGGTTCACGTTTTGGAAAACAGTGGTAAATTTGCTCCTGCGTCCATTTCCTCTGAAGCAAAGAATTGTATGACTTGATAATCTTTGTGTAAATTGTCTGACTGCTGCGCTCGTTCCTGCATGAGATGCCTACGCGGAGATCGTGGATTGCATAGAAACTAGTATAGTTCATTGTAGTATACTGAACATCCTCTGCAGTTCCTCGTTCTAGATGAAGCAGACCGACTGCTGGAGGTCGGATTCGAGGGAGAGATGAGAACTGTATTGCAGAGCATGCCAAGCAACAGACAAACTCTTTTATTCTCTGCAACCATGACTGGAAACTTGAAGGCTTTACACGAGCTTTCATCCGATAAAGCTTTTTTCTACGAAGCTTACCAAGGATTCAAGACTGTGGAGACATTGAAGCAAGAGTATATATTCCTACCCGCGAATGTGAAGGACGTGTACCTGTTGCACCTTTTGAGCAATTTGGAAGACGCCTCTGTCCGATCTGTCATCATTTTCGCCTCCAGCTGCAGGTGATCGATACCTTTCATAGCACAGCGTTGTTTCTCACCCGAGAATGGGGCCATTAGGGGAACTCAGGTCAATTGCCAAATAAATGTCGAGGTTACCAGCCGGTCACAGACGGTTCCATCCAATTATGACAATACCATGTTCTTCCGATATTGACTTCTAGAAAAATGAGCGTCTGTTTTGTTGTAAATTATGAGATTTAATGAGTCTCAGAAGTGCTGAGCTAAATTTGCATCCAGAATTCTTATTCTCAATAGAGAGTTAGAACAATCATTAATATGCTGAAGTATCCAAGTTCTGCGTCATGGAGTTACAGGAGTAAAACGAGTCTTCACGAGGTTATTGCAGACAGTTAGCATGTACTAGTAACGTGCTCGTGCTCTGAGAGTCTTTGTGTCATTTTGCCTCTGGGACGTGAGTAACATACTGATTTGTTGTTATTTGTTTGTGTAAAATTCTCTGTTTGTTTGCATTGAGGACTTACGTAGACCACGTGCTCTGTAGGACTTGTCACCTTCTAAGTCTTATAATGGAGGAGATGGACGTGGATACGGTCGCACTTCACTCGATGAAAACACAACAACAAAGATTGGCGTCATTGAGTCGGTTCAAAGCGGGCCAGGTGCCTATACTGATCGCTACTGATGTGGCCAGCAGAGGTCTTGACATACCGACCGTTGATCTTGTCATCAACTACGATATTCCAAGGTATTCTGCTGTGCTCTGATGCGAAACGCTGACCCCGTAGACAAAGCGAGTTTGATTGCTCTCAATATCTCTCTAATTGTGTTTTGTACATTCTCGATAAATCGAGCTTTGCTCAAAAGGTGATGAAATAGGGGTCGAAATTCCCGAGAACTGCTGCATACAATTCAGACCTTTCACGACATTTGAGTGATCAAGTGCGAATGCTAGTTGGTAATGTGTGTATGAGACAGGGCTTCAGCCTCATGGTGGCTTTTACTCATTCATTTTCCCACGATCCTTTGTTGACTTCAGAATGGCTCGTGACTACGTACATCGTGTTGGAAGAACAGCTCGTGCCGGCAGGGGTGGTTGTGCAATCAGTCTGGTAACCCAGGTATGTGCCAGCATGTCAAGACTGGACTAAAGGTTAGTCCAATGGCATACGCATCGTTGCTATGTGAGAGTCTCATCACGTGTATTGATGTGGCAGTACGATGTGGAGCTTGTTCATGAGATCGAAAATGTCGTCGGTAAGAAGCTGCAAGAACATGAAACTAAGGAGGATGAGGTGCTCAAGGGCATCACGGCGGTGAGATATTACCTACAAACTGACTTCGCCCTTTCTATGGGCACCGAAAGGGATCCCATTTATTACAGCATGGATGGAAGATTTATGTATCTGTTGGTATGGTAGACCAATCTCTTTTGCTGATGGTGTTAGGGTATGCTGAATAAGAGCATAAGCTTTGGGCTGACGCTGTGTTCATGCTGTGAATTTCCTCACAGGTGTACAAGGCTAAACGGGTTGCAGCTTTAAAAATGCTGGACAGTGGTTTTGAGGATAAGGTTAAAGCACGCAGAGACCTGAAGGAAAAAGGAAAGCGCCGGAGCGAGGAGGATAATTCAAATCATATGGAGAAAAGGAAGATGAAGAAGAAGCAGATGAAGACCTTGTCTCAATCTTAGATCAGAAGGCTCAAACTAGAAATCAAACCGCTTTATCCCCGAGTCACATAGGACTTCTCTGATGTACCACCTTATCTTGTAAGTGCACAATTGTTTTTAAGAGCCGACAGCATTTTCAGTACTTGTGAGCCCAAAAGTATTCGCTGCTGCCGTACTTGTAGATACCATAGGTTGAAAGAAGGTTGAGGATGATATAGAACATGCGTAGTTTAGAACGGTTGTACGCCGAGGCAGTCGGAGGTGTAGAAGGCCTTCCAAAGGTCACTGGTTGCAGCAGATTTTGCAGATAGATCACTTCTCTCAGTAAACAGCTAGATCATAGCAGTGCGGCTCGTAGAGTAGGGATGGTTGGAACGAAGCAGTCTGTAACATTTCAGATGTGCGAGGTGGCTGCTTTCTTCTTCCATGAGAACGAAGAGAGAGAGAGAGAGAGCTATTTGGAGTACTTAGCTTGTGGATGTTTTTTCTACGAAATTTTTGTTCTGGACGAGAAAGATCCAGCGAAGACAAGACATTTACATTTACCATTACAAATCGGGTGCTTATAAGTGCCCATACCATCTGGTTTGCACTAAGCAACGCTTCAGTTATCGTTGGACGATAGTTCACTTTCTTCCACTTCCACTTCTCTTTTGAACACGGCGAACGTTCGCTGAAGAGTTCCTGAATGATTTGCTGCTCTTTGTAAACGTCATCTGAATGCCGCTATTACTCTCGTTATATGGCCGGAATATGTCCTTGCGGGATACAGGGGACAGAAATTGGAAGCCAGAAACAGCCATGGATAGTTCCCGCCATGAATGCGTGGAGTAGGCACCTTGCGGCCTTACTGAGGATGATGACCGCATTGGAGTTGGCCCTGCAGGTGGTCCGCTCTTCTTAAAAAAAAGATCAATTACAACTAAAAGAAAATCTTTTTGGGATCTGGCGGTCTAGGGAGGACCCATTGAGCTACTTCTTTCTTCTTCGTTTGTACATATGTATATGTTTCGGAATAACGTGTTCATTACACATTCCACTCACGCTGTATTTCTGCAGCTGTGACCTTCGTCTGGAAAACATGATAACCTCGAGGTCCAGCTGTGGATGACATGACGACCCGCACCATCTCACTTGGCAGGCGAATGAAGAGCACGTAAAGGTAGATGTGCGTCCTGGAGTTGGCAGGTAATGAAGCTAAAGTTAGGACCTGAGTTAGAGTATATTTACAGACCCCACAATTATGTGCAGCCAGTACGGGAGTAACCTTTCTCCGAGTAACAAAATCGCCCGAGGTGGAGAATGATCTCACTTTGCACCACTGTAAACCGCCACAGCTTGTCTCTTAAAGCTCCAGAGTGGATACGGCAACCGACGTCGTAGTTGAGGACATTGTTGTGTGCTGTCTGCTGTTTATGGAGATTGCAGCTTTCCTCTTTCCTTCAGCTCGGGCTGTGGCTTTTGAAGGAAAAAGATGTTGGCGTTGAGTTTTACATCTCTAGGGAAGGCAAGGGTGAATCTGAGCACGTGCCAGCACTCTTGGAGGACAAAAAAGCTTCAGCACGTCTACAAGGGAGGTGCAGCAGAGATTGAGACCCTGTTCGAAGAGGACTGCCGCCGCCACTTCCACGCGAGAAAGTTGAGGATCTCACAATCAGCATGTCTATCCCTTTGCAGCAGAACGGCCCAAATTTGTGGTGTGGGTCCGTGGGACCAAAGGCACTTTGCGTCATCCTCCTCGTGGGGTCCATCATCAACACGACGTCGTCATTCAGAGACGTTTGCATATACCCTGGTTGATCCCAAATCGACTTCGACCCAGATTTGGCTACGCCGTAGACAAGGCTGCGTTTCTTCTGATTCGAATAGAATACCGTCACATGGGATTGTTAGATTTCACTTTAGTGCTCAGTGGCTTGCGGGTGCTGCCATCCGTCCGTCTCGCCAACGTGACATTAGGGGTAATCATCGCGTCTGGGCTAGGTGCAATCACTCAATTCAGAGAATTTGCATTCAGGACATGTTGGGGTCTGTAGTACACGCAAGTTGTGTAAATCGCTAGAGTCCGTTATGTGAAAACGTGGTGCGCACTTCTGGCGCTAGAGGACAGCCATGTCCACTTCTCGTCTCTTCTTAAACAGGTGAGGACGAAACTCACTTTGACATGGGCGAGTGGAGGGTGCACCTCTCAGTGCAAGTACTCATTTGGACATGTAAGTTTACATCAGACGCTTTCCCATGGGTTCACATGGGAACCATGTGACTGACTGCTTGCACAGAACAAAACCATCGTTCGGCCTGGCTGCGCAGTTGGCAAAGCTCCTCTCGAGTTTCGACTCCTGGGCATCGATGGAACTTGCTGGCGGGCGATCGCGTGGACGTACGTGAGCTCTCCTCCTCTGCAAGACAAGTAAGCCATACTCTTCTGATGAGAGTCGTCCGAACCCACCCGCGCGCGCACGAACCGACGGACGGTTTTCTGGATGATAGATGTCAACTTGGAGACGGGATCCGGCATTTGGAACGACGTTCCCGACTGCATTTCCGATTGAGATTTTGAAATGCAAGAAGATTCCTGGAGAACTTGTCACTAAAAGACAACACTCGAGTAAAGGCACTGGAATTACTAAAAGAATTCAGAAATTACCGATGGGGGCGTAGACCTCTACCGAAAATTTCTGACATGCAAAAGAATCCTCCCCAAATCTGTACGCAAGCTCTAAGGGCGTAAGGGCGTACCGTGACAGTAATAACATGATGCCGATGACGTCCAGCTGTGACAAGACCAAAACATTCATTTCCTTGGAATCCTTCCTCGTTTGAATCGTTTAAATGATTGCAATGGCAAGCTGTATAAAAAATCAGGGGAATTTGTTTCTCCGATCCATTCGTAGCGGAGTGGGATCAGAGCAATTTCTCATGTGAATCTACGATAACAGAACTCGTACTTTGTGCTGATCAAAATGATGTATGGTACGGTACAGCACTGGGTTGCCGAATTACTGGAAAAAGGGTCGTGTCAGTCCCTTTCGACACACTTTATGCCTCTTTCCAAAAAAATGATACGTAACAAGTCAATGTATGAAAATATTGCCTCTCTATCTGTGGCCCTGGCCAATACCAGAGGTAACAAAGTAGGATTTCAAAGCGTTGTCCGGGTGAGTGCCCGTTCTACAGAATCCAGTAGCACCAAGTATAGACATGTGTCTGAGACGAAGGAAAAAGTTTTTAGTCAGCACGAATTTTGGATGGGCGTCCGTCGGCCTATCTATCGCTGTGCTGTATTCTGTACTGTCCAACCTTCTTAATGTACACTGTACACTTGTGCTGCAACGTTTGCCAGATGCTACGAATGACTGGGTGACATGGCCGGTGATGCCGTCAAATCCTGCAAGAGATCACCCAAGTCCGGCACACGGACTTTGCCGTGCTCACCCTTGGAGTACTCTAACATTTCTACCACCTCTCTCATGGACGGTCGCTGTGGAGGATCTTCCACCGTGCTCAAAAGCCCTATTTGCAAGACCAACGTCATCTGCTCTTCCACATCCTGCGACTCGATCACTTCCTCTTGTAAAGCGGTGTCCAGAATCGCTTCTAACACGCCTTCCTGTCGGAGAGTGGTGATCACATACTCCACCAGGCTAAAATCATCTAAAACTGTAGCATTTTCCGTGGGATACATTCCTGTCAAAGTCTCCAATATTACAACCCCAAAGCTGTACACGTCGCTCTTGTCCGTGATCCTCATATTCCGGTAGTACTCTTCAGGCACACCAGGACAGCACACATCATAACAACACTGTCAGGTACATGGACATTGGGAAACAAAAGACATTCGTAGTAAGATTAGATTCAAGTGGTCTTCTTGTCATTCTTCACGACCGAGGGATTTCATCGACTGACTGCCCAAGCTTCCATCCATCGTCAACCGCAGAGAAGACCAGAAATTCAGATGGCCGGGAGAGGAGCGAGTAGGTACCAGGAGCAAGGTAGCCAGCAGAGCCTGTGACGATGGCCATGTTGGGAATGGAGACGCCTGCATTTTCCACCATTTTGGCCATCCCGAAATCGGTGATTCGAGCGTCCATGTCGGCGTCCAGCAGAATGTTGTTACTCTTGATGTCGCGATGGATCACCTGCGGCCTGCAGTCGTTGTGCATGTACTCCAACCCGCCAGCCGCGCCGCACAGGATGTTGAACCGCGTTCTCCAGTTGAGCTTGTCGCCTTTCCCTTCGTGCACGAACAAAGGCCTCGTCAGCTTCCGAGAAATCTATGCAACGCAAAGCAACGCAACGCGACGCGCATATTGGAAATTTGAACCTCCCGATAACCTACAGTAGCAGAAGCACGCTGGACCGTGGATTACTACTCACCCGTGGCAATCGTCGCCCCTAGATCGTACGGGCCTCTACGTCCTGCGGGAAAATCACAATTCAGCTCTATTTCAGCGTGCAATTCGGAACTCCTTGCAGGCGGTGACGATGACCGGGAGAAGAAAAGAGTTTCGGAATGGGCAATGTCACCCTGCCATGCCATGTCAGAGAGAGAGAGAGAGAGAGGGGGAGAGAGAGGGCAGACCTCTTCTATGCAAGGCGTCGCCCAGGCTACCGTTGGGCATATACTCGTAAACGATGAGCGTCTCGTCGCCTTTCTGACAGAAGCCGATCAGGTTCACGATGTTTTTGTGGCGCGTCTGTCCGGCGATTTCGACCTCGCGCAAGTGGTTCTGAAAGCTGCTTCGGGACGACTCCTGTTCTAGCACCATCTGCTTCACCGCGCACGTCATGCCGGACGGAAAGTCTCCTCGGTACACGGTACCGTAGCCACCTCGGCCGATGACATTGTCCTCGCTGAGATTTCTCGTGGCTTCCATGATGTCCGGGTACGAAAAGCCCTTGAAAATCTCCGGGAGCAGGAACGGCTTCACGGCGGGCTTCTTCCTCCTGATGGAATGGGCTCGCCCGAAGAGGACCGTCTGCGCGGTGCAGCAATACATGCACAGCGCGATGATCAGCACCGCCATGAGAGCTGCACCGGCGATGCTCCCGACCACCACTCCGGCCAGAGCGCCTTTGCTAAGCCCGCTCTCTCCCGCACCACCTCCAGCGTTGAAGAGTGGGGCAGGAGTGGCCGATGCTGCAGCGAGGCAATTGCTCACGCAGAGCTTCTCGTTGCCTATGAAGGAGCTCGTCGGCCATACCTGACGGCCCTCGGGCACGGACCCGGACAGCATGTTGTAGGACAGATTCAAGCTCCGGAGTGACTCGAGGTTCAGAAGCGATGAGGGTATCATTCCCGACAGCTTGTTGAATGAGAGGTTGATGGCTTGCAGCAACAGCAGGCCGCCGAAGGAGTCGGGAATTGCTCCTGAGAATTGGTTCCTGGACAGGTCCAGCGTTTGCAACGATTGTAGACTGTCCCAGTCCGAGGGAATGCTGCCATTCAGTGAGTTGCGGCTGAAATTGAGGCTCTTCAGAAATAACAGGCTGTCGATCCCTGGTTCCACGCTCCCTTGCATCCGGTTCTCAGCGACATTCAGCTTCACGAGCTGCAGCAAACTGCTCAATGTTCTCACAGGGGCCGGCCCGTCAAGGAGATTCCCTTGCAGAAGCAGCGTCTCCAACGACTTGCAGTTGGCCAGCTCCGGGGGCAGCGAACCCTTCAACATGTTGGACGAAAGGTCGAGCGTCCGTAGCCGAAGAAGGTTTCCGAATTGAGGAGGTATAGTACCCGACAGTCGATTGTCAGAGAGGTCCAGCATAAGCAGTTTCTTGAGCATTCCGAATTCCCCCGGGATGCTACCACCGAAAGCGTTGCGAGTCAAGTCCAACGACGACAGATTCAACGCACTCCGACCGAGCCCAGCAGGCAAATTTCCCGACAACAGATTACGACCGAGGCTCACGCGGATAAGACTGGTGCAATTTTCCAGACGCGAGGGAAAATAGCCTTCCAACTTATTGCCACTCAAATTCAATGTCTCCAGGCTTCCGCCATTGCATAAAACTTGGGGCACCGTGCCATTCAGATTGTTTTGAGACACATCCAACACCGAGAGCTCGCTGTTTTGCCCCAGCAGCTCGGGCATGGGCCCGGAGAGCGCATTACTCGAGAGCAGCAGCACCTTGAGGTTGGGCAGATTTGCTATCCACTGGGGGATCTCGTCCACGAACTTATTGTCTGACAGATCGAGCTCCTCGAGGCTCGAAGCACTGGCCAAGCCAGCAGGGATTGGGCCCTTGGTGAGACTGGTATTCCTCATGTAGAGACCTCTCAGATTGGGCAGCCTCCTGAAATCAGGCTCCCTCGATCCAGAAAAGTCCAAGTTGTTCAGGTTGAGGAAAGTGACCAGATTGGTGTCATAAAAATCCTCAGGAAGGGGCCCACGGAGCTGAGTATTCTGTAAGTTAAGCTCCCTCACAATTTTCAAGCCTGCTGGAACTAGGCCTCCTATGCCCCGGTTGCCCTGCACGCTGAAGTACGCACAGCTGAAGAGATTTTCGACACTGGAGGGTATGGCGGCTGTCAAATCATTCTCGTCGAAGATAGCCTCCTCCAAGCGCCCCAGGCGCCCGAGAGTCGACGGAATGCTCCCCGTCAGTGAGTTGGAACTCACGTCCAGAAGCCTAAGAGCCGACAAGTTGCCAATGTCGGGAGGTATTGCGCCCGTGAGGAAGTTGTTCCCCAGGTGCAAAGTCTCGAGGTGGGTCAGCTGGCCTATGCTGGGAGATATGGTGCCGGAGAGATTGCAGTTTCTGAGAACGAGAGAAACCACCACGGGTTGGGTCGAGTCGAAATCCCGAGCTCTGCAAATTACGCCGGTCCAGTTGCACGGTGTGCTGGACGAAGATTCCCAGGAACCGAGAACGCCCGAAGTGTCCACCAGACTCTCCTTCACCCGGAGCAGCGCCTGCAGATCCCTGTTACCATCCGATTCTTGTTGGTTCCTGTCGTTCCTGGATTCCCCGTGCGCATGCGAGACTGCGCAGCACAGGCAGACGACGAGAAGGTAAATCGTACCCAGCACCATGGCACTGACTCGTCGACGACATGGGGACGGCCCCATCGATATCCCCGACGGACGGGTGGAAATCCTCGTACTTCAGCCCGTCATGTCCCCCAGCGCTGACCGGCGTCGACTTTCATCATCGATATCGCCTCTTCCCGCATCGACCTGTCGAGTGACCTCTCCCATAGCTTACAGTGGATGGAATCCCCCTTTCACGCTCTGCCGCATGCCCAAATGATCTGAACAAACATGTAGACTTCGAGTCCGGGGCTGGTTTCGTTCCAGTACCGTCCAGTCCGGCGTCCAGGACTCCAGCAGAGTGAGCGTCGTGAGAGTGTGCGGGCGCGCGTGTGTTCTGCCTCATCGTCTTCCCCCATCTTTATCAACAGGGTAAATAGCTAACGGTATTCTCTTGCGAGGAGTGCCAAAGACCGCTACTCTACGGGACAGGACATGCCACTCACTGCTTTAACTGCTTCGTAGCAGCACGGTTCAAGTGAGCTCTTATCCTACTAAAAAATCTGCGTGGGGAGAATTTAGCGGCTGCTTTTCAAACCGAAATGCACTCCCGCTATTTCCCTTGGGCCCTCGCTAGTTTCCCACTTTAGAAGGTCGCCTCGTCGGAGGAGCGTCAGAGGCTCAGAGCTCAGAACTATTTTGACATGTACACGAGTAACACGACGGTACAGTACTGCTGTCTTCCATAGAATAGAAGGTGAATGAATGCCCCTGAGTATTTTACTTCTCGACTCTCGAAGGTTGGTCCGCGGTCTGGGAGAGATTGAATGTTTGTTGGCGGACTGACTGACTACTGACTGACTGATTATCACTGATCCCTGCAGGGGCCGGGCACGTATGGGGGAGCACATGGAGTTGAGGTTATTATTCCACTCTTGCTGCATCATTAGCATCTTCCAGAAAGTTGCGTCACTGCGTTTGGTCTGGACTCGAGCATGGGATCCATCATCTTTAAACTTCCTGTTTCCTCTCTCGGTCAGGTCTGAGGGGAATTGTGGGACACATTATAATAACAAAAGGAATGGGAACACCCCATCAAATCCTACAAGGATGGAACCAAAGTGGTAACATGGGGCTAGGCCCCAATAGCATCACACTTAGGAAATATGTACTAAAGCACCTAAGATATCCCAACTATCTTGGTGAAATGGACTACAAACAATATAGCATCCGAAGAATCACTTAACGTGATTGCTGACGCAAGTAATCACGTTCTCACCTAGTGCTCTTTGTAGAACAATGGAAACACGTTGTCTAAAATGGGTTATACAATAAGCTAAAGAGAGTGATACCCCTGCCGCCTAGTATGGTAGATTCTCGCGCACTCCCTCACGAACATATCGAAGTCGGTGTCCATAGCTCCATAAAACTCCAAAGCTAGAGGAACAAAGAGGTGAACTCTATGCATACCTCTATACTTGGAGACCTTGGCTGTTGCCGCTCCACTAGTCGTCCATATTGGAGGATGGATGATCGTCCACTCTGAAACTGTGTCTCTAGTAGGATCGGTAACCACCACAGTGACATGGTCCTCTTGAACCAAGTACATGTGTGCTCTAACCCTAGTCGACTGCAAGTCAAACCAACGCTCTCTCCATGTGAGTTATCCACCCTCTCGCTCCATAGCAAATACCACATCCATGATGGCATCATGGGTAGCTATCCTCTGCCCTCCGCATGGACAATGAGTCATACGAACACTTGATGTATCTAAAGTGACACCACACTCACATGTGAGTAATGAAGATGTAGATGGATGGATCAAACAAAGACGAAACCTCATCGATGTGGAGAAAGTAGCTGGTAAACCTCGGAAAACCCTGATGCATGATTGAGCCAAGATCCACGAGCCTGCACCCTTGCCCGAGCAAGAGCGTAGACGAGCTCTAGCTAAACGATGAATGGTTGGATCCACTAAGAGTGAATGTAGAGCCTCTTGAAACTGTCGGTCCATCAAGATAGACTGTATATCCCTAGTCCAATCGGTAACCAAAGAGGAAAAAGACGGAAACTCATGTCGTACCTCTCGTGGTAGAGCATCTCTCGTATGTCACAATAATACATGTAAAAAAAATGATCCCGTATCCACGTCCCTTGCATATATCTCCATGATAGATATATCTGCGATCACAAATCGAGAAGATAGCAAGGGTGCAACGAGCGTCCAACTAGCTAAGAATTCCGTAGGTGCCGTCTCCTCCATTGATAATAAGCATACCCTTCCACATGAAATTGGCAAAGATGTCTATCTCCTTGCCAAATCTCATGTCAGACACTAAAATGTCCATGGTCCCATGATGTCACCAAAGACGCCCATGATCCTTCTATCAAAAGCTATCAAATGTGATATGAATGTAGGTGAAGGAGGAACCATGCGAAGAAGGTAGGTGGGTCGACGAGCAATACTAGATAAAAGTATGCGGATCCCATAGTACAGGAAGGTCATCTACATGCAAAACATCCTCGGCTAGGTAGCGTGAGACAAAATGCTTGGATCCTACTATACGTAAACTATATGTCGATGTCATACATCCCTCTAGAGATTGGAGATGAGGAGGATTGCCCAAAGGAGACCAAGCCCTACACTTTGACACCTGTCACAGACAAAGCAATAGACAAAAGGGCTATATAATGCGCCATGACAAATAGGGATCCTCCCAAAGGATCTCCCTGTCGAGAGCCAATGGCAGAACGTAAAACAATGACTCCTTCCTCGGAAAAGCCATGCTCATAAAAGAGAGAATAATGTGAGATCGTACGAAAGGAATGAGGATTGATAGAGGTCCACCAGCCTCCCTAAGCTCTCTAAAAATGGATGCACGTGAGACGCTCTTAAAAGCGTTTTCAACATCCACCTGCAAGACAACCCAATTTGGATGGATATCTAGAAATGCTCTAATGCCCAACTATACAACCTCATAGCCTTCTGGTGTGGCGACTCCAAACTGATGTGGACAAAGATGCTCCTGCAAGAGTGACCGATGCTGCAAGACAACGGTACGACTGACTAACTATAATAAGATCTCTCCAATAGCAATCGGTATGATGCCCCCAGTGTCCTTCTCCATCGCGAGAAGCGGACTAGTACCAAGAACATGACTTACTGACAACGGAATCTCCCCTCTTGCAACTGATGCAGCCACCTAGAACAACTCCATGAAACCATTAGATGGATCATCCGCATGAAAACTATCTTGAAGATGTTCATATACCATCTCTGACAAACCCTCTGAGGATAAGTGTGGGGTTGTGCATAGAGAATGGGCAAATAATGATCTATCAAGACATAATGGCTCCTCTAGCTGATACTCCAAGACCTCTAATGGTATCTCCTCGCCCATAGGTGGATGTAGAAGGCGTAAAGAGGAAATCATCTCCTTAGTAGAACTAGCCATGGACAAAGGATGTAAGGCACGTGCAGCCTTGCTATACTCCCCCGCTTGCTCCAAGATCCTACACCGTCGCAATCGCGCCGAATCAAAAATATCATGTGATTGAACCCAACTCCTAACCTATGTGGCCCGATCAGACTTCTTCTGCAATGTAGCCCAATCCCATGCTCGGAATCTCCAAAATCTAGCTGTCACCTTCCTATGTCCAGCATGTCCCCCTCTAGTATAACGATAAAGACACCAAGCACTCCATGTATCTCCTCTCACCTGCAGAACCACAAACCCCTAACACTCCATCTCACATGGGAAAATGCTAACTATAAAAACCCTAAAATCTAAAAGTACTCATAATTTTTTATTCTGATCTCCATAATTTTCCAACTAGATTCCAATATAGGAAAAGGAAGAGATTGTAAAAAAAAATCCGATCAATATGTCTAATTTAAGAAAAATCACTCAAAATCCTAAAAAATTAAAAATACTCATATTTCACTATATACTTCTCCATGGTCTTCAATTTAGTTACGAATGGAATCCAAGAGAATTCACTGTTCTGGCAAAGTGTGGCCACATAATATGCAAAAAAAAGTATGGTACCATATTCTACTCTCTTTCTCACTTAATCTCTCCGTACCCTCCTCTCACTAACATCAAACTCCCATGTGTGAGGGGAATTTACTTGAGCACCTTTTGGAATCTCACTATTATTTATTTCTCAGATATGTATTAAAAGTCGCATGATTCACTCCCAATGCATAATAAACTAGACATGTGCTCAAGGTTTGGGCAATGAAGTGTGAAAAGAACAGGGATGAAGGTCTAGGACGATATAGACATAGCAAGGAAATGCTACAAGTAAACGCCAAGACTTCATCAGCAACAAAATACTCGAGCAGTAAAATACTCCAGGGGCAATAATACAATGGCAACTTCATCCGTAAATCATGGTGTGCTACTTATATACAAAGAGTAAATACCCCTCCTTACCAGCTTTTGTACTATTACAGAAGGGTCAAAATACATTGCGAGTCACTTAGCAGTAGAAAGGTTCTCACTGAAGATTAAAAATGAAAGTGAGGCCTCACTTCATTTTTGATTTAATCAAGACAAGTGGAGTGCAGCTAGACAAAGTTGGTATCAAAGATAACACAAGGGAAAATTTCAAAATAACTTACCATTCATAAAAATTGAGTACTTCTAAATTATTCTCACACCAAGGTGAAAACGTTCATTAAACCCGCCATTGGACTGCTCTGTAGCCTGGGAGGATTGTCTCGAGATGAAGGGGATGGAACAAGAGAAAAAGGGTAGAGGGTTTAAAAAGACGGCGCTCCGTTATCAGTGTGTCGATGCCCCACTTCCCCTCAGATTCCTAACGCTCGATCACTTTCACCACCATATCACTGATAAATCCAGAGCGAACTTGTTCGCTTCAGAAGAAAAACGGCTAGAGGCCAACAAGATGTAGAGCCATCTATTAACGGAAAGAACGAAAGAAAGTAAAAAAAAAAAACAATGAGAAAAATTAGACTTATTGATGCTCAAACGCTGATTCCATGATGTATTTGAACCGATGCAGCCAAGCGGCAGCGAGGACGCAGGCTCTCCACGTCAAGGGCACCCACAGATTATAGAGCCATCTACAAACCCCGCATGCACCAACTGACTATGGCAAGAGTAAGTTGAGTTGGAAATGGAAGCTGTGAGAAAATCCTCGTGACACCGAATTCGGAAACCCACAGAAATGGAAAATCACCAGAGGCCAAAAGTTTATAAAAGTGAGACGTCAAAATACTTGGAGGTGCAAGAATGCACAACACAAAAACGAAGTGAAGGACGCTAAGAGAAACCTAGGTATACACCAAGTTCAGATCCGCGCCTCGCATTAACACTCTCGACACAATTTTCCAAGTAAGAATTAGGTGTAGCCCTAAGGAGCTTTTCGGCCTCTGTGCCCAAAAAGCAAAAAGCAAAACTATACGCAGCGTATTGCTTCTTGTACCGACCTGTTACCCATTCGATATTCTCGAAGAGCTTCCCGGGAAGAGTGGAAGGATATGGAACACGGGTGCTGAAAAGGGAGTCAAAGAAATTCTGCCAGCACTCTGATTTTATATTCTTGCAAGGGGCGAAAATATAATCCACCTAAAAGGGCCTCTTTATTTGGAATCAGGGAATTGATGAAAATCACCGTTTCTTACAGTGACCAGAGCCATCCGATATTGCTGAAAGGTCGGCCATCCCAGTCCGGAGACACGAAAAGCTATACATCGTTTTAGCAGCAGCAGATCATTTTAACAGAGATCCGCTAGGTCCCACCATGGCCATGGCAGCATTCACTCCACTTGCTGTAGTCGCTAAAAGAACGATGACTTCAACCGCCTCTTTCCTATATTTTAGTACCATATTTGTAGTGCAACACTGTCTACAGACTCTACACTGCCGCAAGATTAGCCATGGCGCTGTTAGTGATTGAAACAACTTTCTTTGGCAGATCACGATTCACGACTTAGAAAATGACACTTTTGACTTACATGCTCCAAGCTGACCACATTTTGTCTTGTCTCTACAGGTAGAGACAAGACAAAATGTTTAGGTTTCTCACATCTCCACGGTTGTCTTGGAACTGACCCCGCAGTCCGTGGCAGTCTGTGAGACTTGCAACAGATTCGGGATCCTTGTTCCACCTCTAATCTTTTCGATGCCAAGCGAGATGAGGTAGCTACATAATTGGGCCCGATTTTGACTGGTAAAATAGCTTTTGGCCCTCTGTCGAACGTGTTACAGAGGCCAGCAATCTCGAGCTCGGTCAGCGGAACAAAGTTCGAGCTGAAGCTCTTGTGCAAAGTACCTCGGAGGCTCGGAGTCCCTACTTCTGTACCCCAGCCAAAATGATATGCTGGGATGAACTGTTTCAAACGTTGTAGTACACTGTGCTATGTACGAAATAGGAAAGGCAGTCATAGTACTGTATGAATAGACCACTGCCAGATTCGCCACTGATGTTTTATTTGCTGTAATCGACTCTCTTTCACTACAACCTGGAAGCAATGAAGACAGGAACATGGAATAATAAATGCTGTGGAAACCATCTTTTTTTTTTTATTGTGTTTGTATTGTCTTGACAGAAACCATGGATGACACTACAAAAGAGCCAAGGGAATTCCAGCTCAGGTGCCAAAATAATCCAAGGGAGCTAAAGCTAATAAATGGTAGCGTGTATTCAGCTCATGGGTAAGATGATACACCGAGTTCCAAAACAATTTAACTTTCAATTTTCAGAATCTAAAGTTGGAATTTAGAATCAAAACTAATTAACCATAGTATAAACAATTCAAATTTTTATTGATATAGATATAAAAAAACAATCCAAAATTGATTAATTATAAATAAAATTAGGAATGGGACAAAAAATTTATTATTAGAGACGGTATTACTCATGAAATTATAAACAATAAA
The DNA here is from genome assembly GCA_014180765.2 of Marchantia paleacea. Classification (NCBI taxonomy): domain Eukaryota; kingdom Viridiplantae; phylum Streptophyta; class Marchantiopsida; order Marchantiales; family Marchantiaceae; genus Marchantia; species Marchantia paleacea. The sequence continues at coordinate 38,678 of MUAA02000016.1, forward strand.
TTTATTATGGTTTTTTCTGGGTAGAAAGTAATGATGAATCGAAATTCATATTTTGAAAATCATTATTATTAAAAAAATTAAATATATAATTTTCAAAATAAATCAAAACATACATCATCAGGTCTCAAATTTTATTGTATGAAACAATCAAAAGAATAAAGAGATCCGATGAATTCATCATTTTCAATATAAATTATCACAAAACTAATATACAAACCATGTTTAAGAAAGAATGCGATGAAGACATTAGATATTGATTATGCGCAGATTGGACATTGAAACATCTTGAGAATCATGTTGTATATGTTTCATATCGGTTCCACTCGGATCAAATAAAGCTCCATCGTTAACAAAAAAATGTCTAGACCTTCTCTTTCTTATACATTATAAGGTCTAAAATAATATCTTTAGGAACTTTATCAATATTTGTGCTCTATACAATGGACTCAAACTGTGTACTCCTAATAGCTTACGATTCCACATTATAGGATGAACTGAAACCTTGGACTCCTAATAGCTTATGGTGAGTTACAAAACTATCTTAACCTAAAATGAACTATTTTAACCTAAAGTGTCATCCTCATAAAAAATGGTTCTGAAGATGCACATGTCATCATCCTTGTATAATAGATGTCACGCCACATCACAACACCATTCTAATAAGATAAAGAAGTAACATCATAAAATAGTCTAACATAAGATATCATGTTGTTTAGTGATCTCATAAATCTTAAAACTCTTTAACAATGGCTCCATATGAAAAATTGTTAACATTATTTTTCATATCATCTTACATCATTATCCATTTGGGATGTACATCAAGGAAAGTTATGATGCAAAAATGATTGACTCACACCTCACAAAATCAAAACTCCAAACTGATGAATACAAATATGCTTTTGAATGGATATAAAAAGTTAATAAAAAATAATATATAATCAACTCAACACATAAAGATTTGATCTACAATTATAGATCTAAATAGTTTTTTGTTTTTGATTATTTCCAACAATTTACTAGCTCATATAACTTGAGCCACCTACTTAGAAATAGAAATATAAATATCATCTTGTGCAATAGGTGTAATCCTTTGACACAACTCAAAAAATTTTCATGAGGATCTAGAACATAACATCCATGATATAATTTCTTAAAAGTCATATAAAATAATTGTGAAGAGATGTAGCCAAGATTTGAGCCAACAAGGGAGCAAGATGTGTTCAAGTTGATAATTCATAGATGTGAGGAGTCACAGTGTCCAGTGGTTGAAGATGCAATTGAAAATGCAAATTACGTAAAGTTAATATCATACCATAGTGAAAAACTAATGTCAAAGGATGTAGGATTCAATTAACCTATTGTATTATTTTATTCTATTACAACGATGGAGAAAAGAAATGGAAAAATCATTTAACAATCATATTAGGGTCATGCAATCAAGTGTAGAGAAAAATAATTCTCTAACTTTGTCCAAAAAGACTTATGAGGTGCAATGAACAATCAAGGTTATGCATATTATAAAATCTTGTACAATCCTTATGTATGATTTGATTGTATTATTACTCACTCCCATCATACTAGAGGAGCAAAATCAAGATGTTGTATTAGTGGGTGTGATATTTAGATGATTAGATTGTGTATTATAATAATACTTAATCACTACAATCTATAGCCTATTCTTGTGCTTAGTCAAGCACTTTGTAGGATAAAAAATTTTACAAAGCATACATAGTAAGTCTATGATTAATTAAGATAATTCAAATAAGGTAACATGGTCTAGTTTTGATCCCAATAACAATGTTATGATGATAAAATTGACATAAAAATAATAAAAATGATTGATGAAAGGAATAATAATCCACATAGATAATTACAAGCTTGGATGATATTTTTCAAATTAATAAATCATAAAATTAAAGATTTCAAATCATTTCAATTTAAATATTATTTAAATTTTTATAAATAATTTAATAACATCAAATCCTTCTCATTATATAATTATTTGTAATTGTAAAGATTGAAAAAATCTCACAATGATTTAACCTTTGTAAATGCAATTATAAGGTATTTTAATTTTGGAAGGAGGGTAGAATTATAAATAAATCAACATGGAGATAAACCACATATTAGAGTAATCTCTCTTGTATCATTCTATTGCACAATATTCCTCATAGTAGTTTAATCTTAATTAATGGATCAAAATAAAATAAGTTCTATTTTGGAACCAATGACGAACTCCATTACAAGCACTTGGCTAGAGGACTGAGAAACGTGGCTGACTCCAAGACATTCGACGTCAAGTATTAGGGTATACAGAAAAGTCACCTCTTTGTTTCTCTAGCTTTGGAGTTATATGGAGCTATGGACATTGATTTCCATATGTTCGTGATAGAGTGTACAAAGAGTCTATCATACTAGACAACATAGGGTATCACTCTCTTTAGTTTATTGTTTAGCCTATTTTAGTCGACATGTATTCATTGTTGTACATATAACACTAGCTAGTGCAATCCTTTAGATTATTGTTTAGCTTATTTTAGTCAACATGTATCCATTGTTCTACATATAGCACTAGCTAGTGCAATCCATAGGAGAGCAAACACGTTAGTTGATGTTTCTTCGGATGCTTCTGTTGTATGTAGATCTTTTGACCTAGATAGTTCACATATCTTAGGTGGGTAAGGATATATTTTCCATTGTGATGCTATTGGGGTCTAGATCTATTTTACCCCTTTGATTTCATCCATGTACGTCTTGATGGAGTCTTCCCATCCTTTTGTTATTTTACTTTGTATTTCTATTTCAGCAGAGTTTGTACAACTGCACACAATATGCAACCAAGAAATGTCAACTGCACAGTGACTACAAATGGTGTAAAATGCAATTGACGGCGGTGATACTTCATCATGATAGATTTGAAAAGTATAAATAGCAATTTAGGGATCATAATTTTAATTTTTCTTGTAAAGGCAAATATTGAAATACTCTTATGAAAATTTATATTGCTGTATATAATAATTAACTAGGAAAAAAATTGGACTCATTGGGAGAGCTGGTCTATCATTTTTTATAATATGATACATACATAACCTTAACCGCAAGTGAAGAGTATCAATTTTAGTATATATATTAATCAAATGTATTTTAGTGTAGTTGAATTCACATCCCTGATTTATTTATATATTCTTTTTAATGTATATCAATGTAATGTTCACCAAATAAAGGATGGAGATCCAAAATCTGTAAATTGTATAATATACTCTAATGAGGTAAAATTTTCTAGAGTTGACATATAAATCTTATCAAGAGAAAGTGACATGTTTTAAAATGTATTGTGTAATCCTTTGGGATTAAAATCTATTAAATGTAGTCATACAAATTCATTTATGTTCAATTGTTATATCTGAATGTCCAAATTTATGAGTAAAATTAATGGAACATACATTTTGGATACAACTTTAAGCTGTTTTCTCAATGTTTTTGGAGATGTTACATCCTGTAATGTGGAAGATTATATTCACATTATTGTCAAGACACTTCAGCGTAGTGTTGAATCCATCTATGTGGCTACGTTTACAAAAATCCTTGTACCATACCGGACCAGCGGAGGGTTGCTCTCTGGGTTAGATTTTGTGGCTTACTTAACCTTGGACCGTTCCACGAGGATTTAACTCGCTTCATTTCTTGCTGTCATACTTTCAGCCAAAATAAACCAAAACACTACGTTGAGTTACTTTTACGATTGTGGGGTGTTCGATTAGAGATTTCACATTACAGAATTGTTAACTTCTAGATTCTAAGAAAGGTATACTAATAGGGACTTAGGCGCAGGGAGTACGAAACAAACTACTATTGCTAAGAGCTATGAGCAGAGGACGTGGGAACTGAGTACTAAGGAAAGCTGGATACTGAAACAGAAATGTCCCGTACTCCTACTGCAACTGCACTTTTGTCCTTTAACAAGTCGCGTCTGGGTTTTCATGAATGCAGGAAAGAACTTCGTTCGTCGTAGAGCTGACTTAGGATATTACCGTTTGATTTGTTCGCGCACCACTCAGTACGGTCATGCACTTCCATGAGAATTACGGTGTACAATTCTGCTACATCGCGGAGTTGAAGGGCATCAAGGGACGGCAGTTGTTTCGAATCTGAGATACATTTGAAGAACAAAGACATAACCAGGACTGGAAGCCTGGATCAAATTAGATCTATATGTCACACGGTGTGACATCACACGCACCTCCTCCTTGTGTCTGCTTCCAAGATTTAATGAATAATTTTTCCCGAACTAGTGCCGAACAACTGCATTGCACTTTCTCAGTCTCTTCACTTTATTTGAGCGTGAGTTCAAGGCTGATCAGTTCACATGTTAGGGTAAAGAAAAAATAAAGTATTTGGAGGTATATCCACACAATAGCACAAATTTTAACCAGGAACTTTGACATTAAAAATCGAATGTACAATTGTTTTATCAATACAAGGCGACTCTCACTATTAGAAGAATGGCTATGTTTTGAGTTGGGTATACCGACTCAAAATTCACATTTTACTATCTGGACATGAAATTTGGGATTTAAAGGAATGTGGTGGTCGATAGAAGAATGCCATTTCGTTTTATTGATTCCTACTGTGCATGATCGGCTCTACTCTGTTCCCATGGTAGTTTGCTGCCTGGTTCAGGGACATCTGATTTTTCATTGGTATCAACATAGTTCAAGAACGTCTGCATCAGCTGTCCACCTCGCTGACGTGCGGTAAGTTGTGCAAGGCCCACCCCAGCGGTCTTCCAATCAACCTTCGGCTTCTCGAAGGTGCCAGATACAGGAATCTGCACATGATCCACAAAAAAGATCTTATGTATTAAGAAAGTGGCATCTTTCTCCACTTGTGAACTTCGTTAACCGTGCGAGGAACTGCTGCATAAACACTGACACAGAATAAGTAACCTATCGAGTAAAGTAATTTGTTTCAATATCTGTCACTCTACCTTTAAGTAGTAGTTTGAGGGGACTTTTGTCAAACCCAATACATCTCTTAGAGAAGGACCAGGTATTGCCAACATCATATGAACCGTCTCATCAATGGAGTTCACTTGTCCCCATGTTGCGACGTGTACTTTATCTGCTCCACACAAGCAGGAACTTCATGAGTTAGGAGTTGATGGCGAAGTAAAACCGGCTGCAGTATATATATGAGATGCTACCCAAATTGAAATACTTCACATCGAAAACTCAAGATAATGAACTAGAAGGAGCACCATCGCAATTCATAATAGTTTAGGATGGAGGCTGTGCACCTGCAATGAGAACATCCAGACGCGAGCAGTCGAAGCTCCCTGGCATATCCAACTTGGCGTCGATCACTGATGTCTGCATGGTAAGATTTCTTTTGCCCTTCGCTAATTCTTGCTTCGAAAGTAAAGACAAAACTCCGTCTATCACCTGACCTCGGGCCAAGGTCTGCAGAAGCAATTCCACCTTAACAAATACTAAGAGTTCAGACCATATAGATCTTCCTGCAGAACCGTACCCTGATATAATGGTGTACGGAACTATGGTGGTAACTCGGCGAGTAAAACGAATCGTCGTAATTGTATAGCAAATGCACATTACACATCTGACTCTAGCAGAGCTACGTCATCATAATTACATTTATGAAACATTAATCAGTTTCGCATGCCATCCTTGTCAATGACTGTACAATACACAGGCAAGATAACAACATGATAGCTACCAACTAATCATCACATACCACTTTCATTGGGGCAATGTTGATCTTATAGTGGTCAGAAGGCAGCTCCATGTTAGTCGGTGTAACTTGCACAATGATATCAGGCATATCGTCTTCCTGTACTGCAGGACCGAGAATCTCACCAAGTAGGGGGTTTAACTGTGCCAAGTAGAACTTGGCAAATGCTGGAGTAAGATCCATCTGCAAAAGCAATGATATGATAAATCCATCTACAAGATCCGGATCTCAGCTTGGCCTGTGAAGAAAAACGCTCGGCCAGAAGCCTAATACTCAATCTTCATGACCCTCTGCCTGACTTGATAAAAACTAATGCATCCCGCTGACCTCAACAAAAACTGAACATGCTAACTATTCATGCCTATCGTCAAAAAAATTTGTCAAATGTAAAACTTACTTCGGCTTTGAGTGGTTTCATGAGCTTCAGTTTTCTTGCTTTCGGCTGGAGGAAGCCAACAGCATCCATTTGAGCACAGTCTGACCATAATGTGGCTCGCAAAGGCACTCCGTTGTTTTGATTCGATGAATGTTTCAACTCGTCACTTTCTTTGGTGGCCGATGATCCCAAGTCAACGTTCACACATAATCTTTTTCCCAAAGCAGCCGCTAGATCACCTGGAAGAATGAGCTTACCGTCTGTGACTTCTAGACCTCCTTTGTCAGCTTTGACCGTAACAGTCAGACCGGCGTCTGCAGAAGGAATCTTCACTTGCCTCGACGGTCTCTTTGCACGAGGGCTATTCTCCAGAAGCTTTTCAGTGGTAGTCAATGCTAGTGCCAATCGTGGAAGACCATTCGAGGCATTTGGTTGAAGATCAACGACAGGAGAAGTGACAATTACGTCCCCTGTATCAGACCCAATTATTCATCTGTTCCAATACAGATACCACAACTTTGAAACTTCTGACGACATATTTCTTCATTATGTATATATACAACAAATTAGTACTGAAATAAACTTCTTTCTTCATAAAAGGATTATATCTGAGCACAGCAGTTATGCCACAATACTCAATCTGCTGGCCCCATTCTTGACCTTCACACCGAATGGCTAACAGAGAGAAAATTGAAGGAGCGGCGCGAAGAAAAGTGACAAAAAATTATTTCATACGTTTATCCCATAGAGCGGAAAGTCAGGTCGATGGCTCACAAGACACTTACCTAAACCAGATTTTCCAAGGACGATAGACCAGAGAGGAGCTCGACTCTCTAATTTCGGTATAGCCAGAACTTCTTCGCCTTCTGACCCTCGAAGTGTAATCCCTTCAACTCGACATGGCTTTGTCCATCCAAGTGAAACTGATTTGACAGAAAATGTGCCTGCATAATGTGACAAGCCTTGAGTACCATTTCTTTGAGAAATCTCCGCTGCTTAACTCTTAAATGCGCCAACATGCGCTAGTTGTTATAGAAAGTTTTGTTATGTACCTGGTATAGTGTTGTTTGCCAGATCTAAAGCAACTCTTCTTGCTGTTGGCCAAGAAAGAAGAGAAGGGAGAGATGCAACAGTTATTATAGCAGCCAAAGCAAGTCCAGCTGCCACCTTAAACAAAAGCTTCAGCAAACCGCCCAGTAAACTGCCATCTTTGCGAGCATTTTGTTGATTCGTATCTTTGGAGTTCCTACTAGCCCTAATGCCCGGGGGAAAAGTTCTTCTCCATGATCCTGACTGAACATGGACTTGATTCCATAATCTAAATCTGCCCTGCAAGCTCTTGTAGCCCTGCTTGTATCATTCACAAATAAGGTCAGCGATCAAGCTATGAATAATTTCAAGATTATCAGACCACAAAGCTTAGCCCCCAGAAAGAGAGTACATGAAACTGAAAACTAGTCAAGGATAGCCATACAATTTTCAGGAATTTATTCGAGCGTCAGCATTGGCTCTGCGGTTAAGAAAACCACATCTGGACAGTAAGGACGAAACTAAGTGTGCTCAACTGCTTCAATAGACAGCGAAGACATGGAAATGTTGGTACCTCAGGACTCGCACGTGGACAGAATGAACTTGGATTCTCTACCTTATGTCTCCTTATTGTCACGCTGCCCTCGATGACATAGCAAAACATAGCAAAAAAAGCTCATTAGTTGCGGTCTAAAAGCAAGGACATGCTGGAAGCTCCCACTTGAACACAATCGTCTTACATCATGCGCACAGTAGACTGTAATATGAGTATAAATTGTACTGTGTAGAGATTAAGGTTAAGGTCCAGTTTCATACAATAGTTTACAGATGTTAGACGATATCCAACGAGTGAAAACCATCCACAGAATGTAGCGTTGATCTCAAGAGCTATAGATGAAATGTACATTTCTGAACACTGCCGATGCATTTACTGTTTCTACCAACGCAGTACAATTGCCTGTTTTGAGGCACATATGATACAAACGAGAAAACAGATATTGGAAGCTCAAATAAAAAATGGTGAGCATGCCACCCTACAAGAATGATAGAGGCTCGGTGCATAAGTCAATGGTTCGAGACAACTCACCTGAATTTTGGAATATGCCTGGTAGTAGGAGGATCCAGGAGTCCTGTAAGTGTTTTCACCGAATTGTAGAGTTGATACCTCATAGTCAACGACCTGTTGATCATATCATCAGTAAAAACATTGGACTGAAATAATCGTAATTGGGTCAACAGGCTCGGTTCGTCCAATATGCGTTTTAAAGTATTCGTAGGAAGTTGAAAAAAAGCCATTATTTGAATTTGAACAAAAACATCCGTGATAGTCGTATCTCTGTTCCTTACATCGTGCTGCGTGAAGTGTAGTACAGAAAGATCCACTTCGCTGGTAGAGAACTTAAACCTCCACCTGGATTTGGAGATCAACGAGAACTAGAGGCAATCTAATATGTACAGATTAAACATGTGATCTTCGTCGAGGAAGCGGTTTTTGTGAAGACTAGGGCACTCCACATCACTACTGTTCAGCTGAAACGGTTCCGTTGTTTTGCTTCTATCCCGTTAGCAATACTCAAAACGTATTCACCATCAGACACTTCCTTCCAACAAAACCGCTGAACAAAAGCACTGGAATGTCACCGCGTGATTCTGCAAGGCCTACCATACAAACACGAACAGAACACATCCGCTACAGGATACCCTTCCGAACTCTTCAAAACTCACAACACTGCACAGTCGCACCCAAATCGGGTCGCTGACTAAGGCGAATGCAATCGATCAATCAATCCCTCCCTGCCGCTCTTCCTCCTCCTGCTCCCGCCGCTGCTGCTGCCGAAGCTGAAGGCCTCTGCTCTTTCGAGACTTGCGTTTGAAAACTCACCCAGTTGCAAAGGGATTGCGTCGGCGTCTCTTATTCAAAATACAGAGTCCGCGGCCAATCGCATGTCGCGATCCAAAGTTGCTGGGACATGCTCTGCTCTAGACGTTTCAGACATCACAATGACGACAACGATGATGTTTCGCGTCGCGTCATCGCCAGCCTTCGTGACTTTCGTCGAGCACGAGCACGAACTCCCGCGCCACTTTGTCGATGTCCCGGAGCTTACAAGTGTGCTCCACTCTCCGCTCGAGCTCATCATGTCTATCTTCTCGCTACAGTCGGTCCCGTCGATGTGGCTGCCATGCATGCACCACTTTTCCAGACGGACGGCGCATGGCAGCATATAACCTCATGGGTTATATGCCCATGATCCAATGAGAAGCGTGAGCTCCGCTGACACGGTGGCACCGTAATAGTGAGAGAGAGGACTTTCCTCATATCATGGCCCGGTTTCCACTTTTGTGCGCAAAGAAACGAAAAATGTACGTACGTATGAGGCCATGAGCATGAGGAGAACAAATATGCCATGGTAAACGAGAAAAGTCTAAAAAATTAAGAGGTTTTTTTCTCTTTTATTATTTCTATTTCTTTCTATTTCTAACCGCGGATAATAATCTTTATACGCTTTCTGTCGCTTATAGTAACTTCATCACTATAGCAAAATTTGAATGGAAACGCGCCTTCAAACGCCCATTTAGTCCCTAGTTTCTTAAGGGTCTGCCACGTTTCAAACGTGGCAGATCCTTAAGGTTCCCTTGAAAAACGGAACTACACAAAAGTAGGCATCTTTCCTGGAGTAGAAAAACGACTTCTAGCAAGTCGAGCTGAAATGAATGATTAGATTATAGTGTTCAATATTACTTTTTTATTATGTATGTGTCTTCTTAACTATTAGTATTTTGTGCATACATATCTATCTTGATGGACCCACACTTTTTGATGAGACTCTACATTTACTCTTAGTGGATACTGCCATTCCTTATACTAATAAAGCTCATCTACGCTCTTGCTCGGGCAAGCTCGTGGATCTTGGCTCGACCATGCATCAGGGCTTTCCGACTCGCATCAACTACTTTCTCCACAGCGATGAGGTTCCATCTTGTCTTGATCCATCCATCTACATCTTCATTACTCACGCGTGAGTGTGGTATCACTTTAGATGCAGCATGTGTTCATATGACTCGTTGACTATTTAGATGTCAGAGGATAGCTACCCATGATGCCATTAGGGATGTGCTGTTTGCTATGGCGCAAGAGGGTGGATAACTCAGATGGAGAGAGTGTTGGTATGCCTTGCAGTCGACTAGGGTTAGGCAGACCTGTATTGGAGGACCAGGTCATTGTGGCAGATGTGGTGGTTACCGATCCTACTAGAGACACAGTTTCAGAGGGGGTGATCACCCATCCTCTAGGATGGGCGGCGAGTGGAACTGCAGCAGCCAAGGTCTCCAAGTATAGAGGTATGCAGAGAGGTCACCCCTTTGTTCCTCTAGCTTTGGAGTTATATGGAGCTATGGACACCGACTTCGACATGTTCGTGTGGGAGTGCACAAGAGCCTATCATACTAGGCAACATGAGATATCACTCTCTTTAGCTTACTGTATAACCTATTTTAGGCAACGTGTTTCCATTGCTCTATAGAGAGCACTAGCTGGTGCAATCCATATGAGAGCAATCACGTTAGGTGATGCTTATTCGGATACTCTGTTGTTTGTAGACCTAGATAGTTCATATATTTTAGGTGCTGTATGACATATTTCCCAGTGTGATACTATTGGGGCCTAGCCCCATGTTCCATGATGGGAAGACCCCATCAAAGGGGTCTTCCCATCCCTTTTGTTATTACACTTTGTATTACTATTTGTCCAAAGTCTAACTATATATCTATAGTTCTTCTATACATCTCTTTTGATCCAACATTTGAACGCTAGATCCTATGCCGTGAACTTTGGGGTACTTGTGTCAACGATTTGCTGGATATGATAAATTTTTCATGTAACATTTATGACTACCTCAAGAGTAGCCTAATTTTGCAGTTATCTAACATCTTTATCAATGCAATTGACCTAGAAAATTCATTTATATAATTCAATATATTGATTTATGAAATTTTTTTATAAATGCAATTGTACCTGAATATTTCAATTGCGGAGGGTTCACACGTTGTCAAGTTACTTTGCACGTGCAAGTAAATTCACTTGCAATTACAAATTAACTAATAACGGCGTTATTAGTTAGCAAATATTTTCTCAAACATTTTTCCCGGAAATAACAACTTCCCTTGCACTTATGGAGGGTAAACACCGTATTGCACAGAGGTTGCAGTTAGAGAGAGTCGACTGTATAGTAAGTTTGGCAAGAACGTTCGTGCTCACAGAGAATTCTGCCATCGTGATTGCTTCTTCGCGAATAGATGTTTCACGTTGTTCGTATGCAATGAGGTGAGCATACGTTGGGCAGAAGCTGGAAAGCTGCATGCCATCTGATGAGCTCCAAAGGAATCTCACCGGTCCAAACATATTACGAGATCGACGCAGTATGAGACGACATGCCTACGGTGAAACTACCTTACCATACCCATTGGATTGCGTTGGGAGTTCACACGACTCTCCCAGAAGTATTGGCGAGGCAAGGCCAGGCATGGCAACAGCACAAAAATTGCTTTACGTCATCCATACAAGGACTTCTATACAGATGACGTTTCCGTATGTCTTCCTGCGGAAATTTTGTAAACTGAGCCCTTAAAGTTCTCCCGCAATCGGACACACCTCAAGCTTCGCTCTCTTTCGTTTGGCCACATAATCAGCTGCCTTTGGATGTATGGCACACGCCATCAAGCTCGGTCGGTGATCAATGTGACGGAATTGGAAAAACTTGAACTTCTTCTCGTTCCAGGGTGCGTGCACTGAAGTCGTGATGTAACACCACTGCAGTAGACAGTTGACGTATGACTAAAGAATACATTTATCACTACAAACTATTATCCTCATTTTCTCTTACTGGTAAATTTGTTTGAGAGCAAAAGTGGGGTTGTACAGAGAGAGGGAAACCGCATTGGTCCGGTATTGACTTTTTACCGTAGAACTCGAGCGGCCGTGAGATGTTGTGGAAATTCTGGTCACTTCAGTTCAGATGCGGAGGGTAACTATCGGTTTTAAGCTCAGAAGACATCTTGATTTTCGAGAAACTTGTCGTCTTCAAATACTACATAGTACTGTAACTGACTTCCACTACATTCTCAAGAATCGTCTTCATCTTAAATTACAGACGGTGATGCCAAACACGCAAAAACGCAAACTCGGGTTTGGGTTTAGTGTTTACAGCATCGTTCCAAAAGACGATACAGAAGCGTTGGTGTTAGATTGTGAAATGCGCTATTGGTAAAACTTATCCAAGAAGAGAAATAAAAGATCGTCATCTTCTGATAACAAGATTAAAACGTCAATTTGACGTTTGCTTTTGACACTGACATATTATACAGGTCTGATTTTAGAGATTGGGACATGTACAGTAACAACGGTATCTTCTGTTTCTCTCATCCTCCTTTCCTATTTACAGGAGCTACAGGTCACATGGAGCCGTTTCGAGCACGAAAAGAAAGTCATTACTAACGCCTACACTACGAGGCACACTACGAGGCACGGCTGTCCTGGTATAGTTCTTGAGATCTAATCTCCTCCCACGCAAAAATTCATCTGAAACTAAGTACCCACGAATTGCAAGATGAAAACTGTGGATCGATCACATCAAGATGTTACGTTGACAGAGGCCATTCAAGGTAGAAGCTATTACCGATTCCTTCAGCCTTAAATTACATGAGCTTCGTTTTTTAACTTATCGACGAGCTCATCAACAGATCCAACCATCACTCCGCCTTTCCGTTTTGGAGGATCTACAACTTCCAGGATCTTGAAATCTGGTTTGATCTCAACCTTCAGTTCTTCAGGTGTCACCTTACTGATGGTTTTTTTCTTCGCCTTCATAATGTTGGGTAATGTGGCATATCGAGGTTCGTTGAGGCGAAGATCAGTTCTGCACAAGGGGCACAAATCCAAAGCACTAAGTATCCATTGTATATTCTTGCGCAGACAACTCCTCTGCTCTGCCTATCGGATTCTAAGAGTGAAGGAGGGTACTAACGTGATAACTGCCGGAAGCTGCAATCTCAGAGTCTCGAGACCTCCATCGACCTCCCTCTCGACGGTGACATCATTTTTGTCGCCAAAAAATACCTGGATGCACATATTGTCAAGTCAAGGTGATAAAGACCAGGTGAGAGAGCAGCATTTTTCCGAAAATTCACGAGTGAGATAAACAAAGCATGATGAATGTCTGCCTACCAACCTGGACTACGAATACTCTTTCGGAGATACGTAACTAAGGAGTTCTCACAGAAGTAAAAGCGAACAATCAGGTGAAGATAAGGTGGCTGATATGCACGAAATCAGTCATGATCTTCTCGCATGAGATCAACAATTGTCAAAGAACTGTAGGGAACAAGGCTGGACCTTTGACGCAAACGTTGCTTGCGGCCAATTAAGTAATCCGGCCACCATTTGTCCAGTTTGATTTGCATCATCATCGATGGCCTGAAGAATTTAACCAAGTTTAGTAGAAGCAAATTGTATGCATATATACGTCTACAGCTGAATTGGAGCAAGATGTTAAACTCTCACGATCATGGCAGACAACTGAGGTTGTTGAGGGGCCGTGCTGCCGCACTAAGAATCAACAAGCCCTGACAACCATGAAATCTTTGAAGAATTTATGTCAGTCCAACAACTCAGAACAAACCTTGACAATACAGTGTCACAAAAGAAGTAAAAAGATCAAAGATCCGACCTGTGCAGACAACAACCAAGATCGTCATTGCCTCCAAGCATGTCAGGCATTTTTTTAGAGGACCTTGATAAGAATCCCAAAAATTTCTCCTATAATTCTCTCTCTTCATCAAGCTCGAAAAACTCCGCCAGACAGAAAGAATGGTCAACATCCACTTGCACTTCTGCTTGAATCACATACTCTCTATCAGATATGCAGTTCACTACACTTGCCAAGAGCAGAAAACATGATCAATGGATAATATACACCAGATCAGAAGCTATCAGTCTGGATAAGATTAGCTTTTAGCCAGTTCAAGTAAGAGAGGATTGAAAGGGAGAGAAAAAAAATGTGATGATTTGAGAGGCTGACGACGTATGTAGGACCCAGCAAGAGGGCTTAACAAAATGTTGTGCTTTTGGACGAACGGAGTAAGTACTTAAGAGGCAAGTGCGAAAAACTGAAACTGTGTATATAACTGAATGTGACTTTCCTGCTCAAAGACTCCATGTGTCCTCTGAACGTTAAATAGTAGAAGAAATAAAATTTGCGGCAGCACTTGTACATGTAAAGGTCAATGGAAAACGGTGTGCTTAAAAGTTGTATTAGTCATGCAATGCATCCTCGGAAAGTTAGTCAATAAAGTTGGCTTCCAAATGTTATCACCTCAAAGAAATCGTGACTCCACTCAGAAGCATCTGGTCTTGACTTGTGGAAGGTATTTTCCAAAAAAATAAATTAACTTGAGAAATTGCGACTTGTAAACATGTCATGAACTTTGGTTAAAAAAACAAAAAAGTTTTAGGCTATAAGTGACAAGTAAACTGCAGAGCTTCTCTGCCACCACCGTATCATCAAAAGCCTTTCAAGAATACTCCAAACCTCAGATGGAGTAACAAAATTTCGGTCACTACACACGTGCAAAAAACATAGAAAACTAAGGTGCAAATCCCAGAGCTGATATGATTCACCTGCTTTCCAAGTAGAAGAATCTGAGGTTGCTCGTTCGCTGCAACAGCTCGGAGCAGTTTAGCAACTGCTAAGGGATACAGAGGGATCTCAGTGCTAACGTGAATGGCACGATCAGCGCCCATGGCAAGACCAGTTCGCAAGGTCTCAACGCACTGAGGACCCCCCATGCTCACAACCACCACCTCCGATGCCTTTCCAGCTTCCCTGAATCGCAAAGCTTCCTCCAAAGCAATTTCGCAAAAAGGGTTCATCGACATTTTAACATTATTCATCTCCACGCCCGTCTACAACACGACATATGCTAGGCCAATTAGAAACCCCGGCATATATACTCCCTCACTGATCACAGAGCAAGCAATTGCACCTTTACTCATCATTCTCAAAACCTTTGCGCCTGCCAGCCTGCCTCGATGACTGCCACACCTATCAATTCACTAGCACACTCCGATCCAAAATCTCACCCCATCGACTTACTCTCATCGCCTCGCGGTCCGATTGAATCCGCATAGACATACCTTATCAGGTTTCACCCGAATCTTCACGGCATAATCAATCACTCTCTTCACAGCCACAAGCACCTTCATATTCACCACCACCTCCCCTTCTACCTTTCTCGTTCTCGTTTGCCACAAAATCTAATCGGAAAGTCAATATGCGGCTCGCTAGATCAGCAAATCCCTCAACCCAACCAACACCTCGTGGTTGGGCACTCCCACTCTGCGGCCGCTTCTCAGAGCGTTCAAATTCACCACATCAAGAACTCTGTGCCTCCCTTCCAGCAAGAACAAGCAGTTCAACGAGGACGCGCGGACGCACTTCACTATGCGTCCCTGGGCCAGGCAGCCGGACCCAGAATCCGGCAGATGCCAGGGAACGGGGACAGCCTCAGCGGCGATCTGTTTGCGTGTCATTCCGTCTTTCATGCGGCGGTACGGCAGGTGCGGCTTGTGTCGCGGACTCGTGGCCGGGCTAAACTGCTGACTCTTAATGACGTTTGACCGACTCACTCACCAACTCTCACTCTTCAGATCCCCAAATAGCCATCCCCAAAAGAATTGTCCCGCACCACGGCATCAGATCCAGATACTGATGTGCTCGTTTTAAAGATTCCCCGCTGCCTGCGTAACTCGGATGCTGCCATGCAGCCGCGTGGCACTCCCACCAGCACCCTGGATATGCGCACAACGGGATGCGGGATCCCGGCATATTCTCCCAAACAGTTGGTTAGTTGGGATCGCAGCAGCATCCCCGCCCCCGTCCCCTTCGAGCTTCAGCTGCGAGACAGCGAATTGAGGTACTCGAGCCTTGAGGTAATAGAACGAATCAACAGACTTGTTAGACCCGAGGGAGGTGATCAGATAAGTCGGATTGTTCTCCCTTGCCTCTGCAGTCCGGTCGGCCCGACCACCGAGAGAAGCGTTACCGGGGACGGGACATTCGAAACGAACGATCATTCATTAGTTCTTCGTCTATCGTTGTTGTTCGTTGAACGAGCGAGCGAGTTAATTTTGGGTCTTTTTCTCTTCTTTCGGTTCCATGTAAGGAGGCGGTGCTTGCGCCGCCTTGAATTGCTCTGCATTAGCGCGCCTGGCTGCAGGAGGCATGCATACGGTCCGAGAGTAGTGGATGAATTGCATTTGGCCGGGAAGGGCAGGGCCCGATGCATGCAGGCAGACAGACAGGGTTGGTGGTTGTGATGTGATGTGATGGATGGTGCGCTTCAGAGTGTTGTGGGAACTCGCGATATTTGGCACCTCTTCAGTAGCTGCAGTGGTAGCGGCAGGGAGAGAAGAAGAAGCGCAGTCCGAGATTACTGCGAGTTATTGTTCGAATCATGGACGAGCCACGGAAGGA
This sequence comes from Marchantia paleacea, assembly GCA_014180765.2. Classification (NCBI taxonomy): domain Eukaryota; kingdom Viridiplantae; phylum Streptophyta; class Marchantiopsida; order Marchantiales; family Marchantiaceae; genus Marchantia; species Marchantia paleacea. The sequence goes on from MUAA02000016.1 coordinate 55,361, forward strand.
GTGAGAGAGAGAAGTAGAATTTTTGTGGGAGAGAGAGGGAGACGTGAATTCCCGACACGAGACGATGGTTGTGATGTCGACCAAGTACTGCATCCTCGAGGACACGAGCGGGGACGAGTATGCCAAGTTGATCGGGACTGCCCGCGCGAGTCCGAAATCGCGTGGACATTATTTAAACTTGGCGGCGCTACTCATCGTTCTCATGTTGTTGAGTTGCGGCGTGCACAAGCATTTCTTCTCGACGGGGGCGGGGCCCGATGAGCTCATCCAGGTATACACACACATACGTCGACCGCAGCATGAGCTGCACGGGTAGAATAATATATTCAAGCAGAATATACTCATGCATCATTCGAGTTATTCCAACCCACCAGTTCTTTCCTTTACAATCTACACTCCGGAGCTCCCAAATTTTGTGGAAATGTATGTACATCACATTTTTCCCGACAGAATTCTCTTCTTGGATTGCCCGCTTGCTTATTGGCTGGCCTCATATGGCACTCTCTGTGGTTTCTAGCCATGTACTTGGCTGCAGCAGACTCGACCTCTTTTTTCTCGTACGACTCTATTATTTTTGTGTAGCCATGCATGTCTTGGCGCCGAACGGTTGACGAAGGGGGCAGATGACAGTAAGAGAGTTAGGAATTCAGGACATGAATCGAGAGAAGGTGGAGGATCTGCAAAATGCGAGCTGACGGTCCTCGCTCTGAGTTTTGAGAGAGAGGTAGTACAAGCTGTGCAGATGATGGGGCAGCTGGGCAGGAGGGCTTCGTGCTGCAGTGTTCTCGTTGTCGTAATGCTGATGGGTTGCGGTGGGGTGGAGCAGAGGAGGCCAGATATGGAGATCCCCTCCACTGTCCAGGGACCGTTCGCACCGAAAACAGTACCGTTCGACGACACCCTGACTTTGGGCAGCGAAGATCTCAACGAGAGTAACCCGCGTGTTGTTCGAACGGCGAACGGGATGGAACCTGAGCAGATTTTCTTAGCTCTCTCTACTCCAGATGCCATGTGGGTGTCGTGGGTCACCGGTAAGTGAAAGAAAGGAAGGAAGGAAGGATTGCCAAACCAAGCCACTCGCAATCTGATCGATAAATCAATTGACTTGACAGACAGATAGACTGACAACCAGACGAAGAGGAGAGAGTGGTACAAAGAGCTGACCAACTTTCTGTGTGCAGGTGATTCGCAAATTGGACAGAATGTGGAAGCTCTGGATCCGAGCTCCGTTGCCAGTGTAGTCGTGTACGGCACTGAGACTAACAGGTACACAGACTCTGTGAATGGAACCTCAGAAATCTACAATCAGCTCTACCCTTTTGAAGGGCTTGACAACTACACATCGGGCATCATTCACCACGTCCGAATGACTGGTACGTTTCGCCACGCGCATTTTTAGTTTCCTTGTCAGGAAAGCATACATTCTTCAAACAAGATTGTAGTCCACTCCTTCCGTGTCAGTGAAGTATAATCGGATGAGGGAGGCTCTCTTCACACTAAACAGCTCAGTCTTACGCTGATAGCTGTCATTCTGTCCATAGTGTGGGTAAGACGGATGACGATGTAAAGGATTTTCATTGATGGTCTGTAGTGTCACCGACGTGTTATCTGATCGGTGAGATTGATGGTTTGATTCGGCAGGACTGGCACCGGACACTTTGTATTTTTACAGAGTTGGGGATCCCTATTTGGGATCAATGAGTGATGAGCATTCTTTCACAACTATGCCAGCCCCTGGACCTGCTAATTTCCCAACTCGGATCGGGGTAATTGGAGACATAGGTTTGACTTATAACTCCACTTCGACATTTGATCATCTTGTCCAGAACCGACCGGATCTCGTTCTCATGGTTGGAGATTTGACTTACGCGGATCTCTACGTCACGAATGGCACGGGGTCCTCCTCTTACAGTCAGACATTTCCAGATACTCCAATACACGAGACTTATCAGCCGAGATGGGATCTGTGGGGCAGGTGAGTTTTGAATCGGCTGACCAAAGTCGTTTGTAATTATCATTAGGCAGAAACAGCGGAGTGGAGTACATTTTGTGTCATCCTCGACTAACTTTTCTCGCTTCGAAAATATTTAGTTCTGCAGCTGCTCCTGCTTCATATTCCCTCATTTCGTCCCCTTTGTCTTCCTCCTATTACACATGGACTCGATGGTGTTGAGGCTGTGACAGACCAATTTTTAAAGTTACAGATTATTGAAATGTCTTCTTCGAGCCGGACTTTTTCCATTGAGGCTGCAAGGTGTGATATTCCGGCTCGAAGTCGGATTGTGCAAATCTAGCGTACCTGACAGGTATCTGTGGGTTTGTTCAGGTTCATGGAGCCATTGACATCGTCAGTGCCTTTCATGGTGATTGAAGGGAATCATGAGAAGGAACCTCAGGCGGACAACAGAACTTTTGCATCATATCAGGCACGGTTTGCTGTACCATTCAAAGAAAGTGGATCGCCCAACAGTTTCTACTACTCGTTTGACGCTGGTGGCATTCACTTTCTGATGCTCGGAGCTTACACTGACTACAGCCAAATCAGTAAGTAAATCAGGTGTTAGCTGATTATGCTTGAGAGTTACTCCTGTCAGTTCCTTTTGCCACCCGATGGGAAGTTTACGCTGAAGCCTATGCTTTGTCCATCCATTAATGACGGCTTCTTCTCATCCTTAACCTGACTTCAGTCCGACTAACTTCATGATATCGTCTCGATGTGGTAACTGCCTTGGTCAGGCGGGCAGTATACTTGGCTCGAGCAAGACCTGGCCAAGGTGAATCGCAGTGTAACGCCTTGGCTTATTGCTACATGGCACCCACCGTGGTACAACAGCTACATTGCACATTACAGGGAGGTTGAGTGCATGCGCATGTCCATGGAGGAATTGCTCTATCAGAACGGAGTTGATCTGGTGCTGAATGGCCATGTGAGTTTCTTCTCTCTCCTTCATCTGTCTTCTCTGTTCTTCCCCCAGCTTGTTAACCAAGAGCTTACATGTGAGCACTTCAGTCGACTGAAGCTGTTGAAGATGAACCTGAAGCTGAGTTGGAGGTGAAACATCTACAAACGGCAGACGAAATGTGTTATGGATGATTCTTGAACTTATCCATGATCATAAAAAGTGTGTTGTACCTCACGACAAGGATCGCAGTTCATGTGCTTGAGGATGATGGATGGTTTCTCACACACGGTCCCTTGTGCTGTCGATCAGATCCATGCCTACGAGAGAATGAACAGGGTTTACAACTACACGCTCGACAATTGTGGGCCTGTACACATAACTATCGGTGATGGTGGAAACCATGAAAAAATAGCACTCAAGCACGCAGATGATGAACCTGGGCTCTGTCCCGAGATCAGCAGCACCGGTGATGAATTCGGCACCTGTGGTTTCAACTTCGACTCGGGTCCTGCTGCAGGTCGTTTCTGCTGGGAGTCGCAGCCCGAATGGAGTGCTTATCGAGAGGCGAGTTTTGGCCACGGCATCATAGAGGTACTACTGAACTGCCGATGCCGGCATACCCCTTCCACGTCGGTCAAATGCCATAACCTTTGCATGAATGAGGTGAAAATTGCTTACTCAGATGAGGATAGTTTGTAAGTCTAGAAACTGTCACAGCCAGTGTTCTTCTGTATCGTCATGCTTTAGATTCATTCCATTTTGAGTTTACAGTAAATAAGATTTTACACATCGGTTGAAGAGAACGTCGCACGCAATTGAGCCTTCGCTGGATTTATCATCTCTTCTTCGAGAGGATTGTGCCTTTTCGCCAGAGAAGATACACCTGATTAGATGAGAGTTGAAGTATTCATTTTGTACTTTATGCGAATCGAAAGTATGGGAGAAGATGGTAGATTGAACGTAGGAATATAGGTTGATTAAGTACCGAAGAAGTGAGTAGTATAGTATATCACAACTGTGAGAATCTCTGCTCTGCTTGAAACGAAGGCTTTGATGTTTGGGTCATTCCTGGGATCTCCATATTGGTAGTGGATTGTAGTTGGTTCGTGGGTGGAATCATTTTTCTAATCCTGCAACTGTTCTGGTTAGGGTAGGTAATCAATTCCAGCCATCTTCTGTGGACGTGGCATCGCAACCAAGACTTGTTCTCAAGTGTTGGGGATCAACTTTACATCGTAAGGGAACCTGCAAATTGCCTTAATCAGCCGTTTGATTAGAATATTATGTGTACACATTCTTTTGGAGAAGGGGAGGGTGGTTGTACTCTCTAGCCAACCTTCGGATGTGGGTAGTATTCCGGATCGTCGGATATTCATACTAATATATGTAAAAGAGATGGTAAAGGTAGTTTTGTACATTTAAGTACAGCCCTGACGATTAGATTGAAAGACGAAGTCAATTAGCACGATACGATTAACCGACTTGCATAGGTCGATTCATCTTTTTGTAAAATTTCCTAGGGACGTAAAATTCTCCTTCCTCGATATTGAAAGTGACGTGGAAAATTGTACGTGCAGATAATCGTACATAATGCTCCGTTTATAATCTACATGAATTTTACTGCCCTCTCTTGTCAGAATCGAACCTATGTACTCTACATTTAACAAAGTACTGTATGTATGTACATATTCTTATATCGTTGACGACGCTAATTCCCAAATCGCAAGAAAAGGAATTGTACGATTTAACACCAACACATCCAACTCTCACGCGAATATAAAAGTCGAGACGAAACGATGTTTCAGTTCAATTTCACTCACCATAAGATCTTTCAGAATATAGAAAGATGAACCATAACTTCTCTTACCTCTCTCCCCCAAATAACTTGCATGTGCGATACAGTTATTTACAATTGGGTATAAACAAATCTGGCAAAATCACTGAGCCTCGAGAAGACTGAAAAAGCAAATTAACTGCTTGTTAAATTTCACTGCGTGGTTCATATAACACGAGAAACATCCGAAAATTTGAACCAAAATTGACCATTCTTGCGTCGTGGAAAAGGTTTTCTAACGTCGGGAAATAATCAGATGATTATTTTGCAGTCGCATGATAAATCCGCCATGGATCGACAGTTGCAAGGCCTTCCGAGCACCGGAGCTCTCACTGCAAGCCGCTTGTCGCAATCGTTCCACAGCATCAAATCCCAAACTCTTCCGTGTGAAGTTATCGGCGAACTGCTTCAGAATGCGACGCTGCAGAGCAATAGGGAGCGATTTGAGAAGCACCACGTCCAGCCTTCGCCCTCGTCCCGGACCGTCCAATTCTGACTCCGCTTGCCCTAAAATGCTATGGCACAAATTGTCGAGATAAAGATGCTCTCCGTGCAGAATCTCAGCCCATCTCGCCAAAGACTTGTCGATCCCTCCGTTGAAGTGCTTTCTAAGATACGGAAGGAGCTCATGACGGATCCTGTTCCGATCGATGTCCAGGAAATGGTTGCTGGGATCAGGCCAAAGGGGCATCTTCATCTGCTGATGGAGATCACGCAGCTCGGACCTAGTGACATCCAAAAGAGGCCTGACGAGAGCAAGGGTCTGGGGCTGGTCTGAACCTGGAGACACTCTGACTGTGGCCGTCTGCGGATCTTTGTAGCTGTCGATCAGGTGCTCAGCTTTGAAAGCAGATCGCTGGGACAGCGATGGCACGGGATCGAGCCATCGCTTCCAAGTCAATGACTGGAGGCCGGAAATCCCAGTCCCTCTGAAAAGATTATACAAGAGCGTCTCGACTCTGTCACTGGCAGTGTGCGCTGTGACTATCGCCTCGTAGCCATGGTGTGTGGCGAGTCGTTGGAAAACTCCATACCTCCAAGTCCTGGCCAATCCTTCTCCCAGGACGGAGCTTGTGCTGACAGCTTGGTAGTAGTCCAAGCCCAAGCTCTGAGCCATTTGGGCCACATGGGCCGATGCCTGGCGAGAGGAGGTGGACCACCGATGATCGCAATTGACAACGCCGATGCTCCAGCCCCACGCGTCCCGCAGCTTCATCATCAGGTGGAGTAGGCAAACCGAATCCTGGCCTCCAGAAACGGCTAACAGGATTCTCTGGTTCGGTTTCAGGAGCTGCCTCTCGCTGATCGTTCGCCCCAGTCTCTTGGCCAATCGCGCCTCCAGATCTTCCACCACCCGTGAACTCTTCTTCACGCGGTCGGACTCTCGTGCTTCGTTCGAGCAAAAGCGGACGTGCAGCACGGAGTTGCTTGCACGAATACTGCGTGCGAAATCTCGGCTTTTCCTCGACCCGAGCCCGTCGGCATTTCCAAGCTCGGCATCGAGTTGCAAGCAAAGAGCTGGAAAACTTGCTGAATGCGTTCCCGAATTGCCGCTCGTCCTACGAGTAGGCAGCAGAACTGGAGGTTGAAGGAGAGCAGAAGCCATGGAAAACCGCCGATGCACTTGGAACACTTCACATGTTACCCCACCGCTCCTACCCGCCCAGCACTCCCCGCAGCTTGAGACTCCCGTGAATCACCTCCTCGGTCCTGCTCCGTCTCAGTTTTTCTTCAAAAACGGGCTCGGGTGAGTTGAATGTTGCTCCGACTCGACTAAAAGTTGCTCAGTTTTTCAGTTGCTCCGACTGTCGACTCCAGCTGCTGTGCTGGTGTCGATGTTTCAAACGCGCGGGCCGACTTAAGCTCCACCTTGAGCTCCCATCGGACAATCTTCACCGGTCACGCACGCTCGCTCTGTCATCCGTAAGTCATGTGGGGAAACGAGGTCCATAAGGTGGGCAGTGCAGGCAGGTTCCAGTGCCGCCGAGAGGACGGATAATAGCTCCGCCTTATCCGAATTCGATCGATTTATCCGCGTGGTGCCCTACATGCCCACGAATTCATTTTGTTAATTGAAACAGAGGCTACATGTTGCAGGGAAGGGCTGACTGCCTACCTGCCTACCTGCCTCGAGCGGGATGTGAGGCAGACTACAAACCAAGGTGTCGACTTTCTTCGTCCGGTGGGTTAGACCTCGTTTGTGATACTATTGCATTGCCTTCGTCTTGCATTGACTTCAATTCCAGAGACTAGCGTTTCGCGTCGTTCCCCGTCGTGTCGTGCCTCCCGGTTATGATACGTTCGCCTAGCGTATGGAGGATTATGGCTGCTGCGGGAGGAGTTTCGAGCGTTGACGTGGTCCCTGTTCGCTATGCCAGTTCTTTTAACACCATTGATTGGGTCTGTAAGCGTTCCGGTCCGCAATTGATGAACATCGACTCCGACACGACGGTAGGCATGTTGCTCTCATATGCCAGGAAGTCCAAAGAGTGAACGTCAGGCCCTCCAAAGTCCGTCTCGGGTCACAGGAGGAGCTTCGGCGGAACACCATTTGATGGTGAATAAGATACATGAGCCAACGTTTTAGGTGAAATTTAGTCTCGGCCTGATTAGGACAACCATGTTCAATTCAGCTGAATTTCAATTGCAAAAAGTGAAGACAAAGCTCCTCTTTATCTTGGTCTCGTGGTAAGCCAAATTCCCAGCATCAACGACGCATGGCAGGCTTGCTAGAGTCTTCTTGGGCGCTCTTCCACTACGCTCCTGCGGCGAGATGGACGGTTTGTTTGCTCTAGGGTGCCCTGGAGTCCAAGCTCTGAGATTTTCCTCATTGACCGTCGTCGCCCCGAGTTCAAAACTTATTCCAAATTCCCGACCCCTTTAATAATACTGAATACGCCTGAGAGACACACACGATGGTCTTGTTTCGAGGACCTGCCAAAGTCTTCGCCTCATCGTGACGAATCTTTAAGCCACAGAGCGAAACCAAACTCACAGGTTGGGAGATGAACAATCGTCTTGTTTACGGGAATTCGTTACATTTTTGCAGGAAAGCTAGCCCCACTGCTGTAAAATAAGAATTTTGTACAGAGGGTCTTTCGGACCGAGCAAGATAACTACGAACTACGATGATGATGGGGGTTGTTGCACACTCCGTCCGACTTGCGTTACAGCCCTGATTAAATGCGGTACTCCAGAGAATACGGCTTGAACAGCGGCACTGGCTGCTGCACCGACAGCAAAGACTCCTACAAAGCTTGGTTTTGTGTCGAGCTTCGCTTCCAACGTATCCATCCGTTTCGCCAGACGATCCAAACCACTGCTCACAGACACAATCGACTTCTCCACCGCCTGAGCCCGCTTCGGGAAGCGCTGCACAGCATACGTTAACGCCTTTTGCATATCTTCGATAGCTTTTTCCGTGGCCGCTTCCTGATTCAGTCCCTTCTTCTTGTAGAACTCGATCAGTTCCTTCGCACTCGGCGCCTTCGATGCCGTACCCAAAGGAGGAGGTGGAGGTGGACGAGAATCCATATCCATGACTCCCTCCTCGATGTCGAACGATGACCCTCTTCGCCGAACAATCCCCATAAACACCCAAAACTATTCGTGTTCAGCTATTCCTCATCACTGGACTTAGACCATCAGATTCTACACTCCTGCTACGTCTGCGTTGTGAGACCAACCAAACCCCACCTCTGAGAATCGACAGCAACCGAGAGCAAAAGCACCGTAAAACAGATAGTGCTGGAGATTGCCTCGGGGCACTACTTAAACCCTAACCCTAAATCCCGGGCCACGTTTGGTCTCTAAGTTTGTCCGCAGCAGGGCACTTTGTCTGTTGGGAACTTGAGGTCTCAGTCCCTGGTATACGTTAGAGTCGGACCCTCAGCCCGATCACGAAGTGAGGGTTGTTGATTGTGGAATGTGGATCTGGACTGCGGATTGCGGACTCGGTTAAATATTCGAAGTTATCGTCGATTTTGAATGTGTGTATGTGTATGTCGGGGTTTTAGCGGAATTTTGGCCACAGCTGAGGATTTGTTGTGAAGACATTTGCTCTTAGAGTCGTGCACTGCCGGAGGAAATCCCTGGGTCGTAGGTTTGCCTATGGGAGCAGCGGTGGATGCTCTGCTGATGTGCGTCTGGAAAACAGCAGGTTGAAGTTGCAGAGGTCGACGACAGCATCCGGAGTGTGCGGAAGTTCAGAGAACTGAGGATTGACTCAAATTGAACGCGAATTGCAGGTCCTGAAGTTTCACATTGTACTCGGTCGGTCGGCATAATGGTGAAGGGTAAAAAGAGCGTCAAGAAATATGTTCAAAAGCACTTGGGCGCCGCATTGAAACAGCGGAAGAAGCTGAAGCCTATGAAACAGGCAATCCGGCGCCAACAAGCTGCGTTTAAACCTGAAAAATCAGGGGAAGAAGAAAAGGAGGAGGTCGTTGAGAAGAAGAATGAAGTGAACGCGTCCGAGCGACGAGATTTGAGCAAGAAAGGCTTCTCGGAGGTGACCAAACACAAGGCAGAGTTGAGCGAGTTGGCACAAAAGGTAATGCTGCTCTCAGTGGGGCTAATTTTAATGACGGGCATCTGGACAGCAGAAGATTTCAACCGAGTGCATTTGCAGTGTCGAGCTATCGTCAGATTGTCGCCATGTGCTGTGAGCTGGATCACTTCGCCAGAAGAATTTCTGCGTCGTGGGTTGGCGCTCACTCAAATGCCGTTGTTCATATTTGGTTCAGAATGTGCGAGTCCGCAGGTAGGTGTCTGTGTCTAAATCTTCTCGTCAAAGCACTGACATCTGGGCGTACTGCACTGGCTTGCAGGATCCTGAGTTTTATGAATTTTTGAAGGAGCACGACAAAGAGCTCCTGGATTTTGAAGATGATGAGGAGGTTTGACGAAATTTCGACAAAACCTTTATTATGAAATTGACTGCCATCACGTTGGAGTTTTTATCACGGCTGGCAATATAATTCATTTTTGCAACCTCTGAGAATCGTCTGTGTTGATTGTAGGAATCGGATGACGAAAAAGAGTTGGACCTTGGTGAGGGCGAAGACGGTGAGACAGACGGACCGGCTGTTGGGGATGACGAGGGAGATGGCCAGTCTGTCACCCTGACAACGGCCCTCGTCGATGAATGGTGTGCAGCAGTCAAAGTGAAGATTAATTATGGGATAGTTCGGAATCTCCTCCAGGCTTTTCGTGCAGCTTGTCATTATGGAGACGGCGAAGAGCAGGATAACTTGAACACGAAGTATAATTTGGCAAACAGTCATGTTTTCAACCGGATCATGGTATTTGTACTCGTCGAAATGGACGGAATCTTGAAACACATGATGACTGCCAATGCCGCGGGTGACAAAACGAGCCAAGACAACATGCCCAAGGATCCCCAAAAGAGTCCACGATGGAAGAAAGTTGAGCCCTTGGTCAAGTCATACCTCGGAAATGTTCTTCACATCTTGAATCAGATGACTGACAACGAGATGATCTCCTTTACCCTCCGGAAGCTGAAAGTCTCAGTTCCCTTTCTTGTCGCATTCCCAAGACTGTCTCTGAAATTTCTGAAGGTACGACAGTAGAGTTATTCATTTTGGGTGATATTTCACCCATGGATGCATTACGTCTCGAATCAGTAACTTAACTCGATTGTGCAATTCGCTTGGAAGAGCGCTCAAAGGTCGATTGTTTTCTGCCTGCAGGTAGCTTTGCACTTTTGGGGGAGTGGAGAAGGAGCCCTACCTGTCATTGCCCTCTTCTTCGTCAGGGAAATGGCAGTGAAACTTGACCCAGAAATGTTGGATGCGTGCTTGAAAGGTATGTATAAGGAGTATGCCGCAAATTCCAAGTTCGTCAACCCAACATCATTTCCCCGAATTCAATTCAGAATGAACTGCGTAACCGAGCTTTACGGCATCGACTTAAGTGCGTCATACCAACTCGCCTTCGTCTTCATACGGCAAATGGCTTTCATACTACGGAATGCAATCACCGTGAAAACCAAGGTATGATCCATCCGCTCTTGCAACGTAATGCCCGCCACACCCTCTTTTGAACAACGGAGTTCTTGTGGAAGGCGACTGTCATCGTTGAGTTATATTTGAGATTTCGCGCCAACGCTTTGGAACGGCGATAATGTTGAAGTGGCGTCCTTACGCTCTGTGATCAGGACGCTTTCAAGAGAGTCTACAACTGGCAATACATCAACACCCTCCACTTATGGGTCCGGGTACTGTCGACTTATGCCGCACAAGGGGACTTGCAGCCTCTTGGTTACCCATTGGCACAGATTATCGGGGGAGTGGCTCGGCTCGTCCCTACTGCTCGATATTTTCCTCTGCGGTTGCAGTGTGTGAAGATGTTGAATCAGCTTGCAGGTTCCAGTGGTGCTTTTACTCCCGTTTCAGCATTACTCCTCGATATGTTGCAGTTCAAAGAACTCCACATGTCGCCCTCGGCTGGTGCAGGAAAATCCGTTGATTTCAGCAGCATTTTAAAGGTTTGAACCTGTCATCATCCTGGCCTAGTCTATTTAAATTTCTTGTGACCGAGCAGAGGCAGGCTGTGTTCGTTGGGTAGAGACATTGGATGCCTTCTTCGGTGTTTACTGAATTTAGCAGATATTCTGCATTGTTACTTTCTTACAGGTTGCCAAACCAGACGTCAAAACTCGAGCCTTCCAGGACGAGTGCGTCTCAACCGTAGTAGAACAGCTCGGTGAGCACTTGGCACAATGGAGCTATGCTGTTGCATTCCCCGAGTTGAGTGTTGTTCCTCTCATTCAGCTGCGTCACTTTCAGAAGAAAACCTCGGTCGACAGGTTCCGTCGACAAGTGAAGCAACTTGTGGAACAGGTCCGACTCTCTCGCTTTCAGAGGAAACCCTCACTTCACAGGTGGACAGGACAGACATTCAGTCAGACAGCTCACAAATGGCGTGCATTTGCTTCTAGAGACATCATCAGCGTCGACAGCGAGGTCATTTCTACACACGAGTAGTCACTGACACCACGGCGAAACGGCCACGTTAGGTGGACGCCTATTTTGCGAGCAATGACAGTCAGCTGCTGCGTTTCTTATGTCGCTCTCGATGGTGCAGGTTGAGCGCAATGTGGTGTTTGTCGGCAAGAAAAGAGATGCAGTGACATTTTCTCCCAAGGACAGCTCATCTGTACAATCTTTTCTCCAGGTTTGACGCTTTTTTGGTACCTAAGGCACTTGAGATAGAATGGGTTTAGGGTATAGAATGTTGCATAATGTTCCATCATTTCATCTCCATCACAATTTGATTCATGGAATGCAGGCCGAGAAGGAGGCTGGAGTCAGTCCGTTGTCCAAATACTTGGTCACTCTTCGACAGCGTGCACAACAACGCAGTAGCTACCTTCACAAAACCAGGTCTGGCGCAAACGTCAGAAGTGAGCAGTAGATACTGGAAAGAGTTGTTATCTGGTTCTGATTCTCTCAGCAGCCCTTACTTTTCTTGTGGTTTGGTGGCAAAACTTTCGTTCACTTTTTCCAGTCAGAAATACTTCGGTGCTCTTACAGATGTTTGTGCATTCAACGCTTTTTCACTCGTTTAGGCTGTTCTTCCTATCCTGCAGCGCCGTGGACACATGGTAGGAAATTCGAACATGTATCCAAACAACTGGAATATCTGATAAAAATTAAAGGCGAAGTTATCGGAAATCATGTCCGTGCCTGTGCTGTGCAGTGAGATCGTCGGGGACATCAATGGTACAAAGAAAACACGAAACAAATCCCGAGATGACTATGATGATGATGATGAAGAAGGCGGTGAAAGTGAAGGAAATGACAGCGAAGAAGATGACGAGGAGAAGGCTTCTAAGGTCTTCAGCAAAGACTGGCTTCCACGAAAGAAGTCAAACGAGTAAGAACTTACCTTCTTCCGATCTTACTTCCTTCCGCTTGTGGTGTGTTTATCTTCATCATGAGTGTAGCCAACACACCGGGCTCATATCGACAACAAACCTACCGCTTTTTGACACAGAAGCGTGATGTTGATTTTTATGTGGCACCCGCAACTTTATGAACGGGAGTCCACTCCGTGGACGGCACTTTCGCAGCTTAACGAGAATGGACGGCTGCGACCTCTGCGCAGGGAGGCACCTGAATGTCAAGCGATGATCCAGACACCTCGTGTGCCAACAAGACGAGGAGCCATGAGTGATTGATCGGTACTGCGCTGCTGACATGTGGCTTTGCTTCTTGTTGTGCAGGGAGGTCGAGCAAGAAAAGTCATCGGCTAACCAGTCCACGGCGAAGCGGGAGTCCAACAATGACGACTCGGACGAGGACGATGGTGACATTGTGGAGGATCTCCTGATGTCATCCGACGATGAAGAAGCTGAAGACGATGTGTACGCCTCTGAGGATGATTCTGATGATGCCAGTGATGGTCCTCGGGCACCTCCTCCGACTAACAAGAAAAAACGAGGACCTCAACGATCGCAAGGGCCCAGAGAGAGGTCCGGCAAGAAACCTAGGCGAAAGGTGAAAAATAGTAATAGTAGTAGTAAGGCCAAGCTTTCAAAGCCGTCCAAATCGAAAAAGTAGGTCTAAGTAGGAATTTAGTTTTGTCATGCTCGTAGAAGTACTCTCGGCAGTCAGGAAACTTCTAGATATAGCGCAAAGAATTTTTTCCTGGTGGAAATTGGCCACCAGTAGTATCTGTAACGTAAATGTTTCAATTTAAAACGAGGATATTGTCTTGCAAAGGATTGAAAGCACTTGCAGATGTGAAGAAGATTCATAGACTTACATCTTCCACGGGATAATCGAGAATGAGGAGGAACGGATGTTGATCATTTGTATATCATTTCCAAGGGGAGCCAGAAAAGATTGGATCCGTTATGATACCAAACGATGTCTTTTTCACCACGGACTTATCCCACTCGTGCAGGAAAACTTACTCACCTGAGCACGAGCACGATGACAGTCAAGCCCCAGCCCTCTCAGCCACTGAGAATTGTCACGGATTTTTACCTTCTGGAATCGACGACACTCTCCATGGGCATTGAAAGTCCGCGGCAGTGCTCTGGCTTATTCCACCCGAAGCCCCAGCCCAATTCCAGTGTTCCATGCAGTGGCCAAAGGTGCACTGCATGCATGCGCTTGTTTGCACGTCGATGATGACATGAGCTGTTAGAACGTGCAACGAAAAGTGCGAGTTCAAACAAGTCAAAAGGTGGATAGGGTAAGAAGCTTCCAGTTCACCCCTTCAACACCCTGCCATTCCATTCACCAGGCCACGAAGCGGCGAGATATTGCTGCTTGGTTCAAATCGGCTTATATGCTGTAGAGAGGCCCGTGCCAAACAGACGATGGGCGTCGTTCGGTTACTCCTGCGGTGCCAGTGGAGGAGGCAGAGTTCGAAAGCTGTACGTACTCTCGTTGCAGGCAGAACACAAGACGACGGGCGAACATGTTTCCACCGCCGCGTCTGTTACTCTTCAAAGTGGGAGCTGGGTTTGGGGTTGGTTTAGTCGCACGGAGGTTCTAAGGTTTCGGTGCTTCGCTGTCTCGTCGACCAAGAAAGAGCTCTCGATTTGTTCTTCACCGTATCTATGGCAATTGCGATACGATGGCCTGCCGAAAACTGATTGCTTCAGGCAGATTTGAACCTACCATCTGAATTTCAAACACGTTTACGTCCGTGGCAATCAGCCATAGGCCTGAAGAACCTTGAATTGAATGAGCCACTGGAAATATGTGTTGTCGATCTGCGATGACTGGCGAACCGGATGAAAATTTCTGCGTCTGCTCCGAACGAAAGGCATGAGAGCGACACATCTAATGAAGCGGAGTTCTTCTTAGGGTTTCGATCACCAAGTAGGAGCTGTGACAGGGGCTAGAACTAATTGCGAATGGATCCATGGGTGGTGCTTCCACGCCGTGCCAATCGGTCAGGTAGTTCTGGTAGTAGTAGTGACAGGTGCAGGTACACCATCCCCAGAAGAAGACACTCCAGGTTGATTGCATTGTGAATTGTGATTTGCCAAGTGCGGCAGGAGAAGAGATGATGGACGGAGGAAACGGAATGGAAGAACAAGGAGGGAAGGGCTCGTCGAAGATGGGAGGCAAGGAGAGGCGGAAGGTGGAATCGCTGGGCTGGCTCACGGAGTCTTCGGTCATGCCCAGGAAGCAACGGGCCATCGCTGGAGTTGGCGCGTCGTCCATCGTGGAACTGAGGGCAGAGCTTTACAAGACACAGGAGGATGTGAAGAAAGCAAAAGAAGGGGGCGCGGACGTCGACGTCCTAAGATCAAGAAAGAAAATTGGGGTCCCCGAGAAGAAGAATGCTGGAGTCGAAGAAAGGGCTGCCAAGTGAGCTTCACTCCTTCGAATTCTGTATGCACGTGCTTGAGGTTTCAGCGCGCAAGAGTTGTCGGTCCACCGCACGTTCTTATCACTTCACTTCGCACCTTTCAGCCGATGCGCATTTTTTCATGCCACATGGGCTCTAAAAGCACACACATTTCACAGCCTACCCATAAATTTGGCTGCCTCATCTTGTCTCCTTTCGGAAGTTGAATTCTCCACAGCAGTTCCAGACGTGGGATTCCTCACTCAGATTCTCCACAACATAACCACTGGGACTCGCATTCAGTTCATAGAATGGCCGATGTCGAAATTGGTGGAGTGATGCCAGAAATCATGTTTAGCTTTGCCTCCGCATCTAGCTCTGTTCAGGCACTCTGCATTGGAGATTGAGGTCTCCTAGCTAAGCACGGAATTAAGAAAATGCTAGATGTGAGCTTATTCCTCTCCCCTTGCAGGGACGCGCTTCACTTGAAGGCAGTCGAAGATGGGAAGGACGTCTACGCTGCTCTGGAGAAGAAAGCTGAACTGTATGAGAAACTTTCAAGGGGCGAATTGAACGACGATGAAGCCGAAATGTACAACGTGGATTTCTTCAGGAAAGGGCTCCTAGAAGACGAGCGATTAGAAATGGAGGAAGAAGATGCAACCGCCGCTGCTTCCATTCATCTACACGGAAAGAGTAACGATTCTTCGGACTTGGGATCAGAGCACACGCGTTCCCAAAGTGGCTGGATCCGCGACGGTGCTTCGGGACTTACTCAAGAGCACAAGCAAATCATCAGGTTAGGTTTTCACTCGACTCGCAAGCGTCTTATCGCAGGAAGTTATGTGGTGCACGGGTTTCGTTGTTCAGAACGAGAAGATTAGTGCCTGTCTATTGTCTGATACTTAAATCAACAAGTTTTGTTGTCCGTCCTCTGTGTCCTTGTTTTACAGAGAAGTGAACGAGGAGACTAAAGATGCAAGGGGAAGAACTTCTACTCTGAAACAGCAGAGGTTATTGCAATCCCAGAAGAAACGAGAAGCTCTGCGGCAGGCATATCTGAAACGCCAGGTTGAAAAACTCAGAATTCAAAGACAACAATCCGCATCGTCTGGAGATAATCAATCTCCTGCTACTGCCTCTTGATTGTACGCTAGGTAGAGTCGTCGAATCATGCATGACCTACAGACACTGCTTGTTGCTGCTGTTCCTGTGTCTGCCTGCAGCAGATGAGGATGTATTACAGGTTACTTCGAAGCATTTTTTTGGAATATTTATCAGCCGACGAGACGAGGTCGGTTGTGATCATTGTGGTGAATATCTGTACTATCCTCGCATGGTTAGAGTTAGGGTTGAAAAAATATTGAGCGCTGAGTCTCACGCCTGCGCCACTCATACGTATCCATCAAATGCCAAGACTGGCCTTGCCTTGACCATCAGAGCATCGTCAGTCCTGTCCGCACAAGAGAACTTGTTCTCCTAGCTTTTGCCGTGTATTCACCCCGCACTAACTGACCAAGGAGTGGTAACTTTGAGCTAACTTGAAGTACACTCGAGCGTGTCCTATTCGTAAAGTACTTCCTGTTCTGCCTCCCTCCCTCCGCCCCTCTTTCTTGCAAGAACGTCTAAGGTCGTGATAGAGAAGAGTTCATTTGAAGAATGAACTCTGAATTCTGAATCAATTTGGAACTCTCCAATTCACGACTGCGAAGGCCAAGGTACTCCTCTTTTACTTACCTCTTACCTCTTTATAACCTTCGGCTGGAAGAGGTGGATTGGCCGCGAGATGGACAACCCAGCGACATCGTTAGGCCATGTCTGAAAATCTCGTCGGTGAGAGTGTCCTCGACGATTCCTGAACGAGGAGCAAAATTATTGCGGACCGAGATCGGATGTCGATAACCCTCCATGGAGACCCTAGAAGATCATGGAATCATGGAACCGGATCGATGACTGCAGTAAAAGTACAACCACCGGAATTGTCGGGCCTCGATTGTTCGAAATTGAAATGATCCGTCTCTATTGAAAATGAATCTTCCCTTGTATGGCCTCGATTGGACGAAATTAAAATGATCAGGTCTCTATTGAAAATGAATCTCCCGTTAAAATGTTCTGTAATGTGGAGAGGTTAGTGAGATACGAGTTTCCTTATATTCGGTGGTACATTCTCTTTTAGATTTCATTGGTATTTAAATTGAATATCGTGGGAAATAATATAGCGAAATATAAATATTTTTGTTATTTTATGGTTTTGAGTGATTTTTATTCATTTTGATACAGAGCGAAATATAAATATTTTTGTTATTTTATGGTTTTGAGTGATTTTTATTTGAATAATTTATTTTGAGTTTTTTTTTTCACATCTATTTGTTTTATTGCATTTGAATATAGTTGAAAAATTATGGAGATTTAAATAAAAATTTATGAATGTTGTTAGATTTTATGGTTTTCATAATTAACATTTACTAATGTGATGTTAGATGTTAGGGGGTTGTGATTTGCAGCTACGATGAGAGATATGAATGAATGTTGGGTTTCTTTTCTTTCTTTTTTTTTGTTAATAATAGTTTCATTTTTTTTTATAAGATCGTCAAAAGCAATACGTGATACATCATTCACAATGTGTTATTGTCTTTTTACCTCGTAAGGGTAAATATCCATGTGGGAAATAAGTACAAAGATGATGATTGGATTATTTGGGATGCGCATGTGAGGAGAACGGTCACATCGACATCGCTATTTGTCACTTCGGGGAACACGCAGATTACATCGACTCTTTCGTTGAGCATTCCGGGTATACCGATCAGGTTGTCCCATGCAAGTTCGATTCTAGAGTTTTTTGAGACTAGATTTCCATGCCCACGTTTATTCCATAGGCTTCCTCATACACTCCATGACGAGGTTAGACATGCTTTTCGCTTATCGCTCTATCGGTTGGCTCGCGACCCCATGGATGAATTAGCGTGGTTTTTTTTTCTATTACTTTCGTGATGGAGTTTACGTTATACTAGAGGGGGACATGTTATACATAGGGAGGTGACAGCTAGATTTCGAAGATTCCGAGCATGGGATTGGGGTACATTGCACGATGAGTCTGTTCGGGTCACACAGGTTAGGAGTCCAGTTCAGTCACATCATACTTTTGATTCGTCGCGATTGCGACGGTGTATGATCTTGGGGCAGGCTGGGGAGTATAGTAGGGCTGCACGGACCCTTCATCCTTTGTCCATGGCTAATCCTACTGAAGAGACGATTTACTCTTTACGCCTTCTACATCCACCCATGGGCGAGGAAATACCATTATAGTTCTTGGAGTATCAGCCAAATGAGCCATTATGTCTTGATAGATCATTATTTGCTCATTCTCTATGCACAGCCCCACGCTTATCCTCGGGGGGTTTGCCATGGATAGTATATGAGCATCTGCGAGATTACTTTCAAGCGGATGATACCTCTAGGAGGGAATCACCATTTTACAATCCATGGCACTCGACAGGGAGATCCTTTGGGAGAACCTTTATTTGCCATGGCTCATTATAGAGCTCTTTTGTCTACTGCTTTGGCCGTGCCCGGTTGTGTGTTCCCCTCTTAGTGGATGATACACACATTGTGGGCTCTGTAGACAACATTAGGCAGACCTTTGATTACTTGACTACCGAGCTTTATCTTGTAGGCTTGAGAGTCAAAGTGTAGGGTTTGGTCTCATTTGGGCATTCTGCCTCATCTCCAGCTTTTAGAGGGATGTATGACATCGACATACGGTTTACGTATTCTAGAAATACCAGTAGGGTCTGAGGATTTTGTTTCACGCTACCTTGATATTGCACTTGCCGAGGATGTTTTGCATGTAGATGACCTTCCTCTACTATGGGATCCGCAGGTGGCGTTTGGTATATTGTCATCTAGTATTGCTCATCGACCCACCTACCATCTTCGCACAGTTCCTCCTTCACCTACATTCATATCACGTTTGGTAGTCTTTGATATGAGGATCATGGGCGGTTTGGTGACATCATCGGACCAAGGACATTCGAGTGTGTGATAGGCTTATTATCAATGGATGAGATGGCACCTACTGTATTCTTGGCGAGTTGGGCGCTCGTTGCACCTTTGTTGTCTTCTCAATTTGTGATTGTTGATAGATCTATCTTGGAGATATATGCGAGGGACGTGGATACAGTATCATTTCCCTTACATGTATTATTACGACATACGAGAGATGCTTTACCACTGGAGGTATGACATGAGTTCCTGTCTTTTTCTTCTTTGGCTACCGATTGGACTAGAGGTCTACAATGTATCTTGATGGACCGATAGTTTCAGGAGGCTCTACATTCACTCTTAGTGGATCCAGCCATTCCTCGTACTCCTAGAGCTTGTCTATGCTCTTGCTCGGACAAGGGTGTAAACTCATGGATCTTGGCTCGACCATGCATCATGACTTTCCGACTCGCACTAGCTACTTTCTCCACATCAATGAGGTCTGACTTGGCTTGGTCCATCCATTTACATCTTCATTACTTACATGTAAGTGTGGTATCACTTTAGATGCATCAGGTGTTCATATGACTCGTTGTCCATTCGGAGGGCAGAGGATAGCTATCCATGATACCATTAGGGATGTGGTGTTTGCTATGGCACGAGAGGATGGATATCTCACATGGAAAGAGCGTTGGTATGCCTTGTAGTCGACTAGGGTTAGGGCAAAACTAGATTTGGTTCGGGAGGACCAGGTCACTGTGGCAGATGTGGTGGTTACCGATCCTACTAGAGACACAGTTTCAGAGGGGTGATCGCCCATACTCTAGGATGGGCGGCGAGTGGAGCGGCAGCAGCCAAGGTCTCCAAATATGTATGTATGCAGAGAGGTCACCTCTTTGTTCCTCTTGCTTTGGAGTTATATGGAGCTATGGGCACCGACTTCAACATGTTCGTGAGCAAGTGCGCGAGAGCCTACTATACTATGCATCATGGGGAATCACTCTCTTTAGCTTACTGTATAACCTATTTTAGGCAGCGTGTTTCCATAGCTCTAGAGAGAGCACTAGTTGGAGCAATCCATATGAGAGCAATCACGTTAGGTGATGCTTCTTCGGATGCTCTGTTGTTTGTAGACCGTTTGACCTAGATAGTTCGGATATCTTAGGTGTTGTATGGCATATTTCCCAATGTGATACTATTGGGGCCTAGCCCCATGTTACCGGTTTGGTTCCATCCTTGTACGCTTTGATGGGGTATTCCCATCCCTTTTGTTATTATACTTTGTCTATCTCTATTCAAAAACTGAAATACGAAGTCGGTTGAAGCGCGACGCTGTAACTGCGATAATAAACTAGAACGGAGGGAAGAGCATGGTTTACCTAAAACATATATGTCCGTACCTCTTTTCATTGGAGTTTGGAGTTATTGGTGCATCTTCCCACCCGAGATAAATTTCAGGTTGCAGTAATCAAGTAAATTTTAGGGTACAACTATCAAACTTAGAAAATGAAGGATTGTTTGTAATTGATGTTAGTGATGTTTTATATATATATATATATAGTTTACGATATTATTTATTATTATTACTATTATAAATTAAATTTATATAAATGTATTAAAATTTATTTTATTGAATGCATGAATACTAATAATACTTTTTATTAATATATAAATTTATTATCATATATGAAATTTAAAACAAAGACTTCCGAAATTGAATATAATTCAAAATTTATATTTTTATTCTTGCCAAATTGATTATATATTTATTAGTCTATTCAAGATAATTTTCATTTGTGTAATTTTTAATATTAAAAAAATATCTTGTAATATTTTAAGTTATTTTTTACATTTCTTAACATTTATAATTATTATTCAAATTCTATTGCATATGTATGAAGATAATTCAAATTTTAAAAATAAACATTTATCAAAGTATATTATGAATCCATTATTTGAAAACATGGAATGAAAGATACAAGAATGATAAAAAAAAAAAATCATAGTTGTGACTTTAATAAGTGAATTAAAAATTTTCTTATTTTAATAATCCAATTCTAAATTCATATACATTCATTACATATCTACATACATCGGATATTTATGCCAGTTACAAAATATTTTATATTAAAATTTCAACAACACATCTATCATGTGTTTATATTACTACGAAAAATAATGTTTGAAATAACATGAAACACGGCTTGCAGCGACAGTTACCCAGCCTTTTGAAATTCTCCTCAATCATCAATCGATGACTGCCTCGCGGATCCCGCCGCCGGCCGGTAAAGCCCCGCGGACGGCTCGGCGGCGTATATTACTACGAAAAATATACATACATTCTTTGTAGTTCTTAGTTAGATGCAAGTAACTTAAAGTGGAATAATAGATAGTAGATTTGTTGGTGTAGCTTTTTATCTTTTGATTTAACCATATACTTGTTGATATGAAATGATTGAATGGAATGATATAAAAATATTACAAAGGAAAAAAATTGATGATACATAACAATGCTCGCATTAATTGTAACAAATCAGTTTGTATATCATATCAACATGTGGAAAGCAAACAACAAACTTGATGTGTACAAAGGACCCTACAAGTGATACATACAAGTAATTCATAGTTTTGATGATTTGCAAATCATGTTAACATTACAGTAACTCGTTTGCAATTCTAAATCAGAGTATACTACCATCCCATGATAGTATACTCAGATTAACTATCTTTATATTAAGCTATATCCAATATTTCAAACTTCATGTTCATCAATCTACAAATATTTTTGCTCTTGGAGAATACATCGTAATCATCGTGATACAAATATCAAAATCCAAGCCTTCATCTTTACAAATAGTTGTATAGAGGTTTATATCTCTATCATAAAATACTAAACACACTAATATAATGATGATGTAGATGCTTGTTAATTAGATTGATAGTCAAGTTTGCTAAATCTCCAATTCAAACTTTTTTAATATTATATTCATCACCAAACAACTTTATGTGGCATATCATCAATCTCATATGATCTGATGAGTTGATCCAATGATTAGTCAATGCTAAACTACATAAAACCTAAAACTTGTCCAAAAATTTCATATCATGATGAGTCAACAACTACTTTCATACATCAAATTGATTAAGCATAAAAATTAAGAAGTTATAAATTTTTTACTCACTTGATTTATCATGTTATGTCATCATGTTTATGACAAAATTGCTACAAAATTCAAACCCAATCATTGATATGGTATTCAAGTATTGTATAGAATTGAATAAAAGTCATATTCAATTATATCAATAGTGATTTTGAAATTATATATCTTTTTTCCCCATTATGATCCAATTACTTTTAATTATGTTTTATGAACTAAATTTTTGTATATAAAAATAAAAAATACATGTTTACATCCCCCAATCAACCACACATGCAAAATGTGTTTAATTTTTCATTTGAACAGTTCTATGCAAAATGTCCATCAAAACATCATCCCAAATCTATTTCAACAACATCATGTACTCATGATTGCTACATTTAGTGGTTAATATTACTCATTCATAACATTTGAGAAACATATTAGATATCAAGACATGCAAAAAATCATATGTCACCAATCCAATTCTCTCTTATCCTTATCACTTTCAGCATATCATCAGCCCATGTCATCAATATGACTTGTAAATTAATTTAGATTTATTACATCTACACCAAATTTTATTATTCTATGTCTATGTACAAATATGAAATTACATAATTTTAAATTAAGAGCCAATCATACAAGTTTTGCTTTAAGCTTGTTTATTTTCATTAATAACTTTATTATCCTTTGATTTATGAGGAGAATGAAATTTCTTTTTTGCAAATAAAATTTTAAATTGGCTGTATTTGCTGCATCTCAAAATATGCATAATTAAATTAACTATAATTTGTTATTTCTACATGATTGAAACAAATTGCATGACTACCATAAACTACTTTTTCTTTTGTATTTGTTATGTTGGATGAACATTCAAAATTCAATAAACTCAAATCATCATGTCAGAGAAAAACTTGAATTCTCACTTATCTACTATGCATATCAATACAAATAAATTTGTTCTAAAGCTTCATCAAAACTTCCTCAATGACACTTCATCTCTAATTTTTGAATATTTTTTTCCAAGATTTTTTTCATATCTTAACTTGTAAATTGTTTCAAAACTTTGAAATAAATCAGAATTATAGTGCTAAATTTCACGAATTAGCATTAAAAGTTTAAAATACAAAGAATGTTCAAATTCTACTCCATCTTGAGGTTATAGATTATGTTAAATTGCTTCTACCTTGGTTTATTGAGCCGAGTATTTCAAGTACTCTTGAGAAAAATTATAATATCCAAAATATAATTTGATATTATTTTTTTCAATTATTATTATGCACTCGAACTAAGTCGATAATTCCTAAGAGTGAAGTTAATAAAAGTCAAGAACTAATCACAATAATTATTTGTGTTACTGTGATCATAATTTGTGATCATATGTTATTATGAAAATTGTTAAAATGAAGTATGTTATGTCTCCAATTCATGTGGTATATTTTCCGGACATAGTATTGTGTACAAGAAATTTTTTGCCCCTTAGTTATCATCCTAAATGAAGGCTAAATGAGGATCAAACTCTTGTTAAATACACTCAGATGAATCATATTGAATCTATACATTGTCCAATATCTATTAATTTGTAGGTCATTTCACTACTGAAGATTTTCAAGTGAAATGCAAAAGATATAGATAGTTGAAAATATTCCACTACACTACATTGAGATGGAAGGAAATCAATTTTATGTGTAGGCTCGCGTTCCTATCATACTATCAATCCAAAACTAAAAAGATCTGATAATTCTATTGATACATCATTGCATTGTGATGAGAATGGATTAATAAAATAGTTGTATTTGACCTTTATGATCCGCATCTAAAGATACATACTTGCTTCACAAATCTTCTCAAATAACAATATAGCATATTAATTAGATTTGCGAGGTCTACAAGTTAAAAAATATTCTCGGCATCTAGGTCTACCATTTAATTTTCATGTATATACTTCTTTACCAATATTATCTAGACAAAAAAAATTCTTCATATTATATCTCTACCATTTCATCTGCCATTAGTCTTATAAGTATTGAACAAAAGACATTCATTGTCAAACTAGAAGAATACTCGACACTTTCATAAAGAGTCAATACATACAAAATAACCTCACATTATTGAAAAGACACAAAATACAATTGGATTTATGAAGTTTCATACAAACACAACTAATGATACATCAATTCTCAAGAAGTAATTTTTTATGGATTGTGTGTCATTACAAACATTATTTTCAAGAATAAAATATTTTTTTTCATCAAATTTGGTTGAATCATAAAAACAAAAAACAAAAAATAAATGTAGCATCAAATATTGAAGTTGAATAACTCATAATATTCATGATGCAATATCACAAAACTAAAATAATCTTATCATTTTTTGTCACATAAAACTTGCTCAATCTTGAAGTTCTACATTTTTGCTAATGATAATTTGAATCTTTGTAATCCATGACAAATATAATTATCTAAAATATATATTGTTTTATGTGAATTTTTTTATATATTTTGAAGAACTATTGCAATGATTTAACTAATTTTATTCTATAAGTCAAAATGTCTGATTCAAATGTCTATGTCAAATTATCGTTCAATGTTCAAGAATATGAATATATATATATATATATATATATATATATGTATATATATATCAATTTGTATGTAATGCATGATATCCATGTAAGATTATCATGTAGATAAAATTCTTTAGTTTGGCTTACACAAGTTGGAAAAACATTCCAAAAAAAAAATTTTATCTAAAACAATCCACATGTATTTAATTGATATACTTAGTTGTAAATTTTTTTAAAGATTTGTCATATCATGAAACAAAGCATCAAAACATTTTACTTCTATTAGACGATTACTATAATTACAAAATGAAACTTAGAACAACACGGTTTAATTGGTGATCTTGAAACACAGTTGGTTTAATGATTGAAACTTACCTTTCCACAATTGGATCACGATGAGTTGAATGGTTTAAACTTACTCTTAGACGATTGGAATACAAATTCAAAGCCCCTTGTTAGAATTCACTGGGATGTGCACGTCTCTACAAAAGAATGCAAATCACTTGCTCGAATTAGGCAGGCCTTTGATTACTTGACTACCGAGCTTCACCTGGTAGGCTTGAGAGTCAAGGTGTCAAAGTGCAGGGCTTGGTCTCCTTTGGGCATTCCGCATCATCTTCAGCTTCCACAGGGATGTATGATATGGACGGATGGGCCTCGTATTCTAGGAGTGTCGGTAGGGATTCGAGGATTTTGTTTCACGCTACCTTGACGTTGCATTGGCCGAGGATGTTTTGCATGTAGACGACCTTCCTCTACTAGGGGATCCGCATGTGGCATTTGGTATACTATCATCTAGTATTGCTCGTCGACCCACCTATCTTCTTCGCACGGTTCCTCCTTCACCTACATTCATATCACGTTTGACAGCCTTTGATAGAAGGATCATGGGCGTCTTTGGTGACATCATCGGACCAGGGACATTCGAGTGTGTGACTAGAGATTTGACAAGGAGACAGACATCTTTGCCAATTTCGTGTGGGGGGTTGGCTTATTATCGATGGAGGAGACTGCACCTATGGCTTTCTTGGCGAGTTGGACACTCGTTGCACCTTTGTTATCGTCTCGATTTGTGATCGCAGATAGACCTATTTTGGAGATATATACGAGAGACAACGATACGGGATCATTTTCTTTACAGGTATTATTACTACATACGAGAGATGCTTTACCACGGGAAGTACGACATGAGTTTTCATCTTTTTACTCTTTGGCTACCGATTGGACTAGGGGTCTACAATCTATTTTGATGTACCGACAGTTTCAGGATACTCTACATTCACTCTTAGTGGATCCGGCCATTCCTCGTACTACTAGAGCTCGTCTACGCTCTTGCTCGGGTAAGGGTGCATGCTCGTGGATCTTGGCTCGATCATGCATCAGGGCTTTCCGACTTCGCCGCAAACTACTTTCTCCACAAATGATGAGGTTCCGTCTTGGTTTGGTCCATCCATCTACATCTTCATTACTCAGATGTGAGTGTGGCATCACTTTAGATGCAGCAAGTGTTCATATGACTCGTTGTCCATTCGGAGGGCAGAGGATAGCTACCCATGATGCCATTAGGGATGTGGTGTTTGCTATGGCGCGAGAGGGTGGATACCTCACATGGAGAGAGCGTTGGTATACCTTGCAGTCGACTAGGGTTAGAGCAGACCTCTACTTGGTTCGGGAAGACCAGGTCACTGTGGCTGATGTGGTGGTTAACGATCCTACTAGAGACATACTTTCAGAGGGGTTGATCACCCATCCTCCAGGATAGGCGGCGAGTGGAGCAACAACATCCAAGGTCTCCAAGTATAGAGGTATGCAGAGAGGTCACCTCTTTGTTCCTCTAGCTTTGGAGTTATATGGAGCGAAGGACACTGACTTCGACATGTTCTTGAGGGAGTGTGCGAGAGCCTACCATACTAGGCGACATGGGGTATCACTCTCTTTAGCTTACTTTTAAGCCTATTTTAGGCAACGTGTTTCCATTGCTCTACAGAGAGCACTAGCTGGTGCAATCCATAGGAGAGCAATCACGTTAGGTGATGCTTCTTCGGATGCTCCTGTTGTTTGTAAACCTTTTGACTTGGATAGTTCAGATATCTTAGGTGTTGTAGGACATATTTCCCAATGTGATACTATTGGAGCCTAGCCCCATGTTACCGGTTTGGTTCCATCCTTACGATATGATGGGATCTTCCCATCCCTTTTGTTATTTACTTTCTCGGCAGTTCCTCCATTCTTTCAATACACATCACCCTGCACACATTTTGGCCATGTTTAAAATCCTGTCGCGAACCAGTCCTCTATCATATATAGGTCTTCCAAATAACCAACTACATTCAGCACGTTCTTGATTAAATATGCTAATGCTCACCCTATATTATAGGCGAGCGTAACGATATGGGGTTGAAACATTGCTTCAAACAGGTTGAACCTGAGGGACCCGAGAAAGTATAATAACAAAAGGATGGAACCAAACCGGTAACATGGGGCTAGGCCCCAATAGTATCACACTGGGAAATATGTCCTACAGCACCTAAGATATTTGAACTATCCAAGTCAAAAGGTCTATAAACAACAGAGCATCCGAAGAAACATCATGTAACGTGATTGCTCTCCTATGGATTGCACCAGCTAGTGCTCTCCGTAGAGCAATGAAAACACGTTGCCTAAAATAGATTATACAGTAAACTAAAGAGAATGATACCTCATGTCGCCTAGTATGGTAACCTCTCGCATACTCACTCAGGAACATGTCGAAATCGATATCCATAACTCCAAAACTAGAGGAACAAAGAGATGATCTCTCTTCTAAACAGGTTGAATCTACCATTCTAGAATGTTAGATGCTGAATATAATTGTTAATTTGAAAGACCTATATTTGACAGGATCTTAGGCAGGACCAAAATGTGTGAAGGGTGATGTGTCCTGAAAAATAAGAGATGCCAAATAGGAGATGCAAATTTCGGATGCCAATAGTGGACAGGTCACAAGTACACTCCTGAAAGGCCAAATAGTTGCGCAATGGATGGTTAATCACTTTAATCGTATTGGAATACTGCTGTGCAAGTTACTGCGCATCGAATCAACATGCTTTCCAGTGAAATATTCATTAAATATCCAAACTATCTTGTGGCAGTCAGAAAATTACTTCTTTCATAAACTCAGGCAATCAAAGGGTAAAAAGGTTTCCGGGCCTGAAGTCATTCCCTGTTCTGCCAATACTACTATATAATAAATAATAAATAAATGAATATACAAAAGAAGTAACTGTGTTTTCTCATTTGAGGTCCGAAAATTGAAGTCAATGATTTTCAACTCACCCCGTCCGTAATCACTGAATCGCAGTGCCACAGCACAGAGGTCAATTGCTTTAAATAAGAAATTAAAAAAGGCTGCATCTTGGATATGGGTGTACTCCCATTGACATTGGACGTAATGAAAATTACTGCAAAACAAAATTTGGTAACAAGAGTGTTTGCATTGCTCGGGTACAAGCTGAAGGCATAACTTGCTCTCGTTTGCTCACAAACACATTTTGCGTGGGTAAAAAAGACCTTGGTGCCATCTTAGCAGAGAAAAGATGGAGGTTCGTGAGACCAAGATCTGCAAACGGTTTTACAATAATAATACAAGCTGAGTGTATGAACATTTCCCCTCTCAGACAAGCTATTTCAAATAACTGAAGTTAAAGTCTGAGGCAAAACTACCCAATAGACGTAAATTCCTATTCGAGGCAGCATGCTAGCAATCCACGGGAGGATTGAATAGCGTCAGGAAGGCATACCAAACACCCATTCCGGGCTGTGAATACTTCGGGCACAAATGCGCCGCTATCTTCAGGCACAACCCTGACAGAAACAAGTGCCCTCTGCAATCAAATGGGATTCTACCCAAACTTCACCAACCAAATCCCCATCAAGGCTTCATCACTGAAAGAGACTTGATTTTCACATGTTTGATATCTTCCAAGAATATGCTCGACTCCCTAATCAGTTGACAGGCTAATCTTGATGAACCAACTCATCCTCCTGGTAATCGAGCTTCTTATTCGATAAATGAGAATAATCCTAATGGTTCAAAACAAATCTGTAGCAATCTCAAGGTGAACTGGATGTCATCATGGTTGTCGAAGACCAGTTGTACGACTCAGGATCTCCTGTTCCTTTAAGTGACGTTGAAACCTCGTGAGTCGAGCCTGGAGATTAACAATTCCTGCCGCTTTCCGAGAAAGTACATAATTCAGTTGAGACACATAGCGGTCTATTCGACTGCCAGGGCGATCGACTTCCGCAAGAAGTTTCATTTCCTGCACGAGAAAAACATACCATACATGAGCCTTCCTTTATTGAGTCAATTTGAGCAGATTCTCTTAGCTCTAAAATCTACTTCATCATATATTTTGCTTTCATTCTCTCATAACGGGTAAAAGATTCCATGCAATAACGATGGCAGTAGAGACCGATCACCACGACAGACATGGACAATCCATCCCAAATAAAACGCAACTAGACAACAGTGTAATCTTTAACTGTTGACTCTTTTTCAACTCTTTGAAGAAGAGTCCGTCGGTATTGCTTATAAATAATCACTGTGTCGTTATATCCGCGACAAAACTTTGCAATCCAGTTCCATCTTTGCTATCCAAACAAGGCGGGGCAGAAGTTTAAACAAACAAACAAAATTTAATGGGGAGAAAAAATCATAATATCCACAGAACAGCAAATTCAAATCGGTGTTAAACTTCACTGTACCTCGCGCACGATTTCCATAGTGTCCTCCACTTCCTTCCGATGTGCAGATATGACTTCCTCCTCTTCCTGGACACTCAAGAACGACCAATGATGAGATTTGGATTCGAAACGACAAGATATGAAAATATGCTCCATGACTTATGATACTGCAGGTGCTCAAACAATCAAGAAACACCAGACATCTCGAATCAGGTGACAGGATATCGCGAAATCAGATGTTTAAATAATAACACAAACCTCGAGTATCGCATTGATATGCCCATCATAACCTGTTTGGATAGACTCCAGCTCACTGTCCGTTTCTTTCATCGCGTACTGTGAAGCATTCATGCTGAGTTCATCCTTCGGGTTACTCCTCCTCTGGTATCCATTCATGGAATCAGCTCTTGAAAGTTCTTCTTTGACCTGTCCGCTATTTCTGTCAGATTTATCTTCCCTGGAACCCTTCCTTCGTGAAGGTAAGACGAGCTGATGTCTTTCTTGCTCTAGACTATCATTACCCCCAGGTGCTGACATGTCACGCAGATTTCCGATTCCACTCTCCATATTATCTCTGAAGTTCATTCTATCCTTCTCACTAGCCACGGAAGTCATTCTGCTCTCATCTCTTCCGGAGAACCCAGAAGTTATTCTGCTCTCCTGTTCTCTTCCAGCAAAACCAGAGTTCATTCTGCCCTCCTGTTCCCGACTAGGAAAACCAGAGTTCATTCTACTTTCTTGGTCTCGTCCTTGGTAGCCGGAGGTCATTCTGCTCTCTTGCTCTCGACCTTGAAATCCGGAGGACATTCGGCTCTCCTGCTCTCGCCCTTGGAAGTTGGAGTTCATTCTGTTCTCCTGCTCTCGTCCTTGAAAACCGGAGGTCATTCTGCCCTCCTGTTCTCTCCCTTGGAAACCTGAGGTCATTCTGCTCTCCTGCTCTCTCCCTTGAAAACCCGAAGTCATTCTACTGTCTTGTTCTCTTCCTTGGAAAGTGGGAATCCTGTTTTCCTCTCGTCCTTGAAACGAGGGGATCCGGTTCTCCTCTCTTCCCTGAAACGAGGTATTCCTGTTCTCCTCTCTTCCTTGGAAAGATGGAATCCTGTTTTCCTCCCGTCCTTGGAAACTAGATGGCATTCTGTTCTCCTCTCTTCCGGAGAAACCAGAGTTCATTCCTCTATCTTCTCTCCCTTGAAAGTTTGAGTTCATACCCCTCTCCTCTCTTCCAGTAAAGCTTGAGTTCATTCTGCTCTCTTCTCTACCAGAATAAGCATACTCTGCCACAGAAAGACCTTCACGTTCTGCCATCTGGTTCTGCCACATGAACCTTTCTGACCCTCTGCTTTCCTGCTGAAATTCCTGCACCTGCTGAGGAGGTGGTTGTACAGTTGGGGCTGGAGGTGGAGAGTTATTAGTCTCCCTCTGAGCTGTCGGAGCTGTAACCGTCGTTGTCTCCCTTTTTGAACTCCCGCTTTTAGACAGTCCCTTGACTCTGCGTAAACCGAAATCAAGTTACAATCTCCTGCTGCAAGTCGCAAGACTGGCTCATTTGACTTTCCAACCCATGATTGACGGCAATAGGCGTTTTCACCAGGGCTGTAGGTCATATCACAACCCAATATTTTCTTGCTAAAAACGTGGCAGGTACAACGTAAAACTTAGCTGCCAACATGTCATACCTGTCAGCGTATCTGAGGGTATTCAGGGTATGTTCGCAGGAGCCTGCATTTGGAGAAATACACGAAATCATGACGGTTCTTGAGTCTCCAACAAAGGAATCTCGAAGCACCTCGGTAAGCTTACTTCCTCGGAAGGGTATGTGGCCCTGATCATTGTCGAGGGCTCTGATGCACTCCTTCAAAGCTAGCAAACTCTTGTTAATCTCAGCTCCTTCCATCCTGTTGCCCCCAGTAAACAAAAGGTTATTCACTGAAAATTTCAGAAGCCTGTATCTCAACCTCCCTAATACCGTGCATTAAAGCCCTTATCAAGACTTCAGTGACCTAGAATGCACCAGGACAGATATCGTAGAAGCCGTGTATAAAGTACCTCGTTTGGCGATCATTATCGGTTGTGTCTGCACCACGTTCACTTCCGGCTAAATCAATAAATGAAAGCTTTCCCTGCGGACGAGCCGCCGCTTTAGCGTCACTACCATCTGGACTTTTTTTAATAACTAGTTGAAGTATGGCATGGGATCGTGATGACTCTTCGTTTGCTCCAGTTGAACCAGTGCTCCTTGAAGCATTCCCCTTATCTATGTACTCTTTCACGAGTTGTACATCTGATACGCGGTATTCTTTGAGACCGACAATGCATACTTGTTGTCGACCATCTTCTCTCATACAAAGCTTCCTGCAAAATCGAAACAGGAAGATTCAAGACAGGCTCAAAAGAAGCCCATGTTTAGCAATCTGTAACCAAACAAAAGGTGTCGAAAATCTACAGAGGCACATTCCTATTTTACGATAAGTTAAAGACGAAAACACATGTCCATGGACAGAGCCAGTGGTAAGTTGCACTGAGAGTAGACCTATTCACTCTTTTTTCTCGAGTAAAGCCCTACGGGCTTCTCCTTTCAAGACTTGGGCTTGAAATCCATCAGGCCACAAAGCGGCTTGATGGTTTCGCCTTGCGCCAGGGTCAAAAAAAAGAAAATTAATCATATCGCTTGCAGTCCCTAAAGTATTGCTACCACACAGTGGACTAACTACAACTGGTATGAAGTTCCTTCAGTCTTAAACTCTCACAAGAGAGAGTGACCTCTGAGCAAACTACGCAGACCTGGTCTCCTCATCCGCCATCACTTCGATACTAGTACGTCGAGGGGGTGAAAGACTTGACTTGGCTCTAATTCACAGAACTGACCTAAGCAACCATCTACCTTACTGAGATCGGAGGCCTCACCGGTGACTTATAACGGGCTCGTTTCGGTTCAACCAATGATTTTTTTTAAGATAGCTACTCTGAGGTAAAATGAACGGATCGGAATGTTCAAAACGCACCTCCTTTCATTCAGAAGGTCATAAAGTTTACCACCGTATATCTCAAAAAAGCTAAGCCACAGCTGAAACCCCTCATACTTGTACGATGACTGCTGCATGAGGCCAAGAATGTCTTGAGAGGCTCTGAGAGGCAATGGTTGCATCGTGTAAGTCTTTCCACTACCTGAAAGGAGTTTTGATTGTTGACAATCAAGGAAATGTCATTAGAAACAGCGAGAATATCTGGATCACATGGACCACATGCCTCTTACTTTCGTGTCACATGTACATAAAGAGAAGGAAAATTTGATTGAATATCAGCCACGATTATATATAATTGTTGCCCAAACCAGATGTAAAAAAAGTGGTTGTAAAAGGACAAAACAACCAACACAGCCAAAACATATACTGCATGTTGTACGTTGTTTGCTCTCTTGCCTGTTTGACCGTAGGCAAAACAGGTGGCTTTTGTGCGCTGAAAGATGGCGGGGACAATTGGCTCCACGGTGACGTTGTACACCTGATATATCATACGTCTTAAGTTCAGGCAGATGATGGATACGATCACGAGAACAGCGGCACTAGAACTTTCAGTAAGAAGTAAGAATAAGATAACAGCAAAAAAAACTTGAAAAGCAGACTTACTTCATCATTGCTAACAGATTCATCCAGAACTGCATCAAAGACAAACTCGTGCTTTTCAACGTATGCGGTCAAATCCACCTGCAGCAACAAACCACATCAAAAGTTGCTAGAGAATGGAAAGTCGGTAAATGAAAATACAATACTGACTTTGAAAACACAATACCTTGTACAGATGCATCTACATTCACAAAGCAGTGACTCACACATAATTGTGAGTCACTGCTTTGTCAAGGCTCAAGACTACATTGTCTCCCCTAGGCCTTTTGATGGCGCAAACTTCCGTACAAGAAAACTACTGTCTAGTGAATTATCCGAAACCTCAATGACAAAGCGCATTCTCGTGACTCCTGCCACAGCATACTCGACTTTGTGAGAAGATGGCAGCTCCTGACCTTCAATTTTGGTTCATGAACTGTGACAGTAGAATTGTCCTCAATAGTTACGATATCATCTTCCTTCCGTGCAAGCTCCTTCTTGTTTATGGGTCTTTTTCTCACCTGTAATGAAGGCAACAATATGCATCTCCTTGATATCAGCCGCTACGAGGACTCAACACAGATATAGGTTTCACAAGCGCTTATACTGCACTTATTCTGTGGACAGACCCAGCGAGGACACTGACAGAGCTTTGCAAGGTGGATTTGCCGCCACCTGCGCTTCATGCACCACAAAGGTCTTGACCAGCCACATACTAATTTAATCAACTTTTTAACAAATCCAACCAAAACCCTGCATCGCATCCACAACTTGGTCCCCAATGTGACATTGCGCATGCCTTAATGTCACACTGTACGTCCTTATGAAGGAACAGGAACTCCAAGCATAAGCAAAGTGACTTCCGAAATCAATTACACAACAATAAAATTCAATTATACAGCAACAGTTACTTACCACAACTTTGATTCTTGCCACTGTATTGTCTCTGCCAGCTCCTCTTTCCCTCTCCAGCGTATTTGATCTCAATGGGCTACTTTCGGCATTAAACTTAGCTTTGTTTTGCGACTTGCCAATGTTAAAAGATGACTCGAAGTCGTTTTCAAAACCTTTTTCGATTACAGGTACAAAAGATGGGGAAGAATGAAAAGGCTCCGGAATTGATACCTGCACAGGCAGAACTCATACCTCGTTAAAGAAACACTCACTCCACTTATCTCTTCTACAAACTTATTGTCAAATGGAAACACAGAATCTCTCATGAATAAAGAGAAAAAGGAAGTCTTCAGAGATTGACACAATGATACAGCAGGTTCGTCGAAATCTACATTTAATTTGGCAGGAAGGATATAAGCATACAAGGGAAGTAAAGAGTTTCCAAAATCTACGAGACGGTTTTCAAGATCTACTATAGACAACAGAAGATGTAGAGGTCCCAATTTATAGAGCGCAATTCTTCTCTCAATGAAACTGTTTCCATATACGAACAAAACGGCCATGCAAAAGACAGCCTCATTAATCAACAGACCCAATATTGAACGACTACTCCCACGTATTTTATCTCTTCCGGTAGTATTTACTGACTACAAGACCTTATTTTTATATATATTCCCAAATTCAGAAGTCCATCACAACTGATTCAATCAGACAATCGCGTCAACAGGTGAGAGTATGCTCAGTGACACGCCGAGCAGCCACTAGCAGATCACGGAAGGCTAGAATGATAGATTGCAGCTTAGACACCGTAGAGGGTTTATCATTGTTCCGTGATGTTAATAAGCACAACCTGTTTCCCATATCTTGCAACAATATTACATTTTGGGTCCGGTGAGAGCAGCACTTTTTCATGTTGGATATGCTTCGGTAAGAGTGAGCATTGCGCATCAAGTTTTATGAACACAAAAGACAACTTTCCATCTACCAAAATCTTCGGATCGACAAAGATCGAAAAGAAAATGAAAGTGCAACAACTCACGCTCGCATCAAGTACTGTGGTAAGAGAAAATCATGAAAAGAACGTTGAATTACAACAACATCCAACGGGAGAAGCTTACGACCTTCGAAACAGCTATCGTCTTGAACGCATATTATATTTAGACTTGATAAACGCAACGGCTTTCGAAGATCTACAAAGATCGTCTTCATACCTCAGAGAAAAGTTCAGAATCGTCAATTGAATGAAGATCCAGTATACCGGCCCCAAAGTCACCTCTAAACTCTGGGGACAAAAAATCCATGCCACTTCGATTTGCTGGTCGTGAATAAGGAGGAGGTGTGGTCGGCTCGGAACTTGGTTCGGCCCCACTGCTAATAGTCTTTATCAACCTGAATAACTTCTGCTTGTCCTCCAAGGACTGCACTCCATACCTTGCATAATCCTGCTTCATATAGGTCATTCAAACAAGTATTACAGAATGAATCCCTCAACGTTGCACGTGATTGCACAGAGATCGACATAAAACTCAAATCTTGCATTCTCTCTTTTATGACTGTAGGACAGCACCTAGCCTAGGCACGAATGGAAGAAAATTTCGGATGCCTTGAGACTGCGTGATGCAGGGGTCTCTGTATCCCCTTTCGATTTACTTATTGAGCAAACAAAAAACAAAAAAGAACTGAAGAACGTGGGCTCCTTCCTGAGGGGTCATCTACAATCGATCTCTGGTTTCCTGCGCTGTTATTGGATAGGGTGGAAGGAGGAACTAGGAAGACGAGGTAATCTGCTCAGCACAGATAGCAGAAGCACAAGCACTATCGTCATAAATATGTGGTTCTCTCCTCGACCGCAAGTGAACGTACCTGTAAACAACGACTCCCAGGTTTATACAAAAACTATAAACAAGAGCATCAACGATAACCACAGTAAATCACTTTGGGAAGACACTGCAGGTAGGACAAAGTCCACGCTCTACACTTCTCGAGGCGAACAGTCTTGTCTTAATCGTCCTTCCTTCCCTTCACTGTAAATGGCCGAAGAGAAGACTTTAGATTTCGTCATAGAACCAAATCGACCGTCTACGGCCAACATTGGCGTCAATGCCTACACTGGTGTTAGTTCAAGCTTGATCGCTTCCAGAATCTAAAGGCTCGAGCAGAAACAACAGAAAATGACAGGCCTGAGTGCATCCCCCACCAACATTGGCATCCATGCCCTGCAATGGTGTGACGAGTAGCTTGCTGATTTCCCACCAAGTTAATGGTGTGGGCTCGGAAAAAACCAGCTAAATTTAGTAAGAATGTCATTAACTAACGGCAAAAGTACCGGTGAAAGCAGAATTGAGTTAACTAAGCCTTCACCGGATACTCAAGAGCCGAAGCTGTCAACTTAAAATCCTAATTCATTCTCTTAATAACGTTTGTTGACTCATTGGTTCATGTGCTTCCGATCGCTACAGCAACGACTCCCTGATCAGTTACACCTCAAACTCCGCTGGAAAATACTAAATTCTAACTTCCTCTCAATCACAGACTTACAATTCTGAACACGGGGCTCCACGACGATTAACGCAGATTCCCCGCACGATTAAGGTCAGGTAAGAGTCAAAGTGCCTAATCCCATGACATACACTGAACTGGCACGACAATCCAGTGCACGCCAGAACGCGCAGAAAAAATAAATGCATTGAACGCACATTGGGCGCCAATTAGTTGATCCTGAAGCCCTGAGCGGAGGGAGGGGCAATGCGAGCGTGAGAGACACAGAGATATCCATTGCAAACCTGGTACCAGGATGGGAGGACGCACCTGCATCAGCAAAGACGGGAGGAGCCTGTGGTCAAGGGCAGCAGCGGCCAAAGGAGCTGCGAGATGCTGCAGGCCCGCCGATTGCAACCAGCGCGCCATAACTGCATCGCCGGTATCGGCGCCATGGCTAGAGATGTGCGGCCCCGCGCTGGCAGACTGCTGCAACGGGCCGCCCATGTGATTTTTTTAAAACCACTCCTAGCAACGTCCACTCTTCTCTTTCCCTCCTATTCCACGAACAACATTGATCCAAAACCAGCTCCCGTATCCAAACTCTACACTCCAAACCTCGCACTAAACTCTCCGCTGCGTTGCGTTTCTCATTCGCTCACTACACCTCACCTCTCCTCTCAGGATCGGGATCGGAAGCGCCCCGGTACATTCGTCTTCCACTCCTTTTTTTTTGTTTGCAAATAAGAGAAACAAGGAGGCAAACAAGAGCAGTGCCAACCAAACCTCGAAAACGGAGCGAGCGAACGAACGAACGAGGGAGTAAGGAGCGCTGATCTGATCTGATCTGACTCGACTGAATTTTGCCCTTTGCCAAGGCCTGCGCTAAGCCAGATTGCCAAACTCCAGCGAAAACGAAAATGCAAAACCAGAAACCCGGCCAAAAACTCCTCATCACCAGGGGCAGCCCATGACGACAGGCGCAAAAGCCAACGGGAACCAGCTCAGGGCTGACGTGCTCCGGTTCCTCTCTTCCACCATCCCCATGTCGCGCCCCCGGCGCCCTCGCGGCCCCTCCTTCCCTTCCCTTCCCTTCCCTTCCCGTCCCTTCTTCTTCTCCTCCTCCTCCTCCTCCCTCTCGCTCTCGACTCACCTCACAACTACGACACTCGCACTTTCAACTCTTTTAAAACTAGGACCACCTTGTGCTCTCGTCTCGCAGGGCTGGCCGGGAAGCTCCCCTCCCCGTTGCTCCTCCGCCTAGACAACCGCTCGTGCTTCTCATTTGCGGCTCATCGTTCATCATCCGACGCGGCCCAGCGCATCACAGTCATCATTCCGCGCTCCGCCTCTCCTCTCCGCTCTCGCACCGACCCGCATTTGTAATGTGCTGCGTCGCCCGTCCCTGCCTTCTTTCTTCATCTTATTATTGAAAGGAATGAATCCCGTTTCCGTTCCCGTTCGCCATTGGAACAACGTTCGAACGGACGAACGAACGAACAGATTCACCGCAACGACAGCAACCAGAACCCGCAGCAGGCACGCAGAGCCAGAGCGGAGCGCGGCAGCCGAGAGGAACAGAACGAACAGAGTGGACTAGAGTAGAGCAGAGCACCGCCCCCGTTCCCTCGCCTTGTCTTGCTCCTCTCTCGCTCGCCCGCTCGCCCGCCCGCCCGTAGTCGACACACATCAACAACGCAACTCCACACTCCACTCCACTCGACACAGTTGTTGTCGTGGTCGTTCTGTTGGTTCGCCCTCACTGCCTCCCTCCCGATTCATCCCACGCCGACCCCATCGATGGAAAAGCGAAAAAGGATGGAAGGTAAAAAGACGAATAATCAAATTCGCTGACAGCAAAATTAATTAATAGTCGTAAGCCAATGAGCACTGGATAAAAAGGTCCCGTCTGTCCTGCGGCTGCCTCCTCCTCCTCCTCCTGCCTCCTGGCTCCTTCAAAATCAAATCAATATGGATGCCTTATTCAAACCGGTCCGTCCGTTCGTTGGTCTAACGCCAACCGCACAACCGCCTCATTTTGCCAAGGCCTCGAGCCCCGCTCACGACGGACTTCGTCCCCTGATTCACCTGAAACTCCTCTCCTCCGTCCCCGTTTAGCCCCGTTTCTAAGACTGTTCTAGCGTAGCTGAGGTGGATTACAGATGGACCCCCTCCCTTTCGCATTTTTTTGGGCACACTTGTACTTCGTTTTATATTGATAAATTGAGGGGGAAACGGGGTATGCACTGTATGTATGATCGATGAGATATTTCTCTACGCACTTGTAGTTCACACAAGATTGAAACAACTAGAACCGAATGGACCTAGCTGGAATGGTTCATTCCAAACGATTCGGACCTGAGAGCATACAGAGAAGAACATCCTACTGTGGGATACGACGGTGGTTTATATTTCAAGATCTCCCAACGTCGCGTTGTCCTCAAATGCTCCCTTTCTCGCCAAAAGTAAATACCAAATCCCAGCAAATGGAGATCTCAGTTGGGTAGTGATTTCCGTGTTATTCAGAGCAATCTTGGACTCCTATACTTCCTCATTATGCACTTAGGAAAACTCTCGCAACGGATCAGGAAGGGCTTCTCCCTCCCTCCATTTCCCTCGGTTACCTTCATGTCTCGGTGAACGGCAACGACAGAAACCCACAGTCAAAGGCCGTCAAAGTTTGGAAGGGAGAGCGCAAGCGATCACATGGTCACTGCGCTCGACTTTGTCACTTTCCTACTACGTCCGTCCACGTCTTACCACATCCTAGAAAGCGGGGTGGGGTGCACTCTCGTGTCTGTAGCATCACAACGATCGTCCTGTCCCTCATCCCTGTCGTTTGTCTTATTACCGACTATCCTACTATTCCTCCGCCCCAATCGATCGATCGAAGATTCAAACACTCCAGTACATTACACCTCACTTCACCTCTGCGCAGTACAGAAAGAAAGTACTTTTACTGGCCATTACTTTTTTACGATTTACTGCGGCTTTACTCGGACACAGTAAAGGAAAATCACGCTGTGCCGGTGCTGTGCCTGGCCAATACGAGATCGGTTTGCTTCAGATTCAAACCACTTGACAGGACCGGGGGCGGATTTGTCCTTGTCATGGAACGTCCCAGCTACAAGTTGCAAGGACAGTGCTGTCTCTATCTAGTGTCTACTCTACTGCTCGCATGACCAACTTTACCTTGCTGCCTGTAGGTGAGACTGTGCGCTTGTGCAGCCTCAAACTTATCCATGTCTGCGAATTACTGCCCGAATTTCAAATTCCAACAGTCGCTCATATTCCCTTCGCTATCTGAAACCAGTTGGAGCCTGCCTGGGTGCCTTTTTCTCCGAAAGAAGAGCGAAAAGGGTTCAGCACCCTCTTGTCTCCATGAGTGAGAGAACGAACTAAATCCTCCTTCCAGACCAGAAAGAATGACTATTCATAGGTCGTCGCATTTTCTGGCAGTTTTCTCGATTGGGTCAAAAGGGGAAAACCATCAATCAGCCCGGACTCATTTTCTACATTTTGGAACATCCAGAAAGGGTGTTTCGAAACCATGTCCAAAGTCAAAATAATGAATCAAATTTCCCTGGCTCAAGTCAATATGGGATCGGACAAATCATGTCATGCATACAATCCCAGCCATTATTCTACCATATAAAGAGCCACTGTTCGCTCTGTACTTCACTGATTACCGAGCTCCTGTACATGAATTTAGGGTGGAGCTAGTTCGCTCGCTTAAAGTCTATCCTCTCGAGTATTGCCTAACACAAATGAATACCCGTTCTTGTGCACGACGTCTTGAACCACCGCCATGTGCTAGGAATTAATTAAACTCCCGCTGCCGAGCATGATGGCTGCACCATCTGTCAATGTAAAATGAATCTACCTTGTGTATCTAGCCCCAGACCTAGCTTTCCTAGGCCCTAGGAGACCAGACTAGGAAACCTAGGCTGAATGGCCCGGCCATGTTCTTTCTGCCTCGGCAACGAGGCAGGTCCGAACTGACCTTCCAATCCCCATCCCAAGGCAGGTAAGGCCAGAGAATGAGAGAAGTAAGGATTCTCCTTCCATCTATCCATCCGCAGTTTCCATCGAAGTTCGTTGTGGGCTTTGGGATGGGCACCCGGAGCATGCAGTACTAGACTACGGTACAGAGCTGGACATGAACGAAAGGCTACTGGCGCGCAGGAAATTCGGCGGTCAGGCATTTTCATCCCACTGCAGTTTTGGTGATGCACCACGAGGTGGCTTTGTCACTCTGT
Source organism: Marchantia paleacea (assembly GCA_014180765.2). Taxonomy (NCBI): domain Eukaryota; kingdom Viridiplantae; phylum Streptophyta; class Marchantiopsida; order Marchantiales; family Marchantiaceae; genus Marchantia; species Marchantia paleacea. The sequence goes on from MUAA02000016.1 coordinate 96,078, forward strand.
GCGTGATGGTCTTCTCGGCAGGTCTGCGGTTTTTTGACCTGAGAGAACTTTGTACTGCTCATCTGATCGACATAACATGAGAATTCACAATCCAAATCCAAGCTCTCAAAACCCTTTTACCGACAGAAACACTTCGCCCCATCCCCCGTAGCAACGTTACCAAGTAGTATAGCAAAAAGGATGGGAAGACCCCATCAAGTCGTACAGAGAGAGTCCCCAATAGAACCTTAGTAAGACATTACCATAGTAATCCATATGTTTTTGGACGATTATTTTTCCAAAAAAGTGTTAGACTCGGAAAGGTTCGAATGATACTGGACTTCACTAAAAGTAATTTCAAAGAACAGTACTTCTATCAAGGTACCTCACTAAACGTTTAAAAGAAGGAGAACTCTGGTTTACTTTAAATTGGTTTTTCACTAAGTGTGTTATAGAAAATAAAAATTGAAAAGAAAATAATGCCAGATAATTTATACTACAAAACAACCTAATGTCTTAAAAACTTGTAACCTTGAATCGTACATCCAGGCCACCGCATGAAATCGAGTGTGACGTTTTTGTTATTTTACTCAACCACCATGTACTCATTATAACCTCCTTGTAGCCAGATTGTTGAATAGAGTCATTCACATAGTATATATTCATCCTTACATGCAATTTATAAAACAATCTGCGGTTTAAGAAAAAATCAGTTTTGTGATTCTCAACGACAACAACAATATGTACCTGCTAGAAAAGCACTGGACATCCATGTTGTTGACACATAATTCTCAAGATGGATTGGAACACCTTTGGTTGTAGGAGCGGAACAAACTATCATAATATTTTCAAATATTACACATTTGTGGTCCACTGATCTACTTTTGTTGTGATGGTCACATTGGCAGATCCAGGAGAAGGAGCATCATAACTGTGCACTCGTGTTGTGATGTATCTACCATCATGGCTCAATCAAGATGTGGCGAATGGTCCTTCATCCTCAAATTGAACATGGGCTTTGAAAACATTCGTTTCGATCGGAGGCCGACATCAGATCTTGCACAGAAAGAAATGTTACGAACTCGGAAATATAAACTCAAAGAAGAAGAAATGTCAAAACCCGGAATATACAGTATGGTTAAATGAGAATCCCAGCTGATATATGTGATATATTAGCACTCAAGACCGGCGAAGATTTGAAAACACCTAGAACAATTTGCAATTCCCGGGTCTAAGAGGATTATTTCCTTAAAACATGTCCGAGCTGTGGCAAACATGCCCTAGCTCAAGCGTGACGGTTGCTTGCAGTTCATGAATTTGCTTCACGAAGCAACGCTGTGACAGTTTTTAAGAACATTCAAGGGACTTTAAAAGTTGATTCCTCGATTCCATGGACCTTTGACAAACCCTCGTTCTAGACTTGAACTTCGGTTGAGCCTACTGTAATCATTGCACCCTTGAAGGAAGGCGAAGTCTATATGTTTGTTTCGCACTTGGTGAGCATGAATTGCTAAGTCCATACGTTCTAGCTTATAATGAACCAATTCAAATAGAAAGTTAAAAAAATATATATATACTGGTAAATATGATAAAACGTAAGGCTAAGATCACCTATTTAAAAAAAAAAAAATACTAAACAAAACCATAGTGGCCATGAATTTTGCTATCAGAGTTGAAAGTTGCACTGGATTAGAAAGGCATGGAGATCTGGGCTACATCGCAGTGAACATGATGGCTCCTCTGATCGTGCGTCGCAGGATTCACCTTCCCTTTTTATGACATTCTAATATGTGATGTGTCAAGTGGAATCGAATATCCAATGGAAGTGGATTACAACCTGTCCCTACCTCCTACCACTATCCCAGAAGAATCAATCCAGCATGAAAGGTGGAGGTCATGGAATTTGAATCCTCGTCTCTTTGAGGTTGAGAAGGTCAGATTTGATACACCTATGTACTCCGACCACATATACTTATTGTATATTGAGAAAGCTGAGTCAAATCCATATACTGACTTATTATCTGTCTTAGGTTTCAAATACAAATTGTACCCTACCTGTGAAGGTGCCGTGCCCGTGCCCATGTTTGAAATAGTGATTCCGTGTTAGCTGTACGTTATGAGGTTATGTCATGTCTTCTGTTGAACCAATCAAAGCCTACCATTTGTGGAAAGCCAACCAGTAGGCATGCAACACGTTGTCTCGGAGGGTTTTTAATCACCTTTCCTAATTAGATTTATTCTCACGCTGCATCTCTTCGACCGTGATCAGATTCCTCTAAATTCTTTTGACGAAAATTGGGTTACATGTCAACTCTCTGGGAAAGTGTTTTCCCAGATAGTTGACATGTAACCCAATTTTCGGTAATTTTCTTTTGTCCTGACAGTTTATCATGACCGCAGTAAGGTTCTTTAGAAATTCACCTAACCATACGCAGTTCTTAAGGCAATCTAAGCTCAGATGTATACGCTAGGTACAGTGCTCAACGAAAGTGGGTGACAAAAATTGTGGGCAACAAAAGTGCATAAGATGAGTAACACTGGGTCTCACTGAGCTCAGGAGAGGAGACAGACCCTATTGAATTATGAGAGGGAACCTCCTCGAAGAAATCAACATTTGTGACCTCTGTATTGTAAAGCCAAGGAAAGCAGATGGATTACTTCGCCTGTGGGGCCTCCTGACTTGCCTGATTACTGCTGTATTAAAAAAAATAGAGATTTCGTGGAGAAAGGCGTTCATTAATGCTTTAAAGACTTGAAGGTTATTCACGTAAAGATTGCTTCGACTCTAAGAGTACTGTACAGTATCCGACTTCTGTATTCAAATGTCCCTTGGTCGCAAAACTAGGAATCTTTTGATACCACTCCACAAACATTCCCTTGCTCGAAGATTCGACCAAGAACTGTAAGAGAGCGTGAAAGAAGTCTGAAATGTCAGTCTGAAATGTCAGGACTCCGGCAGAAGGAAGACCAGGCACGAGCAACGGTGCAGGAACATACCCAGATGACAATCCCGGGTGATACGTGTGGAGCTGACCGAGCCTTGCAGTTAGGAAACTCAGAGTTAGACCATGCTGCAATCGCTCAAATTACAACTTGTACAAAAAAAACATCACTAATGATAGATGCAACTTCCTGCTGTCGTATACCCTCATTGGAAAAATTTGGAAAAAAAAAACGCTGCGCCCAGTTTGGCCAGTTCGAAATGCTCGTGATCAGGTCAGCTGGCTGCAACCGTCTCAAGAAAAATTTATCCCTCCTCCGATTTACCTTCTTGTAGTCGCGTTTGTCACGTCTTCGAACCTCTACGTGTTTGAACAGATCGGATGAAATCTCAGATCCTGAGATGAAGAAACTTGGCAGCTGGAAATTGTGGTCACTGACTGGAGGTTTTTAGTCATTCATTTCTCGTTTATGAGATTCGATTTTGTTCTTTAAAGTTTTAGTCACTTTCCTGAAGTGCTCACAAAGACATGCAAATCAACAACTCAAGAACATATATTGCGGACATTCTCACCAATAACATAATATCATGAAACAAGGTGTGGTTCCAATTAGTAAGCAATGAAAGCAGTATCATATGAAAATCATTGCACAATCTTGGTCTCTTGAGATCTATTCAACCGCACAATAATCTTCTAGATTTGTTTCAGTGGATGTACAATGAGCGATATAAGCATGTTCATCCGTGGAAAATGATGAGGGATTCCCGTTTTGCGCCGTTCGTCGTGTTAGTTTGCATGTCTCCAGGAGCAGGCGCTGTGTCAGTCAAAAGTATCCAATGTTCCTCTCTATGGAACGTTTCTACCAACCTGGAAGAAGCCCATGGTCAGAACGTTAGAATGCGCAGAGATCTTCAGGCACGATCACAGGTCACAACAGTGACGAAAGGTATCAGAAGCAGACGGACCTGATGTTTGGAGCTTTGAGAAGTTCTGTACTTGCGGGTTATTTGCCGACAAAGTCTTCGCAATAAGGAGAAGAAACACATCACGAAGCAGCAGCTCGTGACTATACCAATTACACTAACTGCAATCACCTGTATAGCAATGTTGCGCAAAAATGAGAACTTCTTGCATTTGGATTGAGGTCGGAACCTGTCGAACTTACAGGAAAATAGTTCCTAAGACCAAGTTATATGATCCTCAGTTTTCAAGACATTTATGTGCTATACTTACAAGAGCATAAGATCGATCAGGTTGCTCGAAGACTCTTCTCCTGACCATATAAGGGTGATCTTTGCTCATGACATCACACCAGCTGAAATTGAACGGGCTCTGGGAGAAATCGCTGGTCCATCCTGCGGGACAGATGCACTTGCGTCCCTTGACATCCTCAACTCCCCTCGTACAATTCAGGGGAAATAGATCATTTTTGGGAAAATGAAATCGCACAGATCCTGTATCTATGCAGCCCTGCAAACCTCTGCCTTTGAGCATTTCTTGTCCAAATCATTCTCACATAACGACAGGCTTTGTCATAACTATGTGCGTACTTTATTTTCCTGGATTTGGCTAGGCTTTCATTCTCTGTGAATTAACCAGATATGATCCCAGATTCAATCGTAGTCTACTGCAAGTGAGAGTTTGTGCACTGTCCCCACAGAATTATTTGTAGTCCATCTCCGTTACCATTCCGTATATAACGCTATAAGTCCTTAAAGTCGGTGGATACAGACCACCATTTCGTAGCTATGCCACATGAAAGTGCAATAGCAGGTGGCGTATGGCCAGAATAAACAATACTGGTCTCCATTCCAGTCTGGCTGTGAATTTCGAAGATATTCACCAGATATCTAGAAAGAAAAGAAAATCTTGCCTACTGCTTGCCTCGTTATGGTGTGTCGCAAAGCACTGAGAGAGAACATAGTAGATTGCTTATAGTTTGCCATTAAAAAGCGCATTGCCATCCTACTGCGTACAGAACACCTGCGCTCTCCGACTGACCACTCACGCATATCAATTGTAAGTTGCTTGAAAGTATAGCAGTTTGCATAAATTGAATCGTCTAGTTTTAACTGCATTGCATGCCGATGCTCCCCTCAAAATATTGTCGACGAGTTCGGATGAAACTTCATGACTCAAGATTTTGTGTCCCGAATTGAAGCCCCGTCTTCCGTGTTCTTAAAAACGCTGCTCAAGCTACACCTTCAAAAGTGATTCCTCTTGCAAATGTGAATGAATATTTGACTCAAAGCTATCACTCAGGTGCAGTAAGTTAGGTTTAGGAGACCTTAGACTCAAACTGACCTCTTCAGGATCACAAGGTTCACATAGTCGCGAGGTTGAGTTCCATATTGGTTTATCCTTGTACTTGGTAGGACAATCTGCAGCTTTCGCACAGACTGTGTAATGTTTGATGATCTGCAAGAGGTACAACACGTGATAAAAGGAACGGCGTTGACAGAAAGTTCTGAATATTGTTTCCCTGGATTGCTTTCTTTCAAGAACTCTGCTGCCTTGGACACCTCTGCTGTTATGTGGGAGCGATCCTAATGAGCTTCTTCATCGGTATTAGTCATGGATAAAAGGAGATGGTAACACACACAATGAAAACTGATGTTCCTCGGAGAGAGTGAAATTCAATATTCCTGATATCAAATAAATCTTCAACAGTGTGTGAGGAGTACAATGCATGAAGCATTTCCTATGATGGCCGACGCTGTGGGGCACGTTCCATTCAGTGGGCACGGTGTTGAGTCTGTACGATGAAAAGGTAGAGAGAGTTCTTTGCAAGAGCAGGAAACAAGTGCAGTTGCGCGAATACGTCATGATGAAGTCAAGTTCATGAGTAATGATCCCAAGGTGCAGGTCTTCTAAAAAGGAGGAAACAAATTTTGACGCTGATGAAATCTCCAAAAACCACGCAGAGAAGTCCATCGCCACAGATCTACAGTTGTAGTCTGGAGAATCAAGTCTGATAGTCTTTGCTTGCCTAGTTCACTTGTGACACGACTGTGACAAATCACTTCAAATTTAAGAAAAACATCATACAGTAACAAACAGCTGCCACTAGCCTTGAGCGATAGCAAAACCTGACGTAATGTCTTTGTGACCAGACTATAGCCACGGTAGGACTTCACAATACAAGTATACCTGGCCATGAGTTAAATACAGGAACGTGGTAAGTGTTATGCATGTGCTAAGCAGGATTCAATTTCAGGAGGTCAGGGACACCGTGACTGCCTACAGTAGAATGATGTCATTCCCTGAGTGAGTCCTATAGGAAATATAGATCGGGTGCACCCTTTAAATAAATATTGCTCATCGCACAAAATCAAAATTTAGAGTCAGCTTTTAATTCGTCCTTCTCACGCATGAAGGGCCTGAAGCAAGCTTATGCTTGACAATCATGTCAAGCATAAGCTGTTCAGCGCTGAGACGTTTACCTTAAGTTCCTCATCCACACTACAATCCACGCATAACAATTTGCTCCCTCCTTTGCCATCCGGCCTTCGAACACAGTACCCTGGATTCGGAGGTGAACCTGTTTGTTAGAAACAGATTAAGAACATCACTAAGAAACCTGACTGACGTCCAGATTGGGGACGCGAGAGGCAACATTAGGGACTTATCGAGGTGCAGACAAGAGTAGAAACTTTTGAGTGCTGTGACATCAGAAAATTATAAACATCAGAGAGGGCTGCAATTCCTAACCTCGGGATCCACTAGTATATGTGATAAGTACACTCACAGTGTACTTGTAAACATAAGATTCTTCTGTCCTACTTGAACTGCACACGAAAGATCCATATCATATACAAGCTTCCACATTTTTCCCCCATTCACAAGGAGCAAAACCAGGCAGTCCTCTCTGTTCCTTGCGCTTCCGATATCTCTCAAAAAAATTGGAAATCGGACATACTACAAGATGGAGGTCATTTCGGTCTGACAAACACTTACAGACCCTTACTTCTACCGTTTCTAGACTTCAACCAATCATAAAGAGCAGATACTGGAACCTGTCCTTTAACCTACTCACGGTTGACATACTTCGTGACTTACTCACAGCATCCACGTCGAGCAACATAGCTCAAGAGAACAACTCCACCTAGTTTTCCAGTAAATACGAAAGTCAAAACAACCGAGAGTTGCTAAAAAGTCCTGTCCGTGGCAGATGCGCGTTAACACTACTTACCAATGCCGCTGCCGCAGCCAACATGATATTACTTAATTCTAATTGTAAAAAATGTGTGTACACCCTAAGCAATAGCCCCAGTTGTCTGCTGTGATCAAATGCATTGCTCAGCATTGACGGGCAAATTGTGCGCGTGATACTGTACTCAAGAAAGGCTTTATAACTACAAAACACATCTTCAGACATTGAAACACCTTTGAAGTGAGGACCAATTCCTACTCACGGACATTCCACAGATCCTGATCTGATCAGACCAGACCCCTGCCACTATGTATATTTTGTCACGCAACATATCCGTGCATCGACCTGATAGTACTATTGCGAAGATCGACGACAGGTTCAGGGAAGGTCGTTACGCGACTTGGGAGACATGGATATGAACACAATCCACGTCGGTGCGCTCAGAAGTTGGAGGTGAATTCAATGTCCTGGAATGCAACTGACGTAAGTGTCAATGAGTGGAAACTGAAAGAACTGTGAGATCAGGAGGCTGTAAGGAACGGCAAGGGCTCCATTGTTCTTTTCCATCCGTGGTAGCAGGATCCGTTCCAGGCACGACTTTGAAAGCCAAGTTGGATGTACAAAATAGTAAATGTAAAAACAAATTAAAGAAATGTAAAAATTCTCATGTTTGAAATACTACAATCTAAATATAAAAATTAATTGAGTTTTATGCAAACAATATATTATAATGAACGAATATGTTACTCAATCACATATTAATAAGTAATTTTAATTTACTTTTTGTTATTTTAATGTGTCCTCTTTAATTTATAAAATGAAACAATCTAAATTATAGACTTTGCTATTGGGGCCAAGCCCCATGTTACTAGTTTGCTTCCATCCTTGTACAATTTGATGGGTATTCCCATCCATTTTGTTATTATACTGTCTTACTACAATTATAGAGTTTGTGTTTAAGCAAACTTGTTTTAATCTTTACTTGTATAATCATTCATTTATCATAATAGATGAATATTTTCTTAAAACTCCATTCATAGCATCAAATTTAATTCTAAATACATGTGATTAAATACACCATGTAAACACAATCAGTTTTGAACATACAATCTACAATTATAACAATACAAATGAAACCATTAAATCTATTTATCCAATACTTTATATTTATGAAAAAATTGCTATTTTTGATTTCAAATAACTTCAACTAACATAAAAATATATAATTTTGCTACAAAACATTGATATTAATTTAATCTTAATTTTTTTCAATTTTAAAATTAAACTTAAATGAATTCAAAATATCATATTCTTTAAAACTACAATTTGATATAGGATATATTATAAATAAGAATATCTAATAATAAATTAAGTCAAATAATTCAAATTAAAAAATATAAAATATAATCATATAAAAAAAAATTATAAATAAAAAATATTCTTACTTGACAGACCATATAATTGTATAAGATGTGCATAAACTTCTAATGATCATGATTAAATATTAAATCTTAGTTTTATACTTTATCAACTTTTAAACATCTTGCATTAAAAAATTAAAATTATTTTCATGATTTCGAGATAATTTATACATAATTTAATAAAATATTAAAATGAAAAAAATAATTTATAATTAATTTATAGTAAGAAATCAGTAAAGTTTACTTGAAATTGTATACATTTGATCAATATATTTTTTCAAATAAATTAATAAATAATTGAATTTATTAATTTTAAAATCAAAACTATCTTAATAAATATTTTACTACATAGAATATATTAAAAAGTACCCAACAAAAATTATTGAAATTAAGTTTCTGTGAAATAAAAAATTTATTTCATAATGAAGTTTAAAAAATTTCAAATTGAAAAGTTTATTTTCAAAGTATGTATATATTTATTTATATATATAAATTATAAATTTCTAATTTCAATATACTTATACGTATTTATCTGTTATTATCATAATTATCATTAAAAAATTTCAACAAAATATTGAAACCTACATATACATTTTTTTAAACTTGCATATTATAAAAAAATATTATATTTTCTTCTCATGATTAAGAATTCCAATTTCTTTATCATTTGATCGTGGTTTAAAAAATAAAGTCATTAAATCATGATTGATCAAACACTTGGGATTTCAAAATAAGATATAATTTTTTCATTCATACTTAATAAAAAATAAATATTTTCATAATTTTTTAATAATAATTTGACGTTGTTGATTTGTTCTGTTTTATTATTAAAGCATATTTTTGGCATCTTTTGTGATTATATTCTTCAATCAAGAGAAATAATTAGATAATTAATTTGAATTGATCTTATAAATTTTGAAAAAAATAATAATGAGCAATAAAATTCAAAAAAAACTATATAAAAAATTAATTTTATATAAAAAAAACGGCTTTGAATCCATAAAAATCAGAAAAGAAATACAATTAATCTTATTACCAACAATTGTTTTAGAAGTAACACAAGATTATTTATTAAAGCTCTTTCATTTTCATTCTTAGTTAAAATAAAATAAAATATATTATATCAATTCTAACTTCTAAGAAAAAAATTTAATTCTCAAAAATATTTATGTGTAAATTAAATTAATTCATAAAATATTTTTTTAATTGATCTTATACTCTATAACTTATCATTTTGATATGATAAAAAATACTTTGATCTACTTACACAATTATCGAGACAATCATTTATCATATTCATATATATTTTTAATAATATTTAATAAATATATATCCATTTTTAAATTAAATAAAAAACTATTTTTATATTATTTTTATGATAACATATATAAAATATTTTTATTATTAATTATATAAGCATGTTAACAATATTTTTGATTCAACATAATAATTTGAAACAACATGATTTTTTTGATATTATGGAGGCCAATTGAATATAAAATATGATACTTAAACATAAAAAATGAAGAAAAAATTAAAATATAAATTTTTTTATTACTTTTAACATATAATTTTATTCAAATATGTAATTCATTTTTTATTCATAATAATTTGATGTTTAAAGAATATTATTTGCAATAAATGTTTTATATAAATTTTATTTGATATCCAAATTAAATATCATATTTAATTTATTAGAATTTTTATTGATTTTTTTCATAAACTTTGCATGTTAAAAAATAATTTTTATTCATAATCAATTTTTTTACGATTTTAAATATATTCAAATATTGGTTAAAAGTTACATTCTTGAATAGATGCATGGATTATATATTTAAATCTCAAATTTTTTAAAATTTTTTAATTTTAATTTTTGTTTAATTTTTTTACTTCTAAGAAATTTTTTTTATCAATTATGAGTTTCTAAACAATGAAATAAAATCAAAATCAAATCAAATTTTTAGTTTTTTTAATTTTATTCTTGATCAAAAATTTCAAAATATTTTTATATTTTATTTAAATTACTTCATATTGAAGTTAAAGTCAGTGATTTGACTGTCAAATAGCTATTGTGTTGCTTTCAATCATTTATTATATATAATTTTATTTAAAATCTAAAATCTTTTAACATTATTATAATATTTTTATTAAATAATACAAAAAAATATTTTTTTTCATATAGTTACAATATTTTGATAAAATATTGAATTATTATACATGATAAATTTATTCATTTAATATATTCATGTTAAGTTTGTCTTGTATATTTGTTATCCAAATATAATATATTTATAAAATTAAAATATATTTCATTCAAAAACTTTCATTAGCTTAAATAAATAGGTATAAAAAATATGTTTAACATTATCATGAATTTATGTATAGATTATGAATTGAAATATATATGTTACATTATGCAAAAATCAACATGCATGGAAGAAAAATTTGATTAAAATCATAAATCATTCATATGCATTGTTATATATATTCATTCACATTGATATATATATATATATATATAAAAACATGAAAATTCATTTTATAATTAGAAGTACAATGAATGATTGCATGAGCTTAAATATTGTCATTGCAATGATTGAATCCAATCAGCATGTTGAATAATAATGATGAAATCATTTTTTTATCACAATAATGTTAATGGACACTTCATATTTTAGTCATTTGATTTAATTTTTATTGAAACTGATGTATTTAATTTGTGAAATACGTAAAAATAATGATTAAAAAAAAGCTCATCATGTTGTGTTACATTTATACTAAAATGTGTTTGTTTAATGATATAACTTGTCAATAAAATTTTCAATTGGATACTTACATAAGTTATTTATTTTTTATCTTGAATCTAAATTTGTTGGTGTTTTTTTTAACTTAAAAAATATAGCATATTGTAATTATAAATGTTATATTTAATGCTCATATTGTTTTACAAAATATTTTATCATTCGATTATTTATTTTTATAATCTTTAAAATAATAAATAAGAGATATTTATGTATATCTCTCTTTTTATTAATTATTTTTAATATTAATTATATTATATTAATATTGATATTTTGATTAAACCTCATTATTTAATAATAAATAAATAAATAAATAAATAAATAAAAACATATTTATATATATATACATACATACATTTATAATATATCAAAATATCAATATTAATGTAGTATACCTAATATGAATGTATAAATTTTATCTAAATTTGCATGTTATTTATTTTACAATAATTTTTAACACAATGTATATCATTTATGCATCCGTCAACTAATAAAAAATTGAACCTCATATTATGAATTTTTTGAAGCGTAATTTTTATTTTTGACTTCCTTTGACTGTTTTTGGATTATTTTATATATATCAATGTGTGAGTTTTTTAAATATAGAATTAAAATGATCTTTGACTCCATCTAAAAATTAATTTTTTGAAAAATATAAACACATATATTTCTTTATAATTTATTTAAAGTAAAATTGATGTAAATAAATTGGTCACAACTTAGATTAGTACCGTACTGTGCTTTAGGTGTAGCCATTACTAACACTAGTAGTCTCTTCTTTGGAACCTTTAGATAAGTTCAATGTGACACCAATGTATAACTTTTGTAACCGTATAAGCAACAAGTCCATAATTAAAACTAGAAACTGCAACAGAAGGTACCTAAGGAAGAAGTAGAGCGATTATTAAACAATTGATCTATTTGTATTTTATTTTTAATGTGTTATAAAAATCTCGATAAATACGATTGTAATTCATATTAAAGCGTTGCCATGAGTGTGGAGGACTCTCTAACATGGATTAGGCTAAGTGTGAAAAAGGAATCGACCTCTGACCATAGACTACAATCGACTACAATTTGATTAGATCTATGGATCATTGCACCAATGTTAGTAGAGCCAAGAGCCACTACTTGTTGCCATAAGTCAACGTTATTTTAACTTGAGTCAAACTATGATTTCTGTTGATAACCACTTGTAGTTTTGATGACATGAAATAACATAGAAATATACTTTGTAGTGTTTGTTGTTTGAAATCAAGCTAATTTGTTCTTAATGTGTCATTTGTGTTTATAATGTTCTTGGTGATGATTATACAATCACTCATTTGGTTTGTCGATCACGAGTATGTGATATTTCATGGTTGGGAGTATGTCACGAACCCACCGCCAATGTGATTGTCCTGAAATGAGACGCCGATGGCACCGTTCAACTTCACCCCCTCCCAATACCTTAGATTACATGGATCATATCATTAATTATTGTGATTCGATCTTGACGTAGTTTTAGAGGGGCTGATCACCCATCCTCCCGGATAAGTGGCAAGTGGAGCGGTAACAACCAAGGTTTCCAAGTATAGGGGTATGTAGAGAGATCACCTCTTTGTTACTCTAGCTTTGGAGTTATATGGAGCTATGGACACCGACTTCGACATGTTCGTGAGGGAGTGCGCAAGAGTCTACCATACTATGCAGCATGGGGGTATCACTCTCTTTAGCTTATTGTATAACTTATTTTAGTCAACGTTGTTGCATGGACATTTCTTTGCTCTGAGAAAAAATTCTCATTTCTTTCTGGCTGTAGAAGAACCCTATTGAACCTCGTGTGAGTTGACAATCTCTTCTTCTTCTCCTCAGCACTCCACATTCGAGTTCATTACAACCGTTAAAACTTTAGCGAAAGAAGATTATAATATCTAATGATTTGACCGATAACTCTCGCTCAAACTTCACAGAAAATTGCTCCACAACCCTTTCAATCTCTAGGAAAAGTTTCATATGTTTCTCTCCCCTAGATCTCTCAGAACAATTGTTGATTTATGCACTGTATCACAAGGCGATATGTAGACCCCTGTGTACTAAACCCATCACACATCCCAATCCTTGACACCAATTACTCTCAAATTTCATGAAAGGTCACTTATGATCCAAACTTCAACTGTGCAAAGTTTTATTGACAATACTTTCTGATATCAAAAGATATGATCTCTGTACTAACTTCGTGATAGTGTAACACTAGGGAAGTGAGGAGAGACCACTCAAATAGCTCAAGGAATTCAGAAGTTGAGAGATACCTCAATGGTCTCTATTTCTCCATATATAGTCCTCAAAAAGGTACAAACAAGATAAGGTTACACAACCACCATCCACTCAATTCCTCGTGGATCGATGACTTGACGGACATCCCTATGAGCACACGGATTGCTTACATGTACTCCAACTAACACACTAACTAACACACAAGGAACACAACCTAAAGAGCACACTGATTGCTGACATGTACTCCAACTAACACACCAAATAACACACAAGAAACACAACCTAAAGAGCACACGGATTGCTAACGTGGCACCTTTAGATACTCCACTAATAGTCAACTCCAGACAATCTATCTCCTCCTTGCGTAACCTCTACTTTAGTTCTCACTAACTAAAGATGGTTACAAATCTCCCTCCTTTTAAGATGCAACGTCCTCGTTGCGCACACGTTCAAACTCTTGAACAATCAAAGGTGCATTGGCTAAGTTCTTTGCCGGTTCCCAAGTTGATTCATATGATGGATATCCCTTCCATTGAACCAAATACTCCGTTTTTGGGTATCTATGATCCCGAATCCGTTTTTTGAGAATCATGTCAACCTCAAATTCTGCCTGATCTGCTACCATAGTAGGTAAAGGAGGAGGGGTTGATGGATTTGTGAACTGCTTTGGACGTGGTACATGTTTTCGCAATCGTGACACATGAAATACGGGGATGTATTTTCATATGCAACGGGAGCTCTAACTTGTAAGACACCTCGCCAACACGTTTCAACACCACAGAAGGACCGATGAATCGAGGGTTAAATTTTGGTGTTCCTACAAGTGACAAAGTGGTCGTGGATAGTCAAACTTGATCTCCTTCATGAAAATTCACCTCCCTGCGATGAGCATCTACATATTGCTTTTGTCGATTTTGAGCAATTACCAACTCCTCCTTTGCTTGATGCATTCCTTTGTGTATGTGCTCCACAAAATCATTGACTGCAACAACTTTGGTTGACAACTCATGCCCCTTAGGAATTCTCAACAAACTGGAAAGTGTCAAAGGATGAGCACCATACATCAGATAAAATGGAGACACTTTTGTGGATGCATTAACAGAATTGTTATATGCAAATTCCACTAGAGGCAGAAGAGTATCCCACTCTTGTTGTTCCTCCCAAGTGAATGCTCGCACCATATCCTCTATTGTTCTATTGGCCCTCTCTGTTTGACCATCCGTTTGAGGATTATAGGCTGTAGACATTGCTAGCATTGTTTTGAATAAACCAAACAAGGTTTTCCAAAACAAACTAGTAAAATGAGTTCCCCTGTCTGTGATTAAGACTTTGCTTAATCTGTGATTCACAAAAACTGCATCTAGGTACAGATGAGCAAGTTGTGGTGCAGTCACTCTCTTTGTGATAGGTCGGATGTGTATCATCTTAGTCAATTTATCCACAAAGACCACAACTGAATCATGTCCTAAAGAGGTTTTTGGTAACTCACATACTAGATCCATAGTAACATGTTCCCATCGTTGTTCAGGAATGGGAAGAGGTTGTAATAAACCTCCTGGTTTTTGATTCCCCGCCTTATTTTGTTGACATGCAACACAACTTCGAACATATGCCTCCACATCTTCCCGCATCCTTGGCCAAAAGTACACTCGTTGTATGCTCTCCAAAGTCTTTTTAGCTCCCACGTGCCCCGCAATGGCTGTATCGTGGCCTTTTGACAATATCATTGTGTGTAAATTTGGATCTTGTGGGATCCATATACGCTGCTCCTGAAATGCTAGACCTCGAACCTTCCTTGCCGTCTGTGCCTGAAGTGCTTTCATGATCTCCTCATCCTCCTTTGTTGCAGCCATCATTTGAGACCACCAGTCAACTTGGATTTTCACCTCTGTGATGTTGTTGACACACGACATCCACGTGAGAGCATCTGCAAGTTGTTTCTTGCTCTCCACATACACTATCTTCATGTTGAACTGTTGACACCATTCTGCCCATCGAATTTGTCGTTTGGAGAGATCCTTTTGCGTCTCCAAGTACACCAATGGCTTGTGATCCGTCTCCACCACAAACTCCTTATCTCCCAAGTAATGTTTCCAATGCTTTGTGGCAAGCACAATAGCTAACTCCTCTCGTTCTGTCGTGTGATAGTTCTGCTCTCACCGCCACTAACTTTCGGGAGAAAAAGGCAACCGGATGCCAACCATCCTCCCACTCATGTTGAAGAATTCCACCCACTGTTGTACCTGATGCATCAGTAGCCAACTTGATTGGTCGATTAGGATCATACCACTTTAGAATAGGTGCATGCAAAAGAGCATCTTTCAATGCTTGAAAGTCTAACTCTTGTGCCGTTTCCCATCTCCATTTTTGACCCTTTCCTAGCATAGATGTAAAGGCTTGGGCAAGGCACGCAAAAGCTTTAACAAATCTACGATAAAATCCTCTAAGACCTAAAAAACTCTTTAGTTGAGTTTGATCCCATGGTGTTGTCCATTTCTGTATGGCTTCTATCTTCTCACTCATCACTTGGATTCCCTCCGCTGTGACTCGATGGCCTAAATAATCTACTTCTGATTTGCCAAATTCACATTTTGAAGCTTTAAGATATAACTCATTCTCTCATAAAACCACAGAGTACCTCTTGTAAATGTCGCCTATGATCTTCTAAGGTTGTACTATATAACAAAATATCATCCAAAAAGAAAATAACAGATTTGTCTAAATAAGGACGAAAAATATCATTCATTAATCCCATGAATGTGGCAGGTGCGTTGGTGAGACCAAAAGTCATCACTAGATACTCAAAGTGACCATACCTAGTACTAAAAGCTATCTTATGAACATCTTCATCAGCAATTCGAATCTGGTTGAACCCGCTCCTCAAATCCAATTTGGTGAAGTGCTTTGTTCCTTGAAGTTGGTCAAACAAATCATCCATTCAAGGTAATGGATACTTGTTTTTCACCGTTTGTTGATTGAGTGCTCGATAGTCAATGCACAATCTCATACTCCCGTCTTTCTTCTTCACAAATAGCACAGGGGCTCCATAAGGTGAAATGCTTGGTTGAATGCCCTTTCTCAACATCTCCTCCACTTGAGCTTTACATTCCTCCAACTCATTTGGAGCCAAACGGTATGGAGCTTTGCACGTTGGAGTGCTTCTGGGTATCACCTCAATCTTGTGATCTACACGCCTCTTAGGTGGCAACCCTGTAGGTAGATCATCTAGGAAGACATCCTGATACTCTGTAATAATATCGCTCAATGATTCCGGAATGTATAGATTGTCCTTAGAACCAAAGAACATCTCTTATCAGTCCCAAGAAACATACATCACCTCTAGAAATGGCAGTCTTACCAATCACAAAGAGAGGTAAGCTTCTATTCTAAGATCTGCTTCTATCTTCGTAAATCTTCCATCCACTACTTTTTACTACTTTCTTCCTCCAATCTACTAGGATTATATTGCTCCATCCACAAAGATTCCTAGGATGACATCATATCGAGCTAATCGGATTACTCTCCATTCAATCTCTTCATGGTACCCGCATATGGCTAGTTGTACACTTTGTGCTAATGTCTAAATTGGTTCAATTTGGCCATTTGGCAACTCCACTTCCTCACTCACATCCTTCATCAAACTCAATCCTAATTTCATTGCAACAGATCGTGATAGAAAATTTTCTGTTGCTCCAGGATCAATTAGGACTCTCACCTTGTGTCCTTCCATCATCCCATCTGTTACAATCAATCGTGCTTGTTTCTTGCTTCCTCCATGAGCTTCCAATCGTTGTCTTCTTCCAACCCCGCCTTTTCTTTGTTTAGTGGAACCAGTAAGGCCGCTAGGCAAGTTTACTGGTGATCTTCGTTTCCCTGCAAGATCTCATCTTCATTGTCGTACTCCCTTCCTTCCATATTGTTGAAAGGCCTTCGCAACATAGGTCTTCCTCCGGGTGGTCCTGATCAAGTTATACAGAACTTGGCAATGTGACCTTTCCTCCCACATGTATAGCATTGAAGATTGTCACGAACCCCCATTCCTCCTCGATTAACCGTTCCATTATTTGTAGGAAGATCCGGCAAATTTGGAATAAATGGTCGATGATTATCACCTCCATACCTAGGCGGTGGTCCTTGTGGTGGTGCATATCCTTCCCTACGTCTAAGGTTTCCCAACTCCATGGGTGTTGGGCCAAGTGGTTCTCGAACATTGCTTGATAGTTCACCGTGTGTGATCCCATAAGCACCCGAAATCCGTTGAGCAATTGCAATTGCTTCATTCATTGTGGATGGATTACTCACCATCACCTCCTTTCGCACTCTCTCCTTCAGACCTCGTTTGAAGACATCTAAGGCTTCTGCTCCACTCATATCCATAATGGATACTTGAAGATCATGAAATTCTTCAATGTATTCATGTATGCCTCCTTTCTGCTTCAAATCCCACAACTTCATTCTCGCGGTTTGAAGGGAATCCACCGCTTGAAAGTTCTGAAGAATTCCCTCTTGCATCCCACTCCATGAAATAGAAGCACCTCGTTCTAAAAGCATTCGTTTCCATGTAGTGTACCATGTAAGAGCCTTATCCATGAGGTAAGACCGCATGAACATTCATGCAGTAAAATCAGAAACATGAAAATGTGATAGATGTATATTCATCCTCATGATCCATCCCTCCAAAACTCCCATGGCCCTATTGCCCTTGTAGGCTTCCACCTTACATGACTTTCCCATCCGAAGTAAGAGATTGGCTTGATCTTCCATCTCTTGAATTCGTCTCCTATTTGCCTCTTCGTTGGCAATAGCAGTCGCTTGCGGTTGGGATTGAGTCTCTTGTATCGGAGTTTCTACTTCCATCTCACCAACTCTCTCTCTCTCTACCTTCTCACTCTCTAATGCCGAGATCTTGTCCTCCATGGCTTGTTGCTTTGTATGTCCATCTACAATAGCTTTTCTTAACTCTTTCATTTCTATCATGATTGAGTTCAAAACTTCACTCATAGAAACTAACGCTTCCATGCTTCTCCACCACTCAAACTAATACAATGTAAGTATAATAACAATCCAATCTCTCAAAATAGGGATCACAAAAGGCCGAGGTGGTCCTATTACAGCTCTATAGTACTCTTCATCATAATTTCTAACAATAAAGGCCCTCCATACTCTCTTCTGTCGGTAAATTGTTCTAATTTCTACATACGTGTTGAACGGAACCAGGTGCGGGTGGTTCACGATTCAAATCCATCCAACATTCAAGTATAGAATGTAAATGGTACAATCCCACGTTTCTCCATAACTGACAATCGGAAGTATCATTGGTATTGGTGATGCCATCACTCGAGCCATAAAATCTGCATCCCAACCCGCCACAAAGGTACACTCTGAAAACATCCTTCTCCATGAATCGAATATGGATGTTGAATAGATTGGGAAATGGAAAGTTCGGTACAAGATTTCCCTCATGCACATCCATACCTGGAGCCCACTGTTTTCCCTTTCCCCCTTATCCTACATGCAGATCAATGACCTCTGCCAGGCTCTATAAAACTCTCAAGAACTTAAAGTTATCATCATGATCTTGCTATTCCAAGAGGGGTAATCCACACTCAAGGAAAGAGCAAGTTCGCTCAAATACCATTGTAACACATTGATCTCCTTCCTCATCGTATGCTCGAGACATCAAATCAACATTGGCATGTTTCTTACCGGGTCGATCCTCAATGATGTAATCAAACTCCTCCAATAACAACTTCCATCTTATTATCCTACCCTCAATATTAGGTTTATTGAAGATGTACTTCAAAGCCTTGTGGTCGAGAACGATAGTAAACTTCCCTCCCAAAAGATAGTGTTGAAACTTCTTGAGTGAGAAGATCACAGCTAAAGCCTCCCTTTCAGTCACTGAATAGTTTCTCTCACCGCACCATCTCTACTACATAAGCAATTGGATGATCATGGCTATCTTCATCTAACTGGCTTAGAGTGCATCCTATAGCAATGTTTGATGCATCCGTGTAGAGAATGAAAGGTTTACCCCAATTTGGTTTGGCTAAAATAGGAGCCGTTACCAACGCATTCTTAAGAAGTTTGAACGCCACAGCTGCCTCTCCATCCTTGAGGATTAAATCATAATCCATCCCCTTCTTCATGTAAACCGTCAAGGCATAAGCTTTGTTGGAGAAGGAAAAGATGAACCGTCGATAGTATCCCACCATTTCCAAGGCGCCTCAACTTGGTCAACGTCACCGGAAAAGGTAAGTCGAGGATGCGTTTCACCTTTTTCGGATCCACCGCTATCCCATCCTTGGAGATGATGTGCCCTAACAACAAACCTTCCTCACATCCAAAAAATGCATTTTTCTGGATTGAGTGAGAGTTTTGGCTTTCTCCAACCGTTGTAGAATTTTGATCAAATGATCAAAATGATCCTCCTTCTTCAAGTAAACACAAAAATCATCGATGAAATCACGTATAAATTTTCCCAGAAAAGATTCAAACACCTTATTCATGAACCTCTGAAAAGTTCTTTGGAGCATTACATAGACCAAAGGGCATTACCCTAAAGGCAAAAAGTTCCCCATGGCGTGGTAAAAGTGGTCTTGAGGTGATCTTCGGGAGCAATCTGAATCTGATTATATCCACTATAGCCATCTCCAAAACTATACCACTCATGCCCGCAACTTCCTCTAGAATCTCATCAATGAATGGTAAAGGATAGTAATCCTTCTTTGTGGACAAACATTCAACTTCTTGTAATCTACGCATACACATAGCTTACCATTCTTCTTCTTGACTATCACAATAGGAGAAACCCATTCGTAATTCTCTACCTCATAGATGAAACCCGCATCCTTTAGCTTGTCGATCTCCTCCTTGACCACCACAATCGTTGGTGGATTTATCCGACGTTACTTATGACGCATCTTGGGACGAGCCTTCTCCTCTAACTCAATGCGATGAGTTTCTAAGGTTACTTCCTTCAAATCCTTGTAGCTAAAGGCAAAGACATGGATATATTTTCGAAATATATCCAAGAACCTTGACTTCTCCTCCATAAGTAACCTTGGGACCAAACTTGAGAGTGGAGAGCCGTCGAGTTATCTCATCTTCACTCATCTTCATCTTGTCGGGATCTTTCACCACCCCCTGGTCTAGGAAGTAAATCCATTGCAAAGAAGAACTTGAACTTGAACATCATCGTCCGAAGGTATCTTGGATGATGTCTCCTCATCGATCGACATGTTGGTGTCAACCTCGAAAAAAACCGCCACTTTCTTCACTCTCGGACTACGAGTAATCACTCAAATAGGTCTATCCGAGTGCGAGGCTGCTCCTCCGCCACTTGTGAGAGGGACCTTCACTCGATGGTTTTTCGGCCTATACGAAGGTAACCCTTATGCCACCGATCGGTTGTCCTCACATACCCTCAACCAAGGTCTTCCTAACAACAAGTCGTAGCTAGCCTCCTCAAGCACTTGAAAGGACAACAAGGTTTGAACTCCCATCACGCTTTACCACCACCTTGTCCATCACTCCAATGGGTCGCGACTTTTGCTTGTTGGCCATCCCAACAATGATGTTGGAAGGTCTTGAAAGCTTCATCCCCAACTTCTTCAACAAACGTTCGACATGGCATTCACCGCAGATCCACCATCCACTAGTACATCCGAAACATCACGCCCATTAATATGTACTTCAATCTTTGAAGCCCGAGTGCATACCTCCGGAGGCGGCATCCACCACTCCTACTCCAACATTCGTGGAAGCTTTCCCCTTGGATTGTCGCTTCTTGGTCCTTTTGGACTTAGGCCTCCCTCAACTCCTTTCTTATCGTAGGATTTAGAGCAATCAATTGCCAACAGCTTATATTGGCTTTTGATTCCCCACATCCTCCACCACGTCGTATTTGAGTGGGTAGATGAAATGGAGAAATCATCCATTCCCAACTTCTTCCTCGGTGCTCTCGGTTGACTCACACCATGGATCGAGTGCTCCGGCTTGGTTGATCTTCCATTGAGATGGACTCCTCTGCAAATCTTGCTCTCTTCTTCTCGTGTGCAAGAATATCAACTATGGAACTTATAGAGCTCTCTCCCTTCTCAAACGTGCACTGATGAGGAAACACATCAATAGGACGCTTACCCCCTTATCCTTCGATTGACTTGGAGCAGGAGTAGAATTGTTGTGTCTAACTCCATCATGTGGTCGAGGATTAGGACAATTCCGTTGGAAATGAGGGCCTCCACAACTAAAGCATGAAACTGTGAAGTTCCCTTGTGGTGAATTTCCTTTTGGAGGATAATTCCCATACCCTCTAGATCCTCTGGGGAAGTGAGGAGATACCACTCGAATAGCACAAGGAATTCTGAAGTTGAGAGATACCTCAATGGTCTCTCTTTCTCCATATATAGTCCTCAAAAAGGTACAAACAAGATAAGGTTACACAACCACCATCCACTCAATTTCTCGTGGATCGATGACGTGGCAGACATCCATATGAGCACACAGATTGCTGACGTGTACTCCAACTAACACACCAACTAACACACAAGAAACATAACCTAAAGAGCACACGGATTGCTAACGTGGCACCTTTAGATACTCCACTAATAGTCAACTCAAGACCATCTATCTCCTCCTTGCGTAACCTCTACTTTAGTTCTCACTAACTAAAGATGGTTACAGACAGTTAGTGCAATCCTGCAACTTTGACTGTATACACAATCTTCAAGCTATCACTCCGTACTCAAAACTCATCCAATTGAGTCGAAATTTCAATCCAAACGCAAGCCCAAGTTGTAAACTATATCACAGTTGACTCAGATCTTCCAAAACCCTCATAAGATTCTCAAAAACACTCCAAATACACTCAAAAGTCTAAATTTCTTACTTTATCTTTGAATCACCATTTCATAGTGACAAATACTTCAAATCCATCCATTCTTGAGCCCACAACGTAGCTCGTCCCGTCAACTCTCCAACCCTGTCTTCCAATCTTCGAATGTCCCCTTGGAAGGTCTCCAAAACTCCTCAAAACCTCGAAGAAGTTGCCCAAGTGACCTCATTGGTCCAAACTCTAAGACCAATGAGAATGAAGAGTGTTAATTTGACCTCTAGTGTGGCCAAATTAGCTTCATATTAACTTAGAGCTTTACAACTATCCTAAACACACTACTTCGCCATCCTATACATAATATGAGTTGCCACTAATAAAGAGTCAAAATGACAACTCGAAACCGACTTAGTATGAACAGAACTACAAACAGAACCGGGGAGTTTATAACTTGAGAATAATACTTCTCGCCAAAGTTCCTAACAATCAATTCCCTATGGTTTATTTTCGGTAAGAAATTATGATGGATTGGAATCCATGTGTTGAAAGCCACCACTACTGGTAAGTTCAGATCCATAGCGCCCAAACTAAATCAAAACGCTTACTGTTATGTCCCAAATCGCGCCGTAGGAAACAACTGGAAGAATAATCGGGTCTGGAGAGTTTGTCACTTGTTGCATAAAGTTATCTCCAAAGTGATACACTAACCACGTCCTTAAGTGATCACGATGAAGACACCGGATGTTGATCACGAATGGATTGGATATCGATACATCTCGAGGATCATGTTGTCCTCTATCCATGTCATATGTCGGCTCCACTTCGATCAGATAAGCTCATTAGTCAGCAAAGTGATGTGTCTAGCTCTCTCCCATACACTTTCCATCTTGATTGCGCTTTATATATGATAAAGTCCAAGATAATATCTCTTGGAGCCTTCAACATCCTGACCCTACAAAGTTGATCCGACCGGACTCTTAACCTTACTTTGCGCCGTGTCGGTTATCCTAACCTAAAGTATCACCGTCATGACAACAGCTCTGAAGATGACACATGTCATCATATTCTCATAGTAGCGTCACAACACGACAACGTGTTTCCATTGCTATATAGAAAGCACTAGATGGTGCAATCCATAGGAGAGCAATCACGTTAGGTGATGTTTCTTGGGTTGCTCTATTGTTTGTAAACGGTTTTGACCTAGATAGTTCATATATATTAGGTGATGTAGGACATATCTCCTAGTGTGATGCTATTTGGTGCTAGCCTCATGTTACCGGTTTGGTTCCATCCTTGTTAGATGTGATAGGTTTTCCCATTTGTTAATTTACTGTGTCATTTTGGGTCATGTGTTTCGATCGTTAATTGTTAAGCGTGTGGAATAGTATGACATATGAACCTTTGGTTCACAATTGTGGGTATCGTGAGAAGTCATATTTTAGGTTAGATACGTTGTGGGCAGTTGTATTCCGTGAGTGGTTTGATTGTGGAATAGGCTTTTGAATGTTTGTGTTGCGACATGTCCTCGAGGAGAAAGTTTGTTACGCGCCGTGCGAGCACATATTCCGAAACTGTAGAAGTCGATATACTATAATCTAATCTGCCAAAAGTAAAAATAAAAGTTACAGGACGGTACAGTGGTCTGGCCTCGACCGGCTTCGTCGTCTGCGTGTTGGATGGTTTCTATGACGCCGGCGGCCCGCCGAGAGAGGCCCGGCCTGTCGTGTCCTGTCCATTTGCTGTGAAGATACAGGGTAGGAGAGAAGGGAGGGACAGCAGACGACCTCGACGGACATCCTGGTGGACGAAAGCATCAATCCAAGCGTTGAAGCGCGTGGAGAAGTTGGCTGGCTCCGTATATTGATGATGATGAATTCCATCCATCTAAAGCGCTCGATCTTACTGCTTGTGTCTTGACCGACTCGTCTGTCTGACTCTCTGCACGGGGAGCGAGGAAGGGACTCCTGGTGCTCTTTGACCGAGACTTCTGGTGCTGTTACGATAGGGCTCAGGGCTGGGGTGTCCCGTGCTGTGGAGTGGAGGGAAAGGTCGAGGCAAGGAGAGAGAGACACAGAGGAGAGGAGAGAGGGAAAGAAAGGCGACGAGAGGAGCAATTTGCTTGTCCCGATCGTCTCTCTGGAGAGAGGAGGTTGGTCGGTCGGTTGGTAGGGGGAGGAATTATTGAGTCGTGGACGCCAATCGACAGCCGGTTGGGTATTGTTCGATACTGGAGGTAGATAGAAAGAAACGAACGAAGTAAGGAAGGGAGACAGATTGGAAACGAGGTAGCACAGGAGTGCCCCTCTGTGTGCATCGAATTTGTGGGTTTGCCGTCCTGACGGGTGCCAATCAGATCGGGGCTGTGAACAATTACATATTGACGCCCTGTACGTTTTGTCCGTCAGATAGGTTGAAGTGCCGCGTGTGTTTGCCACCAATTTGACGGAGAATATCACCGTCACTCATGACCCTACATTGTGAGAAGGGACTAGTACCGAAGAAAACCTCTGGGCACTGAAACGTACAGGGGTGGCAGTTTCTTTGCTGTCGAGCTCTAGTCGGCTTGTTTTGCAGGGGCGAAGCTACTGTGAACAACTGAAGAAGGCCTACATCGTGAATTCGTCGAGTTCAGATTGCTTTTAGTCAACCCGGGCTTATGAAGGGGAACTTCTCAGAATTGGAACTGGAGTCTATTAGGGTTGAGAATGGAAGCGAGAGAGACCGAGAAAAACTTCCTCTCTTGCAGCCACCGTCAGTTTTGCAAATCGAGGGGGCCGCGGAAGCCTCAGATTCAGACGATCAAGACAAGGGAAACAGTGCGTGTTGCCGTATTTGCCTGGAATCGGAGTCATCTGGTCTCGGTTAGTATGCCCTCTGAGGATTCTGCATCTTTTTTCAGTATCACGAATCAGCAGATTTGTTACATAAAGGGTTTCCTCGCGAAGACTTCTGGATGGGAGCCTCGACTTTGTTGTGTCAATGGGAAATCGCACTATAAGCGCTTAAGTCACTCTTTACAGAACTAATGAGAATCAGTTCGGTGCCCGTTGAGCGTTCGGAAGGAGATTTTGTATTCACCCTACGAGTAGTGCACTCATCCATCTGCAATTTCAAGCTTGCCAGTCATGTACAATCTACCTATAGTACTGGATAGGCTACGAGAACCATCCAAATCATTCACAATTATGGACATCTTAGAATCTCGCGATCGAGAGAATTATTCAAGAGGAAAGTAAATCACAGAAATTAATTGTATTGTCCTCCGCCTTTCTGAAAGAGTTAGCTGGAAAAATGTCGCAGTCAAACAAACCTACCTTGTGATGGTGTACCGTTGTGAGTTTGAAAGCTTAAGTTTTACACCTAAAGCTCTAAGGTATTTACATTTTCCAGGATATCTATCTTACACGTGTCCGTTTTATGTCTAATCTTGCATCGTAATGGCAGGGGATGATTTGATATCACCGTGCGTGTGCAAGGGAACACAACAGTTTGTGCATCGCTCGTGTTTAGATCATTGGCGGGCTGTAAAGGTGTGATAATTTCTTCCTTTAAAAAAATGATTCCAGAACACCTGAAGTTAAGTTTGCATGTGTGGACTATGGGGATCATGTCCTCTGTCTCCAGACTTTTTCAGCTTTGTCTTTGACATTACTAGATAAGTTGAGGCTTGTCGCAAGCTCGATGTGATTCCGGAGCAACTAGTTGAAAGCAGAGAATCTAGCCGCCACATTCTTTGACCAAAAGAGTCAGAAATGAATGTTGTCAAGCCTGTACGTTGGCTTTTGTCAATGCAGGAGGGTTTTGCTTTCTCACATTGCACCACATGCAAGGCCCAATTTCACCTACGCCCAGAGCTGCCGGAAGATTACTCATGGAGAAAGATCAAGTTCAAACTGTTTGTGGCCCGTGATGTACTTCTGGTCTTTCTGGCAGTCCAAACAGTATGTTTTCTTTCATTGCGTAGACTTACATTGTTCGTGATATTGTCCTAGACTAGAATATGTAGCTGTTTAAAAGTATCAATGTGCTGCTGGATGTACGAACATCAGTTTACATATATGTCCATGACACTATATTACACATTACGATTATCTTTATTGCTTGTTACTGTTTACTGTGTTGGGTTTGTATCTACACTTGTCTAGGTATGTATACATGACTGTGATGCATACCTCAAGCATACGGACAAACGACACCTTTGATGCACCTCTGCATGAGCCGCACTAACGATGATTCTGTGCAGACCGTCTCCGCTTTGGGAGGAGTGACGTACCTGATGGACTACAATGGGCAGTTTCGGAACTCGTTCAGCGATGGTTGGGACCGAGTGCTATCCAAACACCCTATTCCTTTCTACTATGGGCTGGGTATGCATCTCACCAGTTTTGGTTCTATCTTTTGGATTACTTGTTCTAAGTGGGACCTGTATACAAACAATATTTGCTACCAAACCCTGTACTTTGCACACTTAAAATACCCGGTTGTGCTTTGATGCAGGCCTACTGTCAAATGTGGGCTTGCTCTCTCTCTGCCTTCTTCGACCTAAGTTATCACCCTCAAAAAGTAATGAAGATTTGGGCACCAAGGGTCTTCGGACCCTATAGTTTTGGTTTCACTCTCGTTGATCCCCTCGACCCTCCAGCCTCGCCCCTCGTCTCTCCCTCCCCCCAAATTAACAAACTGACATCTAGACGCGAGCATTTGTCGGGCCCTATTTCTAAAATTGGAACTTACGGCTTCAAGATGCGTGTTTGAGCTTGTAAATATAACCCGCTTGAACGAATCGGAGAACCAAGTATTATAGCAAAAAGGATGGTAAACCTGCTTGAACTCATATGATCGAAGGTGTCTAATCAAATCATAAGAAGTTTGCCTGGCTGATTTGCTTTGTCAAGCCTATGGTTTGTTGACGATTTCAAAGAATGTCGTATGTCTACTCGTGCAGGTGTCTTCATCTTCTTTGTCATTCTTGGAATCAGTGGCCTTGTTGTGCACTGCTCTTCAGTAACGAACCATGACCCATGCATGGGTGGTTGCCGAGATGCTTGTTACGGCTGGGGTATACTTGATTGCTTTCCCGCTTCTGTTGAAGCATGTGGGGCGCTTCTGGTGATTTTCGTAGTCATTTTTGCAATCTTGGGGATTGCTTACGGCCTTCTTGCGGCAACAATGGCGGTTCAAAGAATATGGCAACGGCACTACCACATATTGACGAAGAGAGTCCTGACCAAGGTTAGTCTTTGTCCACCTTCTACATTGTCAGGCCTCTCTATGAGTCATCAAGTTTTATTTTCAGATGATGTGTCTTTATGACACGTCATCCCAAACTTGTGTACTTTATTCACTTTTTCATTCGCTCTACAAGTAGTGGGTGGTGGTCTATAACGACAGTATAATTTATGTCAGGCCGTGTGGAAATGTGTGGTTGCAGGAGTATATAGTGGAGGACATGCATGGTAACTATTATCCACCGACCCTCAGTGCAGAACACGCAGATCGTCTCAAGGCTCTAAATCTTCTGTAACCCGCACCTGTGCAGGAAGTAGTGTGGAGAAAATGTGAAATATTTGTTCAAACCTTTTTCTACTAGATTGTATCTATAGCTCAAAATAGGTAGCGTAGGGCTAGTTGGGAATGATTTTTGAGAGCTTGTGTCTGCCTTTAAAAGGCCACCAATGGTTGGTCTTGGGGTTCACCCACTGGCAGAGATGGCCACTTGCTAAAACTTTAGGCGGTTTCCAAAAGTCGGAATGAGGATGCATTGCAATATTGACTAGCGATCAAGTTACAGATAAATTGTACATTTATGTGGAGGGATCATGACAATGCATGATCGTAACCTCCCCTCAATCACCGGTGCTTTTAGAAAGCTCTTGGGCAAATTCTGATATTCATGAATACATCTCTAGATGAATGTACGAAGAATCTCCTACGTTTTTTTGCGATATGACCGTCGAATACCGTGGCAAGATTGTTGGGGAGATTTTACTTATCCCAGTCACGATCAGCAATTGACAGAATTTTGTCCGAGCTCGAAATGTAGACTTGCATCACTCAGCATCCTTGTGTCACGGTATACTCTGTGTACTAGGCTTCTGTTCCGCATTTCCGCATTTCTGTTTTAATTTCGTTTTCGAACTCCGTTTCGGACATGTAAGTGACCTCGAAATTTGGTATTGAACCTGATACACTCTGAAGCGTGAACTTGAGTTGATTTCCTACAATTGAGCACTTAAAAGGCCAGTAGTGGTGATTGACATGATTTAGCACTGCGTGTAAGACGTTGTTACGGATGTGTACTGGCCAGAAAATGTTGCTGCTGTTGTTTGCTGATCCGTTCCAACAAGACTTGGACAAAGCCTCCCTGAGACTTCTTGTCGGTTTCATTTTCGATAAGCCGATTTTGAGTCAGACAAGTGGTGACCGAGCAAAGAGTCCCCAGACTTCCCTCGTGGGCACAGTAGAAGATTACGAAATTAGCATCGTGGGAATGACTCGTCTTCCGTAGCCGAAAGGAGGTACCAGGAAGGACTTGGTGCGTCCTGCTGATCCTTCGGGTGAGCAAAATTCTGTAAGGGCGACTACAGGTGCTGTACTGCACAATAGAGTCAAACAACTGCATGTACCTCAGCGACCGAAGAGACGTCGGCCTCGCACCAAGTCGACTGAAGAGACAGGAAGGGAGTGGTTACGAAATAAGCATATGTGCACGGCGCAGTATGCCACTGGCCTGTTGGGTCCCACGCGAGAGGAGCGGAGCTCTAGAGCGCACCTTTCCACTTTTTGTCTCATCCATCTTCGAATTGGGTCGAGCAAGAAGTATGAGAAGTACGCGTGCAAAAGGCATACGCTCCTCGGTCCTGGTCGTCGAGTTCGTTCTCAGGGTTCACGAGGGTCGCAGCAAGAGGGGCGCTCGCTGAGAGCTGGCTGTGATTTTCTGTCGGTGGTCGGCGGTGTACGCAGAAAATTCGTCCGTGAGAAATGGCCACTGCAGCTGCTTTTGCCATTGCCAGGCCTTTCACCCCCAACTTGCGCCTTTCCGGCTCTCTGAGTAGCTTCTCAGCTCCTTCTTCTCAGGTCGTTTCGTTTGAAGGTCGCCGCGATTTGATCATCCGCGCGTTTCCACGGGGGACTAGAAGAAACGGAAAGAAGTCTGGCAATTTTTGTGTGTTCTCTGCTCGAGCAAGTGGGAGCAATGGCCGGGATGCCAGAGATTCGCATGTACAGGAAGCTGGTACGCACCATCGCACAGTCTTTCTCAGTCTTATTACGTAGATGCCGCTGGATCACAGCAGGATGGTCTGACTTTCAGTTTGTTTGTACTTGAGGTTTCTATCTTCGAGGTTGTATTCATATGGTAACCCGGCTCGGTCGGTTGAGAACATTTAAGTGCATGTTCCTTACGCTTATCACAAGGTCCACGTACCGCGCATTGTGGCCAACGTGGACGTGAATCCTCTTTGTTTTCATTTGCATACATCAAGCGATGTACACCAGCGCCGAGAACCAAGTGTTTCCTGTAGCTTGCATACACCTCATGAATCCGTACAGTTTTCTTTCTTCGAGGGTGTATCTGTCTGGCATAGACAGTCTCGAGGATTGTTGCTTTCATATGAAATTGGTTTGTAGACCAGTTTGTAGAACAATCTGAAATGACGAAACTTGGGAATAATTTTCTTGAAACAAATTAACTGCCCTTATATCTCAATGCGATCCAGTACTTGTACAACTCTCGAATCAAGATATATTTTCGGTGTGTCTGGAGGTAGTTGTTCAGGTCCATGCTTGTATACTTGACGCTAGGCGTTGAATTTAGTTTTCCTGATTACTTATCCAAGCACCCTTAACTCCAGGTGCATGGCCTTAACGTAACTTTCTCTAGGGAAATCGCCTTGTCCAACCTGATGTAACTTCCGTAAGGAAAAGTGTATCAACCTTACAACACCGCAGATTTTCTTCAATCTTATCTCCTGCGAAGAATGACAAGATATGACATTGCAGAATCATCTATTGCATAAGTAAGTAAGGACACGATCCAGAATTTTTGAAATCTTATTATCTAACTCGAAGACTGATGGATGCCAGCTTTTCGTTGCTTGCACTTTAATCCATATCGATATACTATAAATATGATCGCTTTGGGCTTCTGAACCAAAGGACGGGTA
Source organism: Marchantia paleacea (assembly GCA_014180765.2). Lineage (NCBI taxonomy): Eukaryota > Viridiplantae > Streptophyta > Marchantiopsida > Marchantiales > Marchantiaceae > Marchantia > Marchantia paleacea. Next base: position 126,628 of record MUAA02000016.1, read on the forward strand.
AAAAGCTTTTATGTATTCCTCTCGTGTGATGGTGAAAACACACATTTTTAAGTACGCAGATTTCACGGTAATGCTGACATTGCCTTCTTCTTTCCTTTAAGCTTTTCGTCTTCTCAACGCGCGGATGTTATCTGTCCTGTACAAGATGATAACTTTTCCTAGCAGATACGCTGGGGAGCTTAGTTTGACATTAATTTGATCAGAATGCTTAGTCTTGTCTCCTTCTGCAGGTTATGTTCCCCAATCAGATTTTTACAAAATTGAAGCTATCGTCAGGTAAGAAGCCTCTAATCCACCACCCATTCTCCATTCGTCACCTTAAAGCATTGTAGTGGCTTGCAATCTTATGGGAACAACTCAAAGTTCGTCAACTGAATCTTGCCCGAGCTTATCGAGTTGGTGGTTGCCTTGTGTGCTGTCTTTGTGGAGGTTCTGTTTTCAAGGCCTTGGCGTCTCTCACATGTTGCTTCGGTATCTTTCTATCCTGCACACCGTTTGACTAAGCGTGCCGGTCGTATTCCGTTAACAAGCTGTAGACATTGGATCGTTTTCTCGAAGAGGAGTGTATGCTAGAATCCAGTTTTGTATTGACACTTCAAGGGGCAGGTTTAAGTCAACAAAGCCCTCAAATCCTTGTGATATCTCAATTTCATTCTGCTCGCAGGCACTTATCAAAATGGGAATACGGGGAGTGACAGTATATGATGTACGAGGATTTGGTGCTCAGGGTGGAGCCCGGGAACGATATGCAGGTTTTTTTTTTACAACCTGCCGTTTTTTGGCTTATCGACAGTTTTTGTCTTTATGGGTCAACAAATCTCGTGAGCATCTCTCCCGAACCATCAGGACTTTCTGTGTCACTAACACTTAGCGTTTGGCAGGATCGGAGTTCACAGAAGACAGTTTCGTGCAGAAAGTGAAGCTCGAAATTGTTGTTTCGCAAGATCAGGTGGGTTGATAGAGTGAGCATGTATGTAAATACTTGATACGAATGAAAAAGACACATGAGACACAGAAAAGAAGGTTCTATCGACCTATTCAACAATAGCAATCAGCTTAGCTATAATTCTCGATCGTATGGGCCTACTGCAAGAGATAAACGATCTACTGCAAGAGATATTTATAGTGTTTTAGATGCTAATACACTTCAACTTTTCTTTCAGGTGGAAGCGGTTTTAACTACCATTATTGATAATGCAAGAACAGGGGAAATAGGAGACGGGAAAGTGTTTAGTAAGTTCTGGCAAACTTTTCAGTACGTTGTCAAAAGTTAGTTCAGTGTCTTATGATCCACTTTGAGACAATCTCAAAATTGAAAAGAGTCCTAAAAAAGAAATCCCTGCTTAACTGTTTGCACAAGCATCGATTTTTCTGCACTGTGATACTATTTCCCTTTAACGAAGGGACCAAAGAACTCAAATGGATGTGTTTCGAACCTTATCCGCCCTGTTCATTAACGCATGTGTCCTTGCTTTTTCAGTTTCACCGGTATCTGATGTGGTACGAGTTCGGACTGGTGAGTTTTTCCAAATCCCATTCAGCTTGAGTCATATTTCAATCTTCTCTACTTGTGAGAAATGACTCAGTTTTTCAAAAGCAGTTAAGAAGAGGGCATGCCATTGTAGAGTGGTTATGTTTTATGGTCTGATTTCTCCATTTGGCAGGCGAGCGTGGCCTGAAAGCAGAGAGAATGGCTGGAGGTCGAGCTGAAATACTGGGAGTCGTTGAAAAGTGACCCTATCGGGGAAGTTCATCATCTAACGTCCGCAATTTTAAACCTGTATATTGTTTTAAGGGGAGAGTTTACAAAGTCTCTGGTCTATTGGCAATGGGCAATCAGCTCTCTACTATCTTGTCTGTATATCGACATGTGACGGAGTTTCAACTGTTACTAATTGGGGCTGTCAAAATTATCCTGAACTGACCACACAAAACCGACAGAGATGACTGAAGAGAATAGTCACTGATAGGTGTAAATTGCTCGTTCCTGAAAGGTGAAACTGTCTTGTAAAATTTTCTTTACTCTTGGCTCTCTTTGGCGGCTAGACAACGACGTCGGTATTTGTTGTTTCAAATCCTTTTGATGACAATTGTCGGCCGAGAGATGTTAGTTGTCACTCCACTTGCACAGCTGATTGCCCTTTTTCATCTTTATTTTCGGGGATCTTTCTGCAACCAGAGGCTGACTTTCATACCGACTGTGGAAAGCCTTTGAGCTGTATAATGTATAGGTTCGGAGTACTCAGATCATAAACGCAAGTAGCAGCGGTCGTATCATCAACAATAATATAATATAATTCACAACAATGTTTTCTACTATGACTCTGTCAGTCAAGTTCAATCTTGTAAGTCTAGTCGGATATGCGATCCACCAAAGGATGTCCATAATTTTGGCCGCAGTTTGTCCTATTACCATTCAAAAACGAAATAGAGAACACTATTTTACAGAGACATGATTCATTTCTTGGTGAAAAAATGCGAGTTATGCAAGACGATTGATACTCTGAACCAATGAGCAAAAGTTCAGTTAGTAATTAGAAATTCAATTGGAGCATTCTGTTGACATCCACTACATGTGACTCATCCACTCGTACATATGACAGTCTTGTTTTACATTTATGTAAGCATTCAAATGTAAAATTTGTTTTCACTAATTCATGTCACCTTGAGGTACAACATGAACCAGCACACAAATTTTCACAGAAGAGAGTATTTGCAAGTTAAACATGTATCTACCCGTGTGAAGAAGCCATATAACATTAGATGGTGAACTTTATATAATAAATTATGTATCAAATAAGTTTCATTAATATGGAAGCTCTCAATGCATATTTCGATTGTCTTGTACATTACTTTGCGATATTTATTGATATTGTAAAACTAACAAAATTGAATTCTATAATTTCCTTAATTAAAAGAAAACTCTTGATCGTCTTAGTTACTGATATTCCAGGCCAATCAAGTAAACTCGTTGATTCTTTGTTCGTTCCATTCACCTCGATAACATACCAGCCAGACTCTGGCTTGCAAGCTATCTGTCCCGAACTTGTCTGCATGTCTAGGACCGAAGAGCCCAAAAGGGTTTGTGGATTCCACCAAAGAGAAATTAAGAGTAGACTTGACCCGTTACTATCGGTAACGGGTCAAGTGTCATGATCTCATGAGACATGTGACTAATGATTTAAAGAGTTCACCAGCGCACACAACGGAGTGGACTCTATTTCAACAACCAGAATATTGTCCTTAGCAAGTTTTAAACACTACAGTATTTCCAGTTTCTCAACACGTAGCTGGATTCTATGGAACAGAGATTATGAAAGACGTAAAGAATTCTGGGTGATGAAGAATTTTCGACCCATCCAAGACGTTAACGTGTATATCCAAGCTTTTTAAGCATGTAAAGACAGCTGTTCAACAGAAAAAAATTGAGTCAAGATTCCTCATTTTCCAGCCTTGCTGAGCACCATCATCAAGGAAGCTTGCCGTGGAACATCGGAATGCATTATAAAAAATTGAGACAGGTGACAAATAAACACGTATGAAAACGTTAACACTGAGCAATAACGAACTAAAGCTCGTTTGTTGCCCAGTACTAGGACTATACATGGAATCGAACTGTCTAGTACATTTCGTCTCTGCGATCTCTTCTATCGTCTCGCCTATCATCTCTCCTGTTGTAGTACTCCCTGGACAGACTTCGTACGGGCGACCTACTCCTCTCCCTCGCATCCCTTCCCCATCTAGCTCTAGGAGGAGGACTAAATCGCCTCTCGCTCCTTGGGTCTCCTCTCTCTAGACTCCTCCTCTCCCGATACCGATCCTCTCGTTCTCTATCTCGAGGACCGGGACTACCATACAAAGCCCTCGATTCGAACGAAGGCCTTTCAAATCTTTCTCTATCTCTGTAGTCTTCCCGCTCCCGAAAATCCTCTCTATCTCGAGGGTGGCGCCCTGGCCTGAAGTCCAATCTGTCTGCAAGACGGGTAGGAAGACCATGATCCCCAAAGCGGTCACTGATGCGCCCGGGTAATCCGTGGTCAAAATCGCGAGGTCCACCACCTCCTCCTCTACCACCCCAGGGTCCAGGAGGACCACCAAATCCACCCATGCCACGCTCGATACCATGACCCAAAGGAGGACCGCCCATGAAAGGTGCATGAGGAGGTGGTCCTCTAAACCCACCACCGCCAGGACCTCCCACTCCGAGGCCTATGACCATATCTCTTCGAGGCTTGTTGCAGTTGTTGCAATGGGTCCTCCGCGCAAAATTGAGATTCCCACATCTGCACATGACAAGATCCGCTTAGAACCCCCTGTTTGTCATCAGTACATTAAATCGTCCAGGCATTATTTAACCAGCCTGAATCTTTGATCCGGATCTTTGATGTGGCATAGCGAGCACGGACGCGTGCCATTTGAAAATGTAAAGGTGATGACTGTGGATAAGAACGAAACGGAAAAGGACAGGGTGCAAAGTTATGAAAACAAACGTTGGTTCAGAACAAATCCAATCTCCTTCTCGGGGTGTCACATTCGGGTTATTTCGCCCAAAGCTCTCTCCTCCAGCTGGGAAGTCGTCGACTACACCGCCATACACACCTCCGAATCCTCTTCCAAAGGGAGGCAAACCCTGCCCAATTCCCAACTGGGGCGGCACATGTGGGGGACCGAATCGGTCAGAGTGTCTACCGCGTCCCCTTCCCCCTCGATAACCTCGACCTCTTGGTGGGATATCTCTGTCTCTGTCATAGTCGACTCCATACGAACTGGAGCGCCTGTCTCGAAAGGGACTAGAGCCAGGAATAGGGGCCTGCCCGAGTGAGACCTGTATCTTGCTACCCTTGTACTCATAACCTGAAGGAAACATTCAACCAACTCAATACAATATATGCTTGTCTAGGCGTAGACAACTTGTCGAGGCGAGGCGACACAATAAGCCTTGATGCTTGGTCTTACTGAAGTGGAAATATGAATTAATTTGACCCAAGAATCACAACAGCTAATACTATTGGCAAAACGATTAAGTAGCAGTGACAGGTAGTAATTTCACAATACCATTAAACCAGCTGACAATTCCCGTTGCTGAGCGAGGGTCATCCAAAACCACTTCCGCTTCTTGTGCACCCGTCTCCTTGACTCTAAACAGCTTCACCATTGGCAGCCCCGACTTGCGCTCCATCTAAATAACACGTCACGTTCGAAAAGGTAATACCAAATGAGACGAATGGTTCCTGCTTTGTCTCACTAAGTAATACTAAAGATGAAGCCTACGAGATATCCCGGTGGAATTTCTCGTTAAACCATGTTCAAACTTGGCATAAGTACGAAATTTGTGCTCCAATACAAATGGACTTCGAAATGCTAACAAGGAACAACGAATTGCAACTCCATCAAAGACTTATGCTGCGGAATTCGAAAAATTGCATCAGTTCAAAAGCCCCACGATTCAGGAGCAAGCACAGAGTGTAGACCGAAAGGTAAACGAACGATTAAATGAAAGGAAGGAATAAATGCAATAGTACTTTTAAATAATAATCAAATTGGTCCGGGGTGTGAGCATTCAACCTTGATGGCACCGGCTTCGCTAAGTAAAGCTGCTAGGCCCTCTTCAGTAACCGTTTCGGGTAAATTAGTAATGAAAATTGTGTCTGCTCCTCCGTTGCCATTTCCTGCGCGAGAAGAAAACAGAAACTTTTCAGAGTAGAAATGACGACATGAAACTCTGCCTGTTACACTACTGACTCGCAGATGACTTGACCAGTGACGGAGAGGCAAGAGCAATCGTGGGCGCCTTAATACTCAAGAATTACTGTTCTGGACAAGCAGGTCTTTCAAAGCAAGCCAACCAACAAACATGAAGCTGAAAGCAAGCTGTCGGGGCATTACAAGAGGTACTTGAAAAAGTCTGTGGCAGCAGCGAGTGCCGAAAGTGACTCTGCTGCTAGAAACTCAAACGTCTGCTCGGCCTCATTGTAGCGGCACCAGCCTATATCAAGCTCCGAAGGGCCAGTGCTAACAGACAACCATAAGCAGTAGACAATATTTGCCATCTCTTAAACAACCCACTACTTCGTTGCCCGAAGCTCACACAATGCCTCAACCAAGATGTTTCCCATTTCCCTACGGTTCCCTAGAATAATGCGATATTCCTTGAGATAATTTGCAAGTTCCGCTAGTTGATGGACGAAAGGTCGTCTTTTCTCGAACAGACAGCTCTGAACCAGAGTCTCTTCACACCATTAAAATGCGCACACAACCTTTCGTCCATTCGACCATTGCCCCACGACATACACGATAATCCATTGACTGACCGGTAGATGGCCTCTTCAAGACCTAAAGATACAACCATTTACACAGCCTCGGGTAGGCGACAACTGTTACTGTTATCTGGAGCTCAAGGGCCCAGCGAAGGCGAACCACAACTTACACAGTCCTCCGATCAATGTCAGCAAAGCGTGCTATAATTTGAAATAGTTCGGGCTCGACATTCCTACGACGAAGTCTATCCAGTAAAACGGCCTATCTCCATCTTCCACCCAGGTATTACCGTCCAATTTTCCAATCCAAACCACAGACCCAGCCTGATGAGCAGAACTTCATATCAATGAGAAAAGGCTAAAATGACAGGAACTGTAATTCTCTCCAAATATATCCGGCATCGTGCCAAAGGATGCCTATATATCAATTTCGAACCCAAATCCCCGGCCCTCCTTTCCTTCCCCTCCAACCCGGCCGTGATGCCCCAGAACATGCATGTTGGACGCAAAATTAAGCAACTCAAATTAGCCTGCAGCTCTAGTGGACATTGCTTCCAGCAATGTTCCAACACTAGTCGACTTCGTGGACACCTTTGGCCATAGTCTGTATACCGTCAATTCGGAAAGCTGGATAGGCTTTTGATGGAAGCTCTGAGTGATACAGGATTTTAGATCACTCGCAAACTCTGCGGAACCGCGTTCCAAAACCAGACCAGAGGAAGGAGAAACCGATGGCTAGGGGAAGCAAGGCAATTAGGCGCAAGGGGAAGCTATTGCTTTTGTTAGATACAACCATACGTGTCAGCGATTTCTTCCAATTCCTTTGTCAGGCTAAGTGAGACCTTCAGCAGAAGTTAAGGTAACAGTAGTCCATGAGAGGAGAGGAGAGCTAAACTGCCGCTTGTAAACCAGTTGAGCTACAAAAAGTTACTGGCCTTCCAACAACCGCTCGTCCTATCAATAAACCACCAGCCAATATCGACGAAAGATCCATTAGCCATTTGAGCGATTTGAAAGGCAAACCTGCAGAGCCATATCTGTGATCCCGATCATAGCCATCGTCAATGTGATCAGCGTCATCCCCCTCATAAGCCGTCTCTTTGCGAAATCCAACACCGGTCTCCACAATTCGGACAATGCTACTTGGCACACCGTGCCCATGCCCATTCCGGTCCCCGTACACCTCCCTTTCTCTATTCCGATCTCTCCCTCGTTCTCGGTCTTTCTCGTGATCTCGTTCTCGTGACCGGTCCCTATTATCTCTCTCTTTATCCCTATCCTTGTCGTGGTGCGTATCACGTTCTCTGTGATGATGCGAGTGGTGTCCATGATGATGCCCACTCGACACCCCGTGATCCGAATGCACATCCCTATCGGCCATTCTCTTCTCCCTCCAATCCACACTGACGATCTTCCTTTACGCAGCCTTCTCTGCGTCTCGTCGCTAACCTCTGCCTCCCTACCGTTCCAGCACGTACACAAGAAACCGCTCTGCCGATTCCCTGCACTTTGACCGACAATCGAGAACCAACAAGTCAGATACCACGCTCCTTCTTTTCGACCTTCATTCTTTCACTACTTCGTCCGTGTGCAAACGCTGCTTCAACTACCACCCCTGACGCTGCTTCTGTGGTACGCTGATGCTACAAAGATCGTCGGTTTCACCAAAACGAACCGCAAGATCTACGATCGCAGGATCTACCAGCTTTACTTTGTAACCACACTTTCATCGCTGCGCCATCCCTCCGCCGCTCGCTCGCCGCAGCAATGAACTCCACGCAAAGAAACAGGCAAAAGCAACGAACCATCCACGCCTCTCTCTGCCTGCGACCTCGACTCACTTCACTTCCTCGCTCCGTCCTCCCTCCGAGGCCGCTTCATTTCGCCTCCCTCGCCCTTCCCTCTCCCTGCCTCCCTCTCGACTCTCGAAGCAACTGGAATGAATCTGCTCCACCTCTCAAACCGAACGTTCCTTCCGCTGCTCCGCGGACGCTCGCTCGCCAAGAGAACCAGCCGCTGCTTGGCTGCAAACGGAGCTCGCGTGCTGGCGCCTAATCTAACGGTACGTCACATCTACAACTGCGGAACATGCGCGCCCGCCGTGCGATGTCACTCATCTTGCCCAGTACGATTCGACCAGCAGCCACTCGTTCCGGACTCCTCAGGGATTCACACGCGCGGGATAATCAATCGCTCATCGTCCTCTACCTATTTCTTAATCTCTCATTTCGGCATGACCCGTTGTACGTCGTCTCTCGTCTTCATCAATGGCTGGATTCGTCATGACCCGATTCACATGTGTTGTTCCTGGCAACCTGGCGCGGTGATGTGCGTAGATATTTGCTGCGGGTCCCACTCGAAAGATGTGTAAAAGGTTTTGCAACCGACGGCTCGGATGGACAACACGCGAGCGATTAGGGCCCGGCTTTTAAGAAAAGTGCGCTTTTCTCTATTCTATAAAATTTTGATTCATTATGGATTCTTGTGTCAGTTGTGAGTCCTTTAACACACCATAGTTCATGATACTTCTCATGTCGATCAAACTTTGAATATTTGATTCAAAGTTATTACTATGTGTTTCAATGGAGGGAAGAAAAACCTAAAGACTTAAGACATCATTCTTTTACAATGAAGTCTTTTCTTTTGACATGGCCAAACCAAATGACAACCAAGAGTGGATCTTTTGTGATGGAATTTGATCAAATGTTATAGTTTTCAGGAGGCTGCTTGTTTATGTGTATCATGCTGCGATTCAAAATTGATCCAACTTAGTCACCCTCGACCTCGTATAAATCCTTGTCATCCAAAAAAAACTTTTTCCTCTTCAAGGGAAGAGATATGTTTGATAAAATCATGGATTCTTGACTTGATTTTTCAAACTCAATGCTAACATTCCCCCTAAAAGTTCATAGCTGCTCTTTTTACATGTTAAAATTGGATGCAAGTGTGTTAATTTTTATCCCCATGTATTGTGTCTACATAAGAGACTTCTCTCCGCGGCAATGTAATTTTCATGTAGAGCAAAGTAGTCGTGATGACACTCCCCTTCAAGCAACAAGATCCAGTCCACTAGATAAAAGAAGTGCTTGATTAACCACTACACATAAACTCCAATGGTTTCTAGTAAGGATTTACAAGATATATGGTATAATTCATCCCTTCCAAACCAACAGACCTGCAAATCTTCACATTCTACCATCCTTCATTCATTTAAAATGGTGGAGTTTTGAGTTTTAATTAATCATTCATCAAACAAAATATTTAAATATATTGATCAAAAATTTAATTTTTATATTTAATTTTTTGCATAAATATTTCTAAGAAAATCAAATTATTTATAAAAGTAATTTTTAACAAAAAATAACATACTAAAAATTTATTTTGTTGTAATAACATGTGATGCAATAAGACTATTTAATTCTAAATTTATTTATAATTTATTTAAAATATTTTTTTCAATTTTATTTATAAAAATTATTTCATAATAAATAATTTAATTACTCTATCACGATTTATGTATCGACACCCTAGTTAGATAGATGTGCGCATGCAAGAGCATATATAATTATTAGAGTCAATAGTGAAGTTAGCGGTCTTTGGATTAGATTTGCCATTAGGGCTGATAGAGCCGTTACAAGATATTTGTCTCAAGGGGTAGAGTTTGAATTAGAACTCATTGGAGTGCAATTTTTTAAGTTCATTTTTTGAGAATGTGACTAAGGTGGATATTAGCTAGTGTATAAATCTGAAGTATTTGAAGCTTTTGATTGTAATTTTTCTTTCATGTTATGGTTGTAAGAGGAATGTTCTTATGGACATTTTGAGAGTGAAAAAGATTGAGGGATTTGATTAATTGTGGTACACTTGTGTTGGTGTATGATAATCTATGTATTGTGATGTTTTGATGTGACAACAATGTATGTAGTGATGCGGTATATGTGTGCACGACAACTCAAATAAAAAAATTTTGAAATTTTGAAATTTTTTAGTAATAATAATAACAATAAATATTTTATTATTCAAATTATAAAAAAATTGAATTTTTATTTTTGTTCAAATTTTAAATTTTTTTTTTGTTTGGATGTTGATTTTGAAACCTTAGGTTTCAGTTTAATATGTTTAAAAAAAAGAGTAAACTAGATCAAAAATATGATAAATTATTTTTTTTAAAGAGTTATATTTTTTTCCAAACATTCATTATGACTTGGTCTTGAATCTCTTTTTACTAGACAAAGATGACAAAAAAAATTTTCAAACTAATACAATTTTGCATTACTAATCACGTTAATTTCAAAATAATTTCTTGAATTAGTGAGGAGTCAAACAACCCAAAAGTATAGTTTCAATTCATTGTGAACATATATGCAGTGTTCATCCACATGGTTTTTCATATCTTAATCTTTTGATAGTTTAAACTTATGATATTAGTATAGTTTAAATGTTTAAAATTTTTCATATTTAAAATTATTGTTTAATTTGATGAAATCATATCCCTACACATGTTAACAAACACATGAGATTAAGAGACATTTGATTTGATTTGATTTTTTTCCAAATTAATCTATTAACAAGTAGTATCACATTTCAAATATAGCGTAATAAATAATGATATTTTCAAATTAATAATGCGAAATAAACATTTAAATGTCAAAATTAAAGTTTTGCATCTTTCATAAACTATAGGTCAATTCTTTGATATCTCTTCATGTTTTGTTGTAAATGAAAATATTCAACTTATTGATATCTAGCATGAATATCATTCTTCTTATATAATATTTAAAGATTATTTAATTCCACAACTGAATTTCATATGAAAAATTATTTGTAAAAGCTTAATATTAAATAATTTTTTAAAGTTAATTTATTGTCAAATAGCTTTGCAAATATGTCAAACTGAATTATTTATTTAATAATTTCAAATAAATTTAATAAATTTGATATTTATGTTATTAATAGTATATATATATTTTTGTGAATGATCAATTATATAATTTTATGTTACTTTTTGAGAGGGATAACTGTCTCTTGAAATGGAGTTGTTTTTTGTAATATTGAATTTCGATGAGAGTTCGGCTTGCCCCAAGATCCTACACCGTCGCAATCGCACCAAATCGAAGTATCATATGACTGAACCCGACTCCTAACTAGTGTGGCCCAAACATACTCCTCTTGCAATGTAGCCCAATCCCCTTCTTGGAATCTCCGAAATCTAGTTGCCACCTCCCTATGTCCAGCACGTCCCCCTCTAGTATAACGTAGACACCATCGCGGAAGTAATAAAAACAAAAATCATGCTAATTCGTCCATGGGATCGCGAGCCAACCGATCGAGCGGTAAGCGAAAAGCACGTCTAGCCTCGACATGGAGTGCACGAGGGAGCCTATGGAATAAACGTGGACATGGAAACCTAGTCTCAAAAAGCCCTAGAATCGAACCTGCATGGGAAGCTAACCACTCACACGACCCGATCGGTATACCCGGAATGCTCAACAAAGGAGTCGATGTAGTCTATGTATTCCCCGAAGTGACAAATACCAATGTCGATGTGACCATCCTCCTCACATGCGCATCCCAAGTAGTGCAATCATAATCTTTGTGCATCTTTCCCACGTGGATCTTTACCCCTTGCAAGGTAAAGAGACAATGACACACCAGACATGGTGTATCATGCACCACTTTTGGCGGCCCCATGAGGGAAAGTGAAGCTATAGCTAGCACAAAGAGAACGATAAAGAAACCCAGCACTCCATAATGTATCTTCTCCCACCTGAAGAACCACAACCCCCTAACACCTCACCTCACATTGGAAAATGCTAACTATGGAAACTCTAAAATCTAAAAACACTCATAACTTTTTATTCAGATCTTCATAATTTTCCAACTAGGTTCCAATAGAACCAATGCAAGAAAAAAAAGAGATTGGAACAAAAAAAACTTGACCCATATATCTAATTGAAGAAAAATCTCTCAAAATTCACTCAAAAATACTCATATATCATTCTCCATAATCTTCAATTTAGGTACCAATAGAACCCAAATTGAAAGATGAAGAAGATAATGTACTATTCACTCTCCATATATAGTGAAGTATGGCCAGAGAATATATAAGAAAATATAATACATTTTTCTCTTCTCTTTCTCCGTGTAATGTCCATACCCTCTTCCCTTCATTGCAACAATGGTTTTCACATGTCAATTTGATTCCTCGCTCTAGCACGTAGCGTTACTACTGCAGTTAGTATATCCCTCTGTATGCCAGTCATATCAGATCATGCTTCCCCAAAAGTGGTACATGGGTAGTATCTAACAGTGCAGCTATCTCATAAGGAAGCCAAGGAGCTGTACAAGCAACTGCTAACCCAGAAACGTGCTCGGATTCCGGTTAATGCACTCAAGGTTCGGACACCAGGTTCGCATTATCATTAAAAAGTCACTCCGACTAGTTAATCACATCAACTTGTTTCCATTATTTTACAAACATCACTAGCTCGTGCAATCATAGAGAACCATAAGTGATGTTTCTTTGGATACCGTGCTGTTTGTAGAAAGTTTGACTTAGATAGTTACGATATTTTCATGATGTTTCTTGGGATATATTAGGTGTTGTATAACATATTTACTAGTGTGATGCTAGTCCCATGTGTGGTACTAGTCCCATGTTATCTATTTGGTTCCATCCTTGTACTATTTGATGGGTCTTCCCATCTTTTGTTATTTTACTGGGTGGCCTTTTTCCGTTAATCCCATCATATTGTTTCAACTTCCTGCAACAACCTTACAGGCACGACCGAAGTTGTGGGGGTAGGGGAGAAAAAGACAGACAATCAGAGCCGCTGATACAGAAATCGCCAGATTATTTCGAGTCTGTCAATAGCATAAAGCGTCCATCGAAACATGAACACACATCTGTAAAAGTCTCCTTGAAGGAAACAATCGACAATCGAAACACAAACACCCTCACCCCTTGAGAATTCTTGTTGAAGAAAACCATCGATTTAACGTCCTTCCAGTTGTACAACTCTGCTAAAAGAAGCAAACATAAGTGCTCTGTCTCCAGCTCACCACACAAGGTTTGGAGTTCACTCTTTTGGAGAAGCTGGAGAGAAGTAAAACTAGCTATGGCAGATTGTGGCCATTGATGATTAATAACTCGACCGAGGAATGTTGGGCTGAAGCGTGGACGCACCAAAGATAACCAAGGGACCACGAATGTCATGGAGCTCCTTCGCGAAGGCACCCTCCAAACTAGAATTGATATAGTGGTACAGTAAAAGAGAGGATCTTATCTTCGCCATGAATAAAGAACAACAAAGTCCTGCACATGGGCGTTTGAATTTTTCTTCATCACAGTGACCCCACGATCTGGATCACCCTTGTTTTCGTGCGATTGAAGACATTGCTACTGGGGAAAGCTACCATCGTCCAGCAGGGTATAAGTGCGAGGACTTTGGGAGTAAGAAGCAGATGAGTAATTCTGCACAGGAAACGTTCTACTTCGACCGGCTGGACATTTGACATAGGCAAGGAGAGCGTTTCGGGTTTATTCTGGCAGCAAGTACCGTCGAGAAGAGAAGTACAACAATCGGTCAAGCGCGATGGTTTCGTCCCACGTACCTACTGTAATTTTCTTCGCAACGTTAGTAATCTCTTTCTCCAGCAGCTACGGGCTCGGTCCGAGTCTTCCGACTCTGCTCGTGAACTTCGAATTCGAGAACCGAGTGCCTCCAAATAACACCGTGGTAGTATCTGCGACACCCTCAGGCAATTTGAGCGTCTCGGAATTCGGTACAGTCAGGGTGGTCACGAATGTCATCCGGCAGTCAATCAAGAATGACTCCAAGGTACTCGGGAAGGTCGTCGGACTAGTGAACTCTTTGAAAGATGGATCCATTTTTGATAATTGCTTACTTATGTGTCAAATTATTAAAAAATAATACTCAATGTAAGAAAATTTAAATAAATTTGTTTATACCTTAGAAGTAGATAGAAAGAATGAATACAAAGCTTGATATATCTTGAGATTTTTAAAGATTCATGATTCATTTCGCCATAATCTCAAAAAATTTGATATGAATGTTGAATGTTTTAAAACCCTCATATGTTTGTAATATTATTTTTTTGGATTAAAATATGAAGAGTAACTAATGTTTAGTATTGCATATACAAGTAGTTTATTAGTTCTAAAAAAAGAAGATATCACTATTTCACATTAATTTCTTGATTATTTTGGCAAAATCTTAAATTTACAAAACATCATATGAAAATTTGATTATTTCATGAGGAGAGAAAAAGTTTAAGTCCATGATGTCTTATGTGTGATGTGTACTCTCACTTTGACATATTTTTTTTTTTTCATTTTATCCTTCTAAAAGGGTGTAATTTATATTTGACAGATTAAATGATAGGAGATTTATAAAACATTACACAAGTCTGTTCCACCAAATCTTAAATATTGAACTATATGCATATGATATCAACATAACATCCAAAATTATTAAAATGATAGTGAGGTAAAAATAAATTCATAAAAAATTCATTTATATTTTAAAAAAATTGATAAATTTTTTTAGATGCATCAAAATTATTAAAAATTATCTAGCTTTTAATAATAAAAAAATTAATTTTAACACATATTAATTTATAATATAATCAAATTTTTTTGTATTTTATTTTTTTAAATCCTCAAAATTACAAACTTGAAAAAAAAATGTGAACCAACTATATGATATTGATAAAAAAATGTAAATATATGTTTTTGCATATTTTTATAAAAAAAATTCCATCATAAATTAGACAAAAAGTCAAAAATATTATATTATATTATATTATATTTTTCATCAAAAAAATATATTGTTTAAAATTTATTATAATTATAATAAATATAATATAATATAAAATTTAGAAAAAAATTTATTATATAAAAGATGAGTGTAAAAATAAATATATTCTTTAAATATACCTTATTGCAAAATGATTCATTTAATTTAATTTTTGAAACTATGATGTCTATATTATTTGTTTTGATTACGTTATGTCTCTTTATTACATATGGATCTAGACTTGACTCTAAAGCTAAGAACAAGGATTAAAATAACTTTATAAAGATTTCATTTGGAAAGTCCCACAAATTTTTATCTAAAGATTATATATTGTAACATTTGTTGTAATCTTCATCTATGATTTCTAGACTGACCCACGATGACCTTTTGAAAGTTCATTATATATTTAAAATTATATTTTGATATCTAATGGTCATGACGATGCATCATTTTACACAAATTTTCAATATCAAAACTTCCCGCAAGATATTCTTGACAACTTTTTGATCTAAGAAATTTCACAAAGAACTCAAATATGACTCAAAAGGTAAAATTTTTGATTGATGTTCAAGTTATTCCAAAAAATAAGGCTCAAGAGATGCTTCTCAAGCTCTTTATTTATACCAATTAAAATTTTATTGTTATAATAAAAAATAATTACCATGCAAATTTTTCTTACCAAGTGTAATCAAGATAAAAGTCATAATTGTCCATGAGAATACTTATATAGCATAATGTCAATGATCCACTTGTACTTTCTAGAAGTCAAATTACTTTCCAATTAACTTTGATGAACCAAATCAATCTTGCCCATAGATTTAAGGGTCCTTATTATATTACATTCAATCAAAACCTAATCAAGTCAATGAAAGTCAAGATAGCCATGTCATCAAATATGGCTCTTGATTTCCACAAAACAACAATATAGTTTTTTTCATACTCCACTCTATTATATCAAAAACTACTCTATCCATTCATCCAATTTAATCATAACTCATGACTAAGCTAAATTTTGTGTTTAAACATAGTCATAGATAAAAGTAATAATTTATATATAGTCACATTAGAATTTTATTTGTACAAACTTGGGTCTTACATATCAAAATATGTATAGTGATTTTATGTTTAGATTTGAATAAAAAATGAGATTTCTAAAGGGATCCAAATAAGATATTCATGATATGTTGCAACAGTGTAAAAACACTTGAACGACACCAAATGATTCTACCAACTTGCACTAGATGATGAGTTAAGTTGTAAATATTAGAAACAAACATTAAGTATGAGAAATGACTAGATATGAAATAAATCCTCACATTTCAAGCAGCAACATGAGCATTTCAGAAGAGCTTGAAACGATTGAGGTCTTGTTGAAAAGTTATGGACAAAATGTTGTTCATAAGACAAAAAGTGCAAAAAATATTCATAAAATGGCAACCAAAGCTTAAATTGGTACCATCCATGTCAAGAAAGTAATCTTGATTCTCAAGCAAAATCTAAGTCCAGACTCACATTTGGTTGAGCTTCAATTGCTCCCAATCTCAAAACATTCCAGTTAAGATCTTTTTGAAAAGATCTTGATAAGACGTTTTTAATCAGATTCTATATGACAGAAATTTATTTATAAGTACGACATTATTATTATTGATAATTCATTGAGCTAAAACATAAATCCAAATTTTTTTTATATGAGAGAAGGGAGTGGTGTATATTTCTTTATTTGTGGTAATCAAGGATGGGGTGGTTAACCCCAAGGGAAAGAGTGAAGTATCAGTTGGATGCAGAAGATATCCAGCAAGAGCCGAATATGAGTGAATATGGTTCGACTAGAAGTTTGGGATCCAGTGGAGAAGCAAGCTTGTTGTCACCGGTAGCAGGAGATAAAGACGAGATGCCTTTGGAAGAATTGAATAAAGTAATTCGAGAGATTGAGTAGACCATAATCGGACGGGAAGATTCGATGGGGGATTCGGGAAGGAATGTAAGAAGTCCGAGTATGGAAGAAGTTCGAAAATCAATAAGTTGAAGGAGATTGCTAAACCAAGAAACCCAATATCGAAAATATTAAGGCCTAAGGTGAAGGCATCTAAAGCAAATGGTGGAGAATCGCTTACTTCAGTATTGCAGTTAGCGTAGAAGCTAGAGAATGTCGTTATGGCAGTTCTCATGGAGCTGAACGAGATGGGAACAAACTACATCCAAGGGTGGGATCCTCAAGAAGACGGTAACATTGACCTCATTCAGGTAATGAACTGCATCGCAATAGGGAGGAAGGACCAGACACAAACGATCAGACAATTAACAAAATTGGTAGGACGTATGGAAGCAAGATAGGAAGTGAAGGTAGCGGTGTAGGCTTACAGTGAGATATGCAAGATCCGGGGAGCAGAGTTCAAGTTCGTGGAAGTGGAGAACGGGAGGCTCCAAAGATAATTGAAAGAGGTGAAGTGGCAATTGCATGAAGTCGATGTGGAGCGATCAGCTAGATTAGAGATTTTGACGAGCAAGTGTTCGCAGTATTTGTTTGCCCAATGTGACGAAGTTGAGGCCGAATGACCGGAGAGACTAACGGTAGTGATGAACATTTCTTGCGACTCGAAAGATGATCAAAAGGAAATTGACAAGGCCATGGGTCACGAATGTCAAGAAGTGATGTGTGTCCATCGGAGGGAGATTGCAGAGGACATCAAAGAATTGATAAGCGTTGATGCTTTTGCCTGGAGAGAAGAGTCATCATCGAGGATTGTAGTAAATTTCCAAAAAAGTAATCGTATGCGATCCATGTAGGTTCAAATATGATGTTAGGATTGTATATAAATAGGACCAAAGTAGTTAGGAGAGATATCTTCAATTTGCAAGAGTAAGACATGAATTGTTCTTGTGTAGCTAGGGTAGAACGGAAACTCTCGAAGCCGAGTAGAGATCGTGGTGGCCTACCTGACTGGAGATCAGATTCTTGTGAAGATACCCAGGAATTTGACACACGAGTTTGGTCATCAAGGATTTCGCTAGAATGACTTCTGCGAGGTTACGGTTGGTGAATGATTTTCTATTGTAATTGGGATCACCCAAGATTAGTAAAAGAATTTCATTGGAAATTTCTTAGTGGATTAATTTCTCTGATGGATTTTAGTATGAGATGGAAACACATTTCGGATTGTGATTGTCCAGAGTTGATTAAAGATGTCACGTCAAGGGAGAAGAGGTATTGTTAAGTAAAAGAACAAGTTTGGGCTAATGTTAAGTCATCTCTAATTGAAATGTGCATATAAAAATCAGGGAACTCAAAGAAGGTACGAGAATAGATATTTCAACCGCACGCAAGACATTTCAACTGTTTTAAGGCAAAGGTGGCCTCTCGCCGGTATTCTCTAGTCAAGGTCCATGACTGTTACAGTACAGGTGGACACTCCTTCAGTAGACAGCGCAATCATGAGTATCAACTAGAACACGTAACTCCGAGGAACACAAGCGGTGTGAGCTCATCAATCAATCATACTGAGCTTATTTGATGTCTGCTTTCCGTGGGCATGCATTGAGGATCCGTTCGAATGGAATTCAATTTTGTCAAGCAAGCTTTCAACTGATTGACACATCATTTAACCAAGGGACGATATCATGATGAGAATCAGACCGAGGAGTTACGATGTCAGGTATGAGTTTACAATATTGAGCATTTGTAGAGCAGAGTGAGACAGTAACTTGAATTCTGATGTAATAGATAGTTTTAAGCTCCAAAATTTCTTAAAAACTACTATCATATTTCTGTATACTGTCTCTCTCGGAAGCATATATCAGGTCTGTTTCCTGTTCCTGTGAGCTTGCCGGAATGATACACTGTCAAAAGACAGTAACAAAGCCGTGATCCATCTACCTGATCCAATTGGAAAAATTCTGTATGAAATACTCAGTTCGACGGTCCAAATTACATGTTAGAGGTTTCGTCTAAAGAAGAACAGCTTCCTTAGGTATCATACTGAATTATAGCTTTTCTTTTGCATGACAAATGTAGGCTGGAAATATTTCGCGTTGTTGCATGTCTAAGTACTCTCCAAACGATCTTTGTCAGCTCTCTCGGGTAATCTTTTCTGATCCATCTCATACTTAATATTTTACACTCTTGATATCGTAGGGCCATCACTGTAATCTATTGCAATGTCTTTGGATACAATTTTGCTGCTATATGTTTCGCTATTGTGTAATATTTTTAGTTTCAGGTCTTCGTTAGTTATTATCAGAAATTCTTCGCACTATAACTCCACTGTCACAAACTATAGAATTATAGTGCACAGAAGCGATTGAGAAGTGTCGATAGAGTCTTTTCTTTGTCCGGTTCAAATACAGGGATTATGATGAGTTGAAGTCTACCTCAAGGCAATTGATACATAGACAATCCATTGAGGTTCTCAAACAGAATGACTATGGAGGGTACACGGTTCCTGCCCTGGGCCTTTATCCTTTCCAGGTACCATGAAGTGCTTTGTGCACATGTTCTCTGCTCAAAGCTCATGTTGTGTTCATCATCGATGATCCATTCTGTATCATTTTTTGAAGAATGTTTTAATAATAGATTGAGAAAATTAGGCTAAAGCCTATTGATATTCTGGTATACCTTTCCCTCTGTGTGGATGTTGTCCAGTGGAATTGGGATGCTGGGTTTATCGCAGCCGGGTGGGCTGTGTTTGATGTGGACCGAGCATGGGAAGAGATGGAAACGCTGTTTAATGGTCAATGGGCCGATGGAATGATTCCATCTATCCTTTTTTGGAAACCATCAGATACATACTTTCCCGGTCCTGAGATATGGGGAACAAAAGAGAATCCAAGTAATAGTACAGGCATCACTCAGCCTCCCATAGCTGGAGTGATTGTTCGTCATTTATATGATTATACTGCCCGTACCAACAGGCGACTCGCACGTCAAAAGGCTTTGAATTTGTTCCCAAAAATTCTCGAATATCATCGTTGGTGGTACAAGGTAAGTTTTTACACCAGAATCAAAATTTAATATGATGCATAACTACTATTGTTAAACAAAAAAGGTTCTCTATATTCCATCCCAAGGTTATCTTGTCAACGTAGTTGCATTTGAAATGGAGGCAGGGTTTCTGATTGTTGTAACACCTAAATCTTGGAGATGATTCGCTTTTGAATTGCATTTGAATAAGTTTATATCCTTGAAATGTCAAGGCAAGAGATCCTTTCAATACAGGACTTGTTGCTATTATCCATCCTTGGGAATCCGGCATGGACAACAGTCCTGCATGGGATGATGCCCTTCATGCGTTTCCTGTTGATGACATTCCACCGTACGAGCGCGAAGACTTGAAACATGTGAATGCCTCCATGCGGCCATCGAAAGACACTTATGATCATTACCTTACTCTGTTATACAGGTATTTATACTTTGATATATATTTTAGCTGATGTTTTCGACTGAAAATCTCTGAACATAGTTAAATATGGATATTCATGAACTTGGTCTCTATGTTGTCCACTTTCAATTCAAATGTAGTTGTCTTTTTCTCAGGTTCAAAGCTGCTAATTACTATGATCCAGAGAAACTCTACTGGATGTCACCCTTTCGAATGACTGACCTTTGTACCAACAGCGTTTTATTCCGAGCCAACCGAGATATGAGATTTTTGGCTCGGATGTTGGGGAAGAAGGAAGAGGTCAGAGAAATAAATACGTGGTTAACGAAAGGTAAGGAGAGATTTCAGCTGTTATGGGACATGGACTCTGGACTTTTCAAGTGTGAAAATCAGCTCACCGGAAAGCTCTCCAGTGCACGAATATCTGGAGCTTTCCTCCCGCTTTTTGCAGGTTAGTTATTTCTAATGCACCAAGGGTATTACCAGCTGAACATGAACTCCCTAGTTAAGCAAGAGTGCAGCAAGCATATCTTACATTCATACAAAACAAATGACTCATTCTTCATTCTGGTGGGGCACTCTTTGCTCTGCCCCATTCTATAGGAGTTGTATCACGAGATCAGGCAGCCGCGCTAGCCTCAAATCTGAAACTGTGGATGGATGAAGTGAAGTATGGTGTACCAAGCGCAGATCCTTTGGACCCTGTGTTCGACCCTTTAAAATATTGGTCTGGTCCACTCTGGATCAACATCAACTGGATGATTTCCTCGGGCCTCCGCCACTACGGGTAGGTGTGTCCTAAGTTCTATGGGAAATCACATATAAATGAATACTAGATTAGTGATATTTTCTGTAGTGCTCTCTCTCGGAAGTATTGCAGAAATTAGTGCTGCTCCTAAGAATGTCGTTACAACTTTGTAAATTCAGTCGGTTAGTCCTTTTTAGACTGGAAGGATCTGGGTACTAAAGCAGTGAATTCCATGTGTGTAGGTATTCCGAGCTTGCAAAGAAGATTGAAATGGACTCTATGACGGTTATATCCGAATCTGGTTTAAGAGAATACTTCAATCCTAGAACGGGGGAAGGAGCTGGTGGTGAGTCCTTTTCGTGGACCGCAGCTTTGTACCTCGGTTGGCTTGACGGTAAAGTCCTCGATAACTCGTTCTGAGTGCGTCATGGCCCGATATTTAAATGTAACACTAAGCAGTGGAATATCACACGTTGAATAAGAGCAAGAAATCTGACGGATGGTTGATTTGGTTCCAAGAATTGGCGGTTTTGTTTAATACGTGGTCATTGTTCCTCGCCACTAACCATGTCCTCATCAATATCGTTGAGCTGTGAGGATTTTAGGGAGGTCAAGAAAGAACTGTCATAATTGAAATGGCGTCGCTAAGTATTTTCTTTTGCTGGTCCACTGACAATCCACTTGGGCAAATTAGCTTCCATGCATGGGCATTGAGGCCCGTGGGGTACCAAAAGCCTTGCGATAGTTTCTGGGCCCTACCGCACATTTCACGGCAAAAGTAATCTTGTATGTCTACGTTTTGTATGTCGAATACATAATCTTAAAAGTTAAAAGTACAGACTCATCTGATTTATTGTCAATACTACAAAAGGCATTTTGGGGATTGGTCGGAGTAACTCAAGAATCTCTACTTCAGAGCATTCTGCACTCCCCGTCTGTATATCCAGGTGTTAAGGGCAGACTAGCTCATATTTCCAGAGCTTACTTCACGGCGTGCAGGCGGGACCTTGACAGTATTCATTTCGTTACATAATTTTTCATATCCAAATACGGTTGTTCTTTTTCTCACTTGACCAGTTTTCTCGTCATTATGGGGTTCTCACAACTTACACGTGAGCGCTTTCACCAGTAAGATATTCATGAGAGCTTTACTTGCTTCAGGCGATTAGTGGAGTAGAAACAAGACCCACAAGAAGTTAAGGGATCGATGGAGGTTGAAGTTCATAGTCACTTGGAAACGAAACTCAAATTTATCCTGAAATAAAAATCAGAAACTCTGAAAGTTCAAAGCAACAGAAAGAATAGACTTGAAGTGGATTATGGGTAAGACATAACTTGAATGTACTCGTCCTTTAATTTTCTTTTCGTTTTTTAATTTACGATGGCTTTCATACACAGGTTTCTGTATTTGAGTGATAACAAGACTCCTCGCTTTCGATACATTCTGCTTACATTGATTTCGGTTTTCTGAATGCTGTTTACGGTCATATACTACTATTCTGGTCTTCATTCATGGTTGATTTCACTGCAGTTTCATTTTCTTCTTCCACTCGAATGACAATCCTCTCAGTTCTATGGCATCCTGTTTTCCCTACTTGCTCTTCCGCTCTCCCTCATAGCAGGTTCGGGCTAGCCAATATATGACATAGGTCTTGGCAACAACCATAGTTTTCACCTTTGTTGGGCTGTAAGTTTGGGCTGACCGACACTGTTGTTTACTTTGTAACCATCAACAGTCTCTTCTAAACAAACCATATCATGGAGACGATTTCGTTAGGAGAAATTGTTGGAGCAGTACAAGAGCCAGAAAGAATTCAGTTTCCAGAACGATCACTGCCAACACAACCGGACGCAATACAGGGATGTAAGAAAACAAGTGGCAACATCTGGTTTCAGCCTGGTTATGAAAACGACGCAGGGGAGGGCATTGCGGAAACCATCTTCTGCAAGGCGCATAGTTGCAGCTTCTTTTCTCAACATACAGACAAAACAGAGTCACAACCATGTCCCGAACCTTGTGAGCTAACGAATGAGCTCATTCATGAACTAAAGGCCCCCTTGAAGCCACTCATCCCAATAAGCTGCTACTCATCGCATCCATTCACCAACGACACTGGAATTCAACCCAGCTCTCCATCTATCTATCCGTCTAAACAGGGTAGTTCAGGACATGACACTCCAACTAGCCCTGAGAAGCAGCTTGCTAATCACAGCTGTAACAAATACAGGGGTATCCATAAGATCAGCTTCGTTCAACACTTCGTTCCCCGACGCTCTCCTTCCAAACATCTTCTTCACAGCTGTGAGCGGCGGAACCAGATCCGAAGAGTGTTAGAGAACTCATCGAAAACCAATTGGACGAAACTGTTCAAATGGATGGACGTTCATGGAAAAGGGTGAGTAAGCCATCGTTCGCCCTCAGGTTCAAAAATACTTTGCTGGCTGTGCTACAATGCGGCTGTGTTCCTGCGGTTGATCGATACCGATAGCACAGTCGTTGCGATGCCGTTTGCGTTTTCCTCTGCGTTTCATCCTTTGGCCAAAGGTACGTGGTTGATGTGCGGTACTGTATAATGTTTCCAGTATTCCCCTGATGCGGTTCGGTTCTTTACACTACACACACTATTCCGTACTGGGTAAGGCGCTGAGCTAACCACGTTGAGTTGCTGCGGATGGTCCCCTTCTCGTTTGCATCCGTCTCCGTTTTTCTTTCATGTTTTCTGTTTCCGGCTGGGGAATTTGAGACGGGAGACGGTTGAGAGATGCTCAGTGTCGAAGGGAGCCATGGATCCGAAGAAGCAGAAGCCGATGAGTGGCAGAGTGTGCAGGCGCTGCAAGATCACGTATCAGTCGAGCGTTAATGAATCCACCTCTTGCCGTTTTCACCCTTCTATCTTCGTCTGCCGCCGTCATGATGATCAGAAGAGGTTAGCGCCGCTCTGGAATTCAGCTCGGTGATCCGTCAGTTTGAACCTGTGCTTCAATCTTTCGTTTGCACTTTGTTCCCATTCCAACTGCGAGTCCTGATCGCTACGAATTGAAGGATGTTCTCAAATATTGAAACAGAATGCAATTAGAAGCATGCTCGCGATGGTAATTGGTCGGGGCTTATGTCGCTTTCTTGGTGTGGATAGATGTATTTAATGTATATCTGCAATCAAGACTTCGAGACTTAACTCTTGATTTGGGGCTTACACTATTAGGGTTTCATATAGGCTTGGGGAACCAGGGAAAACTTGTTGGAGTAGCTTCATGACATATATTTGATCTGGCCAACGCGTACCTAAATCAAATGAAATTGTCGGTTTGGATAGTCCTTTTACCTCGTTGGTTTGTGATTCTGAAGTTCCAGAGCAGCATACATGTCACTCATTCATGAAGTGAAGATTCCGATATGGAACCACCATGTATCCATGTCAAGCAGTCAGCTGCAGTCACCTGATTTGATGTCGCCATGTTCTGAGAATGGTTTTAAAACCTTCTCAAACCCTGAGTTGTGCATGTTACCAGGTACTATCAACTAGGTCCAAACGATCCACCCTATACCGCCAAGTTTTATGATTGTTGCGGAGCAGAAGATCCAGATGATGCAGGCTGTACGACCTCTTTCCACATTTCGTATGACGACGAGACCTAGAGTTGTATATATTCCAAGCCTCAGTTTTATGCCTGTAAGAGTTAACCTACAATGTGAACAAGAATGAGTTCAGTTAAATACATACAGGTACAAATGCTCCTCCTAAAGTTTGTTACTGTATCGTATACTCTTCATTATGTCTTCACTCACAAGTTTAGGACTAGCTGCGAGTATTCAGTGTAATCTCCCATGTATGCTCACTCTATATACTCAAGAAATTTACCATTGTAGAGAGCTGATATTTGTAGCTTCTGTCATTGTGATTCTCTGATGTCTATGCTCTCTTATGGTATACCAGGGGCATCTAGTCACTCTCTACTCTACCTGACTTGTGTCTCACTGGCTTTGTCTATGTGTATCTCTGTGTTCATACTGGTAACTAGAATAGGATATTGCGTTGATCCAATTGTACGCGGTATTATGCACGGAAATCGTTTTTTCTTGTTTGTTCCCTCTAAGCTATTGCTTCTGGGTAATGGCTTCACCAAGAGCAACATACTCTGCTTTCGTCTAACAGTTCGACACCATTCAGTTTGACTCTTCCACAGTATCAGAAAACAGCAGTGCAGAATGAGTGATTGATATTTGAGGTCCACATGACCCGACCGGGCCATTGGACAAAGAACCGAAAAAGAGAACAAGACGACGCGAATCTGAAAAATAGGCGAGCTGTGTTTAAAGGGTCTTTCAAGTAACTTCACTCAAAGAAGAGATAGGATCAAAAATAATAGTCAACTTTCAAAACGTGATTGATTTAGAGTTTCCTGCATTATTCTGCAATACCTGTACCACGTCTTACTCCAACTGTCAACCTTGAGAGTAATATCTCCCAGTTCCTTTACATACATCTCCTGAAGATTGAGAAGACGATGTCTGCGTGTACGAGTGTGTAGTTATGTCAGTGAAAGCCTCAGTATTTTACCCATTGCTCGAAAGCCATGAATGGGCTGAACCATCAGTCTAAAGTTACCCGTGAGACTTTGCATCATTGAGAAAGAATCAATGCTTTTCTTCTAGAGACGAAAAGTAAAAAACTGTAGAAGCACTAATCCAGGATAGAGACGAGTCGGGGAAGAAGACATGCACACCATACATGCCTCGGGGAACGAAAAAATTATCTGAATGGAATAACCCATCAAATGTAAGTAGGTGTACAAGTAAAAAGTCTTGTCTTAGGGAAGCTTTTGGAAGAACAGACTAGACTAGTAGCAAACAGGTTCTAGCAAAAGGAAGGAATTGAGTTTAGGAGTTTGCTTCTAAATTTGAGCACGGTATGAGTGGTCAGAGTAAGCAGAACACCATGACTGAAGCATTTATCATATTGGTTTCGAATTCTCATTTGCTATTAAGACAATGTTCACCATCCAAGAGGATGAGTGGCGAGTGGAGCTAAAGTCTCCAAGTATAGGGGTATGGAGAGAAGTCATATCTTTGTTCTTTTAGCTTTTGGAGTTTTGTCCATAGCTCCAAAGACACCAATTTCGATATGTTAGGCAGTGAATGCGCGAGAACCTGCTTTACTAAGCGGCAGGGGTATCATTTTTTTTAGCTTATTTTATTAGCTATTGCAATCCATAGGAGATTTTTTTCATATGCTCTATTGTTTGTAGATCATTTGATCCAGATTAGTTTGGATATCTTAGATCCAAGATTATATATTTTCCATTGTGATGTTATTGGATCCTAGCCCCATGATACCGCGTGGTTTCATCCATGGCCGACTTGCGGGGCCTTACCATCCTTTTTTTTTTTTTTTACTTTGTCCTCCCTTTTCTTAGGGATAAGGATTAAGACAATGCTTGGGCATCTCATTCAGCTTATAGGAAGGCATTATCACGCATGCGTTCACCATTAAAACATGTTGAATTTTGACCAAGAAGCAAGGAGGAGCATATGGTCACATGGCCACAACGGAAACGGAGCTTTGAAGGACTAAGCATGTCGAAGGCAAACTGCGTGTACAGGAGTGAGAGATGAGGAACAGCGGGTGTCATCCATGGTATATATAAATCAATCAAGTAGAAATATTTTTAGAAAATCTGTATTCATTGGTGTTTTTTTGTTTTAGACTGAAGACCAGTAGATTGTGAAATCTGAAAGGTTTAGAAGGTAGAGAGGCACAAGGTCGGTACCTAACCAAGGCAAGAGGTGTGTAACCCGAAAATAATCAAGCTCTAAGTTAGCTACATTCTGGCTGTTCACATATCATCCCGTGTATAATGAAAACATGACTTTTGAACTCATACATTGACTGTTTTGGAATCGTGGGACTGAAAGACCTGTAACTGAAACCCCATTTACAAGAATTCAGCCAACAGTTTCAGTCTCCGCACCTTTATGTTGCGTCAACTTTGTAATATGTCATGGTATCGTTGGTTTCCATGGTTGGCAACCCAATGGTATCACTAAGAAAATTATTCCCTTGTATCCAATAAACTCTCATGGCGAAGATCTCTCTTCAATTAATTCAAATCGACCTTCCCACAATGCAAACCTTAATCATACTCACATAGTCAGAAAATTGATTCAATATGAAGATGAAAATTATATTTCATCAGACCAATTTTATAACCATTGGTACCACTGGGTTCATCAATCCTAAACCATTTCTCATCATTGAACTCTAATCTAGTGTGCAAATCTGACCCTTCCCAATCTAGCTCATCCTTCTTCTTCTCATACTTCACCCACATATGTGCATCCCACTTCTCCAATTCAAGGCGATGATTCCTCTCTTCAGATTTACTCACACAACTCTTGATAGACATAGTCATAGCGGCATGCTAAGAAGAATCCTCACAAATTCCTCAACCTTACCAAATCGTCAAGCGTCCAATCCAGCTACAGCACCGAAGGTCTCAGCTTCCCATGTGGCAGCTTCTTCACCAGCAAATTGATCACTTCTCTCGTCCATGATCGCATTTGAGTTTTCTTTTTCATGATATCAACTATCAACTACTCCAATCTATCTCTCGTTAGCAATAAGGTAGCTCTTCCTTCATTATTCTCTCAATTCACCTCTCGCAAGATCGTTGATAATCGGTTCTACATGTCTCATGAAAAGCTTGAACACTTCTATTCTTTCCCTGGCCAAAATCCTTAACTGAACTTCAACTACCAAGCCGCTTCTCTTCTTCCCTCCTTCAAATCTAATATTTGAATATTCACCTCTAATCACCGAATTCATATCCATTGCGATCTCCCAAGTACAAATATTAGCTAAACAAGTAAAATAAATTGAAAAAATTAGCTACAACTTTCTAACACAATCTTATACAAGGTTATTCTACATGGTTAGTAAGAAGGGGATGCCACAAATTTGGATCCACACTCCTTGATGAATGTCAACTGACCTCTTCTTGGATTGATCAGCCAGTTGCAACTCGCAAAAGTGACTTTGTACTTCTTGTAACTCAATGCTTAGGTTGTGTCTTATGTCATAATGTTGACCTTTAACCTTGAGTCAATGACTTGAATATGCAATTAGTAATTTCTAATTCAATTTATATTGACCTAAGGTCCTCTTGTTCCTCTAAATACATAGTGGGCAATTTATCTTTTCTTAAGGCCATGGGTTTGCTAAACTTCAACACTTAAATTAAAATTTTTTCATAAGTATTGTTATCATCCAAGAGTTGCTTCAGGGTGATATTACCTTTTACTCGAGCCACATTATCTACTGGATCATAATACCTAGTACAGGTCAGATTTCTACTTGCTATCCTTATGTCGTCCACCCTCATTTGCTTAGAGGAGGATGTAAACGTAGTATTGCCCTTCCTTTGTTTAGGAGCTAACTCCTGAAGGTTGACTCCTAAACCCTTGACCTCTGCAGAAATATCAGTATGGAAGTACCGGTGTTGATGCAAAATACTTCTAACTCTGGAATGAACTGTAGCTATCTGAAACCTCTTTGATGGAGACTCCTTCTATCCCTTCTTCTTCTCGGTTGATGTCTTCTCCTTGTTTGACCTACCCTTAATTTTGGAGTCTAACCCCTTATTATTTCTAGTAGTAACCCGAAGTATATCAATGACTTCTTGAAGCCATTCGGTTCCTATTTCGGAAACTTATTTCTTCAAGATAACCTAATGTACTCCTACATCCCTCTTAGGAGAGGTTACAAATCTGATCCCTTGAGCAGGCTACCACTCTTATTATATCCGTGTTTAAGGAGGCTGGTCACACTCCATGTGTGTGTGCAAGTTGTCAACAATTAATCCACATTGGCTCACATATCATTCTCCTCCAAGGCTAAGGACACTAAGATGATCGGTGTCATACAACTCCATAGTTGTAACATGCATTAGATCTTAGTGGTACAACATCATTTGAGGATCCTCCCATTTTCGTTTGTGAAGTTGTTATGGCTATCTTCATTGACACGTACCTCTTGATTTGCACATGTTGTATTGAAGAAGACCCTAGATTGCTTATATGGTTATATACATTGCAACTTTGAATTGTGAATCAATAACTAATTTTTTAATTCAAGATTTACTTTTGCTATCTTTGAGATTTTAAATCTAGTCAAACTCAGAGTATTGAAAAAAAAAATAATGTAGAAATGATAATATGAAATATCAATTTTTTTTATCACATGAGAAAAAAATTAGTTATATGGTTAGTAATCCAAATGAGAACAATATTCATCACTCCAATAGCAAAATTTCAGAGAATGAAAAATTTGTTTGGATCAATTTTACACTATATGAGTATTAAATTACCCATAATCATATCTAATTACATCTATTTCATCCCACTTAACGTGCCTGTACCCTTGTGCAAATTTATTGTTTATTTAGTAATGTGAAAATGAAGTTACAAATTTTTTTTAATTTCTCTGAAACTTGAAGATAGATAGTTTGGAATCGTCTCCAGTTTATCTTCGTTAGGACAAGAGTATGATATATATATATATATATATATATGATCTCATGGTCACTCATATTAACAACTTTAAAAGCCATAAAACAACTCTTTTTATAAAATGTAAATAATCTTCGATAAACAAATCTACGATAAAAATTTCACACATAAGTTCAATTTTAAAACTGATTAAAAACTGGTTGTAAAAGTGAGACTAGATTACAATAGTTTCGATAACTTACAAGGTGAATAGGTACTCATCCAACATCTTCTGGTTTTGAAGGTGGCTCACTAACAAAGGAACATCTAACATCATATTGCTAACGTTTCCAAATCTTTCACATTAAAGACCCTAATCAGGAGATCGAAGTGTTGATTTCTACCCTATGCGTATTATTTATTGAAGAATACACTAATCGGTAAACAACGTTAGTTTTGCAGAACACTGTAGATATTTGTAAGTTTTGTGTGTGAGGTGGCTTGAGAAAAAGTACTGCGTTTGTGATTCATCGACAATCAGGTCCAAACTCCAGAGCTGCCAAATTCGCAAGAGTCCTGATTGATGCAATTCTGTAGGCTTCAGAGAACTGAGATTCGTCACCTCCTCCGTTATGGACCATCGAATGTGGAAGCTCCGTGCCGACAACACGAACATATTGAAAGCTTTCGTCTGTTCAAGTTCAACAATGGGGTACAATTGCGCCTCAGCCACTTATTTCTCTTACAAATCTACCGTGATCATGTAAGTACTAGTTTCAAATCCCCTACTATCTTGATACAGTAAACGTAAGGCATTCAATGTCGACCACTGTTTATCTTCTTAATGAACGTGTTATTATATTTGTAAGAGAGAAAGCAGCAGTCGATGTACAGGAGATGCTCACTGTTGTGAATGTTGACCAGTCCAAGCACATGGGATTGATGGGATACTGTCGTTAACTAAAAAATTAAAAGGTACATTCAGTTCTACAAACGAAAAACTGAACCTGCTAGATGTCAACTAATTATCTATGTTTGAGAGGCCGGAGATTGATACTCCAGTTCACCCGAGTAAGAATCGACTCCCTTGCAGTCTTCGTTCGGATAGACAGGAAGTTATCAATTGGTCACACAACACTCTGGAGAAAGAGCTTTGGGGAGACTGAAGACCGCAAGACTGGTGCACGAATACAAGACATAGACAACTCAATCAATTTTCTCAAGAAATGAGAAACGAGACATGGAACAAGGCGAGGGATGTGAAGGAAGTATATGTACAGATTTGCGATTGTTCAAAGCGAATGAGAGAAACTTTGACACTGCACTCTGAGAAACCTGCCAAAAAATATATCCTAACTGTGCAAAGTGGGCTGTTACGACATCAAGGAGCTACCTACGGTGCACGGTGACCTGTAACCCGTTGCGGATTGACATCACTAAACTCACAACGTAAGTTACATCCTGTTTGGGCACAACCTGGATTCGGAAAAATCGAAGTAGCAATGCAGCAGTCATCTTCATCTGTAAGTACGCAGTGTCTTTCCCTAGACAAATTCGTTGGCCCGCCTGCACCCGTCTCCTCGAAGTCAGAAGGATTTTGGTCAACAATCGTTCAAGATGTAAAAAATCCGTGGGTCTTGACAAAACCCTACTTTACAAGAGAAAAGTGCCATTCAAAGATGTAGATAATCAAGCCAAAAACATGCGTGCTGTATATCGAGTAGCCAAAGTTCACTCTAAATAAGCAGATTTCCCTGCTCCAAAACAAAAATTTGATGTTTATGGTACCTGAAAAGCTGAAAATTTATAAGGCGATTCGTGTTGATAGATATTGTCTTTCAACCATCGCTCTGGTCGAAACTGCGAAGCATCTGGACCCCAGAGAAGTTCCAACCTGCCCATAGCGTATGGGACGTATACGACCGAGTCGCCACTTTTCACGACTGTGCCGTCTGGTAGAACATCATCGTCTACAGCATACTTTCCGTCCTGCAGTTCAAAGAATCTGTTCATTAGTATTTGCCTGTCATGAACTTTGGACCCAACGATCTGGCTGGGCAGTCCTGCAGTTCAAAGTATCACTCAGTGGCTTTTCTAGGTGTCTTTTTCAGAACGTGAGAGATCTCTCCAGTTGGAACTCGATAACCGGACGCATATTTCACGATAGCAACTCGATATTCGTCAATACAATGCTTCAAACGTTGAAAACAGCTGACGCCCTTCTCATTTACACAGCTGCATTATTGTGAACATTATATCACAAATTGTTGCACGCTAGCATCCATTATTGTAATGGTTTCGTAACTGCAGCGAAAGAATCCTCAAACCTTTCTGAAAGAAGTTAAACAGCTATAGATGGCAATAACCCCAAGAAACTCAGAAATATGTTGCCACTGATCTAACTACTTAATATAAATTCAAGGATCAAGTCCGCTCAACTTTACCTGACCAACTTAGGTCTACTTCGACTGTATTCCATTTTGGAAATTCTTTAAGACTGAGAGATAATGATTAGTGTACATACCCTAGCAACAGGTGGATACAGTCGTAAAGTTTCGCTCAAAGCAGCTTGAAGATAATGGAGTTTTCCAAGAGTATCATAAGTAAGAGAATTCGCGAAGTTCGAAAAACGACAAGGTCCTCGACCAACGTCATCTTCCTCCCTTTCGCCAAAAACTTCATTCAACTCCTGGTAGCATTTCTCAGCAACCTCAGGGTTGCAGGAGAGCATGTACGTGAACCAAGCTAAAGTAACAGCAGATGTATCCCTTCCGGCAATAACAAAGTTCAAGATAGCATCCCGTAACACCTTATCAGACAACGGTTCTCCGTTCTGATCTTTACCACTCATAAACCTCGATAACAGATCGTGCTTATCCTGCACAAGTAGACAAACCATCCACCAACAAGTAAAGATCCCGACAAAAGAAGTTTGCGTCATTCAGAAACCTAACATCGCTTTGGGCAAGGTAGGCAGTCAGTTGAAGATTCCATCAACCGTACGGCCAGATTCCTGTAAAGATCGAGAAAGGGATGCAGACACCTTCTGTTTCCTCTCTGTAGAAACAGTCCATGCTTACTCCTTGATGGGCTACTTCTACAGGATCAGATATTTGGGATACATCACTCAAAATGTTGGATTTGATAGCTAAAATCTGTACCACACAACCCACATGCGGTCTTCTCATGCCATATCGTGAAATGGACCAAGGAAGTGACCGAGTACATTCTTCTAAAGTGAAGAGTTGACTGACCAAAGTTTGGTTCATGGATTCAAGCCTCGTGATTTCCTCTCGACGATCTTGAATAACAGAGTAGGTGAACGAGTCCACATCAGGAAGAAGAGCCCGGAACAGTTTCTCTCTGCCAATATTGAACCTCCGTTTGAGTTTCCAAGTTGTGTCAAAGTTCCTCGCCGTTGACCACTCTGACAGTGCATCAAATGCTTTCGCAAACTTAATTTCTGGTAAGTCTAGATTCAAATTACGCTGATCCACACCGAAACCGACTTTACAAATGGAGTCCATTGTCATGCGCAAAAACAGGTCCTGCAAAATTCCTCAAAACAAAAAACGATGATCATTAAAATCAAATTTTCTGCGAAGTCATCAACTAAAAGGGCATAATCATATGTGTAACAGAAACTGGCTTGCAACTTTCAAAGTAAAAGAGAGGAGGCGGAGAAAGAGGTACGATGGATCCTCTGATTACCAACGGATGAAACCGGAAGCAGACAAAAGTGCAATACTTCTGTTCAGAAACTGAGGGTCGTAAGTTTGCACTCGAACCCTCGAATAGCTCCAGATCACAAAGTGGAAAAACCAACTCAGGCCATCCTCTATCATCAAAGGGTGTGAAGGTATGGTAAAGAACCTGTATGTCTACTTGCTTATGAGAGTCAGCGACCGTGTCCAAAAATGTTAGAAGGCGGAGGGCATGCTCACGGTAGGCCTCCGTGCTGACCTCCCTGAGTTTCATCGACGAGAATTCAAAACTGGCAAGTTTTCGGTGCTGTTTCCAAACGTCACCGTCAGCGTTAAAGATTCCATTTCCCAGAAGATCACCTAATCTCTCTGCCAAGATAGGTCCCTGAGGTACAGATCAATTCCAATCTTAAATTAGAGCCCTTTCCCAGCAAAAATTTCGTCGTGCAACGTCTGTATCTGTATCCAACTATTTGTTGTCGCATCTCCACAACAAGCTCTATCTATTCTTATTACTAGGCAGAACATGACCCAAGCATTGTAGCGCAAATTGAGTTGCCTGATGTGATCAGAACAACTGAATCCCATGAACTCAGTCTACGAACTTTGTACGTACTACTGTTATGATCGAGATAGCTACGCATGAATTAAAATCGGGTGTAAAAAAATATGAATTTAAAGTATGCAGCTTACGCGACAAAAAACACAGCGTAGTTCAAAGTATCCGACTGAGACCAAAGCTCTTGCTCTTGACAGTTAATATACTTGCCTTGATGTAATTGTTGAACCTCGTCTTCAAAATGTGCTCTACAATGTCAGGCCGACCCACCATTATACCTCTGTGGTGACGAAAATAAACATCGATAGTTGCGGTGGGCGATTTGCTCATGTAGTCATAGGTCCAGTCATGAAATCGTGCGGCATTCGCTCGGAGTTCGAGGAGATTACCGAAATATGGCCAAGTCTTGGGTCCCAATTGATTACGCTGTCGCCATCGATATATCCACAAGTAGACGATCACGCTGGTCGCGAAGGCCAGCACAAGAGCTGCATCGACCATCTCTGCTCTCTGCGTCTGCCTGTCTGTCAGCCCGATTCTGTCTGGTAGACGTTTGAAGTGTACTTTCTTTTGATGTAGCTACACAGTAGATGCTGGATGAGTTCAGTTCTGAAAATGGGCAAAGAACCAAGCTCCTCGATTTCCTCTTTCTTTGATACGCCCAGGGTGAAGCTCGCAAAGGTGCACAGGTGAAATGCTTCACTTCGGATAGTGCAACGATTGACCGGAAAAAGACAAAATAGAAATGACGAGGATGATCATGAAGATTGCATACTATTTCAGTTGCATGGAATATTCGATCTCGCGGCATTTGGGTTTTACAGTAAAGTGGAACAAATTAAAACAACAACTCCACCGTGTAAAAAATGCTGAGACATACGTGTTGACTTGACGGTCATACGTAATTGGTTAAAACTTTATCAAAGTTTATTCTGTCAAGTAATTGATTACAGGTATCAAAATCCTTTCACCTATGGATTTGTGCAACGCATGAATAACAGCAAACAGTCTCTAGTCTCATATCGTCTCTTGAACGGGAAGAACCTTCTAGTTCGTTCAAACACGTGGTTGAGTAAGACCAATTAAAAAGAAGCTTAGTTGAGCGCGTTCTTCCAATCTGATATACTCGAGGAAAGTTAGCTTTCCAACATGGTAGGGGTTTTTCGAAGAAAGATTCAGCGGCTGTCCATGAAGGATGATTATTTCAGAAAGTACCACCGACACCAGAAGATACATGTAGTCGATCAGTAAATCTGAGCGTGTCAGTGCTTTTCCTGCGCGCTAGTTTTAAGGCTGAAAATCTCGGCATAATCTGGTGTGCCCTTTATGTTTGAGGCGCATATCATTGTGTTGAGTGTCATAGTCAACTCGTCTTTTTCGTGTTGTAGTTAGCCCCTGTCTTCTCCACCTTATTCCGTTCCTCTTTCGTGGCCACCATTTCAGACGGGCCCGCCGTCTGCCGCAAATATGTAACGGCTGTGCAACTATGATTTGTTGAGTTCCGACTGTATAACCAGGGTCCACCACAAAGACGACCACACACTATCACCAACAGTCTCTTCCTCACGATCCTTCGGAAACATAAAACTTTTTGTGCCCTACAACTGGATCTTTTCGACCACACTCGCCGCCTAAAGAGTCTTTTAGGCGGCGAAATCGTGAAAGAAGAAAAAGGGGACAGCAAAATCGTTAAAGCAGGTTAGAAAGAACGGAGGGACTTAAAGGGTAAATGCCCCTTCACAAAATAAGGTATGGGAAGAAACAGAAACATTAGCAGCCAAGTCCTTTCACTTGTGAGTGTGGTATCACTTTAGATGCAGCAGGTGTTCATATGACTCGTTGTCCATTCGGAGGGCAGAGGATAGCTACCCATGATGCCATTAGGGATGTGGTGTTTGCTATGGCGCGGGAGGGTGGATACCTCACATGGAGAGAGCGTTGGTATGCCTGCCGTTCGACTAGGGTTAGAGGCAGACTGCACTTGGTTCGGGAGGACCAGGTCACTGTGGCTGATGTGGTGGTTACCGATCCTACTAGAGACATAGTTTCAGAGGGGGTGATCACCCATCCTCCAGGATGGGCGGCGAGTGGGCGGCGGCAATAAAGTCTCAAGTATAGAGGTATGTAGAGAGGTCACCTCTTTGTTCCTCTAGCTTTGGAGTTATATGGAGCTATGGACACCGACCCGACATGTTTGTGAGGGAGTGCGCGAGAGCCTACCATACTAGGCGACATGGGGTATCACTCTCTCTTTAGCTTCTTGTATAGCCTATTTTTAGGCAACGTGTTTCCATTGCTCTACAAAGAGCACTAGCTGGTGCAATCCATAGGAGAGCAATCACGTTAGGTGATGCTTCTTCGGATGCTCCTGTTGTTTGTAGACCTTTTGACTTGGATAGTTCAGATATCCTAGGTCTTTGTGGGACATATTTCCCAGTGTGATACTATTGGGCCTAAGCCCCATGTTACCGGTTTGGTTCCTTCCTTGTACGATTTGAT
This sequence comes from Marchantia paleacea, assembly GCA_014180765.2. Classification (NCBI taxonomy): domain Eukaryota; kingdom Viridiplantae; phylum Streptophyta; class Marchantiopsida; order Marchantiales; family Marchantiaceae; genus Marchantia; species Marchantia paleacea. The sequence continues at coordinate 163,074 of MUAA02000016.1, forward strand.
GGGGTCTTCCCATCCCTTTTGATATTTTACTTAGTCTTTCCTTTCACTTGTCCAAGTGAGAGCAATGACAACGCATGGAATTCTACTAGCGAGTGGAGCGGCAGCAACCAAGGTCTCCAAGTATAGGGGTATACAGAGAGTTCATCTCTTTATTCCTCTAGTTTTGGAATTATATGGAACTATAGACCCTTATATGGAACTATAGACCCTGACTTCGACATGTTTGTGAGGGAGTGCGCAAGAGCCTATCATACTAGGCGTCATGGGGTATCACTCTCTTTAGCTTATTGTATATACTATTTCAGGCAATAGTGTTTCCATTGTTCTACAAAGAGCACTAGCTGATGCAATCCATAGGAGAGCAATCACGTTGTTGTGTTGTGACACAGCTACTATGAGAAGATGATGACATGTGTCATCTTCAAGGCTGCATACAAGGAGGTTGCTGATTTGAAAAGATGTGAGAAGAACAAATTGCGCAGATATGAAGAAAAACTTGCAGATTTGAAGGTTCTCGAGGAAGATGAGTATATATCAAGAGTTTATGAGGAGTTTGGTTTGGGAGATCTGTTGAAGGAGATGATGGAGATTAGATTTGGTGATGAAGATAGGATGTTGGAGATTCACTCTAGAGAGCTCTACTCCACTATTAAGATGTTTCATGCACCTAAGGTTTGAGTGGAGACCAGATATAAAATGGTTGATAAGAAGATGAAACCGATAGTATCTCTTTTACCTAATGACTCCAAAGAATAAGTGGAGCAAGCGAGTAGAGAAAGTAACTTGAGGGATTCTAGTAAAATGGGACACAAGTTTACTTAAGCCACTATGAAGGAGTTAAAGATTGGATCAGATGGTTTCCTTCTTGCAAATGAGTAAAGGTGTTTCAAAGAGATGCTTGCTAGGCATGGCAAAGCATTCTCTTTTGAAGCAAATGAGATAGGGTGTGTGGATCATAATGTGGTAGCTCCCATGATCATTTTTACTATGCATCATGCGCATTGGGACTTGAGACCGATCCCAGTACCTAGAGCTCATCTTCCAAAGCTCATTGAGTTGTTGAAGGAGAAGATGAAGATGAAGACTTTGGAGCCGTCCTTTGCACCACATTCAAATAAATGGTTTACAGTGCCAAAAAAGAATGGATCACTACGATTCATTCAAGACATACAGCCGTTGAATCAAGTGACTTTCATGAATATGGGGTAGGGACCAATTGTGGATGAGTTTGCTGAAGCATATGCAGGGAAAGGTATCTACTTCATAAGAGATCTTTACTCTCGGTATGATTAGTTTCAACTTTTTGAGGAAAGTAGGGATGTCACCACCATGAGAACACCATTGGGATTGGTGAGGATGTGTACATTGCCACAAGGGGCCATAAATTCAGTAGCACATATGATGAATGGGATGAATAAAGTGTTAAGGGATTTTATTTCGAAGAAGACTATGCATTTTCTAGATGATGTGTCCATCAAGGGATGTATAAAAGAGGAGAAGGATAGAACCATTGATCAAAGGGATTGTTCGAAGGTTGTGAAGGATCACATTGAAGATTGTGAGAGGATATTATCTAGATTGGAGGAGGTTCATCTTATGTTTTCAAGAGCAAAGTCTACATTTGGGATGCGGGGGGTTGTCATTGTTGGTAATGTGTGTGGATGATATAGTCGAAAACCATATTCGAACAAGGTGGATGCTATTCAAAGGATGCTCAAAATCTGCAACTCCTTGATAGAAGTGAGGCAGTTTTTAGGTGATGTTGTGTTCTATCACATATGGATTCCTCACTATGATAATATAACAGATCCGTTATATGGATTGTTAAGGAAAAATCAGAAGTTTGTTTGGGAGAATAGACATGTAGAGGGCATGAGGAAATTGAAGAGATGTATGTCATTACCTCATGTTTTACAAAGAATAGAATATCATGATAACAAACCAGTGATATTGACCGTGAATACAAGTCGTATTACCATAGGATGGGTTGTGGGACATGATGATGAAGACAAAGAAAGTAAGTATGCTTTCAGGTTTGGAGCCAAGGTCTTGAGTGAAAGACATCGAAGTTATAGAAGGAATTGTGGGGTGTAGTTATAGCCATGAAGTCTGAAAGGAACTACTTGATTGGGTCACATGTGATTGTTGAGATAGATTGTTTACCATTTCTAAGGATGATCACCAATTGTAATACACCAGATATTACAATGTTGAGGTGGATAGCATATATCTTAGTGCACGAGTTCAAATATGTAAGAAGGAAAACCTACAACTACATGTTACAAGATGGATACCTATGGAAGAGACCGAAGCGGAAGAATGACATGCCACAATTTGTGATTTATGGAAATGAGCCTCAACAAGAGTTGATGCGAGAGTTTCATGAAACTTTATGGGCAAGCTATAAGGGTATATATGCCACTTTCATGAAATTGAAAGAGAGATATTGGTGGAAAAATATCTACAAGAATGTGGTGGGATTTGTGGAGACTTGTGAGACATGTCAGATGTATTTTGTAATCTAACATCATGATGGTTTGCATCCTACATATCCACTTGCTATCCATTACAAGTGGGTTGAGGATTTGGTGGTCATGCCAATGGGAGCAGGGTAGATGAGGTATCTGGTGTTAGCGAGGGAGGATGTATCTAATCAAGTGGAAGGGAGAGCACTTAGAACAAAAGCAACGGAAGGGGTTTGTAGATTTCTTTTGAAAGATATTGTGTGTCGTTATGGATGTGTTGGAAAGATAACCGCTGATCGAGGGGAGTTGAATGCTCAAGAGGCATGTGACTTCTTTGAGAGATGTGGAGTCAAGTTGTTTCTCTCCATTGCTTATAATCCAGAAGGGAATGCGAAGAGTGAATGGGGTCATCCACCTATTGTGAAGTCATGTAGGGGGAAGGCTAGACAATGGCCTCGTTTGTTACCATTTGCATTATGGGCTGATCGTACAACCCATAGCTCTGTGACCGGCTACATGCCAACAGAGTTAATGCAAGGCCAACAGTCAATTTTGCCAATAGAGGAAAACATTTCCTCATGGAGTGTGTTGCCTTGGTAGGATAATCTGAGTAGAGAAGAACTTTTGGCGATACGCATTTGACAGTTGGAAAGGAGAACAAAGGATGTACAATTGCCAATGGAGAGACTTAGAGAGTCATGTCTTAGAAACAAGGACAGATTTGACAAACATCATAGGCTGAGACCAAAGGAGATTAAAGAAGTCGATTGGATGTTGGTGTATGAAAATAGTTTGGATAACCAACATAGCACATTGAGGAAGTTTTCAAAGAGATGATTTTGACCATATGTGTTGATCAATGTTCATGACAATGCTACTTATTCGCTAAGAGAGTTGGATGGTACAAAGCTCAAGGAACCTATTGGAGGAAAGCGAATCAAGATCTTCAAAGTTTGGATAAGAAGATCAACCTTTGCCAACTTGATGAGGAGTTTCACCTTTTTGGTGAAGATGAGTCATATGGGGAGGATCTAGTTGGAGTAGAAAATCATGTTGGTCTAATTTGACGCCGCACACATCTTGGTTCACTTTTTGATGCATACCGGAGGATGCATAGGTTCATGGGGTTGGATGTCTTGTTTTGACACGGTTACTATGAAAAGATGATGATATGTGTCATCTTCAGAGTTGTTGTTATGACGAAGATACTTTAGGTCAGGATGACCGACGGCTCATTGTAAGGCTATTTAGAGCCCACAGTTGGAAATATTTTGTAGGGTCAGGATTTTGATAAGGCTCCAAGAGATATTATCGTGGGTCTTATCAGATATAAAGTGCGGTCAGGGTGGTAAGGGAATAGGAGAGATCTAGAACATCACTTTGATGACTAAGGAGCTTATCTGATCAAAGTGGAGCCGACGTATGACATGGATAGAGGACAATATGATCCTTAAGATGTACCGATATCCAATCCATTTGTGATCAACATCCGATGTCTTCATCGTGATCACTTTAGGACGTGGTTAGTATATCATTTTGGAGATAATTTTATGTAACAAGTGATAAACTCTCCCGACCTGATTATTCTTCCAGTTGTTTCCTACAGTGCGATTTGGAACCTAACAATATATGTTTTGATTTAGTTTGGACGGTATGGATCTGAACTTAACAGTAGTGGTGGCTTTCAACACATGAGTTCTAATCCATCACTATTTTTTATCAAAAGCAAGCCATAGGGAGTTGATTGTTAGAAATTTAGGCGAGTAGTATTATTCTCAAGTTATAAACTCATCGATTCCGTATGTAGTTTAGTTCATACTTGATCAATTTCGAATTGTCATTTTGACTCTATATTAGTGGTGACTTGTATTGTGTATATGATGGCTTAGTAGTGTGTTTAGGATAGTTATAAAACTTTAAGTTAATATGGAGCTAATTTGGCCATACTAGAGTTCAAAATGACACTCTGCATTCTTATTGGTCTTGGAATTTGGGCCAATGAGGGCACTTGGTCAAGTTCTTTGAGGTTTTGAGGAGTTTTGGAAGCCTTCCAAACAAACATTCAAAGATTTGGGAAGAGGGTTGGAGAGCTGACGGGAAGAACTATGACGTGGGCTCAAGAATGGATACAATTGAGTTGGTTGTCACTCTCTTGTGATGATTTAAAGTTGGAGAGAGAAATTCAGACCATGAAATGTACTTGGGGTCTTTATGAAAATCCTACGAGGGTTTTACAGATCTAATACTGCTGAGATATAGTTTACAACTCAAGCTTATGTTTGGATTGAAAATTTGACTCAATTGGATGAGTTTTGAGTACAGAGTGATAGCTTCAAGTTTGTGCACATAGTCAAAGTTACAGGATTGCACTGACTTTCACGAAGTTAGTATAGTAATCATAACTTTTGATATCAAAAAGTTTCATCAATAAAACATTTTAGAGTTGAAGCTTGGATGATAATGACATTCTCATGAAATTTGAGAGCAATTGGAATGAAGGATTGGGATGTGTGATGGTTTTAGTACACATGGATTTGCATATCATCTTGTGATGTAGTGTATAACTCAACAATTGTTCTGAGAGATCTAGATGAGAGAAACATATGAAAATTTTCCGAGAGTACAAGATGGTTGTAGTGCAATTATATGTGAAGTTTAGGCAAGAGTTATTGGTCCAACTCGAATGTGGAGTGCTGAGGAGGAGAAAAAGAGAGTGTCAATTCACATGAGGATCAAGAGTGTTCTTTTATAGCCATACACGTTCATGCATTCTCAGAGCGAAGCAATGTCCATACGATAACGTTAGGTGATGCTTCTTTGGATGCTCTATTGTTTGTATACCATTTGAGCTAGATAGTTTGGATATGTTAGGTGCTAGAGGACATATTTCGTAGTGTGATGCTATTGGAGCCTAGTCCAATGTTACCTATTTGGTTTCATCCTTGTCCGATTTGATGGGGTATTCCCGTACCTTTTGTTATTTTAGTGTGCCTATCTTGAATTCTACCATCGGGGTTATACTCTTCTCTTGTCTCTTCTCTTCAACTGAAAATATATCGTCACATTACACGGTGTCTAATGGAACCAGGTTATAAGAAGCAAACGCAGTAAAATAAAGTAAGATGAAGTGCGTTTCAAGCTTCGAAATCTGATTCATCGGCGAGAAGGTAAGGTTCGTACAAGGGAGGGGTTTTCCAAAATCGATTCAGCGCTGTTTAAGACGCTGTTTCAGACACGTTATCCCAGGATCCTGCTGCGGCTAAACGAGGAGGATGTGACCAAGTGACCAAGTGAAAGGCCAAGTGAAGTCCGAGATTTCGCCAGCCAGCGCGGTAGCCGAGATTCGGGGACATCCAGTCAACAAACCAGTCCCGATAGGAAAACGTGTGAATAGAAAGTCAGGTCCTCCTAAGTCTGGCGGGTGCATGTCACGCACTGTATGAGCGCAGTAGCCCTGTAGCCGTAGTGGTCTTTGGTGGGAGCACGGTCTTTATACAGGGCACAAATTAATGCGAATTTCTAAGATACGTCAATGCAAAAAAAGATCTTTTTCTTCTCTAAAGCACTGGCAGGTTCTGCTGCTTTTGCTGGTGCAAGTTCGCGCTGTACTTCCGAAGAGGAGTAGAGGTCAACCAATGGCAACTCGAGTCAAACCAACGGAGAGCCACCTTTAAACCTCCGCTGTCCCTATTTAGGGGCCTCTTCGTCTAAACTGTTACCAAGAAATTAGAGAAGTACGGATGTATCAATATATATATAAAATTTCGAACCTGAATATCTATATTGATAGGTGTATTATATACCGGTAGAAATCCTACAAAACTACCCTACTACAATCGTGGTAAAATGTTCACTTCGATTTTCAAAAAACACAAAATAATTCAAAAATTTATGTCGAATTAAAATCCTTGACATGGAAGATGTATGTTTAACATGTTTTAAGGAATAACACCATCATTCATAATTTTTATATGCAATAAAAAGTTATATATCATTATTACGTAAGCATAAAATTTTTGTGGTATATAAATAATTTTGACTATGTAATGAAAAATTATCATATGTTGATTTAATGTGCGTAACAGTGCAGCCAACATACCGCGAAACACAAATATTGGATATAAGTGATTCATCAATAGCCTACATCCATGGGTAGGACCGAGAGATTCACTAAAATTCAAAGTACATGAGTCTTCATTGTGATAGTCTATATACAGATAATCTGAGGGGACGATCCATTATTTATAGCACTGAGACTAGTAGATAACTAAGAAAACCTAACCATGATTAATCTAATTATCGTTAACAAGACAAGAGTTAATACTACAAACTCCCCCTTGACTCTAATCTAGGGGATCAACAATTCTTGCAGTCTATATGTAGCTCAAAGGGAAGTCCTATAAGGTAAAACTAAGAAACTAGTTTTCCCTCTATGAACAAGAGTTAACTAAGACTAAGTCGTAGACGACAATATGTCAAATAGAGACTACATAAATAGAAATTATTTACATAACTCAATGATGCAAAATTTGTAATTTTGCACAATACCTTGAAAATCTTTCTAGAGGAATCATTATGATAAATACTTCAGTTAATTTAAGTTCTCCATCAAATCCAAGCTTAAGCTCATTATTAGACAATGCATATATGATAAAATGGTATCTGATATCAATGTGCTTCACTTGGTTCTCTGCAATATAAAATACACTCTCGTAAGCACAATGTAGATTCATGTTATCATGTGACAACCCCATTTCAGTGCTCATTGTGGCAGCAAAGGAAGTAATCTGATTGAACAGATTGCTTTTTTTGCTGTCTCTACAGCCACAACAGACTCGGCTGCTGTGGATGACTGAGTGATACACTTTTGAAGTGTGGATCTCCAACTGATGCATCCACCTACGATAGTGAAAACATAATTAGTTGTAGATTTTTTGGTTGTTTGAATCTACTCCATAATTTGCATCCACAAAACCCAAAAGTGTCATTGTATTGACTAACTTTGCATCAAACAACAATCCATGTCCGGTGAAATTTTTAAGATATCTTAGTATCCACTTCATTGATTTTAGTGCGTCTTGCCTAGATTCGACATGTATCTACTCACCTTCCCTACATCAAATGCTAGATCCAGTTGGATGCACCGTGCAATATATAATTAATAATTAAAATATAAATGTATATATTTATAAATTTTGAATAATTATATATAAATATTTATAGATAAAATTATAAATTTAATTATAATTTTGATGTTATTATTTGAAAAAATATTTCAATATAAAAAAATATTTTTTTTATTAAATTTCATAAATTCAAAAAAATGTTGGTTGTAAAAACTTCTAATTTATATTAAATTACTTGATTAAAAAAATTTTCATTGATGCAAGATTCAAGTTAGTTTATTTATCTTTATTTGAATCTATAATGAATTAATGATGTATGTCTATTCTTCACAATTTTGAAAGACTTCAATGAGATTCATCAATATTTTTTTACCTTTTTTTTGTTTGTGACAAGTAAATCATAAATATTATTGATAAATTGAAAAAAATAAATATAGATAAAAAAATACTCTTTTGAATCTCATACATATAATACTTCTTTATGTGTAAAATTAAACTATACTTTGTTATTCATTTTATGTCAAGAAATATGAGTTCATGCAATAAGTTTAATTCAATAGCATAGATTTTAAAAACTATTAAAAAAATATAAAAAAATAAATTTTTCTTTGGAGCTATTAAAAAAAAAATCTTCATATTTTTGAGATTACAATGTATATTATAATTTTAATTAATTTTAATTTTTTTTAGATAATTATCTTTTTTGTTATGTTGATTCAAGCTAAAACTCATCTTGTAGTGTATATCATAGCAAAATCCTAATCATTGAAATGAAATTTAAAAAGATAATTGATATGATTATAATTAAGTTTGTATCTTAATAAAATATGGAGTATAACTCTATCCTAATAACATGGCAAAATTTAATCTTGCATGTTTATCAAATGTGGATCCTATACATGATAAAAAATAATTATTTTTGCATATTTTAAATTTTAAATTTTTTTTTATGACATAAATGTTAAAATATTATAAATATTTTTAAACATCAATTTTAAGAAAAAATAAAAAAAAGTCAACAAAAATTAATGAATGGTTCACAAAAAATTATCTTTAATAGCCGATTCACTAAGTATTACAAATTTGATTGAAATATGTTAATTTTAAGATACTTAATTAATCAATTGTAAACTAATTATTTGTTAAAATCAAAGTTTAATATCTTTTTTTTAATGTTTATTTTTTATTGATGCATTTATATTACAAATTGGATATCAAACATACACAAAAAGAAAAAGAAACATGTAAGTTTTCTATAAATCACTCTCATCTAAAACTTATATTCTTAAAGAAAGTGTTCTGACTTAAAATATTTGAATACCACAAGATCAAACAATCCTAAATGTGGTAAAGGACTAAAATTTATAACATGACTATGTTGTATAACGTCAAGATAGATGAAATTATTATTAGTTATTTTAAAATACATACATTGAATATATCAACAATATTTCTCAAGCTAGAACCTATATGAAGCTTGATATATATATATATATATATATATTCAATGCTATTGACCAAATCATATACACCTAGGTAAAATCTAAAATGATTGTATTTGTACTTAGACAAGTTATTTGTGCCAAATTAGTAATTTGATTTTCATTTTTCATATATAGTAAATCTATTTTAGATTCTAAGACTTTCTCACAAATGAAGTTATTGTACAACTTAATTTCTTTAATTCTAATATGAAATATGAAATTACTAGCAATTGAATGGTAATTATGTGATCACCTTATACAATAATTGATTTGGATAATGACCAATTCATATCGATTAGTAATACTAAGACCTCAATTGACTCTTGATGAATAGTTATATGTAAATCTAGATAACAACCATATAATAGAAACTATGATGAGATTGATGCAAAAGATGTTTGCTTGTATCGCATGGACATTGCTTTGATCTAAGAATGCCCAAGCGCATGGTTGTAGAATAATCTTCATGACCCTTGTGTGAGCTGCTACTATCTCTTTCTCCTCATCACCAATCCACATTTGAGTTTATTATAACCGGTAAAACTCTAGCATAAGAAGATCATGATATTCAGAAACTATACCAATATTCTTGTCCAATGTTCCCAGATAATTGCTTTACAATCTCATTGTACTTTAAAAAAATTCTTCATGTTTTTTTTTTCTAGATATCTCGGAATAATTTTCTAATCATACATTGTATCACAAGACTATATGTAAACCTTTGTGTACCAAAACCATCATACATTCCAATCCATCCTGCCAAATATTTTCAAATTTCAAGAGAATATTTTTTATCATGCAAGCTTGAAATTTGAAAAGTTTTATTCATGAAAACTTTTGATAATAAAAGTTCTGATCACTATACTAACTTTGTGACAATCAATGCAGTCTTGTAACTCTTACTACACGTATAAACTTCACGCTATCACTATGTACTCAAAACTCTACCAATTGAGTTGAGATTTCAATCCAAACACAAGATTGATTGTAAACTATATTTCAATTGAAATATAGTTTACGGATCTATTTCAATTAAAATAGATCCGTCAAAACCCTCGTAAGATTCTTACAATTAACCCAAATGCACTCTAGGGTTTCAATTTCACTTTCCAATTTCAAATCATCACAATAAAATGATAGCCTACTCAATTGCATCCATTCTTCAGCCCACATCGTAGCTTTTGTCATTAGCTTTTCAATCCTCTCCCCAAATCTTTGAATGATCACCGAAAAGATTTCCAAAACTCCTCAAAACCTTGAAGTACTTCACCTAAGTGCCCCATTTGTCCAAAATTCAACTTAAGCACACTACTTAACCATCATATAAAAAATATGATATGCAATGAATAAAGAGTGAAAAGAATAACTCAAAATTGGCTAAGTATGAACAGAACTATAAACGGAATTGGGGAGTTTATAACTTGAGAATAATTCTCCTTGCCAAAGTTTCTAACAATCAACTCCATATGTCTTGCTTTTGAGAAACAATAATGATGGATTGGAACCCACGTGTTGAAAGCCATAACTACCGGCAAGTTTAGATCCATAACACTCAAATTAAATAAAAATATATACTATTAGATCTCAAATTGCACCGTAAGAAATAATTGGAAGAGTTATCGGGTCGGGAGAGTTCATCACTTGTTGCACAAAATTATTACTAAAATGATATACTTACCATGTCCGAAAGTGATCGTAATGAAAATACCGGATGTTGATCCCAAATGGATTAGACATCAGTACATTTGGAGGATCATGTTGTTATCTATTCATGTCCCATGTTAGCTACATTTTGATCAGATAAGCTCCTTAGTCAGCAAAGAGATATTTTAGATTTTTTTCTTCCCCTTTGCATCCTAACCACGCTTTAGATTTGATAAAATCCAAGATAATATCTATTGGAGCCTAATCAATATGATCACTCTACAAAGTAAATACAACCGTGGGCTCATTACAGCCTTACAATGAGCCGTCAGTCATCATGATCTAAAGTATCCTTGTATCTTCAAGAAATTTTCAAAGGAATTCTTTTATTGATTTTGGACAATCCCCAATTACAAGAGTCAAATATACACTAGACGTAAGCTCGTAGAAGTTTTTCTAGAAAGACCTTCGATGACAAAACTCATGGGTTGAATTTCTGATTATCTTCAAAAAAATTTGGACATCTTTAAGGTACGTCAACGCAATATCCACCCGGCTTCGAAAGGTTCCATTCTACCCTGGATACTTATGAACAATTTCATGTCTCACTCTTGCAAATTGAAGATATCCCTTCTACTAATCAAGTTCTATTTATACATAATTTTAATATCTATCCAAATAATTATCTATAGGGATTACCTCCGATACTTCTTCGAAAAGTTATTGCAGTCTTCGATGATAACTCCACTCTCCACGTAAAAGAATCGAAGTTCATCTGTTACCCATGAATGTCTTCTGCGATCTCCTTCCAATGGACGTGCATCGCTTCCTTACATTCGCAACCCATAATCTTGTACATTTCCTTTTGCTTCTTCTTTGAATCACTAGCTGTGTTTCTCATCATAGTCAATCGCCTCAATCTCTTCGCTTCTACTTCATCACACCTGGTGAAAAGATATTGAGAGCATTTATTCGCCTAAACTTCTAATCTAGCCGGTCGCTCTACCTTGACTTCGTGCACTTTCCGCTTCACATTCTTCAATTGTCTTTTGAGTTTTTTATTCTCCATCTCCACAAACTTCAACTCCTCTTTTATCTTACAAATTTCATCATAAGCATGCTTCGCTGCCTTTGCTTTCTTCTTTGCCTTTGCCTTCTATGTCTCTAGACGCTCCACGCATTCATCCAACTACTTGCCGATTTCGCCTCGGTCTGGTGGACCTCCGGCCGACTCTCACTCAGGTTTATCTCCGATGGCTTTTTAGAAGCTCATCGTGAATCTACAAGGATTTAATCTCACCCTATGACCATGACCCTAATGCAAACTCTTACACAAACTTTCAAAGTCCAAGCTCCATTATGCACATTCTCACCAAGAGTAAGATATCACTCAAAAGAAAGGGATACTTTGGTAATCACAGTCTTCATTGAACCAAGCTCCCCAAAACTAAGATCACCACACTATCTTCTCCCAAAACTAACTTCCATTGAAAACTACTTGAGAGATGCTTCTCAACCTCTCTATTTATACTACTTAGAATCTCCCTAGTAACTACAAGTAATCACCATGTAACTTCCTCTTACCAAGTTTAAACGAGGTAGAGATCACAAACCCCAAGGAAAAGGGTACATGACAACATGCAATTGGTACACTTGGATCTTCTAGAAGCCCAACTACTCCATAATTGACTTCTAGTGTACCAAGTCAATCTTGCCCCTAGATTTAAGGGTATTCACCAAGTCCAACCAATGAAAACTAGTCCAAGTCAAGGAAAGTCAAATTACCCATGTGATGGAATCTATTTCTTGATTTCTACTAAACAACAAAATAGTAGTTCTCATCTACCACTCCAAAAGTTACTCTATATTATCCTCCAACTTAACCATAACTAGCTAAACATAGTCATGACTAAGATAAACTTAGGCACAATTTAGATATACTTACATTTTATCCTATATGTACAACCCTGGGTCTTACAGGTCCTTCCTTCCTGCTGCAGTGTGATTCATTATTTGTATCAAATCCATGTAATTGTCTTCTTGAGTATCCCACCCTTGGATGTAGTTTGATGCCATCTTGTTCAATTCCATTAGAAGTGACACAAGTACATTTTCTAGCTTTTGAGCCAACTTCAACACCAAAGAAAACAATTCATCTCCATTAACCTTCAAAGCTTTTACCTTAGGTCGTGATGCCTTTGGTACTAGGTTCTTTGGTTTAGCTTTTTCTTTTAGCTTCCGTTTTTTGTTCACTGGTTCTCTAACTTCTTCCACACTTTGACTTCTTACTATGTTTTCAAAGTTTCCCACCTAGTCTTCCTCGTCCAAAAACAGTCTCCTCAATCTCCCACATTATTTTGTTCAACTCCTCCAAATGCATCTCATTCTTGTCCACTACTATAGATGATTGCAAGCTTCTTCCTCCACTAGGTCCTAGACTTCTTGTCAAGCCATTGTTGGCTACATCCATATTTGGCTCCTTCAAAATGTCCTCTGCATCCATCTAATACTTCTTCTTCTCCTTTGATGTGAGCCACCCCATCCTCGAGAACTTGTGTAACAAGAATGAGGAGATATATACCACTCCCTAGCAAGGGAGTGCTCATAGCAAGGTAGAACCCTTGCTATGAGCTTCTCTCCCATTGTTTGCACATCTTGGGCGAAGATTTCTCCCCAGTTCACTTTGATCAATCCTCCCACAAAGACTTCTTCTATCCTCACCTTAATCACGCTTACATAAATAGTCATGTGCGTTGAGAATAGCTGGTTTAACATGTACATTATCTTCCTTGATCAAATCGATCTTTAATTCATTAGTCCCTTTCCTCCCTCGAGGATCAAATCATTTGACTCATCAAAGTCAAACCCTATATGCAATGTTGATCCCTCCTAGTCAATACCATCCTTTTCCTTGGCATAATCTCTCCCTTATGCCTCAGCCCACAGGATTGCATCCCACGTATGAGGATGTACTCTTAACCCGATAAGATTAGCAACCTTCTTAATGCAAACTTCCTCACACAATTCAAGGCATACATAATCTCATCGCCATGCTAAAAATGCACCTCCAAGGTTTTTCAATCACAATATCTTGTCTATAGTTTAGTCTGGCTTTGGAATCAAAGGTCTTATCACCCATGACAACATCTTTTGCGTTGGCGACAATCAAATAGTCTCTCTCGTTTCGATCAAATTGCAATTTATTTCTTCATTGTGTAAAGCTCGCTTGTTCTACGCACAACTACTTGTCGATACAATTACTAACTCTTATTATACTAATCTTCAAGACTTCTCCCACCGTCTTTAACCTATTCAACTCACTCATAATATTTATTTTCATACTACCCAGCCTATTCGTATTCGACATTCCTCATTTCCTCCGAATATCTCATATTTTATATTGAAAAATAAAAAAAAGGCTTTAAACTCCTTACTAAGGTTCTACATATGCTAAATCATCAAGCTTAAGATGATCTCTTGAGATGGTAAGATGATGATCAACACTGCATCACACAATGCATGAAATTTGTCAAAAAACTCAGTACCATGATCAATTAACTCCTTTGTTTATACAGCAAATTGGTTTAGCACAAAAACTAAGAATGCATAAGATATTCCATCACTTGACTTGTGAGGTAATGACACCAACTCAATTCACTTAGAAAAATGTTCCACCATAACCAACACATATGAATGATGTTGTATAGACAATGATAAAGTTCTGCATTCCAAGCTTCAATAATAACCAAGCATGATATCGGCAAGGCATGTAACTTTGGTGTAGAAGCATTGAATGATGTCAAACACAGTCACATACTATACATCTCACATCAAATTGGTGTATTTTAGTATGCATACCTCTACTTGATAATGACTTCGAAGTAAACTATATGTTTGCTTTACTCCAAAATGACCTAACTTCTCATGAACATGTGAGGCTAATTGCACTCTCAAAGATGAAAGTGACACAACACAAACGATGTTATCATTCCATACAAAAAGAATATGTCTATCTATTAATCTCAATAACAAAGATTTATGTATAAATTGATCATGCTCATTGACACTCAAAATGCCCATAAAAGCACATGTATGAGTATATTTCAACATCATCATGTTATTATGGATACCTTGGCTTACTGCTAAAACATCTTTAGTCTTAATATTCGAGTATAACATGTCCACTTTTTAACCCAAACTCAAAAATTGATAAAATTTTAAACTTCAAAATTTCAAAATAATTTAATTTTAATATTATTATCTTTATCTTAATTTATTAATTTATAATAATAAACTCGATAAAAAATTAAAACTATTGATTTTAATTCAAATGATAAGATTTATAATTTTATATAAAGATATGATGAGAATAAAGACTAAGAATATAATTAATTATTGTAATTAAAAATTTATGAATATTACACATATTTTGGAGTAAATATCATATAATTAAAAAATAAATTAAACATATTGAGTTTTTATAATATCAAACATATGGAGTTTATATCTTAATAAAAAAATATCAAGCATATAATATGTGATGTGATATAATTTAATATAATCAAAATTGATTATATTAATTTTTTTTACAATCATGCAAAATATTAGATATCAACATGAATATTATAAAAAATATTTATATTTTTATAATATTTTTTATTATATAACTTGATTTATGGTCACATAAAATTTAAAATAATTTTTAAAAAATATGTAAAAAATATTATAAAAGTTATTTTTAATTAAAAATATCATTATAATTTATGACTCATGAAAATTATTTTGTATTCAAATGTCTCTCAAAAGATAGTCAAATTATTGTTATAGATATTTTGAGATTGAAAATAAATAATAATTTCTTATTTTAATGTTATTATTTATTTTAAATTATTTATCAAAGCTATTATTTTTATTATTGAATTGAATTGAATTTTTATTATTTATCAGAAATTTCAAATGTAGTTGATGTGAACATCAACTTTCACTTTGCTAGCAACTCGTAGGCCACAATTGTACAAAATCTTAACACAACAATCAAACAAATCTACTCCACATTCATGCAAATGGGATAATTGTCTATTAATATTTCTATATGATATATCTAAGAAAATTGCAAAATCATTCAACTCTACATAAAAATTATCATTGCAACAAGAAGTTAAGTTCAATGTAAATTACATCAGTGAAATTTACATTGAAGATACAATTTTGACGGATTTACATAATTTTGAGATAAATAATATTTTCTTCCCATGATGTCATTGACTATAATTTTTCAAATGAGTTTAGCAATTCGATTTGAAGTCATAGAGGAGTATCTAATGTGTGTTACAAAAAAAATATCGTAGAACCAAATTGATAGATTTCACACTAATATTTTAAGACTCAGCACATTAGACTATTATGCACCATGATCAAGAAGTTTATATTATGTTGTAACATGAGTGAAGTGAGAGCAGGACAGTCGAATAACTCAAGAACTCTAAAGTTGAAAGACAATCTCAATGATTTCTCTTTCTCCATATATAGTCTCCCAAAAGATACAATTTAGATAAGATCCCACATCCATCATTCATCCAACTCCTTGTGGATCGATGACGTAACCGACATAATTATGAGCACACGGATTACGGACGTATAGTTCCAATTAACACTCTAGAAACACAACCTAATGAACACACAGATTGCTGAAGTGACATCTATTCGTAGTCAATTCAATACAATCTATCTCCACCGTATGTAACTTCTATTTTAGTTCTCACTTACTAAACATTGTTACATATGTCCAATTAAGTTGCAGACTCAACAAGATGATTATTATGCATAATGTTCAATTAAATGGCGAACTGTACATAATGAAATATCTCATATTGAATGTTTCAATAGACATGCATCATCATTTTGAATAAGCATTGTGAGTTGATATGAACGTTGTTAGCAATTATCATTATGCTACAAAAATCCATGCTTCAATAGAATAATGCACAAGTCCATAAGAAAGTTGATCATGGACAACAAGAAACACGAGTTGCATTAAAACTAAAAAAAATTATGTACCTCCTAGTAGAATCATATTATCCTTGTGGTTCATAAGATAATTCATGATACTCCGACCACTAAG
This sequence comes from Marchantia paleacea, assembly GCA_014180765.2. Lineage (NCBI taxonomy): Eukaryota > Viridiplantae > Streptophyta > Marchantiopsida > Marchantiales > Marchantiaceae > Marchantia > Marchantia paleacea. The sequence goes on from MUAA02000016.1 coordinate 179,914, forward strand.
CTTGCAAAATTAAACAAGATGTTGAATGATTTTAATACATATAGCATCATAATATACATCATTGTTGCATGAAATATCACAATACATAAATTGTTATAGATTAACAAAAGTATATCACAATTGTCCCCTAATTGACAGTTAGATCACTCCAACATCACGTAGTTATCTAGTTCATCAAAATGATAATTTTTTTGTTAGGTTAAAATAAGATTAAGATAAGTAAGTAGAATGCCACAATGTGTCATTATTAGTTGCACGTCTGCCATTAGTACCATATAACAATCAAATCGCCTATCTTGCTAAGCCTATCAAATACATCTCCATCCTATTATAACTTATGAAATGACATTCATAGTTAAGTAGGTGTACTGAAGTAGGAGGAAATATAATGATTAGAGCTGGAATTGAAATTAACATAGTTTTTATTAGACTAGAATTAGGATAGATAACGCCGTTAATAGAACTAGAGTTCAAGATGTAGAGTTTAAATTAGAATTTTTATGAAATTAATTTTTGAAGTTGAGACTTGGAGAGTATGATTATGATGTAATACTAGCTAATGCAATAAACTGAATTTTTTGTTTGCTAATCTTTATTTACGTAATGATTATAATTAAAATTTTATTGTGGACGTTTTGGGAGTAGAATAAGTTAATGCAAAATCTTTAATTTTATTTTGTGAAAAGAATTGTAAGTTTTTTAGAGCATTATTTTGAGAAGTTTTGATTAATGATATCTTTAATCTAGTTAGTGTTGAGTGTGCAAGCCATTAATGAAGTGAAAACGGTGATAATTCAAAATAGAAGAAATTCAAAGTTTGTGTGATCAATTTTGAAATTTATTTTTTCAAATTTAAAGCTTAATTTTTGAATGGAGAAGGCATGAAGCATTACTCAAAATGAACCAAATGAGTGAATACTCATACTGATGTATGAGTATTCACTTCATTTAGTTCATTTTGAGATCAATAGTGATAAAATGATTTTAAATAAAAATGATTGAAGTTCAAAAACTAATATTTCAAAAGTTTTGAATAAAAAATAGAGTGACTTACTATATGATTATCATATAGTATTTTTTTGATCCAAAATTTGATAATATCATAAATGATGTAAAGTTGTTTATACAAAAGAAGAAATATGAAACATATAGTTTGCATTGTTTGAAATTGGAGGAGAGAGTACTTAGGTTAGCAAAAGGTGCATCCGTAGTGGAGTTCGATACAACCTTGGCCTTTGAGGTTCACAAAAGACTCTAATTTGATGTTAGAGAGTGATGGAGTTGAGCTTGGTGATATCTTGAAGTGTGTATCCACACCGTTGTGGACATGGAGAATATCTATGGGGCCACCAAGGATCCTTGACAACCCTTGGTGGCAAGGTACATTTGGTACCATTGAGTTGGATGACTTCATACATGAGTTTGACCTGTAGGTCTGAAACATGAATACACGAAGAAAAACATGCAATCAAGAATTGATACAAAAAATACGTGGTTTACCTCACTGAGGCTACGTCCACGGAATACACAGAGTCACTTTACTGAATAACCCTAATTGTGTCACTGAGAGCTTTAGCCAACCCTCTTGTATAGTAGTACCAGCCCTAGCCCTAGTCTAACTAAATATTGTCAAACTAACCAGAGTTACTCAAGACATGAGTTAACTCCTAACAATCTCCCCCTTGACTATGTCTTGGGATCTCCAACTCTTGTTATCCATATACATACTCCGCGGGAAGTCCTAGAAGGAAACCTCAAGCATAGATCCTCCTGTAAACAAGGATTAACTAGAACTAAGCCATAGCCTGACTAGGAAGTAGTAAAACATATACAAGAATCCAATAATTGCTAGAATAACTCTTCTAGTGCTCCTTGTGGAAAATCTGCATAGTAGCACAATGCCTCATGAAACTATCTAAAGGAATAACTTTGGTCAAAGAATCAGCTGGATTGAGTTTACCGTCAATCTTGACTAGCTCAACCTTCCTATCAGAAACTGCATCTCTAATAAAGTGATATCTGATGTCAATGTGCTTCATCCTGCTATCCATCACTTGATTTGCTACAAGATGTAAGGTACTCTGACTATCACAATGGAGATTTACAACATACTATTTCAATCCCATCTTAGTGATAAGTCTATTCAACCAAATAGCCTCCTTTCTTTGCTTCATTTCTTTGCTACATATTCGGCTTTCGTAGTTGACTGAGCTATGCACTTCTGCAAGGTAGATCTCCAACTAACGCATCCACCTCCAAGTGTAAACAGATATCAAGTTGTAGACTTTCTCTTGTCCATATCTTGTCCATAGTCAGCATCAACGTAACCCAACAAGGATTTGGCATTGTCCAATAAACCATCAAACAAAAGACCAAAATCCTTAGTACTCTGGAGGTACATGAGAATCCACTTCACAGCTTCCCAATGCACCTTTCTTGGATTTGACATGTACATGCTCACCTTTCCCATAGCAAGAGCAATATCAAGTCTAGTGCACACCATCAAATACATGAGACTACACACTGCCTAGTCATAGGGAATTGACGACATCTTTCCTCTTTCATTTGCATCAATTGGACATTGAGCTGCTGAGAGCTTAAAATGTGCCGCTAAAGGAGTCCACACTCCTTTAGAGTCTGCCAGGTTAAACCTATCAAGCACACACTGAATGTACTTGCCCTGACTTAACCATATCTTCCTCTTCTTCAAATCCATGTGAACATCCATAGCTAATATCCTCTTGGACTTACCCAAATCCTTCATCTTGAATGCAGATTTCAGTTGCCTCTTGCATCTTTCGATGTCGGATTGTTCCTTTGCCAAAATGAGCATGTCATCCACATAGAGTACTAGAATAATGAGGCTAAAGATCTCATTATTCACCTTTTTCATGTAAACACATGCATCAAACACACTTCGTGAAAATCCTTGTGCTTTCATAAACTCATCAAACCTTGCATTCCATTGCCTAGGAGCTTGCTTCAATCCATATAGAGATTTGAGCAATCTACAAACTAACTTCTCCTAACCTTTCTTCTCATAGCCAGTAGGTTGTCTCATGTTGATTCCTTCCTCCAAAGATCCATATAAAAAAGCCGTGACAACATCCATCTGATCCATAACTAGACCAAATATTGCAGCAAGTGCACATACTGGCATTTAATTGTAGCATACTTTGCTACAGGTGAGAAGACTTCATTATAGTCCATACCTTTCTCTTGTGTGAAGCCCTTAGCCACCAACCTGGCTTTGAAGATTCTCTTCTCTTCATCCGTTGGATTATCCTTCAACTTGTACACCCACTAGCTATCAACCAAAGGTTGACCCTTTGGAAGCTCCACCAACTCCCAAGTCTTGTTCTCAACAAACAATCGCATCTCACACTCCATAACAATATCCCACTCAAGCTTATTGATAGAGGCTTGAGATTTTTTATATGAACAAGGTTCTTCTTCTTCCAAGATCAACACATTGCCATCATCATTCTCAGATTCAATATCATTATCCTCAAGAATAGATGAATCAACCCATGTTCCATACCTTTTGGGAGCTCTACTTATCCGATTTGATGATCTTCTAGTAGATGGTTCTGGTTGATCTCCATCGTTTCGTGCTGTTTCTTGAGGTTCAACAATGACAACTTGCTCCTCCAGTTCATGTTGTTCAGGAATTTGCTCCATCTGTTCTAAAGCTTCTCCTTGTGGTGCATCATTAAATCCATAATGATCAATCTCCCCCTCAACAACATCAGTGAGTGGAGATTTTCCCTTGTCAGTACGGGAAGCTTGAGATATCTTCACCTCTTTCAATGATTTGGGCTCATCGAAAGAAACATCCCTACAAGCTACAGGATCCCATAGCTTATAACCTTTCACACCACTTGCATATCCAAGAAAACGACACTTCTTGGATGTAGATCCATCTTGGTCCTATTCTCCTTAGGTATGAGAGGATAAGCTATAAAACCAAAAATTCTCAAATGACTATAATCAGACCTCCGTTTGTGCCTCAACTCAAACAGTGTCAAGAAATTGATTGCACTTGAGACATATTTATCAAATATACTGCGGTATTTATAGCTTGAGCCTAGAATTCATGTGGTAAACCAGATTGACTCAACATATTACGCACCTTCTCCAATACTATTCGGTTGAGCCTCTTAGAAACAACATTTTGTTGCAGAGTATAAACCGTGATGAGATGACGAGTGATCCCCTCCTCTTTGCAGTAACTTCTAAACTCCTAAAAGTATACTCCCCACCATTATTCGAACGTAGATATCTCACCTTGTGTCCAATCTAAGTCTCAACTTGGGCTCTCCAACTTTTGAAAGATGCAAAGACTTCAGACTTTTGTGTGAGAAAATAGATCCACACAAATCTTGAGTAATCATCAATAAACGATACATAGTACCACTTCCCAGAATGTGAGGCTTTAGGAGAGGGTCCCCACACGTCACTATGTACATACTCAAGTAACTCTTTGGAACTATGAGTTCCAACACCAAAGGTTTTTCTATGTTGCTTGCCCATAACGCAATGCTCACAAAATTCCATGTCAACTTTACCTAAACCAGGTAACAAGCCCCTATCATGAAGAAAGTTCAAGTAACTGTTACTCATGTGTCCCATTCTAGAGTGCCAAACATAAGCCATCTCAGGCCGAGATCTGGTAAGATTGACTTCACAACAAATGGTATTGCCCTCTAGTACATACAGATTTCTATGCTTGTGTCCTCTTAAGATAATCTTATCACTTAATCTCACCTCAAGTACTTCTTGTTTAGAACTCCACTCAAGTACTTTTGAATCTAACATTCCAAGAGAGATAAGATTCTTTCTCATTTCAGGTATAAAATTGACGTGAGTCAATGTACGTTTGGCTCTATCAAACATGTGAATCTGGATAGATCCAACACCTTCAATTCTACAGGGTTGATCATTTCCTATAAGAACTAAACCGTTTGATATTGAGAAAGTATGAAAAAACTCTCTATTGTAACAAATGTACTTACCAAAATCTTGAGTCTCCTTATCAAAATCTTGAGCCACATTGGCCAAAGGAGGATCATTAGCCTTGGTCTTCACCCGACAATTCTTCTTAAAGTGACCACTCTTGCCACATTTCCAACAGACCACTGTCTTTCTCTCTTGGGATTTACTCCTACACATGGATCTACCTCTAGATCCAAACTTCTTCCCATCCTTGTCATTCCGTGATTGTGACCGTCCACAAGTCACATTCAATGCCGTACCAGATGAAGAGGATGGAGTAGAGGGCATCATCATCTTCTGTTGTAGGTCATCAGTGAATAAAGCTCTAACCACCTCATTGTAAATGATCGTTTGCCTATCCCGATGAAGCAACACTCGTGACAATGACTAATATGAGGCAAGTAATGAACTTAACAAATGAAGGGTCTTTCCTCTCAACAATTATCTCCTCTCCAAGATTCTGAAGATCAATAACAAGATCACCAAAGACATCAATGTGATCTTGTATCTTCGTACATGAATCTTTCATCTTGAAGCTCATTAGCTTCAAGGAGGTGTACAACCTGTTTGATAACTCTTTGCGATGAAACCGTCGCTGAAGAGCCTCAAACAATAAAGTACAATTGTCATACTCATCAATTTGCTTCAGATCTGAAGGTTGTAAATGAAGTATAACAATACTCACAGCTTGATCTTGAAGGTCCTTCCAGTCTTCGTCATTGAATGTAAAGGGTTTAGGCCTCAATGACTTGCCCAAACTGGAAGCCTTCAACTTGCCTTTGACTTGCCTCTCCTATAGAAGATAGCCACCACGCCTATCATATTTGACAATGTCAAATCCGGCTCCTCCTGTCTTCATGACTGCCATCTCGCTTCGTCTAGTGCGTGAACTCGTCCTTTATGTAGTTCGGTCGTCAATTGGAACCTTCAAACTTGACTTCTTTCCACTCATATGAGAAAAATGGTAATTTATCATGGGTAACAATCCCTAAGCCACAAGGGATACCTCTGCTCTGCTTACTGCTGCTACTACCACAAACAACAAAGGCACGCACGCAATCCTCCTTTGATACATGTGTGCACACAAGTCCTTCCTCTATGTCTCAGCTCCAGTAGACCTCGTCCACAAACTGCTATTGCACCTCAACGTCGACGTCAAATGACTTTGTGTGATAATCCATTATAAGCTTCACTTTCTCCTGTTATTGAACCTTAGACCCTACGTCTAGTTTTTGACTGAAGAGCTGCGTCTGACCCATCCTCCCGAATGTGGAGAATTTGAGATCTGTGATGAATCCCGCATATCAAAAGGCTATGCCTCTAATCCACCTCTAAGCTTTTATCTAGAAATTTGACGTTGGAAGCCTCACCCGATCAATGTGATCTGGTGTGAAATCATTCTCATTGCATCTCACCCAAAGAACTTAGATGCCAAGCGGCAGACAGCTCGCAGACGTTCACGTGTAAGATCCACTGTGGCTGACCCAACCCCACCTACTAAGTGACATAGCCTGTAATGAAGTCAATTGCTTCCTCGAATGAATTGATACAGCTCCAACTCAAAAGGCGAAGTAAATGGCTAGATCTGGAATCCTCCAGGGCAAGATGAAATCGATACTCCTAGCAAATACATATATGCAAAGTTGCACCAAGCCACAAGGCTGGTCTGCAAAGCTCATGCAATGAACGTAGAGCACATAGACACAAAATCAGAGCAGGTCAATTCCCGGAGGAAAGACTAATAATCCGTGACCACACACGCCTAGAACACTACCTAGGCGAATGACATCGTCGCGAAGCACCACCTTCAGGGAAGCATCCACACAAAAGCAATCAATCCAACAGTGGCATTGAATCTTGGCGTCAGCATGAGCATGTAGTTTTGTAAACTCTGCCTCGCCTCCGTTCCTCTTGCCACATTACAAGCGCTACTAACAAACCACGTTCGATATCTGCCAATCCTCTTGAGCTCCTCACTACCGCCTTTGCTTCTCTCCCGCAAACCCTTTAGTTTGAGCCGCTCAACAGCGTCCGGTTACGGGGACAGGAAAAATCCCAATCGCTCTGATACCAATTGTAGGTCCGAAACATGAATACATAAAGAAAAACATGCAATCAAGAATCGACACTGGAAATATGTGGTTCAACTTACTGAGGCTACGTCCATGGAACACACAGAGTCACTTTACTGAATAACCCTAATTGTGTCACATAGAGCTTATGCTAGCCCTCTTATATAGTAGTACCAACCCTAACCCTAGACTAACTAAATATAGTCAAACTAACCAGAGTTACTCAAGACCTGAGTTAACTCCTTACAGACTCATGGTGTGATTTACAATGCATGCGCAACTCTATATTGTTTAGTCCATTTATGGCTTGAAAGAGATTATTCCAGCATTTAGAGGGCACGTCGATGGATGATTATCATGAGTTTCGACGTGAACACCATGACAAGATTGAGTTCTCGAGACAATATTAATCTCTAAACTACATCTCTATTACTTAGGGTATAATGTTCGGTGGTACACGTTCATCCTCTACACATGACATTGATGATATAGTTGGATCTAGTCAAGTCGAAAAGAGTTTAGAGATCCCAACCTTAAATCAAATTTTAGAGTTCTTTGCACGGTAGAGGAGAGACTACCAAGGGATGAGAACTTATAAGCTATGAGGCTTGAAAGAGTTTCAACGGAAGACTAGGGAGAGTCTTTGAGAGACGTATACTCGAATGCGTTGGTTAATCAATGCTACCCATGGGGTGATAGAGCCAATATTGGTATGGGATATTGGACAAGGAGTTGAGACGTAGAGTGAGAGATGCCACCTTACTACAGGAGACATCATCAACATTGGCCATAGTATTTTGTCTCGTTGAGCATTGTCTCATAGGACATTTCTTCGCTCTGAGAACGCCTGAGCACCTGGCTCTGGAAGAACCCTCTTGAACCTCGTGTGAGTTGACAATCTATTCTTCTTCTCCTCAACACTTCACATTCGAGTTCATTACAACCGGTAAAACTTTAGCGGAAGAAGATTATGATATCTAATGATTGGACCAATAACTCTTGCTTAAACTTCATAGAAAATTTCTCCACAACCCTTTCAATCTCTCGGAAAAGTTTCATATGTTTCTCTGTTCTAGATCTCCCAGAACAATTGTCGATTTACACAGTGTATCATAAGGCAATATGGAGACCCCTCTGTACTAAAACCATCACACATCCCAATCCTTGACTCCAATTGCTCTCAAATTTCATGAGAAAGATACTTATTATTTGAACTTCAACTGTATTTTTATTTACAAAACTTTCTAATATCAAAAGATATGATCTCTGTACTAACCGTGGTGGTCAAGACAATCTTGCAACTCGATTTGTATACACAAACTTTAAGCAATCACTCCGTACTCAAAACTCATCCAATTGAGTGTAACCAATCTTGGTTAGTCATAGTTAGTTTTGCCAAAGCGTAGAGTGTTCACTAGATCACAAAAGGACAAGATAGTGGTGTGCACTATCCAAAAAGTAAAAGGGTAAATGACGAGGTGGCTACCATGCATTGGTGGATGAGATTGTGTGCTAGACGTTTGTTAGGAATTGGTTAGGATAAGATAACAAAACATGCAACCTACGCATGTTAGCCATGTGGCATAGTTTGGATTTCGGACTCCTCTAGTCCACAATTATATAAAGCAAGGAGAGGTCTTGAGAAGACCATCTCTCATCTTGGAAGTCATTCCGGAGTCATTGCATTCAGTGTTACAATGGTATCAGAGCAGGCTTATTGTTCCTATGAGTGTGGATCACCCCTCTTGGAAGAATAGTCTGGTTGGTACAATTATTTGAGGAGAGAGAGTGTTTGTTAGAGGCCGGGCAAAGTGGCCATTGAGCTGCAAGTAGTGGAAGGGGTTATTGTGGGTGCGAGGTTATGGATGGGGAGATAGAATAGTACCGAGATTCACATTTCTTAATCCTTTTCATGTCAAACTGTTATACATTGAGAGAGCAAGGTTGACTCACTATTTGGTTTATCATTTTGGTGCCAACTTCATGGACCAAGTGATGAGATCTCGAGATCCTGTTATCTTACCTATAGTCACCTACGATGTTACTTGGGATCTCACGAATTACATTTTAGTTTAGAGATGGACCTCAATAGACCACCACCAGTGAGATTCAACACACGGTGTGAAATCTATTGTGTATCATCATAAAGCTATGTTTCGGAGCCTAGTTATTAGAAACTTTGGAGAGGAGTATTACCATGAGGTGATAGCATCACCTATTCCTTTTGTGTTGCCAATCTTGAGAAATTGGAGAGTGTTCATCTTAACCCTTTACTCAGAGAGAGTGGACGGAGACGAATCATGGAGGACACTTTGAGAGAAATGATTCAGGAGTTGAGAGATTTGAGAAACGTATTTGAGCAAAGTCAGACTCAAGTACAAGAGTTAGCTCAAGAATTAACAAAGATCAAAAGCGAGAGGAATGGAAAATGAGAGAATGAGAGAAACTCCAATGGAGATGGAGACGTCACCATCCATGGTGGAAAGTGAAGAAACAGTGAGAGCCCGTGCTCTTGAAGCCCAAGCAACACAACGAGCAAGAGAGCTAGATCTTCAAACATCCATGATTCTGAAGATGACAAAAGCTTGTAAGATAGAACCTTACCGAGGTAGTCGAACCATGGGAGTTTTGGAAGGTTGGATTGAGAGAATGGAGTACCATCTTGCTTTGTTCAATATCAATGATCACATTGCAGGTCTTTTTGTTCGTACTTTGTTGTTGGAGAAAGCATCTACTTGGTTTCGGGGTTGGATGATGGAGCTCAATGAGTAAAGGCCAACAAAGTTACTTGGAGTGCAATGAAGCGAGGTCTTCTTCAGAATTTTCGCTAGCTTGATGCCATCATCACGGCACGGATGAGGTTGTGGGAAACTTGAACAGAAGGGAAGTGTGGAGGAGTACATTGAGGAATTTCGAGATCTTCGAATTCAGATACGAGATATGAGTGGATCTGAAGCCCTTGATATATTCAAGAGAGGGTTAAAGAAAAAGATTCAACAGGAGGTGATTCGGGACAATCCAAACAACTTGAACGAGGCTATTGCTTGTGCACAACGAATGTCCAACGTTTATCACAACGGTGGAGAGGTATCAGTTCCCTCGAATCAATACTATGGACCCATGACTATGGAGTTGGGCAACATAAGGAGGAGAGAAGATTTCATTCCAAGGGGAGTGAACGCACAAGGAGGAGATCGTCAGACTTCGAATCCTCATCGAGAAGCAAATTCAAGAGGAGGAGACGGAGTGGAGGGAAGACGAGAAATGAGGCAGTGCTATAATTGTGGAAGATTTGGTCACATTGCCATGAATTGCCGCACCCGAAGTTCTCAAAAAAGGAGCTAGACCCCTATCGACGAGCTCTCAACAATCTTGAAGGTGGAGACGAAGTGACCGATGGAAACCCGGGAAACAACGAAAGCACCAAAGTAACCTTGCCTCGCGGCCTTACCGGGTTCGATGAAAAGGAGGAAGGGCGAGGGAAGGAAGCACAAACATGAGGTAAATGGTTTGAGAAAGAAGGAAACATGTTTGATTGTGACGGATGGCGAGATAGAAGGAGTAAAAGTGAGAGTATTGATTGATCCAGGAGTTACAGAAAATTTCCTATCTCGATCTATTGCTATAAAGTTGGGATTAGCTTTAGAGAAAGATGAGAGTGAAAAGGTAGAGTTGTCAAATGGGCAAACAGAGAGCATTGCTAGGAAAGTGGAGTTGAAGATTGGGCAATACAAGGAATTGTTGGAGTGGAGAGTAATTCGATTAGCTCGCTATGATGCTATTTTGGGTATGCCTTGGATGGAAAAATATAATCCTGAGGTAGATTGGCGAAGGAAGATAGTAAAAACTAAGAGTTGGAGGATCTTTGGAGATAGACTTAGATCAGGACACAAAAACTTACCTCTTTATGTGATAGGAAGAACCGCTATCAGTCACAAAGATGTATGTTTTTTGGGCCTAATAAGAAATGTAAAAGCCTCCAAAAAGCAATCTTTTATACATGAGGAGTTAACTTGTATCTTGAACGAGTTTCAAGATGTTTTTCTAGATGATTTGCCTCCAGGTTTACCACCAAGAAGGAGAGTGGATCACAAGATAGAGATCTTACCAGGAAGTTCACCTCCTTGTAAAAGTCCATATCGACTTTGCACCGAACTTTTGGAGAATGCAAGGCACAATTGGAAGAGTTGTTGGAGAAAGGGTTTATCCAACCTAGTGTGTCACCATATGGAGCTCCAGTATTGTTCGTGAAGAAGAAGGACGGCTCCATACGGATGTGCATGGACTATCGTGCTCTAAATCAACAAACGGTGAAAAACAAGTATCCATTACCGCGAATGGATGACTTGTTTGATCAACTTCATGGAGCTAAGTATTTCACCAAACTTGATCTTAGAAGCGGATACAATTAGATCAGAGTGGCAAATGAAGACATACAAAAGACAGCTTTTAGAACTAGATATGGTCATTTTGAGTATCTAGTTATGCCATTTGGTTTAACCAATGCCCCTGCCACATTCATGGGACTGATGAATGATATTTTTCGTAAATATCTAGATAAATCAGTGATTGTATTTTTAGATGATATCTTGATATATAGCAAGTCCTTACAAGATCATCAAAAACATCTACGAGAAGTACTCCAAGTGTTGAGAGAAAATAAGCTCTATGCTAAGATGTCAAAATGTGAGTTTGGCAAAAACGAAGTACATTACTTAGGCCATAGAGTTAGCGCTTATGGCATCCAAGTCATGAGTGACAAAGTGGAAGCCATTCAAAATTGGATTGCCCTGAGAATCAGGACTCAACTACGTAGTTTCTTGGGTTTAACCTTTTTATAGAAGGTTTCAGGGAAGCTTTTGCTCGTATTGCTCAAGCTTTAACAAGTCTCTTAGGCCAAGGGCAGAAATGGCAATGGGGCACTCCAAGAGATTGCATTTCAGGCTTTGAAAGATGCGCTCTTACATGCACCAATCCTTAAATGGTACGAACCTGGTAGACCAACAAAACTTTGCTACGGATGCATCAGGTGTGGCAGTTGGAGGAGTGTTACAACAGGAGTGGAAAGATGGATGGCACCCAATCGCTTTCTTTTCACGGAAACTTTTGCCGGCGGAGCAAAATTATCATACCACAGAGAGGGAGGAGTTAGCCATTGTCTTGGCTACTAAACATTGGAAGCACTATCTCGGAGATAAGGAGTTTGTGGTTGAGACAGACCACAAGCCTTTGGTTTATTTAGTAACTCAAAAGGACCTCTCCAAGCGGCAGATTCTTTAATTGAATACGAAAATGTTTTTCATCATGAAGATCGTGTATGTGGAGGGGAAGAAGCAACTTGCCAATGCATTGACACGAATGCCATGCATTAATCACATCACGGATAAGGAAGATTCACTCTGAATGGTGGGAGAACCCGAATCGAGCTACCAAGGAGGATGAGGAGATTGCACAAGCCCTTCAAATAGGTCGAGCACATTTGGAACGGGGATTGGCGTTCTACAAGGGAAAGATCCGGATACCCTCGGATGTTGCCCTTCTCAGACAACAATGTTAGAGGAGGCACATGATTCGACTATTGCGGGCCATGTAGGAGTGGAGAAGACCATTGAAGGCGCCCAAAGGGTATACTTTTGGCCAAAACTAAGAGAGGACATCACCAAACTATGTTCGAAGTTGTGTGGCTTGTCAACAAAATAAGGCTAGCAATCTAAAAACCAAAGGGTCTACTACAACCTCTACCAACACCGACTAGAAGATGGGAGCACGTCAGTATGGACATTGTATGTGAGTTACCAATGACGTCTATGGGTTATGATTCTATAGTTGTTTTTGTGGATAAATTGAGCAAGATGATCCATATTAGGCCCACAACAAAGGCATTCGCACCCGAACTTGCTTTCGAATTTATATGGATGCAGTTTTTTGCGCAAACATGGCTTAGCTAGAGTCCTCATCACTTAGATAGGGGGGCACTCAATTTACTAGCATGTTTTGGAAAACCCTATTTGGGCTATTCAAAACAAAACTAGCCATGTCCACAGCTTATCATCCTCAAATAGATGGGCAAAATGAAAGAGAAAATAGGACTATTGAGGACATGCTTAGAGCTTTCACTTTGGAAGAGCAAGACGGTTGGGATGCACTTTTACCCTTGATTGAGTTTGCTTATAATAACTCAATCAATGCATCCACAAAAGTCAGCCTTTTCTTCTTGATGTATGGAGAACACCCTATCACACCATCTAGCTTGGTGAGTGTAGATCACATGCAAGAACCATCAACCCAAGTTGAAGCGGTGAACGAGTTTGTGGCACGAGTCCAACGAGGAGTACATCAAGCAAAGCACAAATTAGCCATTGCCCAAAATCGGCAAAAACAATATGCTGATGCTCATCGACGACATGTGGAGTTTCAAAAAGGCGATCAGGTGTGGTTGTCTACTACCAATTTGTCATTAATAGGGGTTCGAAAGTTCAGTCCACGGTTTATTGGACCTTTCTTGATTGTCCAACGGATTGGAGAAGTTGCCTACAAATTAGAGTTGCCAACACACATGAAAATACATCCCGTTTTTCATGTGTCTCTCTTGAGGAAGTATACCCCACGATCTCCTTCCTTTGGCAACCCATATCAACCTCCTCCTTTACCAACCATGATTGATGGTGTAGAGGAATATGAGGTTGAGAGAATCCTCAAGAAACGGACAAGAGGGCAGCGGAACACCAAAGTGGAATATCTAGTCCAATGGAAAGGTTATCCACTTTATGAAGCTACTTGGGAACCATTGGCAAATCTTACAAATGCCAAGATACTTGTAGAGACTTTTGAGTCTTCTTGCAACGAGGACGTTGCGACTTAAATGGGGGGAGGTTTGTAACCAATCTTGGTTAGTCATAGTTAGTTAGCCAAAGCGTAGAGAGTTCACTAGATCACAAAAAGACAAGATAGTGGTGTGCACTATCCAAAAAGTAAAAGGGTAAATGACGAGGTGGCTACCATGCATTGGTGGATGAGATTGTGTGCTAGACGTTTGTTAGGAATTGGTTAGGATAAGATAACAAAACATGCAACCTACGCATGTTAGCCATGTGGCATAGTTTGGATTTCGGACTCCTCTAGTCCTACAGTATATAAAGCAAGGAGAGGTCTTGAGAAGAACATCTCTCATCTTGAAGGTCATTCCGGAGTCATTGCATTCAGTGTTACATTGAGTCAAAATTTCAATCCAAGCCCAAGCTTGAGTCGTAAACTATATCCCAATTGATTCAGATTTCTCAAAACCCTTGTAGGATTCTCAAAAACACCCCAAAAACACTCAAAGGTCTAAATTTCTCTCTTTATCTTTGAATCATCATATTAGAGTGTCAAATCCTTAAAATCCATCCATTCTTGAGCACACGTCGTAGCTCGTCCCATCAGCTCTCCAACCCTATCTTCAGATCTTCGAATGTCGCCTTGAAAGATCTCCAAAACTCTTCAAAACCTCAAAGAAGTTGTCCAAGTGCCCTCATTGGCCCAAACTCCAAGACCAATGAGAATGAAGAGTGTTATTTTGACCTCTCGTGTGGCCAAATGAGCTTCATATTAACTTAGAGCTTAACAACTATCCTAAACACATTACTTAGGCATCCTATACACAATATGAGTTGCCACTAATAAAGAGTCAAAATGACAACTCGAAACCGAATAAATATGAACGGAACTACAAACGGAACCGGGGAGTTTATGACTTGAGAATAATACTCCTCGCCAAAGTTCCTAACAATCAACTCCCTATGGCTTAATTTTGATAAACAATAGTGATGGATTGGAACCCACATGTTGAAAGCCATCACTACTGGTTTGTTCAGATCCATAGCGCCCAATCTAAATCAAAACATTATCTTTGTTCGTCCCAAATCTAACAGAGGGAAACAACTGGAAGAATAATCAGGTCTGGAGAGTTTATCACTTGTTGCAGAAAGTTATCTCCAAAATGTACACTAACCACGCACGAAAGTGATCACGATGAAGACATCGGATGTTGATCACAAATGGATTGGACATCGATATATCTGGAGGATCATGTTGTCCTCTATCCATGTCATACGTCGGCTCCACTTCGATCAGATAAGCTCCTTAGTTAGCAAAGTGATGTGTCTCGCTCTCTCCCATACCCTTTCTATCATGACTGCGCTTTATATCTAATAAGGTCCAAGATAATATCTCTTGGAGCCTTTTCAACATCCTGATCCTACAAAGTTGATCCAACGGTGGACTCTTAACAGCGTTATAGTGCGCCGTCGGTTATCCTTACCTAAAGTATCACCGTCATGACAACAGCTCTGAAGATGACACATGTCATCATCTTCTCATAGTAGTCACGTCACAACACGACACCGGTTCCCAAGTTGATTCATATGATGGATATCCCTTCCATTGAACCAAATACTGAGCTTTTGTGTATTTATGACCCCTAATTCATTTTTTGAGAATCTTGTCAACCTCAAATTGTGCATGATATGCTACCATAGTAGGTAGTTGATGGATTGAATTAAAGGGCTGATGGATTTGTGAACTTCTTGGGACGTGGTACATATTTTCATAATTGTGACACATGAAAGATGAGATTTAATTTCATATGCAATGGAAGCTCTAACTTGTAAGACACCTCGCCAACAGGTTTCAACACCACAAAAGGACCAATGAATCGAGGGTTAAATTTTGGTGTTCCTACAAGTGACAAATTGGTTGTGGATAATCAAACTTGATCTCCTTCCTGAAAATTCACCTCCTTGCGATGAGCATCCGCATATTACTTTTGTTGATTTTGAGCAATTACCAACTTCTTCTTTGTTTGATGTAGTACTTTGTGTATGTGCTCCACGAAATCATTGACTGCCACAACTTTGGTTGGAAACTCTTGCCCTTTAGGCATTCTCAACAAACTAGAAATTGTAAAAGGATGAGCACCAAATATCAGATAAAATGGAGACACTTTTATGGATGCATTAATAGAAGTGTTATATGCAAATTTCACTAGAGTCAAAAGAGTATCTCACTCTTGTTGTTACTCCAAGGTGAATGCTTGTAGCATATCCTCTATTGTTCTATTGGCCCTCTCTGTTTGACCATCAGTTTGAGGATGATAGGTTGTATACATTGCTAACTTTGTTTTGAATAAACCAAACAAGGTTATTAAAAACAAACTTGTAAAATGAGTTCGTCTATATGTGATTAAGACTTTGATTAATCTGTGATTCACAAAAACTGCGTTTAGATACATATGAGCAAGTTGTGGTACCGTCATTGTCTTTGTGGTAGGTCGGATGTGTATCATCTTATTAATTTATCCACAAAGATCACGATTGAATCATTTCCTAAAGAGATTTTTGGTAACTCACATACTAGATCCATAATAACATGTTCCCTTCGTTGTTCGGGAATGGGAAGGGGTTGTAATAAAGCTGATGGTTTTTGATTCCCCGCCTTATTTTTTTGACATGCAACACAGCTTTGAACATATGCCTCCATATCTTCTCGCTCCCTTGTCCATTAGAACACTCGTTGTATGCTCTTCAAAGTCTTTTTAGCTCCCACGTGCCCCACAATGGTTGTATCATGATTTTCTGACAATACCATTGTACGTAAATCTAGATCTTATGGGATCCATATACGCTGCTCATGAAATGCTAGACCTGGAACCTTTGCCGTATTTGCTTGAAGTGCTTTCATGATCTCCTCATCCTCCTTTGTTGCAGCCATCATTTGAGACCACCAATCAACTTGGATTTTCACCTCTATGATGTTGTTGATACACGGTATTTGTGTGAGATCATCTGCAAGTTGTTTCTTGCCCTCCACATACACTATCTTCATGTTGAACTATTGACGTCATTCTACCCTTCGTATTTGTCGTTTGAAGAGATCTTTCTAGAGGGAGAAAAAGGCAACCAGATGCCGACCATCCTCCCATTCATGTTGAAAAATTCCACCCACTGTTGTACCTGATGCATTAGTAGCCAACTTGATTGATCAATTAGGATCATACCACTTGAGAATAGGTGTATGCAAGAGATCATCTTTCAAACATTGAAAGATGCTTGAAAGATGTTTGAAGCATTGTGTGGTTCCCCATCTCCATTTTTGACCCTTTCCTAGCATAGATATTAAGGCTTGGGCAAGGCGTGCAAAAGCTTTAACAAATTTGCAATAAAATCCGGTAAGACCTAAAAAACTCTTTAGCTGAGTTTGAATCTCTGGTATTGTCCATTTTTGTTTGGCTTCTATCTTCTCACTCATCACTTGGATTCCCTCCATTGTGACTCCATTGCCTAAATAATCTTCTTCTGATTTGCCAAATTCACATTTTGAAGCTTTGGTATATAACTCATTCTCTTGCAAAACCTGAAGTACCTCTCGTAAATGTCACCTATGATCTTCTAAGGTTGCATTATATACCAAAATATCATCCAAAAAGATAATAACACATTTTTCTAAATAAGGACGAAAAATATCATTCATTAATCCCATGAATGTGGCAGGTGCATTAGGGAGATCAAAAGGCATCACTAGATACTCAAAGTGACCATACATAGTACAAAAAGCTGTCTTTTGAACATCTTCATTAGCAATTTGAATCTGGTTGTACCAGCTCCTCAAATCCAGTTTGGTGAAGTACTTCGCCCCTTAAAGTTGGTCAAACAAATCATCCATTCGAGGTAATGGATACATGTTTTTCACCATTTGTGGATTCAACCCGCTAGCCAATGCACAATCTCATACTCCCATCCTTCTTCTTCACAAACAGCACAGGGGCTCCATAAGCTGAAATGCTTGGTTGTATGAACCTCTTTCTCAACATCTCATCCACTTGAGCTTTACATTCCTCCAACTCATTTGGAGACAAACGATATAGAGCTTTGCAAGTTGGAATACTTCAAGCTATCACCTCGATCTTGTGATCTACACACCTCTTAGATGGCAATCCTGCAGGTAGATCATCTAGGAAGACATCCTTATACTCCGTAATAATATCGCTCAATGAGTCCGGAATGTAAAGATTGTCCTTAGAACCAACAACATCTCTTATAAGTCCCAAGAAACATATATCACATCTAGAAATGGTAGTCTTACCAATCACAAAGAGAGGTAAGCTTCTATTCTCAGATCTGCTTCTATCTCCATACTCTGTCTCAGCAAACCTGACGTCTCCTCTTCTGGCTCTTCATACTTCCTCATACGCCAATTTCAACTGCTAATGCTCCTTCTCCATGACGGATTTTTGACTCTCTAACCGCTTCACTGACTCAGCCAACTGTTGAGTCACCTTCCTCTGGTCTTCCTTGCCTTGCGCTGCATAGTCCATGGCCCTGATTAGGTCCATATATCCGTCCTCTTGGGGGTTCCACCCTTGGATATAACGGGATTCTAATTCGTTCAGCTCCATGAAGACGGGTATGGCCACTGCCTTGATATTCTACGTCAATTGAAGGTACGAAGAGATTGTCTCTCCTCCTACCTTAGAAGCTTTCATCTTCAGCCGCGAATTCTTTGGGGTAGGGTTCGATGAATACGTAGCTTGTTTCTGTTTCTTCGTCTTCGTCGCGGGCTCTGTAGCTATTTCCAAACTAGGGCTTCTCTTTCTTCATGACCCTCCTGCTTCACCGCGTCCTCCCTCTGATGCTTCTATCTCCAAAAGAACATTCTCTAGTTCCCCCAAAGATGCATCGTCTCCCTGTCAACTTCTCTTTAGCTGCGATGTTCATGACCCCATGGAACCCAGACTTGTCGTTGACACACTACTTGCTGCTTCCAAGGGAGGCTTGGTTCTTGATTCCTCTGCTCCCAGGTGGTACTTCTGTCGTTCGTGAGGAGTCAACCAGCCTATCCTCGAATACATATGGACCAAGAATGAAGAAATATACACGACTCCTTTTTCTCCCGAACGTAGTTTCTGTCCCATGGCATGTACATTACGAGCAAATATCTCCCCCCAATTGGCTCTAACGGATCCTGTCACAAACCCTTCAACAATCCTCACCTTATGCATACTAACGTAAGTAGTGCGCTGAAGCGAGAAGAATTGGTTCAAGATGTACATTTTCTTACTTCGAAAACCATCCTTGATAAGGTCGATTTTGTATCCGTTCGTTCCCTTCCGTTCCTTTGGGTCAAACCACTTCGATTCATCGAAGTTGAACCCAGAGACCATAGTTAAGGCCTCCTAGTCAATTCCATACTTCTCGTCCTTGTAATCACGCCCAAGCGCTTCCGCCCATAATATTGCATCCCACAAATATGGGTAACCTCGTCACCCGATTGGATTTCGTTCCTTCTTGGTCCGAACTTACTCACACAGCTCCAGACAGACATAGTCCGAGCGCCATGCTAAGGACGCTCCTCCCAATTCTTCCATTCTCTCTAATTCACGCGCGGTCCAATCAGGTTTTGACACCAATGGCATGTACGCTCTGGATGCTCATGAGGGTTGGGATTCAAACAAACCAAAATGCAATCAATCTTAATGTGAGTAAAATCAAGATGTGAGTAAGTTGCAAACATTCATTGAACTTGCAAGCTTTAATTATCGATATGTATGAGGAGTTAGCATTATTACCAAAACCTTGACAAAGTTAACAAATGTGGATTAAAAATGACATTGGGGAGATGAATATGAGAAAACGTTTGTTGAGTGCAAGGAAAGATTGATATTTGCATCTATTTTGAAAAGACCCAGTGAGAGGTTGTACATTTTAGATACATATTGATTGGAGTACATTGGGTCTTGGAGTAATGCTCATCCAACATGATAATAAGTGTAAGTAACTTATGGTAGTTTATGAAAGACAATATAATAGAGCAACAAAGTCAATGTATAATTTTTATGAAGAAAAACACCTGACAATCATTTGTGTTATGACACATTTCAAATGTTATATGTTTGGAAACTCCTTAACACTCAGTATCAATTATTGAAATAGTTGATGAAATAACACAAGCTCATATGTAAGTTTGTATATTGAGTTCTCATTTTACAAGATCATGCTTTCACAATTATGTATCAACATGGAATGATGAATTGTGATATGGATATGTTAAATAAAAATTCAAGTAAGAATCAAATTTACGATACTAGAAACATTGGTACTAGAAGTAAATGATGTTGAACTAACATGAATATGCTATTTTGAATATGTTGACCTTTGAAACCTTGGTGATATTACTCAAATTTAATGGTGAATTTTTAAATATATAATATTATATTTGGATAACATAATTTTAACAAGATGTACAATTTTTTTGGTAAAATATGAATTTTTTGTATAAATTCAGTCATTTCTTTGATAAGTTTACTGCTTTCTGGACTAACGACCCATTAGATCTTGTACAAGATCACATCCAAATCATGGCGATGATATTTGTATTCATGTTCATGACCCGATGCGCCAAACATATTAGCATTACATCAAGATATTATTTTAGAACGTTGTTATGTTACCTTGTATTCCGTCACCTCACGAAGCCTAACTTCCGGAAATCAAGGACAAGGAGGTGCTTACAAGTTTTACATAAATGAGTTGATACATGGGGTGATAAAGACAAGGTAATAATACGAATACGAAATAATACAAATATGATGGTTCATATTAGGGGTTTAGCATGCATAGGATGGAAGCAACTCAAATCTCTACCAAAGGGACACAATAAAATAACAAAAAGTGATGGGAAGACCCCATCAAACCGTACAGGGATGGATCCGTAAAATGAGGTTAGATCCCAATAGAATCACACTCGGATATATGTCATCCGACACATAAGATATCCCCATTACGAAGGTCAAATGGTTTACATATAACATGAACATCCAAATAAACATCACGTAACATGATAACAAGCAACCAACCCAAGAATAACCACAACGGTGGAATGCAAGGTGGAGACCTGCTGTTGTCATGCAAGTGGTGGGAGAATTAATCGTGCAGAATGGAGGAAACAGTGTGACGCAAAAACGCATACGAAACTATACAGATATATAATTCAACGTTGATTAGCTTGGTTTTAGGCAGGGACGGTTTCTGTTGAACGAAGGAATCATGAATTATGTTCACAGTCACTCACGAATCAGACTGTTGCTTAATACTATTGTTTCCTACAGAGTAGAGAACAAAGGTTGTCTACACAAGAACTACCCGTCCACATCCTTTCCCAGATAAGATTCTTAAGAAACAATGCCAGGAACGTAGCACACGAGGGATAAAAACACGGGCTTATAACGATAGCAACCACCATGAACACGATACTAACTCGATGCCCCGTGATTTCGCCACAGGGTTGGTCTCTATATTTCGACACTTCGAAGCGGGCTGATGTGGCTCCCTAATACAGAGCAAAGATCTTCATACCTGAAACCTAAACAACACTGCAAAGAGTGCCATCTATTGTTAGTTGGATATTTCCTGAATTGACTTACCTTTAGTCCAGAGTCAATAGGACCTACGAAAAGAACCTTTTGCGCAGCACAGTCGTTAGGTTTGAGATGAAATCAAGTGACCAACTGTCCAATAAACATTCAGAAGGCACTGTTTTCCGTGCGGTCTTGAAAGCATTCCTTATATCCTCCAGCTGCTATTCGTTCTGAGCAAAATTTGCGCCGTGTCTTGATTTATAACGCAATCAATCTTATCTCCAATACAGGCCGAGATACCTTCTCTGCTCCCGACGAATCGTAAAGCAGTAAGAGCTTCAACTGACAACACTGCAGGACTTAGGAAAGGAAAAATCTTTGTTATTCGGTATTTAAACAAAATTCGAAGAGTGGGAAGCACAGGAAGACCTAACATACAGCTTGCTTCTCCTATCAAATGGTCCAACAGACACAAGCTTGACGGTGACGGGTAATAGACTGGAAGAACGGGTGCAACAGAAAGTATCGAGCGGGACGAGGGACAAGACTAAGCGCATCTGGATCTTTTCGAAACTGCACGCACTGATAGACAATGAATGTAATACACTTGGCAACACTCATCAAAGTATAACACAACCATCTTACTGAGCAAATGGCCGAAGATGCCATACCAGCCGTACGAGGATGACTTCGAGTTGATTTCAAAGTAAAGCAATACCTCCGTGAAGGCCGAGACAGATGCATTATCTGAGTCACCTTGAGTGCACATTGCCCGCAATCGATCTCGAAGCAATCATTGTGGGAAACGGATCTGTATCAATCCGATCTCTTACATAAAGAAGAGAACGCGAGTAAATTTCACCCACAACTTATCCTCTTACCCAAACACACAGGCCAAAAAATCTGGCTTGAGGACGAACCCGACAAAATTACCCAGACTAAATTTCCAAATTAAGAACTCGCAGGGGAAGGGACAGGCAAAATGCAATGATCGAGCAAGAGAAACTTTTCTGCCAGTTCTGGTTTCTGGGGCTTCTCCTACCCCGCCAATTTCAAAGATACTCACAATCCATCGTTGAGACGGGCTCATCTCGCACGCTGCACCGGCACCAATGGCAGTCAGGTGAGTTGTGTCAGACTGGTCCTCTACCAGCATTTGACGCCGTGTCATGTAGTCAGCGAGCTCAAGTGTCCGATCATGTAAGCAGAAACGCAACTCTACACTTCGCCACCCAGCGGATTGAATCTCAAACATGCAAAGCACACTCTACCGAACTCTACTGTAAACGGGATCAAGCGCAGCACCCAACGAGATTCCAGAACATCCATGGACTGATGATAATCATAATAACTCCATAGCCAGGGTAAGATCGGAATCGGGCGTCAGAACACAAGTCATCCTTTGTACAGGCAACGAAACGAACGGATAGAGATCATTGCAAATCATCACGATCTCTTCCGACAAAGATCAGAACTTAAGCAGGGAGAGAGAAGACGGGACATTATTTCCTACTTGGAAGCCTTCTCAGAGCAAATGGTCGACGACCCTTTGCTTGTGCAATATTCAGCGAATGCCACATCGGCGCCATGTCACCCCCGACGCAAGGTCCATGCGGGGTCGGAAATTTCCCTCTACGACTTTCCCATTCGTAAAGTGATTTCGATCTGATCCCAAGGTATCAGGAATGACTTCTAGAGAGGCCATTAAATCCAAGGCACAGTGGCCGCCTTCGCAACAATGACGGTTCGTTCGTTCGGCAATTACGTTACATTACGCAATCGTCTAGTGGTTGCAGCAAAAGCCGGCCGCAAAAGGCGCCGCGGGGGCGGGGCCTTGGCCTTGGCTTCGAATGCGGCGAGGCAAACTAAGCACAGCACAGGACCACAGGCGCTTTCTCCAACGACTTGTGGTTGTTCTCGTTCTGGAATTAGAACCAGCGCCGGATCTGGTTACAGAGGAGGCTCCAGATATCTTCCGCTCTGGTGTGTACGAAATACGGTGGGGAGTATCCGAGCGGACCAACTTGAGGGAGCGCTCACGCAGAGCAGAGCCGTGAAGCGTAGAGTAGTCAAGTGCAGTACTGTACAGTACAATACAGGACAAGAGTACAGGAGAGGACACGGGCAGGCCGTAAGACAGCGCCATCAATCCATCCGTCCGCTCAGTCCAACTCGGGGAATGGAGTCCTCTAAGTGAGGAGGGCGAGGAGGAAGGGGAAGAAAAGGGTAGTACGACAAAAGTCACAGAACAGCTGCTGCATGTGGCCCTAGGGGCTACTCGATCCGTCAACGGGAGCCTGGACCAGGACAGATGTCTGTCCTACCTTCGTCTGCTCTCGGTCACTTCTTTCTCTCTTGACCGTGCCATGGCACCGCTTGTGCACCAGCAGCTGGTGCGCTGTCGGCATCGATCGAGCGAGCGAGCGATGGTCCGTCAGTCGTACCTAGATCACACTCCTACTGTGCTACTGTCTAGTTCGGTGAGTGTCATGAGAGGCGAGTGAGGGAGGGCAGAGCTTCAGAGGAGAGAGGCGGTGGTCATGACGATGGCCGGTCCGAAAGGCATGAAGCCAGAAAGTAAGAGGAAAAAGGAAAATTTCCCGATGGTCAGGGCCGGGTGCTCGGTGGTGGTGGTGGTGGGTTGGTCTGCAGGGACGGAAGGCAGGTGATAAATGTCGAGCTATGGCGAGGTGATGGTGACATCGGCCAAATTGGCTGCATAGTCCTGGGAGGGAGGGACGGAAAGGAAAGGAGAAAGACATGCATGATGATGATCGAAGGAGTTGTTGGATTGAGCGCCAGTCATGATGCCTCTAGACTCGTGCTTCACGGCGAGTGGACGACCAGCTCGTGACACGGTGCACATTCGGATATGACAGATGGCCGAAACATGTGGAGTCGAGGCGAAAATTCCAACGCTCCGAAATGTGTTGTGGGCGAGCGGAGGAAGGGAGTGAGGTTTGCGCTGGAACTGGTCCCATGCCATACCAGTACCGATGCGTACACACACAGTCGCACTTGACAAAAAGAGAGCATAGCAGCGGGCCTCCCCATTGATTGACCGCACCCACGCCACACCCACTTTCTGCATGGACGTTTCCGGGCAGGAGGCACCGAATTCATGATCTCATCTCAATGGCCGAAGCCCGGAACGCACCCCTCTCGATTCCTTTCTGAGCGGCAACGAACGGCAACAGCAACAGCATTAACGCGTCCGCTGACCCAACAACCCAACGACGAACGAACGACTGACCATCTTTGAGTATGATGAGATAAGGTTTGCGGACGAAGGGGCCTTTCCTTTGAAGAATCGAGTATGGGCAGGCATCGCCCGAGCTGAGCTCCACGGATAAACCTTGATCCGTTGCTGCTTCCGCTGGCGCTGGCGCTTGATCGCTTACTTGCCCCTCTGCTTGCCTCTGCTCGCCGGTGGAAATCGTGTTTAGAAGTCGGCTCATGTTCCGAGACGCCACTGCGTCGGCTCTCTCCGCTCTCTCCGCTCATTCACTCTCGGAAGGCCACGCAAATAATTCCCGAACCGGTTGTGGTAAAGTCTGTCGAGGAAGGGGATTCGGGATTGGATGCCTTGCAGTCCCCCTCACTCTCTCTATCTCTTTCTGTGTCTCTATGTCTCTCTCTCATTTCTGGCTTTGTTGAAAGGGTCGGCGACTCCCTTCAGCACAGCACAGCTCGGCTCAGCTCAGCACAGGAGTGCGTGCTCGTGTTAGCTTCCCCCGCCCCTCTCCCTCTCTGTCTCCCTTCCTTTCCCGACGACTTCGAAAAATTTTGTAGTTTGTAGGCTCAGCGGAAGCATCAGGCGTATTTGACTTTGTTTGCACGTACCGGGTAACTTCTTCCAGCATGGACATGGACTTAAAGTTACGGGATGACGAAAATATGGTTGTGGGTGTTCGAAGTAAGAATTGGAAGGGTGGAATTGATCTGGACGAGAGAATTTGGCAGTTCCTTTCTGACGAGCATATCGATAGAATACGAGCATTTCTGCCGCCGTCGAGCTTGTTTCGCTTCCGATGCGTGTGCAGGCGGTGGAACCTGCTCACAGCCGATTTAGGCTTTCTCGAACTGTACAGCCAGGTTGCGTTCTCGAATCCTAGCGTTCTCGTTATTTCTCACGATAACAATCACAGAGTGAGTGCATTTTTTTTAGAATCTCTGACCAGATGGTACAAGGTGCCTCTGGATTTTCTTCCAGAGCAGGCCTGCCTTCCCCTGGCTACCGATGGCGGCCTCCTGTGCGTCGGCTCTTTCCAAGCGAGCGATTGTCTGTACGTGTGCAATCCGCTGACCAAGAGCTGGCTGCTGCTTCCGGGTTGTCAACTAAGACAGGTCTGTAAGAAAGTAAGGAAACCTCTGGTGAACATGACGGTGGACAAGATCACCAGAACATACAAGGTGCTCGTTGTCTGTGATCCCAGCCACACCAACAACTTGTCTACAATTGTGAAGATCTACGATTCGAGAACCGGGCAGTGGTCGAGTTTTGAAAACAGAATGCCGGTCAAATCCAACCTGGCCTCCACCAGTGTGGTCCGGGACGGAGTGCTGTACTGGTGCACGTTGTTCCCCGATGGATTGTACTCGTACGACCACCAGCGTAGAGTCTGGAGCTTTCAAGCGATTGCATTCCCTCGTCTGTTCACGCCCTTCGGGGAGGCGCATCTCATTCTGCTAGAAGGGCGCAGTCTGGGACTGATCGGGCTAAAGGTCGGCGGGCGCAACTTCGCCATCGGCATCTGGAAGCTCAATGAAACCAGCAACAAGCTGGAAGAGTGGGAGTGGCAAGAGATGGCCTGGCAGTCTCCACCCTCGTTCCGCAGGTCCCAATGCGAGTGGAGTGGCCTGCAGGGCTTCGGCCACGAGAACATGGTGTGTCTGGCGTCCAGGAACACTCCGAATTGGGTACGCTACGACCTCGAACAAAGCTCATGGTTCACAGGGGAGCCCGCACCTCATCCTCCTCCTCCTGCTCACGGCCCTCCTCCCCACCCTCGCGTCCTGAACCACAACTGGTGCTTCTACGAGCCTAAATTGAACATATGTGCTTAGCCCTCGGTTCCTCGCAAAACGCACGCACGCACACGAATCTCAGTATCGATCCTTCCTTCCTTCCATCCTTCCTTTTTTCTTCCTTGCCCAAGAGGAACATATGAGCTTTCACGACGTGCTTGAGCTCTCTGTAGATATAGCTTTTTGCCCACGTGCGTCAGTTCTCTACGCACGAGGCAATTGTCCTCATCCCTCCCTTTCCTGCTCTTGCTCGTCATTTCGGTTTCACGATGATACATTGCCGGTGGATTTCATACATCTGAGGAGGGTTGGACAAGAAATCAACCCGTTTCCTTCCTGTTTCTTAGTCGAGCACAACCTCCGGCCATTAATCGGTGGCCACCTCTCCAGCTTTCATGAACTCTTTGTAAATTACTTGTATGTACACAATGGGCAGCGGAGGATTCGAGAAGGACGAATTTCCTCATTTTCAGTTGCTTGCAAAGGCCAGGCTTAGATAGATTGGGTATTTCGAGACACAGCGTTATGTTGTATGTATAGAAGAGGAGGAGGAGAAGAAGAACAGAAGATAAGAGAAGAATCTGAGTTATGATGTACATTAGTCTCACACACATAGTATTAGCAGCAGCAGCGGACTATGATATGCCGTTGAAATTGTGGATTTTTAGCATACGACTAAAAATGTACTGGGTTGGCATTGAGTCAGTCGTGGTGGCAATATACTTATACCAATATGATAAGACAAATCTCGTTTACAGTATTTGTATTTAGCATGTGCATCTCAGTTTCCGTCTCTCGATGGATGGCAAAACGTATTTCACAGCAGTAGTGGTCAAGACTGTCAGATGAGTTCATTTTCTGGTTACATTGTCGAGAAGCCAAGAGGTGTTCAAAGGGCATCCAGCACGATGTGTCCCACGCAGCAGCCAGCAGAGCCTTCCAGACACATGTATGTCGTTGTGTCGAAATTCTGACGAGCAGTACAACAGTAGCATTCGGACATTTTCCGCTCGTGATGACCGACCGACCGACAGACAGACTGACAGACAGGGCAAGTCTTCTTCAGAGATGCCGATCCCAGTAGATGCCACTCAAAGTCGTTCAGACTGAAGGTTCTAATTCCACCTGGTAATGAACAGTGGGTCGCAGCTACATCAGCTACTCCTTCAGCTACAGTCCTCCTCTCGAACCCAGACTGGGCCCCCTGTCAAAACTAACGTGTTGCTTCACATGCACTCGAATTCGGTTTCCTGCCCCGTGAGATGCTGGAGAAAATTTCAACAGCCTGGGGCACCATCGCCATCGCACCAATTGGTGACCCATCATCGGGTTCTGAACTAAGCTTACAAGGGAGGCGAAGTTGATCACAAACGTAGTCTCTTACAGAATATTTTTAAAGCATGTCCAACGGAGTCGTGACTCGCAATGTGTTCCATGCTCAAGCCGATGAAGAACAAGGAGGGAACGACGACGAGATTGCTTATACAGGAAGTCGCTTGGCTAACTGATTGTCTGTTGGGCTACAGTGATTCCACATCAGCGGACGTTTCCACAACGTAGGATAACGAGACTGACTTGCAGTGGCCAGACCCCATGTGTGCGTATGCTGCTGCTGATACCAGTGTACACTCGATGTTCGTGAAGGATCCACGACAAAAACCTGGGAGAAGTGGTCGAGGACGAACTCGATGGGATCTCAACCAGTGAATCAGGATAATGTAGTTCAAAATCTTTTCTTTTGGCTCTTATAATGCTGTTCTCGATATGATGAGCACAGAGAGTCTACGAGACATGTTTCCATGTTCCAAACGAGTCTATTTTCTCGGGTGGACTTTCGAGGGACTCAGAGACGCAGACTGTGAAGGAGGGAAGCTGGTCGTTGTACGTGAGGGTCGGGTAACTACCCACTGTTCTGATCATTTTCTCAGGTGTAAGAACTGCGCTCGAAACCTTTCAAGCCTTTCATGCCAAGGACACGTGTTCTCGTACGGGTGAGCTGAAACCCTTCTGCCCGTTACATGCCAGCTTTGTACAACAACCCAGAAAATTGTCCCCACTGCAGAGACAAAGCCATGTAACTAGAACTCATCCCATCTGAACTTCGACTGTTTCTGCAGCTGCTCTTGGAAAGGAACATGCTCTTGCACACATTCAACACATGCTCTTTCACATTGCAGCGCATCTATATGCACTCGCGAGCTCACCACTATCACCGGCCCACGAGTGACTCCTGCTTATGTTTGTTAAGAGCGTTACTTTCTCTCTGGGGATCATCGGTTGATCTTGGTCTTGTCATAGGGGAGGTTGGATAGATAGATGCAAAGCCGAGACTAATTTAGTTCTCTAATGTTTTAATTCTCTAGTTCACCTGCTAGCAGACAGGATTCAGCCAAATGAGACTCCCAACGAGACCTTGAGCTTTATCTTCTGTGGCCGCGACATAGAACTTGCGTAGCCCGCAAGACTCAAGCGAATAGGAGAAAACATACACTGCACTGCTGTTAGAAAAGAAGAGTGGAGTAGTCTGCTTTCTATTGAAGGACGAGCTGAGTTGCTACCAATTGAGCTGGGAAATTTCATACAGATGTTCGCTTGCTTCACCACATTGCCCACGGTTGGAAAACGTGGAGGGCACGGCACCATACGTTCGTCCTACAGAATCAGCGGAGATATTTTCCCCGTAAGAGATAGACATGAGCGAGCTCTGCGTGTACGGAGGATGGAGTTTTTCCGGAATTAAAGGGACGGTAGTGTGAAGACGTACAAATTCAGTTGAGGCCTTGAATCAGCTCTTTCTCGATTCGCGGTTTTCTTCTCGTGTGGTTTCCACGTGCATCCTACTACTGATGTCAGTTATTTCAAAGGTCGGACTGATGATTTTGTGCACATCGAGCATTTGATTACATTTGGATCTGAAGACATCATCACTCTGGCTGGAGGTCTGATTCACTCATACTCCTCATATGTTTGACAAGCACATGACCGACAGGCATCCTAATGCTCCCTGCACTTGCTCGCATACCATGTGATTTTGAAAAGTTTCACACTGGAGAGTTCCCTAGTATTAATATGACAACTTGCTTGATACTTGAGAGCAACAGACAACCTTATCATTCGACGATTTCTGAAGTTGTTGTTTATCCTGTTCAAGATTTAGGTAACTGCTTCACCACAGAACAAATTTCTCCTTTTTACAGATTCTGCATGTAAACCAAATATAATGGAAGATCAAACTGAACAAAGGTTGTTTCTACGCTTGTACAAATGTTTAAAATTACTATAACCGTTGCGGTCCTGTAGGCTTGAGCCATCGGTTGGCGTTAGACAGAATTTTGTTTCACCGAACTCGTCATATCTGTGCACTGCCTGTAACTAAAGATCTCTGTTTACTATTGGGACTATCAGATTCCGTTTCGGCGTTCTCCAGAGATCATTTACGCGCGGAACTTATATTCGGTGTTGTCAGGTACAGTCCATCATTTTTCTTAAGCTTAACTTGGAACCCAAGCAAGCCAGCACACACCAGAGGCTGTGATCCTGGCTCTCGGAATTGGATATCAGTAGTTTGTTCAAGCACATGCTCACGCCTGTCCACCCAGAGTCGCTAAAGTATATCACCTGGGCGTCGGGCTATCTGGAAGACTGTAAACAGGTGGATCTGTTGGTCCCATATCCCTGATCGCCTTGCTCGTCTTGCTCGGAATTTTCAACAAATGGCACCTCAGCGGCAGGTACAGACACAGTTCTTGTCCTAGACACGCATCTAGGTGTCAAACTCGGCATCGAATCATGGTAGTATCTCGTGTCTGATCCTGCTTCTGTACTCATTTCAAATATTGTCTGCAGGGAGAAAAGAACATGGAGAGTAAATTAGACCTTGGTCCACACATATGTATAATGCCTGAACTTATTTCGGTACAATATATCTACCTTCCTGTCAGCATACAAATGGTCGTCTCTCAGGAGAGACTCTGCAAAGAGAATTATTCATGAATATCTGGAAATGTCTGTGACTCTAACATCAGGTCAAGTTTGCCACCTCTGGCAAGTTCTCTTAAGACGTTGTTCCTTCTTTACCTGGAAGAAGTATTTCAAGATTCCTCCGCCCTACTATTCCCACTCTTTGTTGAGATCAAGGGAGAGAGAGCCTGAAACGAACCGTCATTGTTGGTCGCCCCTCTCTGTCAAACGAAGAACACTTCACGCCGAGCTCGGTCATTATTTTGAGCAAGTCGATCGGATAGTCGTCACAGAACACAGGATCAGTGATCGCTAAGATCCCAGATGTTGCAAAACGTTTTGTTACCCAGACAGTGAGATTGAATTCCTCATGTCGATCATGATCAACAGCTTTTTGTCCTGTTACGAGTTCCAGCAAGACCACACCGTATGCGTACACATCACTTGCTGTCGTTACTTGTCGTCGTAGGAAGTAGTCCGGATCAAGATACCTGTCATCATCCACTCAAACAAGACCCTAATGCAGGATTTTGAGCTTTTGGCTCTCGAAGAACTCAAGACCTGTCGTAGTCAATGAGCAGTGCCCACAGAACAGAGAATTCTGGGGAGACGTATTCCTAGTGACATTCTTGATAACGAAGTGAACAGTTCTTGATAACCATGAAATATCTGGTCTGTCCTCACCATCCCAACACAATAGTTGAGCCTGCAAATATCAGTCGAAAAGTAGGAGTATGCTGCGGCTCAAATCAAGTCTTAAGCATACTTCTCAAAAAGTTTCGAGTCGGAAGTTACAATCAGGAATTGCTGAATTGCCTGCTCACCCTAAAGTGCCTGCTTGCATGGTGGAGATGTGCGTATCCACGAGTGAGTGCTCCTTGGATATGCCGAAGTCCGCTAGTTTTGCCAACCATGTTCTCGTCCAGCAGGATATTGGCCGGTTTCACGTCTCTGTGTATGACCTGTGGGTCCTGCACATGAGGATATCAGCCTCCGTCTGAGAACTATGTGGAATAAATATGGAGGTGGTCGGAATTAATCATTACTTTTTACGGAAATGATGTGAACAGCCCATGCAGTTCTCAATCCGTTTATGCTCCGCTCAGCTTCAGCACTCAAATGTCTGTCCAATTTCACAAAACATGTTACCTTATCATCTTCTTCTAAGACGCCAATGAAGGCAAAGTCTTGTCACCTGCCAGCATGTGATGCTTCTGAGGACTCTGGCGTCTCTTATTTCAACTCCATGAGTTTATCAATAAACCATCTAATCCATGTTTTTCACAGTCCAGTTCATGAAGAAGTACCGGACATTGATAAATATCGACACAAGAAGCATATGCTGGTCGACAAGGTAAACTTAGATAGAGCTTGTAAGCACATTACCGCAAACGAGTGCAGGTATTCCAAGTCCTGGGCGACACCGTACGCGATGTTGAACCTCTGTCGCCATGTCAGTGGAGCTTTAGTATCCCGTCTCAAAAGATGCGTGTGCAGATTTCCGTTCACCATGAACTCGTAGATCAGGCACTGGAAGTTTTCCTGGCCTTGCAATTTCACCAGGTGGCGGTTATGAAGCCTACTCAAGAGTGGAACTTCATTTCGAAATTCAGCAACTCCTTGAGGGCTGGCTATAGCTGTACATTTGATAGCCACCATCGTCACATCATTGAAGACTCCTTGGTACACTTTACCAAAGCCTCCGACTCCGATAACGTGATGTTCATCGAAATCATATGTTATCTTTGCAAGCTCCTCAGCTGTAAACCGTCTTACATTAATTGGAGTCCCCCAGTCTGCTGGAAATCCCCCTGGAGCGCTGCAAATTACAGCAAGGATTAAAAATCGATATTTTGTTGAACTGCCAATTGTTTAACCTGTTCTGTGTATATCCTCTTCAAGCCTGAAGTCTGAAGGAGGACATAGGTCTCTCTGGTAAAGATGTTCCAAGCCTTAATTTCACATGCTTCCTTCTAATTCATGATTCAAAAGAAGTCCAATATATAAACTATTTCCTGACTGCTATATTCCTTTGCTTCAGTATTATAACTTCAACAATGTTCCCAAACTAGAGCCGAGCCCGTACGAGCGTTGAGCAGACCGAAGAGTTTGAATATGGGACTAACTTCTGGAGAGGAAAATATCCATAAACTGAAAGTGCTTCCTTCTATTCCACACCACCAAACTCAGGATCAGGACAAAGAGAAACGCTGCACCAAGTAGACAACCCACCAATGCTCCGATCGAGAGACCTGGGCTCGAGCTTGTGTGGCCAAGCAGTTCTGCACTTGAAGTCTGCAATGTCAATACTTGAATGCAGTTATCTCCAGAAAGTCACTTTTGTTCACTTCCATGTTACCGTCTCGTGTACATACCCGCTTTCAGCGTGCACACGCATCGTTGACCAGGCTGATTGAGGAAGGAACCCACAACTTGGAGATTTTGCTTTGGTGGACAGGCAGGGCAGATTCCTTGTTCCACTCTCTGGACAAACTCCTCACAAGAACGACCATGCCCATTCTGCGAGCACGTCTTCACAGCATTTCTCTCCTCTACTGTCCCATCGCTGTAACAATTTGGACTGAAAGCGAATGCTTTGGCATGGTCTGACCCAGTACCGCTTGCAAGTCGGTACGTACTGCAACAAGAAACCATAGTCTGCATTGATAATGTGTCTTGTAGAACACTGATCTCGGCCTCCTTGCAACTTAAGGAGAAGTCAAATAATTTCTGTTCAACATCCCCACAAAACGAGTGCTGCCCCTTCTCGGCCTCAGCCTGCAGTTAGAAGGGCAAAAAATAAGAGTGTTTGATCTTGTGGTCTTACATTCGAGAGCTGCATGGATTGCTGGCACTTCCGCAAGGTGTATTCGGAAACTCCAAATAGTTGCAGTCCCATTGGTTGATTAAACATGTAGATTTTTAGTGTTCGAGAATATGTAAAACTTCATGTGTACTGTCCATCATCGATCTCTTACCAAAATCTCACAAAAAACGAAGGTTAATATGACGACGTTTTACAGAGTTTCTATATGTTCCATATTGCTCCAAGAGTCTGGGATGTCTCCATTGAAGGAGTTATTTTGTACTTTACTGCAACAATGTCAGTCCAAGTTTCGAAACTGATACATTTTTCAAAAGCCATGATCTGAGCCTCTTCGTTTATGGGAATTGGTCTCCCACATGTTAGAAATACCGCACTAGAATGAAATTCCTTACTTCGGCACCTTTGCAAGCATTGGCATTTGCTGATGCCAAGATAAAACCTCGATTTTATACCATAATTGTACGATTTTATACCATAATTACTCTGATCTAGGAATGTTGTACTGAAATTTGCTGAGTTTGCTGAAATTTCATAGCTGCAGACAAAGCATCTCCATTCGGCGCTACTAACTGATTCCTTTTTGAACAGCTTTTTGCATCTCTCATTGCACAGAAACAGGGTGGAATGCACCAGCATTCCACCATGAGGCAAGTTATGTTGGAGGCACTCACATTCTTTTCAGATTTTTAGGAGAACCAAAGCTTTCCGGTAGACCACCATAAAGACGGCAGGAATGACAATTGCTGCATCGCCAGAAGTTGTTCTCAGAACTTAGTCCTATTAACCAACTATGTCGATATCATTACCATGCATCCGTGAAGCAACCAGACTGCAAACATAATGGAGACAATTTGAGTAAGCACTTGTAGTCTATTACCGAGTTGGAAGAATCAAGAAGACATATCGAGATCTCTTCATGTAAGGACAGTTCGCACTGCCAGATTCTTATATCCACCATAAGCTTTCCACGTCGTGAAATCTTATCCCGTCTCGCTGGGATGGAGTAGATTGCAACGGTGACGATGTCATCAGCTTGTGCGTGCCTTGCCTTTCTGATGATGCACTTGTTTGGAACGGATTTTTTATTCTCCGCTTTGAGACATAAGATTTCACGACGTTCAGACGTCATGTTATTCATGCATAAGTTGGAACAGACGGTGAGATACCGGGATCATACAACACTGGTTACAAGGAAGCATATTGCAACGTGCAGTATTCTGGATCTAGATTGGGACATAAATCAATTTATTCTTGGAGATCCATGTTGTTCTTTGTACGGGATAGTAAGACCGGAACGTGAAGGACGGTAAGCAGCAGGTCCCAATTCGTGAAATGTAGAATTTGAATCCAACTAAAACGCTCAGAAAGCCCACCTTCCTTCATTGTAGCATCCATTACCGTGAAGGTAGAGCACGTAATAACTATGACCATCAAATGCTGAAGCCATAGCATCGTTGGTTGCACCCTCATATCGGATGCCATTTACATTCCAACCAACTGGCTCTATATCTTTGGATGAGAAGTCCTTTGAAGCTAAACCTACTCACACGAAGGCCATCATATTGGGCCCAATCGAACTCGACTTCTGGCATCAGTTCCGATGTTAAGCATGTAGATCATCATGAACTCGTCTGCTGGATCTACCTTAACGACCACATTTACATTATAAAGAGTCGGGACGAGTTCCAGGTCTTACAGCACTCCTGATATTGTTACATATGTACATGGTTGGCTGCGAATTCCTGAACTCAATCACTCCGAGGCTTCAGTCGTGCACAAAACCTTCAGCTTGTCATCTCTGTCTCCCTTTTTATTATGCACCATGAAAGACGAGTTCCTCGTTGTAATACTGTATGCAGTGTGCCTCGATTAAAGGGCCAGTGTTAACTCGGAATTTATGTTCACCCTATAACTATTCTTGTCCACGTTGTCCTGTGATGTGCCAGTGCACTGAAAGTTTCTAAATTTAGGTAGCGAAGTTCAGCGTTGTTGTCTCCATGTTCGCTCTACAGGAAATGCTTGTGTGCTTGCTGAAACAAACTGCAGTTCCCACAGTTTTGGATCTGATGGCAAGTTCATTTGGGACACGATCACAGGTGGATTTGACATACAAGTTTTGAGATCCGAATCTGTGAGCACTGGGCATGTTGTCTGGGCAAAGGTCTCACTATCTGATGAGTAACGATCGATCGGGTCTTCAGTAGTTATTTGTAATGACGCGAGTGCTTCAGTGTTAGATTTGTGTGTGGGTCCTGAGCTCCATAGAAAATCTCAGCGGAACTGCATCTGACGGACTATCATCCTCTCTTACCTGAACTCGAGTAGCTCGCCGGGACTGGCATATTGATAAACACGCTTCTGCTCAAATTGTCTTTCTCCTACCCTCTTGCATATCAGAATCCTTAAGGCATTGCCCAACGGTGTGTATAGAAGTTGAAGTGTTTTAGAGACTCAACTGCCATCCATGTAAGTCGTTTTCTCTAAACGTAGAACAACTGTTCTATTTTATCTCATATCGTACTAGTCTAGAGTATTCCACTTCATGAGACGAGGAACTAGAAGGAGAGAGAAGGAAAAGTAAAGAAGTCATATTGAAAAATAAGTCATGGAATTCCATGGAAAGGTGTATTTTTCATAACTTCATGCCCATGTTCTTTGTCTTCCTACTTGTAGACCAATGTGGTTATATCCAATAAACTCATGTGAAGA
Source organism: Marchantia paleacea (assembly GCA_014180765.2). Lineage (NCBI taxonomy): Eukaryota > Viridiplantae > Streptophyta > Marchantiopsida > Marchantiales > Marchantiaceae > Marchantia > Marchantia paleacea. The sequence goes on from MUAA02000016.1 coordinate 215,894, forward strand.
GGCTCCGGGTTACGTGGTCAAGCAAACCGCTTCAACATCAAAACTATTCCTTTGGAGATAAAGGAAGCTAGGGGTAACAAGAGGTGTGAGAGGTGATGTTTGAAGATCAACACTATGGTACAATAACGGTTGCTTAAGAATATTGTGGCATCAAAGGCAATGTGCAAATTAGTGTAGAAAAATGCAGAATGTCATCATATCATGAACTCTCCCTCAATGAAACTATGTAGCTCTAGATGAAGACAAACATTTTAACAAGTTCTTGGAACAGTCCTTTTTTCGACCGAACGTGACAAAAATGATTGTGGGTGGCATACATTTCAACCATCATGCACATCCATAAATGAAAGTCTCCACATCGGCATCTGCAAAGCTTGTAATTGTTTAAGTTACGATGTTTATCTATTTATTGCCATAATTTTACAAAGTTAACAAATGGAAATCAAAGAAAAAATTGGATGTATATTCTTACAGATCGTTTGTCAAGAACAATTAGCATTCCATCGCGGTTATTAAGAGAAGGATGTATCATTGATGAATTATGCTTAGTGCTTGTATCATTTGCAATTCATGGTATGAGGGAGCAAATGTGTTGAATACTATAGGAATGACTAAATCTTCTGTGATTATTTGTAGATTGATTTTAGGATCATATTTAAATTTCTTAATAAAATCATAATAATCCTTCAATAAAAATAAAGTTTTGATATTTTCAGGAGCAGGTTTAGAGGATTACAAAGCTTTATGGGTTTTATTTTTGAATTGCACCAGCAATCTTATTTCAAATCATAAATTCTAATTTTCACTAAGTGCATCATAAAAAGTTCAGAGGTCATTCACTCCTTTTGCAAGAATAGATGTTGAGTTCAAACCTGTTTTACTATTTCACTTAAGCTTTGCATCTCTATTTAGATGAGATCATATCATTTAGTTGTAATTGATGACATCAAATTGTTGAAACTACAATCTAGTGGGTTACCCATTTTATAAAGTTAATACACATATTCATTCAACATTTGGTTAGAAATGGAAAATAATGAATGAAATAAAAATACTCATTTCATATGTAGTGATAATGCATTATGTAAACATTCAATGTCAAGTTCCTCATAATTTAGTCTTTGAAGATTATTTCATTCAATCATGATTTTATTTGTGAGATAATGAATTAAAACCAAGTAACACACAATTTAATCACAAATAGATATTGACCAATATAACTTCCTATAAATCTTTTCACATTTTAACAATTGAAATAGGATTTCAATTTGCAATAAGATGGATTCAATCATTCAAAAAATTATGTTTGGCTAAAATTTTAATGTTTGTTTGTTAAATGGGTGGGACAAAAGTAGATGCATGAAATATACCAATTACATGACTATAAAAATTTTACAAAAAAGTAGATTAACAATGAAAAAAAGGTCATGAAACTCAAAGTAAAGTGTAAATTTATGCATAACTCTCTCTATATAAAACTAATGATTTAAGAGTTGATATAATATCTTCTTCACACAAAGAATATGTATCAATAATAAAATATTAGATCATGTTTATATTTTGAAAAAGAAAAGAAAGATATAGATGATTTTATATTTCATCATGATACAAAAATTCACAATTTATAAAAAAAATTGAATATATTTCAACATGATTTTTCAAACATAATAAATATAATTTTGGTTTATATAATTCAAAACTATTATACATGACCATATGTACAAAGATTTGCTTCTTTTACAAACCTATTGATTTTTTGTTTAGCTTAACAAATGAGTTAATTGCAGCTTTTTTTTATCAATTTTGTAGTGAGATTCTTTTATAAATGCATTTGTAACAAATGCTTCATAATGATTTTTCATATTCATAAAAACATGAAATAGATATCAAAACGAAAATTGTATCAATGTCATGCTTACATTCAAAACTTACCCATGAAGATTGGGAGTTCATCAAACCAAAGTGGAGTCAAAAGCAAGGATTTAGCACTATTGCCAAAGCTTTCACAAAGTTGACAAAGCTAGATCAAGAATGGCATTGGAGAGATGAACATGAGAAAGCTTTTGTTGAGCTCAAGGAATGGTTGACATCTGCCCTAGCTTTCAGGAGACTAGTGAGAGGTGGTCCTTTTCAAGTACACAACAGATTAAAATATGTTGGGTTTGGGAGCAATGCTTATCTAACATAATCATGAGGAGAAGGAGTTTGCTGTAGCTTATGCAAGTCGCTCCAACAATATAAGGAGTCAAAGTATAGTCCTTATGAAGGAGAATGTTTGACAAATATTTGGGTTGTGGTACATTTTCGATGTCTATTGTTCGGAAACTGCTTCACTCTTATCGTTGATCATCAACCATTGAAGTGATTGATGGAATCATATAAGCTTACATGAAAGCTTGCACGATGGGCTCTTATCATACATGATTATGATTTCACTGTACCTAAAATTGGAGTAGTAAACTATGATGCGGATGGATTAAGTCAAAATCCATATACAAATCAAGTTGACAAAACCAGTACTTGATGACACGTCAATATCGATGAGGAGATGGTGTCGGGTTGGCATGCATCTACCTTTGTAAGTATGTTGGCGCCTGAGACCTATATGATATCTCTCTTAAGACAAAGAGTGGATGTGTTATTCTTGGACGCTAAGACTAAGAATGATTTGGTGGTTAGCAGAGACGTCTATGATGACATGATTTTGTTGAAGTATCTTAGTACATATACTTTGGTGTGCATTTTGAGTATGAAGGAGGGAGATTGAGTCTTACAGAGAGGTCGGCGGTTCAGGTGAGAAGGTAGATATTTTCTTTGTGTAAGGAGAGATACAAGCATTTGTGTTATGCCATTTTCATCTCAAAGAGCATAGTTAATCACACATTCTCATGAGGAATTATGTCATTTTGAAGTGAAGCAAACATATAGGTTACTTGAAAGTCATTATTGGTGGAGAGATATGCAAACTGAGGTGAATTAATTTGTGGCCAGATGTTTGAGCATCATTCAATTCTCAAATACCACATTACATCTCCTATGTCTCACTCCTTTGAACTCAGAACATCCACTCAAAAGAAGTGATACATGCATCATTAATTTGGATGTTAAATCCTCTCTTGTAAAGTGGTTCTAGTATGATTGTTTGAGACTCCTATCAGCCACTTGTAAAAAGTGATATTTGCATCACTTCTTTTAAATGGATGCCAAAGTCTTGAGAAGTGTGATTCGAAACAATTCGTTATCTTATAGTTTAGGGTATAAAAGAGTGATACATGTATCATTTCTTTTAAGTGGTAAACCCTCTCAAAAACAAATTGGTACTAGTAACATTACTCTCAAGACTTTGACCACCCATTTGAAAGAAGTGATACATATATCCTTTCTTCGGACTCTAAATCCTCATTTTAACAAAATGGTACATGCCTCAATGCTTTGTAGACTAGATATCCACTTGAAAGAAATGCTACATGTATGACTTTTTTTAGTTTAAGTTCCTGTTTTTGTACCTAGTGATCCCGAAAGGTCTTAGAGATGTCTCACTAATTTGAATAAGGCTAAAATTTCTGTTGTTTCATTCTCTTTACTTTCATTGTTCTTTTGATAATCAACTGATCATTTTTTTTGGGGGGTAGTTGGACAAAGAAATATATTTCTGACATGAAAGTGTGCATTTATTTCTTTTGTAAAGCGAATGAGTCATCCATTGACAAATTGTCAATGATTAGTAACAAAGTCTGTTTTTTAAAAGATTCTTGCAAAGAGAAGAAAATTGATTTTCAGCTTCCAATGCTATGCATTAAATCCTAGTTGACACAATTAGTTGATAAAAAGGAATTATTGTCAACATTTGTGAGTTGAGTTTCAACAAGAAGCTAGTGTGGATGCTAATGTGTATCTAAGAATTTGAGAATTTTTTCTGTTCACATTGTCGATCAAAAAAATTTTCATGTGGAATCACATCGACAAGCTGAATGTAACCAAAATGCCCTACGAGTCACTATCAACTCTGAAGAAGAAATCAAATTGGTTGTTTGATTTCATAACTTGCATGATCGAGCGACAACTTCCTCTCATAAGAGTCATTGTTTTGGCAAAATATAAAAAAAAATGAGATACCATTCCTCAACTGATCAATGAAGATTCTTCTTAATCAAAACAAGTCGAACAATCTTTTGACATCAAACAATGCTTCTTGTGAAGCCCCCGCTGAAGACGTGAAAAGTTAGGAGGGAATGAGATGATTTCACAAATCAAAGCTAGCCAAGGAGAAGGAGGTGAGGGAAAAAATTAATCAAAAGTTATTGCATGAGAAAAATAAAAGAAGAGTTGAGCAACAATAACAACAAGAGGAGAAGAAACAAAAGCAGAAGTTGTTGCTTTAAAAGGAGAAAAAGAAAAAAGAGCAACATCAGACATATTACATTAGAGGATTATATTAAGACGGAAGAAGAAAGAAAGAAAATCACACACAATTCTTCATCCATCACGCTTCCATGGAGATGGTTGGCAATGATTGCCATCCCACCACCAGCAAAAAACAAGGATGACATATTGATGAAGACATCAATCATTCAAAAAGTTCTCTAGGTGGATTTTTTTTTCAAATGAAAAGAAAAGATGGCTTGATCTTCTTCATATTACTTGTTGAGTGGCAAAAAACAGATATCTTTTAGCGTTCACTCAATTTTACTTTCTTAAAAGTCATATGGAGAAGTTTGGTCCTACTCTTTAAGGATGTGGAAATTTGAGGGACTTATAAGGTCCATATGGAAAACATCAAGATCATGAAGAAGCAAAACAGCAAGACATTGGTGACACCATTTGTTGTCATTGCAACACATAAATTATCAATGTCACTCAATTGTACTTTCTTAAAACTCATCCGGAGAAGTTTGCTTCTAGCATGCTCTTTAAAAATGCCCAAATTGAGAGACTTACATGATCAATGTGGAAAACATCAAGATTATGAATAAACAAAACTACAAGGTATTTGTTACACTTTTTACTATCATCGTCGACCCTGAAGACTGTAAGGATATGGCTCATTTTGAATTGCACAAGAATAATTTTGTGTATAGATGAAACAAAATCACTGCTCTTTTTCAAGAAGTGATACATGTATCACTTCTTCACTTGAAGTTAGGAAAATTGAAGATGATACGTGTTTTAGTTTCAAGAAGTAATACATGTATCACTTTTAAAAATCAAAATATTTGTACTTTTTCTAATTTTTTATGCTAATTTACGCTTTTCAAAGTGGTACATGTATCATTTCTCATCTTAGTTCTATTTTTCTGCCACGGATATTATGTTGCTAGAGTGAAGCGTAGACCTCATACTTATAAAGACTTGTTTGAAGCTTATGAGAGTCCAAAGTTTTGGAATTTTTTTGTTTGATTTTTTTTGACGTTACAAGTAAAGACATTGAACTTTTTCTTGGGAGCACAATCTGAACCAAGGCTCCCAAAAGAATTTAACAAGAATTAAGAGATCAGAACATGTCATAAGATCTTCATGATTCATGAAGGAGAAATAATATAAGATTTTCTTTGGGATTTGAGTGTGCACAGAAATGGATGCTTATTGGCTTTGTGGAAGGAGATAAAAAAAAACTGTCTAGAAATACAATGACCTTTTTCAACTCGCATTTTTTCTTGAATATTTTTGGTTCCTCTAGGATAAAATATTCATGATACTCACCATTTTGAAATTGAAGGGGCAAAAGAAGTCAACATTGCCATAAATATTAAATACTTAAAGAATGTTACTCACAAGATCATGAAGCTTGAAGATGAAATCAAGCTCATGGAATTGAAGACATTTCATCCAAAAGGAAGTGGATATTGTGAGCCTCCTCAATCATGTCATTGCAAAGGAGAATTATTTCATGAAAAAAGTGAAGCAAGCCAGCAAAATTGCAAAGGAAGCCATGCAAATCAAGGACCTCTTCAAGATTTAAATTTTCTTTCTATTGCATTTAAATGAATCGGATTGGGCACCATGCAAGAAAAATTTCTCTGAAAAGACAACTACAAAGTGATTACATTATTTTGCACCTTCTATTTAGGAACACATAAATATTCCGTTATGATACATTTATCACCTCATTGGTTTAGTCTTGCCACAATTTTGACTTTTAGCCTTGTTGTTGATTGAGTGATACATGTATCACTTCCACTAAAAATTCTATATTTTTTGGATTGTGCATATAAACACTAGTCGTATGAAAAAGAAGACCGATGATGATGAAGAGAAGGAAGCAAAAAATCAAGTTTCAAAGTTGGCAACTGTCCTTTGCGTAAACTTCCACAATTTTATAAGGAGAGATGTGAAGCGTTGGCAATCTTAATTGAAAACGAATGAGGTCCAAGAAATTACAAACTTTGTGGAATTTTGTTCTGAGGGTGGGAAGGTCAAGATCTCCTTGGAATTTTTTCAAAAAAACTGTTCGTACCTTTTAGAATTACTTTTGAAGTTGGCATAAATATTAGGGATTGCTGATATTCCTACAATTTTAGAACAATGAGGTTCCTTTTTTGGAAAAGGAATTCTCCACCTTCGCTCGGCAGTTTGCATAAGCAACATCTTATAAACTCTGACATTTGGTTGTCTTCCAGTCAACAAAATAATGGAATATGGTTTACAAGATTTTGCAAGAAAAGTGAAACACATTTGACATGTGGTGAATATGTAGTCATGAAGAAGTGAAACATGTATTGATTCTTCACTTCATTCCCCTTTTTCTTCGTTCCTATCTTCAATAAATTCACATTTTGTGTTTTCTTCATTTTGAATCTTAGTTGTGATACATGCATCATTTTATGTCATTTTAATCTTGATTTTGTGTTGTTCTTCACATAAAACATAACGTTGGTAGATAAATTCAAGTCAATCATCTAGCTTGGTGTTTTAAGCAATGGAGCAAAAGATATCATCATGAATCTAAAAGTCAAAAGAGGTAGTTCTACAATTCTAAGTTGAACGAAGGTTGATAAAATGTAAAGATTTGTAGTTGTGTGGCTTGAAAGGTTGTGAATTATGCCAATGATATAGTAAACTCGTTCCAAAAATCCATGGATTTTTGAAGATTTTCAAGTAGTTTGGAAAGCTAGTCTTATCTACCAAAATCATGAAGATATTGCAGGACCAAGTTGGCATCCTGATACTCGAACATCCAAACAAGAGTCTATCATACCTCTTCGTGATAGATTATCTCAACCTCTTGCAAGAATTGATAGATCTTCTCTGTTGCAACAACATCATGATGTTCGAGGATCCTCCCAAAGCCAGCCATGACCTGCTTCCTGCAGAGGCGGATGTTGAAATTGCGCCATTAGCGAATGTGACAATCAAATTTGAGCTTAAGTAGCAAAGAAATTTCTACTTTTTCAAGATCCATAGCTCACTCTTGGACTTTTTATATTCTTCCATGTAATAAAGGTTTTTTCCTCTTAATAAGTATTTGTTTGGTTTTCTCAAAATGTGTATATTCATGTACAAATCCAAGGCCTCTCCAGTGAATGATATGATATATTTCCCATCTCCACAAGCTCTATCAGAAAAAATAATTGTTTCAATTTTACTTTATCAACTCCTCATCATGAGTGATGTACTCAACTTTTTACATTGATTAGTTTCTCCCAACAACTTCTCTTTCAAAATTGGCTTGTTGATACTTTATCGACGCCCTTTTTATGCACATATGTAAGTTGATCTTTGCTCACCTCTCCTTGGGGACCAGATAAAACTACTAGGTTTACCACAAAGGATAAGATCCCAAGATATTAATTGGAATTTTGTTAGTTATCTACCGATTTCAATCCACAAGTTTGAGCATGATCGACATAAGAATCTAGTCCTTGTCATGTTCAAAGTTGAATTAAAGCAAGTTTGTATTTATTTTAATGCTAGCAATGTCTATCATTTTATCACTATCGCAATTCAGCATTAGTTGCGGATTGTAACACTAGGGAAGTGAGGAGTCATCACTTGAATAGCTCAAGAAATTCTGAAGTTGAAAGATACCTCAATGGTTTCTCTTTCTCGATATATAATCCTCAAAATGGTGCAATCTAGATAAGATTACACAACCATGGATCGATGATGTGGCGGTCATCATTATGAGCACATGAATTTATGACGTGTACTCCAACAAACACACTAATTAACACATAAGAAATACTACCTAAAGAGCACACGGATTGCTGGCATGGCACCTTTAGATACTCCACTAATAGTCAACTCAAGACTATCTATCTACTCCTTGCATAACCTCTACTTTAGTCCTCACTAACTAAAGATGGTTACAAACCTCCCTCCTTTTAAGAGGCAACGTTCTCGTTGTGCCCACATTCTAACTCTTGAACGATCAAAGGTGCATTGGCTAAGTTCTTTACCGGTTCCCAAGTTTATTCATATTATGTTTATCCCTTCCATTGAACCAAATACTAAGTTTTTGGGAATTTGTGACCTCGAATTCATTTTTTGAGAATATTGTCAACCTCAAATTCTGCATGATCTGCGACCATAGTAGGTAAATGAGGAGGGGTTGATGGATTTGTGAATTGCTTGGGACGTGATACATATTTTCGCAATCATGACACATAAAATACTGGATGTATTTTCATGTGCAACGGAAGCTCTAACTTGTAAGACATCTCGCCAATATGTTTCAATACCACAAAAGGACCGATGAATCAAAGGTTAAATTTTGATGTTCCTACGAGTAGCAAATTGGATGTGGATAACCAAACTTGATCTCCTTCCTGAAATTTCACCTCCCTGTGATGAGTATCTACATATTGCTTTTGTCAATTTTGAGCAATTATCAACTTCTACTTTGCTTGATTCAGTCTTTTGTGTATGTGCTCCACAAAATCATTGAATGCCATAACTTTGGTTGAAAACTCTTGCACTTTAGGAATTCTCAACAAACGCGAAGGTGTCAAAGGATGAGCACCATACATCAGATAAAATGGAGACACTTTTGTGGATGCATTTATAGAATTGTTATATGCAAATTCCACTAGAACCAAAAAAGTATCCCAATCTTGTTGTTGCTCCAAGGTGAATGCTCGTAACATATCTTCTATTGTTCTATTGGCCCTCTCTGTTTGACCATCAGTTTGAGGATGATTGTTTGTAGACATTGCTAGCTTTGTTTTGAATAAACCAAACAAGGTTTTCCAAAACAAACTAGTAAAATGAATGTCTATTTGTGATTAAGACTTTGTTTAATCCGTGATTCACAAAAACTGCGTCTAGATACAAATGAGCAAGTTGTGGTGTCGTCATTGTCTTTGTTGTAGGTCAGATATGTATCATCTTACTCAATTTATAAACAAAGAGCATGATTGAATCATGTCGTGAAGAGGTTTTTGGTAACTCACATACTAGATTCATAGTAACATGTTTCCATGGTTGGTCGGGAATCAATTCGTTTTTTTTATATAGGTTAGTTCGAAATAAGCCAGTCGCTTCAGGTTGGAGTCCACTCGACCAGGTCTAGATCTTCTAAGGGTAACCTGGTTGCGTAATAATAACCTTAACAGAAATAAATATATATTCGGATTGCACAACTATTTGGTCCAATTTTCTTATCGTGATTTGATCTTGGACAACCTTTAAACTATCCCGGAACAACATTGGTTGTCACGAATTCTCCTCGGAATAACGGTAGTGATTTGGTTTACACGATCTTAGCCCAGGGTTTCTGTCTGTTACCAGGTCTCATGCATACATATGCACCATGACTTGAGTTTCTTGGCCCATCCCAGGTCCGGGGGAAAGTGCGATCAAGGTTTGAGCCAACTCTTGAAGTTGGAACTCGAAACAGATCATTGTGCACTCGGACGCATCAGATTCTGTGGGAGACGATGCAATCCAGCCGGTCTGGATAAGTTAAAGAAGACTCGTCTATCGATATGAACTGCATAGAATTTTGTCTTGACCATCAGTAATTAGGACAGGAGAAGTAAGGAACTTAAACCTGGCAGAAGTAATAAAATCAAACATAAAACATGCCTAAATTCCTGAGTTCTTTTCAGATTACCTTACGAGCCTCAGGTAGTACTAATGCACGAAAAGTTAGAAACCAGAGTTCAGAATGCACACGATTGATTGTCCTAATGGCCTGAGCGGGGCAGGGGTTGGATGGCCTCTAACAGCTGTAACGACAAATATAAACAATAATAACGAAATAGGCGATATACAAAACAAGAAGACAATCCCGCATGATGGATACATGAAAGTAGACATGAAATTAATTGCATGAACTCTTTAGGTGTGCACATCCATTTGCAGAACATTGGTCAGAAGATGCAAGTGTAACACTTTGTGTTCTCATTGTTCAGGAGAATGATGTGTTTTTCGCAAATTAGCACTCCAAGTCCCAAAATATTACAACGTACAAGCTCTTCAGAATAGACTTAGACCTTTCCATTCCACAGATGAGCCACCGAATGCATTCGGTCTGTACCAGTGGACTGCCATCTGAAGGGATTGCAATCTACTTCAAAAGACAACAGACGAGAGGCAATCGCAATCAAATCACTCAAGATTCACAAAAACAAGTCAGAGTCATCCGCTCTTTCCGTATTCATAAGCTGGCCATGGATTCACAGCCATCATACAGAAATCATGCCAGAAACCGCTTTTGACAACCTGTTCTTTGGCAACTTATCAGATCTAGATCCGGCGCCCGGGAAGGAAGATTTTAATTAGGCTGTCCAAAAATCCTCTATTTTGAGTCCCCTGAGCTTCTAGTGCTTGAGCTCATCGGTTTTGAATGCAATCGCAGAGTGGAGTGGAGAGCTGTCCTAAGTTTTAGAGTTTTACCCTTCCATCTCCAATGAGGGAGTAAACATCCAAAGCATACTGCCATGAATCGGAAACCGAAGTAAATCTTAACGAGAAGCAGAAGATGCTCTCACCATCTTCTAGCCTTAACCAGTGACCAGGAATCTGGTTAAGCCCAAAAAAAAAGTATACACTATAATTCAAAAATATTCAGGATATTATCGAAGAAACAAGATGGCTATAATCAAAATGGCGATCCCCAGTCATTTCCCTGCAACCAACTTGGATGTGATTGCAACTCTATACACCTAGACCACGTTTCCGAGAAGGCCAAAACTGCCTAGGTTTCAGAGCTCTCAGAAATGACCAATCTTAGATTGGTCATTTCTGAGAGTTCTGCAAACTAGGCAGTTCGCTCTAAACACTTGATAGTAAAGAGAATAGAAATTTATATCTCACATTCCATTGGAAGGCCGCGACTCTCAGCGTCTCTATCTTATCTTCTCCTGATAGTACTCGATAGGACTCTGGTGACAATCATTCTTGGGAGCATCATCTCTTAATTTCGTGACTTTTCTCCTTCCTGACTGAAGGAATCCTTTGTGGCTGTTGTAATCCATAACTGAAGGAATCTTTCTTGACTACTGTACTTCGTGACTGATTGAATCTGTTGTGGCTTGAAGCATTTTTGTCAAGTACTCAAACCATTCCGCCATTGTCTTAGTCGCCCACTACAGTCGACTCTCTTCAAACGCAACCATGTGTGCTATTCCCAAAAAAAAAACAGGGGCTTAAGGAAAATGGCAGAAGATTCCCAAGTGCAATTCACCTTTACTCCAGAGTTCACTACAGACAACAATCTAAGTGCAAACTCTCTGCAATCACACACACATTTGCATTTCAAGGTGTAAGTTTATTAGTAAACTTTCTAAATGTAGAAGAATAATTGAATGGAGGCTTTGCCAGGGGTGTGGGGGTTTTGGGGATGGGACATGCATCCCCATTGCAAGGTGTGCGCCTAAAATCGAGTTGTGTTTGCGTATTTTTTAGGAGTTTTTCTGCAATTTTGCTTTGGAGATATGTGCTATCTTCTTCATTTCTTGGATGTGCTTTTCATGATTTTTCTTACTTTCAGTATGCCATGCCAGAACTTTCTCTCCTCGGATCCAGGTCGAATAAATAATGATATTACCTATGATATTAAATCACCTTAGTTCAAGCACTGAGTGATCCCATCAAAGGTTACCATATGCATGATTACTTTCATATTCCAAGAGCTTCTCATTCTTTCTCAACTTTGCAACAACCACCTCCCATGAACTAGCAGCATGTGAATCGGTGTGTATGCAACAACAAGGTGTCTATCACCCTCCTTTGTGAGCAAACCTGCAAATAATCACTTGTAATGTATGTAATAATCACTGAAATCACACCAATCATTGCTAGTACTCTATAAAAATCAATCATTCTACTTGGCCTCCATGATATCTTGAACTTCAAAATTGAACTGTATTGTAGTTGAAGTATTGATTTGCTTTATGTACTTTTGAGAATGATTGATACCTGCAATGTTTAGGTCTCTGGCAGTTATAGAGGGTTTTGGATACGTGAGAACCCTCAGTAACTGCAACAAAAGGTGTTACTCTCGACCTGTTGCAGTTAGAGAGAGTCGACTTTATGTGTGGTAAGTATAGTCGGTGGCGACCACATCCAAAATCTCATGAACCAAATTCCTGGTTCAATGTTCATTTCTGAGAAAGACGACAAGAGCCTAGGGACAGGATGACGGACCGAGGAGTTTAGATTTGGACTTGAACAAGCGTGGGGTGTTGGTGTTATTTTAGGCAGTAGAAATCATAGTGGAAGATTTTCTTTTGGAACCACGGAATCAAGAGGGTTGCTGTAAAATGAGCGCCTGGCGAAGGACGGAAGGGAGAAAAGGAAGAAGAGGTTGCGATGGAAGAGGCGGAGGATGATAATAGCTGGGAGAGAGCCTCGGAGGGGAGGGAAGTAAGAAATATGACAAATTCCGTACAGCCGTGTGACATCTAGAATGTGTTTGTTTGTCGTTGAGGTACCCCTGATAATGTCAGACGAAAAGCAAAAGAGAGATCCATGGGAGAATGGAACTCTCTTTTGCTAAATCTGAAGTGCGGTTAGATGGAGGCTGGGCTGGCTCTTTCTTCAGACTCAGCAATCTTATGCAACGGTGCCGGTCACCTCTCTGCAGCAGCATTTAACCCTCATCACTCTTGACAAAGTCTCTACCTTCCGATGGATTCTCCACGCACGCCTACACGTTACTGACTACTACTACCTCCTGCTGTCCACACTCTCCGCTGGGACGCAGGCAGGCAGTTGCGACTATCGGGAAACATTTTTTGCTCTTCCAATCGTTCCTTATACTTGATCAAACGGAAGCGGTTTAATTCCCATCACACAACGTTGATTTTTGAGAGTCCTGCCACAGCACCTGCGACACTGCAGCTGCAATCGATGGTACGAGCGATGGGCTCAAATGGTGACATCCGGCAGGGATCGAAGCTCCAGGTGCCAGTGATGTGTATTGCTGTACTGCATGCCCTACTTCAGCCTTCTTCGGGGCTGCTGGTGGATATGGGGTTTCCCTTACAATTACAAGGCGCAAATCCAACGGACTTATTAAATGCTATAGCTTGCATTTTTGCAACTCTGCAAAATGACGTGCGCGTGAATGCAAATTACGCACCAGGCGTGGTTTCTCTGATACTGGTTGACTTCGGCTATGGCTATTCAATCGTGATCCAACTGGCATACTGGAACCCCGTGACTTGCAATCTTGGCCGCGGCGGGGAGGCGAAAAATCCACTGGTGATAGCTCCAGGTACTTATTTGATGCCGGTCGTGTTTAATTTGTTGTTTCCCTCTATAAGAACTATGCTCGAGAACTTCTATGGCTATGGGCTCGCGATCCACGAGACCGTGACCTTCCACTACTTCGTAATTTCAACACCTATGGTCGGTGCCCAGCCTGACAACAATCCTGCAAGCCACCAACATCCCTCGAATTCTGACAGGACCACTGCTTCTGCTAATGCATCCAGCGCGTTTGGGTCTGACAATGTGACCTCTGCTTCAAATTTCAGCGACGGCGCGATGATCAGTCGTCCATCGCTGAAGTTTCCGATTGATCCGAACGGGGACTGCGATATTCTGAGCACTGGGCTGATGTTTGCGGTCGGTCCGACGTACGATGAGAGCTCCCGCCATGGCCTGCAGGTGTTGAACCCGACGGATAGCATCTGGTCGCCGAACACGAGATTCTTCCTGGTGATGCAGCTTGACTGCAATCTGGTGCTGTACGACCGGCAAGAGAGCAAGGCCATTTGGTCGAGTCAGACGCAGGGCCAAGGGAGTGTGTGCTTTGCGGCCATAACGAGCGTTGGCGAGCTGATTGTTTACGACAGTTCGATCACAGATCTGAAGTTTCGGACCAACACTTGGTGCTCGAGCAACGGAGGACACTGCTGGACCAACACCATTCTAGAGGTTCAGGATGACGGCAATTTGGTGCTCTACATCTTCCACAAAGACTTGCAAATTGCAATTTGGTCCTCAAAAACGGTTATCTGCGAGGGTGGTTGCTAGGAGTAGACGATCATTTGTCGCCCTAGCTTGTGCTTCAGCGGGACTGTGTATACATATATAAATCTTTCCTTATCCGCACAAGGTTTCACATTCAATTTTCCTGATTTCGATTAATTTAGTATAAAGACGATCTGTGTATTCCAATCATTGGTATGATGGACTGAAGTCCAGTTATTTATGCTGCAGTTTCACTGCTAGTATTACTGCACTTGAGATTTAGTTGTGCGTTACTTTCTGATGCGTGAAAATAGTAAAGACCTGATATCAAGTTCGTTTTTGTTTTTTCGTGATATCAAGTACCCTCATGCTTCAAACACATGCTTTCTCCACTGTAAATTTTTATCCGTCACGTGTTTAATTGGTTTTTCTTTTCTTTTCCTTACGATGTACGCACAGACTTCAGATTTTTACTAATACCAAGCCGGGGAGTAAAATTAAGTTTTATAAATCTCTTGGATCCATGAATTGTCCACTGTAATGTGCCATCAGTCATATTTATCATGCTTTTTCTCAGAATCAGTGGGTTTACGATGTCTAATAATCCAAGCATGCTCTGATTAAAATCGATTGTACGTTCACCTTCCACCACTCGGAAGACATTATATTTCCACATTTTGCGGCGTTCGTTAATTCAATTTGATAAATTATCAGTCAATGTTGTTTTGCCATGTTATGATTCTCAGGTTGCTGTGTGTTGTCAATCTCTGCGGCCCAAAGCCACGGGTCATGTCGGACCTCCGACGAATGACCATCAGACGAGGTTCCTATGATTTAGAACAACGATCATAACAAGATCCTACACATTTGATTCAAGTGATACCTTCACTCGAACGATCAAAGAGTCATGATCCCAAAAGCGCACACAACCCCGGATGTGAAAAATACAATTTACTGCTCTTCATCCTTGAATATGTAGCTTTCATGCCTCCAAACATTGGCTTGCTTGCGTTGTGTGAGATACATGGAGCGTGGAGGCCCTCCACGACGCCCACTACTCTCGTTTAGATCAATATTCTCAGCATACTCAGGTCACCTCCTTATGTAAAGCACTACCTTCCCTGCTGATTTTCAAGATTTAACATTCTAAATGTTTGCATCTCTTGATGTACTCTACCCGATGATGACAGAGTTTAGTACTCACATCTACAGGAGTTCGACTCCTGATATGTGCAAGCCTCGAAATTCACCAGCTTCATGAACACTCTATGCCAAGCAGCATGATTAATCCACATTCATCTCAAATGTGAGATTACTTGAACAGCGAGCAGGAGAACAGCTTCACTACCAACGTAACCACCAGTCAAGAGATCCTCGTGGCGTCGTCATGTAGCTCGATCGAGAGGCCTGGTCCAGGAGCTTCATTTGACCTTCTGAACGAATGCACCGATATCCTAATAAATGAACGCAATGAAGAGCCGGACACATGAAGTCACTCGTACACTAACTAGTGCGTACCTACGTACCTGCACACTGTCGAGATTTACATCGATCCTAGTTGACGAATTGGCATGTCTTGCGGATTTCACCTTTCGTTCCGGTGAGCACCCCAAGATTGCCCAGTTTCACCACAGCAGCCGCGAACTCGGCGAAAAAAGTGGAGCTGCGCTTGGAGAAGGACCGAACGACCTCCTTGCCTACGGGGTCAGTGATGAGGGCAGAGTCCGTGATCAGAACTCCTTTTCCTTCCAGGACATTCTTGTAATAGAGGCGATCGAAGCGATGTGCCGTTGAGTCGATGAACATCGTTCTGGTCCTGTTGCCCTGCGGACAAAGGGTCTTGAGAAGGACAGAGAATCCCACTTCCATGGCCGGGTCGATGTCCGTAGGGTCATCCTTTCCGGTAAAGTTGTACAGATGTGGGAGGACGCCATTGCAATGGGACTGGCCTATAGTGTGCGCACCTGTTTCACGATGAGCAATCAGTCGGCGATCGACGTAAGTTTACCAAAGTTTACACACGCTAGTGTCTTAACTGGCTATCAGTTTGTGTATCGATCATCGCGCAAGGTGTGCCGAACGCATCTGGACTGTCTGATTTTGAGTCCAAGTGCACTTCGTTCTCCGAGACAGCTGATTGCAATGGATTTCTATCTGTAATTTGCTCTTCCAAGACGAGCAACCGAATATTGTAACGAGGTGGAGCCAGCTTCACTGCCGACCTCGAGATCATTGTCGGCTTTTGTATCATCGTGTTAAGGTGACACCTCGCTGACAAATGCAAGATATCTCTCATGTTCAGTCAATTTCACATGCCACATGAAAATGCGCGCAGCCAGCGCTAACTGATGATGATGGCGGTGAGCCTTCGTACCTGAGAGCGTGATCATTTCTCTGGCGTTGAAACCCTTGACTGCGAAGTTGGCGACGAGTCCGCTGAAGTTCAACACGGGGAATGGCAGATTGGTGTCCGCCATCAAGTCCGTGGACTGAACTCCATCTCTACGACCCAAAGCGATGGGCCATGCTGGACCTCCCACCTGATTATAAATGACCGTCAATCGAAGGAGACGCAATCCGAATCCAATTCATGATGAGATGGACACAGAGATGGCAGATCTACCGGTACAATGTATATGCGTCAAGGGCATGTCACCGTGGTAATCTGTCCAAAAATTAAAGTCTTGGAATATCATCGACCTGGTACGCGGTGATCGGATCCCAGGAAGCTAGGTTGCTAAATGAGGATTCAGGACACTTACTTTCACTGTGGCATCGCGGGCTGCCATAATGATGATATCTGCGCAGGACACAACTCCCGGGCAGAAGAATTCCAGGGCTGCTTTGATTTCATCGATTTCCACAATACCTCGAAGCCCAAAACTTACGTGAGCTTCCCTCTCTGCTGGTTGCGTTGCGGTTGAGTTCAGGAGTACAGATCCGTCACAACCCTGTAGAACCGTCGGGTCAGACGAACAATTCAGCAACTGCACTTGAGATTACAGGAACGAAGGTCCCTGGTTCTAGTCTACCGACTTTGAAGAAGAATAGAGAGTAGTGTCTGGCATTTGCAATGCCCTCAATATTACAAATTCACAAGCCTTCACATTTCAAAGTTCAAGCTTCATCAGTCATCATGTGATCTCGGGCAAGATGCAGGATTTCAGTTTGGTACGTGAGGCAAGCCCTGAACAGAATGAGCAATTCACGATCTATGTATGGAAAGAAAAGAGCATCAGAGGAGTTTTACCCCAACCCAGCAATCGTGGAACTGCAATCTGTTGAAGGCACCAGCAAAGGTCCCGTCCTTCTTGAGATAATTGGTCACAAAGGCATCTACGATGGAAGCTGCTTGGGGGCACGAACTATCGTAGAAATTCTCCGAGAGGCCGGCCGCAAATTGATTATCTGCAGCTGCACCAAGTGTTGCCAAAAGTACCAAGCTGGCTACAAGCACCCAAGTGCAGTGGACCCTGGAAGATGCCATATCCCCCGGTATTGAATCGGCTGCCTGTATTACGAGCCCACATGTATTGTAGTACCACTACAAATCAGTAAACGCTCGCCAATTCCCATGTCACCAGCAGTCTATTGCCCTGTGCGTGCACAAGGTTGAAATCATAATCATCTAAATAAGTGCTAAATATGTGACGTCAATCAGAAACCATTCTAACTAGTTATCAAAAGGGAGGATAGAGGAGGCTAAAATTTCGACATGCAGTTGAGCGCACCTTTTGGCAGACTCTGATTCAGCAGGTACCGATGAGACAATTGCACAATGTTGGAGCAAGAACCTGCAGTGATGAGAATACTTTCGGCAATGAATTGTTATATAGTCCCCTTCACCACAACTTGTGCCATTTCACAAAAGTATGATCGGGAATCCGAGCTGGAATGCATCAGAATAGGAAGTTTGCTGAAGTTTAGTGCACGGGAGAAGGAAAAGAGTCATGTGGTGCGAAAACATTTCCCAAATCGACCACGACCATTGACGGATATTTGCATCTTCAGGATGGCATGATGATTTCCATGTAGCATGACTGGGCTCACATGGTGCACCTGAGGTGTTAGCAAATTATACACGCACCCACGAAAACTGAAGCCCGACACTGCAGGTTCCAGTTTTATTAATTTCAACAAAATTAATTGAGTCTGGTCAAATGTAATCCTGTACATGTTCTTTGCAATTGACTACGTGCTTGCCGTCTTATCCACAGTAATCCACCTGAATGGTGTTTGAGACATATCCGACAGGTCTTCTTTCACAGAGCTCCTGGTCATGAGATATTTTTCAGGCAATAAACTCAGGAGAGCTGAATCGTGCCTGATTGTTCAAGGTTATGATATCACTCGAGGTATTATCCTTCAAACACATCCGTTTGCCACTATAACTGTACACTCTGGCACATGTTCATTTCCGGATACCATGGAGGTGCTTGTACAATGAAGTTCGACATTGTGTCAGCAACTATACCACATGAAGTACAATTAATCGCGAATTCCATCTTGTAATGCACACCATCGTGAACGTGGGAGATTTGTAGATATCGAAGAAAAATAGGATTCGATTAGCTCTTGCCAGAAAAATTGAAAAGCAAATGATGCTTTGCTACATTCTAATCGGTAAGCCTTGTGAGTCCGGTTACAAATAAATTATATCCGAATTGGGTCATATCTGTTCAAAGACAATAGAGGTAGTGAGATGAAAACACTTGGCCAAAGTTGTGTCTGTCAAGCATAGGGCTAAAGTTATGCTCAAAATTGATTCTAGTCTGGAGCAGGTCGTTGGATATAATAGCGATCATTCTTGATACACTCGGGAGCTTTTGTATACTCTTCCAGACCCTAAATGCCCCTCTGTCACAGTATTATGCCGCTGAGATTCTTCGCGATCTTGTCTGCAGTATCCATTAAGCTCTTAAATTCTTGAGATCGCTGTAAAAGTAATAAACCAGTCTTCCCGCGTGTTTCGTGTGCCACATATTGTGCCTCCGGACATGTAGACCTAGACCGCTTATGCATCTCAAATTTGCCACGAAGATCCTTCGCACGGCCTTGTTGCGACGTTGATAGTCTTGAAAACTTGATCTTCGAATTCTTTCATCTTCCATATCTATATAGCACGGCATGCGCAAGCATATCCAGTGCAAGTGTGGCGTTGAATCCATCATTCTGTAGCAAGCAGACTCTGCTATATATATATATGTTCGCAGATCTCCAGGCATAATCAGAATATTAAATGATCTGAAGACAAGACAGTATTTTTCTGCATAAAGTACTCAGTACGTATAAAGGATATAGGACCGTCAGGCATTGTGTGCTCAAGGTATGGGGTCTATATATTTAAGCTGGATTCCAGACACTACACAACATGATACGTATTGTATTGTACCTGAGAGAGTCTGAGATTACACTGCACCAATGCCCAAATATTTAGGAGTACTGCTTCTTTGTCGGACCAAGACGTCTCGATCTACAGAAGTGGCGAAAGCGCCTGATAAGATGTTGAAAGTTGGAGCTGACATCGTGGACAAAGACTCCGTCGTAGTGTAGTAATTGAGTAAGAAAGTGTTCAACGAGGTGAACGTGACCAGCGTGTGGCCAACCCGCTGTTCTCCCCAGTTCTGTGCTGAAACTTGTAGCCTGGTTCACTTGCATCGAGACAGTGGTCCGATCTTCTCTCTAAGAAGTTGACTTTTGTTGTCTGAACTCAGGGTATATCGGATCCAGTTCATCCTAATTAATCCTGTGATTTGCATGTTGGTTCCGAATGCCTCTTTCTTGTGTTTGACTGCAGCACTTACTTGCAGTAACTGTTATTGATCTCTCAAGGGCCAAGAGAACTGTATCGAAACTATCGAAAGAGACTTGTTTTTATCATTTTCTGAGACAATCTCATAATCGAGGACTCTTCGCTTATTCAGTCCATCCACAATGAGTTTTACAACCGTGGTGCATACCCCCATAACATGTCTCGTGCTGATATGAATACATGTCTTGTTTCTCTTTGGGTGACAAATGACGTCGACTCAAAACTCCAAAACAATCGGCTACTCAGATTCGAACTGGGCCTTTCGTAAAGACTTGTCATTCACCCTGAGCCATAGGATCTTTACTCGCGAGTCGACTTTGAAGGAGCAGCCATGTGCAACAGACTTGGAAAATACTAAACACAAATGCATATATAATTTGCATGTTCTTGCAAGGAAATTCTTTCTCACAAGCGAACTCTAAGTTTACAGGGAAGAGGCTAAGAATCACACTACACATAACTACGTGTTGCTGGCTAGGCGCACGATAGACTGAATGACGAATATCTGTGAATTTGATTCAGCGTTCAAATTGACTTGTTTTCTTTCTGCGAGCTGACTGTAAAGCATTTTCTGTGAAAGATTCCGAATTTATTCACCAAGTATAATCCATTTTTTTTAGAAGAAAGCAGAACTTTTCATAATATCGTTATCACGTAGGTACTATTGAATGCAATAATTAGTCTAGTAGCTGAGGCTACACCTAGTTTATACTCCATCCGATGTGTACAAATCGACCTCCAACAAGTTTATAATTTATCCATAAACATCTCTGCCATTATTGGTACTAAATTTTTGCAGTTTGGCAAGCTATTCCAATAAGTAAATTTTGTGATCATTTTAATATGTGTTTACTTTCCAAATTTTTCTGAATTACTTACAATACTCGGAGAAAACTTGAAATTATAGCTCACTATATACAGCGCACATGAGTTTGGAGAACAATTGGAAACCATCTAACCGGTACGAGTAAAGAATGATTTCTTCATCTATTTTGTGTTCTACTTTCACCAAATAGTTTCCGCAAAGCAGATACTTTGATAATGCGCGGTATAATTTACAGTGAGAAGATAAGCTTTGGAGATTGGAGATAATTCTATTTGAACTGGATGATGTTACCAGTTCTAAACATCAGAAGTGGTAATACTGCTCTTTTATTTCATTTTAAAGGACAAATTATGTCTTTCTCTTCTGCACTTGGTGTCGAGAGATGTGTTTTGGAGTTTGATTGAGTTTTGCTTTGAAAGACACTTTTTTATTTTTTAATGTTAAATCTCTAATTATCTTCAGGTTGTAAAAGGATCTGGATAATGCCATGCACAACAACTGCAGAATCGTTGCGCTGTTCTTTAAATCGGAGCCAAAAACACTTTGCCAAACGGTTGATGTACAAACGCCGACAAAACTCAACATCGCTTCGAGGTGAAACATCTACTGAAGAAAAGCTTGTGTCTATCACTTGAAATCAGCTGTTTCAGTGTGAATGTGTGAGAGACTTTCAACTGCGACGGCCGGCACACTCCAACACTGCGAGATTCTTGTTAATCCGTTACGTTTTGAGATTCCGAAGCTCACCTTCACCTCCGAGCAAGATAAAATAGTTGGAAGTCCTACTGAAGAAGAAGAAGAAGAAGTAGAGTGTTTTTGAGCTTCGTGGGGATCAATGCTTATAGGAGTCGTCGGACGATCATAGCTTTCTGATCTGTGCGAAGAGATACAGTCCGATTGCCAGCGTTCTAGCATGGCGGGTGCCAAGTAATCTGCGTTCGGACGAATGTCCTGTCCGGGATCGGTTTTGAGGCCTTGTTTTTAGTTGCGGGCGAGCTTATGCGCGTTCTTATGCGGATACATTGCAGCGAGGCTAGTGTTGATTTGACTGTCGCGACGTTATCACCTCTGAGGTAGTCCTTGCCGTGCACGTCTTTGCGAAAACATCGTCAACCGACATGAGCACCTGCTATTCTGTGCGCTCAGCGTACGCACCTCAGCGCAACAGAACACAGAGCTGCAGAGCAAATATAGGTCGTTTCCTGTAGTTTCGTCGGCTGGGTATGTAGTTTGACAGGCAGGGGGTTTTCGGCAGGAGTGCTGGTGAGGAGTACTTTATGCGGGAAACAGCGTTTGCTCCGGTATTGTCAATCTAGTTGTTTCGTGCCAAGGGGTAGCTCGAGCACTTTATAGCTTGAGAAGACGAGTGCCGAGTGAGCTCGGAATCGAATTGAGCTGCAGGCGATCGTTTTTCTGCAGCTATACAAATTTATTTATTTTTGCGCACGAAGGGGATCTGAAGCGGAAACAGTGGTAAGGGGTCATGCAGAGAGGACAAAAAGTCGACGAACGATGTTGGACTGGGTGCAGTGTGTGGCGAGGCATAGAGAGGTTGGCATTGCTCAAGTGTTGAGTTCCGCCACCTGATTCTCCTGGTTTGCTGTGAACTGTGAACAGTGGGGAGGAGGAATTCGATTGAAGTACGATAGCTGTAAAGAAACTCATTAAAGGTGACACTGAGGAGGAGAACGAGACTTTCTTCTTGACTGAACTTGGAATTGTATGTCATGAACTTGGAACTATGGAACTCATGTCAGTCATCCTAATACGATGGAGATAATTGGTTTCTGTATCGAGGGTGGACTGCACCTAGTTTTCCACTTTTATCACCATGGAAGTCTTGCAGCCTTTCTTTACGGTGTACAACCCCAAGTGCTGGATTGGGCTGTCAGGTTCAAGATAGCAGTTGGTGTGGCGAGAGGTTTGCACTACCTGCACAGGCAATGTCCTAGACGAATCATTCACAAGGACATCAAGGCTTGGAATATTCTTCTTGGGGAGGACTTCGAACCTCAGATTTCTGATTTTGGATTAGCAAAGCGGCTACCCGAACTGTGGACACATCATACTCTCACACCTGTTGAAGGCACCTTTGGGTATTTGGCACCCGAATACTTCATGCAAGGGCAATGTGTGACGTGGGTGTGATGCGACTGATGTCAGTCAGTCCAGGTAGAACAAGAGAGGGAGAGGGAGAGTGTTTGTGTGGGCTTGTGCTTGCGTGGGAGGCGGGACAGCGAAATTGCTAGTTGTGCATTTTTTTTTTGAAAGAGTGATTCTGAAGCAAAGCATACCTCGCTTCGCCCTGCCTATATGGTCTGATGATGCGCCACAAGAAGAAGCTCTAGAACAGATGGAGCAAATTCCTGCAAGAGAGATGCAAGTTGTCGTTGTTGAGCCTCAAGACAAAGCACGAAACGATGGAGATCAACCAGGACCATCTACTAGGAGATCATCAAATCGGATTAGTAGAGCTCCCGAAAGGTATGGAACATGGGCTGATTCATCTATTCTTGAGGATCATGATATTGAAGCTGAGAATAATGATGGCAATGCGTTGATCTTGGAAGAATTAGAACCTTGTTCATATAGAGAAACTCAAGCCTCTATCAATAAGCTTGAGTGGGATATTGCTATGGAGCGTGAGATGCAATCGCTTGTTGAAAATAAGACTTGGGAGCTTGTGGAGCTTTCAAAGTATCAACCTTTGGTTGATAGCAAATGGGTATACAAGTTAAAGTATAATCCAGGGGATGAAGAGAATAGGATCTTCAAAGCCAGGTTGGTGGCTAAAGGCTTCATACAAGAGAAAGGTGTGGACTACAATGAAGTCTTCTCTCCTGTGGCAAAGTATGCTACAATTAAATGCGGTATGTGCACTTCTTTGTGATATTTGGTCTAGTTATGGATCAGATGGATGTTGTCACGGCTTTTCTATATGGATCTTTGGAGGAAGAAATCTACATGAGACAACCCACTGGTTATGAGAAGAAAGGTCAGGATAAGTTAGTTTGTAGATTGCTCAAATCTCTATATGGATTGAGGCAAGTTTATGGAATGCAAGGTTTGATGAGTTCATGAAAGCACAAGGATTTTCACAGAGTGTGTTTGATCCATGTGTTTACATGAAGAAAGTGAATAATAAGATCTTTAGCCTCATTATTTTGATACTCTATGTGGATGACATGCTCATTTTGGCAAAAGAATAATCCGACGACAGATGCAAGAGTCAACTCAAATATGCATTCAAGATGAAGGATTTGGGTGAATCCAAGAGGATATTATGTATGGATGTTCACAGGGATTTGAAGAAGAGGAAGCTATGGTTAAGTCAAGGTAAGTACATTCAGGGTGTGCTTGACAGGTTTAACATTGCAGACTCTAAAGAAGTGTGGACTCCTTTGGCGGCACATTTGAGCTCTTAGCAACTCAATGTCCAATTGATGCAACTGAGAGAGGAAAGATATCATCAATTCCCTATGCCAAGGCAGTGGGCATCCACATGTATTTGATGGTGTGCACTAAACCTGATAGTGCTCTAGCTATATGCAAGGTGAGTAGGTACATGTCAAATCCAAGAAAGGTGCATTGGGAAGCTGTGAAGTGGATTCTCATGTAACTCAAGAGTACTAAGGATTTTGGTCTTTTGTTTGATGGTTTATTGGACAATGCAAAATCCTTGTTGGGTTACGTTGATGCTGACTTTGGACAAGATCTGGACAAGAGGAAGTCTACAACTGGGTATGTGTTTACACTTGGAGTTGGATGCGTTAGTTGGAGGTCTACCTTGCAGAAGTGCATAGCTCATTCATCTACGGAAGCCTAATATGTAGCAGCAGCGGAAGCAGCAAAGGAGGCTACTTGGTTGAATAGACTTATCACTGAGATGGGATTGAAACATGATGTTGTAAATCTCCATTGTGATAGTGAGAGTGCCTTGCATCTTGCAGCAAATCAAGTGATGGATAGCAGGGTGAAGCACATCGACATCAGATGTCACTTTATTAGAGATGCAGTTCCTGATAAGAAGGTTGAGCTAGTCAAGATTGACGGTGTTGCATGGACATTTCTTTGCTCTGAGAACGCGAGCGAGTTACCGGGTCAGTGAAGAACCTTCTAGAACCTCGTGTGAGTTGACAATCTCTTCTTCTTCTCCTCAGCACTCCACATTATAGCCAGTAAAACTTCAACGGAAGAAGACTATGATATCTAATGATTCGACCAATAACTTTCGCTCAAACTTTACAGAAAATTGCTCCACGGCCCTTACTATCACTCAGAAAAGTTTCAAATGTTTTTCGTTTCTAGATCTCTCAAAACAATTGGTGATTTACCCTTGTAACACAAGGCGATATGCAGACCCCATGTGTACAAAACCCGTCACACATCCCAATCCTTGACTTCAATTGCTCCCAGATTTTATGAGAAGGTTCTTTCATCATCAGAACTTGAGCGTGCAAAGTTTTATTGACAGTAAATTTCTTATATCAAAAGATATGATCTACGTACTAACTTCGTGACGATCGGTGCGATCCTGCAAATCTGACTGTATACACAAACTTCAAGCTATCACTCCGTACTCAAAACTCGTCCAATCGAGTCAAAACTTCAATCAAAACACAAGCCTGAGTCGAAAACTATATCTTTGTCGACTCAGATCTCCCAAAACCCTTGTAAAGTTCTCAGAAACTCTCCAAATACACTCAAAGGTCTAAATTTCTCACTCTAACTTTGAATCATCACTTCAGAGTGACAAATCCTTTAAATCCATCCATTCTTGAGCCTACGTCATAGGTCGTCCTGTCAGCTCTCCAACCCAATCCTCAGATCTCCGAATGTCCCCCTGGAAGATCTCCAAAACTCCTCAAAACCTCGAAGAAGTTGCCCAAGAGCACTCATTGGCCCAAACTCCAAGACCAATGAGAATGAAGAGTGTTATTTTGAGCTCTAGTGTGGCCAAATTAGCTCCATTTTAACTTAGAGCTTTACAACTATCTTAAACACACTACTTAGCCATCCTATACACAATATGAGTTGCCACTAATAAAGAGTCAAAATGACAACTCGAAAGAAATTAAGTATGAAGCGGAACTACAAACGAACCGGGAGTTTATAACTTGAGAATAATACCTCGCCAAAGTTCCTAACAATCAACTCCCTATGGCTTGTTTTCGGTAAGCAATAGTGATGGATTGGAACCCATGTGTTGAAAAGCCACCACTACGTAAGTTCAAATCCATAGCTCCCAAACTAAATCAAAGCATTACACCATTTACGTCCCCAAATCGCGCCCGTAGGAAACAAGCGGAAGAATAATCGGCCTCGGAGAGTTTATCACTTGTTGCAGAAAGTTATCTCCAAAATGATACACTAACCACGCCCGAAAATGATCACGATGAAGACACCGGATGTTGATCACAAATGGATTAGGCATCGGTACATCTGGAGGATCATGTTGTCCTCTATCCATGTCCTCGTCGGCTCCACTTCGATCGGATATCTTTCCTTAGTTGACAAAGTGATGTGTCTAGTACTCTCCCATACCCTTTCCATCCTCGACGCGGCTTTTATATCGATAAGGTCCAAGATAATATCTCTTGGAGCCTTTTCAACATCCCCGGCCTACAAAGTAGATCCAACGGTGGGCTCTTAATGACCTTTACAGTGCTTGCGTCGGTTATCCTAACCTAAACTATCGCCGTCATGACAACAGCCTCGAAGATGGCACATGTCATCATCTTTCATAGTAGCCGCGTCACAACACGACAACGGTAAACTCAATCTAGCTGATTCTTTGACCAAAGTTATTCCTTTAGAGAGTTTCAGGATGCATTGTACTACTATGCAGGTTTTGCACAAGGAGCACTAGTAGAGTTACGCTAGCAATTGTTTGATTCTTGTATATACTTTACTCCTTCCTAGTTAGGCTATGGCTTAGTTCTAGTTACAGGATGGTCTATGCTTTACGTTTCCTTCTAGGACTTCCCGCGGAGTATGTATATGGTGACAAAAGACCCCAAGACATGAATCAAGGGGGAGATTGTTAGGAGTTAACTCAGGTCTTGAGTAACTCCGGTTAGTGTGACTATATTTAGTTAGACTAGGGTTATGGCTGATACTACTATATAAGAGTGCGGGGAGACGCTCTCTATGACACAAATTAGGGTTATTTAGTAAAGTGACTTTGTGTGTTCCGTGGACGTAACCTCAATGAGGTGAACCACGTATTTCATGTCTCGTTTCTGCATTACATGAATGTTTCTATGTGTATTCATAATTAGGACAAACAAGAGTATCTTCACTTATGCCATTGAGAGGCATGTGTGTCAAAGGACCACAGTCCGTGACCTCACGGGGAGTGTTGGAGAACGCTAGGTGTGAAAACAATTTACAACCTTTGCTCTTATACTTCGGAACTGTTTACCAACAGCCTTCTTAGGAAAGTTCTAAGGTCACTGACCGTCTGTAACAAGCTTCGTTTTGAATAATCAACCTCGTCTTGAAAACATCGCTGGATTATCCTGTACACGCACAATTTTCATATCACAAGTCCATCCCGCCAGCACCTTCCCTCCCCACCCCCGCCCTAAAATAAAATAAAATGGAAGCATTATATGAATGTTTATTTGGATAGGCTCGACACATTCTGGTGGTCTGTAATTGACTCTGATTTTGAAAGTCTCATATTGTAAATATCGCAATAATATCTGATAATCGCCGTCCAGCTGGTTTCATTGCCTTCTATCATTCCAGTTTACAATGTGGAGTCGAAATCTTTTCAAATCAAGGGGAAATTTTTTCTGCACCTAAGTAGAAAACTTGTACCCATTTTTTTCTGCGGGTCCTTAATGTCCCATTGTCCCCTTGCAGAACTAGGCTAGCTTAGCGTGGTTGTCAGAAGACGGGTGGATCATAGAGTGCAGTGATTTTCATGGGCAATTATGGCATCAATTTCAATGATGCCATAATTGCCGTTCTGAGGCAGAGAGTGACTTTCAGAATTCGGACACTCACTCGAATTCTTCCTGTCGTGCAAACGAGGGCATGCAGGACCATTTCATAACCACATCTGGATGCTGTTTTGCATACTGATATGTTTTCCTAACGAAGCACAGTGCTTATACTTCCAAGTAAATCACGCAAATTGGGCGAAAGGAACGTCGCACAGCGTATCCAAGGGAACCTCCAAAACTCGCAGAAAACAAGGGAACTCTTTCTTGACTACGTTCACCGTCTGCGTCCCGCGAGCTTATACAGTCTTTACATAAAGAATGCAGGAAGTTAAATTGTGCGAGACCTGTGAATAAATGGGAGCTTAATACGGTAGTCGAGGTAGGAAAACATCTTTCTTCGTGTCAACTAAGGAAGTTGAGTTTAGGGGCATGGAGACCCGACGTAGATCAGAGTGCGGGTCGGATTCTCTCATGCTCCTCCGGCGAACCCATCAATAAAGTGGCTGATAGATTAGAAAGGCGAATCAGTCAAATTCACTTCACTTGAATCCCCACATATTCTGTCTTAATAAAGTGTCGAAAATTTTTAATATAATTATTACATTAAATTTGTACTCTGCTGTACAGTTGGTCTCCACACCTTGAGCTTTGTTGACATTCAAGCGAGGAGATACTATCGAATGATTTAGATTTGACCAACCTTTGCAATTTAAATGCGGTATTACCCTGCCTTCAATGAAATGCGTTGAATGCCTTATGAAATGCGTTGAATGAAATGCGTTGAATGCCTTCAATGAAATGCGTTGAATGCATTACAATGAATGCAGCGCAGTGCCGCATTAACTCCTTATGAATGAATATATATATGTATATATACACACAATGATACACACGATCTCTCTCTGAGCAATATGCTATATACTACATAACTGGAAGCATAACTGGAAGCCTGGGTGTAAGTGCTTGAAAAAATATACGGGCTAAGAGCAAATTGACGAAGCCTGCAATGCACTCCAGTTGAAGGGAATCGCGAACCGAACTCGTCGACAAAGGCAGTCTGTCGACAAGAACTTCGTTCTCACCTCATGTGATCGCGATCGCTCAAGGAGGCACATCGAGTCGAGATGCAGGTAAGCTCAGACTACTGTTGGAGCTCAGGCGCAAGGAGACACGAACAAGGAGTCACGTTGAGCTAAACATTTGGCTGGCGCACTCGTCGCGACTGCTCTGCACGCCAGTGAATGTACATTCTACCTTCACGCAACACCCAAGCTGTTGTGGGCGAAGGAATGAGACTGATCAAGAGAGCAGCATCGGGATGCGGAACAGGAATTTACATGATCAGCCCCTTGCTTTACACTTCCTACCCGATAGAACTCTTAGTTCGAGACTTGCTTGATCAACCCCTAGACGTGCTAGGAGTGGGCCTGAGGTGCCTTGGACCGGGCAGTTTACTGAACGGGGAGGATTGATTCGTTACAAGAATGTTTTGAAGATCATCGTCACTGTGGTGGGATGCCATGCATTGTGCGGTTACAGTGTCATCATCGGAAAGTGTTTTTTGAATGGCGTGCAGCATGACACGCACATGGAGTATTGGAGTACACACGAAGAATGAACGAGACCAAAATGCATTTAAAAATTGATCAAATGCCCAAGTTCGGAATTCATTAACACTCACATTCAGTTGCTTCAGCTGGCTGCTTCTTTAGACTTGCGATGCATTAAGTATTCTCGTGCATAATCAGTCGCTCGGTGGAAAAAATGGACCATCCAGTTGTCGAGAACACCCAAATGACAATCCGGATACCGTGGGAGGAAGAAGACCCAAGACACCATGGTACATGTGGAGGAAGTCAATGCTGGCGGTGAGACAGACCGATATGACTCTAGCCGGACGAACATTCAAAGAATTGCGACAGCAAGCAACTCTACCTGGACCTGGTTCTTCGAGAACATGAATGTGCACTACAAGAACTTTGTGGTCGAGAAAATTTTCTTCTATCGGACAAATGTAAAGGGCTCTTGAACGTTGTCAGGAATGCGTTCCCAAGCAATATCCATGGCCACTGCGCACTTCATCTGAGACAAAAAGTGAAGGTTTAATATGGCAAGGGAGTGTCAAATCTGGAAGTGTGCGTACGCGAAATCAGAAAAATTTGGTGACTTTTCTTTTATCCATATTCTAAAAAAACTGTAGGTCAAAAGAGATCCGGATTTTGCCTAAGGCTCTTTGTTAGTTTCTGATTATTGGGTACATTTGCATGATTTGCTACATTAGATTTTTTTTGGTGAACTTTCCACGAGATAGAGTTCTTTAATGGGCAAATTATTACACTGGTTACGAGAGTCTACGAGATTGATTTTAAAAGAAGTTATGCCTTTATTGCGTCTACCGGTATAACAAAAGCGAGAACCAGATCCTGTGAAATTGTTTGTCAACTGTCATCTCAGTTTTAAACGATTTTTTCGTTTATTCTTGTAACCATGTGAGGTATGCTTCTGGTTGGTTGTTCTCATTGTTATTTGATGAGACAGACACTAACATGTTTCAAGAAAGAAAAATGCTATGAAGAAAGGGATGTAGTTCTTATTTTTATTAGATTACAGTAATACAGAGAGAGATGTGTTATGAAAGAAGGGAGGTAGCACTTATTGTAACTTAGATTATAGAAATAGAGAGAGAAGTTACAAAGAGACAAAATGAAACTTGAAAAAGCAGCGCCTTATGCCTTAGCAAGCCACCACAAGTACTTATAAGCAGGGAGGTGGATTCTTATTGGAACCACTCTTTCGTTCAATGAATGAATTCAATTTATTCATCAAATGGATAATAAATTTTCATTCATCAATTTTCATTTGAATCATCACGGCGTTGGATAACGACAGCAGTATCAACAAATTGAATGTTTGTGAGTGCAGGTTTCAGACTGTTTTGAACAAGCTCGCCATGCCACCTTGGGGCAGTCGGACGCGGAGGCAGTCGATTATATCAGTAAAATTCCGAAGGAGATATGGGCACGGTATGCCTCTCCTTTCCCCAATCTAACAAAGTTGACTCAAACACCGCGGAATCAGGAAGTGCTGCCCTTCTTTGAATTTGACAATGCGCCTTTGCAAGTGGTCATAGAGATGTGGTTATACATAATGATCACTTTCTCAAAGCTTTTTCGAGTATCTGCTTCCGACTATGGAATCCTTACGCCATTCTGCAAGATGAGGATGGACGAGAATGATCAAGCCTCGGTATCCTGGATATGTCACTTGAACAACGCCGAGACTACCCAAATGAAGCACGTGAGTGATTACAAGAAATTCATAGTTTGTCATGGCCATATAAATGTAATCTGGTTTTCAAAATCAGTACGGTCTACTATACTCTCTTAAGTGCCACCTCTATCGACCACTGAGCTGGTGCTGAAATACAACTGTGGTCTCCCTCCCAGGGCAGTGCGTAGGGAAAGGCACCGGTTCGTTCGGATTCCAAATGGTGGAAGGGCAAACAGGTAGTTTCGATTCCCTGTAAATGATGCTGATATTATACATGGACATGCTGACTGTGAGGCTTCCAAAGGTGAAAGAAAAGTGCCAGAAATGTCATTCAAGCTAGGTCTACTTTCACTAGCTTGAATGGCCGGCAAGAGCCCGATCAGGTGGACATGGTGCCCGAGCGTAGAGGTGCGAGATTTGTAAACTAGAGGGACATAATCGGAGACGATGTCCACTGCAACTTGTAGACGAGGTTCCGGCTGCAGAGAGTGATGAAGTACTACCTCAATCGCAAGTTTCAAATGTTGAGATTAGTCAAGGCTTACCTCTGTCCATGAAAGTTGACAATCCAAGTACCTCTCATTTGCCAACGGAGAATTGGGGCATCCCCCAGTGCATTGAAATTACAGACGACGAAGATGCTACATGTTCCAACGGAGAGTCGGAATTGCTGACATCTGATTTTACAGAGTTTGCAGAGTCATTGCATACAGCCCGAATTTGTTCAATTTGGACTTGCTTATGCCTCTCGGCAAAACAATCGCAGGACGTGACAGTGGCTCTCTGACACAAGCTTTTGCTCTCTTGCCGCCATGGCGATTTTGTGAGTGTCCACTCTCAATGACCCGAATTGATATTTCATCTGATGCGCATTTACAAAAGATAAACCCCATGACAATTACACCCCTGCGTACGAGCAACAAGGGGCAAAATGATTAAATTCTTACATGCCTGAATAGATTCCACATATGGCCGTGCAACGTAGTGACTCATATGGCATAGTTTCAAGTTTTATATTGGCATATATGTGGGTCACAAGACCCACATATATGCCGATATAAAACTTGAGGAACAGACTCACATATAAGACGCAAGTGACATTTGTGTTGTTGTTCTAACGCCGATTATTTTGAGAACAAACTCACACATAAAACAGAAGTGACATGTATGTTTTTTTCCTAACGACAAAAACTTTCAGAACAGACTCACATATAAAACCCAAGTGTCAGAATTTTCATTCGCCAACTATTTTCGTGAAATGGAATAGTACTCGTCACTTTACTGTTTTTCAAACTTTGCACAATGGGGTAGTTATCACGGTTACAAATTATATGTTCAGTCAGATGATGTAAACCAACCCATAAGGGCATTTAAAAACACAAAAACTCGATTTTGGAGGTCTTCTGCTCTCTAGATCGATAATGTGACACATGTAATCCGGCTGGACGTTACCAAATTGCTCGGGTTTGAAACTGCAAATAGACACCGTTTGAAACTTCTGCATGACTTTGAAAATCTTGAACTTCGATTTCAAACCCCTAAACGTCAAAATTTTGTAATTTTGACACTTTCAGCCTTGGGCCCGACATCTTTACCCGGGGGCTTGGGCTCAACAAACTTTACATCTTCTATCACCCCACCAAATTTCAGATCAAACGGACACTATATGATAATCTGATAGCATGCTGCTCCTATTTTCGACCCGAAAACTTCGAAAAACCAAATCTTAGACTTCGAGCACTTCTGTCCGAAATATTTTTCGGCCAATTTCAAATTAATGTCCCAAAAATTCCGCCCTCAAAAATTCATGATTCGGATTTACACTAAAACAGAAAATATAGAAATTTGAAATCGATAAGATCAACTTCAAATCGACTCTACTTCTAGATCACCACCACGGGCTGCATTCCATCAACGCCCTGCATACTCAACAGCCAACAGATCGAAGCTACCATTGATCCAAACTCACCAAAACATCTTCAGCGCTCCAAGAACTCACAGTTCTCACCACATAATCCAATTTGAGTTTTCAAAGTAATCTTTTCTACTCTCAAAACGTCCACAAGGACATTCCGCTCATAACCATAGCATAAAAGATAAAAGAGAGAACAGTCAAGCCAAATCCACTTTGTGCTTCAAAGACTCCAGGTTCCTAGTTAGGTAGGTGCGCGTATGCAGGAGCAAATACAACAATTAGAGCCGGTTGTGCAGTTAGCGCCGTTCGCATTGGAACTGCCGTTAGGGCCGACAGCGCCGTTAGGGGTCCTAGGACTCAAGGGGTAGAGTTCGAATTAGGGCTCCTTGGAGGGCAGTGTTTGAAGTTGAGCCTTTGAGAGTGTGGCTATGGTGGATAGTAGCTAGTGCAGGAACCTTGAGTCTTTGAAGCACAAAGTGGGTTTGGCTTGACTGAAATCTCTCTTTTATGCTATGGTTATGAGCGGAGTGTCCTTGTGGAGTTGGATCCATAAATATCGCATCACAACATACATCGTTGTCACATCAAACATCATAACACATAGATCGTCATACATCAACACAAGTGTACCACAATAAATCTGGTGAGGGCCGAGTGAAACGATTATGTGTACAATTCATTGTCGGTTTCAGCCCATTATCAAGTGGAGGTTTGACGTATGTTGTAGCCTTCAATACTAATGTTACTTGGCCTTGTGATTTGTTGGAGGGCAACATGGATGCACATGATAGTTTTTGTCTAGAGGATTTGGCTATCATGCCAAGTCTTAGTGGAGTAATGTCATCCACGTTGGATGAATCATCATGAACTTCATGTATGTTGCTATGATAGATGGCAGATAAGCTCATACATGCTTGGAATGAGTCTTTTGCTCCGGAGATGGAGAAGACAAAGGAAGTTATTCCCATTTCCACTATGTTGTCACCTTTAGATACAATGCATATTGCTTGGCAATATCCATAGGAGGGTATATGTGTGTTGGATATGTTTGCACGGATAAGCACAGGTTTGTGCTTATCCCTCCAAACAAGTACATCAATACTTGTACGTGGAGAGAGATGAGATTGCGAGGCAAGTTTCATTACGCCATGTGGCACAGTTGTTGCGGAGATATCCAGATCTTCTACCATTGTTGGTGGTTCAAGGATCAACAAGCCTTGCTGTCAGATATTCACATAACAATCAATTGTATTATATCTAACTTGTTATCTGATTTGTATTATCCAACCATAAGACCTCATCTTTTTAAGAATCGACTCAAACACCTTAACCTTTCCCTTAAAAAATTAGTAATTTTTTTAACACCAAACATGTAGATTCATGTGGCCAAAAGATAAACATAATTTTGTTGTTTACATATTATGTTTTTCATGTATTATGTTTTTTTAATATTGATAAGATCTATATTTGTACAAGATTTATCACATTTTGGAGAAAGATTAATTGTAATATTTTCATTGATAACCTTATGATCTGATCTTTGATTGTCCAACACAACATGCATTATGTGATGACTAATGTTATAATAAAAATTTTACATTTTTATTATAATATTTTTATTTTTTACATTTTAATTATTAAAATTTTTTTGTTCGCAAAGCAATGGAGCAGACGGATTTCAAGGTGACGGCTAAAGAAATTTAGGGAGTCACCTTCTTCTCTTAGTTCTACTCACAAGGTGGGCTTGTGAAGACTTTGTGGGAGATTTTCGAGAAAGATTGTCTTCATCTTTTGGAATTTCTACCAAGGATGGAGCACACATATAAGATCGTCAATATCCACTATGGCTTCATAACGCTCGAAGATGAGAATGACGAGTTGTCTTTCTCAAAGGAAGAATTTTGTATTTTCATCGAGTATTTTGCGACTTTCTCATTTGTTTTTTAAGATGATTTCATTACATCATTTTACATAGCAACGCAAGAACATACAAGATTCAATCAAAAAATTTATTTGTTGTGCTACCTTCAATCGCCCATAGATAAACATGTTTGAAAACTTTATGACATCAAGAAGCATCAACTTCAACCAACGTTGAACTATGTTTTGATAGTGTTACAAGGATGGATGTTGATTGTATTATTTCAATGATAAATAGAGATCTGTCTTGATTTAACTTTGAGTCTGACAATGGCGAGACTGTAATGTCTGTCATGTTTTGAAATATGGATAGGCAAGAAAAGGTATTTGATAGAATCCCAACTAGCAACCCGATGTCTAATCTTTGAATGCATACACATGATTTTCTGCACGTTATGCGGTTCACATGGTATGGTGGCATCATGGAGTTTTTTTTTTAAAGAAAGGTGTTGACAAAGTGCCAACCAACCAGTTTCGACAGAGGAGTTGTGTCTAAAGAAGATAATTGATGTAGAAGTTCAAGACATCATTCATGAAAAGTTGTGAAGGTTAGACAAAAGAGATTTTATGTTCTGAAACTTCTCTTGGAGAGGCAGGGAAAATATTAGACCATTTAGGCGGAGGCCTTGGATTTCAACTTGAATGTGGAACAAGAGAAACATTTTGAGAAAACCTTGCAAGGAAATGAACATAAAGGATGACTTTATTTAAATGAAAGGATTTAAAAAGTCTAAGATTGAGCTATATTAGCCTACTTCAGGTATACTTCTTTTAGCACATTGCTCAACAAATTGGTCTCACTCACCAAACCGGGTGAAGGTTGCTTGTCACGGCTCTCCGCCAAAGGATCTGAAAAAATTCTTCCTCTGGCAAAAGAGAAGATCCAATGATTTGTGGAATTGACGGAGTGACTTAGGCATGATGAGGTGTGCTAAAATCTTCCTCATATGTTTAGGGCTGTCAACTTGATCCCGCAACATCTTCACATGTTAAATAACTCAAACTTGCTTTTCCAAACTCCTCGAAGATGTCCTCGAGGTACTCAAAAATATTTTCCCCCTCATTTGCAAGATTCTTCCACTTGGAAGAAGACGCTATGACTTGCAAAATCATCAGCTCCCCTTCTTGAGTGGGTTCAGTAATTTTGATACTTACATTTCTTGTTTTAAGTCTAGTTGCTCTTTTTGCATGTCAAAGCTAGGGCCAAAGTGTCGATTTTGGTCCCTATGTACTTCGTCTACATCAGAGATTTTTCAAATGCGATGTAATTTTTACCACAAAGCATTGCATTTGTAATGACAATCCCACTTGTAGCAAAAGGATCAACTACTCCATAGACAAGAAATGCTTGATGAACCATTTCTTTAACTTCTTAGTTTTTTAGCAGGGATTTTCCATATATCAAGCGTAATCCATAGCCTTGCGAGCAATGGAACCGCAATTCCTAACATTTTGTTGAACTTTGTTGGGCTTGAAATTATAGAGCTCCCTCTTCCGGCTGCTAGCTTTGTGGTGGTAACCAATGGTACACTTCTCAAAACACCTAGCCAAACGGTTGCCTTGAACCTGTCCATCCACATTATCTTTGATCCTAGAAACAACCACCAAAGCATGATTAGAAGTAAGGACAACTGATACGTGTATACAACTGAGAGTGAACTAAAGAAGAAAGAGAGCATGAACTAAAGAAGTGATACATGTAGCACTTCTTTGTTAATAAAAATGAAACAAGGATAAGGGAAGAGAGTGATACATGTATCACTTATTCAATGACCAAGACTCACAAGAGGCAAGACTCCACTCCACGGTTTCACTTCTCATGCAACACCTTGTCCACCATGTCCCCTTGCTTTCTTGAGTGGAAACAACCAAATGCAAGAGCTTAGATAACGTTACAAAGACAGTTTAGAGATTTGGATACCTCCAAAAATTGTTGAGTAATTGCGTGTGTTCTTTTCCATGTTCATTTTAACAATGCAATCCAAAGTTTTATAAGATGGAAAATTTTCTTTGTCTCATCTCAGATATTTGAAATGTTGAATGATTTCATGACGGTTCTCAACATGCAGATTGTCAAAATATATACAACCTCCTTGTGATTTTGCCTCCTCTCTTAAAATCATCTCTGATTTACAAAGCATAGTTTTTTTGAAGCACACATCTCCGAATAACAGATCCACATAAGTGATATTGGTATCACTTTTTACTTTTGAAGTGAGTGCTTTAGTGTCAACAAATAAAGTTCAAGAACCTTGAGTCAAGTCCCTACAAGTGAAAATAAATTAATGATACATGTATCACTTCTTTACTTTCAAGCAAGGTTTGTTAATCCTCATACTTCATGTCCTTGGAATACCAACTTGGTACAAGAGGATCGGATCTTGTGGCATTAGGAACATTTTAATAAGTCGAGGTTTCAAATCCAAACACATAACTTTCTTTAACATCGGTGTCACCCAAAATTTCACAAAAGAAATGATACTTGTATCACTTACAAGTATCGTCAAACGTAGTTAATGGATGTTGGGAAGATAAAATATTTTCTAATGTTGTCTAATATTCTTCATACCATGGTTTCCACCAAGTTGATTAGTTTATGTAAAACATGGATTACCCTACAATAATTTCAACACAATAACTCTAATTGTTTGACACTTCTATTCATTAGAAGATGACC
Source organism: Marchantia paleacea (assembly GCA_014180765.2). NCBI lineage: Eukaryota > Viridiplantae > Streptophyta > Marchantiopsida > Marchantiales > Marchantiaceae > Marchantia > Marchantia paleacea. The sequence continues at coordinate 253,628 of MUAA02000016.1, forward strand.
TAACTCATCAGTTAGGTCATCTTCTAATGAATAGAAGTGTCAAACAAACTTTTATGTTTTCAGTTATGAAAAAGTCTAAAAATAATTTCTAAGTTTTCTTGACATTGTTTACATGCCGAAAAATACTTATTTTTCGGCAATTCATTCTTTTTCCCAATTCATTCAAAATAATTTATCATATATCAATTTTTTTAGTTACCCGAAAAAGGGAGGCTGGTCACATTACCCGTTGCTTCGTCACTCTTACGTGGGTAGAATTCGGAATGCCACCAAGGTGAATGAAAGAACGAAACTTCTTGTATCTGTACACCTTTTTTATTCTGAGTCTATACTCGGATAGGTGCTGTGAAAATTCCGGAGATGGCCCACATAAACAACGATCCAGGTTCAGACACTCTGCGTTGGAGATGCTGTGATACACTTATCAGTCTGAAATAGAGTCCACGGGTTCTCCTTCTCTGTATTCGACTTGTTCATGTCAGACGCCGTTCAAAATTCAGTCACAGCCGCTGTCAACAGTCGCATTCCATTGCACACATCGTAGACCATCATTCCTAATTCTGCCCCGATCCAGCTTCCCACTTGGCTTCCAATTATATACGCAAGCCTGCAGTGCTTCAACTCTCCGAGAAATCCCTCTACCCGCGTTCCGCCCAACGTGCCCGCGGCTTTCATACATCCCTAGTCCAAAGTTCCACCGTAATTTATCACCTCGAAGAAATCCCAAGCTCCGGCGACAAGCGGCCCTGTGATGCGCTTGTGTTTTCGAGATGCCAGTTTTCCTGATTCCTTGCCTAATTTCGTGGCCTTGTGATTAGCATTTTCATATGCCCTTGATTTGGCTTTCTCCACATATCCTCCCGTTATTCTGAAAGTGGAGAGCTTCTCAACCTATGTCACGGCACAAGCTACTGATCCTATACCCACGTCAAAGCAGTCTGTCCTCGAAAGGTCCTCCGTCCTCGAGAGATTGTGCGCTCCCAACGCTTCTCTTGACATCTGACATCCAAAGAACAGCGATAACAAATCCGCCGAGATGAAAGTTCAGGGAAGAAATAACCTTCCCCGCCATGACGTCCGTCCGCTAACAGACCCTTAGGGCTGCATGGCCATGTGAAACACACACACTAGACTAGAGTTGGAGAGCACTTTGAAAAACATTTCGTTGCTTATTTAGAGCTGCAAGTTCCTAATTACATCCAACATGTGCGTTTTACATAGCAAGGTTACTCGACACTTGCATCTTCTCACGGCCGTCCATTGAACACAGGAGCGCACAATACCCATTTTCGAGGGTCGTTTGTACCAACTTCACACGGACGAAGTAAATGCAAAGTCGTTGATGTTCCCCGTCTATTGCGCGCTAAGCGTTCTGACACAGAAGCCTGCGCTTTACATGGCACCTGCAACATCGTAGCAACCCTTGAAGGTTATTGAGGTGCTGCGTAAGAGAGCATATGTGCTGATGGGAACGGAAGTACAGTAGTCAGCTTCGATTCCTTGGGGAATGTCCGGACCGGATCTCGTGAAATACACACTATCCTCTGCCTTGTACTTAAGTCGACGGTATATTCAACTTTGAGAGGCAATGTACTGATTTTTGCATCTTTTTATCACCTTATCTTATTTCATGTAAGAACCTAACACCTCATGTTAATGATTTGGGAGTTTACCAGATCACAAAAGAAGGGGGGGGGGGGTAGTACTTCTTTTTATCCGTTCATTACTGGATCCTCGTCCGGGTACACCCGGAATTGTGGGCCTGGTGTAAGGCCTGAAGACGAAGGAAAGACAAAGTCTAGACCCACGGCGGAAACCCTTCGAGTTTGGGACTCGGGGATAGGGGCCGCCCTCTTTGCCATATTTTTTATTGTTCAATCTGCTATAAGGAAAAAACCCCAAGAAATAACAATGTCCACACTCTCTCTCTTTTTTCTTTGTCTCGCACGGGATCAAGGCACCGGTTTTTTTTCGTTTTATTCTATTGGACTCTTTCAGCCTTCATTCGCGATGCGAATAAAGCGGGAGAGAAGAAAGAAGCACTACCTTAGGACAGTTAGAGTTACTGCCGCCGTTTACCGGGGCTTCCATTCGAAGCTTAAAACACTTCTCCTTTTCACCTTCCAGCACCGGGCAGGTGTCAGACTCTATACATCGTCCCCCCTCAAGGCTTTAACTCTCCGCAGGCCCGTAGTGCATCAAAGGCTTTCTGATTTCGTGGCCCTCTGGTCTTACATCCAAAGGGCCACCCCACGGGAGAGAGCAAAAAAAAATATGTACATTTTTTTTTCGTGCGGCTCCGAAAGGCTGTCGTCGGGCTCTTCGCTGCAGGACGATAGTGGCACCTTGACTCGGTCGGCTCCTTCGGCCCTTCCTACGCATTTTTTTAGCGGCCCTGGGTGTTGAAGGTTAAGCCAACGCCAAAGGAGCCCGAACGACTTCCCTTGGGTCAGGGTCGAACCATTAATTGAAATTCGCATGAAAAACCTATGATTCGGGGCCAGGCTTTCGAAGGCCTTACCTTTCCGCCGTGAGATGGTCTTTATCAAAAAAGTTAAATGAAGTATGTAACATTTGAAAGCAAACAAGGGTTTTCGGTATAAAACCGTTGATTCTAATTTGTTTCTCAATTATCATTTATATCTTCCTAAGAGTGACGATCATCGGTAAAATAAAAAAGCTTTTGATTTTATCTAAGTCTATCAAAAAGAAACTGTAGCGCAAAAACCCCAATGCATTGTTTTGCTTGTCACAAAAAACGTATTGCATGCTACAGGCCGGCTTATTTTTGACGTGGTTATTTAATCGTTGGATTGATTACAAAGGGGGTAGAGACCTGCCCCACGGGAAACCCTTCGAGTTTGGGACTCGGGGACTAATTTTCCAATAATTGAAGATATAGATCAAGAATTCGAGTTTCAAATATTTGGTGAACAATATAAATTAGCAGAACCATTATTAAAAGAAAGAGATGCCGTCTATCAATCTATTACCTATTCATCCGACGTTTACGTACCAGCTCAGTTAACACAAAAAAAAAGGAAAAATTCGCGATGCGAATAAAGCGGGAGAGAAGAAAGAAGCAAGCTTCTTTCTTCTCTGGAGTTCACTCTTTTTTTGCGAAGTGGTTAGTGATGTACTGCATTCTTAGTGGGTGCATGGATGATTAATAAAGCACTTCACACTCGCCAATCTATTACTGATGGGGGGGGGGGATTAACCACGATCCCTTACCTCAAAAGTCTCTAGCTTTGTCCGTTTCTTTTGGCTCTGGGGATGAGATTCCTCTGGACTTTGTTGCCTCTGCTTTGTATTTGCCGTCGCTGGTTTCGATCGCGTTTTCTCTTGCAGGCGTCCCTTTTTTTTCCCATTCGGTATCACAAAGCTGTAATAGACTCTTAGCAAATGAGTAGTCTGGCCATTCCATGGCAATCCCAGCACCTTGTTTGTAATTTTGATAGCATCAGAGAGAGAAATCTCGACTTCCGCTCTGTATTTCTTGTGTCTCTGTTCAGTTTTTCGTTGGCCCGTCAGGTTTTTTGCTGGCATCCAAATGACCTGGTACCCCTACATCCATGTGGAAAAACTTCCAGATTCGACGCAACTGAACGCAATCAAGGCGACCAGGATTGCGACCAGGCGACCACGATTACGCAACTGGTCTTGTGTCAACCTCTAGACGCAAGACCACACGAAACCCCTCTGAATTCCTCAACACCAGTTTAAGGTAGCGACGAGTATAAAAATACTCGGTTCCCCTCACAGAGTAACCACGGATTGGGTCTCAGTTGTGTAGAGACAGCAGCTTCCGACATGGTAAAGTTTTCCTGCTTTCTCAGTTGTGTAGAGACATGGTAAAGCTGATGAAAAATTCCGTATCGAATCTTCAGATCATCAGCTTTACCATGTCGGAAGCCCAATGACCAACTGACGAGGTACAACTTGGAAGGGAAGCGATGATCAGGGAGTGGCAATCTCTTGTACCAATGCACAATCGCAAAATCGCACTATGAAAGGCAGTTATATCGGAATAGAGGCTTCTGCCTGCCCTCTTCTCCTCGCGGTTTTCATTTTCGTTGCCTGATTTTCACAGGATTCCGGTGGGCAGTAAATGCCATTCCATCTGTAGGCGCCGTTAGTGCTCATTGAAAAGATTCTCTGCCATCTCTGTTCTAACAATTTGACCTGCCTTTCTTGTCTAAGACTTGCAAGTTGCAGACTTTGATGGACATACCAGGAAAGCTCGGGAGATGACAGATTTCCAACTCTCTGGTGCTGGAGACCGAGTTGACAAGGACACAGTTATCATATTCACATGGGTCCAAGCTAAGCAGAATCCTGTGGTGGTGATCTCAGTGGTGTGGATATCACATGACGTCTACTTAGGTCTCAGATTTACTGCCTGATACAGAATCTACATGGTGGTAGGAAACGTCTCATATCTGCAAAGAGGTCGAGCAATCTTTAACCATCTCTGAATCATGATGGATAGAGAGCCTGGAGAGGGAGATTCAAGATGGGATGGGATCCGGATATAAGAAATTGCTCGTCAGAATCTACAAAATCCATCAACACGAGCTCTTTGATGAAGGCCTACTCAGTCTTGTAAAGCTTAAGGACATTCTCTTGACGGGTACGACCGCGCTTTCTTCACGAAATCATCACTTTCCCAATAGAGGACTTTGACCTTTGTGTAAAGAGCACGCAGTTTGACCTGGTTGTGTAGACAAAAGAATCTACGAGTCATTCCCATGAGTGAGACTGACACAATTAAATATCCAAACCTGCCGTCGAGCTCCGTTAGAATTCAGTGTTTTGATCGATAACAAGCATCCACTCAGCGCTTACGAGTATTATTTACTGCACTGAAAAGATTGGAAATGTATAATGTGCATAAGTAAGTAGGATATACACCAGATCCATCGAATGGCACTCTCTATCCACTTCTGACAGAGCCACTCTCATCACTCCAATGTAAAGGCTACGACTCGCACCATTGTGATATTCGCATTATTTGAAATCATAAATGCCATGACCCTTCCTGTACTATACTCGTTAAAAGCCTAGACTGGAATTTTCTTCGAATCCATCCCAGTAGCAGATTCACTACAAACAAATCAGAACTCATACATACTGCAGTTCTACTTTGTACAATTTTCTTATCTTTACATTCAAACTCAGAACAAAAAGTGGTCAACTGGAACACACCGCAGCATGATAATTCAAGGTCAGATTAGGACATTAGAGGAGCAAGACAGAAGACAGAACAGGCACGGAAGTACTTCAGCGTTTGCTACCGGTATTTTTTTCACCACATCACAATTTTGCAATTTCTACACATGGACCAGATATTTCTGGGTTCACTGAGGCCATGCTGTTATTTTAGAAAGTTTCTAGCACGCAGCTTCGTGTGAACAATTTTCTGAATCGCATTCTGAGAGCAATCCACAGAATCGTATCAAATGGTCATTATCTGGAAGAAAACAGCCGTACAGAGTTTCTAACACGCATTCTTCATGAACCATCTTCTTAATATCATACTGTGCGCAATCAGAGTCTCACCGACAGGTTTGGATTCTGGTTAACAGTTCGAAACTCAGAGCGATCTACCGCCCAGCATATCTAGAATTACCGTACATAAAACTGTTGGGTTCGTATGGAACTATCGTCCGCTGCTGCTCGAGCAAGATTACACCTATGTAACTGCCATCATGATCATTCTCGAATGAAATCCCAGGAGTTTGAAGAAACTTGGTTGTTTTTTTTTTTTTAAAGGAAACTAGTTGTGGACTGGAGTCCGTGGATGAGGCACAACGGTAGAAGCTTCTGTGCAGCTGTTCTGTTAAACTTGCACTACGGTCAATTCTAGAGACTTCCCCTACCGTTCGGGCCTCTGGAAACTCAAACAGAATTAGATCGACGTTAAATGACGACAGTTGTTCCTCGTCATCAAGGACATGCGCTTAATTGCGCTGTGGAGAGAATCTGTACATATTACCACAAAAATAATGGCTACCCAATAACCAGGTGGGGAGTAGGAAGCGATATTCCAATTGCACAATAACTAGCTGGTAACGTCTTCTGTTGACTGGTAAGCGTGGAGATGCTTCAAGATGGCTAGACTGAAACTGTTGTTTTCAGTGACACTGTCGTCAGGTATTTGTGAAGAGCAGGAGCAAGCATGGCAACGAGCATTTCTAGCCTTGGACTAAAGGAGATTCTCAGAGTTCCCTACAGTTATCCATCCCATTCAAGTCGAACGTTCCAGTTTCTGCGTCTCTCTTACAAATGCTTTCCAAAGCTGAAATTACTAACGTCAGACAAACTGGATTACTGGCAGACTGCTAAGCGATAAATATCACAATTGTACTCTCCACATTGTAAACCGGATAGTTGTTCACCAAGTTATCCTACTATGAAGTTGCTGACGCCGACAGCATTGGATTTGTTATATAATAATCTCTTCAGATAACAATGGTTGATACGTATGTTTGAGCTCTATGTATTGTTTATGAGATCCATATCCTTTTCTGGAATATATCATATGGTGAATTTTCTAAGCTTTCACGTGATGAATTAATAAACCTTTTGTTAAACTGATTGCTCCAACAACTTCTCATTGTGGGCGACTTGGACAGCAAGTGTGATTCTGCTCAGGTCAACAGATACAAGTCAGTAAATTATTGCTTCCAACTAGAATAAAACATGTGGAATAACAGACAAGAACTTGACGTACACAGTAGAGGCTCATACATCTCAAGTCAATGACTAAACTGTTTCGGATCCAAAGAAACAGAAAACAAATCAAGACCAAATCCAAAAAATAAGAACTTCCAGTCGACAAAATTAGCATAGCCAACAAACAGATTCAAATATATTCAATCTAAGCATGATCCTCAGTGCTCAACGAACAACGGGAAGCCTTCTTTTCAGATACGTCGTTTCATCAAAGAAAGAAGCTCCGTCCAGCCCCAGGAGAAAAGCAACTTGCATCGATGAGCCCAAATCGGAAAAGGCGAGCGTCCAGTTAAATCTTCCAAAGCTCGACCCTGGGTACGCCTGATGCACATGTACTCATAGTTTAAACATTGAGTCCCGTTGTGCAGGCGTTCATACGTGGGGAAAGAGTGCCGAGCCCTGGCCATGGTGGGGCCCCGAGGGAATCAATGGGCCAAAATGGGCCTTGTCATATTTTCCGGGAGCCGGTGGGAGGAATTGACAGGCTGGTGAAAAATCCTGAATCCGTCCGTCGCTCGTCGCTCGGCGTGAAGGGAAGCGGAGGGGAGCAGCTGTCCCTCTCCTCCCCGTCGCGCTCTGGTTTCTGGCTCTCTCTGCCTCTGCCTCTAGAGATGACGAGCAGCAAGCGGAGGACGAGGAGCATCAGGCTGCATGAGCAAGAAGACGCAGTGGAGAGGAGTGGCGTTGGGACTTTGGTTTGCTGCCGAGGGTGCTGGTGGTGCTGGTGCCAGTGCCAGTGCTAGTGCGAGGTCGTAGTCTTGGGAGTGAGAAATTGAGCGGGGGAGAGACAGAGAGAGAGGCAGAGAGGGAGGGAGCGCTTGTTGCGCGAATGACTTTGACTAGCCATGGTCGGAGAGCTGCCGCTGTTGCTGGCACATAGATTGATTCGGGAAGCCCATTTGTTGAGCAAGAGACGCTGTGCGAAGGATCGCGTTCTTGGTTGAAGAAGCTGCTTGGGAGCGATCGGTGCTTTCGTTCTTCTACATGGACGCCGATGAGAATGACTCTATTGTCCGCCTCAATGTCGGTAGGTTCGTTGATTCCCCTTTGGATCCAGGAGATCATTTCTTCTTTTGTGTTTCTAGTGAGGGTGCCCCGCCTCTTAGATACTGTAGGTGCCTTTACGCTTCAAGTCGCAAGTTTGAAGCCCCTAATTGCCCAGTTTTTTCCCGGCAATCGGTCTGATACTTGGAAGTTTGGTGCATCAGCGTCTCTTTAGCGCTTCCTTCTTCGAAATTTGACTCACCCTCAGTGATAGTCTCTTGTCGCAACCTCAACTTTCGCCAGTAGACAGCTGTGTGGCTGAATTTTTATCAGTTCAAACGTATTGTGTTTAGAGCAATAGTGGGTTGTTAGCTTCACCATCCGGTCACACAGATCGCCAGTGAAGAGATTGCATCGAGGGACCCTGTCTATCTGAAGTTCTTTCTTCGATTTTCTGAATAGGGCAGCCACACCAATCCGAATAACGGGAGAGTGATGATGCTGATCACTTGCCCCTTCGGCACTTTTTTTAAAATTGAAACGTCTTTGAAAGACGTCCGATCACCTTGCTTGTGGTGGAGGGTAAGGTGTTCTATGTGAGTGCCTTCGGAGCTTGAACCAGCCAGATGATGGACATGTAGGGCAACATTAGTAACAATTAAATAAGTAGTGGATGACATTGTTTAGTAACGACGCTATTTGGCGTTCCAAACAGGAGGAGTGGATTTCGCAACCACAGTCGATACGTTGTGTCAGCGCGAAACAGAGTCCATGCTGGCTGTTATGTTCAGCGGTAGACACAAACTTCACATGGACAAGATAAAGGTAGTTTTACATTTCACATTTGCCCTTCACATGCACATGAACGTAGAATTTGGCTTTTGAAATCCTCTGTAAATTATCGACGCTTCTCTTCGCATATACTTAGATGCCATTATTAGAGACGTGGAGTCCTTGTAATATCTACCCATTGATGCGTTTATGGGTGTACTATTTTTAATACAAATTTTATAACGTGGGTTCTGGCACGCTTTGCTTCCTTTACACTGGAACCGACTCTTAGACATTTGGTATTAAAGTCTTTCTTGCTTACCACACGAATGTATGCAGAATGCAGTCTTCATTGATCGTGATGGTACTCACTTCCGTCACATTTTAAATTGGTTACGTGACGGTGTGGTTCCCCTTCTGGAGCCTGCTGCATACACAGAGCTTCAAAGAGAAGCTCAGTTTTACCAACTCAATGTATGTCTACCTCTTCACGTTGTGCAGTAGTCAATGGAACTGTTATCTCCCTGTTTTCTTTTGGGTGGCTGCATGAAAATGCGAGCTTTTGCTAGGTGCCTGAGTAATTTTCGTTTTTCATTATGCATGAAGCCAGGTTAATACATGGAGTCTTATTGGGATAGTCGAAATTCTCCTTCTCTCTTCAGCAGTCCAGTCCTTGTTATTTATAAACCTAGAAATTCTCACAGTTGTAATGGTCGCTGAATTACCTCATGAGACACGATATGCACTTTGAAAATTCCCCGGCCAAAACGCCTTCCTCCATTTTTCCTTTCAATCCAAGACGTCTCGGGTAGAAAATTGGGGGGTATTTGTAACGAAGGACATGTTCAAAGGCTGCCGAACAAGCCTCAACCGTCTAAGCTTACTATTGACTACATGGTTAATAAGGCTAACGATAAGTTCAAAGTGAAGCGTTCTTCGAGGACATAGGAACTCACTAAATTTTGCAATTGCAGATTTTTAAAGAGCAACTGACCGTCATCCTTTCAAGGAAAGAGGAAGAGGAGGGAAAGGCCGAAATGACGAGGAGTCAGGTGATCAAATGCATACAGTCCAAACGAGTTCGTCTACGAGGTGTAAGTCTGTCTGGCCAGAATCTCTCCAAGCTGGTAAGTATTTTGTTCCAAATATGCATCGGGATGGGAAATTTGCTTAAGTTGATTTCTTTTCCAGCAGTCAAATAAAACGCTTTTTTCGTCTGTGTCTTGATCTTGAGAATGTCTTGAATGTCTTTTTCGTCTGGTATGAACGATCTTTAAGAATACGGGCAAAAGCTGTAGGCAGGAATGGAAACAAAGAATATGAGCAAACATTACTCATTAGTATTTGCTTGTCATAGCCTCTGCTGAGAGGTGGTAGTATGAGTAATTATGAAGAGAAAAGTAACATAGAATGCACAATTTCGGTCTAGAAATTTTAGTATGGATGGTAGTCCTTGAAGTCGTGCATATGGTATGTGCTCATCGAAGCTCTAAGTCCACATTTTAAGCATATTTGTTGTGAGGCTTACCTTTCCCTTACACGGACAGGATTTATCAGGAGTGGATTTCAGCAACGCCAATATTGGCAACACCTTTTTCATTCGAGCAAAGCTCATCGGGGCAAACTTTTGCGTAAGTACATATTTCGAAAAGACTTCAGATCTTTACATCAAACGGCAGGCATGGGAGGTGTCCAGTCCGCTTTGCAGTTAATCTTTTCCACGAAAACCCGGTCATAGTGTAATTTGCCAGTAAATATTTGGACGTCTGTATGGGCAACCTTAATTTCGGAAGTCTCAATGCTTCCCTAGTATAATTACGGAGGATCATTATTGGTGTTTATTTAGTTGTGACCAACTGCTGGCCAACTAGAATCTTGAATTTTCCGCTTTTTAGCATCTGTTCCACGAAATTAGTACTTTCAACTCTCTCTTTATTTGTTGAGCTGCGATATATATTGTCGTATGAGTTTATGAGTTATATGCAAAGGTGGGCTCAAGGTTTTCCAAATGTATTAAGAGTTGTGAGCTCTTATGGATGCAGGAAGCTGAAGCTGACGGTGCAAATTTCCACAATGCCAATTTAACCGAGTATGGAAATGTCATGATTTTGAATGAAAAGCTATCTCCAAACTGTAGGTCTTTAGGGGGTTGTTAAGCATAACATGGATCTCCATGCAGCTTCTATTCTCTGGGGAACGTTCTTTCTTTCCAATTGTATCATTCGTCAACTTGAAGATGAGCGCATGTCTTCTTAGACAGATTGTGACTCGGAAGACGTGAAAATAGCTCAAGCTCCTTCTCCTCCTTCATCTTTATGTATCCTCGTTATGTGAGACTGAAAAGAACCACTTGAACGTACAGATGCTCATTTATCAAAGCTGCTATGCGAGGAGCTGTGCTTGCGGGTGCTCTCTTGCAGAGTGCGAACTTGCAAGGTATGTGCCGATGTTTAGCTCTAAAGTTCCCTCACTCCCATCCTTCAGAACCTTTGTCCACTTTCTTCCGGTCCATGTGTACGTTTTGTCTCACCTTTGTATTCTCAACTGTAAAAGTCTTTTCAAGTCGCTTGAATCTGAAATTGTGTGTGCAGATGCTATACTGTCCGATTCAAGTTTCTGTAATGCGGATCTTCGTTCCGCGCACTTGCAGGTCCTTGGACACCCTTGTTACCATTTGTCTGTTAAGGAACCATAAAGTTTTATGCGTTCGTTGTATACGATTGAAAGCTATTACAGTTATGAAAGTAAATTGGACGGTGTGCTTGGCTCTGAAGCTAAACTGGTAGGAAAGTTTGGGATTTAGCTTGAATTTTCACTGTTAATAGCGGAGGCTACAACGTATTACTGAATAATGGAGAGCTTATCTGTTGATGGTGTAGAATGCCGACCTTTCAAACGCCAACTTATCAAATGCCATCTTGGAGGGGGCAAACTTGAAGGTAAATCAATATTTCTGGAACACTCCCTATACATCTAGGCTCTGAAAGGATGTAGTGCTGATGAGCTTTTCTGCACTCTATGTAGATAACATGCACCTCCACGGTGTTTTAGCACGTTGAGGAATATAAGTCTCAGTCTTTGACAAGCTTTGGATGCTCGGAAACTCCTCTCATAAACTGAGAGGAGCTGCTGCGAGAAGTGAAGTAGTCGAAAGCCTGAGGAGGTGATTTTCCTGCTGGAATTGGTCGCAGGGCGCGAGACTGTATGGTGCAAATCTTAAGGGAGCAAACCTGCAACGAGCCTATCTACGAGATGTGGATCTTCGCAACACTGTGAGAACGAGTCGAGTCATTCTGAACAACTAAATAGCAAGAGTTGTGGGTGATCGATTTGATTCTATTCGAGAAGTGGACAAATCGATATGTATGTTGGAGATAACCCTCTCCGGTTTCCTCATGACAGGTCCTGGATGGTGCAAATTTGGGCGGAGCCAACCTGCAAGGAGCGAGTAGGTGAGGAGAGTTCACAACCACGTGTGGTTCAAGCCGCATACATGGTCATAATTGAAGATCGAGCTGGAAGGGTTCAGCCCTAATTGCCTCTGTACCCTACCGACTGTAAATTTACTGACGTTATTCACTTACAGCCAATAAGAGGCTCTCACTGGTCTACTTCGGACATTTGAGGAGCTGCATGTAGAGGAGATGTACATATACGGCAAAGCTTTGACCTATGTAGACACATTGTTTTGTTTAAATTTGTTGCTACTACAGTAGTTCGCTCTCCAACAGTTTCTTTCTCTACATGGATGTACCAGTAAACCCGACTGATGTAAAGAAGTGATCCAAGCAGAAGAACTTTCTGTCAGAGCACAAGCGGTCTTTCTTCTCATAGACTGAAGGAGAACGAGAACTTCTCGAAGTAGGAAGGAAAGAAGATTACCCCAATAGAGCAGCATGCATGATTAGTCTTGGTTGCAAGTGCAGTAGTGTAGTTCTTCATGCATGTTCATTCAATTTGTGATATTCTGGTTTCTTCAAAAGAGCACGTGTTATATGCTCTCTCCGTCTCTTTTATCTCTCCAACCTGCCTCCTCTTCTTCACCCTCCTGTACCGAAGAGATTCTCGTGAACTCTATGAGCAAAACGAAAACGATTCAATCATTGTGAACCTCGCTAAGAGGTATGAATAAATGCTGTAGAAGATTCTGTGGAACTTCTCGAGTAATAAAACTTCACACGTTTCTATTGAGTGCATGGATTTATGGAGAAGCTGTGTCGCAGGTAAATCCTGCACACACGCTTACATACTAACGGAGAACATATCTACTTCCTCCGACTAGTCATAGCGCCAATCCCCAATCGACCTAGTCGACCCCACCACTCCGAAACGGATGGGTTGATGAACGTAGAGATAACACCAGAGAGCCTTCAGATACGCCAGACCCCGAAGGAACTGACGCTCGAAATGTGAATCTCAGAATTCGGGAAAGTGCACAGCAAATGGAGGAGCAGAGCAATGTAGAGCTCGAGCAGAGAACGCGCATCGGCCATGTCCATGAATCCCAGGACTTGCTTTACAGGGTAAGGCAGTGTTACCATGAGCAAAAGCTGCACGTGCTACGTGGTGCCTGGTGGACCCTCCGATATCAGGTGATCCAATCACAGCGGAGGCGCCGAACCGAGCGGAAAAAGTGCCGAAGAAAAACTTGGACCTTTGCACAGAGAAGAAAAGCTTTAAGAACGTGCGAACATTGATTTGGATTAAGTAGAAGGAAGATCCTTGAGAGCTGTAATGTCAGGCAATCCACATCCATGTCAGCTGCTTTTGCCAAGTGCATCACTCGCAAGAGGTCTCTGTGAGACTCGGCACAATGAACGTACAGCACAGCACAACATGTTCTGTGCCTCAAGATGCTCAATGCTCATCCCTCCCTTGCGTAACGCTGGCGTAGCCAAGAGCGTGAGACAGCGTTTGCGGTTTCCGCTTGTCCCTTCCCCGGCTCCTCCCTCGCTGTAGGCAGAGCTTTCCTCATGAATGACCGCATCTTGGCCTGCAGGTACGGTCCTAGAGTTTTAGCCCGCTCTGCAACTTCAACGATCCGACCATAATTCTTTCCGTCCGCTATTTTACCCTCGGCAAATTTTCGTCTATCCGTTTATCTCTATTTTATTGTGGTTAAGACATGTTGAAGGTTCAAAGTAATACTTCAGTAAACATGCTTCATTATCTCCCTACACATGCTCTGCCTATATACCTAACAGAAACAAAATCTTCGCAGTTTCCATCAACTACTTTCTGTACTATTAATCGCGTGGTATTTACCCATTCCGTCGGTAATGCGATGATGGTTGGTTTACTCTACTAAATTCTCTTCATTTGTAAATTTGTACTCGGTTTCATGTCAAGAGGGAGAATGCGACATAACGTTGATTATTTCGAATTAATGAGCTGATGAAACACGTGACTGTAAATTCCACTCTGCTGCCATACCAGAGAGACATACCAGCTGCTGACTAGCCAAACGTAACAGCTAGGCACTGCACAGCAGGGTACAGCCCGCGGCACACCTCACCTACCCCTTACTCAACGCGCATAACAATGTCATCATAAAGAGGAGGCGTGTTCACGACTGAGACGAAGAGTTCAGCTTCTGAAATTCAAATAGTTGGTCGATATAAGCAGAAGCGGTGATTGCGGAAAACGGAATACGGTATGCAACATATGGAACAAGCAAGAACAGTCATTGCGTGGAGCTTTGACGTATTTTCCACGGCCAAGCCGATGCTCAAAAACCGTACGTGATTTCAACTCCTTCAAGAGGTTGTGATAAGCTTCCACTTCTCTAAAACAGGCTCGACATGGTTCCTATCTGGGTTCTAAGACCAGAACCGTAAAGTGTCAGCTATCTTACACTATCGATGTAGACACAACTTCACCTTCCATCTATCTGTGATTCGTCTCATAGAAGCATATACGTACTAGTCCTGGTACTGGCGTGGCACTTGGTAGGAAAACCTCAGCAGCTAATACTTCGATCCTAAAACTACTACTGTCTAGATGGGGCCTGGCTCCAAGAAAACTACAGAGCCATGAAAGGGAGGGAAGCGCAGATCGATGTGATGAAACAAGAACATGAAGGTTTTGTTTACGTTTTTTAGTAGAAAGCGGGTCGGGTATTCGTCCATATAGATTCAATGAGATACTATACAATCTGTCTTCACGGGGTAATGCCCCACCCTGTGTACCTTATTGGAAAATACACCAAAAAAATGCAACACAAAAACAATCTGTCATCACTACCAATCGTGATCTCATGAAGTTAAAGTACTAGACATCCTGAAGCACCGGTGCGTATACTGGTGGTGCTGCGTTTCTAGGCAACAAGGAAAACCGTCAAATATGTGAAATGTTCACGACTCGGATGAAGAGTAGATCTATAGTCCGTCTACGACTACCCTGGATTCGCTCTGCAAGCAGCAAAGAACATACTCGGCACCGACCTTGGTTCTAGTTAGCTTCTAATTCCTCATTGTCATCGAACTCGCCATCGTCCTCAGCGCTGGCGTCTTGGTACTGCTGGTACTCGGACACGAGATCGTTCATGTTGCTCTCGGCCTCAGTGAACTCCATCTCGTCCATGCCCTCTCCGGTGTACCAATGCAAGAAAGCCTTTCTCCTGAACATAGCAGTAAACTGCTCGCTGACACGTCTGAACATCTCTTGGATGGAGGTGGAGTTACCGATGAAGGTAGAAGCCATCTTCAAACCGTTAGGTGGAATGTCACAAACAGAGGACTTCACATTGTTAGGGATCCATTCAACGAAATAGGAAGAGTTCTTGTTTTGCACGTTGATCATTTGCTCGTCCACCTCCTTAGTGCTCATGCGACCACGGAACATAGCCGAAGCGGTGAGGTACCGCCCATGGCGGGGATCAGCAGCGCACATCATGTTCTTCGCATCCCACATCTGCTGGGTGAGCTCGGGGACAGTGAGGGCACGGTATTGCTGCGAGCCTCTTGAGGTCAGAGGGGCAAACCCGACCATGAAGAAGTGAAGACGGGGGAAGGGGATGAGGTTGACGGCCAACTTACGCAGATCAGAATTCAACTGACCGGGGAAACGAAGGCAGCAAGTGACTCCGCTCATGGTGGCCGAGATCAAGTGGTTAAGGTCACCGAAGGTGGGGGTCGTCAGCTTCAAAGTTCTGAAGCAAATGTCGTACAGGGCCTCGTTATCCAACACCATGCACTCGTCGGCATTCTCAACAAGCTGGTGGACAGACAGGGTCGCATTGTAGGGCTCGACGACGGTATCGGACACCTTGGGCGAGGGGAAGACGGAGAACGTAAGCATCATCCTGTCTGGGTATTCCTCGCGGATCTTGGAAATGAGCAAAGTTCCCATTCCAGATCCAGTTCCACCGCCGAGAGAGTGGCATACTTGGAAACCCTGCAGGCAGTCACAGCTCTCGGCCTCTTTGCGCACCACGTCCAACACAGAGTCGATGAGCTCGGCACCCTCGGTGTAGTGACCCTTGGCCCAGTTATTTCCCGCTCCGGACTGACCGAAGACGAAGTTATCAGGACGGAAGATCGGGCCGAAAGGACCAGATCGGACACTGTCCATGGTTCCGGGTTCCAGATCCATGAGCACGGCGCGGGGGACGTAGCGACCGCCGCTGGCCTCGTGGTAGTAGACATTGATCCTCTCGAGCTGCAGATCCGAGTCTCCGCGGTACTCTCCCGACGGGTTAATGCCGTGCTCGTCACAGATCACTTCCCAGAACTTGGCTCCGATCTGGTTTCCGCATTGTCCTCCCTGGATGTGCAAGATTTCCCTCATGTTTCCTGACTGCTGCTGCTGCGACCTCGAAGCCGGCTGCCACCAATCCCTCGAACGCTCGCCTCTCTCTCTCTCTCTCTCTCTACAACTCTCGCTCTCGCTCGCAGGCAGAGCTCTCGTGAACAATGAGGAGCGGTGAGGAGCTCCTCTTGTCTGTCGAGCTCTGGAGGGAGGGAGCAGGGAGCGAGCGAGGAAGCGGGACTGAGGCGGAGTGGAGGGAAGAGTCTACAAGACGAATGATGTAGAAGTAATGCCCAACGGAAGGACTACTGACGACTTTCTATGGGCCACCTCAGTCGCAGGACGCTGCAGGGCAGCGGAGGCAGAAGAAGGTGTGAGAGAGGGACGAGGACGGGGCTGAGTAGTAGAGAGCAGTGGTAGATGCTCCCTCTCTTCTACACTTCTTACTTTACCCGGGCGCTATCAACCCTTTATATTTTATTTAACATATATTGTGGACCCATATCCCTCCCCTCTACAGTATCTTAGCATGTCTCTCATGTCAGCCTGCCCCTCCTGACATAGTGTATTTCGCTCTTACAGCCTCTACGCTATTTTCCCTGAATTTTCGGACCCTCCTCCCGTGAGCTGGCTTCCGGGCCCCCGTCCGATCTTCCATCTGACGGCTGCAGAAATCCCGGGCTTCCTCACCTGAGTGGGAGAATTACCCCCAGGCTGAGCACGCCACATCTCCACCGTCTGTAATCGAATCCGACGGCTGTGATTTAGGATTCTGAGAATATTCTACGTCGTTTTCAAATGATTATCTATCATGTGCGCGGGATGCGCTTTGTGTTGTTTACGAACAGCCAGCCCAACATAGACTGTTTTAACGTGGCAGGAGGAGTGGGCGAATACTCCCGGCCAATAGTGACGCCGTAGCCCGGATTCTATAACCGAGTAGAGCATGGCCTGGAATTAGTAATTGATTATCATTATTCAAACGGAGGAGTAAACGGCCGTTTGGAAGTTTTTTTGAATTATGAAATAATTAATAAATGGCAGCGAGCTCCGGGAGGATAATATTCAAATACTGAAGAGGAATCGGATGTCTGGCCACCGTTCCATGTGATCCTTCGGATCGGGAGATCTACGGCTGGAACGAAGGTGTCAGATGCCTGTATCTTCTCAATCGTGCACCGCCTCGCGCGGTTCAACGTGGAGCGCAGATTCTCACTGTGTGCAGAATAGCGAACCCATAGCTGTGACTGTTCCGAACCGGGATGTGGTAGGACTTCGACGGCGTAGCCTGCAGCTCCGCAGTCGAACTTCAGTCCAAAGGCGAGTAGCGCATGATGAAACCACCAGGGAAGAGTGCAGACCGCCCTTTGCGGGGCGGGGTAATCCGGGGTCAAGTTTTTAACAGGCCTACTTTGACCCGGCCAAACTAGCGTCCCCTTGATATTTTTGAATCAGCCGGCACTGCCCGTCAACCCGGGAAATTGCACAGCCGGTCACTGAGCTGGCCGTCTTCCCGCGAAATTGCGAAGGAGCCTTGTCCTGCTCGCCGGGAAAAGTAAACTTTAGGGTGGTTCGCAAACCTTGGCAAACCGCGGGAACGGCTACCCAACATGAACATTTAAAATTCGCCTCCCCGATTATTTCTAATTGTCATCTTCTTGTATTTTGTACAACCTTACCGACTGCCTGCCTCGCTGCCGGATTGACGTCATTCCTGTGTCTGCACCTTCCTTTTCAGTCGGTTCGTCTGTCAGTCCCCTCTTGTCGACCTCGAGCGACCAGCTCTGCATGGCCTGTTTCGACTGACGGATGGATCACTTATCGGCCTTTACAGTCGCTCCCTCCATCCATCGACGTTTCCTTTGCGCCTTTTTCCATTATTCAGCTCTCGCTTTTACCGTGCAGATCATGACTCTCCTCTTCTCATGCATTTTTCGATTGCTATGTGTCACGAGAGAGATTCACCTCTCTCTCTTCTTTTGACTTTGGATGCGGTTCTCCTTGCCCTTTGATGTGCTTTTTCTGGTAGTTTTGGTCTCGTTGCTTGTTATTCCATTCGTCGCCGTTTTGCCATTCTTCTTCTTCTCCTCTTCCTCCTGTGCTCTCCATGCTTTCTATACATGCGGGAAAAGCAAAGACGACATCTCTATTTTCTCCTACGAAACAATCAAGCCAGCAAGGACAACGAGCGTAGAAACCTCATGGGACGATCTCCGCCTCTTTCTCCACGGTTCACATCCTTTCTTTGTCTCTCCTCGTGTACAGTGCTTCCCACTACTGAAGCAGGTGAGAAAAATAGTAAGTTTTGTGCTAACCAGGACGTATAACATGTTTGGCCATCTCCTCACTTTCAGTGCATGTTTATGCATGCCATTCGTCATCGAACATTCCAACAACCCAGTTATTCGGCACTGTGTCCAGGAGACGTAGAAGTCGTGGTGGCTTGAAGTAAAGGGCATGTCAGCTAATCGATAGTGGTTAGGAGAACCAGAAGTTCGACGATGTTTTACCTTATTCCATTCAACTTTTGTTATCTTAGAATACCTGAAGGTGATCTCGGAGAGCGCTAAGTTTTGGGATGGATACTTTTCAATGATGTTAGTAACTTGCCCCTACCACGAGAATAACCTGAAGGTGAAGAAAAAAGAATTATCATGCCGGATTGAAAAAAGCAGAAAGGCTTATCTAATTCGAACGAGGAAGGGAATGTTTGTACAAAAGCCCTATGAAGGAGGGAAATACAAATATTTAAATCAGCTAAGCTTTTCGTTCGTGGACATATTGGTTCTCTATGGATACCATAGACAAAAAACAGTGGGACCATAATCACACCGCAAACTTGGGTTGGTTGACATGTGGAGGAGAAGGCGTTTTACCTTTCTGGTGACTCTTTCTTATCTTCTTCCCTACTTTGGAAGTACATAGTTGACTAGCTAACAGTTCGAAGAGCATTTCAGAGTATGAACATTTTGCTGGAAAACGAGATGGGATGAGGAGAGGAGATGAGAGGATGAAATAATCTCAATCAATGTATTCGTCTTCAACAGCAAACATTTCAACGTGTCTATGAAATCCAAATATCAGCATTAGCTTTTTGCTTTAAGGGTTACGGAACTCTAAAGGACCATATGTGACATAGTCAGTTGCGTTGATGATTGCCCTACAAATGGAAAAGGTTATTTGTTCACCACAATCCTCTCTAATCTCAGTCATGACCGCTATATGCTTTATATGTTTACATACTGAGGACTCTTTAACCCTTAACATAACATCCATGATTGATCATTCTTCGTAAAAACTCCTAACTTGATAGGCTCATATTGATCTAGACCAATGTTATGTTTGTTACGCTCAATACTGAATATGTATATAACAGACAAATTCGTATTCATTGTATAACATACTATTTCCAGTTGGTTATTTTGCTCATAATCCCTTATTTACTGTACACTACATTAATATAAGGTAGAGGATAAGATACGCCTGATAGTGTAGATATTTGAGTGAAAATTAAACACCAATGTGGTATCTTATATAACTGTAAATACTTACTCACATATCTCATTAGTATTTAGATTATGTGATAAAGAAACTCATTGAAATATTATGTTTCATGTTCAATCAAACTCACAACAAATATTTGCTAAAGTCAAAATTGTTGAATAAAACACTTACAAGAGAAAAAATAAACCTCATGGATACTTGAGATTGTACAACTTTTAAAACCTACTAAAATGTGCACTTATGATCCAATGAATGAAAAAAAAATATTCTTAAGGCTTAAGATCACTTAACAATCACACGCATCTCCAAATATATAAAAAAATAATATTCTTCAAATCTTTCTGTAGAAAAGGAAGTGGCGTGGATAAAACTTGTAACGAAGTTTGTAAATTGATGAAAATCATAATTTAAAACAAATTCCTTTCAAAATAAATTTCCAACAAATTTCATTGTTTGATTATTGCACATAGCCAAGTGTAACTTGTTATGGGTCCATACTTATTAGGTATATATATTAAATACATATATGTCTGTAGCAACAAATAATTGATGCATGCTATGAGTATAATATGTTAAAAAAATATGAGGATGATGATAATTATGAATATCGTTTAACAATGAAACAATATTTTCAAAAATATGAAACCAACAAATTTTCAATTATACATAAAGAATATGAATAAAAAACCAAAATATTATAATAAAATAAAATAAATAGAGAATGAACATACACATTTCAAAAAATATATGTTTGAAATAAAATGATATAGAACAATTAATCTCTAATTTAAAACTGAAAGAATGAGAGAAAATAAATGAAAACAATTATATTTATAAGACAACAAATATTTGTAACAAATATTCATTAACTTTTAATTTCAAAATATGAAAATACTTTGAAATCCAAAAAAAAAAATCAAAATTATAAAATATAAAATTTTAAATCATTATTTTTTGAATAAATTAAATTAAAACATCAAAATAATTCCAAAAATATTTTTCAATCTTAATAAGGAGCTCCATTATGTTAAAAATTTTATTCAAATTAACTGATAATTGATGTGCTTGAAATTTTTATAGATTTATCAAATAAAAAATTTTGAATGAAATAAAAAACTTAAATCTATATATTAAATAAAACACCAAAAAAAATGTGTCAAAATTGTATATTCTATCAACAATTTTTTTAACCAATACTGACTCATGTGTTATAAAATTTTAATTCATTATTCATCTAAAATTGAATTCAAAAAAATTATCCTAAAAAATAATTATCTTATTCATCAATATAAAATACTTAATTTTAAACATATTTAAAACTAATACTTCTTATCATATTGGAAAATACAACAATATATGTATTAAAACAAACAATCAAAACTTGTTGAACAAATTTTTTATAATTTGAAATATTTTCGAAAAATATTAAAACAATAAATCATTTTTTAATATGATTTAATAAAACTCTTTGTAAGGTTTTATCTCTAAGATGTTTTCTACAAAATTGTAAGATATTATGTCATGTGATGTGATAAACATATGTGAATGATTCTTTAATTCTTTAATAATTTATCAAATGTTATGATTGAAATATCAATCAATCACATATATATAAAAAATGTATTTTTAATCAATTCAATCATCAAAAATATTAAATTTAAAGTTTTTATCCATATCGATTAAAATTCAAACCATAAAAAAATAAGTATACATAATTATCTTATGAACCAAAAAAAATTGATGATTTTAAATATTTTGTATAGTAAAAAAGATTGTTTCAATCAAATTATTAATTAATCTTATTAATCTCAATTAATTTCAAATCAAATCATACTATAAACAAAAATATAAATGTAGCTAGAGCTTTCTTCCATTCTACTCAAAAGTTGATAATCAAGAATATCATACTCAAAACATAAGAACCATACTTAGTGAAAAAGTAAAGATAAAATACCTTAACGGATTCAAGAATCAAACTACTTGTGTGAAATACTATCAAAATAGATGACACTAATACAAGCTAAATATAATCAAGATGATAATATGTGATATATATTATATTAATATTATAATGCAATCAAGTATGAGCAAGATAAACATTTTATTTTTTATTTTTTTAATCTATGTTGACATAGTGATAAGTTACTTTTAGAATCAGAAACAATCAATTATTAATATTATCCAATCATTACAGCATATAATTCAATCAATCAAATAATTATATCATATTTTGTTGAAAAATTTCTGTATCAACTTCCAAACTCCTTCCTTATTTTTGAAAGATACTCAACATGCTCAATTACCATATATAAAATATGATTGTAGTGATTAAAATTATAATAATAAAATTGATGACAGTTTTTATCTATTTGTAAAATAGATTCTCTAGTCTTAAAATTTAATATTCATTTGATCTATGTGAAATTTAGCATGCAAATTCAGATAAAAATTAGTCTTTTTTATCAAAATTTATTTTTTGGATCAAAATTTGCTAAATCCAACATTGCTTTCATAAGCATAACTAATATAGAAAGAACATTACACATTTTTTTTATAAATAAATATTATGAATTTTAAGTTTCAATGAGAAATTATTTATCATCAACATAATTTGATTTATGATTTGCATGTATTTATTTTAAATATAAAAATCTACATTTTATGATTTTTATATTCAAAATATGAAAAAATTTAACATTTTCCAAACATTATATATAACAAATCTGATTTTGAAACATCAACACGTAAAATCCATAAAAAATATTGAAAAATAGAAGAAAATGTTTATATGATGAAAAAAATATAAATATATTTAATAATTTCTTGAAATTCTTTGTTTTCTTGAAAATTTTCATCAAATATTTCATAGTGTTTGTAATACTTATAATCAACACAACATCTATATTATATATATAATTAAAAAAAAATTAAAATAATATTTTCAACTTATTAAATTAAATTAAAATTAAAATTAAATACAATAAAATAAAATAATACACATCTTGTAGAGCATAAATGCTTGTTTTGTTACATTTTAGGCTTTAAATATATTGAATTATTATTTATTTGATTCAAATTGAAAGGAACTATTAATTTTTATATAAAAATAAAAAATATTACACAATGTTTGTTTCATCAAATGTAACATCATTTGATTTATTTTTATATGTTTGATTTCTTTTACATTAATTATTGAAATATATGTAGTGACATTATTCATGAGACATTCAAAATCTTCAATAATTTGTTCACATTTTTTAATATTTTGATTACATTATTTTTTATATATATATTGCATGTCAAACTTTCAAAAGTGTTAGATTTAAAATAAATTATGATGATTTTTATTTTTATTTTTAATATTCAAATGTCATGAGTGTTTCAATATATTTTAGATTTTCTGATTTTCTTAAATTTTAATATAATCAATTTATAATTTTTTATGTCAAAAAATATAATTGATTCTATTTATTTGTTTTGGTTTATTGTTTGATTTGAAGATATGAATTTCTATATTTTGTTGACATACTTGTTTCTGTTTAATGCAGTTTTATTATATTCTTGTAACATTTGGTTGAAAAAATTATTGAAAAGATAAAAAAATAAAATAAAATAAGAAGTTCACTTGTGCGTATAATTGTGGTATAGAAAATCAAATCATAGTTTTTATATATCTAAGAATTAGAACTTGCTCATAGGAAGAAATGTTAACTTCAAAATCATGTTATGAATTGAATAGACTAATTTGTGCTGGTTAACATTGTCAAATGCATTATATATATACTGAATGAATTATTATTTTTATGTAGTATCATAAAATTAATTAATTTAACAGTACTTGGCAGAAATTAATTGAATTTTGTACACATGTGTTTAAAATATGGTTTTTAGTAAAAGAAGGGATTTATACTTATTAAGCATTGTTTACTTTCAGACATAATAGTTAAAATAGTTAGTCTTTAGTTGTGGATAATAGTTAAAATTTCATTTAGCCTCAAAATTATGAATAGTGTTTAAAATGCTTACATTAATACCAAACAAACAAAATTTATTTCAAATGAAAACAATGTTAAGGATTAACAATACAAGTATCAAGATTTAATACATATTTGCATTATTACACTACTGTTGTTCATTTTGGATAAATAATCATGGATAACAAAAATTTGTTATATTAATAAACAAAATATTTGATTCGCAATTTTGATATATATGATTTATTTTATTTTTATAAAAAATATTTTCATTTCCACTTATAATGTTCACATATATATATATATATATATATATATAATATACATAGATTTCAATGTTACATATAAATTATCTAAGAGTAAGAAAGTGCACGATAAATTGTCATCTTAGTATGGATCAGTTATGTTCATTGTGTAATTTGAACTATATAATGTTTCCAAGTCATGGATATATTCAACGTGTATACAGTTGTTTGTATTATCTTTCATGATTTATGTTAAATCTTCCTGTTGTTTACGGAATGTCACACTTACTATAAATTACCTCCGAGATGTCCGTCTGCAGCACTTTTGGGAAAGAATGCTCACATGCCTAGCTTTTGTATCTATCATAAGAAAATATTCAGTTTTTTTTTAGAACATGTCATTAATCACATTTTTTTGAATACTTTTTACTTCAATGCTGTAATAATTTCTATAAAAATACTACAGTTCCGGAATTGTATAACTTTTGTTTTACACTGTAGTATTTATCATGGTTATAGGTGTTTAAGATTACATCAAATCTTTAGGTATTCAAGTGAAAATTACATATATAGTTTTTGCATTTATTGCACCAGATGTTTATGTCAAATAAAATCAGAAAAATAATGAATTATGAACAATGTTACGTGAGAACTATGGTGTTTTGTTACCTTAGTGGCAGGAGAAAACACAGTCCAGGAATAGAATGAACAGCGTTAATCCAACCATCATGTGTTTCTCTACTATTATTATGTTGCCGAATAACGATCAATCACCACCATAGTCTTCCTTTCCATCACGAAATCTGTGTGCCGGAATCAACGTTCACATCTTCTGTCACTAAAAGACTAGTTCTTTCCATCACTTGAAGTACCTTATCAACCGAATCAGAACACTTGGACATCTTATAACACCATTTTAGTGAAGTCTGAAGTCTTTTGGGAAATATTAGGGTTTGCTGTTGGCTGCCTGCTATGATTGAAAGGTTGTTTACATCTCCTTCCCGTTGCGGAAAAACTGTCTACGTTTGCATCTGCAAATCCGTTTTCACAGACCCACCCGTAGATGACATGGGTTCATTCCTGCTTATCGCTCGCCATTGCGGTTGGTGACAAGCACGAGTTGAATCCGCCATCGTTTTTTGTTGTAGACATCTCACTTCCTACTGAAAAAGATGAGAAAAGACTGGCATCTTGATGTTTACACATTACCAGAAGAGTGATTTCGCAATGACATTGTAGCATTCCCTTTGCAGTTTCAAGAGTTTAATGCGGTGCAACAATCTTCCCGACGAGAATTGATGACCGCTAGAGTACCAGAGATAGCGAGGTCGGACTCACTCTTGCGTGTGCAACAATACAACACACTACGATCTTCTTGTGAAACAATTATTAGGAAATAACTACACGTTGATACTTCCCGGACACTACAGGTACCTCTCATAATGAATGAAATTGGATTTTGCTCGTCTTTATTCTGATATGTGACACAAGTTTCGACATACAGAATGACCTCTGACGAGCATCTTGGTGGCACATATCAAGCAAGCAGATCTCAGGCACAACGAAGAAGAAACAAAGTAAAAACAATATCAAGGACAATTTTTTTAACGAGTAACGAGACCAAATCAGCGAATCTGCATATCATGACCGTATATTTGAATGTACATGCCAAATGACTTAATTCAAGAGTATAGGAAATATCTACTTCTCATTCTTCCATGCATTTCATACCGTTCAATTCTAATTACTCATCTCCGAAAACAAACGTTTCCAACACGAAACGGTGACAAACATTTCTTTCAACACAAGTGATTCTCATCTCCAACCACGGATAACTACGAAGAGAAACCAGAGCAATGATATTGATACCAGTGACAACTTGATTCCCCTTTCCAACCAAAGGACAACATCTTACCTTCATTGGTATTGTACCAGATGAAAAAAATTGCGGCCTCCAACGTCCGCCGAGAGTCAGACATGTAGTCTCAGAAGAGAGTGAAATGGGATACACACGAAACCATAAAAAATTTCTCTATCTGAAGCTATGGACAAAATCCAAAACCATATGAATAATCTAAGAATCTCAAGAGAGCAATAAAGAGAAGGAGAATAATACACATACGACAAATAATCGACAGACGGTTTAAATGAAAGTGAGTGAAGCAAACAAAACTCCTACAGTCTGCGGCCTACATACAGCGGAAAAATCTGTTCTGCCTAAGGTTAGCTCTGCATTTCATTTATTAGCCTTCATTTCAGATACTAAACTGTACAACATTTTCTCGGATTATAGCACCCGCTTGTACTAATGATCTACACGATGGAGAAACTGGAGAGAGAGTCGAGAGATTTCCAAGTTGAGCTACAATTCCAACCAGGTCCTCCCCCTCAGCTGATCGAGTGCAGTCACAAACCTGATCGAACTGTACCGTTTAGAAGATGGCATTCAGCACGAAGGAACGATCTATTCAAGTGCATGACTACAGGAACCTTCGCTTTTTATATCTTGTATCCTCCACGGATCTAATTTATGGTGACCACAACCCCTAAAGTCACAATCAGATGTCGTAACAACAATAAAACACACGTCAAGTTGAGGAAAGAAGGTAGACAATATGAAAGATACAGCAAAGCTCCAGAGTGAGTTAATGTATGTCAGGGGCATGGCATCATACTAATAACACTAGTACACAGCTAGATCTGTGCTCCGATTCCTCAAAAGCTCACAAGCTGCTCTTCATGGTAGAATCATCTGATCAGACTTCAGTCCAGATCCTTTGGTATCTGGAGCGTCCCTTGACCTAAAGCATCCCTGAGATGTTAGCAAAATAGAGAATTTCTTGATTGTACCTTTGAATGGAAGGAGATAGAATACATGACCCATTCTTGGACCTGTAAGGTTGATAGATAGAGCACTACGGGACGCCAGAAGCCTCTATGAAACAACAAATTGCAATATACAAATGCAGTAGGCAACACCTTAAATAGCTCAGTCACTTGTTAGAGGGCGAGTCATACACCCACACCGAAATCTGGCACGTCGAACAGTGGTCATTATTTCCACTTGGGCGTGTTCCAACAATCTCACCACGTGAGAAAAACCTGGTCGACAATCGGGATTGGCATCCCAACAACGGCACATGATATCCACCAACGCAGGCGGACAATCCACTGGAATAGTTGGACGGACACCTTTATTGACGACGGCGAAAGCAGCTTGTACGGCCGTCATGTTTTGGAAAGGGAGAGCTCCCGTAATAAGCTCCCACAAAACGATCCCAAAGCTGTACACATCCACCTTATGGTTGTATTGCCTATGTTGGATCATTTCCCTGCACATATATGCACGAATAGATAAGTGATATACTTGAGATATAATTTGACTCATCTTGTATGTCTTAGAAAAGATAACCTGTACACGGCAAGAAAACGTACAGACATGTAGAAAAAGCAACAGAGAGATCATGGCACCAACAAAGAATGGCGAGCCGGAGAAAATTCAATAACAACCATAAAATCGATGCCGTACTCATGTTGACTAAAAATATTATCACGAGCAGAAAATGTTACAAAGATGTACAGCTGACCGACGATAAAAAAGAGACACCCAGAACAAGGCCATAACCAAAAAAACGTATGGCGCCCTAGCAGAAACTAACCAAGCTCCACTCCGTCTCCTAGCTTGAACTTACATTAAAAAGGAGAATCCAATTCATGGACATCAACTTACTGATCAGTTTACACATTGTCCACAATCCCTACTAAGAGCACTGCCACAAACAACACTACAGCAGCTAGAACTTTTGCGATGCATACAACCTTGTGACCACACGTAAAACTTCCATCCGACGATAAATGACTGATTAACCAACCATCACAATCAACACAGGGACCTAAACGGCGGATACAAAATTAAGATGAGTAAAGGAGCTGCTTACGGTGCCATCCATCGATATGTTCCTGTTTCCGGGGTCATGCCCTCTGTTTGCACCTCGATTCTGGCAACACCAAAATCGGCAATTTTGATGGACTTGTCTGTCGCGATCAGCAAATTGTCTGACTTCAGATCTCTATGTATTATATCCAAACTATGTAGATACTCCATCCCTCGTGCTACATCGAGAGCCTGTTTCACCGCCACTTTCAATGGTATGGATCTCGACGACCTTCTACTCAAAAACGATCTGACGGAGCCCCCCTTAGCGTACTCCGTCACAATGCACCAAACCATTGGTTTCCGACATGCTCCGATAAATCGCACCACATTCTGGTGCTTCGCTTTGGCAAGCATAGTAACTTCCTTGTGGAACTGAGTCTCCATCAAGAGACTTCTCTGAAGATCGTTTTCAGGTCTCTCCAGGATTTTCACGGCGACATCCTCGCCGTTATACGTGCCCTTATAAAGCCGACCGAAAGCTCCTTGCGCAAAAGGGGGGCCCATATGCAATCGCCCTAAATCGATGGTCCAGTCCTCAAATTCTTCCAATCCCTCGGTTGGATATCTCTCATCCATCAGATGTGCGGTCAGAAGATCTTCAGCAAATCCTTGACCAAACCCATTATGAGTGATGACGCTACTTGGAAGAACTACACTGTGAGACAGTGTCCCTCGAGTCGCATTCCTTGTTCGGAGGTCAGGATGCATGAGGACCGTGTGAAGCGAGTTGTTGGATCCCACGCTACTGTCGGCAATCGACATCGCTGACACAGACCCTCCCCCATTGCTAGTACGGATGCTACCTGTGCTCTCGACAGACATGTCTGACCCCTCAGCTGCAAGTCTTTGATAGAAATCATCTGTGAAGACATAATAAGGTGTTCCATCTTGTGCCATGATCGCATTGCTCTCACTCTCTCTCTCTTCTCTCTCTCTCTCTCTCTCTCTCTCTCTCTCTCTCTCTCTCTCTCCCGAGAAACTGAGACTTACTGACTGGATATCCTGATGAGGTCAAAAAGAGAGTTCCTAAAAGTTAAGCAGTTGCTCAAGAGTAGTCAAAGAAGAAAGATATCCATCTTCGCTGGACCTGTTTCATTCGCCTGAGTCGGCCTGTTGATAACATCCTCGAAGCCCTTCATGGACTTGCTACGCCTTCTTCAGTCTATCATCCCCGAGGATGATGATTCCGAGGACTCTGTTTGCACCCAGGCTCTTGATCGTAAAACCCTAACATCTGCGAATCCCCGTAGCTAATAAGCGACTGTCAAGTCGAGATGCGCTCTCCACCCTCCTCCTCCTCCCTCGCATCGCGTTCTCAAGCCAACAGTTCCGATATGGTCGGAAGGCGGCCGGATAGCACCATCATCGCATTCCCCTCTAGTCCTAACACCCCAAAGTAGTACGATACTCCTCCTCCTCCTCCTCCTCCACACGAGAACGCAGTTCCTCTTCCCTGCTCGACGAGTCGAGGAGAAACAGTCTTCTCTTGTCACCCGGAAGTAGAACTACAGACGGTTCTCTGTCATACCATACACCTTTGACCCGACTACAAACTAATCTTGCTCAAGCCGGCACGCAGAGGCAGAGGCTGTGACAGCATCAGCTTCCATTCATCACACGCAAGCACGCACCACAGTTGCGAGCGACCCACTCCTCTCGTCCGGGCCAGGAGTTGTTCCTCGCTTCCCCGGGGGTTAGTTGAAAAGTACGACGACGATGACTGCAAGACGCGCTGCAGCATAGGGAAAGAAGAAAGAGCGCGAGATGAGAGCGACCGCCGAGAGCTGGAGGCCGCGCGAGGGCGAGAGAGGAGAAAAGAGAGCTGTGTGATTGATGACGCCGAGGGTCGCGATACGCAGCACCCTAGTAATGCTATGGATGTATGACCAATTACATCAGTCGCGACTCAACTGCTACTTGGAACCCCGAAAAAGGAAGCCATTGACTAAAACGCGATCCTCTCGTTTCGATCAAATAAACGAAGATCGCTTGGCAGGCCGCAGGCAGGGGCTCCAGCAGCAGGCAGCCTGGCTGGCTGGCAGTCGGGCACAGGCGCTGCAGGCAAGAGAGAGAGAAAGAGGAAAACAGAGAGCGCGGGGACTAGGCGGAAAGACAACCAGATAATGAACAAGCGCAGCGGCAGCAGGAAAGCAAAGCAAGGGACTGGAAGGGAATGCCAATGAGGGGAAGCGAAGCCAAGTCCAAGTTCGCCAAACTAAGTGAAGGAAGCCTGAGACGGTCCTCTAGTTGACCTACACTCCTCTTGAGTCCCGACTCCAGACTCCCCGTCCGCCCGCGACCTGCGGCACCCGTCCCATATACGGTACGGTACACCCAAACCGAGCCAGAGGCCAACGAATGAGCGCCTTTGTCTGGCCAGGGCAGGAGAGGAGAGTACAGAGTACTGTAAAGGAACGAGGAGGGAAGGAGGGCGAGTGAAAGGAAAGGAACGGAGAGGAACTGGAAAGAGGCAAAGGAGAGAGGGGCACTGGGGCAGGGCAGGGAAGGAAGGGAAGACGAAGCTGCTCCAATATTCCGATATGTGAACAATCGTCCGTTCGGCATGTGTTCTGGAGGATGTGGGGAATGGAATAACTGCTCCTGTAGTAGTTAAGGTATGCTTGCTCCTTTGTAGTGGCTGGAACATGGCTTGCTTGTTGAGATGTTCCGATGAGGAGGAGATGAGATCGGATCAGTTGAATGGATTTGGTGATAAATGATTATTATTCCCTTCTCTTTTCACAGTTTTGATGCGGAATCTCGTCCATCATCTTAAATTCCTTCCATCGCAGGGAGATTAAAGTCTGGACACGCATGGCATGGGATTGAGTCTCGTAGAACACATTATTTCTTCACTGAGACTTCTTGGTATTAATTTCTGAAGACATTCCCTTCGTATGGACACTACCACCTGAATTTCATCATTATTGACTAATGTGGACCTGGAAGCACCACCTTTGCCCTGACCACGGAAAGTTCATAGAAAGAAAGGTTTTGATTATCAAAGTCCTGGGAACGAAATATGAGACTTGTATTTTTCCCGGCCAGCGACCTAGGACTTTCGGGGAAATGTGACTTTCTTTTTCCTTGCGGACAAAAGAACAGGTACTAAACTTATCCCAGCCTACGGGTCTACTTTTCATTCTATAACAACATTTTGTAGGATGGGTGTTGCAAAAATGTAAGCCTATGTATATCAAAACTAACTCTACTCTCAGGTGCTAGTTCCGCACCTTTTACTTGTAAGACGGCATCATTTACTAACGTGTCATCTCGGCTGTGGGTAATAGTTCGCCCATAGTGTGGCATGCATAAGAAGTGTGCCACTTTATACATCAGCATTATTGCTACATAATTCACTCATATAAAACAAACAAGAATATTTCTCACATTCAATTTCAATAATAATTTATCTATGCTACAAAAGTACCAAGAAAAAATTAAATTATAGGCTGGTCATGCATTTCTATCTCAACTTGTAGGAATTTTCAATGATGATCTCTCGAACCTGGTCTATTATACTATACTACATCATTTCACAGCACACAAGAAATCTAATAAATATAACTGGATTGAAGTTGCTATACACAATGTGTCTACCATGAAGATTGAGCCTAAATCTGCATGTTTGCAAACAAAACAAAACTCAGTATACTCTATGATATTTTTAAAGAAGCTTAACTATATAATCAAATAAATTTTTGTAGAGGTGTGATTTATTTATTTTAAAAATATAATGGAATTTTTTTAATGTTTATAAATGTGTGATTTTATTTTCATGACACATGAAAATGTGCTCAAAATAATAATTGCAACAATATTTTTGAATTCAAATTATTCAATCAATATAAAATATGCTTGAAGATTCACAAATTTATGAAAAAATTAATTATAAAAAATAACAAGTCCAAAATAAAGTTATTCAATTTCGAAAAATATAAAAATTTAAACCACTAACTCACAAGATATTTAAAATTCGTTTGTGCTTGTAATATAATATGATAAATTGTGTTCATAATGGAAAAATATTTCCAATATAAAAATTTAAAAAACTAATTTAAAAAATAATTTTAACAAAAAAGATTAAACAAAATTAAAATAAAACCAACATACCGCATAACTTTTAAATCTTTTAATTTAAATTTATTCAAATATTAAAGATCAATTTACATTTCAAAATGATATTTAAAATAAATTAGTTCAACAAATAAATTAAATTTAAAATAATTATAAAAATATAATACTCAATAAATAATATTTATTTTTTATTTACGAACTGTACATTTTTGAAGAAGTTTGTATCAGATTAAATCTCGAAATAAATTTTTAAATATTGAATTTTTCATCAATTGATATTTATGATTTGAAAAATATAAAATAAAATATAAAAAATAAAATATTTATAAATATTAATTTTCAGTTTTATTATAATTTGAAACAAATTTACAAAGCATATGTATTTTAAAAATGTAATTACAATTTTAACAACATTTTTCATTTATAAATTTTTTAAGAACATTATTATCGATTCATATTAAAATATTTACAAATAAAAAAAATGTTTATGTTTGTTTTTAAAAAATAGTTTATCAATTTTAAATTTGAATACTGATCATTCTTATACAAATTTTTTTTTAATAATAATATAAGTTTGTTTAAATGTCATGTTTGATTGCATATTTTGTCATTTCAATTTAAAACATTAACAAAAATATGTAATTGGTAATTTGGAGTTGTGCTTGATAAATATAAAATACAAATGTATGATTTAGATTGATGATTTAAGATATTTACATTGGTAAAAATAATGCAAGTTTCTGGAGATGTACAAATTGAGTCATTATGATGTATTAATAGAATGATCATAACTTGATTATCATACTTGTTTTTACATAACATAGTTTCATGCATAGATAATTATTTGAAATTAAAGAAGGAATCAACTTCTAAAACTTATGTGTGTAATTTTTAGTAGATAAAACTTATAAAATGTAGCATTCTTTTTATTTTCAACATAAAAAAATTTGAATATTAGTGTAAAAATTAAAAATCATATTAAAAATACATTTAATGTATGAATGTCAAGTTTAGCTCAGTACTTTATGCTCTAATTGAAACTTTTCTAAACTCTAATTATACTTCGTCCTTACATCTCTAATTGAAACAAAGTAGTTAACCCCAATGGTTTGCACCATAAAATGAGAGACTTGAATACATATAATGTCTAACAAAATATTGAATACCATTTTTTATATTCCATAAATATATTTTTATTTTATAATATTAACTTTCATGGAAAGATTTCAAATCCAAACTAATGATAAATTAAATAATGTATTAAAATTATTATTATTTAGAGAAAAAATATAGAAATTAGATTGTAGTATCATATCATCAGATCTTAAAACGATAATAAATTTTGTATGAAAAAATTAAATTTAATAAGTATGAAAATAATCGTTAATTTTTTTGAAATTTTTTATTTCTGGAAATAATATTTCAATATTAAGAATAATACGTAATAAACTTAAAAAAACGATGATATTATCACATAAATTAATATTAATGTTAAAAATTTATTTGTAAATAAAAATATTTAAAATTTTTGATTTTAAACTATCACATCAATTTAATTTCAAGTAAAATCCATTATTATAATTTTAAATAAAATGATTTTTCTAAAAATTTGATGAAATTTGAAAATATATTTAAAAAAAATTATATTTAAAATTTGATGTTAATTTAAGATTGATCAAAAGAAAAAAATTTATAAAAATTTGATTACAAAATTACATTGGAAGTTATTTTGCTGTTTATTCTAAATTTTTCATTTATAGTAACTTTGATTTTTTTTAAAAAATATTGATAAAATTTATAAAATCCAAATTTAATAAATATATGATATTTTATCTCCTTTTTCAAATAATTTTAATTATTGATTGATATAAATATTTTTTATTTTGTATTATATTATATATATCAATGTAGTTTAAAAATTATTTTAATTTTTATTATTAGCATGACATGAATGAATTAAATTTAAATGATTTTTGAATTAGTAAATAATCATGTCTTATAAGTACATGTAGTATTAAAATTTTTATTCAATATTTTGTACATTATGTGCATTTATAATTTAAAGTTGTTAGGAGTTAACTCATGTATTGAGTAACCCATGTTAGTTTGACTATAGTTAGTTAGACTAGAGCTAGGGCTGATACTACTATATAAGAGGGATGGCAGTAACTCTTTGTGACACAATTAGGGTATTCAATAAAGTAACTCTGTGTGTTCTGTGGACATAGTCTCAGTGAAGTGAACCACATATTTCCTGTGTCATCTCTTGATTGCATATTTTTCCTTCGTGTATTCCTGATTAGGACCAACAATTGGTATCAGAAATTAATCCCAGCTATTCGGAGGGAAGAATGTCGTCGTTCCGGTGTCATGTTGTGACGCGGCTACTATGAGAAGATGATGACATGTGTCATCTTCAGAAATTTGTCATCATGATGGCGATACTTTAGGTTAGGATAACCGACGGCGCACTGTAAGGCTGTTATGAGCCCACCGTTGGATCAACTTTGTAGGGTCAGGATGTTGAAAAGGTTCCTAGAGATATTATCTTGGACCTTATCAGATATAAAGCGCAGTCAGGATGGAAAGGGTATGGGAGAGAGCTAGACACATCACTTTGCTGACTAAGGAGCTTATCTGATCGAAGTGGAGCCGACAAGGACATGGATAGAGGACAACATGATCCTCCAGATGTACCGATGCCTAATCCATTTATGATCAACATTCGGTGTCTTAATCGTGATCATTTTCGGGCGTGGTTAGTGTATCATTTTGGAGATAACTTTCTGCAACAAGTGAGAAACTCTCCAGATCCGATTATTCTTCCAGTTGTTTCATACGGCGCGATTTGGGGACGTAACGATTAATGCGTTTTGATTTAGTTTGGGCGTTATGGATTTGAACTTACCGGTAGTGGTGGCTTTCAACACATGGGTTCCAATCCATCACTATTAACTAAAAAAAAAGCCATAGGGAGTTGATTGTTATGAACTTTGACGAGGAGTATTATTCTCAAGTTATAAACTCCCCGGTTCCGTTTGTAGTTCCGTTCATATTTATTTAGGTTTCGAGTTGTCATTTTGACTCTTTATTAGTGGCAACTCATATTGTGTATAGGATGGCTAAGTAGTATGTTTAGGATAGTTGTAAAGCTTTAAGTTAAAATGGAGCTAATTTGGCCACACTAGAGTTCAAAATAACACTCTTCATTCTCATTGGTCTTGGAGTTTGGGCCAATGAGGGCACTTGGGCAACTTCTTCAAGGTTTTGAGGAGTTTTTGAGACCTTCTAGGGGGACATTTGGAGATCTAAGGATTGGGTTGGAGAGCTGACAAGACGAGCTACGACGTGGGCTCAAGAATGGATGGATTTGAAGGATTTGTCACTCTGAAGTGATGATTCAAAGTTAGAGTGAGAAATTTAGACCTTTGAGTGTATTTGGAGTGTTTCTAAGAATCTTACGAGGGTTTTGGGAGATATGAGTCAACAGAGATATATTTTACGACTCAGGCTTGTGTTTTGATTGAAGTTTTGACTCAATTGGACGAGTTTTGAGTACAGAGTGATAGCTTGAAGTTTATGTATACAGACAGAATTGCAAGACTGCACTAACTGTCATGAAGTTAGTACGGAGATCATATCTTTTGATATTAGAAAGTTCTGTCAATAAAACTTTGCACAGTTCAAGTTATGATAATAAGGACCTTCTCATGAAATCTGAGAGCAATTGAAGTCAAGGATTGGGATTTGTGATGGGTTTTGTACACAGGGATCCTTGTGATACAGTGTAGAAACCAACAATTGTTCTGAGAGATCTAGAAGAGAAAACATATGAAACTTTTATGAGAGATTGAAAGGGTTGCAAATAAATTTTTTGTGAAGTTAAAGCGAAAGTTATTGGTCGAATCATCGGATATCATAATCTTCTTCCGCTGAAGTTTTACCGGTTGTAATGTAGAGTACTAAGGAGAAGAAGAAGAGATTGTCAACTCACACGAGGTTCTAGAGGGTTCTTCTGACCCGCGGTCAGCGCCGGGTGAAGAATTTTATTTTGATCTAGTGTGTGGCCAAATTAGCTCCATTTTAACTTAGAGCTTTACAACTATCCTAAACACACTACTTAGCCATCCTATACACAATACGAGTTGCCACTAATAAAGAGTCAAAATGACAACTTGAAACCGGCTAAATATGAACAGAACTTCAAACGGAACCGGGGAGTTTATAACTTGAGAATAATACTCCTCACCAAAGTTCCTAACAATCAACTTCATATGGCGTGTTTTCGGTAAGCAATAGTGATGGATTGGAACCCATGTGTTGAAAGCCACCACTACTGGTTAGTTCAGATCCATAGATCCAAACTAAATCAAAACGTATACTGTTACATCCCAAATCGCGCTGTAGGAAACAATTGGAAGAATAATCAGGTCTGGAGAGTTTATATCTTTTTTGCAGAAAGTTATCTCCAAAATGATACACTAATCACGCCCGAAAGTGATCACGATGAAGACACCGGATGTTGATCACAAATGGATTGGGCAACGGTATATCTGGAGGATCATGTTGTCCTCTATCCATGTCCTACGTCAGCTCCACTTCGATCAAATAAGCTCTTTAGTCAGCAAAGTGATGTGTCTAGCTCTCTTCCATACCCTTTCCATCCTCACTGCGCTTTATATATGATAAAGTCCAAGATAATATCTCTTGGAGTGTTTTCAACATCCAAATCCTACAAAGTTGATCCAACGGTAGACTCTTAACAACCTTACAGTGCGCCGGCGGTTATCCTAACCTAAAGTATCGCCCTCATGACAACAGCTATG
Source organism: Marchantia paleacea (assembly GCA_014180765.2). NCBI lineage: Eukaryota > Viridiplantae > Streptophyta > Marchantiopsida > Marchantiales > Marchantiaceae > Marchantia > Marchantia paleacea. Next base: position 290,433 of record MUAA02000016.1, read on the forward strand.
AAGATGACACATGCCATCATTTTCTCATAGTTGCCGCTTCACAACACGACAGCGGAAGCAGCAAGAACATTGATAAAGGGTTCGCCAAGTTGTGTAAGGGAACTAGAAATAGTGACCCTCATGTCATGTTCTTGAAGCTCAATGTCGACGAGTATGTCAGTAGTCGGAAGTAGTGGATAGATTGAGGATCAAGGTTGTTCCATTGTTCCATTTCTACAAAGGTGGAGAGCTAGTCGAGTCATTCCCGACGAGGGAGAAGGGTAGAATTTTGGAAGCCATATGTAAGCACACGGTGTCGCATGGACATTTCTTTGCTCTGAGAACGCCTTAGCGCCAAGCTGTAGAAGAACCCTCTTGAACCTCGTATGAGTTGACAATCTCTTCTTCTTCTCCTTAGCACTCTACATTCGAGTTCATTACAACCGGTAAAACTTCAACGGAAGAAGATTATGATATCCAATGATTGGACCAATAACTCTCGCCTAAACTTCATAGAAAATTTCTCTACAACCTTTTTTTCTCTCGGGAACATTTCGTATGTTTCTCTCCTCTAGATCTCTCAGAACAATTGTCAAGTTACACAATGTATTACAAGGCGATATGCAGACCCCTATGTACTAAAACCATCACACATCCCAATCCTTGACTCCAATTGCTCTCAAATTTCATGAGAAGATCATTTATCATCAAAGCTTCAACTGTGGAAAGTTTTATTGATGAAACTTTCTAATAGCAAAAGATATGATTGATGTACTAACTTCGTGATAGTTAGTGCAATCCTGCAACTCTAATTGGATACACAAACTTCAAGCTATCATTCCGTACTCAAAACTCATCCAATTGAGTCAAAATTTCAATCCAAACACAAGCTTGAAACATAAACTATATCGCAGTTGAATCAGATCTCTCAACACCCTCATAGGATTCTGTAACACTGAAGGCAATGACTCCGGAATGACTTCCAGAATGAGAGATGTCTTCTCAAGACCTCTCCTTGCTTTATATATTGTAGTACTAGAGAAGTCCGAAATCCAAACTATGCCACATGGCTAACATGCATAGGTTGCATGTTTTGTTATCTTATCCTAACCAATTCCTAACATACGTCTAGCACACAATCTGATCCACAAATGCATGGTAGCCACCTCGTCATTTACCTTTTGCTTTTTGGATAGTGCATACCACTATCTTGTCTTTTTGTGATCTAGTGACCACTCTACGCTTTGGCTAAACTAACTATGGCTAACCAAGATTGGTTACAAACCTTCATCCATTTAAGTCGCAACGTCCTCGTTGCAAGAAGATTAAAAGTCTCTACAAGTATCTTGGCATTTGTAAGATTTGCCAATGGTTCCCAACTAGCTTCATAAAGTGGTTAACCTTTCCATTGGACTAGATATTCCACTTTTGGGTTCCGTTGACCTCTTGTACGTTTCTTGAGGATTCTCTCAACCTCATATTCCTCTACACCATCAATCATGGCTGATAAAGGAGGAGGTTGATGTGGATTGCCAAAGGAAGGAGATCGTGGTGTATACTTCCTCAAGAGAGATACATGAAAAACGGGATGTATTTTCATGTGTGTTGGTAACTCTAACTTGTAGGCAACTTTTCCAATCTGTTGGACAATCAAGAGAGGTCCAATAAACCGTGAACTTAACTTTCGAACCCCTATTAATGACAAATTGGTAGTAGAAAACCACACCTGATTGCCTTTTTGAAACTCCACATGTCGTCGATGAGCATCAACATATTGTTTTTGACGATTTTGGGCAATGGCTAATTTTTGCTTTGCCTGATACACTCCTCGTTGGACTCGTGCCACAAACTCGTTCACCGCTTCAACTTGGGTTAATGGTTCATGCATATGTTCTTTATACATCAATAAGAAAGGGTTGACTTTTGTGGATGCATTGATTGAGTTATAATAAGCAAACTTAATCAAGGGTAAAAGTGCATCCCAACCTTCTTGCTCCTCCAAAGTGAAAGCTCTAAGCATGTACTCAATAGTTCTATTTGCTCTTTCAGTTTGCCCATCTGTTTGAGGATGATAAGTTGTGCACATGGCTAGTTTTGTTTTGAATAGCCCAAATAGGGTTTAGCAAAATATGTTAGTAAATTGAGTGACCCTATCGGTGATGAGAATTGTAGCTAAACCATGTTGAGCAAAAACTGCATCCATATAAATTCGAGCAAGTTCGGGGTGCGAAAGAATCGTCTTTGTTGTGGGCCTAATGTGGATCATCTTGCTCAATTTGTCAACAAAAACTACTATAAAATCATACCTTGTAGATGTCACGAGAATCGATATACAATGTCCATATTTACGTGATCTCATCTTCTAGTCGGTATTGATAGAGGTTGTAATAGACCTGCTGGTTTCTGATTGCTAGCCTTTTTTTGTTGACAAGCCACACAACTTCGAACATACCGGTGATGTCCTCTCTTAGTTTTGGCCAAAAGTATACCCGTTGGACACCTTCAATGGTCTTCTCCACTCCTACATGGCCAACAATTGCTGAATCATGTGCCTCCTCTAACACTATTGTACGGAGAGCATTATCTAAGGGTATCCAAATCTTTTCCTTATAGAATGTTGATCCCCGTTCTAAATGTGCTCGACCGTGCTGAAGGGCTTGTGCAATCTCTTCATCCTCCTTGGTAGCTCGATTCAGGTTCTCCCACCATTGAGAGTGAATCTTCACCTCCGTGATGTGATTAATGCATGACATTCGTGTCAATGCATCGGCCAGCTGCTTCTCCCCCTCCACATATACGATCTTCATGTTGAAACGCTGTAGCCATTTAGCTCAACGAATCTGCCGCTTTGAGAGGTCCTTTTGAGTTTCTAAATAAACCAAAGGCTTGTGGTCTGTCTCAACTACAAAATCCTTATCTCCGAGATAATGCTTCCAATGTTTAGTAGCCAAGACAATGGCTAACTCCTCCCTCTCTATGGTATGATAATTTTGCTCCGCCGGCAAAAGTTTCTGTGAAAAGAAAGCAATTGGGTGCCATCCATCTTTCCATTCCTCTTGTAACACTCCTCCAACTGCCACACCTGATGCATATGTAGCAAGTTTTGTTGGTCTACCGGGTTCATACCATTTAAAGATTGGTGCATGTAAGAACGCATCCTTCAAAGCCTGAAATGCAATCTCTTGAGCTGTACCCCATTGCCATTTCTGCCCTTGACCTAAGAGATTTGTTAAAGTTTGAGCAATACGAGCAAAAGCTTCCACAAACCTTCTATAGAAGGCGGTTAAACCCAAGAAACTACGTAGTTGAGTCTGATTCTCTGGAGCACTTCAATTTTGAATGGCATCCACTTTGTCACTCATGACTTGGATGTCATCCACACTAACTCTATGGCCTAAGTAATCTACTTCGCTTTTTCCAAACTCACATTTTGACATCTTAGCATTAAGCTTATTTTCTCTCAACACTTGGAGTACTTCTCGCAAATGTTTCTGATGATCTTGTAAGGACTTGCTATATATCAAGATATCATCTAGAAACACAATCACTGATTTATCTAGATATTAACGAAAAATATCATTCATCAGTCCCATGAATGTGGCAAGGGCATTGGTTAAACCAAAGGGCATAACTAGATACTCAAAATGTCCATATCTAGTTCTAAAAGCTGTCTTTTGTATGTCTTCATCCACCACTATGATCTGATTGTATCCGCTTATAAGATCAAGTTTGGTGAAATACTAAGCTCCATGAAGTTGATCAAACAAGTCATCCATTCGCAGTAATCGATACTTGTTTTTCACCGTTTGTTGATTTAGAGCACGATAGTCCATGCACATCCGCATGGAGCAGTCCTTCTTCTTCACGAACAACACTGGAGCTCCATATGGTGACACACTAGGTTGGATAAACCCCTTCCAACAACTCTTCCAATTGTGTCTTGCATTCCTCAAGCTCGTTTGGTGCAAGTCGATAGAGACTTTTACAAGGACGAGAACTTCCTGGTAAGATCTCTATCTTGTGATCCACTCTCCTTCTTGGTGGTAAACTTGGAGGCAAATCATCATCTGGAAAAACATCTTGAAACTCGTTCAAGATACAAGTTAACTCCTCGTGTATAAAAGATTGCTCTTTTGGAGCGTTCACATCTCTTATTAGGCCCAAAAAAACATACATCTTTGTGACTCATAGCAGTTCTTCCTATCACATAAAGAGGTAAATTTTTTTGTTCTGATCTAAGTCTATCTCCAAAGATACTCCAACTGATAGTTTTTACTATCTTCCTTCGCCAATCTAGCTCAGGATTATATTTTTCCATCCAAGGCATATCCAAAATAGTATCATAAAATCGAATTACTGTCCACTCCAACGATTCCTTGTATTGCCCAATCTTCAACTCCACTTTCCTAGAAATACTCTCAAAGCTCTCTGTTTGCGCGTTTGGCAACTCTACCTTTTCACTCTCCTCTTTCTCTAAAGCTAATCCCAACTTTATAGCAATAGATCGAGATAGAAATTTTTTTGTAGCTTTAGCTCTACTCATATCTCGAATCTGAAGTCGAAGATCTAGAAATTCCTCAATGTACTCCTCCACACTTTCCTTCTATCAAGTTTCCACAACCTCATCCGTGCTGTGATGATGGGATCCACTGCTTGAAAATTCTGAAGAAGATCCGGTTTCATTGCACTCCAAGTAACTTGTTGGCCTGACTCATTCAGCTCCATCATCCAACCCTGAAACCACGTAGACGCTTTCTCCAACAACAAAGTATGAACAAAAAGACCTACAATGAAATCGTTGATATTGAACAAAGCAAGATGGTACTCCATTCTTTCAATCCAACCCTCCAAAACTCCCATAGTTCGACTTCCTCGGTAAGGTTCTATCTTACAAGCTTTTGTCATCTTCAGAATCATGGATGTCTGAAGATCTAGCTCTCTTACTCGTTGAGCCGCTTGGCTTCAAGAGCACGAGCTCTCACTGTTTCTTCACTCTCCACCATTGATGGTGACATCTCTATCTCCATTTGAGTTTCTCTCATTCTCTCATTTTCCATTCCTCTCGTTTTGACTGCTGTCAATTCTTGAGCTAACTCTTGTACTAGAGTCTGGCTTTGCTCAAATGCTTGCGTTTTTCTCGAGATCTCTCAACTCCTGAATCATTTCTCTCAAAGTGTCCTCCATGATTCATCTCCGTCCATTCTCTCTCAGTATAGGGTTAAGATGAACACTCTCCGATTTCTCAAGATTGGCAACACCAAAGAAATAGGTGATGCTATCATCTCGTGGTAATACTCCTCTCCAAAGTTTCTAATAACTAGGCTCCAAAACATAGTTTTAGGATGATACACACAATAGATTTCACACCATGTGTTGACTCTCACCGGTGGTGGTCTATTGAGGTCCATCTCTAAACTAAAATGTATATTGTGAGATCCCAAGTAACATTGTAGATGACTATAGGTAAGATAACCGGACCTCGAGATCTCATCACTTGGTCCATGAAGTTGGCACCAAAATGAAAAATTAAATATTGAGTCAACCTTGCTCTCTCAATGTATAACAGTTTGACATGAAAAGGATTAAGAAATGAGAATCTCGATACTATTCTATCTCCCCCATCCATAACCTGCACCCACAATAATCCCTTTCCACTACTTGTAGCTCAATGGCCACTGCCAGCCTCTAAAAAACACTCTCTCCTCAAATAATTGTACCAACCCATACTATTATTCCAAGAGGGGTGATCCACACTCATAGGAACAATAAGCCTGTTCTGATACCATTGTAACACTGAAGGCAATGACTTCGGAATGACTTCCAAGATGAGAGATGTCTTCTCAAGACCTCTCCTTGCTTTATATACTTTAGGACTAGAGAAGTCCGAAATCCAAACTATGCCACATGGCTAACATGCATAGGTTGCATGTTTTGTTATCTTATCCTAACCAATTCCTAACATACGTCTAGCACACAATCTGATCCACAAATGCATGGTAGCCACCTCGTCATTTACCTTTTGCTTTTTGGATAGTGCACACGACTAACTTGTCTTTTTGTGATCTAATGACCACTCTAAGCTTTGGCTAAACTAACTATGGCTAACCAAGATTGGTTACAGATTCTCAAAAATACCCCAAATACACTTAAAGGTCTAAATTTCCCTCTCTATCTTTGACTCACCATATCAAAGTGCCAAACCCCTCAAATGCATCCATTCTTGAACCCACGTCGTAGCTCTTCATGTCAGCTCCCCAACTTGTCCTAAAATCTTTGAATTTCCACTTGGAAGATCTCCAAAACTCCTCAAAACCTCGAAGAAGTTCCCCAAGTGCCATCATTGGCCCAAACTCCAAAACCAATGAGAATGAAGAGTGTTATTTTGACCTCTAGTGTGGCCAAATTAGGTCCATATTAACTTAGAGCTTTACAATTATCCTAAACACAGTACTAAGCCATTCTTTTGGAGCCTTTTCAACATCCTGGCCCTACAAAGTTGATCCAACGGTGGGCTCTTAACAGCCTTACAATGGGCCGTTGGTTATCCTAACCTAAAGTATCGCCGTCATGACAACAGCTCTGAAAATGACACATGTCATCATCTTCTCATAGTAGCCGCTTTAAAACATGACAACGGAGCTCACGTTAGAGCACCTGGACCAGTTGAACAGGAGAGAAGCCGGATGAGGTAACAAACTGATAGAAACGGCAAGTACTTGGGTTACATTGGCACAAATATTTCATGGGAGCACATCTGTCGAGCAATTCATGACGGACCATAAACTTGAGAACGATTGAATCCCATCAAGGAGCGCTTGGAACTGAGGAAAGGAAGAAGAATTTGGCTGCTTGATGGCCTTGATTCTAGAACCGTTTTGGATTCAGCTAATCTGAAAGCACACGGAAGGGTGGAAAATAGTGTTTTGAGGGCACAAGCTTTGAACATGGAAGGTGACAGTGCTGAGAATCCTGAGTCTAAAGATTCGATTTTGGATATTAGAAGCATTGATTTGGATGTGAAAGATGAGATTCCGATTACTCACATGGGAGAAGAATTGATGCGTGTGAAGATACCCAAATTTTGGCAACCGAGATTGTGCGCGATACTCTTGATATTGGAGGAGATCTTTGCTTGTGAGTTAGGTGTTGGAGTTTGGCGTTCACTTCTATGCCCAGAAGGCCTCCGTGTTTTTGAAGGCAAATAATCTTGGGCTATCAGATTTGGGGTTTTAGAATACTCGTAAATTACTTGTGCAAGTAATTAGGAGCTTCAGATTTCCAAGGAAGGAGGCCCCCAATTTCTGCCGAGAGGTCTAATATGCGTTGAGTTATGTTTCTTCAAGAGGACCGGTTGGGGGTTGTTTGGGATGGTGTTGAATATTGTTGAAGAAGGGCTCAAGGAGATCTCATTTTAGTGAGATGATTTTGGTTCGTTCTTAGTCATTTTGGAGTATGCCGGAGAGGAAGGACATGTGTACACACAGGTGTCAAAGGGAATTGCGTGTGTGCCTTTGTTGTTTTGTGATGCTTGGCCTGACAAGTAGAGCGGCAGTATCTCTTGAGGGTTAGGGATTTTTACCTAGGGTAAATTTCCTTTTTTTTATATGAGTGGAAAGAAGTCAAGTTTGGAGGTTCCATTTGACAATCGAACGACACAAGGGACGAGTTAAGTGGCTAGATGAAGCAAGATGGCAGTCATGAAGACAGGAGGAGCCGGATTTGACATTGCCAAATATGATGGGCGTGGTGACTATCTTCTGTGGGAGAGGCAAGTCAAAGGCAAGTTGAAGGCTTCCGGTTTGGGCAAGTCATTGAGGCCTAAACTCTGTACATTCAATGATGAAGACTGGAAGGACCTGTAGGAGCAAGCAGTGAGTATTGTTATACTCCATCTACAACCTTCAGTTCTGAAGCAAGTTGATGAGTATGACAATTGTACTTTATTGTTTGAGGCTCTTCAGCAACGATTTCATTGCAAAAAGTTATCAAACAGGTTGTACACCTCCTTGAAGGTGTTGAGCTTCAAAATGAAAGATTCAGCTACGAAGATACAAGATCACATTTTGATACCTTTGATGATATTTTTATTGATCTTCAGAATATTGGAGAGGAGATAACTGATGAGAGGAAGGCCCTTCGTCTGTTAAGTTCGTTACCTACTTCATATTAGTCATTATCACGAGTGTTGCTCCATCGTGATAGACCAACGATCACTTACAATGAGGTTGTAAGTGCTCTATTGACTGAAGATCTATAGTAGAAGATGATGATGCCCTCTACTACATCCTCTTCATCTGATACGGTACTGAATGTGATCCGTGGACGGTCACAATCACGGAATGACAAGGATATGAAGAAGTTTGGATTTAGAGGTAGATCCATGTCTAGGGGTAAATTCCAAGACAGAAAGACGGTGGTCTGTTGGAAATGTGGCAAGAGTGGTCACTTTAAGAAGGACTGTTGTGTGAAGACCAAGGCTAATGATCCTCCTTTAGCCAATGTGGCTCAAGATTTTGATGAGGAGGATGATTTGCTCGAAGATGGACTATGAAGTCTGAAATATGCCCTATGCAACTCACCAAAGGGCATTGGTGATGTATAGATTCTGGATAGTGCTTATTCTTATCACATTTGTTACATTAGAGAGTTTTTTCATACTTTCTCAATATCAAACTGTTTAGTTCTTATGAGAAATGATCAACCCTGTAGAATTGAAAGTGTTGGATCTGTCGACATTCCCATGTTTGATGGAGTCAAACGTATGTTGACGCAGGTCAGGTCTATACCTGAAATGAGAAAGAATCTTATCTCTCTTGGAATGTAAGATTCAAAAGGCCTTGAGGTGAGAATAGGTGATAAGATTATCTTAAGAGTACATAAGTATAGAAATCTGTATGTGCTAGAGGGCAATACCATTTGTGGTGAAGTCAATCTTACCAGATCTCGGCCTGAGATGGCTCATGTTTGGCATTCTAGAATGGGACACATGAGTAACAGGTACTTGATCTTCCTTTGAGATAGGGGCTTGTTATCTGGTTTAGGTAAAATTGACATGGAATTTTGTGAACATTGCGTTATGGGCAAGCAACATAGAAAAGCCTTTGGTGTTGGAACTCATAGAAAGAGTTACTTGAGTATGTACATAGTGACGTGTGGGGATCTTATTCTAAAGCCTCACATTCTGGGAAGTGGTATTATGTATCGTTTATTGATGACTACTCAAGATTTGTGTGGGTCTATTTTCTCACACAAAAGTTTGAAGTCTTTGCAACTTTCAAAAGTTGGAAAGCCCAAGTTGAGACTCATACTGGTCACAAGGTGAGATTTCTATGTTCGGATAATGGCGGGGAGTATACTTATGAGGAGTTTAGAAGTTACTGCAAAGAGGAGGGGATCACTCGTCATCTCACCACGGTTTATACTCGGTAACAAAATGCTATTTCTAAGAGGCTCAACCAAACAATATTGGAGAAGGTGCGTAATATGTTGAGCCAATCCGGTTTACCATATGAATTCTAGGCTGAAGTTGTAAATATCGCAAAGTATTTGATAAATATGTCTCCTTCAAGTGCAATTGATTTCTTGACATCATTTGAATTGAGGCACAAACGGAGGGCTCATTATAGTCGTTTGAGAATTTTTGGTTGTACGGCTTATCCTCTCATACCTAAGGAGAATATGACCAAGTTGGATCCTACATCCAAGAAATGTCATTTTCTTGGATATGCAAGTGGTGTGAAAGGTTATAGGCTATGGGTTCCTGTAGCTTGTAAGGTGATTGTCTGTAGGGATGTTTCTTTCGATGAGCTCAGATCATTGAAAGAGGGGGAGATATCTCAGGATCCCCGTACTGACAAGGGCAAATCTTCACTCACGGATGTTGTTGAGGGGGAGATTGATCATTATGATTTTAATGATGCGCAACAAGGAGAAGCTCCAGAACATATGGAGCAAATTCTAGAACAATATGAATTGGAGGAGCAAGTTGTCGTTGCTAAGCCTCAAGACACATCACGAAACGATGGAGATCAACCAGGACCATCTACTAGGAGATCATCAAATCGGATTAATAGAGCTCCCAAAAGGTATGGAACATGGGCTGATTCATCTATTTTTGATGATCATGATATTGAATCTGAGAATGATGATGACAATGCGTTGATCTTGGAAGAAGGAGAACCTTGTTCATATAGAGAAGCTCAAGCCTCTATCAATAAGCTTGAGTGGGATATTGCTATGGAGTGTGAGATGCAATCCCTTGTTGAGAACAAGACTTAGAAGCTGGTGGAGCTTCCAAAGGATCAACCTTTGGTTGATAGCAAGTGGGTATACAAGTTGAAAGATAATCCAACGGATGAAGAGAAGAGTATCTTCAAAGCCATGTTGGTGGCTAAGGGCTTCACACAAGAGAAAAATGTGGACTACAACAAAATCTTCTCACCGGTAGCAAAGTATGCTACAATTTGTCTGGTATGTGCACTTGCTGCGATATTTGGTCTAGTTATGGATAAGATGGATGTTATCACGGCTTTTCTATATGGATCTTTGGAGAAAGAAATCTACATGAGACAACCTACTGGCTATGAGATGAAAGGTCAAGAGAAGTTAGTTTGTAGATTGCTTAAATCTCTATATGGATTGAAGCAAGCTCCTATACAATGGAATGCAAGGTTTGATGAATTCATGAAAATACAAGGATTTTCACGGAGTGTGTTTGATCCATGTGTTTTCATGAAGGAGGTGAATAATGAGATCTTTAGCCTCATTATTCTAGTACTTTATGTGGATGACATGCTCATTTTGGCAAAGGAACAATCCAACGTCGATAGATGCAAGAAGCACTGAAATCTGCATTCAAGATGAAGGATTTGGGTAAGTGCAAGAGGATATTAGTTATGTATGTTCAAATGGATTTGAAGAAGAGGAAGCTATGGTTAAGTTAGGGCAAGTATATTCAGCGTGTGCTTGACAGGTTTAACATGGCAGACTCTAAAGAAGTGTGGACTCCTTTAGCGGCACATTTTAAGCTCTTAGGAGCTCAATGTCCAATTGATGCAACTGAGAGAAGAAAGATATCGTCAATTCCCTATGACAAGGCAGTGGCAGCCTCATGTATTTGATGGTGTATACTAGACTTGATATTGCTCTAGCTATGGGCAAGGTGAGCAGGTACATGTCAAATCCAGGAAAGGTGCATTGGGAAGTTGTGAAGTGGATTCTCACGAACCTCAAGAGTACTAAGGATTATGGTCTTTTGTTTGATGGTTTATTGGACAATGCCAAATCCTTGTTGGGTTACGTTGATGCTGACTATGGACAAGATCTGGACAAGAGGAAGTCTACAATTGGGTATGTGTATATTCTTGGAGGTGGATGCGTTAGTTGGAGATCTACCTTGCATAGCTTAGTCAACTACGGAAGCCATATATGTAGCAGCAGCGGAAGCATCAAAAGAGGCTATTTGGTTGAATAGACTTATCACTAAGATGAGATTGAAACAGGATGTTGTAAATCTCCATTGTGATAGTCAGAGTGTCTTACATCTTGCAGCAAATCAAGTGATGGATAGCAGGGTGAAGCACATCGACATAAGATATCACTTTATCAGAGATGCAGTTTTTGATATGAAGGTTGAGCTAGTCAAGATTGACGGTAAACTCAATCCAGATGATGTTTTGACCAAAATTATTTCTTTAGAGAGTTTCAGGAGACATTGTGCTACTATGCAGGTTTTGCACAAGGAGCACTAGTAGAGTTACTCTAGCAATTGTTTAATTCTTGTATATGTTTTACTCTTTCCTAGTTAGGCTCCGGCTTAGTTCTAGTTAATCATTGTTTACATGAGGGCCTATGCTTCAGGTTTCCTTCTAGGACTTCCCGCGGAGTATGTATATGGATAACAAGAGTTAGAAACCCCAAGACATGAGTCAAGGGGAAGATTGTTAGGAGTTAATTCAGGTCTTGAGTAACTTGGGTTAGTTTGACTATAGTTAGTTAGACTAGAGCTAGGGCTGATACTACTATATAAGAGGGCTAGGAGTAGCTCTATGTGACACAATTAGGGTATTTAGTAAAGTGACTTTGTGTGTTCCGTGGATGTGGTCTTAGTGAAGTGAACCATGTATTTCATGTGTCGTCTCTTGATTGTATGTTTTTCCTTCGTGTATTTATGATTCGGACCAAAAAAAGTTACTTATTTTACAATATATATGAACAAATACACAAAAAAATATTGCATGATCAATATGGTATTATAAAATAATAAAATATCAAATATATTTCATTTTTTTACATAGGAGGTTATTTTTATTTAAGTTAAAAATTGTTAATTTTTGGAAACAATGATTTATATATAAATAAATTATTATATATTTAAAAATTAAAAATATTGTAATTGATTTTATTCAAAAAAAATATTGATATGGAATTATTTTTTAATTTTATATTATACATGATTGAATATTTATTTTAATTTAAACATTGATAATGTTTCATTTTTTTTTCATAAAAGATAACATAATCAATTATATTTGAAGAATTAAAAAAATAATAAGTCAAAGAATGTCTTTATGTACTGATTTTGTATAGGTGTAATAACATCAGCAATATTTTTTCAATCAAATTCAAAGAATTATAATCTTATGTTTATGTCAAAATAAAAATATTAATATATACATTAAATTGACATGATCAAATTATGTTCACAATATTTTTAAAATATGATATCAAAATATTTTTAAAATTATTTGTTCATCTATTATTTTTTGTTATATTTAAAATTTGAAATTTCATATATATCAAAACTTTATATCTCAAATTTTAGTAATAGTTTATTGTTGTTTTATTTAAAAAAATTATTTTTCAATAATTCATTAATGATTAAAAATTATAATTAATTGTGATACTTTGTTTTGATTGTCTCTTTAACATTTTTATATTTTTTCTGAAAGAACTTATATTTTTAAACATAAAAAAATATTTATTTTTATTTCTGGATTAGAGCAAATGGAAAGTTCAAAATTTACTCATTAGAATTGAAAAAAATTATTTTATATTTTCAAATACATAAAAATATTAATAAACAAATTGTTATATAGAGCCATGGCCACCATTTAGACATGTTTGTGAGAGAGTGAAAGAGATCGTAACATATTAGCGGACAGTGTATTAATTTCTTTAGGTTATCAAGTGGTTGACATTGATTTACATAGAGTAGTACCTTGTGTAATCCATACGAAAGTAATCACATGAAGTGATTATTATTAGAAATATCATGTTTTATTACATTTACTATAGAATGTAATTCAACAAATAAAACTTTAATATAATGTGAAAAGAGTTTTGTGGGCCCACCACGGAGAGGCTGGAGTAGTGGACTGAATCTTTGGATTCCTGCCAGGAAAGGGGCTCTTTACCGAGCTTTTTGCCTGGTTTTTCTTCTGAAAAGAGTTTTGTTATATCTGTAGTAAAAAATATGGGTGCCCATATCAAAGTTTACGAATAATCATGTGTAATTATTTATTTTTTTGGTTGGGTTTTTGATGCTTCCAAGACTTGCATATTTTTCTAATAGATTTATCTGGATTTGAATGGATTGCTGTATTTGGATTGAAATATTTGATCAAGCGTCTCATGTAAGCTTCGATGGCAAAAATTCTGGAAGAACTTGTTTTTGGTATTTTACATTTTCACATCCGTTTAGTTCTTCGAAAAGTAGAGCACAGTATTTGTTGTGAAATCATACTTCACCTTGGCTCTGAGAAGAGACAATCTTCGACACGATTGATGACCGGGTGACAAGGTTGCATGAAAGGGAGCTCTGGAAAAGAAGAACTTATTTTACCGGGTCCCGGGCACTCAGTCGGTCAATCAGACTGGAACGTTCACAACGCGAGCATGTTCATATGAAATGACAAATGCAGCGTGATCGACAAATGGCCGTGTAAGAAATTAACGAAAGCCCTCTTGAACATGATGATGATCAGCAGCAGCCCGGCGCCCGTTTGTAATATCACATCGGCGCTTCCCGCTCTCGGCTGCTCTCTCCGTCTCTTCTTCTGTTTTGCTGTGGAGCAGCGAGTGAGTGAGCAGAGGAAGGAGCCAAAGGCCCAAAGGCAGGCGAGCTAGCAACGCATGTGTTGTTGTCGTTGTTGCGCGGGCGTGCGGAAGTGAAAAGCGGCGGGAGATGTGCGAGCGTTTGGTGAGCGTGGGTGGGAGGATCTGAGCAGCAGAGGGACCTTCTCTCAGGCGAAGAAATCGTGCACAGTGGCAGCAGGAACAAGCCGTAAAAGGAGTTTGTGTCGCGAGGAGGAGGAGGAGCAGGAGGAAAGGGACCTGATGATGATGATAGGACCAAGAGTGCAGAAGAAAGATGGTGCCAAATTTCTTACGGCCTGCGCCGTCGTCGTCAGTTTGTCGGTGAGTGGATGGCGATGACGAAGCCCATCCTTCTTTGTTGTTGATGTTGTAGTCGTTGTTGGTGAAGCTATTACAATGCTACCCGGGAGTAGCAGCATCAGGCTTCGTCTAAACTCTTGGCAACTGCTGAAACAGATAAATAGATGCCAAGTCTGCGGGATCATTTTTCGACGGTAGGAGTCTCGGGTATCTCAAGAAGTCGGCATCGTTGTCTAGAAATAGAGAGGAAGAGGGAGTGGTGTGGCGGCACCTTTCAGCATTGCCCTAACAGATTGTCACAGGCCCACTAGCTAGTAAGAAATCACACGTAGCTGAATGTTGGGGCTGCTTTTGCGAATTGACAATCTACGAGGAGATTTCGAGTGGGGGTTTTTTCTAACAAGCACAAGCGTTTTCAAAATTTCAGGGAAAAGAACCTTTATTTTCATGGCTCTTTCATTGAGCCCGTATGATGCCAAGACTGTCTGAAGGTGATTGATTATGGAAGGCGACGTTGTAGCCGATCTGGTGAAACAGCTGGTAAAAAGGATTCTCCCCGGCCAGGCCAATGTATCGGAGAAATCAAGCAGCAATGGAGACCACCGGGATACAGTGGGCGAGAGAGCTTATCAGTATGCCATGCGAATTATTGGCAGCCGCATTGCCCCCTCTCTGGCCAGCGATGAAGTTGCCATGGCAGAGGCTATCAAGCGGCAGCTTGTGCTGGAGGGTAGGTCTTCAGATGCGCTCACATTTGCGGATTTGCACCGGAGGTTTGCCTCGCTGAGTGGCCCCGGAAGCGTAGAGAACAGGTGGGCGGTGCTGTATCTTTTACGAGCCGTATCGGAAGATCAGAGACGAGAGGGAGTGGAGACGAGGGGAATTGCAACCCCTTTCACTTCGACCCTGTCGGGTCCTGCCGCTCTTGGAGGTCTTCAGGCGTTACCGAAGTCAGCCGAGCATCCCAAGCTCCAAGTTCCTCATTCCGATTCACCAAGTCCGTCGCCATCACCAAAAAATACATTAAGGAATGGGGGCATTCGTTCGTCGAAGTCACAGTCAGCAAGTTCAGACCATGGCCATCAAGGAGGCGTCCTGATACTATCAAAAGACGCTGACAATGTGAAGTCTGTGGCAATTAGGGAATTCGTAGAAATTAGTCAAGTAGATTTGGAAGTGACTGAGGCAGCACTTGTACGAGATGTCGTATATGCCTGCCAAGGTATAGACGGGCGCTACGTAAAGTTTGACAAGGATCAAGATGGTTACGTCGTAGATTCTAACGTGAAGGTGCCCAAGGCTACAAGAGTTCTCGTTCGTCGGTTGTGTGAAGTGGGCTGGCTCTTTCGTCGAGTGCGCAATCACATTTCAGAGAGCCTAGAAGACGGCCCACTGGAGGCTATAGGTACCGTAGGACAAGCATTTTGTGCAGCTCTGCAAGAGGAACTTGGCGATTACTATCGCCTGATGGCAGTGCTTGAGACGCAAGTTTACCATCCTATACCCTTCATGTCAGGTGGTGTGGCTAACAACGGAGGAAATTATCTTTCACTTCGCCGGTTATCTGTATGGCTCGCAGAGCCTTTGACGAGAATGAGGTTGATGGCTGTGCTTGTGGACGACTGCAAAACTCTCAGGGGCGGTGCAATGGCCGGTGCGATTCACATGCATTTACAGCATGGAGATCCTCTTGTCCGAAGCTTCCTAAAACGCCTCATGCGTAGAGTCTGTGCACCGATATATGAAATGATTCGCAGATGGGTTCTCGAAGGAGAGGTGGACGACTTGTATGGAGAGTTTTTTGTGGTAGCTCAGCCTGTAAAAGCAGAAGCGCTATGGCGTCAAGGTTATCAACTCCAAACTTCTATGCTTCCGTCATTCATTCCAGAGCCTTTAGCCAAGCGAATTCTTCGAACCGGGAAATCAATCAATTTTTTACGAGTATGTTGTGAGGATCAAGGTTGGGCGAGAGCTGCAGCGGCTGCCGTGGCCACCGTTCGAGCTTCTGCCAATGGTGGAGGTGGTTTGGGCTACGGTGAGACGGAGGCGCTGGAATCATTAGTTGTGGAAGCAGCCGGCCGGATTGATCTACATCTTATACAAATTGTATATAACCGATACAAGTTCAGAGATCAATGCCTGGCAATCAAGAGATATCTGCTGCTGGGGCAAGGGGATTTTATTCAGTACCTTATGGACCTGGTCGGGCCTGAGTTGTCTTTGCCCGCCAACACTCTCAGCGCGTTCAAGTTGTCTGGCACGCTAGAGAGTGCAATACGAGCTTCCAATGCCCAGTACGATGACAGCGACATATTAGACAGATTACGTGTGAAGATGATGCCACACAGTGATGGTGATAGAGGCTGGGATGTCTTTTCACTGCAATACGATGCACGAGATCCTTTGACAACTGTCTTCACTGAGGACGTCATGGCCAGATACCTCAGAATTTTCAACTTTCTTTGGAGGTTGAAGCGGGTTGAACATGCTCTGAGTGCCACTTGGCAGACTATGAAACCCAACTGTCTAGTAGCTCGGTTGTCAGCGATCAAAGGTGATGGAGTGAAGTCGGAACTCACAGTCGTTTTGAGGCGATGTCAAACACTCAGAAATGAAATGAATCACTTTGTTACTAACCTTCAATACTACATCATGTTTGAGGTCTTGGAATTTTCCTGGGCTAACTTTCTGGAAGAGATGGAGGTTGCTCATGATCTTGACGAGCTCATAGCAGCCCATGAAAAGTACCTGGGTTCAATTGTAGAGAAAGCTCTCCTTGGCGAGCGGTCGCAACTTCTCTGCAAAACTCTCTTTTCATTATTTGATCTCATTCTCAGGTTCAGAGGTCTTGCAGACCGCCTTTTTGAGAACGCGCGTGAGATGGATGCCAGGTGAGTTGTCTGGCTCAGCTTATGTTCGTCTTGTCTTGTACTTCTTTGTGCTTTCCGCAGTGTTTACATGACCTCTTTATGCTGTCTGGTTAAGGCTTCCTTGGACTATTTGGTGTGGTTTGCGCAGAAGCCAAAACTCCACGAAGCAGAGAGCCAAGAAGGAATTCCACTCTGCAACCTTAAGCGGGAGGAAATCTTCAATGTCCTCCCTTTCTGGTGACTTCTTGGCAACCATTGGTGAAGAGATGGACGGTGTTGCAGTCGAATACTCATCCCTATTGGAGGGTTTCATCGCGCAGCTTCCTGCACAACAACATGTAGATTTAAAATTCTTATCTTTCCGTTTGGATTTCTCCGAGTTTTATACGCGGCAGCACATGAGCATGTCAACGACACCACTGAAGTTCAAAAGGACACCTTTGAAGATGTGAACCTCGTTTCTCACCGTAACAGCTCGTGAGGATGTAATCTGCCTGTCTACTTTCGCAGATGTGAAGTTTCGTAAACGGCTGTGACACACCAGGTAGTCTGAGAAATGGGCCCAGTTCCTCGGAGGTTTTTTTTTTTCCTTTTTGTTGGTTGTAGTAGGAAATGCCTTCTTTCACGACCAGAATGAGCATCTTACTGAGAGTAGATTTTTATAACGGGACTCCCTTCCGTTGGGAAGTTGGAGTGGTAGGTTACCTGTTCCTTCACTACTAATCACTGCCAGCCAGGTTGTTTTTTTAGTCTGTACAAATGTGCGTTAAGAGCAGCTTACCTGGTAGATTAGGTGGCATTTACGTAGTCCACGATT
Source organism: Marchantia paleacea (assembly GCA_014180765.2). Lineage (NCBI taxonomy): Eukaryota > Viridiplantae > Streptophyta > Marchantiopsida > Marchantiales > Marchantiaceae > Marchantia > Marchantia paleacea. The sequence continues at coordinate 308,496 of MUAA02000016.1, forward strand.
GTACCCTCATTCTTTTAGTTTTGGCGTAGGATTCTAAGAAACAAAGTTTTCTAAAGATACGCAGGTCACTGACTCTCTAGGACCGGGAAAGGGCGCCACTGTGTTGTGTTGTTTGGTTTGGAAGCCTGCAACTATACACTAAACATTGACCCATCAATAGCTGAAACATGTGAGGCCAATTCATGGCTTGTAATATAGCCTAAAGGTTCTATATCACACATCTTTCACATCATCTTCCATAGACCTGCCAAGTACACCAGGTCTGTTGTTGAACAAGTCTTTAAGCTGCCGACCTGGCTAACTGAACAGTCCATATGGCGTGTAGTCTGAAGTCTCAGGACGGGTCTTATAATAGTCTTGCACTATGGTCGTATGTTTGAAAGGTTGACGGTTACATTATGGAGTTTCAAAATGCTGCGTGCGCTAGAATGGCTGTTGAGCTCTAAAGGGGAATAATTGTCCTTGAAATTTTTGTTGAATGAGTTGACAGTGCAGACAGTTCCGGCCGTTGGCTTTCACATTGTTTGAGCAGGGTGGTTGCAGCAAGTCAGGACAGGGCTTTCGATCCACATGTTAGGCCCGTTAGATTTATTAGTTTTATCATGGATCGAAAGCCTTCGTGGAATACACGACCTCCGACGAGTCATGGAGTATGATTTGTCTTTGTAAAAACATGGGGAATGTAGTCTGTAGTATGTGAAAACATGGACATCTTCTTATCGTCTCTGGCGTTCGAATCTTAACATGGGAGAACTGTTTCGTGCGAGGCGATAAGCTGATATTGTTTATTCTTGTGGTTCATTTGTACCATTGAGTGGAATGGACCTTCACGATGGCTGCCAGATTTGCTGCTGCCTTCATCATCTGCTGGCAAGTGATATGTAAGCTTCTGAAATCACTTCCACTTCTCGGCACTTGCCGTTGTAAGCTTTGCGCGTTTGAAACCTGGGTGTAAAGTGGCTCAGATTGAGTGTGGTGGGAACACCCTCATTAGGAGAGGATATCTTCTTGAATAACACGGGCCCAGGTAAGAACATAAATTGATCCGTTCTTTTGACGTGAAACTTTGACGTGAAATCTCGACAAGGTCTTTCTGTTCAAAAATAGAGCCAGATGATGTTTTGTTTCCCTGTTTGAGTTAGATAAAAAGCAAATTTGTTGGTCTTCTCTTGCGTTTATCAGCTGAATTACAAATGTAATCATAGTTACCCTTGGTTCCATCCCTGTACGACTTGATGGGGTCTTCCCATCCGTTTTGCTACATTACTCGGTTTTCGTTATAACTCTTTAATCACCATTGTTACTTGGACGTGCTATATCACGATTACTGTCTTTCGAAGCGCTTGTCTGTTACAAATTCCAGTCTTTGTGTACTGGGGTATTGAACCATTTTCTCACGTAAGGGTTGTGAAGTGTGTACCTATCCCCAATAACCCTAAAACGTGGAGGTGGAGACTGGAGTCAAAACGTAGTTAGCTTGTAGGAGTATATACAATTGATAGGAACATCAACGTCAAGATCACCGCTGAACTTTGTACATTATTTTGTTGTTTTCTTCACCTTTTCGTAAGAAGCGGTCATTTATTGTGCGCCAACTGTTACCTTAAAAATGCGACTAGTGTGCTATAGAGACCTACTCCCGTAATAGCAACCATTCTGTCTTGGCCTTAATTTAGTTACTTTAAATGTATAGAGAGAAGCAGCGCTGGTAATCTTTGTAGGTCTGTGATCCGGTTGCGAGATTTTTTGTTTGTCCACTTCCATTTACTTCTGTGGCTGCACGCTGGTTCTAAAGAGTGAGTGTTGAAACGTTCCTCACTTCTTCGAGTCATAGAGACATGGCCAAGTTGACATTCTGGCGGGGACACATCGGCGCACGTTTTCGAATCTTCAGTCAGTATTTGGCCTCATCCGAGTCTACTGGAAATTTTCTCAACTTGTCTCATGTTAAAGCTAGTTTGTAATACTGCCTCGTTTTCCTAATGAGTGTTTCAAGTCACGAAGAATTATCAGATAGTGTCTGCATTGCTGCTCATGAAATTATCGGATGAGGAGAAATAGAGAAACCCAGAGGAGGTTGAACACTACATATATTTCTCCGTCATATGCATGAATTACAACGAGTGCGCAGTATACGCTGGTTGTAAAGTGGACATCCTAGAAGCACAATGCACTGGTGAAATTCAAGTATTTCATACAAAATGTTAATTTGAGTGTTGACTCACTTCGTTGAAGACCTTTTGACATACATGGTCAAGAAGTAAAAATCCAGGAGTGAAGTGAAAAAGAGTGGAAGGACTTTTGACATATTGATTGATACATTCAGTCATTTACTCCCTTGCAATTCACCTGAAAATGAGATACTCTTCACATAATTATTCAAGATACGAATTTTGTGTGGGAGGTCATAGTCAAAGATTTAACAAATAAGGCTCCAAACTTGTTTAAAGTTTGGATCTGATTGATCTTCATGTTCGATCGTAAGAACTTGTGGGTAAATTATTTTATAAAAGTATGTGTTTGACACAATCACCTGTGATGTAAGATATCTTCATCTCATAAATGCATTGTCGTTATGCAACATGGTTAGCGGCATGGACATGACAGTCGAACTGCAAGAGCTTGTCACAAACTTATCAAGCATTATGAGCCACATGCAATCCCCGTAGAGAATCTTCATGTTAAATTAAAAATCTGCCTTGGTGCGAGCGGGAGAGCTATCCAAGATAGACAAAATAGATCCAAGTTGATTTGCACTTGATGGAGTCTTCCCATCCTTTTTGTTGTTTTACTTTGCTGTTATTTTTACCTGATAATCCATACCTTTGGTTATCCTAAGATAACAAATTACTTGCTTCACATAATTCAAATGACTCTTAAGCATTATATCAAGCCACTTGACTCACAACAAAGATGTCATGTTGGATGCAATTTGCAAGATATATTCAATAATCTGATAACCATAAAATAATGTGTTTTTTCTCGAGACAATATGTCCCCTCGTCATGCAATTGATAAGAAATTGGGATTTTATATGTGCTTCCAGGAACAAACCATCAAGCAAGAAGTGAAAAAATAGACAAAATTCATTGCAAATTTTTTGAAATCCTTCCTTGAAATTGATTTTTGATGAAGAAATATTATGCTTAAATGACATTTGCTATCAAAATCAGATTTGAATCATCAACTAAAAAAATCACAAAATCATATTTTATTCAATCTAATAAATTTGCATGAACAAAGCTTATTTGTCTTGAATCCTTTTTATATGAAAAAATCTTGAGAAGTTGATATTGTATGCTTGAGATCATATAATGTTCTTTATGTGCATGATATTTATAGTATACAGATATGATTTGTAATTGCATTTAAAAAAAATATTTGATGTTAAAATATCAATTGATATTATATTCACAACCTTTTTTGTGTATATTTTTTCATGTTAATACCTTTGTAATACAACAAATATTTCTTAAGGATGACATAAATATACTTTTGATCTTCTATTACACTCATAAAATCATTAAATATGTTTTTATATCTGAAAAAAAAATAATCCATAAATTTTCAATGTATAAATCATAAAAAAATCCTATGTTTGTTATGGATGTTTATTTAAAAAATGTGATCTAGGATACTTTTGTTGATAATATGATCATATAAATAGCAAAAATATTATTCATTTGAAATAGTAGTAAAACATGTGTCAATATAACTTATTCATGTACAAAAATATGCAAGAGTTACATCAGTTTAATGCACGTTACATAAGTATCATTTTGAAAATCAATACAAAATCAACTTAATAAATTTTTTTGGTGTATTTTGTGATCTAATTTTTTAAAATACTTATGAAATCTCAAAAAATTAAGCCATAAATAAATTCATTAATCTTTTACTTTTGTTCATATTTACACCATACAAAATTCACCGTATTGTATATTGAAATATTTTAATAGGACGTCTCATCCTTTAGAGATAAAATTTTGAGAATTGGACATTAATTTCCCATGATTTTGTCATAGATGTAGGACTAAATGTCAATAAATTTGATGGTGTACATAAAATAGTTAACGCTTTGTGTACGTCAAATAGGATGACATGGTGACTTTACATGATATTAGTCAAATGAGAATTGTGTGGGAGGAGTGTTTATGTGTTTTGCCTAAGATGAAAACATGTTATCTTCATAATGGATCTCTTAATGGATCCGGTCATTCCTCGTACTACTAGGGCTTGTCTACGCTCTTGCTCCGGTAAGGGTGCATGCTCGTGGATCTTGGCATGACCATGCATAAAAGCCTTTCAACTCACACCAGTTACTTTCTCTACAACGATGAGGTTCCGTCTTGGCTTGGTCCATTCATCTACATCTTCATTACTCACATATGAATGTGGTATCACCGTAGATGGAGCAAGTGTTAATATGACTCGTTGTCCATTCGGAGAACAAAGGATACCTACCCATGATGTCATTAGGGATGTGATGTTTGCTATGGCGCGAGAGGGTGGATACCTCACATGAAGGAAGCGTTGTTATGCCTTGCAATCGACTAGGGTTAGGGCAAACCTATACTTGGTTTGAGAGGACCAAGTTAATGTGGCAGACGTGGTGGTTACTGATCCTACTGGTGACACAGTTTCAGAGGGGGTGATCACCCATCCTCCAGGGATGGTGAGTGGAGCGGCGACAACCAAGGTCTCCAAATATAGGGGTATGTAGAGAGGTCACCTCTTTGTTCCTATAGCTTTGGAGTTATGCAAAGCTATGGACACCGACTTCGAAATGTTTGTGAGGGAATGCGCGAGAGCCTACCAAACTTAGGAGCAAGGGGGTATCACTGTCTTTAGCTTACTATATAGTCTATTTTAGATAACGTGTTTCAATTGCTCTATAGCTGGTGCAATTCATAGCAGAGCAATCACGTTAGGTGATGTTTCTTCGCATGCTCATGTTATTTGTAGACAATTTGACCTAGATAGATCATATATCTTAGATGCTGTTGGACATATTTCCGAGTGTGATGCTATTGGGACCTAGCCCAAGGTTACATGTTTGGTTTCATCATTGTAGGATTTGATGGGGTCTTCCCATCCCCTTTGTTATTTTATTGTGTCTTGGTTGTTTGGTATCTTCATATAGTTTTTATCAATCGGGTTTTTGTAGAGAGATAAAAAGTCATCGTAGGGTTATTTGTTTCTAAAAATTGAATACACGGACGATAAGGTATTTGTCAAACAATTGCAGGAGTTGAAGATACGTGCGACTTATAGAATGGCACAAAGTTAGTGGATATGGTGAAATCCTGCTTTGACGAATAGCTATATATATAGCTATTCAGTATATCTACACTAGTTTTTAGATAGTGTTGGCAAATCTGTACATACAGAAATAATTTATACAGTCTCGTATAGTGAAAGATGGTGATTCTTGTTCAGGACCATATACATTTATTTTTATTTATGATACTGCTGTAACGGGTGGACAAGTAGCTTCAAATCAGGTGAGGAGAATATTCTCGTTTAAATAGATAGCTTCATATTTCGAGGGTAAGGAACAATGCGCTCTTCTCCTGCCTTTGTGTTCATCTACAGTTGTAAAATAAATACAAAAATTTTCACTGCTTCAAGGTTCTTACCACCAATGGTCGAAGAAAAGCTCCGGACTCTTCAAAGTCTTTTACATAGTTTCCATCTAAAATATAAGCTAGAATATATTCTGTCCATCGCTTCCGTAAGCCAGAAAGTTCGGCCACCAATGACAGGTGCACATGCTGCCTGCTCATGTTTCAGATAGATCTTCATCAGCAGTGCAACTTCATCACTGCTGTGTCACTGCAAAAGCTGCCTGTTCATGATTCAGATAGACATAGATCATGACTGGAATTTCATGCAAGTTTCGTCCATGGATTTAAGCACACAGCCAGCTAAAGTGGATCTATGTCACAGATGTGCGCCAGTTGAAGATAATGAAATTCGCCTAAAATAATAACCCGATCACATCCATAAAGTACTTGTTGTAGTCCGGAAGGTCCAGCCAAGCTCTTTGCAAACTGCAGAACAATCTTTGCAATTCAAAACACAACTGAAATCGGAGGTGGTCCACATTGGTGACACAAGCGGAAGTGGTACTGAAAAAGCGGCTTGATTCTTTAGTGAAGACTCGGGACACAATTTTCTAACCAAAGGCTTCTCGTTGTATTCATGGTTTAGGACGTTGCCACTATTACCGAACAGGTTCAGTGCAAATGCGATCCTTTGATCCAGTATTCTAAAGCGCCAGGCAGGAGACAAATGTAGAATCTTGTGTCTGATTGTCTGCTGGCTTATAGACTACACGAGCTGCACGAGACCCAAATTCAGGGACATTTACATTTTTTAGTCATTGAAGTCATCAAGGTGCTTGCTGGGGAAAACTGCAGAGCCGCGACACATTGGAGGCGGTTTTTGTTTCACCCTGATAATCCATTTAAAAAAATAAGAGATGTAAGATTCAACGTCCTACTCCATGTCAGATCTCGGTCAAGATTCAAGACTGGTCTGGTACCGAGATGGGCCACTTTTGAATCCTCGCAACTCAAAACTCTTGGTACATGGCGGCAAACGGCATGAGCGATGTACAAAATTGCGATTTCGATGGAGCGTTAGATGCAGTGGCAAGAAATTTTAATGACAAAACACGGATAGAAATGTTCCACAACGCGTTAGTGCAATGCCGATAGCCAAGATGGCGAAAAAGTGAACGGCTTCGAAGTGGAATTCATCGAAAATTCAGATTGGAGCAACCCAAACGCATATCTCTACTACTCCATGTCCCAGTCTAGAAGGAATATACTGAAAAAGAGAAGGGCCTCAAAATGCCGCGAGGACAAAGTATAATAACAAAAGGGATGAATCATAATGAAGACCCAGAGGATTGGCCATGAAATTAAATGCTAATTGATTTTCCGCCAATGGTTCCCGACATTGGCCTGTGCAGCTGATAGCCATTATAGCCGCGGCCGACATGTGGATGAAATTCTATCTTCTCGTTCTTCCTATTTGCCCGCTAACAATGAAATCCCGGTCCACGTAAGCCCCTCACTGTCAACATTTTGTTGCCTGGATCTCGTTGGTGAAGTGATTAGTGCCGTGACATTGATCCCTCCCATAGGTCTTTTCAATTGCTTGCTGAACTTATCCTCTGAATACATAAGGTGTAGAATCGCGGAAAGACGTCCAGTAAGTCGACGATTTGAGAGTGAACAGCGATAAAAGGATACACAAACCCCATCTTGAGGGAACATAGCTCCACCTGCAGACACCTGAGCTCCAAGCTTCACGTGGCTACAATGGCCTGGGTTCAAACTCAATTCTTCACAGATATTCGACACGGAGAACTGGTAAAGAGTGAATAGAAAATTGTAACTTGTCGATCTCAACTTGGAGTTCAAGGCACTCGATAAGTGTGTGAAGAGCCCATCCCGAAATACGGCTGAAGGTTGCACATTGGCTGCGGAGAACTCCCCCAGGCATTCGTAGAGGCCAGATGCCTGCTTATAATGGCCACGACGCACGCACGCAGATGATCGTCCGAGTAATTCCACATCTTCCAACGGGAAGAAACTCGAGCAATCGACGTCTCGTAGTTCTACCTAATCATTAAGTGGGAGTAAGAATCAAACCTGAAGGTTGGTGGGCCTAGCATGAGATACATGAGTGAGTAAACATATTCCAACGAAGCTAGCCAACAGAGGAACAAGGATTCCGCGTTGAAATGGTCGTATCGTAAGAGAGAGAGACTATATGTATAAATATAATTGAATGAGTGTGGACCTGCTTCTGCAAAATATATTTTACTATTCGTCGAGTTTCAAAGACTGAAGCAAGGTAAAATTTTTTCAGAATTTCTCGAAACCTTGGTCGTATCAACTGTACGTAACAATCTTCTAAGATTCTAGAGAACGAGATGTCCCAGCATCTGCCGGAACTAAAATAAATCAGCCAAGCTACTTCTTCAGGCCAAAATGATACTGCTTCAACCTGTGGAATTGTATTGCATCATGTGCGTGCCAGTGACACCGGATGCCAAGGCACGCCTAAAATGAAGTTCAGCCTGGATGTGACGAGTTGAAAATGACGGGCAAGTCAATTTGCTGTCGCATGAGAACTTTGTGCAGCGACTTGTCTGGATCGCGCTGGCCCACTCCGGAATGCCGGGCGGCTCAACTGACGATCTCTTGGGCTGAGGCGGAAGAATGTCCTATAATAGAGGGCTGGCGAAGATTGCAACAGCCAAGCAGCCGAGCACGATGGTCAGAGACGAGAGCAAAGTAGCGGCAGAGCTGGGGGGGCCACCGGGACCTCCTGCCGATGGTGGAGGGGCGGGTCCGCTGGCTCCTGTAGTACATGTACCGGACACAACGAAATCAGTTGTCACTCGTGGGCCTCGCTCATGCATCAACGCATGTCACGTTGCTCGAGAGGAGCTTCATTTCAAAGAAAGCCAAAGTCGGTCGTTCGGTCAGTCCCTACGACTTACCGCCCGCATGACACATGCAAACGATGCTGAGCACGAAAAACCTCGACTGAGCACGGAAAGGCGTTCATGTCTTACCTGGAGCTTCGACGGGAGTCCCAGCAACCAAAGCTGCACATGACACAGATTCAGAGTGCAAATCAGCGAAATTAGTAGGCAAGATCCTCACGTTACGATTGTTTAGAGAGAGCCGAATACCGTGATTCGGCTCTTTGAAGACATGCTCTATACTACTTATATGCAAAATATAAGAGAAATCTTGACGTCCAAGGCCCGGCGACACAGAAACCGTCGATAGCGATAGCTGTATTTGATACAAGACCAACGCACGAAACAGTGGAGAATCTGATATAATAACAACCACGAGAAACAAGCAGGCAATGCAGAGCAAAGCGAAGGAAAAGGAAAAGAATACAAGGCAATGCAGTGCAGTGCAATGCAACGCTGGTATGAAATGTTATGCAGGACGCGAGGAGATTCAAGAGAGGCCGCTGGGCTAACCTGGGCATCTCTCCTCGCTGGCTGAGACAGCGCACAATGTGGGGAGCTGCTTGGCAAGGGTCTGGTTGAAGGAGCCGGGCACGCTGGTGCTGGGATCACTGCCGTAGCCGAGCAACTGGCACAAGCAGACAGGGGTGGCCTCGACGACGGGCGGAAGAGCGGAGCAGCACTCTTGCGACGGTGAGTTCACCGAGCCGATGACGTAAGGAAGACATGTGGCCAAGCTCGTCAGCGCACTGGAACAATCGGTGGTCGCAGCTTGCGCAGTGCCACTCAGGATCAAGAGCACGCTCAACACAATCATTTCTCCCACTCTCTTCTCCATCACGATCTTCTTTGCAACACTCCGACTCGAGCTCTCAGAACTCCGCGACCGTAGTCTGCAGACAAGCACACAATTTAAACCAGAAAACTACAGGGCACAATCTGAGTCCTTCAGCAGCTGCAATTACACCTTCTTCGCCTCTCCCTGGCACTTATTGAAGTCACAGCTTCGCGAGTCCTGCCTCGCTTCCGAACAAAACGTCTACTCTTCCCACCCTCAGTCCCTGAATATGAAGTGAAGGTTTCGACGAGAGCAAACGTTATGGGGACCCCGATGCCGAGACCACAACAAAATGAACGAAGCAAGTCGCGTGAAGAAGAATAAGATTCACTGCAGTAACAGCGAGACACAGAGTGATAGATGTTGACACCGCGGTTCGGCTTCGAAAAGTACCTGAACCTGAGACAGACTTGGCAAATAGACGCGACCGCACCTCAGAGCAACGCAGGTGAGAAGTAAGGCAACCACTGTAATGCCTCCTGGATACTGGGTATTCCCGGCAGGGAGTACGGGAGGGAGGGATTCCCCCAGTGAAAGTAGAAAGCAGTAGCGAGAGTGAGATGGGTTGAAGTTGAGCAAGGATGTGCAGACTCGGACTAGAGCAGACACTCGTAGAGCAGAGGAGTTCAGGTAAGGGCAGGCGGGGCCCTCGCCTGCACCTCCTCTTCCAACTCTTCCGCTATCCCACTTTTCCTCCCTTTTCTCTGATGGGGACGTCGGAGAAGAGAAGAGGGCCTTAGACTTGGAGGCGGTCTACTTTCCACGTCTCAGGCATGGACTATACTTCAAGCCCGTTTCGCCAAACTTACGTGGTGCTTCGACCTCTGCGTGGGCACATCTTTGCGTTGACGGGGCGGGGAGGGGCGGCAGCAGATGACTTCCAGTGGGACTCCAGTAGCAGGTGCCAAGCGTCACTGTATTATCCCGTGCACTTCCATACAAGCAGAGCAGTCTGGTGAGGTCAAGAACATGGTCCACCACGTTCAAGCTCAGGACTGCAGTGGTCGTTAGACTGGGTTGGACGCAATTGGACCGTGGGAAGGTTGAACGCAGTGCTGCCAATGTCCTGGTGCCGTGAACAGCGGCAGAAATTTAGAAAATTAAAGATGTGAGAAGACTGACTGTAACGCGACCAAAGACACTGCACCAAACGGTGTTAGAAAGCGGAATGAAGCCTACCCAAAATGGGCCATATGTAGCGGGTTTTCTAAAACTTAAGGAATAATCATTTTCTGAGGAGGCGGAACGACGTAGAGAAGTGGCATCAAGCATACCCAAAGAGCCCATATGTAACGTTTTTCTGCAAAGATATGTTCTCCCTTTGCATTCTTGCTCTCGCCTCCACCGAAGAAGACCCAATTCTTTTTTATTGATTTATTGTGGCACGAGCCTCCTTTTTGACTCCCGCGATCTTCCCTCCAACGATAGACTCGGTACTATGGTGACTGCTGTTTCCAGTGTGAGTACTGAGTATTGTGACCATTCCAGGACAATCTAGGTGTTCGTGGGTTTCCACATTGTTGCCAGATTCATCGATAAGCCTATAGGAACATGACCGGACGAGACGGGAAAGGGCGAGATCACCGGGAGACGACCGAAAGTGGGGTACTCGGTAGTCATTTTATAAGTCCTGGGGTACAGGGAAGTAATTTTCTGGGAGGTGCGGTCGTGATCGTTGTTTGCATGGCGAAGCAATTGACAGAATCTAGGTTTCACCGCGTTCCTGGAACAAGGGTGGCTACAGCACGGGCGGTCCCTAGGAGCGATTTGACAGGCGTGGTACCTGGTAATGGAAAGATTTTCCCTCCTTTTGTGCCCCCTGCCATCCATCCGGTCTAGACTAGACTAGACTAGACTCGACAGTGACGTCTCACCAATTTTTTCCTGCCATGTACCTACCTCGTTACCCTTCTTTAAATTGTCCTGTCACACATCCGCTCAATCGCTCATGTGCCGCTGCCTACAATCTGGATAACATGCCGATCTCAAGCTGGCTGTGCTACTGTCTTACTAGCTTTTGCTACTACTCAACTCCACGTGGATTTTCTAACATTTTTTGGGCAACTTCTCAGTCCTCCTTCAAGATACATTAGGATGACAAAATACATAATTCTGGGCCTTTAGGAATAAATTCTACATACCGGCAGCTACATGGTTTAAATAAGGTTCATGATTGATATGATTTTTCTCTAATTGTTTTTGTCCTTTTATTTCCAAAAGCGAGAGTACTGTGTTATATTACCTTAAGGTCACTACTCCTGGGCTGTGCTTGATCGAGCTACCTGTAGATCCACATCTTCTAGTCAGAAGGCCTGAAGATTAGAATCCGGACTACGATTCAGTCGCAAAATTATCGCAGAGGTTATAGTATCTCACTTTTTCTTCGCGCAGCCTTTGACTGCGGTGATATGTATGTTGAAAATCGTAAATGGGAGGTCTAGTAAAAGGAATGGTCTGTCTTCTCTACGGGGTAACACATACCTGAACAGACAGCACTGGTCTAAATTGAGCATTTTCGGCATTTGGCATCTCACGACCATTGCAGGTTGTCATCGAAACACCCCTTCTTTGTTTCTTCTATTTTTTCCCAAGAGATATTAGTCCCACCCATCAGGGGACTGCTACCTCCGTAATGACATGGTGGCAAGGTCAACAGGTTGGAGTGCCGAGATTGATCCAAACAAAATAGGAGTGTTTTTTTCAAGGAAATGTATCCTCACTCCAACCTTGGAATATTGTAGAGTACACAGAGTCAACCACGCGCCAAGGAGGCTAGTACAGTGCAACATCCCGGAATAGAACGACTCATGGTTTGGATTTTTCTCCAACGAAGTCATAGTCCGGTGACCCAAACGACCACTCCGAGCCTGATGGTCAGTTTAGTCGAAAGGTGCTGGGATAAATGCTGGTGCCATTCGAGGTGAAGATGCACTAGGAATTTAAGATCTGGCTGCTTGATGAGCCGGATAGTGGACACAGTTCTATGCTTGCTACTAAGTTCCATGCCAAAGAAACAGTTATACCATTGATGCAACCTGGTCACACTCACCCTTCTCGATAACGGAAGCCGACGGAGTTAGGTTTCTATGTGAACTGTTTTTGCCTTGGCAACTCGTTTTTACGAATTCTCTTGCTCCATGTAACATCTTTCGATGCTTTAGACCATATTTCAGCCTGGAGACCTTGTAACGTCAAGTGATACTTGGGTCTGATGGCTTATTTGTATTGTGAAATACATGTTTCCATCGAAGAGGTGTTTGGGGTACATAGTGATTCGAACCCTGGAATTTGGTTGTCTAAATCAGCTGTTTTGCATTTGGCTTCCCCATTTTTTCGGCATAACTTTGAGAAAAGGAAACCGTTACACGGGATACGATACCGGGACTTCCGAGAATCACCGAGAATCATTGTACTTGCCTTGTTCACTGGGCGACTACGACCGAAATTTACTCGATCCTAGCATTCTATAAATCGGCGAGGTCATGAGCTGAGTCAGTGGGTCGATCGGTTGAGTGTAACTGGGGTCAAACCATGTACAGCAGACTCATACAGTACTGGCTAAAAGATCTGGAACGGCATTTAGACAGCTGCTGCTTGTAAGATACTGCATCAGTTGAGGGTGAGCAGGCTGCTTTTGATTCTTCGGCCATGACATGACAGACATAACACCAATTACGACACCTTCGTGCCTGGATTGCCAGACTAGCCTGAGTCTACCCGCAAGTCACTCTGGAGAAGAACCATCCACCCTCCATCCTGTCCGGGCGTGGGTGTTGTGGTCTGATCTATGGCCAAACAAACTACAGACTCTCCCTCTCTTCACGTTGCATAGACAGAGAGAGGCCTGAAACGACACCAGATTGTGAAGACCTTCACGTATTCAAGGTGGCAAATCTCCAAAGGGGCCCCGAAATGGTTGTTATCTAGCTCTATTCGTGTCCAGCACCCCAAATTTTGGAGACCATGTGAGCTGTAAATTTGTACTTTGTTCTGGCGATTCGAGCCCGCTCATGCTCCACAGCCGGACGGACTTTTCTCCATGTTAGTTTGGGCGAAGTTCAAGATAATCCCTGTTGTAGTCTGATCGTCTTCCGAGAACGAACGTGGTTTCATGTTGGGTTGTGCTAGATATTCCAGCCAAAGATGTTTGTGCATGTCATTCTAGTACGTTCATGCACAAGTGGCTTCCATGTGCCGGAATTCAAGGATATTCTGATACCATACCGTCTGCCATTTGCTGTTTGCCATTTACCATTTGCCAACCGAACTCATTCTACTGTCATGTGACAACGCTTGAGCGAGGCTGCCTGCCTCGTTGAACCAGTATAACGGACGGTCTCAAGAGTCAAGATGGGTGCAACACTCTGGAACGCTGCAATATCTCGTACATTTATATATTCCAAGAGACAGAGTTGCGCAGGTTTGAAACCTGCAGTTCTGAAATCATGATTCATGAAAGAATCAGAGAAAAGAGAGGAAGATACAGTACACCTCAACCGCGAGAAATGTCTGTCGTGAAGCCGTCATGCCGTACAACAAAACCGTACCTTCAGCACTGACCCAGATCAAGACTCCAGAGTCAGTCTCTCCATGGAAGACAGTTCATCTCAGGTTGGAGAATTTCCCGTGCGTTTAAGCTCGAACCCATTGGCGATGCGTTTCGAAAGAAAGAAGAAAGCAAGGGGAGGTACCGGTAATCACCACACAGACGATCAAAAAGCAATGAGTGACTGTGAAGCAGTACTACTACTGCCGGTACGATCACAAGTTTGTGCTGATGGAATCTCAAAGACCAAACATATTTCAAATGTGGTCTGCAGTCTGAGCTGACTCTGAGCACACTGAAAGGGCTCAGAGCCTCGGAGGGGCTGTGCCTGCAAGTGTTGTAGGTACTGCTGTAGAGTGGGTGGAGGTGGACGGAGAGCAAGAGAGATGGAAAGAGCCCAGGGAAGCTACGTCCACGTCACGTCCATGTACTTACTGCTCGCCCTGTAAGCGGAGAGGATCGTACTCATTGCATGAGCTGTCTGCTGAACTGTGACGTGTTGTGCAGAAATAAGGAGCACCGAGAAATATAGCAAAAAGGATGGGAAGACCCATCAAGTCGTACAGGGATGAAACCAAATGGGTATGATGGGTTGTGCCATCTCATGACATGTTCCTTGTCCATGTCGGTGTCCGCTGGCTCCGCTCCATGCCTCATGAGGACTGGAGGAGAAGAGAACCAAGTTCGACCAACGGCGTCGCGTTCTGCAAGCCTTTTGTCACGTATGCACGCACGCAGTTCCGGAGGTGGGGCCGCGTCTGGGGTTTATGACGGAGCGCACATCATGGACTCATCGAGAATTTCGAGAACATCAGCAAGGAACAAGACCTGCGACGTTTGTGCCAATCGTCTATAAGTAAGTTCGCCGGTGGCTATGTTTGCCCGGCGGGCGGATGATCTCTTCTGTCAAGGGTTCTTCCTTCCTCCTCAATTTCGAGGTTTGCTATAAAAAGTTCCAACACTTTCATTGTTTACTGCAAACGTAATTCTTTCGAATTAGAAGAGAACGCTCCCCACTAATCATACACATTTTTAAAATAAAAGAAATGTTTTCAAGGTTTATCACTACATTGGATATCTTAGGGTGATGCTATTGGGGCATAGCCCCAATAGCATCAATAAACCCTAACACTTCCCATTCCTTTTTGTTATTTTATTGTGTCTCTTCATTGTGATCTTACTAATGGAAAACTGCATGAACGGTACATGCGATTATAAATTATTTAAAAAACTCTGGGTACCACTTTTACGATACACTTATTACTTAAGGTCTAGTCTTTCATTATTATTATTATAATGAAGAGCTTATTTACATTTATGTGACGTACGGAACGAGAATATGAGACATACGAAAGTAACAAAGAGTAAGGAAAAACTTAAAATAAAGGAGATACGAGCGATCTTCTAGTTTCGGTGCAATGTTAGTTATGAGTGTCTTTCACGTGTGCTCTTCATCGAAAAAGGAGACTTTCTAGATCGAGGATATTACTCAAAGAAAGAAAAAATAATGCTCAATATGCAATGTTTTTATTCTCTATAGAATGGAAAAAACCGCGAACAATTAACGAGAAACGGTGGACGCAGGCAAGGGAAACCTGAGAAAGCGGAGCCAACAGTGAAGCAAATTATTTGCGGCGAGAGCGAGCGCTTTTGCCCAATAGGGCACGAAGCCTCGATGCCCAGGCTCTGAGGCTCTGACGAAGATGGTTCTAATTCCCACGAGAGGCGAGGACGTGTGAAGGCCCGCGAGCGGAGTCGCTCCCCAAGGCACAAAGCGCAAGAACTCTCGCTCGCAGTGTCCCACAATGCTGTCACTTAACACTTTCCATTCCTTTTGCTTGTCATTTGTCAGTCCTCAGGAGTCAGTAGAAATTCGGATTGATTGCCATTTACGTCGCATTGATTTCTGACAAGTCGGTCGATGGAGTGACATGAACAGACCATTCCTTTCTCTGCACCCCATTTTCGAAGTTTTCATTCTCTCCCAGAGTCCCTATTCTGTTTGCTGCAAGCGTAAAAAAAATCTCACCCACCATTTAAGCGGAGATATGGAATCAATTTGAACGTATGACAGATCTGACTCCTGTTCAAATTTAAAAGGTGAAGTCCCATGACAGTTAGATGGCGGAAATTGTAATGCGCCGGTTCGGGGCGGAGGACGTCAAATCGACGGCTCATTGTTTTACTGATTTCTTTTTTCCTTTTGGTCGTAGATTGAGAAACCCTTCCTGACACATTGCCCATGGCCAGCGTGTGCTAGTTCGATGGAAAACCTCGACATCGTCGTCAGTGGAGAGGCTTGTTTCCGGATCACGTTTGCTACTTTTGGTCTCCAGTAGTTCAACAGAAGAGGGCGTCCACAGGTTCGGACTTAATGACCTTAGCTGCAGCAAGATAGCAAGAGTGGAGTGAATTGAGCCCCAAATGAAGGTGCATTGGATGTTCGAGCTATATTTGTATGTTTGAATGTCATGAGTGGGAACCAGGCCTTATGAGTACCAATCGAGCTGACAGGTAAAAAAGCGGAAGACAGATCCAGGCGTCAGAATTTGACTGCTGAATTATCTATATGTGAATTGTGATTCGCGTGTAGTTGATTGCTCACACAATCCTAGGGTTCTCATAGGAGCTTTAGGTCAGTGGACATACAATATACGTGCATTTGTACTGTATAGTATTCAATATGCTTACGCGTGGGAACCTCTCAGTGGACAACTACGGTACTCTTTTGTCCTAGAACTTTAATACATTCTGAACTAAATTGATTTTCATAGAATAACAACTGCGATAGGTATATATCGTGTTCTAACTGCATTCGTTCATAGGTATGTCTAGATGTTCTGTTTTCCAGTTTGATATGTAATACAATCAAAAGGCACAGAAAAACTACTGAGCCGGAGCAACATTCGCGGCCAGGGCAGGAAGACTGAAAGAACATGGAGAGTAGATAAGGTGACACGGACGACAGAATTCATATGGTAGCAAAAGAGACGAAGTATAATAACAAAAAGGATGGGAAGACCCCATCATATCGTACAAGGATGGAACCAAACGGGTAACATGGGGCTAGGCCCAAGTAGTATCACACCGGGAAATATGTCGTACAACACCTAGGATATATGAACTATCCAAGTCAAAAGGTCTACAAACAACAGAGCATCCGAAGAAGCATCAGCTAACGTGATTGCTCTTCTATGGATTGCACCAACTAGTGCTCTCTGTAGAGCAATGGAAACACGTTGCCTAAAATAGGCTATATAGTAAGCTAAAGAGAGTGATACCCCATGTCGTCTAGTATGGTAGGCTCTCGCGCATTCCCTCACGAACATGTCGAAGTCGATGTCCATAGCTCCATATCACTCCAAAGCTAGAGGAACAAAGAGGTGACCTCTCTGCATACCTCTATACTTGGAGACCTTGGCTGCTGCCGCCCATCATGGAGGATGGGTGATCATCCCTTCTGAAACTGTGTCTTTAGTAGGATCGGTAACCACCACATCAGCCATAGTGACCTGGTCCTCCCGAACCAAATGCAGTCGCCGCTAACCCTAGTCGACTGCAAGGCATACCAACGCTCTCTCCATGTGAGGTATCCACCCTCCCGTGCCATAGCAAACACCACATCCCTAATGATATCATGGGTAACTATCCTCTGCCCTCCGAATGGACAACGAGTCATATGAACACATGCTGCATCTAAAGTGATACCACACTCACATGTGAGTAATGAAGATGTAGATGGATGGATAAAGCCAAGACGGAACCTCATCGTTGTGGAGAAAGTAGTTGAAAGTGCGAGTCGGAAGCCCCCACTGATGCATGGTCGAGCCAAGATCCACGAGCTCTGCACCCCGAGCAAGGCGTGAAGCGAGCTCTAGTGGTGCGAGGAATGGCCCGATCCACTAAGAGTGAATCAGAGCCTCCCGAAACGATCGGTCCATCAAGATAGGATGAAATACCCTAGTCCAATCGGTAGCCAAAGAGGAAAAAGATGGGAGGCTCATGTCATACCTCTCGTGGTAAAAGCGTCTCGTATGTCGTAAAAATACACGTAAGGAAATGATCGTATCGGCGTCCCTCATATATATCTCCAAAATAGGTCTATCTGCGATCACAAATCGAGAAGATAACAAAGGTGCAACTAAGGCCCAACCCGCCAAGAATGCCGCAGTGCCGTCTCCTCATCGATAATAAAGCCTACCCCTCCACACGAGATTGGCAAAGATATCGTCTCCTTGCCAAATCTCACACACTCAAATGTCCCCAGTCGATGATGTCATAAAAGGCGCCATGATCCTCCTATCAAAAAATTTGTCAAATGTGATATGAATGTAGGTGAAGGAGGAGCATCTTGAAAGAAGATAGGTGGGTCAACGAGCAATACTAGATGATAGTATATCAAATGCCACTGCGGATCCCCTAGTAGAGGAAGGTAGATCTACATGCAAAACATCCCGGCCAATGCAACGTCAAGGTAGCGTGAAACAAAATCCTCGACCCTCTTGGCCTTTCCTAGAATACGTAAGCCATCCGTCGATATCATACATCCCTCTGGAAGGCGAAGATGAGGCGGAATGCCCAAAGGAATAAAAGCTCGCACTTTGACACCTTGACTCTCAAGCCTACAAGATGAAGCTCGGTAGTCAAGTAATCAAAGGCCTGTCTAATGTTGTCTACATGGCCAACAATGTGTGTATCATCCGCTAAGGAGGGGAACACACAACACGGCCAAAGCAGTAGACACAAGAGCTCTGTAATGAGCCATGGCAAATAAAGCTTCCCCCAAAGGATCTCACTGTCGAGTGCCAGGGGCGGACTGTAGAACGGTGACTCCCTCCTCAGAATAGCCATGCTGATAAAATAAAGAAGAATGTGAACAGTAGAAAGATCGTACGAAAAGAATGAGGCTTGATAGGGGTCCACCAGCCTCTCTAAGCTCTCTAAAAATGGTTGCACGCGAGACGCTGTTAAAAGCGTTCTCAACGTCCACCTGCAAGACAATCCAATCTAATCCGGATGGATATCTAGAAGTGCTCTAATGCCCAATGATATTACCTCACAGCCTTCTGGTGTGGCGACTCCAAACTGATGTAGACAAAGATGCTCTTGGAAGTGTGAACGATGCTGCAAGACAACGGTACGGCTGACTAATCGCAATAAGACCTCTCCAATAGCAATCGGTCGAATGCTCCCCGTGTCCTTCTCCATCGCAAGAAGCCGACTAGCACCCAGAGCCTGACTAACTGACAACGGAATCTCCTCTCTCGCAACTGCTGCAGCCACGTGGAACAACTCAGTGAAACCACTAGAGGGATCGTCCGCCTGAAAGTAATCTCAAAGATGCTCATATACCATTCCTGACAAACCCCCAGAGGATAAACGTGGGGCTGTGCATAGAGAATGAGCAAATAATGATCTGTCAAGACATAATGGCTCCTGTGGCTGATACGCCAAGACCTCTAATGGTATCTCCTCGCCCATGGGTGGATGTAGAAGGCGTAAAGAGGAAATCGTCTCCTCAGTAGGACTAGCCATGGACAAAGGATGAAGGGCCCATGTAGCCTTGCTATACTCCCCGGCCTGCCCCAAGATCCTACACCGTCGCAATCGCGCCGAATCAGAAGTATCATGTGACTGAACCCGACTCCTAACCTGTCTGGCCCGAACAGACTCCTCCTGCAATGTAGCCCAATCCCCTACTTGGAATCTCCGAAATCTAGCTAACAACATCACTGAAAACTCTTATGCTTATAGATCAATCATCTTTGCATTGAGCTAAAGATTAGGTCTTTGTTGCAACCATGTCTAAACATAAAGCAACCAATGAAAGGAAAAGTAAGGACACAGTAAAATAACAAAAAAAATTGGGAAGACCCCATCAATTGTTACATGGATGAAACCAAACCGGTAACATGGGTGAAAGGAAAAGGGCAGAACAGATTAAGACAGTGAATATGAGTTTGTCACTTTCTGTAGTACACCCTAAGAGAATCATATCAAAGTAAAAGAATCAATAAAATCCTTTTACTGTGAGATGAACTGTATGAGAGGCAGCAGTAGTTTAATCCAAAAAGATGCCTAATTAAACTTTTTTCAGTCACAAAGCACGGGTAGCGGAGCAGTTTCCTAAAATGTGATATTTAATATCTTCTTACATATCACACGTACGGGCAAAGAGGAGAATCAGGTATATTATAGCATTTAAAATAAGATGCAAAACCCAAATGACTATATCGCAGGTGGGTGAAAATGGAAGGTAAAGGGCGATCTAGCTGAGCACTTTAACTTGCGACAACAGCTACTTTTAAAAGAAAAGGGAGATGATACGATCAGCCTCATTTCCTGCTTTATTTTGTAACCATGCCATATTCTTACAAGAAATCTTTTAAACTTGAATATTAGGTTCAGGATTTCTGAATTCATTCTATTAACTAAAATCCAAATAGTGATGTCTCCTATAGTAACATGGAATCTCTCACTCTACGTCTCAACTCAATGTCCAATATCCTATATCAATATTGGATAGCATGTGCCTCTATCACCCCATAGGTAACACTATTCAACCGATGCATTCGAGTATACGTCTCTTGAAGACTCTCCCCAATCTTTCGTTAGAACTCTTGCAAGCCTCGTAGCTTGTCCTCACCCCCTAGTAGTATCTCCTCAACCATGCAAAGAATTATACTCACACCACCAAACACTATACCTGAAGTAATAGAGATGTAGTTTGACGACCACTATTGTCTTTAGAACTCAATCTTCTCATGGTGTTCATGTCGGAACTCATGATAATCATCAATCGGTGGACTCTCTAAGTGCTGGAATAATCCATTCCAAGATATAAACAAACTAAACAACGTAGAGTTGCTCATGCGTTGTAAATCACACCACGAGTCAAACTCATGTATGAAATCATCCAATTCAATGGTACCAACTACACCCGAATATCATATGGGACCCTTGGTGGCCCCATAGATATCGTCCATGTCCCACAATAATTATGTGGGGACACACTCCAAGATATCACAAAGCTAAGCTCTGTCACTCTCTAACACTAAATCAAAGTCTTTTGTAAACCTCAAAGGCCAAAGTTGATACCTCATTCTACTACGAATGCATCCACTACTAAACCAAGCAGTCTTTCCTTTGGAACCTCTAGAAAACTCCAATGTGACACCAATGATATTGAAATTTCATGATTGATAGAAGAGTGATTGTTTTAAAACCAATGTTGTGCTAACAAGATGGACATAACATGCATTCAAACATACATAAGTTTTAAATCTAACTATTTCAATTATCAAGGATCTACAAGACATGGATTGTGATAAATTAAAACTTTATTTTTGTATAGATAATCATGTGAAATAATATTTTTTTACAAAATTGTAAAAATTAAGAATGATTTTAATTAAGATTACCATCAAAATTTCAAAACATCAAAGAATTTTTTTCTTAAATATTATTAACATATTAAAAATACATAAATCTCATATTAATCTTAATATCTTATTAAATTTTTTATTATAAATAAATAGAAAATACTTAATTTCATTAATACATCATGTGTGATGAAAAATATCATGAAAAGTAGATATTATGTTATAAATTAATTCAACTTGTGTAATATATGTAACACACACACACATATATATGCACGTGTGTGTATTGATATGGATGATAATGCAAGCTCTGGATTTTTTCACATGTGTTTTGTCTTAAATTTTTGAATCCACCATTGTGGTGTTAATACTTGTGTAAACTGGAACATGCAATTTATTTTACATATAAATAGATATTCACATATATAAGATGATATTTGCAAGTGTAAGAAGAAGTGGATAACTTATGCATCCATTCCAAAAAATGTTTAGTTAGTTAATAGCAAGAAGATCTAACTTGTATAGAGCAATTTAGTCTATGATACACATATTTAATGACAGACAGAATAGGAAACTAATACAAATGACTGCCACCTAATTTTTTGAAATAAATGGAATAGAAAATCTTTCCTCACGATTCCCGCAAACATATATTGTATGAGAAAAATGGAAAGATTCAGAACAAAATATTCTACCAAAATTCCTTCTTCTCCCACCGTTCCACGAGATAACACGGTCTGCTTATTCATGCACAAAGTCAAAACGTTCCAGTTACCCTGACTCCCTGAGCCTATCAGGGCCAAGAAACACAATCTTTGAGCTCGGTTTCTTCCGGTATCTCCACTGTGCATGCAGATAGCCAATACGTTAGCTCGCATGGGTTATTTTCACATTCATCAATCAGAAGCTAGTAGCAAAGCAGTCGCGGCATAGCTTCTACTAGCAGAAGCTAGTAGAAGCAGTCGCGGCATCAGCAACATGACATGACCTTCGTATCCACAGATCGCGAAGAATTCATCTGGATCCTGTGCACCTCCTCCTCCTCCTCCTCCTCGCAGCAGCTACAGAATGCTAACAGACTCACACAGTGACTATCATTCATCCACTCAAACTCATTTATTCCATGCACCAAATCACTGCTCCCACTGATTGAGAGAATTCCGTATTAAAGAAAGAATGTATAATATTGAAAAAATTATAATTAATTGATTAAATAATTTAAAAACATACATAAAATTTATAAAAAAATTATTAAACATGCAATTTTTTTCAATTTTATTTGTTATAAAAATTAATTCATATTTTTGTATCTATTTGGTGAAAAAAACACATGATTGAATATTGTTTGAGTCACAAGTAAGAATTTTTAAATCTCTTGATTCAATCTTTTAATCAAGTATTGAACAATTATGAATTCTATCGTTGTCAAAGTAAATTATTCATTGTTTTGATCTTTGAGTTTTACACATGGTTTTCGTCCATTTATGATTTTGAGAGTATATTCCTCATAAATTCATGTCTTGATGTTTGATAAACTATTGAGAAGATTGTTGTTACACTCAAGATTAGATATTCTATTGTGATATATCATCATAGAGCTCTTGATAATGATTCGAAAACTTACTATCAATCTCACCATGATTTTCATGTTCAATCCTTTTGAAGCAACACATTGTGATGTTATTTCCACCATAAAACTCAGATGTCTTATACATGCTCAAAACAAAATGATTTTTTTTAACTTCTTCATCATGTATGACACAATCATCCACACATGAACTCTACACATAACATACAACTCTCAAGTGATAAGCAATTATTTTGTCAAAGCCATTTTCAATAATTTTTATAAGTTTATCATACTATTTATTTCCAAGCTCGTCATATTCATCCATATGACAACGATACTAGAAATATATGATCGAATCATTCAAAATTAATTTCTTGTGATCAAATTGAAATGTAAAAAAAAAAATGCTTTATATCTATAATCAATTATTTTTACTTTTAATTTAAAAAAACGGCTCATAAAATTCACTCTAGCCTTTCATAATCTATTGAACTCGTCCAAAAATGTTTCATAATGCCAAATAATCCACTAAATTGGCTTAGAACTCTTATGAGGTCCATCTTAGAGCAAGAAATTGTTTGATTTATCTATCCATGAACAAATTTATGAATACAAAATTGTCTTCATCTTTAATTAAGTGTATATCTTGTAGTTATCATTTGGAACTCAATTTCATTTTGTTTGATATTTTTTTTGAAATATAGATTGAAATTTATCAATCGTTCTTTTGATATTTGCCTTAATTCAATTTATAAGATTAGAGCTTTGTCTCAATTTGAATTTGAACAAAGATGGCAATTTTAGACATGACGAAGGAATAAACATTCAACATCATGTTTAATATTGGACTCTTTGCTCAAATTCAAATATAACTCAAAATAGTAAAAAAAATGAGCATAATGTCACAATTTGAAAAAATAATTTTTTGGGGATATTTCATGTAGACTATCAATCAAGTTGTTCTAAGTACCAAGTATCTCATAATGAAATCTTATAAATGTTTACATATTTTCTAAGAAAACTTTATATCTTCATGAGTTACGTGACTATACATTAATTAATAATGTTCACTTATTGAAAGTATATATGAATTGTAAAATCATGAGTAGTTAAATAAAGGTGTGATTATTTCTTCACTCACTCAAACATGAACTCTTTTTTTTTAATTGATGCAACAAGATACAAATAGATATCAACTTTTGTTATCACGTCGATTGACTCCTATTCACTCTTCATGAGACAAAAGAAAAAAATTGATTTAGGATTTTAAATTACCACATTATAGAGATTGATCACCATTTCCATTTTCATATTAATAAAAAATAGTGTTATTTATTAAAATTTATTAAAAAGATGAGATGGGAGTGTATTTGTGTAATTAATCAGGGATGATAGTATGTCCATGAAATATGAAGTATATAAAAGAAAATTTTCATAATTAAAGCTTTTGCATCTTCTATATTCAAAATGGAGTAGTTTCAACCATTGTGAGACACAAAACTTAATTTTCATATCGTTGATTTTTTTTCTTCATTATTCCGATATGCTAAGATTCATTACATTTAAAATCCAAAAACATTAGGTCATGATACATATATGAACACTATGGATATGTCGTTGACTGTGTAGGAAGAGTTACAATAGTTGAACCAATAATATCATTTGTACAAAATGTGACTTTAGGGCCATTAATGCCATCTGAAGATCTATTGGGTCTTGACATTGTTGTTGTTAAAATTGAGACTTGAAAATTGGATTTTACTTGAATGTAATCTATCTTTCATGCTATTGTGATAAACTTGTTATATTATCTTCTCTTCATTTGTTGAATATGCTTAGATTCACTATATTTTAAATCCAAAAAGATTATGTCATGATTTATGTAGGGACACCCTAGTTAGATAATTGAATGTGATGGAGGAGATAGAAAGTTTAAAGCCAATAATATCATTTGGATTGGATGTGATTTTAGGACCGGTAGCATTGTTAGGAGACCTCACACTCAAAAATAAAATTCAAGTTTGAGCATTGGGCATTACAATTGTTGAATTGAGATTTATAGATTAGAGTTGGCTTGAGTGTAATCTTTGTTTCATGCTATTATGATGAGCGTAGTGTACTTGCAAACGTTTTGAAAATGGAATACATGATTATGATACACTTGTGTTAATGTATGAAAATTTAGTTTAATTATTGTTTAAAATGATTGATTGAAATGTGTGTTGTGATATGATATGTATGTGCATGGTAATATTTTAGACTATTTATACTAAGTTTATTTAACCTTTTCATGCATGGATGTATATGATTCAACTTTTTCTTATTTTTTACTTGACATATGATATCATGTGGCTAGACTTGGAAATTCTTTTTTATTTTTCACCTGACATATGGAATCATGTGTTGTGTTTATTATGATTTACATAACTTATGGATGTGATCATGTTATAGTGTAGTTATTATAAATAGATAAAAATATGTGTAATCTTTGAAACCATTTAACATGATGATAATATTTTATGTTAATTTAATTCACGACTTATTGTATGATTGTTAAAAAGACATAGTTGGTTTAACTTTATAGTATATAAATAACATTTAAAATGCAAAAGAAAAATTAGATTTGAGACGGCGTGTAACTTTGCTAATTAAGGAACGTAATGTACTGCAATGGAGTCAACATAGAACATGAATTAAATATAATATAGTATTAAATATATCAACATATGATAAAATCATCGAGATTATTTTGGGGGCATGGTCATCATATCAATGCGGGGACAATATATTATTAAAATTAATAAATTATTTTGCTATTTTGATTATATTTTATAATACAATTTGAGATTTAAAATTATTTTTTAATTTAATTCGATATCTATGGATATGAATATTTATCCCAGGTGACATTCAACATATGAACTACAAATCATCATTATTATGAATCAAAAGTAACTCCAATAAAATTAATATTTATTATGAGATTATTATTCTCAAAAAATAAATTTCTTTTATATATTTAATTAATATCAAGAAATAATTTTAATTTATGATTGATTTAAAAATTTATAATATGGCTAAGTAAAATATCTAGTGTGATTTGAGCTTTAAATTAAAGTGTAACAACTTTATTCACCTTAGTATTATAAAAATCATACTTTATTTACATTGTTCATGGAATTTGAACATATAATTGTAATTTAGATAACTTTTTACAATCTGTGATAAACTTTTGAAATTTTCAGAGAACATTTTATCATTGAGTGTAATTTGAAAAATTTTCAAAAAAAGTCAATATCAAAAATCATAAAAACATTATTAATTTATTATGACTATTTGAAACTAAAAGAATGAAATCAACCTTATAATGAATTTATAATTATGTTTAAAAAACTATGAACTTTTCGAGTGAACACATTAAAAGTGGGTTTAATTTATAGCATGATTTGCGAATAATACTTGGTTGGGTAAAATTTGAATATTAGATAATAATTTAAAACTGCTGTATAATCAGATATCAAGTGCAAGTCACTGTAATAATTTCTGCAAAATATCTACCGTGGTGATATTTTGGGAACTAGATATCAGTAAGGTTATATTAAGTTTCCCAGGATACCTACCCTCATAACACTTTGTTAGATTTTGCAATACAAGATCCATCCTATACTATCAGAGGTAAAAGTAGTAGGGTCGTTTCTGCTTAAGACATCGTTATGCACAAGCGAGTCCATCAAACAAGAATTTGATACTCTTGATAAACTCGGCGAGATGTTATTTATGCTACACGAAACGCTGGATACTGGATTATGTAAGTTCGAGATTTATTTATCCAGTATGGCCCCCTCGACCCCGAGTTTAGTAGACAGTATGAGTGAGAGATGTTTGGTACTCCGTGACAAGACATGAGATTCTAACTGCGGTACCCGAGGCGAACTGAATCAAGTGACAACTGGCAAGAGCACTCTGGTGAAGTTTGACAGAAATGTTATTGCGTTGAAGAGTCGAATATACAGCAATAAAGGCCTGCCACGAGCACCGCCTATGATCATATGGAATCATTTTGAGTACGAAAGAATTTTCATCGCCACAGCTCTTCATGAGCAACAATGAAGGCGGGCTTGACGTGATGGTGGCGGAGGAGACTGCGGAAGTCGAGAAAGTATGGAAGTAAAGATGGGAACAACACCTCGTGACAAGGACTACCGGGAGGATCATTATCCCAGATTGAAGTTGCACCTTTTCAAGACACTGCTGTGCTCGGAAGGATGATGCAAGTATTGACCTGATAAAGAAGCTCGTGCGACTACATGGTTCATGGCTTCTGTAAAGTGAACCCCATCCCAATTAACATAACCTGATGGAGAGTCACAAGTCGATGATGCGATCACTTGGCCCCGATCCCACTGTGGCGCACCAGCACATATCGCTCCCGGATTGTAATTGTACCGACTGGGTCCTGCTCCACAACAAGATTGCATGGTATTCCAAAACCCTGCATCAAGGGCATTCAGCAGTCACACTCGCATCAGCTTAATCATCGGCGTTAGTGCCTTAAGTCACATACTTGGGAGCTTTCGGTTGATTGCTGTATGCCGCTCAGAGCTGCTCATCAATCCGTCAGATGCGAAATGTAAACCTAATCCCGGGCCTTCTCTTTCGGACGATCCATACACAAGGTAGAGAATGAGCGTACCGTATTTGGATGGGTTCTTAAGGACTTCGTAGTTGATTGTATAGTAGTCAGCAATGCTGATGCTTATATTGTCTTGTCGTTGGTAAAAGAAGGTGTCGACCATCGTCTGGAGCTGAGAGCTGTGTAGAGCGGACACCTCGTTGAAGATTTTCATGCACCCCAGGTCGTCGAGATCAGCCTGATCATCCTGTGTGCCACCGGATGTGAACCTCTGCAGGAGAGCCAGCGAACAGCCTTGCGCTGGCACATTCCAAAGAAGAAAGTTGCGCGCCCCTTCTGCATATAAGCCCTGCGGTCGATGGAACTCAAATCATTTACATTTCATGAATGCCCTCAGATTCAGAACAATCACCACAAGCATATAAGTGCAGCGGCCCTGCAGTGTGGCCGTAGATGCAAGTCCCGCTTCAATGCTCCTCAAACGCCAACCCTCATCATGTTTTTCCTCCGCTCCCCAACTGCCGCAACCCTCGAGCTCACATCTGAGCCCGTTCCTTGAATTTTGGACGGAAAAAGGAAAGTCATAGGCCCTTTCTTCAGTGAATTATTATGGTATCTTCCCTCGAGATCTTCTCAAACCTCGTTCTGCTCGTTCGTCAAAAAAGGGGGTGTCCGATGCTAGGTCCGCTTCGATGTTGATCCTGTCAGTTGCAGACAAGAAGTTCAGGAGACTGCTGACTCCATTCGCCGATCACGAGGCGCAGGGAGGAGTCAGGGTCATGTTGGGCCAGCGAAGGGGCTGTCCATTTATATACACACATGAGACAGTCGACAGCTGTGGCAAGGAAGCTGTAGAGTCTCGTGTTTCATACTGTGCGCAGTTGCGTCCCGCCCCGGCCTCCAGATCTGTCGGCGGAGGTATACAGAAATGGAGGCCGTGATCCCGAGTCTGTGTGTCCAAGATGATCTTCTCGGCACAGTCAGACACAGAGAAAGAGGGCGTGCAGCGCAGCCACTGTAGACTGATAGCACGGGACGGGAGAGTGGTGCACGGAGGGATAGGCCAGGGAATTCGGCCACAGAAATCGCTGGTGGAGACGAAATGATAGATTAGACCCCATCCCCGCTGAATGCAACAGAGATGACGGGATGGATCACTGATTCAGGACTCTGGCTGGCTGGCTGGCTGGCTGGCTGGCCGCCTGCCTGCTTCATGGATGGATGATGGTCGAGTGAACGAACCCAGCAAGCAAACAGTAGTCTGCTTCGTGACCCACGAAGCAGTACGTGTGGACCTGGACCTGGACCTGGACTGGAATCGCCGGGCCCTCTCAACTTCTTCCTCCTATATAACCATCGTCGGGTCTCCGCCCTCTTGGTGCTTTCCCTGGCTGCCTGTCAAGCTTCGGAGTCAGCACATTAAACGGCCGGTGAGAGCAGGAGGGTGTGCACTTTCACATCGATCGATCAGTAGGTAGGAACGAAAGACGGGAGTGAAGCAGTGAGGGAGGTAGAACGGGAGGACGGGAGGAATGCTGCTGCTCATGAGGTAGTTTGTGGAGTACCCACTGCCTCCCCGGGCACCACCACACACTCCGTCGTGCAACCTTGGCTGGTTAGTAAGTTCTGTCCTTGTCAGAGGAGGGATCGGAAGCATGACGGGCGCACCGATGGAAGCGTTCTCCAAGAGGTACCAGAGCTTCAAGAAGAAGGAGGCGCCCGCCATTCAGAAGGACGAGATTGAGAAGGTGTTCAACTTCTTCGATGAGAATAAGGACGGGCTCATCTCCAAGGACGATCTGCGTCATTTCATGCACAAATTAGGCTTCCAGACGACGGAGGATGAAATAGATTCCATGGTCAACTCGGTGGACATCAACGGAGATGGCTCCGTAGACTTTATGGAATTCGCGAACCTCTACGAGGCCCTCGTGTCTGAGGAAGTCATGCAGGGCAAGGACCTGTACGAGGAGGAGGATTTGAGAGAGGCTTTCAACGTGTTCGACACGGACGATGATGGCTTCATCTCCCCGCAGGAACTACAGGCCGTTCTGGTCAAGCTGGGAATGAACGAGGGCACCAGCTTAGCCAACTGCGAAAAGATGATCCAGAATGTAGATGCCGACGGTAATGGGCAAGTGGACTTTTCCGAGTTCAAGAAGCTCATGACTGCCGA
The DNA here is from genome assembly GCA_014180765.2 of Marchantia paleacea. NCBI lineage: Eukaryota > Viridiplantae > Streptophyta > Marchantiopsida > Marchantiales > Marchantiaceae > Marchantia > Marchantia paleacea. The sequence continues at coordinate 338,147 of MUAA02000016.1, forward strand.
CTTCGGCAGGGGCTAAATCTCCATCTCTCTCTCTCTCCCTCTCTTTCTTTCAATTTCACTGCACCGTGTAACGTCGAGCACTCATTCAATTCAAAACATTTCATTTGTGAGCTGTCTAGCTTACCTCCAGAGTATGCTTGATTGAATTCACCACGGCCGGTACCAGCTCGTATTTCACGTTCTCGATTGGGACGTTGTGCCCGTAAGCTCCGAAGTAATCGTTACCCCCGATGGAAATCACATACAGAGCGTTCTGAAATACTGGCGGATCTGGCAGAGATCCAGTTCCTGCAGTAAAAGTTTTGCCAACCACGTTCTCGGATGAATTATCGAATGCAAAAATGCATGTTTAAAGTCCGCCATCTACCGACATTAGCATCGTCGCAGTGCGGCTCTGGCCACCTCAACATCAATCATGTGTTTTGTGACAGACAGTTTCCGCATGTACAGTTGGACAATTCTCGTCAGGTGAAAAATCGTATGCCTCGATGCATCATCTGGCGCTTCAGTTTCTTGTTAACATGTACGTGCCAGGAGCTTGCATGGCTTGCACATTCCAAACGGAACAAAATACTCGGTATCCGGTTTCGAATTCTCCGAGCACGAGGAACTGTATTTTGTCGATTGCCTATGGCATGGAAATAGTATTTGAAAATAATAATGGCAAGGCGGGATATATTACCTGTGGCTTTGGATCCATACGAGTTCAAGACGGATGATTTGAAGGTCCTGTACCATTCGAACTGCACGCTTAGATCAAATGGGTTGGCATTGCTCGGCAGAGCGGTTCCTCCAGCAGCTGCAAAGTTCGCCCCGTGCTTGAAGCTCGCAGACACGCTCTGCAGATACGGCTCCACGAACGGGAGCCCCATCGAGTTCGCTGCATTACAATTGTGCAATCCCTTGATCACTAACAAATCGATGACTGTCACCACTTTAATTACTTCAAGCACCAATGACAGTATCGGAGAAGAGAAAATCGTTGAGCTGGCTGTCATGGACGGGCTCCAACTGCTCGATGGAATGAATAATTATACATCTATCTCTGTTGACCTCAAACCAAAGTTGTTGAATTTGACCATGATCATATGAAGGATTTTAATTAGAACCTACATGTCCAGTGGGGCGACATTCATTTTAAGCATCCTCTTGCTCTGAAGATGTAGAGTCAAGAGGTTCAAGTAGTTTTCAGCTTTAAGAGATTCATATTCAATTACAGACAAATCAAGGGCTGGCAACAGATTCCTAATCTGTTATGGAGTACAATGTCAAGAATTTTGTCGATGTTCTATAAATAAGGGCAAAGTTTTAAGAAGACGTTGAGCGACGCCCTGGCATGTAGAACCACAGTGCAGTACACTGTGGTTCTACATGCCAGGGCGGTGGTGGCTCTGGTGGCTGCTGGGTTATAGATAGCAACATACTAGATCTTCAAATCAAAGCTTATATTGTCGGCACTGAAGTCAGTAGTTCGACACTAAATTTACATTTATTTGAGCTGGATTGTAGAAAGGCCCGAGCAGATGAAGTTCGAGAGTAGCATATGCACGTACAGAGCAAACATTTGTAATGAGAAGTACGGAGGGAATGGAGGCTGTTACTACCTACGAAATCAATGGTGAGCCGGCCGTCGGAAGCTCGCGACGATGGTTGGCCGAAATAAGTCTCCCCATATGGCAGCACGAGACCCAGGAACGCTTGAGGAAAGGCTGTGACGGCGTTGCCAGTGTCAGTTAGAGAATCGCCAAATGCAAACAGCCCCGAATAACCGCATGAAGAATCCGATTGCACTGGTTCCATCGCCATCAGGAGCATCAAAACAATGAGGCCGAAGCTCGTGGACATTTTGAAATGTGCCAATGTAGCTCGAAAGACCAACTCCGTCACCTTCATGATTACCAGCTCCAGCTCGCAGCAAAATGTCAACTGCCCTGAACGCTTCCCTGCGCGGTACTCAGATCACTTCAGTTCACCTTCACTGAAATCATACTCGACCTTCGATCAGAACAAACGCGAACCATCAATCGGAGTCAGACTTTTCACTCCACGCTTGTTCCGATGACTGCATGCATGCTTCGCCGTCCACGTACATCTCCCAGCTCAACAATGGCGAAGCCAAATAGGATCAAATACTCTGTCTCAGCTAGATGATGCTGACAGGCCTCGTTAAGAAATCTGTCTCTCAGGTGACACCAACAAGGCTGGGCACAACATGGAATCTGTATATGTCCTCATCACGAGCTGAAGACACTGGCCGTCGACGTGGCTTAGGAGCAAGGTTTTGACCGGAAGAACGGCGATAAGGACACTCGTGAGCTGCGCAATCTCTTGCTTTGGCCTCAGTGGAAGTGTAGTGAAAGCACGAAGGCGGTGATCCAGCTGGGTGGGTGGGAGAGGGGGGCGCGGGAGTGGTTCCGAAGGAAATTATAGCGAACAGGAGGAACGAGGGACGGGAAGCTGAGTAGTCAATTCGAAAGCAGCAGCAGCATGAGCAGGCGAGCTCTGAAGCAAGCAAGCGACGTACTGCATCAACTACAGCAGGAACTACGACAACCATTACTACGAGTCCAGTGGCTATCATTACTACGCATACGGCTGGTCTACTGGACCGACAGGCTTTTCAGGAAGTAGTTCGAACGACAGAAGCTACGTACGTACCCGTGAAAAAGAAGCTGCTCTAGTCAAGCCTGCCAGTGACGACCATAAATGCCATGCAGCTGTAGTTATGCTTCCGATTCAGAACCTGAATGCCTTCATTTGGGGCAACAGTGCGCACCGCACTGGATCCGTGACTCCATGACAGAAGCACAGGAAGGTGGAGGCTGGAGCAGAAGACGAATCCCACCCTGTACCACGAAAGCCAAGGTAGGAACTCCTCCTTAATCTTCTGTACTCATACTCCTCAGCGTCCCTTCGCTATAAATACTTCCTCATGAGTCGCGCTGCAAACAAACTGGGCAGTGGGTGGGCCCATAAATATATTCATTATTCGTCAAAGTATGTCTGCTCAGTCTGCAGACCTTTTACTAAAACTGCATCTCAAATTCCCAACCGGTTGAAATCTCGCACTCTTGCTGTTAGCAAACAAGAGTGAGAGTGAAAGTCCGTGAGGTGAATGCTTGTTTGATGTGGACTTGGTGGCTCAGTTGTTGAACAGTATTACATACCGTGGTATCTCCTAGCATGAAGAGCTTTGTCTGCGTGGATACGATGGTCGCGAAATGTGTCCATCTGTCGATGTTTCATGAATCGAATAAATTGCTAGTTGAGGCTTATTTGGGCTGAAGGAAACCGTCTCGAGATCTGGGGTTGAAGTTGGTGATCAGGCCGCCAACGTTTGTAATTGGACGGTATATCGGTTGGAGCGGACTCCTGGGATGGCACAAATGGTTAAGTCACGGTCTTTCAAAATTTGCTGATGGTGTGATTTGATGATTCCTGATTATTATTGATATTCCTGGCATCTAGGAACAAAAGTCATAATCGACACGACATATTTCGTCCCCTCGTGGATGTATATAAAAGATGTGCTGTGACTGATGAATACCTTGTTTCCATTAGTCACAAACATTAAGGAACAACATTAAAAGGTAAGTGGAAGTGAACGAACCTCTTCTACATGGACTGGTTGTATTTCACAAGTATATGATCCAACTTACTTGTACTGCCATTCATAGACCCAAAGGCTTGCTACAATACAGCACCACGTGATCATGGATGCAGCCTCTTGAAGCAAAATTCTTAGATTTGGCAGTTAGGCACTCGGTGTTTGTTAGCTCCTGAGAATTTCAGCAACTGCACTATGTCCCATTCAAAGGTGCCCCTCACTACAGTAGAGTAATGCCGTTGCTGGCTATCAGGTGTAGACTCTGGAGGGTTCTGGGTCCAAGGACTAGAGTAGGAGAACAGCCAAAATACCGACCTCGATTCCAAAAGGTAGGAACGCCGTTGGCTAGCAACAGAGCCTATGGTTGGATATACAATGTCGAAAGTCAAAAGGATGCAGGAATTAAGTCAAGATCAGTCAACAACTTCGTTACTACAACTACAGCACCTTGTCGTATTTTCCGTAAACAAACCCCATCCCGACCTGAGAGGATACTATGGTCTAGCGAATGGAATACAGTACTCGTACGTGCAGTATTCGGAAAAGGAGATAGCACGTAACAATCTGAACGAAGAAAATCTCAAACGCTGAGATTGCTGCCTTTCATATTACGCAAGGATGATGGAGTACTCATTCATCATTCCAATGCTCTCTGCAGTCCGAGCATGTGGTGACTCCTGATCAAACCATAATGCTATTGCGGTAGTAGGCAAGTAGGACACAAGTACTCATTCATTGTTTAACTGCTCTCTGTGCAGAGGGCATGTGGTCATACCTGATTGACTTGACGCGTAAATCAGTGTAGGGATAGATCATACATGTGAAAGACTGACCGTACATTCTGAGCACTCATGTACTGTACGTTACAGACTCATGCTTACATTGATTGTATCCTTGAAGATTCTAATTACATGTACAGACTTATATTACACCCAAAAAATTCAGGACAGGAATAACCGCCGATGACAGGCCTATTCTTTACGTTCTATATTGATAAACAAGCACTTTCCGGTAACTGCGCTGAAGAAACTCATCTCACGGTGACACTCGTCGAGTGGGACTCGGTTGGTGAGTTTCAATTTCATCATCAGCTATGATGTTTGCACAGAATGATCACGGCACGTGGGAGGAGCTCTGAAATAACTTCGGCTCATGTTGCACTACATGCCCCCGACGTTTTGGAGTGCAAGATGCATGATTGAACACCGTGTGAATTCCTTCATACGATAGAAAAGCTCCGAGGACTGAACAACAAACGGTTGGGCTGAACAACCCCACTCGCAGGCGCTTGTCACATTCGCATTTGACAACAAGCACACACGAATTAGTCATTGCACATTCGGTCCGATCCAACGTACCGTCTGATCAATCCGTTCCAACAGACTCACCACTGGACAAGAGGAAATGAAAGAGAAGCTATTCCAATCTGAAGATTATGACCACTGTTCCCGTTTCATTGGAGCGTCTACACCGCTGTCATGATCAGCTGAGAGAAAGAAATCCCAGCCAGTTTCGATCCCGAGAAGCGTCCGGCCACACATCATCAGGGTGGATGGCCTCAATCGGCCAACTTTAAACCATTGCCCAATGTAGAGAAAGAAGAGGACTACGCAGTAAAGGTTGAGAGCATATCAGTGATCTGGTCATCCCTGGCCCGTAAATGAAATGATCAATGCTGTAAATTATCCTGCAATGGAGATAACTGCATACAGAGATTCAAGAATTTCACTGGGTCAAGGATCCACCGAATATAAAATGATACAAGCCATTTCTACGTTAGAGTATCTCACGGTTCACAGCAGAGGTAATGCATGGCTGTTACTAGCCCAGCCTGATGCAAGGCCATCTTTGATTCTAATCTTCAAAACTTCTTTTAAATAGAAGAAAAATGGCACTGCAGAAAGTTTCCATGCCCTCTCTTGAGGGACGGCTGTGCAGAGGAAAGGTCTTCGCCACACAGCCCGCTTAGGAGCTTGTAGAATGGCGTGGATACTTTTCAAGATGCAGAAGGTGCAGCCCCAAAGCTTACTTTGGGACTGCTTTGGACAGATTTTCTTTCTCCCTAGCAAGCGCAAAATGAGAAAAGTGTTCATCATTGATTCTTTGGACCCATGAAGCGAAGATCAATTCACTCGCTTCTGTAGAGGCGATGTGCGGATAGATAACTTCGTGCTTGAATTTGCGCACATCCGTCGTAAGGTCTACTAAAGACACCTCCTCGTGAAGTTTCCCAAACTTGCTGTTGTAACTGGAGTAATAGCACTCCTCCAAGAAAAGCCCAAGCTCAGGAGCCATTGGAACTTTCACCTCAGAGTCTCTGACAAGGTAGAACGAATGCTTCAGAAACCTTAGCGAGCACATGCACATGTGCTCCAGACTCCTCATGAGAATATGTTTGGTCGCACGTAGTAATGGCATAAGATTCTAGCTGAATAAAATCTGCAGAAATGGATGTATGAGGAAAAGAATACCAAAATAAATCCGTGGCCTAAATGGTGGTGCTTGCCTTCTCAGAGCAGTTTCCAGGATGGACTCGGGAGCACAACCTCGCATAACAGCCACAGCGAGACCGACCATCCTGCGAATTTGGTGCAGCATGAAGCTTTGCCCGACCACCGAGCAACGAACAAACTCCACCCCATCTACAACAAATGTGCTCTCCGCTTCAAAAGATATGATGTAGCGCAAGGAGCTAGGATCAGTGGCCTTCGTGCGAGGGGTGAAGTTATGATAGCTATGACTTCCAACAAACCGACCAAGAACACGATTCAGTCGATTGATACAGTCCTCTCCAAACTGAAATGCATTCTTGTCACCCGACTTCTCGATCAAATACTTTCTTATCTCTGCCATCTCGATCTCCTTCTCGGCTTCCTTTGCAGCAGCCCATGTCGCCGTAGAATTTCCATCCTCCTCTTCGACCTCCTCTGTGTCGTGAATCCTGGGAGCTGGATCCTCCTCAGTCCCAGTCGTGTCATCACTCTGCGCAATCGCTGAAACAGAGCGAGTCTGCTGCTCCGAGGCTGTACCGCTGACATCGACAGCAGTCGTGTCGACAGTCATGCTATCTGATTGCACTGCACCGTCAGTGGAAGTCAATGCGGCGATTTTCTCACTGTCAAGTCCACTAGCGCCAGGTTTGTTTGCCTCTTGCTCAGTCAAACATGCACCCACATTCACCCTGACGAGGCGGCTCGATAAATCAAGGTCAGGGTCAAACACATAAACAGGGAGGACGTACTCATACCTCCGGCGAACACAATTCTGCTTTGCGTCGAACGAAGGTGTGACTCGCTTGTATCCCAGCACGCGAATCGGCGCTGGGAGATGGGAATTTACTCGCTCCACAAGCCCCGGGGGATCTATGAAGAAGTTGCCCGAGACTACTTGGCCCAACGCACTGACTCCCTTGTCGGTCCTCGCGGCTCTCATCCAAGCCAATTTCTTTGGTTGGCCGACGTTGCTGTCCTGAATTGCCCCGGCCTGGAATAGGGCTTTCTCAAGCTCTCCTTCGATCGTGGTGGCTCCGGGATTGCGTTGCATTCCCTGGTAACCTGCTCCGCAGTAGGCTATCATCAGCGCAATTTTTCTCTTCTTGTAACGCTTTGGCTCGCTGTCGCCGTTGTTCGATGACTGCTTGGCCGAGGGATACTCGATTTCCTTCACCGGATTATCATCTGTGACGCTCAACCTGGTCCCTCCCCTGTCAGAACCGGCGATGATCGCAGTGTATGTCACCGGACTTTCCTCATTTCCGCATGGGTTGTGAAAATCAACTTTTGCACTTCTCTCCTCGACGACAGATTTGATCTCGATTCCTGCGTCAACGTCCTGGTCCTGGTCCTGCCTGCCTCTCGTCGTCCCGTTCTTCTCCATTGCTCCTTAAACCTCGTTTCTCGCTCAACTACCAGCTTCAGGATGACATATTAACATGCTCGAAGATTTCATGGTCCGACCTCTGTCATTATTTCCCGGAATTCCTACAACGTCCAGTCCCTCGGACCTCACTGCGTTCGTCACAAATGAAAATTCACCGAGTGTCAGATTCGGCGACCCTCCATTTGCCGGATTGTAATTGGCGTTGACAAGGAGCACATACAGAATGCACACAGCACCAGCTCGGCCTCTTTTTGGCCGCACACGTGAAGGCGAAGGAGCACTCGCTAAGTCTTTGTCGAATTCCGCTTGCGCTCAACTCTCGACACGAATTCTCAAACCCTGACTAGGGTTTCTCTTGTGTTGCGCGAAGGCTATAGACGCCGCCGGACGGCTCAGATGTCTCCATGCTTGGCTGTCAAATCCCAGAACAGCAACTTTCTCTACTTCTTGACAGCACTTTCGAGGTGTTATGCATGTACTGACAGTTTCGGTTTCCAAGCTTCCAAAGTCCGTCCCTTTCTGTGTTTCCTTTGCAATCACATCTGCAGTGGACCAAACAATGGACGGTCTTTGCACGTGCACACGGAAGCAGTTTACGCATTTCAGAAACCCGTGCTGATAGGAGACTTGACATTCCTGGAGTCCCGATCATGCACTTCGCCATGCCAACAGTTCGAGCTGTGTTCCTCGAATATGAAACCCTCCCTCTCTCCTTCAAAACGCTCCGTTGCGGCTTTGACATGCTGTTTCTTTCGATCATTTGGTCTGACAACCGATTTTGGTAACTGAGCCCTGTCTGCCCAGTCCAAGTCTACAGCCTTCAGTCCTGGACTTGGGCACCCACGAGAAGGACGTCAGACACATCAAACCACAATGTGCCGGACACTTGTGACTCACAGAAGCTCCCGGCGGTCATGCTTTCGGAAACTACCCACCCAGCGATTGACAGATCACGTGCTCCTGTGAACGATCGATCGATGAATCTGGCTGTGACATGCAGCATATTAAGATGTTGGTACGAGCTTCGTTAGTGATGATGATGTTGATGGTGATTCTTTCTGCTGGAGAGGAAGGTTTTGGACGCCTGCGGGTTTTCTCTGTGAGCTTTCTTCGTCTGGACTTGCGCATCTAATTTCATATTATGGATTACGGAGAGGCCAGCGGAAGTCTAAACGAATTCATTCCGACATGAAAGATTGAAACGTCCGAGTACTCAGCTGTTGAGTAGAATCATAATTGCTAAGCTGATTCATATGGAGCTTCAGGAATGGGTATAATGTGACGCATGATTTTAAGCCCGGAAGATTTTACGAAAATTACAAGATTGCGATTTGTGCAGTTCCGAAGAGGATAGCTCAATACCTGGAACCAAATATTTTTTGAACATCTCCCAGAGTTACCAAGTAGGTCGGCTGAACATCCGTGACCAGGGCGATGAAGAGTTCGTGTGCTGAATCACGAAAATCTCGAAGGGGCAACCGGAAACTGGGGGACACATACAGACTTGTGGGTCGCGTGAACAAGCTTTCGAGCAGCCACGAAATTCCCACTTTCAGTTGAGCTAAGAGCGCTTGCGTACACGGCAGATACGTCGCAGCTTCATGAAAATGCTCGACACACGAGTCCACATGTCCAGACAGAGGTGATAACCACAAGAGGACAGGGGGGGAGAGGGAATAGCCAACGAAAGCATGCAAGAATGTCTGATGAATGTCGCTTGCACACTTGCATCTATATTCCTGAGGGGAAGGCATTCCATGCCATCTCGCATGGACTCATTCCACACCAGAACCCGTTCAGTTCTGAGTTTCACTGACAGATTATTCTCCGAGGCCGAGAACGCAGAGGAGACGGAGGTTGCGCGTTTGGGCCCCAAAGAAATCTACGTAGACTTCAGAGATCGCCGGGTAGCTTTGAACTTGTCGAAACAGTTTGAGAAGAAAAGGAGAGGAGGGAGGTGTTTGGAAACAAAAGACTTCTCACCCGCTACGCTGAATGCTATCTTGCCAGACGGTTCTCTCATACTGAGCACAGCACATGCTGAGTTCAAGTTTCATGTAAACTGGAACCGAGATGGCAAGGCCCGTCACAAAGCCGACCAAGAGAAGCCTCTGCAAATTCTCTCTACGGTAGCATGCACGGAGTACTGCCAGAGTGACCAACGACATCGACTTTCAAAACACAACGAGAGGTTTATTGGCGTGCCGAGTAATACATCATGGTTCTGAGGCTGATCCTGGACACCGACTGGCACCGAGCATGGACTGAAAGCGGGGGACGAAGCTGACCTACTCAATATAATTTGAGACTTCGATGAGGTTGTGATCGGGATCTCTTAAGTAGATTGACCTGATGGGGCCCAAGGCACCCGTCCTCTTGACAGGCCCTTCAGCAATCTGGACGCCTTGAGTTTCCACGTGCTCCTGTACCTGATCGAGCGGCGTTTCTGTGATGAAACACATATCACCGGATCCAGCTGTTGGGCGATGGGCCTTGGGCTCGAATTCTTTCCCAATCTGATGCAGATTGATCTTTTGTTGACCAAACAGCAGCGCAGTTCGCCCCCCGCCGAAGTTGACAACATCCATCCCAAGCACCCGCTGATAAAATTTGCTGGTGGTCGCAATATTCTCCACCGTCAGCACCAAGTGGTCAAGGCGGATGACTTTGAAAGCTTTTGCTGCCATGATTTTACAGACAGGAGGGTGAGACGAGGACGAGAAACTGAGCGATGTCCTGGAGTTGGCCGCCAGGATGAAACAATGTTCCGCATGTGAGTAATGCCTGATTGAGATGTTGTCGAGGTCTCTTTTATGTCGTCACTGCAGCTGTGCAAGGCTTGGATTTGGCGCAGTGTTAGCTTCTACAGCCTTGGTCACCTCTTGAGTTTCCGGACATATTTGAAGGCGCTTTGCTTAGCACCGTCTGTTGGCTTGGTGGGAAAAACTCATCCACTGCTGTGTTGCAAATGATTTTCTGGCATCGCACGACATGGTCGCTCCACTCGATATTTCCCGTCGTCTGAACCTGTTAGACAACCGGTCGGTCCTTTCCAACACCTTCTTCTTTTGTTATTTACGTGACACTGTTGGCTTTCCTCTGAGGCTCTGACAGGTATCCCGATTTTTGTCCTCTTTTCGTAATGTCCCTCGCTTCGCTTGAGTCGTGGTGATAAACTAATAAAATCTGCGTTGAGGATCAAAAGCTTGTTCGACGTGCTTGTCAAGGATATATCAGGGTCCCCAGATGAGTAACAAGATTGCTAATTGAAGTTCTTGAAGTCTCTTAACATAAAAAAAAAAAATGTACCGACGATAAAGAATATTACGCGCCCGAAAAGGACTGCTAAGGTGTACGGAGGACCCAAAAAGCACAGCAGGCCCAACTATGCCAATGTAACATGTAAAGGGCTCTCACAAACGTCTTGTTCTCACAGAAAACGTTGAGCACAGAAAGGTTATATTTACAAGATGGTGTGAACCTACATCACTGGAGAAAGCTTTGAATTCTTCAGGATCGATGTCATGATCGTGAGCTGTTCTCACACAAAATCTCGTTATGTACGTGTATTACTGATGCCAGATAAGGGTATCATAGATCCTACACATTCTATACGACGTCGTAAATGCATGCATCCGGTCCTTGCAGACTGCTTTGAACATCCAAATGAAATCCAATGCGCCGGTTCGAAGAGAACAATCTGCTAGAGAAACAAAACAGCATGGCGCTGATTAGTTTCTCCACAAGAGGCAGTTCTAATTAGTGCACGTGTATACTTAGCACACCATATCGATACAAGAAACGACAAACCAGTTCAGCCCACAACAGATACACAAATATTACAGAAGAAAGAAGTTTCGTTCGCGTTCCTTACCCATCTCCGTCAGGTGGGTTTCCGAATCTACCGTAGATGGAGATATTCACTTCGTATTGCACTGATCCTAGAAGCATCTGTTGGACAGTCGTACTTACCTGTTGTCACAACCGGGCGAGGTGTCACAGGAGTTCAGAACCTACCAAAATGGACATTCAGCACGTGCACCATCAGAGCTTTAAAAAGTCATGACAACTATTTCAGTGACCTACGGCTTTTGCATGAAGTACGCACTAAGTGATTTGATTTCCCGGGTCTATACTTATGTTCACATAACAGATTATTTGTTTCCAGTTACTCGCCTCTAACATGTACATGGGATGATTGGTTTTTAAATGTAAAAAGGACTCAATCATGAAAGTAAGACACTGAGTACACCATGTATGCTCCCAGTAAACACAGGACTACAGGGACTACTAGGTTTCGTCATAAAAATTACCACAGAATAATTTGGTCCTTGTCTAAAGCAGCGTCTCCAGATCCGACAAAGCATATTCCTTCACATGCTCATGGGTCTCCAAGCCACCTCCTAAATTCCTTCGACACCTTTCGAAGTCTTGGCTGCGAAGAGACTGGTGGACAGCAATATCATATACCAGAACTGGCATATCCAGTTTAAAGGTTGAAAGTTGCAAGCTTGACTCTCCTCAGTAGGAAACGCAGCCTCAAATCGGATCGCCCTTCCTCCAGACTTGAGCTGTGTATCTGCGCTTGAAACTTTGCTTGAAATCACTAGCACGCTCCTTGATGGTGTCGCCCTTTCTCCAAATTCTGGGAAATGGTATTTTTCTACCTTCAAATGAAAACTTCCCATCATAACAATAGCCTAATTTCTCCATTTCTTTCACAAGGCTCCTGGCCTCATTTGTCCTCTTTGATTTCCCGTACAACTCCACTGCTATGTTGTAAAGAGAACCATCAGCTTTTTCCAATGTTCGAATCTCATCGAAGAGAGCTGCACCCTGCTTGAACCTAGAAAACCTGGCAAATATTTTCATCATACACCGATAGCAAGTAGTATCGGGCTGAATTCCATACTGATCCACCATATCTGCATAAACTCGAGCTGCATCATCCACCATGGAGGCTCTCCCCAGAGACCTTATGACTGCAGTATAATGTCGGACATTCGGACGTAGGCCTTCGTTCCGCATCTGGTTCAAAACACTTTCTGCTTCTTTACACATTTCCCTTGAGTTTCCGTATGCGCTTAGCAAGGACAAGTACGTAGCTTCATCAGGAACAAGGCCCTGATCACTCATCTCTTTAAAGAGCATAATTGCCTCGTCGAATTGACCAGATCTCGCAAAGGCATCAAGCATGGTATTCCAAGTCACCTGTGGTTCCATCAAAACAGTACCAGTTGAGGTTAACCAGTGGTGGTCATTACAGCAAGTCTTAACATACATAGAACTAATAATCGATGGGACATAGTTGGATGCCAAAGGGAATGATTTCTACCTTATGAGGTTTTAATCCATTGACTTGGAGTCTCTTAAATATATCCGCTGCTTGCTGAAAACGACCTGATATGCACATAAACCGAACTTCAGAAAACACCATGAGCAAAGTGATGTGTGCCATTTCTCGCAGATTCAGTCATTCTGTACATAAATGAATAAAAATTAAAAAATTAATGGATGATCTACGAGCAAGGCGTAATAAAACATTTTCTCAAAATTCTTAAGACAACTCATGATTCGACTTGTAGAGTCTACTGTTCAAGAGAACTAAACACAAGTACTGGATGACAGATAAGAAGGTAAAGGATAGTTGGCCAACCTGCTTTTCCATACGAGTGTATCATATGGCTGTAAGCCTTCTCATCGACAGGAATTCCGGAGGCTTGCAACTCATCAAACAAGGTAGCTGCTTTCTCCAAATCACCCGTTTCAGAGAAGACCCTATGATTATGTTCATGTGGGTTAGCTTGTTGCATGAGATGTGGCTTACAGCAGAGAGAATTTCGAAGTTACCTTGTTATGTTTATTATCAAATCGTCTCCTTAAGTACTCAAGTATATCACTCAAATTTAAATGAAATCGACTAGGTTTGTCTCCACGTTAATTTGGCATATGCCTCAAGAACTATCGATACTGCGAAAAGATGAGACATCTCACGTCATCTCACCTTATAGCAATGGAATAGGTATGGATACTTGGCCTGATATCAGCTTCCCTTATTTTGTCAAAAACAGCTACTGCCTGCTTCAAATTGCCTGCGCAAAATCGCCAACGTTGTCACCACACGGTTCTTGTGCAAGTGCTTTCTCAGGCCACTTTAAGAACAGACTACATGCGTGCATTTTTTGAACCATGAGTAAGGTGTACCTGATTCCAGAAAGGTTTTCATAATTGTGTTATACGCCACGATATCCAAATTCAAGCTTCCACTTAACATCTTCGCCACCATGGCCTCTGCCTCCAGGTGCTTTCCTGTCAAATTTCACAACAACAATACAGTAGCAAGTTTTATCTCAAGAAAATATTTTCCTTCCCGCTCACTTAAAAGGAACGCAGAGGCCTTGGTAATGATTAGAAAAGAAAGCTCTAGGTTATAAAATTTCAGCTACAAACTTCTGACAACCACAAAGCCTGTAACTAACACCAGTAATGTTTCTTGTATTCCGCTAGTACTTCTTTTTCTTACAGTAACATATATGAAGCCAGATCCAAATTCTATGCTTCTTACGTCATCTTCAGATCAAGATCAACAACTCTCAAACAGGAGAGATCTTCAAAAGACTAACCTTCCTTAGTGTACGCGTGAATCATGGACGAATAAGTGACATGATCATACCCAACGCCCAGGTTATCCATTTCTTCAAACAATCGGAATGCTTCATCTAGCCTTCTGCACTTGATACAAGCATCGATGACGGTATTGTACAGAACGTTACTCGGAGCCACACCATCCGCACGGTTACTCTCGAATAGAGCCAGTGCCGTCTCCAGTTTATCATTACGTCCATAGAGAGCCAGCATTGAGACCAGAATATCCTCGGAAGGGATCCAATCCCTTCCCATCATCTGAGTGTAGAGTGATTCCGCTTCTTTCATTTTGCCTGAAAAGAGGAGTATTATCTTAGCATATCCTCTAATAAACAAATCCCACAGATTTCGGGGAAAATTTGATCTCTGCATTAGCCCACCAGATAAAGAGCAACGATATTTTTTCAAAGACGAACGGAACTATATATCTTCTAATAATACGCACTCCGGTCTATGACAGGAGTATGAATGTGATTGATTCACTCACTGCCCGCAGAGGAGATGACATCTCTCACCTGATCTTGCCAACTTCAAGAGTAGATGGTCGTGCATCTGCCTGTCATCATTTCCTCCAGGACCCAACCATCGACCTGCTATGGCCATTGCGTCCACTTTCTTATCGGTATTTTGAAAGGCTTCGATCATGGCACTTGCAGCAAAAACATCTGCCTCCTCCATCCCTTTGAATAACCTTTCTACCTCTTCAACTCTACCAGCTTTCGCGTAGGCTTGCATCAGCATTGTCTCTATATGTTTGTTAAGTGACAAGCCATTTTCAAGCATTTTAGCCAAATATGCCTCAGCGTCATCCAACCTTCCAAGCTTACAGTATACATTGATGAGTGTCCCATAACACTCAATGTCGGGCTTGACCTCATTCGCATGCATTTGTACGACCAACCTTTCAAATTTATCAACAAGATGAAGATTCCCATAGAGGGTGAACATATTACTGTACGCCACTACATCTGCAACCCCTTCCCTCTGCATGTAGTCAAACACCTCGACAGCCTTAGGCAAATTCTGAGCTTTCACACAGCAGTGGAGGTAGGTATTCCAGGCATATCTTGTCATTGGAAGAGATCGAATCTGTATTTCATCAAATATCTCCAATGCCCGTGAGTGCTTCCCTGCTTTTTCTAGCACGTTCGCTATGGTTGTGTAGGTCTTTACATCAGAAATCAATCCCAATTCCTGCATCTCTTTGTATACAGCTTCTGCCTCATCATATAGCCCTACTTTCCCGTAGGCGTTAAGAACTGTACCGTAGACAACTTCATCTGGTGGACACCCTCTCTCCCTCATCATAGTAAAAATATTTGCAGCACCATGATAATCCCCAGCTCTACAGCAAACATTCATCATTGTTGAGTACGAATACTTGTTGAGAGCAATGCCTTGTTTCTCTAAAGACTCAAAAACAGTTTGTGCCGCTTCATACTGCCCAAGCTTGCCCATCGCGTCAATCACCATATTGTAGGATATTTCATCAACGACGTAGGCTTCCTGTTGCAATCTCTCGAATACGTTCAGAACTTCTTTCAGCTTACCTAGCTTCCTATATACATTGATCATGAGGGAACAGCCATATGGGCCAGGTTCAACTTGAGCTTCCAGCATGTGCTCCCAAAGAAGAACTGCATCTGTAAGTGATCCTTTAAGGTTGAGGGTAGAAATCATACGAACGAAAGTCCCAGTAGGTGGGACAAGACCTCGCTGGCGCATGGCCTTGTACACTTCAACCATTTCTTCGCACATGCTCAACTTGGCGTAGGCCTCAATAACAGTATTAAACATGACTTCGTCAGGTTCACAACCGACTTGCAGCATTTCCAGCATAGCTCTCTCGGCAAGATCCAGCTTCCCAGCTTGTGTATATATGCCGAAAAGGATAGTGTAAGGTATCACACTAGGATTGTAGCACATCTGAAGCTTCATCCACTCAAAAAAACTGCGGGCCACCTTCCAGTCCTTTAGCTCCTTCAGGACAGTGCACATTTCTCGGAAAGAAAGTCGGCCGATGAAGGGCACCATTGTCTAGAAACAAGTAATCACAACACAGAAAAAAATTCTAGTCAAGTATACAACAAATATGGACCACATTTCTAGCAATCCAGCACAACGATAAGTGGGAAGAGGAAACTCCAAGAATTCTCAAAGAGCCAAAGGAGTTGAACAAACTGGCAATCTTTTGATGTCCAACACAGCAAAAACATTACTATCCCAAAGAGACATATAATTACAGCAGGTTCACCTTTCTCATGTTCATGAGGTCCACGGGTTCTGATGCCATTTGACGCACTAAGGCAATTGCCGCAGCCACATGCCGATTGTGTCTGATCACATGCACGAAGTGCAAGTAGTTCGTTTGAGTTATTCCCAAATGTTGTTTATGCATGCAGTTCCAGCTAGCACGAAACATACTGCTGTACGGTAACGTGAAAAGAATATCATTATAATAATTTAGATCTACTGTCACGGTCATACACTCAAAGTCTCTACAAATCGATTCTTACAGAGTCGACACTAACGTCACATACTTCCGAGAAAAGCCTAGTTAACTCGATGTTATGTAGCTCAGTAATTATAAAGATTCTAGGAACTAGAGATCTGAATCATGGAACTCCTGAATAGTGGAGACGCTGAAATATCAAATCTACAGGTAGAATGCTTGAATCAAATTCTCGTGAGGTACCTCTGTTTCCATCGATGCTGCCACCGTCCATCCTCCAGGAAGACTTTCATCTGTTCTGGCGTTCTCTTTATCCAGCGCCTCTCAATCTCAACTCTCGGACCGTGGTCCCTCCGAAGTTTTTTCTCCCACTCTTGCCTCATTTTTATTAATCTTCTAGCATTGCTGTCAGTAAGAGGGAGGCCTTCGCCGGGGCGTCTTCGCAACTCCTTCGGATAATCAGACTCTCTCAACAGTGCGCTCAAGTCTCTACTCCGTGGACCCTCATCATCATCATCGCCATCATCGGAGGGACCATCTCTCACAGAAGATTTATCCATCCAGTGATAGTCGTTGTAGGGTGAGGACGACGACGGCATCGCAGACTTCATCCTAACACACAACAGAGGACGCGTTCCATTGAGACATGTCCTGTTAATCCGAGGCGCAACCACAAGTCTTCGTGTAATTGTCTTCCATCTCGGCACCAGCATACCATCACGCATCATTCTGCATTTGTCGAATCTTCGACTAATATTTGAAGTTCTTTCTGATCCCGAGGCAAACACCAACGGCTCAGAGTGCGTCCAAAGATCTCCCACACAACACAATTCTTTCATTACTTCTTATTCTTCTGCGCTCCGATGGCGGTCCAGGTGTACTCTCTTCGCTTCACCAGGCCTGTGGGCAGTCAGTCAGTCAGAGATTCACTTCTGCTTCCACTGCTCAGGAGCTCCCGCTACGCTCTCATGCTCAAGTTCGGCTTTCCTGTCCACTCTCCGGTCAGCGGATCAGCTCCTTTAGGGCCTGGCTCCATGAAGGATGGGCAGGCTCATGTCATCCGAGTCCTTTCTGTGGCAGGGAAGGACGAACCAAGAGTTCTGGTTCGCGTCAACAGGAAGGAAGGCAATCCTGTGATTCATGTCCAACGCGGTGGAAGTAGAAGATTTATTAACTGTCATGTCGCGTCCCGGACATGGGATCTGCTCTCTTAAAAAGGTCTTCTAGATTCTTGCACATCCATCAGCCGATATTGCAAGCAGATGCTCATTTCCTTTACCTTTACCTACGTACTCCACAGCATCTCCGCTGGTTGCAGTGTCACCAGTGCCATACACTGGCGGCCTCCTCCCCTCCACTCCACAAAAAGTTCTAAAGCACAGATGCAGACAGATGTGTTTTGGTGCAAGCGTGGGAACACAGAATCCAACAGCACTTCAACTCGGTACTCTTCAGAATGTGTACTTTCACAGCTAACAACGTTCACCGAGAATGATATACGTCTTCTCACCCGTCCCGATTTGTGCGCTTGAACGCTGCCCCATGATATGCTTGCATGCATATCACAGCGGCGGTCCAAAGTACATACCTTCCATAAGTAAGCTTCCCTCCATAACCCTTTGATTTGGGGCCTAGCCCCATGTTACCGGTTTGGTTCCATCCTTGTAAGATTTGATGGGGTCTTCCCATCCTTCTTCTTGCCTATCTTTGATTAATTTGACAATACGTAGCCATACTATGTGGTATGGGATACCAATATCTTTAGTTTATTGTATAGTCTATTTCACTCAACATATTTCCATTGCTCTACATAAAATCACTAGCTCGTGCATATCATATATAGTATTTTAGATAACATGTTTCCATTGTTCTACATATAGCACTAGCTAGTGCAATCCATGTGAGAGCAATCATTGTAGGTGATGATTCTTCGAATGTTATATTGTTTGTAAACCATTTGACCTAGATAGTTCGGATATGTTAGGTGGAGTAGGATATATTTCCAATTGTGATGCTATTGGGGTCTAGCTCCATGTATCCCCTTTGGTTTCATACATGTCCGACTTGATGGGGTCTTCATATTCTTTTTGTTATTTTATGGTGTCGCATGGACATTGCTTCGCTCCGAGAGCGTCTGGCTGTAGAAGAACCCTCCTGATACTTGTGTGAGTTGACACTCTCTCTTTCTCATCCTCAGCACACCACATTCGAGTTCATTGCAACCGATAAAACTTCAGCGGAGAAAGATTATGGTATTCAACAATTGGACCAATAACTCTTGTCTAAACTTCACAGATAATTACTCTACAACCTTCTTGTTCTCTTGGAAAATTTTCATATGTTTCTATATTCTATATCTCTCAAAATAATTATCAAGTTATAGACTGCATCACAAGATGATACGCAGACCCATGTGTATTAAAACCATCAGACATCTCAATCCTTCCTTCCAATTGCTGTCAAATTTCATGAAAAGTTCACTTATCATCCAAATTTCAACTCTAGAAAGTTTTATTGATTAAACTTTTTGATAGCAAAAGTTATTATCACTGTACTAACTTCGTGCTAGTTAGTGCAATCCTACAACTCTGACTGTGTGCACAAACTTCAAGCTATTACTCTATATTCAAAACTCATCCAATTGAGTCGAAACTTCAATCCAAATACTCTGAGATGTAAACTATCTCTCAATTGAATTAGATATATCAAAATCCTTGTAGTATTCTCAAAATCAATCCAAACACACTCTAGGGTCTGAATTTCACTCAATTTTAAATCATCACAATAGAGTGACAATCTACTTAATTGCATCCATTCTTGAGCTCGCGTCATAGCTTTTCTTGTCAGCTCTCCAATCATGTCCCCAAATCTTCAAATGTCCCCCTAGAAGGCTTCCAAAACTCCTCAACATCTTGAAAAACCTGACCAAACTCCAAGACCAATGAGAGTGAAGAGTGTTATTTTGATTTTTAGTGGGGCCAAATTAGCTCCATATTAACTTAAAGCTTTACAACTATCCTAAACACACTACTTAGCCATCATATACACAATATGAGTTGCCACTAATAAAAAGTCAAAATGACAACTTGAAACCGGCTAAATATGAACGGAACTACAAACGTTTATAACTTGAGAATAACACTTCTCGAAAAATTCTAAACAATCAACTCCCTATGGTTTGTTTTTAGTAAACAATAGTGATCGATTGGAACCCACGTGTTGAAAGCCACCACTACTAGTAAGTTCAAATCCATAGCGTCCAAACTAAATCAAAACGTACATTATTATGTCCCAAATCGCATCATAGGAAACAACTGAAAGAATAATCGAATCTGGAGAGTTTATCACTTGTTGCATAAAATTATCTCCAAAGTGATATATTAACCACGTCCGAAAGTGATTACGATGAAGACACCGAATGTTGATCACCAATGGATTGGGCATTGCTACATCTGGAGGATCATGTTGTCCTCTATCCATATCCTACGTCGGTTCCACTTCGATCAGTTAAGCTTGTTAGTTAGCAAAGTGATGTTATAGATCTCTTCCATTCCCTTGTCACCTTGACCGCGCTTTATATCTTTTAAGGTCCAAAGTAATATCTCTTGGAGCCTTCTCAACATCCTGGCCCTGCAAAGTCGATCCAACCGTGTGCTCTTAACAACCTTACAATGAGTCATCGGTTATCTTGACCTAAAGTATCGACGTAATGACAACAACTCTGAAGATGACACATGTCATCATCTTCTCATAGTAGCCGAGTCACAACACGACAAAGGTGTCCTTTTGTAAAAAATTCTTGGAAGAAAGGGTGCAAAATAAGTGGGTAGAAGTAATAGGTGGTTTCAAAACACGCCCTTAAACTTTTATGGCAATAGCTTAAGAGTGTTTAAAGGGTAACAGAAGAACATTATTTGAGATCCTTGAAAGTTATCTGGTAAAATTTTAGGCTAACCAATCAATCCGTAAAATTTCCCTCACATTTCCAATTTCATCATTTTTATTTTTTCTCCTAGGTTTAGAGTATTCTAATGAGGAATCATTTTACTACATTTACCCATAAAACATCTTATGGGCATGTATAAGTATTATGTTCCAATTTGAAGGGTACAGGAAGTGAGCTTCAGGGGAAATATTCCATTCCCGTAAGTTTTAATATGGACATAGTTTGAAACCCCCCAATGAACTGAATGAAATAGATATTAGAGGGAAAAAGTATAATAACAAAAGGTATGGGAAGACTCCATCAAAGCGTACAAGGATGGAACCAAACCCGTAACATGGGGCTAGGCCCCAATAACATCACACTGGGAAATATGTCCTACAGCATCTAAGATATCAGCATATCTAGGTCAAACGGTCTACAAACAACAGGAGCATCCAAAGAAGCATCACCTATCGTGATTGCTCTCCTATGGATTGCACCAGCTAGTGCTCTATGTAGAGCAATGGAAACATGTTACCTAAAATAGGCTATACAGTAAGCTGAAGAGAGTGATATCCCCTGTCGCCTAATATGGTAGGCTCTCACGCACTCCCTCACGAACATGTCGAACTCGGTGTTCATAGCTCCATATAACTCCAAAGCTAGAGACACAAAGAGGTGACCTCTCCGCATAGCTCTATACTTGGAGACCTTGGCTGCTGCCGCTCCACTCGCCGCCCATCCTGGAGGATGGGTGATCATCCCCTCTGAAACTATGTCTCTAGTAGGATCAATAACCACCACATCCGCCACATTGACCTGGTCCTCCCGAACCAAGTACAAGTCTGTCCTAACCCTAATCGACTGCAAGGCATACCGACACTCTCTCCATGTGATGTATCCACCCTCTCGCGCTATAGCAAACACCAGATCCCTAATGGCATCATGGGTAGCTATCATATGCTCTTTGAATGGGCAACAAGTCATATGAACACCTTTTGCATCTAAAGTAATACCACACTCACATGTGAGTAATGAAGATGTAGATGGATGTACCAAGCCAAGACGAAACCTCATCGCTATGGAGAAAGTAGCTGGTGCAAGTCAGAAAGTCCTTATGTAGGGTCAAGCTAAGATCCACTAGCATGCATCCTTGCCAGAGCAAGAGCGTAGACGAGCTCTAGTAGTACGAGGAATGGCCGGATCCACTAAGTGTGAATGTAGAGCCTCTTGAAACTATTGGTCCATCAAGATAGACTGTAGATCCCTAGTCCAATTGGTAGCCAAAGAGGAAAAAGACAGGAATTCATATCGTAACTCCCACGGTAAAACATCTCTCGTATGTCGCAATAATACATGTAGGGAGATTGATCCGGTATCCACGTCCCTCGCATATATCTCCAAGATATGTCTATCTGCGATCACAAATCAAGAAGATAACAAAGGTGCAACGAGCGTCCAACTTGTCAAGAATGCGGTAGGTGTCATCTCCTCCATCGATAATAAGCCTACCCTCCACACAAAATTGGCAAAGATGTCTGTCTTCTTGCCAAATCTCCTGTCACACACTCAAATGTCCCTGGTCCGATGATGTCACCAAAGACACCCATGATCCTCCTATCAAAGGCTGTCAAACGTGATATGAATGTAGGTGAAGGAAGAACTGTGCGAAGAAAGTAGGTGGATCGACTAGCAATACTAGATGACAGTATACCAAATGCCACCTGCAGATTTCATAGTAGAGGAAAGTCATCTACATGCAAAACATCATCGGCAAGTACGACGTCTAGGTAACATGAGACAAAATCCTCTGACCCTATTGGCACTCCTAGAATACGTAAACCGTCTGTCGATGTCATACATCCCTCTTGAAGCTAGAGATGAGGCGGAATGCCCAAAGGAGATCAAGCCCTACACTTTGACACCTTGACTCTCAAGCCACCAAGATAAAGCTCGGTAGTCAAGTAATCAAAGGTCTGTCTAATGTTATCTACAGGGCCCACAATGTGTGTATCATACGCTAAGGGTGTGACACATAATAATTTTGCCAAAGCAGTAGAAAAAAGAGCTCTATAATGAGCCATGGCAAATAAGGGTCCTCCCAATGGATCTCCCGATCAAGTGTTAGCGGCGGATTGTAGAATGGTGACTCCCTCCTCGGAAAAGTCATGCTGATACAAGAGAGAAGAATGTGAACTGTCAAAAGATCGTACGAAAGGAATGAGGCTTGATAAAGGTCCACTAGCCTCTCAAGCTCTCTAAAAATGGATGCACTCGAGATGCTATTAAAAACGTTCTCAACATCCACCTGCAAGACAATCCAATCCGGATGGATATCTAGAAGTGCTCTAATGCCCAACGATACCGCCTCACATCCTCCTAGTGTGGCGACTCCAAACTAATGTGGACAAAGATGCTCATGGAAGTGTGAGTGATGCTGCAAGACAACAGTATGACTGACTAACCGCCATAAGATCTCTCCAATAGCAATCGGTCTGATGCCCCCAGTGTCCTTCTCCATCGTGAGAAGCCGACTAGCACCCAGAACCTGGCTAATTTACAACGGAATCTCCCCTTTCGTAACTGATGCAGCCACATCGTGAGAAGCCGACTAGCACCCAGAACCTGGCTAATTTACAACGGAATCTCCCCTTTCGTAACTGATGCAGCCACATGGAACAACTCTGTGAAACCACTAGAGGGATCATCCGCCTGAAAGCAATCTCGAAGATGCTCATGTACCATCCCTGACAAACCCCTTGAGGATAAGCGTGGGGTTGTGCATAGAGAATGGACAAATAATGATCTATCAAGATATAAAGGCTGCTCTGGCTGATACTCCAAGACCTCTAAGATATTAGAGTGAATGTAGGAGAGATATCTTGTGATCATGTGAATGATCAGAGTCTCATCTTTCCTTCGCCTTTAGGCCAGGGTTTTCTTCGCCTCGGTTGACTTTTGTTTTGATCGGATTGACTTGACTCTACTCCATCTTGATCGATTATATTGCATCAATTTTGATTGTTAGACAATTTTTCATGAGGATCCCTTTTTTGTTTCAGCTACAACTCCACCTACTTCGGATACTCTCTCCCATGAAGCACTTTTTGAATCCACGTAGCCAATTATGTTCATTTTTTAATTGGATGTTTACAACATTATCAAATATATATATATATATATATATATATATATATATAAAATATTAAATTTTACACTATGAACTCCCTCTCTTCACTTGAAATTTCATTACGTGTTGAGGAGAATATTGGTTAATTTTTTTCCATAAGATAAATAGAGATAATATGTACTTGTATAAACAACATCTGCCAATATCATCTTCCATACTCCTTTTCATCGAACTCAATACACTCGGGTTTTGTTTTTTTTCATTCAAGATCTCGTTCAAGACGTCTTATAACATGAAATATTTAGAATGATTCACATATATCTTCTTCAAAGCACACTATATCTTCTTCAAAGCGTGACTAATTTTTAAAGTAGTTTCATGCTTGGGTAATTTTTTATATCCTGAAGTTACGTCAACTCGCAAATCACTTTTAGCTTATGCATGTTCATACATTTTTTTATTTTTAACAAGTTAAAAATAATCAAAGATATCTTTGATTCCATATATGTTCTTCAAGTATAAACACAAAACTAAAATTAGCTAGCTGGAAAATAAGGTATATAAACTAGGAATATCAAATTTCAAGATTGTAAACATTCTTTTCATGAATCCATCATATCAAATTCTTTTTATCTCATATTCATGTTTTTATAATCTATGAATGCGTAGTTGGAATCTTGATCATGGAATAACATTCCAATTACGTCCTTCATTTGATTTTCATGATTTTTCTGTATTGAAGATAAATGTGTATCAAAATTTTCTAAATTAAACTCCAATATTTCATTTCACATCTTTATAAAACCTCTTGATATATATCAGCGGTAATTATAAAGTTTCAAACTTACTTCTTTTGATAGAAATCATCATGAAATAAAAATATTTCACATGAAAAATGATCAATGTGAAGATACGATTGAAAATTACAAAGATATAGTTACAAATTTTAATTTTTTTCACATATATGTGCTTTATTATTTTGTTTAGAAACCGTGAAATTCTAATCTTATTTTCATTTCAATTTTTTTTTCATGAGGTTATGAGTAATCTCATTGTTATTCATCAACATAGAAAAAAAAAATAAAAATTTGATGAGCCATGTTATTGAAATTACCATTTTAAATTCTGGGAGAATTCTTACTATATAGAAAAGAATGCCAAGAAATTTGAACTCTGAAGGTTCGTTGTCACTTGAAGAAAACATCGAGCAGAAAATTTTGTTATGAAGATGAAATATACATGTATATTACTTTCAAATAATCTGTCGTAAAAATAAGAATATCAAATTTCCACAAAAATCGTATTCTATTGTCATTTTTTTAGCGAAATATTAAAAAGGTAATTCTAAACTAAATATTAAATGACTTCTGTATCCTCAGTTCCTATTCAATTGAGAGTAAAATGTTGAATATAAATTCTATGTGATACTCGATCATTATAGACTAACCACTACAACTTAACGTTAGAACCTGACGAATCGATAAACATAGAGTCACAGAAGTTCATTACCAATTGCTAACAACTTCTCGTGATAGCATCCCCCAACTCTCTAAATTTTCTCCAAATGCTTCAACCAGACAAGAGCACAACCTCTCTCACCAATGCACCAGAAGGAAATCACCACAAGATGACATGGATGAAAATGGGAAACGGACAGAAAAGGAAATGAACCAAAATGAAAAGTGTTCGGAAGCAGCTTTCACGTAAAGCTCCGATCTATTTGTGTGAACTCCTTGTACGATTTGATGGGGTCTTCCCATCCTTTTTGTTATTATACTTTGTATGTTTCACTATTTGTGTGAACGCATGTTACTCTATTTACAAAGTTCTTTCCTCCCCAACCCGGAATAGGTACAGTATCCTTTAATCTCTATCCAGAAGACACGCGTCAAAGAATACGGATCTGAATCCCGGAAATGACAGCCGGCGGTAAGAACCGGGAGGATGGACATATTCTCGACAGGAGGAAGAGCTTTTCCGAAGGAGGACAAATGTGCAGGAGGAGGAGGTGCACAAGGCAAAGAGAAAGAGAAGAGAAGGATTGTATAACGCACACGGTATAGGAAACGTGATTATGGAAGATGATGATGTGCAGATGCTGGAAAGGTTCTTGGATATTGCGGCTTTTACAGATGGACTGTAGATGAGCTTGTCAGTGTGTGATGGTTTTGCTCATGGAATCAAATTTGTAGGACTTTGGCCAAGATCGGTGGACTGTGTGCGGCGAAATTGGGCACAGGGGATGCAGGAGAGGCAATGGGGATGGGGGAATTTATAGCATGAGTTCTGGACGATTTTGAGCAGATGGTGGCATCCGTGGAGGCCCGTCAGCGGCTAGCGCCCTCACCTTACAGGAGGAAATTAGTATTGGAAGTGCAGAAGAAGCTTCAGAAGGTAGGAAACTTTTTTTCCTGGTCTTTCCAATCGCAATTCACCCAGAGTATTTTAAAAATTGAAATTTCGTTAGTTTATCTACAAGCGTTGTTCTCTCGATTCAGCTTCGGTAACTTTGAGACGATCTTCCAGCGTTGTTCGAAAGACAGACATTTCTTCGTATTTATCTGGCGGCTTTTCTGTTCAATGATATGGCAAGGATGCTTTCCGCTCTTTCCCATGCTCAGAGATGAGTATGCATCTGCAATCAGTGCTGCAATGTCATCCCTTATAGAAAAGAACGTTCCTACAATAGAATGTGCCAGAAGCACGATAGTATCTTGAGGATTGAAATGATAATCCTTCATCTTGGTGATGTAAGATATAATCAGATAAGTCCCAGAGTAAAGTTGGACTGGAGATCAGCCGAGCTTGAGAGATGAGAGAACCATGAGTTTATCGGGAATGTAAGGAGTACAATTTAGAATCGGATTATTTCGGAGAAATTCCTAAAATGATTTGCTACATCAACCGAGCAATAGTCCAATAGTCCAGAAAGGTTCAAGGGTGATCTAAACCAGTGTCAAGATTTAGGGTTCTGAATTGGCTTGGTACATTGAAGATTACGCTTGAAGGAAGATTTTGTGATTATCCGTGTGAAAAAGCAGTTAGTGATCATTCTAATTTCCAGGACATTAGCAAGAATTACTCCAAGACAGTGTTTGAATTATCGAGCAGCTGAGTGCTTGTCAAAATCACTCAGCAGCGTTTCTGAAACCACTCTTTGTACAGTCTGTCTATTCGCTACCAAGCCTAAAAGATCTTGATATATCTAGCAAGTCATGGTCAACGACGAAGTTTAAGAAATAAATTCCAGCATGTTTAGTAGTTGTGCTCATCAAGCAAGAAGTTAAATTGACAGATTGATAAGAGTGATCGTATAGAGTTTCGAGCCTGTTGCCTAGTATATTGGTGAAAAGTTTATGTGAAAGCTGCTATATTTGGAATGACAGGCACTTGATTCTCCTACTCAGCGAGTGGATCTCTTGCGTCAGCTCTTTACTGACATCGCTTTGGAGGTGGATTCCCGAGCCAGAGGTGAGTCAGGATTCACTGTAACTCACAATGAATATTCTCCAATATGTCCACTAATTTCTATTATCCTTTCTACTTGAGCTGTTAACTTAACTGGATTTTAGAATTTGTCTCAGGTCTTATTCTGTCTAAGATTCCAAATATTTGCTCGTTGAAGTATGTCGTGCACTTTGCATCTTTGCAGCGAGGCTCTATGGGCTAGATGAGAATAGCGAAAGTTATATCAGCCCCGAGTCAAATCACATAGGGAGACCTCTTTGCTTTTACGAAGTTCTGGCAGAGCACTATGCTCAAGTACCTGAAGATGGCAAGGAGGTGCTCGCGCTTTTTCTGCAGCTGTGGAGCCAGTCATTTGCATCTCAAATATTTACTCTTCTCTTTTACCAGTGGGTAAGCTAGAGATCTGTGTTCTAATTTTTGTTTCTAAGGACATTTGTTTCCAGAGGACCTTCTTAATCTGATCAAAAATTTACATTTCTTTTCATTGTCACATCCACATTAACATGTCAAGGTTTCTCGCGTGTGGTGAAATGACCAGTATATCTGAATCAATTGATGAGGTGTTTTCCTCAAACACAGGAAGAGTTCAAATAATTTTCAATATTCTGATTTTACTGATTTGCTGTGTGACAGCTCTTTGAGGTACCAACTGCAGAATCAGATGGATACTTACGGTATTCCACAGCTTTTGTCGAGGGAGCGAGTAATATATATTGGTACGTGTTTTGTATTCATTGGTATGCACAGTTCCCATCTCCCTTAAGATACATTCAGTTCTGCGAGGATCTGCGTCTGTACCGAAGTGACTTATTTTAGCTATATTGTTCAGAACTTCATGAACAGCTTTATGTTGTTTTGAAGGATCTCATGTTAAAAATTACTGAGCAAGATGTATGCATCACCTCACATGGCATGGGACAGATTTCTTGAGGGTAGTAGATTATGCAGTTCCAGTTTGTTTGAAAGTGTGTTTTTGTCAATGTGTGCGACTTTAATGCTGAAAGAAACTAAGCTTAAGTTTTAGGCTCAATATCTGAATTGAAAATGTTGAAGTAAGACTTTCGAGTCTAGATTAGAACCCTTTGGATGGGCTATAAAGAAGAAAGCCAAACATTGTTTCACGCACAACAATAGCCCTACAAGGGAATTGTCTGAATTTTCCTTTTTGTTTCTGAACTGGCAGGATTGATCTGCAAAGTAATGAACAGCGCTTCTTCTCTCTTTATCATGTAAGGCGCTAAGCATGAACGTCTCTTCATATGCGATGGGGTTGTTCCTTGAAGGGCGGGCTAGCTGCTCTGTCGTGTTAAATAGTTTGATCCTGAATGTACATATCAGGTTTGACTCGTGTAATCTGGGGACCGGCATCTCTAAGTGTTTCACTTCTTGACTTGCTCGCAGTACACCTTAGAAGAGGTGGTCATGAAGCGAAAACCAAATGGAAAAGTTTCCAACCAGGTAAGTGATCTTCGTTCTCAGTGCCCAGTTTCTGAAAGGATCTATTCATATGAGGAAATTCGTATCATGCTGCTTTTACAGAAGCAGCATGCTGATTCATCCTTATTTCTTGCTGCGAAAATGAGTAAAAATTGGCATTGTACAGTAAGAATGTTGCGAGTTCTATCCCATGTGCAGGTATAGTCGAACTCCACGTTATGTCGCATCAAATATCTTATGCATTCGTGACTCTTCGTTTTGTACAGGCACAGCGTGACCTCATTCTTATGATGTCAAGGTTCTTTTTCTTCTATGAACCTGGTACTGTAGTTTGAGGCTGAACATTTTGTACATGAGTGCATCCAACTCTTAACATCCATTCTCCTTCGCGAAATTCGAGTAAATAAGTTTGTCAGGCGTAGAATTGAAAACAAGGTTGCTGGAAAGCTTAGAAGCCGTAGCTAGATAATTACTTCTGAAGTCGTACTGGTGTGCTTCTAGTTTCAGCTGAAAGTCTGAGTTTCCTTCTGATTTAAGTTACATTCTTCTGCCCAATAATGTTCACAGGTTTGGCTTTAATGTTGCTATTTGAACTCAGATATCTGATATGGGGACTGTGAAATGTTGCAGCCGCGCAGTTGGATAACTTGCTTGCTCAGTTTCCTACTTATTTTACCAGTCTGGGACCATCCGATCTATTCGTGATCGAGCTGACAGACCAGGTTTGTAGAATTATTTTAGCGTTTCAATATCATGTCTTCGTTGACGAAATATGAGGTATTGAGCTGTGGTTTCCCCCAAAGAAAATTCGAGTACTCAGTTCTCTGAAATTTGCTTACAGCTGCAAAGGGTGAAGGTGGAGCCAGTGCTAATCAAATATCTTGAATGTGCAAAAGTTCTGAAAGGTGAGATGAAAGTCTTTATCCGGATCCAGTCTGGAAAAGAGAAGGTTCCCGGGTGCATTGGAAGTTCGCACAAAGGAACTTCATTGCTAGAACTGGATAATTAATTGTTCTGACTTTCTAGTGGAGAACCTGTAGATATCATTGGTCTTCCAAGTTATGTTCGTGTCAGCAAGCTAAGCTCTGCATGTTTAAGTCTTTGCTTTATATTTTAATAGAAGAGGGAAATACCAAGTAATATAGCAAAAAGGAACATTTATATGTGTTAATAGATAGCTTGTTCGGTTTGTTTGACTTTGACCTGAATTAAATGTACTGGTTGTTTATAAGTTTAGCCTTTTGGATTCACCTTCAACTTTTTTTTTTTCTTCTGTTAGGTGTGGAACTGAGCGTTGCTACCAGCACACGTTTGAAAACTGCCCTGTATAGCTTCACTTCTCCAGGGGGGCCCTTTTATCCAACAAGACCTGTCAGGCATGCCGCCTGGGAAACCTTAGATTATCTCTTTCCGGTAGGTTTATTATGCAATGATTATATTACCTCCCCTCTTCGTCCACTGCGAATTGCATAAAATGCTCTATGATGTAAAGTTCTCAACAACTGGTGCTTTTTATTGATTATGATTTTGTGCAAGACGGTATTGTGAGTACAGCTGAGCCTAGGTACGTCGATGAAGAAATGCAACAAACTAATTTTCGTTTGCTGGTTTCCACAGATTGGTAGGAAGTCGCGACACCTAATTAGTCTGGGATTTCGTTTGTTACATCCTTACTACTGGCCGATGTCGTTCTTTCACTTTGTGGTAAACGCCATTTTGTCCTCTTTGCGGAAGGTGTATGGAATCCTGCTAAGCATCTGGCACTTGATATTCAATCCCCGCCATGTGCGGCATTAGGACTGGTAGGAGGGATTTTCCTAGTAACTTTACATCTTTCATTTCGTCTTTCCTATGGGGTTAATAAGTCCATGTTTTATTCCTTGCAATTTTACGTCAACTCGCGTGGGTCTCCTTAGCACTTTATAGTTTCCGAAACCTACAATTTTTCATAACGTTTTTCCGAATTGTCGGGGGAAGACATGCAGACATCATTTCTTGCAACCGATCAAAGTTTCAGTGCTCGATTTCGCACCACAATTCCAAGGGTTTGGTACACTTCTTGGTCATTCTGCTTGCAGTACCATAGGTTCTGCTGGAAATGGATGGGAGCCTCAATTTTTTCTACCAGTGCCAGTCAGTAATTACAAGCTTTGTCGATGGACTAAAATTTGTGGTTCCTGCTTATTGGAACATTTTGGTCAATGAGAATCAAATCATCGACGCTACCTGAAATCATGGTCTGAAAGAGAACTTCTTGTTATGTTTACACAATCAACTCATAGGAAGCTGAACATTTAGAAGTGAACGCACGTTGACAGGGACTGTTTGTCATATATCCAATTAGGAGGTAAGAGTTACGCGATTTTTATCGAGCAGCGAAGAGGCCTTGACTACAACCGCTTAGCGAAAGGTGTTCAGGTTTTTAACACGGAACAAAGCACAACGATCTTGGAGATTGACATCAGCACACTTTTTCTGTGTGATGTAGAGAGACCTTCCTGGGAGGCACGCAGATGATATTGTCCGATTTCCGGTCTCTACTGTAATGACACTGATGTACGAAGGCCTGTGCCCTCTTCGACCACATATTTGCCGGCCACACCTGTCCACATGACCGTAGTGTTTTGAGAGCAGGTTTCGATACTTAGAACAGAGTCTTCTTGCACAGTACTAACGGTTTCTGATTGACGGAAGTTCTGCTGATTTCAACATCGATATTTCTGCAGGAGGTGAGGACGGAATGTGAAACGGACTCGTACCATATCACATGTATTTACATGGCCACACCTCCTATTCTTACATGGCCATCCATACTTCTTCTTCCCATCCAGCACGAAAATCGTCCCGATCATGACACTATAAAGCGTACACGTCATGTCTAACGCACTCGAACACAGTTTCATACCTGATCACACCTCCGGTTCAATGGTGCTTTCGTAATGAACACACACTTGTACATGCCCAAAATATCCATGCTCAGAACAAGCAAAAATCCAAAGTGACGAATTGCAGTGAAACCCCATACACATGGTTTTACTGTTTTCATCAATTTGAAAACATCGCATCACAATTTTAGTATTGACATAAGGATGACACATTTTCAGCACAAGCAATAAACACGAATTCTATTCGTTAATAATTTATCTAAAATCAAAGGCCGCCAGGTTAAAGAGATTGTGATTAGAACATCCAAAAATTGAGAAAGAATTTTAAAAAGCTTCGCTGGACACATTACATGATCTAAACCTAATGTGAGACTCCAAGACGAAGTATAATAACAAAAAGGATGGGAATACCCCATCAAATTGTACAAGGATGGAACCAACCGGTAACATGGGCCTAGACCCCAATAGTATCACACTGGGAAATATGTCCTGCAACACCTAGGATATCTAAACTATCCAAGTCAAAAGGTCTACAAATAACAGAGCATCCGAAGAAGCATCACCTAACGTGATTGCTCTCCTATGGATTGCACCAGCTAGTGCTCTCTGTAGAGCAATGGAAACACGTTGCCTAAAATAGGCTATACAGTAAGCTAAAGAGAGTGATACCCCATGTCGCCTAGTATGGTAGGCTCTCGCGCACAAACATGTCGAAGTCGGTGTCCATAGCTCCATATAACTCCAAAGCTAGAGGAACAAAGAGGTGACCTCTCTGCATACCTCTATACTTGGAAACCTTGGCTGCTGCCGCCCACTCGCCACCCATCCTTGAGGATGGGTGATCACGCCCTCTGAAACTGTGTCTCTAGTAGGATCGGTATCCACCACATTAGCCACAATGACCTGGTCCTCCCGAACCAAGTACAGGTCTGCCCTAACCCTAGTCAACTGCAAGGCATACCAACGCTCTCTCCATGTGAGGTATCCACTCTCCCGCGCCATAGCAAACACCACATCCCTAATGACATCATGGGTAGCTATCCTCTGCCCTCCGAATGGACAACGAGTCATATGAACACCTACTGCATCTAAAGTGATACCACACTCACATGTGAGTAATGAAGATGTAGATGGATGGACCAAGCCAAGACGGAACCTCATCGATGTGGAGAAAGTAGCTGATGTGAGTCGGAAAGCCTTGATGCATGGTCGAGCCAAGATCCACGAGCCTACACCCTTGCCCGAGCAAGAATGTAGACGAGCTCTAGTAGTACGAGGGATGGCCGGATCCACTAAGAGTGAATGTAGAGCCTCTTGGCTGTCGGTCCATCAAGATAGTTGTAGACCCCTAGTCAATCGGTAGTAAAAGAGGAAAAAGATGGGAACTCATGTCGCACCTCCCGTGGTAAAAACGCTCTCGTATGTCGTAATAATACATGTAAGGGAAATGATCCAGTATCGACGTCCCTCGTATATATATCCAAAATAGGTCTATCTCCGATCACAAATCCAAAAGATAACAAAGGTGCAACCAGTCTTAACTCGCAAAGAATGCCCGAAGGTGCCGTCTCCTCCATCGATAAGCCTACCCCTCCCACACAAGATTGGCAAAGATGTACGTCTCCTTGCCAAATCTCGGTCACACACTTTCGAATGTCCCTAGTCCGATGATGTCACCAAAGGCGCCCATGATCCTCCTATCAAAGGCCGTCAAACGTGATATGAATGTAGGTGAAGGAGGAACAATTCCAGAAAGAAGATAGGTGGGTCGACGAGCAATACTAGAGATGATAGTACCCGAACGCCACCTCTTGGGATCTCCTAGTAGAGGAAGGTCGATCTACATGCAAAACATCCCCGGCCAATGCAACGTCAAGGTAGCGTGAAACAAAATCCTCAGAATCTCTTGGCCTTTCCTAGAATATGTAAGCCATCTTTCGATATCATACATCCCTCGGAAAATTTGAAGGTGAGGCGGAATGCCCAAAGGAGACCAAGCCTGCTTTGACACCTTGACTCTCAAGCCTACAAGATGAAGCTCGGTAGTCAAGTAATCAAAGGCACCGCTAATCTTGTCTACATAGTACAATGTGTGTATCATCCGCCAAGGAGGGAACACACAACCGAAGACGACAAAAGCAATAGACACAAGAGAGTAATGAGCCATGGCAAATAAGGGTCCTCCCAAAGGATCTCCTTGTCGAAGTGCCGGAGTGGCGGACTGTAGAGCAGTGACTCCTCCCTCGAGAAAAGCCATGTTGATAAAATAAAGAAGAATGTGAACCGTAGAAAGATCGTACAAAAGGAATGAGGCTTGATAGGGGGTCCATCGCCTCTCTAAGCTCTCTAAAAATGGATGCACGCAAGCACATTTGTTAAAAGTGTTCTCAACGTCTACACGCAAGACAACCCAATCCGGATGGATACCTAAAAGTGCTCTAATGCCCAACGATCTGCCTCCACGACCTCACGGTGTGGCGACTCCAAACTAATGTGGACAAAGATGCTCCTGAAAGTGTGAACAATGCCGCCAAGACAACGATGACCGACTAATCGCAATAAGACCTCTCCAATAGCAATCGGTCGAATGCCTCAAGTGTCCTTCTCCATCGCAAGAAGCCGACTAGCACCCATAGCCTAACTAACTGACAACGGAATCTCCCCTCTTGCAACTGCTGCAGCCACCTAGAACAACTCCGTGAAACCACTAGAGGGATCGTCCGCATGAAAGCAATCTCGAAGATGCTCATATACCATCCCCGACAAACCCCGGATGATAAACGTGGGGTACCGTGCATAGAGAATGAGCAAGTAATGATCCGTCGAGACATAATGGCTCCTACCGCGATACTCCAAGACCTCTAATGGTATCTCCCTCGCCTATGGATGTGGATGCGTAAAGAGGAAATCGTCTCCTCAAGGGGACTAGCCATGGACAAAGGATGAAGGGCCCGTCACGTACTGCTATACTCGCGGCTTGCCCCAAGATCCTACACCGTTGCAATCGCGCGAATCAAGTATCATGTGACTGGACTCGACTCCTAACCTATGTGGCCCGAACAAACTCCTCCTGCAATGTAGCCCAATCCCCTGCTCGGAATCTCCAAAATCTAGCCGCCACCTCTCTATGTCGCCCAAAGACGCCCCCTAGTATAACGCGTACACCATCAGATAATAATAAAAACAAAAACCATGCTAACTCGGCCCATGGGATGGCGTCAACCGTCGGCGATGGTAGTTTAAAAAGCACATCTAGCCTCGTCATGCAGAGCCCGAGGAAGCCTATGGAATAAACATGGACATGGAAATCTAGTCTCAAAAGCCCTAGAATCGAACCTGCATGGGAAGCTAACCCTCCCTCCCCATTCCGGTATATCCGGAATGCTCAACGAAGGAGTCGATGTAATGTGCGTGTTCCCCGAAGTGACAAAAACCGATGTCGATGTGACCGTCCTCCTCACATGCGCATCCCAAGTGGTCCAATCATAATCTTTGTGCATCTTTCCCACGTGGGTCTTTACCCCTTGCGAGGTAAAGAGACAATGACACACGGACATGGTGTATCACGCACCGCTTTTGGCGGTCCCATGAAGAAAGTCAAGCTAAAGCTAGCACAAAGGGAACGATAAAGAAACCCAAAGACTCCATCATGTATCTACTCCCACCTGCAGAACCACAACCCCCCTAACACACCACCTCATATTGGAAAATGCTAACTATGGAAACCCTAAAATCTAAAAATACTCATAACTTTTTATTCAGGTCTCCATAATTTTCCAACTAGGTTCCAATAGAGAACCAATGGGAAAAGGAAGAGATGAGAACAAAAAAAACCCGACCCATATGTCTAGTATAAGAAAAATCACTCAAAATGCACTCAAAACCCTAAAAAAATAAAAATAATCATACCTCACAATATCATTCTCCATAGTCTTCAATTTAGGTACCAATGGAACCCAAATTGAAAGACGAAGAGAATGAACTATTCACTCTCCATGTTTGCCAAAGAAACTGCAATATCAGTTCCCGCAGCCTCTCGCCCTCTCAACACTCGGCTCTCCACGCGCTCCAACTCTCTGTATATTCCTCTACTAGGGGATCCGCAGGTGGCGTTTGGTATACTATCATCTAGTATTGCTCGTCGACCCACCTATCTTCTTCGCACTGTTCCTCCTCCACCTACATTCATATCACGTTTGACAGCCTTTGATAGGAGGATCTTGGGCGTCTTTGGTGACATCATCGGACCAGGGACATTCGAGTGTGTGACTGGAGATTTGGCAAGGAGACAGACATCTTTGTCAATCTCGTGTGGAGGGTTAGGCTTATTATCGATGGAGGAGACGGCACCTACGGCATTCTTGGCGAGTTGGTCACTAGTTGCACCTTTGTTATCTTCTCGATTTGTGATCGCAAATAGACCTATTTTGGAGATATATACGAGGGACGTCGATACGGGATCATTTCCCTTACAAGTATTATTACGAAATACGAGAGACGCTTTACCACGGGAGGTACGACATGAGTTCCCATCTTTTTCCTCTTTGGCTACCGATTGGACTAGGGGTCTACAGTCTATCTTGATGGACCGATAGTTTCTGTAACCAATCTTGGTTAGTCATAGTTAGTTTAGCCAAAGTGTAGAGTGGTCACTAGACAACAAAAAGACAAGATAGTGATGTGCACTATCCAAAAAGCAAAAGGGTAAATGACGAGATGGCTACCATGCATTGGTGGATCAGATTGTGTGCTAGACGTATGTTAGGAATTGGGTAGGATAAGATAACAAAACATGCAACTTACGCATGTTAGCCATGTGGCATACTTTGGATTTCGGACTCCTCTAGTCCTATAGTATATAAATCAAGGAGAGGTCTTGAGAAGACATCTCTTATCTTGGAAGTCATTCGAGTCATTGCTTTTGGTGTTACAATGGTAGACGAGGGGCTTATTGTTCCTATGAGTGTGGATCACCCCTCTTGGAAGAATAGTCTGGGTTGGTACAATTATTTGAGGAGAGAGTGTTTGTTAGAGGCTGGCATTGGCCATTGAGCTACAAGTAGTGGAAGGGGGTTATTGTGGGTGCAGGTTATGGATGGGGGAGATAGAATAGTACCGAGATTCCCATTTCTTAATCCTTTTCATGTCAAACTGTTATACATTGAGAGAGCAAGGTTGACGCAATATTTGGTTTATCATTTTGGTGCCAACTTCATAGACCAAGTGATGAGATCTCGAGATCCTGTCCAACGTCTACCACAACGGTGGAGAGGTATCAGTTTCCACGAATCAATAGTATGGACCCATGCCTATGGAGTTGGGCAACATAAGGAGGAGAGAAGATTTCATTCCAAGGGGAGTGAACGCACAAGGAGGAGATCGTCGTAACTTGAATCCTCACTGAGAAGGAAATACAAGAGGAGTAGACGGAGTGGATGGAAGACGAGAAATGAGGCAATGCTATAATTGTGGAAGATTTGGTCACATTGCCATGAATTGCCGTACCCGAGTTCTAGCAAGAGGAGCTAGACCCCCCTATCGACGAGCTCTCAACAATCTAGAAGGTGGGAGCGAAGTGACCGATGGAAACCCAGGAAACGACGAGCACCGGTAACCTTGCCTCGCGGCCTTACTGGTCCGATGAAAAGGAGGAAGGGTGAGGGAAGGAAGCACAAACATGAGCTAAATGGTTTGAGAAAGAGGAAACATGTTTGATTGTGACGGATGGCGAGATAGAAGGAGTAAAAGTGAGAGTGTTGATTGATCCGGGGAGCTACAGAAAATTTCCTATCTCGATCTATTGCTATAAAGTTGGGATTAGCTTTAGAGAAAGATGAGAGAGTGAAAAGGTAGAGTTGCCAAGCGGGCAAACGAGAGAGCATTGAGAGCATTCCTAGGAAAGTGGAGTTGAAAATTGGGCAATACATGGAATCGTTGGAGTGGAGAGTAATTCGATTAGCTCGCTATGATGCAATATTGGGAATGCCTTGGATGGAGCAATATAATCCAGAAGTAGATTGGCGAAGGAAGATAGTAAAACCATCAGTTGGAGGATCTTTGGAGATAGACTTAGATTAGGACACAAAACTTACCTCTCTACGTGATAGGAAGAACCGCTATCATCCACAAAGATGTATGTTTTTGGGCCTAATAAGAGATGTAAAGCGCTCAAAAGAGCAATCTTTTATACATGAGGAGTTAACTTGTATCTTGAACGAGTTTCAAGATGTTTTTTCCAGATGATTTGCCTCCGGGTTTACCACCAAGAAGGAGAGTGGATCACAAGATAGAGATCTTACCAAGAAGTTCTCCTCCTTGTAAAAAGTCCCTCTCGACTTGCACCAAACGAATTTGGAGGAATGCAAGGCACAATTGGAAGAGTTGTTGGAGAAGGGGTTTATCCAACCTAGTGTGTCACCATATGGAGCTCCAGTATTGTTCGTGAAGAAGAAGGATGGCTCCATGCGGATGTGCATGGACTATCGTGCTCTAAATCAACAAACGGTGAAAAACAAGTATCCATTACCGCAAATGGATGACTTGTTTGATCAACTTCATGGAGCTAAGTATTTCACCAAACTTGATCTTAGAAGCGGATACAATCATATCAGAGTGGCGGATGAAGACATACAAAAGACAGCTTTTAGAACTAGATATGGATATTTTGAGTATCTAGTTATGCCATTTGGTTTAACCAATGCCCCCTCGCCACATTCATGGGATCGATGAATGATATTTTTCGTAAATATCTAGATAAATCGTGATGTTGTGTTTTTAGATGATATCTTGATATATAGCAAGTCCTTACAAGATCATCAGAAACATCTACGAGAAGTACTCCAAGTGTTGAGAGAAAATAAGTTGTATGCTAAGATGTCAAAATGTGAGTTTGGCAAAAGCAAAGTAGATTACCTAGGCCATAGAGTTAATGCAGATGGCATCCAAGTCATGAGTGACAAAGTGGAAGCCATTCAAAATTGGACTGCCCCAGAGAATCAGACTCAACTACGTAGTTTCTTGGGTTTAACCAGCTTCTATAGAAGATTTGTGGAAGCTTTTGCTCGTATTGCTCAAGCTTTAACAAGTCTCTTAGGCCAAGGGCAGAAATGGCAAGGGGGATAGCTCAAGAGATTGCATTTCAGGCTTTGAAAGATGCGCTCTTACATGCACCAATCCTTAGATGGTATGAACCAGGTAGACCAACAAAACTTGCTACAGATGCATCAGGTGTGGCAGTTGGAGGAGTGTTACAACAGGAATGGAAAGATGGATGGCACCCAATTGCTTTCTTCTCACGAAAACTTTTGCTGGCGGAGCAAAATTATCATACCACAGAGAGGGAGGAGTTAGTCATTGTCTTGGCTACTAAACATTGGAAGCACTATCTCGGAGATAAGGAGTTTGTGGTTGAGACAGACCACAAGCCTTTGGTTTATTTAGAAACTCAAAAGGATCTCTCAAAGCGGCAGATTCGTTGGGAATGAATGGCGGCAAGCGTTTCAACATGAAGATCGTGTATGTGGAGGGGAAGAAGCAGCTTGCCGATGCATTGATACGAATACCGTGCATTAATCACATCACGGAGGTGAAGATTCACTCTGAATGGTGGGAGAACCTGAATCGCGCTACCAAGGAGGATGAGGAGATTGCACAAGCCCTTCAATAGGGTCGAGCACATCTTGCACGGGGATTGGCGCTCTATAAGGGAAAGATTTGGATACCCTCAGATGTTACTCTCCGTACAACAGTGTTAGAGGAGGCACATGATTCAGCTATTGCGGGCCATGTAGGAGTGGAGAAGACCATTGAAGGCATCCAAAGGGTATACTTTTGGCCAAAACTAAGAGAGGACATCACCACTATGTTCGAAGTTGTGTGGTTTGTCAACAAAACAAGGCTAGCAATCGAAACAAGCAGATCTACTCTGTACCTCTACCAACACCTACTAGAGGATGGGAGCACGTCAGTATGGACATTGTATGTGAGTTACCAATGACGTCTACGGGTTATGATTCGATAGTCGTTTTTGTGGATAAATTGAGCAAGATGATCCATATTAGGCCCACAACAAAGGCGATTCATCGCTTTTTGAACTTGCTCGAATTTATATGGATGCAGTTTTTTGCTCAACATGGTTTAGCTACAGTGCTCATCACCGAT
Source organism: Marchantia paleacea (assembly GCA_014180765.2). Lineage (NCBI taxonomy): Eukaryota > Viridiplantae > Streptophyta > Marchantiopsida > Marchantiales > Marchantiaceae > Marchantia > Marchantia paleacea. The sequence goes on from MUAA02000016.1 coordinate 377,735, forward strand.
AGGGGCACTCAATTTACTAGCATGTTTTGGAAAACCCTATTTGGGCTATTCAAAACAAAACTAGCCATGTCCACAACTTATCATCCTCAAACGGATGGGCAAACCGAAAAGAGCAAATAAAACTATTGAGGACATGCTTAGAGCTTTCACTTTGGAAGAGCAAGAAGGTTGGGATGCACTTTTACCCTTGATTGAGTTTGCTTATAATAACTCAATCAATGCATCCACAAAAGTCAGCCCATTCTTCTTGATGTATGGAGAACACCCTATCATACCATCTAGCTTGGTGAGTGTAGGTCACATGCAGGAACCATCAACCCAAGTTGAAGCAGTGAACGAGTTTGTGGCACGAGTCCAACGAGGAGTGCATCAGGCAAAGCAAAAATTAGCCATTGCCCAAAATCGGCAAAAACAATATGCTGATGCTCATCGACGACATGTGGAGTTTCAAAAAGGCGATAAGGTGTGGTTGTCTACTACCAATTTGTCATTAATAGGGGTTTGAAAGTTAAGTCCATGGTTTATTGGACCTTTCTTGATTGTTCAACGGATTGGAGAAGTTGACTATAAGTTAGAGTTGCCAACACACATGAAAATACATCCCGTTTTTCATGTGTCTCTCTTGAGGAAGTATACCCCACGATCTCCTTCCTTTGGCAACCCACATCAACCTCCTCCTTTACCAGCCATGATTGATGGTGTAGAGGAATATGAGGTTGAGAGAATCCTCAAGAAACGGACAAGAGGTCAGAGGAACCCCAAAGTGGAATATCTAGTCCAATGGAAAGGTTATCCACTTTATGAAGCTACTTGGGAACCATTGGCAAATCTTACAAATGCCAAGATACTTGTAGAGACTTTTGAGTCTTCTTGCAACGAGAACGTTGCGACTTAAATGGGGGGAGGTTTGTAACCAATCTTGGTTAGTCATAGTTAGTTTAGCCAAAGTGTAGAGTGGTCACTAGACCACAAAAGACAAGATAGTGATGTGCACTATCCAAAAACAAAAGGGTAAATGCGAGGTGGGCTACCATGCATTGGTGGATCAGATTGTGTGCTAGGCGCCTGTTAGGAATTGGGTAGGATAAGATAACAAAACATGCAACTTACGCATGTTAGCCATGTGGCATACTTTGGATTTTGGACTCCTCTAGTCCTATAGTATATAAATCAAGGAGAGGTCTTGAAAAGACATCTCTTATCTTGGAAGTCATTATGGAGTCATTGCCTTCGATGTTCTAAGTTCGGGGAGGCTCTACATTCTTTCTTAGTGGATCCGACCATCCCTCGTATTACTAGAGCTCGTCTACGCTCTTCTTTCGGGCAAGGATGCGTGCTCGTGGATCTTGGCTCGACCATGCATCGAGGGCTTTCAGGCTCGCACAGCCTACTTTCTCCACATCGATGAGGTTCCGTCTTGGCTTGGTCCATCCATCTACATCTTCATTACTCACATGTGAGTGTGGTATCACTTTAGATGCGGCGGTGTTCATATGACTCGTTGTCCATTCGGAGGCGGAGGATAGTACCCATGATGCCATTAGGGATGTGGTGTTTGCTATGGCGCGGGAGGGTGGATACCTCACATGGAGAGAAGGCGTTGGTATGCCTTAAAATCGACTAGGGTTATAGCGAGACTGCATGCTTGGTTCGGGAGGACCAGGTCACTTTGTGGGCGATGTGGTGGTTACCGATCATACTAGAGGCAGATTTCGAGAGGGGGTGATCACCCATCCTCCGAGGATGGGCTGGGCGAGTGGAGGCGGCGGCGCCAAGGTCTCCAAGTATAGAGGTATGCGAGAGAGGTCACCTCTTTGTTCCTCTAGCTTTGGAGTTATATGGAGCTATGGACACCGACTTCGACATGTTTGTGAGGGAGTGCGCGAGAGCCTAACATACTAGGCGACATGGGGTATCACTCTCTTTAGCTTACTGTGTAACCTATTTTAGGCAACGTGTTTCCATTGCTCTACAGAGAGCACTAGCTGGGGCAATCCATAGGAGAGCAATCACGTTAGGTGATGCTTCTTGGATGCTACATTTGTTTGTAGACCTTTTGACTTGGATAGTTCAGATATACTAGGTGGTGTAGGACATATTTCCCAGTGTGATACTATTGGGGCCTAGCCCCATGTTACCGGTTTGGTTCATTCCTTGTACGATTTGATGGGGTCTTCCCATCCTTTTTGTTATTTTACTTCGTCACTCTCTGTATATTCGCAGGATCGTTTGCAGATCAGACTGTAGGGAGTTTCCGTCCCAAATATATCATGAATGTATGAAACCTTCTCTTGTTTAGCGGAGCAGAGTCAACTACACCTATTTTGATAGTCTTCCTACGTTACAGAGATTCTGAGCCAAAAGAGGCTCATTCGAAAATTCTAAACCTAATTGCGAACCTACATTCGAAACATCGTAGACGGACCGCACAGCATTGTCCTACTTTCTTGCTTTCATTTTAATTTGTAAATTTTTTTTCTCCTACTCGATGGGACACATTTCATCACCTCCCAATGCAAATTAGAAATACATTGGACATTGTACTATCTGGCTCTACGATGCGCTCTTCAATACATATCTTCTATAGTTGGATAGGCCTGGCGGGGGCGGCCGGACCACACGGAATAATTTCACCCAAGGCTCATTCATAGCCTAGGGAATCTCATCCCCCAGCCTGCTCCGAGACCAGGTACCACCACAGTACACTACTGTGAAGCGCTGTACGTACGTGTTATAGAGGCTATATGGTAGTCCCTGCAAAGTGCCGCCACTGCTCGCCTGCGTCCTCGTTTGTTCTCCTTGTACGACGTTGTTGCCATTGGAGAACATGACCGAACCACAATTGGTCTCCTTCAAGACACCGACATATCATTTGTCCTTGACACTTGCTTCCAGTGCCACACCGATAGCCTTTATATCACTTGACCGGTCAACACCTCATTACACAGCGACACGAGAGATTCCGAGCCTGGAACAGTCTTGCCTACTGACTATCATCTACGGTATAGCTTTGAGTGTGTCGCAAATTACTAATCCTTTTCCAACACAAGTATCCAGTACAAGGTCGGTGACAGAATTGACTGTCAAGACTTCATGAAGATTCGAAAGAAACCTGAAGATTGAGAGGCCCCTAGTTCTCCCGGCAACACTCCCTCCAGTAAGTAGAAAACGTCGGGACCTTGACAGAAAAGAGACACTTGCGTATGGGAGAATACGAATCTTGTACTTGTGAATTAAGTTCACATGGGTGACATGTAGAAACTTGTATTTCTGCACTTTCAGCACACAAGACTGATATGAAGACACAAAACTGATATCCACCACTTTCTGATATAATAGTTTTTTTTGTCCTTCTGTCTTTTCTGTGTGCAGGTTCCTGTCAGTTTTATGTTCTCTATTTGGTTGTCAAACACGGTCCAGAGAACTCCACTTTTCACCTCCCTTCGAAAGTTGACTCATATTAAAAGAAAACTAGAATATTAGCTACATGAGAGAACTCTGAGATTACATTTTGGGCCTAGGTCTACTTTCAGGAAAAATAAGCAGTAGGAAGTGTGATGATTAGAACAGCTGCAAGGACCGTGCACTAGATCGCGAGTTGCATGTGGAATCCCGCAAAAGCAGCTGTTGGGACGCTGTGCATTTCCGAATTACAACACTTAATAAAGACTTAATGAAACGTACGTGTGACTGCAAAAGTCATTATAGATCCCTTGCAATGTTTGTATACGCAAGCTTTCCAGTCTCATGACAGGAAAGAATGCCAAGGAGACACCGACTTGTTCCGGTTCTTGCATGAAAAAAACTACACCTCACAGTACTCGGAAAGAGGAGCGCTGGGTGGGAAGGACAGGTCAGTTCAAAAGTGGTTGCCGATCCCCCGACATATTATTGTATCGACTAAAGATCGTCAAGATCGTGAACACTGAAGAGAAGAATTCACTTCTCATCGATGAACGGCCGCGCATCTTGCGGACGAAACCGTGTTCACCTTTTCATGATCTATTGGATAAAACTACTGGAAGTTTAGAAGCGACTACTTCGAGACACATCACTTTTCTTTTGGATCGTGATTAACATCGTTGAACATTTAAAGGGACTTGGATACCTCTGGATGGCTGCCCTTATTGTAAACTAAACGAGCATGACACATGTGATCGGCGATTCTACTTGTGGAACTTCAAACTTGGGAAAATGTTGTGGAGAATCTACCTTAGATTCTCAAGCAGTCTACTGCAGTTGGACAGAATATATAATACATCGATGGTTTTGTCTTATGACTACAGCCACATCTACTTATGTCTTGCTATTTGCTGTCGGTTATCTAATGTCATGTGTTTCTTCCCATCGACTAGCGTACTTTTGTTTACTGCATTTCATAGATCTACATCTGCACTCGGTTCTTCATTTCCTACCTCATCAATGAGATTGTAACGTCGTGTTTATTTTTTCTTGTCCAGTTCAGCCGTCATATGTTAGTTGATTTGATAGTGACTAGAGCTTCCTTGTTTTGAGGTAGGCTCTCTTCCTCTTATATGTTCCTCTAGTAAGTGGAAAATGCCCTACAACTTCTCTAGTTCAGTTGGCGTGAAAAAGTATCAAGAGAGTTTGATCACATTGGCTACTTATTCAGCGGGTTTCATGCATCATGAGAAGTCATACTGACAAAAATTCGCTCTCTGCATCTATGATCCAACTAATGTTCCCCATGGCATGGCACCATTGCAGGGTGAACTAAACTTCCAACACCAATCTCAGCCGTTCACATCTGCTATCGATCCTCGTATCTTTACAGACAGTGAGATGGTTAGCAACACGCACACCACTGGCCGAAGAGAGATATTTCAGGGATGGCAGCTAATGCTGCTCCTGCTGCTTCCTATCAATTTCGAATCAATTGCCCAATGACGTGATCCTCACCTGCTGCTCATTATACAATCGGATACAATCGGATTCACGAGTACATCCAACCACAAACGTCCTCCAACAGGTCCTGGATATAAACAATAGGATCAGCGCTGCGCTGTTCACCACCACCAGGAAGTTTCTTGGTACGCTTACGATGGCGACGGATCAATCACTGATAATTTCTGCACGGCTCACACCTCTCAGAAGGTTTGCTTGTATAGTCTGCAATCGAAGTGACTGTTTTATTTAGCTGCCTCCAATCCATACTTCATTCATACACTTTGGTCAGGTCCCTGTCCCATTTGATTCTCATGGAACTCTGTATAGAGCTCCTGGAGACCGAGGTCCTCTAATAGGATGCACACACCCAACTAGCATGAACACCAGTGGGAAAAACCAAAAATAAGTTCAAATTTGATTCAAATTTTTCCAAATTTTTGATTCAGATTAAGTTTTAGCTAGATGAACACTTGTCTTCAATGGCAAGTCTCATGAAATTAGTATGTACCAATACTAATTATATTGACTGTATTGGTTAAGCGAGTAAACAATGAGATACAAGGGTATGATAGTGAACTAGTAATATGCTATATGTATCACATACCATTCATGTACTTACTTTTAACTTCAGATAGAATATTAAACACTAATTGCTCCAGTGAACTGAAGAATTTCCAAAGACATAACAAAGTTTGGAGATAGATGTATCAACGCAAACACTCGGTCGCAATGCAAACATATCTTATAACAGTAAAAATATACTATGGGCTAAGGGTTTATACAATGAGTTAGTTAATTTATGTTTACTTAGTGTGTGTATTAGATTGTAATTCACATTAGTCAAAGCCTCGAAATTGCCCCAGCAAAATTTCCATAGTTCATTAGGGATTGAATAAGGTATTTTATCCTGTTCTAACCACTATAGGTCACCGATTCAGAGGCAGTATTTTTGTAAAGTATCTTCCCATCATAACTTGACATTGCATTGTGTGCACTTTCCTACTTCCCTCATCAGAAACATCTACTCTATAGTTTACCCTGAAATTGAAATTCAAGTTGGAATGGAAGAGTATACCAAATTGATGCTTTTGAAAATGTAGCTTAGAACGGAGTAATATGAGGTGAAATCAGATTTGAGAACAATAGTGACGGTAAGAAATCGAAGAAGGAAAAACACAAGCTGCGCTTTGTGACTACCAAGCAAACATCAATGTTTGCTGTGAAGATTTTTGGATAACAGTCATGCAAATCTAACGATACATTGTCATTTTTCAAGGAGCATAACTATTTCTATGCATGACAAAAGTAAGTTTCATAAGAAGATTCTACATCTTATAAACAACTCAATAATTTAGAACAAGAAAAAGATGTGAAGAACTTTTGATTGTGCACAACACCTACAAATCAAATTCAAACTTATATTATTTCCCATTATATTGATCTTGTCTTTATGAGATGAACAAAGGAAAAATAATCCAAGTGAAAAACTTATTACATGATGTTATTAAACAGAACAACATTCTTTCACAACTTTCAACTTGAAAAAAAATCCAAAATTAAACTTTCACCATATGATCAATGATCAAATACATTTTTTTAACATTTCAAATAAAAAACATACATCAACTTTTAGTTACAAAAAACATATAAGACATATTGATTAAGGATAAAAGATTGATAAAAATAAACATCATGTCACTTCGTGGATCACACATAATATCATGCAATATTGTACAAAAGATTAATATTTAAGATTTATCAACTTTATAAACAAATTTATAAAGTATAATATTACCAAAAAAATATCATAAAAGTTGTGTGAGTTTATTTAATTGAAATAGAGTTTAACCATTTTTAAAGAACTATGTTTGTTAGAAAATTTATTTTTCAAAATAGTAAGCATTATGTGAAACTAATATGAAAATATTTGATACCAACATAAACATGAAAATTAGACTATAAAAATTTCTCATCAGTAAGCTTGTAAATACATCAGATGAAATAAATAAAGTTCATAACATGCAATTTGTATTATATTTCTTATTCATATGCTTGATCTTTGTATAAATCAAACAAGAAATAAAATTGATCTTCTATGTATTTTTATGATGAATTATTGAAAGTTAAAAATATATTTTAAGTTTTATTTAAATAACAAATATTTAAATTATTTGTTAAAAAATAATAAAATTTTAATGATTGATTAATTTTATGACTTTTTTAAATCAAAATCCATCCAATTGATGTATAACAGGTAAAAAATATTTTTTATTAAAAAATATTTTTTTAAATTCATAAAAAAATATGTTATTGCACAATTACTCATATTTGGTTAAACATATATCAAATACAAAATTGAAATACAAATTGATTGCACATATTTTCAACCATAAGGTTGCTAAAATTGTTCATTTTGTAACATGCAACCAATACAAATCATCAATCAAGCAATTTTAAACTACATAACTTTCATTATGTAGTTTAAGAAGAATCATTCATGTAATTTATATAAAAATATATATATTCAACATCAATTATTTTCTTTAAGTTTCAACAATTTTGAAAAAATATATGAAATTTAGGAGCCAAGCTAACACGTTCAACATTTTGCCAAGAGAGTATAAATTTTATCCAAATTTATGAAAATTGATATTTCATGTATAAACTAAAAATAAAATGTTAAAAATAAAAATAATATTTATTATAAATTAAACTTGAAATAATATTAAGGTTTAAACTAAAAAATATAAAAATTATTGTAATATTATGGATAATTTTAAAAATCATATTTGAAACAATCTTCATTATTGAGATAGAAATTATGTAAATTAATACATAATATATGATCATTCACTCATGTAAAACTCATTATGATTGAATCTAACATTCATTTTATGAATTTTTATACTGTTTGAAGAAACATTGGGATTAATGTAGAAAAAACTTAACAAAAGTTTGGTTGTTAAAAATCACATATATATTTTATTCGCTAAATCAAGGGAGTCTTAAAATAAAATCAGTTATGTACAAATAAAAAAAATCAGTATGTAAAGAATCAAGTTGATGAAATTGGAAGTTTTTGTAAACCATCATGTGAGGTATGATCTATTGTTTGAAATATGAAAATGAGAAAAATACAAATGATATTTACTTATGCATTGAATAAATTATTTGTTAACAACATTTTCTTAAATTTAATCATAATTTTTTGAAATTATTGTTTACTATTGATTTTATCAAAATATATAATCAATTCAGTTTTCCAAAAAATCAAATAAATTTAATCAAAGTGTATTTATTTGCCACAAACAAAGGATTCAATCTTGTATAATATATTATATTAAGAATTATTGATGTTATCATGATTCAAAATGTGACCGCTATAATAAAAATAAATAAATTTAATATTATCACATAGCATTATAAACATCATTTGTATATTCAAAATATTGTAAGAATTTGTAAGTAAACTTTTGTTATTAGTTACACATAAACAAATATTATTGAAGCAAAGATTGGCAAGTGATAATGTTGCAGAAAAAAATTCAAAAATGTGTTTGTTAATGATGTAATGAAACGTATTATTGACAATCCTTCAAATGATTGACATACAAAGCAAAAAATTGATTAAACCCACTACATGTCATGTTAAAAATATTATTAAAGTGGTATCCATAAACAAAAATGTGGAAGAAAAGAAATCAAAATTGATGAGGATGATATGAACTTATGTGATAATTAATTCTTTGTGAATCATGATGATTTGTTTTAAATTAAAATCGGATATATTTCATCTTATAATATTTTCAAACAAAGATCACAATGATGATTTATTTCAAATACAACTGAATCTATATCAAATTAGAGTGATCCAAACATTGGTAACATGTATGCATGAAATGAAAAAATAAAGATCCAAATGGAGTTTGTTTGTAGAGCATGAGAAAAAAAATTCTCAGTCAAATATATCAAGCACTTAGAGAATAAATAAGTTTGACCTAACTAAAAAAATATAAAGTAGCAGAAAATACACAAGAACAAGAAGAATAAGTATGGAAAAGTTCAAGGAGTCAGCTTGGAAGAAAATAACAACATTGATCATAAGTTTAAGTGTTTTGGTAAAATTAAAAATAAATAAAAAAATCGGATTAAATATTAATTTAGATAAATAATTATATTTAAATAATATTTAAGATGTAAAAATTTTAATCAATTTTTTTTATTATTTATTTTGTAATTAAGTTTTTTTTCAAATTAGACAAGTGTCATTTTTTTATTATGAGTAATTATTTTGCATAAAATGAGCATAAAAATTTGAAGGAATAAAAAAATCAATTTATGAAATCCGGTTGCAATCATTTGGATTATTTTGAAACACACAATGTATGTGATGAGTGGATAAAATATATTACACATTATTTTATTTAAATTTGAATATAATGCAAAATAAAAAATATTAATAAAATATTGATGATAAATGAAGATGATATATTAGCATACTTAACAGAAATTAACATTTTATGCAATAAATTTTAAAAATATCCATGTTTATTTTACATGTAGTACAATGTGTAAATATTTGTATGAACATTAAAATTTTTCATGTGTAAATGATGACATGTCAAATATAATTTTCAAATTTGTTAGATTAGTTTCATACATTATTTGAAATATAAATGAAATAAATATATTTTTTGTAAGAAATTTATTTATTATTTTTCAGTATATATATGACTAACCTTTGACATCTTTTCTTATTGCTAAAGCATTCTTTTTGTATTCTCTATCATTAGTTAATCATTATTCTTAGCTAAAGAGCATTAGATGCATCATGACATATTTTCCATTGTGATGAGATTGGGACTATGCCCCATGTTATCCATTTGGTTTCACCAAGTTAATACTTGATGGGATCTTAGGGTATTCCTATATTTGTTGCTATATTACTTGGTATTTTAGTTGCTAAATGAAGTATAATAGAGTTAGATAACAAAAAAATGAGAAGTATTTTAGTTGTAATATGTTCTTGAGAGAATCTATTATACTAACCGGCAATAATATTAATTTTTTTAGTTTATTATATAGCTTATTTTCATTGTTATATAGAGATCAATATTGTTCCGTGATTGTTTTTAGTTTATTGTATAGTTTATTTTCATTGTTATATAGAGATCAATATTGTAGTCACTTTGACATAAATAGTTAGAATATATGAGGTGAAATATAGCATATTTACCATTGTGATGCAATTGGAACATAGCCCCATGTTTCATCCATGTACCAATTGGGTTCTTCTCGTATTTTTTGATATTTTACTTTGTACTTATTTACTAAATGAGAATTGTCAGAAAATAACATTAGGTTGTTATATGCTCGAACCAAAATACTGAATCTACTTGAGGGGGTTATTTAACATACTGTCCTTGGGAAAGGATAGATACGGTTCGGAGAGATTGGCTAAAGTGGGTCCTACCCCAAGAATGCTGAATCGGAAAATGGGAACGGGTTCCGTTACACCCTTGACCGTTTTGAATCTGACACGATGGCGGACGCTGACGCCGGGAGCTGTGCTGTTGGTCGCAGTGGGTTTTGTCCCCGCAAATTCCGACTCGCAGCTTGCAAGAATTCACCGAATCGTCCAACCCTCAAGTTGAAGATTTGCTCGTTCGGCTTCTTTCTTCATGACTGCCAAGTTTCTGCTGCTTCGCTCGATGATGGGGACCTGAATCCACCTGACGCTTTCATGGTTCCATGTTCTTCTCAAGCGAAATAGCGCCTTTCTTACCAGGATTTGCGCTGGGGTTTTGCAGTCCCGTCTTGTCGTAGTTTTTCGTGCTCGAAAGCGCGAGGGGAGGGGAGAGCGAGATGGCTACATGCTGGATCAGTGCGACGGGCTCCGTCAGAGCTGCGAGTGGTGTGTGTTCAGGTCCGACGTATTGTGGATCGGTGGCTTTGGTGAGGAAAAAATGGGCAAGGCAGGTGGAGATGCGGAAGGAGTGGGGCGAGGCGTCTAGACTTGTAGATTTCGGCGAGTTCTCGAGATCCAGCACGAGCCAGCGCTCTGGCTTCCAAGTCGTTAGAGCTGGAGGTGACAACGGTACCTCGTGGAGTACAGACGACCAGTCACCTCTTAGCTTTGACAATGGGTTCGCTTTGTTCGGGCCTTCTTCAGCTCATATTGTCGGTTCTCCGTCTCAGGTATACGAACGTGTTACTGGTTACTCGACGGCCCCTTCTGTGGGTGCCCAAGACGGATTTGTGGAGTCAAAGCAATTTGCGCTCATGTCATCCTGCCTAGTTTGCGAGGCTTGGGCCTAAAAAATTAGAAGCTGATTCCTTCGAGGATCTGCAGATTACTGGCCTATATGAGTCGTCTTAAACTTGCCTCTACTCGTATTAAACTTGGTTTCCGCTGAACTCTCGGATTTCAGCAATTATATGCAGAAGAACTCGAAGATGAGACTCTTGTTTCATCTGAGGATGAACATGAGACACCAGATTCTGCCAGAGAATTTGAAAACAACCAACGAGTATGTCTTCTTCACCTATTTATTCCAAGCAGACTGATATTCCTTACTTGGCACAAAGTGAGGCAGATCTCTTTCTTCGCTGCAGGGGTAAGATTACTATATGCAGATGGAAAAAGCCTGTTTTTCGCAGTATTTGTTAACACAACGTGGAGTTCTTCAAGGCGTTTCATCACGTCGGTCGTTCCTATTTTTGTGTGAAAGAGAGAATTATGGTGCTTGTGGTTCTGCTGCCTGGTCGGCATGCCAAATGCCGAAAGGAATCATTCTGAATCACTGTAAAACCCTAAATCTTGGTTCGACACACTTCGTCACCGCAGTGCGATGGAATTTGTCTTCTTTCTTTGGCTTGAAGGATAAGGATGTTGATGTTGGGCCACACGACTGCTCTATTTTTCCACAGGGTGACGGCGCAGGGAGTCCAGCATCGTCGGTTGTAGCTGGAGCTGCTGGGAGCAATCGTGCTGGGCTCTACCGCTCTCCAATCTCAGGAGGTGTTCAAAGTGCAACTTCATCTCATGGTCTTCCAAGCCCAGCTATTGCAGTTCGAAATCTTATTGAACAGGCAAGTCTACCCATTTGCTTCTTCATATGCCGATGTTGACAGGCGTCCTATGCTCGTGCTTCGTGCGTGTACCTTACTTTTAACATCTTACTTAAAAGGTCGATGACCTGTTGCTGTCCTGTAGATCACTAAAAGGAAGGCATCGAACGCCGTCTAGTTTTGAGTGTTACATAGGGTCCAGAATTGTCATGAGCTCCATGTTACTAAAACTACGTACTTATGCGAGGGTTATGTTTTTGTTGACTACAGGCGCGCTATGCCCACCTTTGCACTATAATGTCCCGGATGCATCATCGAAGGCGTGGCTATCCTTTTGGGTCGCTTGTGGAATTCGCCACTGACTCATCTGGACGTAAGGTTTCACAGATGTCAGCAGTTTTTTTTCTTTTTGAGGATTTTTGCAACTAGCTGGTGCTACGGAGGCACCGAATCTTGATTCAATTGTAATTGTGCGTTGCGACCGATGCCTCTTGCTTAGTTTAGGTATCTCATAGATCTTTCTTTAGAATTATTTGAGTTCCGTCTGCAATTATGAGGTGATGTCAATCCTTTTTGTCCAACCACCTCTCTGAGGCGTTGATTTACTGTTTTATTGGAATTTCAGATCCAATTTTTTCTCTGTCACCCCTGGCAATTCACACCAGAAATCTGCTTGCAGACCCACGATGTACCCTTGTGGTTCAGGTACACCGACGAGCTGAAAAGCAACTTTTTTTTGTTTGCGCTTTTCTCACAAACGGTAGAATTTGGATCTTAGTCCATATTTTTCCAGTTCATTGTCCTCTGCTCCTAAGTAAAGGGTATCTTGTCACCATCATTTTCTTTGGCCTTGCAACATAACTGATAATGACTTATCAATGTCATCTCAGGTACCTGGTTGGAGCGGTCTTGCAAATGCGAGAGTAACCCTTTTCGGTGATGTTTATCCTCTACCAGCCGAACAGCAGGTATAAGCTTGTGGAATTTAGAGCTTTTGTGATCTTGGCTGCTGTTTTGCGCAGTTGCGTCACGGATAGCCTTCTGCTAAATCAACTGAATTCTTGGGATTAGCAAGTTGGCAAGTTCATTTGGTTCATCTTTACACAACGTTTACAGGAATTGACACCTGCTCACTTTAACCCGATATTTCCTGAAGCATTCCGATATATCTCTTGCAGGAGTGGGCACACAAACATTACTCCGTTAAACATCAGCATGGAGCATCTCAGCAGTGGGGTAACTTCAATTACTATCGCATGGAGACTATCAGGTCTACTTGGAATCCACCTTCTGCTCCATTAGTTCACATTACTTAATTTCAACAAATTTGGGAATCATGGTTTTTTGTAAACTGTGGCAGCGATGTCTATTTCGTCGGAGGTTTCGGAACTGTGGCTTGGGTGGATGTGAAGGATTTTGAAAGTGCACTACCCGATGTAATAGCTGCCAACGGTTCAGAAAAAACCTTACAGGTATATTTCTTTCAAGGTTTAATTTCCTCTATTTTCATGTTGTAGAAGCGCTACAGCTGAAGCAAACTATCAGTCGGCCTTGATAAATGAAGTAGGAGTGCATCCTATCCGTATTTAGGTGTTCTAAGAAGCCGCGTATTCTGCCCCAAGGATATGTTGGAGATTTACCGCTTACGACGTTGTGGAATCAAATTTTTTTGGAACAATATATACACGTGTGTAACAATCTACGGGTTTGAGTCCAAGATGCATGGTGTGCTGTGGTCAAACTGTATTTCAATTCTTGGAATATATCTGTAATAACTTCATGGATTTGGCAGACTGTCAATAAGTTGAAGTAGTTTGTTTTCATCCCCTTCCTGTGTATTCTGTTCCACCTTTTGGTGTGAGATTCTAAGAGCAAACTTTGTTCCATCATACCATTGCAATGGTATGCGCAATATCTAACCGCAGTTTGGAAGCCGAAATTGCTGGCTAGAATCTATCGTGGGGCGCTTTATCTCTTTTGGCGCGCGTTATTAACAAACTTCCTCTAGTGAACGGTTCACTTGGAAAGTATTTGTTCTTTCTGACTTCTAAATCCTCCCTGTGAATATCAGGAGCTGAATTTAAAATTTTCCAAGCCCTTGAGAGAGGTTCTGTCGGTAGAGGCAGAGATTGACGATGCTGCCTTGATCTCCATCGACAGTAAGGGGGTGGATATCCGTGTCCGTCATGGAGCTCAGGTACGACAATGCCGTGTTTGTTTTGGTGAAAGGTTCAGGCTATTCTGTACTCGGTTCCGCCGCAATATTTGGTTTATAATATACTCCTATTTGTTGATTACATTGTATGTGTATGGCCGTGGTTATTGCTTGTAATGTTGCGCATTTGTGCAGTGGCCAGTTAGCTCACTGTTCGTTCCGGTTTGTGGTCAACTACAGTTTAACGTGCAAAGGTTGCCTTTCGACGAAGATCATGCTGTTGAGACCTTGGATCAGGCTATCTGGGCACTTCAAAAAGTTTTGGACGATGTCGCTAAAGTCTCGCAGAAATTGTAGCCATCATCTGTCTTCACTCTCTTTGACTCCCAGCTGACAGAGGGGAGCCTGAAGGCCTTGCCATCCGAGATGCACCCAATATACATGCAAGTCATTGCGGTCCATGCAACAGCCACAGTTGATCCTCAAATGTAGCTCCAGCTTTGTGCATCTTTGCCTCCTTGTTGCTGAGAATCAAGATATGTAAGCACGTATGAAAGGCAGTTTTGACCGTTCCAACCTAGAGTTCTTGTAGCACAACAGCGGATCAAAGGAATTGGATCGAGTAGAGTGTAAACGCCTCTTTTCAGCAGGTTGGATTAATAGCTGCGCAGTAGGTGCTGAAAGATCAGCTTTCCTCGTTCGCGATCATGCCTCGTTATCTTGTACAAAGTTTGAGGATGAAATATCAGAGTCTAAAAGGATTTGATACTTGTGAGTTTCAGGATTGTTGTGCATGACTTTCACACCCACTCGACCTTCCTCATCGGTACTGATATCGGCGGAAACTCGTATGCCTTGTTCTTTCTTTGACTCTGGCACTTCTGTTCATCTCAGTCTGGAAGAAAGAGGCTGCATGCTCAGCACCTACTTTTCTCAAATCTGTGAGAATGTTGAAGAGTAGCAATTTCCTCAAAAGCACGCGGAGGTAGCGGAAGAGTCCTACTCTTTGTAATGGTAGACGTCTACGGTATCAAGTGGATTCCTCGAAGACGGACTCTTGAGTGCATACTAGTACAGGACCTCACTCGATGCCGGCAATTATCCACTTTGGGACGGAGCTAGTCTTGAACTTGTACTGGAGTACGTTGCGTAACCTGAAAGGGAATACTATTAAGTGTGTACACCGCTGCACAATTGTTCAAGTTCCGCAAGGCAAGGAACAAGTCAAGTGATTGTCGCATCATTGTTTTTCCTCTCAACAAGTTGAACGGAACAAATGCTCATCGCGGAAATTAGAGTCCGAGGATTGAGAACATCAGAAAGACAAAAACAGCGAAGAAAGAATCGAGAATTCCAAATTTAGGACGCACGCCACAGCAAGAAACGAATCAACAATTGCCAGCTTCTCGTTGTAAAGAACCTCATCGGATAGCATCGAACAGTGTTATATCTTTGCCGTTTCAATCAAAGCCTTTCAATACAGAGATTGAATCGGTTTCACGTTCCAAACTAATTCAAAGAGCAAGTAAGCGATCAGGGCTGATCAAGAGCAAGTAGCGAAGCCGTTGCCTAGGACCAAAGTCTGGCCGCCCGGGAAAGAACGTGTCCCCACGCCAAAGTTAGAGGCCCCGCCAAGTCTTGGGAATTTTGGTGGGAAGTTTGGAGGTAGATAAACATTTAATGAGGGCGGCCACGTACGAGAAGGATGCAGGGTTGTGTCGGGAGGGAGGTTTAGGGCTTTGTCGATGCTGCCTGCACAAGATAGTGGTTCTGGCCCATAACATTAGATGTGAAGCCTTATCATGGCATGCTTTTGAGGCAGTTCGAACATTTTGCCGCTGGCACAGTACGACGATTTCTCCCTCAATCCAGGGTTGGTTCCGCCATGGTGAGTGCGCTACATTTGCCAGTGTTTAATATGTAGCTGCGCGAGCGAGACGATGTATCGAATTTCTTGTCTGATCTTTGAGCAGAGTCTACTGTATAAGTAGCTCTGCAGGCCCTGCGCTCGGTAGATCTCCATTCTTGTTGGGGAAATTAGGGGGTTGCTTGAGTCTGGTGGTAGATCACGGTGACAGAATGTACCATTCGCGGTAGGAAATTCCTGAATTTGCGGGTTTGCTTCTAAATTGCAGGAGGCTATTAGGAGCCATGCCCGAAGAGATCGGCTGCTGGAGATAGAGGGGAAGGTTCAGCGGAGATGGGAGCAGGGTAAAGTTTTTGAGGTAGATGCTCCATCTGAGTCTGCAAAGGAGGGCGAGAAGTTTTTTGGGAATTTTCCATACCCGTACATGAATGGACTGCTCCATATTGGACACGCCTTTTCTGCCAGTAAGGTATGATTATTGGGAATCATTTATCATGATACACTTTCTCCTCTCCTCATGTAAAAGTTTTAGTAAGAGGATGGATGCCCCCAAAAATTTGTATTCAAAATTTACGCGATCATGAAGAGGGGATCTTCGGAGCCCACATTCTATGCACATATGGCTGTCACATGACCACTTTGAGAAAATTTACAACTTCAGAGCTTGTAAGGGAAGCTTTTCACTGTCGAGAGAAGTCCGAGGTGTTCATGATCTTATTTCATTCTTCCAGTCCTGATGCCACCTTTCAACGCCAATACTGAATTGCCATTAACATCTGCATTGCCCGTTTTTAGGCCTTTTAATTGATAGCTCCCCTGCTTATAGATCCCCTCTTGGTAGTGCAGTTATCGTTATTCCTTACACCTTCATTGTGTTGTTGTTGCTGAGTTATCTGAATGTCTTAGGTGGAGTTCGCAGCTGCTTACCATCGACTAAGGGGAAAGCAAGTACTTTTTCCTTTTGGATTCCATTGCACTGGCATGCCCATCAAGGTATGAGATCAGCTGACGTTAGTGAAGGACATTTAGAAATTATCCAGTTTCAGTTTTTTCATTCCCATTACAAATCTCATATCAGATTTGGAGATATGGCCTCTATCTTTTGTTCTTCATAGTAAGCTTCCTGATTAAGGCCCCACTGTATCGGCAGCGAAGTGATCGGCTGTTTTGTGATTTAAGGGTTCAAAAGTTCGATGTAGCCTTTAGTTTTGCAGATGTTTTGGTATGTGAAAGAAACTCGAGGATTTAACTGTAGGGAGTTGTGTTGTGCGAATACTTGATTTATAGGCTTGTGCAGATAAGATAGGTCGTGAGATAGAGAAGTACGGTAATCCTCCCGTCTTCCCTTCCTTAGAAGATGAATTACCCACAGCACCCACAGCACCTGTGGAGTCTGGTGAAGCGAAGACAGAACCAGAAAAGTTCAAGAGCAAGAAGGTTTGTTCCTGCCTGATGAGCATCTGTATCCAGAACTTTGGTTGAGTTTTTCTATAAGCTTTCAGCTTTTTGATGAAGCTTGTTTTCCTATTTTATGATCGGAAATAGTCGAAGGTGCAAAACTACGTGGTCTTGTGAATGTATACAAAAAATGATGTGCATAAATATGTTGTATCTTTACATGTTTATGCATTAGAAAAATTCTGTGGTTGGTTGCCTTTGTTACCTCTTGTTACCCCCTATGAGCTCACCGGCCCTTTGATTCTTCGTTTCTATCCTGGTTGGATGATGTATATATGTTACGACCTTCAGACAATCAATAAGCGCAGATAGTCAACACACTTAGTCCTTCCATTACCATCTGTGGGTAGAACACCGTAATAGCAGTCTTGGGCCGATGATTCCATTATGCAATTTTGTTTCTTAGACGCCTATCTGCTGCATGTCATCATCGAGTAGATGAATCTTAATCCGATTTACTGTTTGTTCTGCATCAATTTAGTCGAAAGTGGCGGCCAAAGCAGGTGCCGCAAAATTCCAAGTAAGTTTTTTCCCTCGTTGCCGCGTTACTGACACTCTGTACAAGTGTTTCTTGCTTCAACTGTCACTTTGGATGTATGTCTGAATTACCTATCGACTTGATTGCTACTTCTTTGAATGTCGATCTCCATCTGATGCAGCTCTTTTGTTTAACCTTATGGTCCTTCTTTGCAGTGGGAGATTATGCAGTCCTTGGGCCTGAAAGACGAAGAGATTACAAAGTTTCGCGATCCTACTTACTGGCTGACGTACTTCCCTCCACTTGCTAAGGTAAACGAGAGGCTCCTTTCGTGAACATTTTTATCATGATGAAATCTGTGAAGTTCTTACTCCATCAGTTTTTAATCTGAGACGAAGTATGGGTTTGTTGTTTGCATAGTTACCTCATATTCTCAGCTATTTCCATTGCAGGAAGACTTGAAAGCTTTGGGACTTGGTGTTGACTGGCGCCGGTCATTTATCACAACTGATGTGAATCCCTTTTACGACGCCTTTGTCCGCTGGCACATGGAGACTTTGAAAGAACAGGGAAAGGTGAGACCTTTAACGCGCGTGGGAGTTAACTGTATAGATAATTCATATATTGCTCTTCCGGCCGTAGTAAATTGTTAGCACCAAGGTTGTGACTAATTGTTACCTTTGTTTCTTTCATATTTGCAGATTGTGAAAGACAATCGTTATGCCATCTATTCCCCATTGGATGGACAGGTGTGTTCCGAAGAGCTTTGAAGTATACTGCTTTTAGTTATGATAACCTTGTATGGTGTTTTTTTTATTTTATAAATTAATTTATTTCTTTTTATTGAATGTGTTCTAATTTCGGTGCTAGTGATGTCCGTATTATCCACCAGCCTTGTGCAGACCACGACCGAGCATCAGGTGAAGGAGTTCAACCTCAGGAATACACCCTCATCAAGATGCAAGTGAAGGCCCCATTTACTGGTAGAGTCCCACTTGAAGTCATTTTCTCTGTTGTTCCTTTGAAAGAGATGAATGAAGAATATACTTGTTGTATTCTAGAAGGCTGACGCTCGTAATTTCGGCCCTTTGAGGCGTTTAATGTTTAGAGAATCCTAATTCGTTTGACTAAAATAAATGAAATAATTAGAGACATATTGTCGAATCCAGGCAAGCTGACGGCGTTGGAAGGTAGAAACGTTTATCTCGCCGCTGCAACACTGCGGCCAGAGACGATGTATGGACAAACCAACGCATGGGTGCTCCCCGACGGCCAGTACGGAGCCTATGAAATAAACGAGAAGGATGTCTTCATAATAACCGAGAGATCAGCTTTGAACCTTGCTTATCAAAACTATTCCAAGGTAGGTGCATAGAAAATATCTTGATTTTTATTTGCTGTTGAAGAGGCATCTGGATGGGTCTACATGAGATGAAGTGTTGGATATCTCTCTGCTTAGTCACTTCGTACTAATTGGTAGTTGCATTTGATTTTTTAGGTTCAGGTTTGCTATTTTTTTATGCCATCCATTTGTGGATATGTACCTCTTGCTCAATTAATAGATTTCAGGGCTGGTTCTCTGAAGGTCTGCTTGTCGATAGAATATGCTAAGTTTCTGTTGGGCTTGTGAAAAGGTTCCCGAGAAGCCTACCTGCCTGTTGCAACTGAAAGGACACGATTTGATTGGCCTTCCGTTAAGTTCACCCCTGACGAGTCATCCAATTATCTATGCCCTCCCAATGCTCACTATTCTTACTGACAAAGGTAAATATTTTTTCTCAGTTGTCTTCAACTCTACGCCTTCTCGTTAACCTGATCTCAAATTTACGGGAACTTCTCAACGTACATACTCTCCCGTCACAATTCCTATATTCTTTCTGAGTAATTCTACGCTAATCTTCTTCTGATCGTTTTCTGTGTATGCTTCGTTATCTTCTCGTTTGAGTTCTCGATCCCCCTTCCTTTTTTTCTCTTCTCTGAATTCAAATCTGCAGACTTGTGTGTAATATTTGTTGCATTTCCAAATTTTCTCGTTATTGGAACAAATTTCTAGTGTGCTCCCACGTGTAACTAGTTTCGTTTTACCTTCTACCGACTAATCTTATCTTAAATCGCATTAATAGATGAGGCGTAACCTTCAGAGCGCCTGAATTCTATCGCTTCGTGTTGTAGTATATGATATGCATCTTCACGTTGCACTCTCCATTACGTAATTTCTTCACTTAATGTTCTCGTGTGTTTGGTCTTTTAGATTCAAAATGCATGCAGGAAAAGTAATAATGAGGTCATCTTGTCAGTTCAGATGTTGTCATATTGTAAAATGCATATTGTATGCGGACAAAGGTAGAAGTATTGATAGGTTATTCATAACGCTTTGCTCACTGCAGGAACGGGCATTGTCACAAGTGTTCCAAGTGACTCACCTGACGACTACATGGCTCTGCTAGATCTGAAGTCGAAGCAAGGTTTGTTCCTGCCTCTGCTTCAGTATATTCTCATTGACCACCTGTATCATTTCGTTTATAGCAGTTATAACAATTTGGTTGTTAAATATATTAATATTTAACAACCATTAATAAGCGGTAAAGCTTTGCCATCATTCCTTTTGGATCATGCGTCAACTTTTTTTTGCTATACTGCACTGAGCTTTCACGAGGCCTTTTCGACCTGTGTACATTGTGACCTTCCCAGCTCTTAGGGAGAAGTTTGGTGTAAAGGACGAGTGGGTTCTACCTTTCGAGTTGATTCCCATCATCAATATACCCGAGTTTGGGGACAAGGCTGCGGAAAAGACTTGCATTGACCTCAAAATTAAAAGTCAGAATGATAAGGAGAAGCTTGCAGAAGCCAAGAGACTCACTTATCTCAAGGTCTACCATTTTAATTATTTTAGTTCACCATGCCCTTTGTCGGTTTTTCCATTTGGTGTGAGCGTGAATGTTACTCGCGTGTTTTTTGTCATGGCATGTCCGGTGCTTACTTTGTTTTGGGAATGTATAGTCCGTTGAAATCCATTTTTTTGACCGTTCAAATTTGATCTGATGTCTAAATTTCCTTTTGCTCAGGGATTCACAGAAGGTACTATGCTCGTTGGTGAACACAAAGGCGCAAAAGTGTCCCAGGTTAAGCCAGTTATTAGAAAGGTAATGATGCCCTTTAGCTTTCCTAGAAGTTGTCACTAATGTAGTATTGGGCGTAGTAAGAATCGAACGAGTCATTTTTTCCTTGTCTCAGCTTGTGAAAGTTTGGAAACTCGCAGACGAAACTGTTTGCACGTGAGCAAAGTTACTGTCAAAGCTCGCTAAGTTGAGATTGAAACCGATGCAGATGATGTTAGAAACAGGCCAAGCAGTTGTGTACAGCGAACCTGAGAAAAAGGTTATGTCAAGGTCTGGAGACGAATGTGTTGTTGCCCTGACAGACCAATGGTACGTGCTGACTTAAGCGCTTATAAATTTTGTATTCAAAGTTTACCATCGGATGGATTCAAAGTGGACAAAGTAATCAAGCTGGAGGTTTTATCTCAGTAGGCGTCGACTAGACTTTGGCTGTAATTACTCGTTTCGAAGTTGAGCTTAGCCACATTAATTATTTGTAGCTGCCCGAATGATCTCGGATTTTCTCATTTGACTTTCCTTTAAAGGTGAGTGTATCCATTCGTATCTCTCACAGAATAGCGCTTTGTAGGTACTTAACTTATGGTGAGACTGAATGGAGAGCCAAAGCTGAGGAGTGCCTTAAGCAGATGGAGCTTTACCACGACGAGACTCGCAATGGTTTCGAGCACACTTTAGGCTGGCTGAATCAGGTATGTTCGGTTCTCTTCAACTGCTCATTCTTTTGCGATCGTTGTGAGAAGGTCGTAGGTTGGTAACCACGACGATTCTGTAGTCACCTATAGTTTGTAACTATTTCCGGGAAATCAGGTTTAATGCAGGTTGAGAAGGTGAAATTTTCTTGCTGTTCTGGGGTCCATTTCATGAAAAAAAAGTCTTTTTGACCACTTTAGACCTAAACAACGAACTGTGGACTGCCGTTGTGTTTACAAGAATACTTCCAGTGGCTGACCTTTGCTCATGCTGCGGTTCCAGTGGGCTTGTTCTCGTTCTTTTGGCTTGGGTTCCAGATTTCCATGGGACAAACAGTTCCTGGTGGAATCATTGTCAGATTCTACGATATACATGGCTTATTACACAGTCGCTCATTTTCTTCAGGTGGGTCATCCTCATTGTAAATATGCATGTACGTGATTCGCTTTGGGTCTTATGTTGCATGAACCATATGTTGATATACTTAAGGCTTGCCAAGTAGCACGAGTTGTTGCCTAAGTGTTGCCGCTGAGAGTTATAAAAGGCGTGAATGCAGGGTGGCGACTTGTTTGGATCTACCAGTACTCTGGTGAAGCCAGAAGAGATGACACCTGCCATTTGGAATTACATTTTTCGGGATGGTCCACTTCCTGAGTCCACAATTCCTGCCGACTTATTGAATGTATATCTCATCCCAACTATGTGTGGATTGTTGTTCCGTCCTGTCAGTTCCGACAGCTGTGATGTTTCTTTCTGTTTACTCGTCTATATGCGCATTACAAAAACTTATATTCGCGAGAGTCTGGGAATGTATCTAACATGATCAGCTGTGGTCGTACGTGTTCTTCCAGAAAATGAAACAAGAGTTTGGATATTGGTACCCTTTCGATTTGCGTGTATCTGGAAAGGACCTCATTCAAAACCATTTGACATTTTCTATATACAATCATACAGCAATGTTTCCAAAGGTTTTTGTTCCATCATCTCTCGTTTGACCGGCTCTGTTGTGTTCTGTAATACTTTCAATTCTTTGTAGATGCTTGTAGTGTGTCCTGTAGTAGCTGCTCTGACCTCTTCGGTGTATTGAGTCTCATATCATGCTTACTCTTTCTTTTCTTCCTTCAGCTTTGGTTTATGCAACAAATTGGGACACTCACCTAAATTATTGTTCCCTTTATAATTTTACTGCAGGAGCATTGGCCTTTGGCTTTCAGATGCAACGGGCACATCATGCTTAACTCTGAAAAGATGTCCAAATCTACTGGAAACTTCAGGACTGTGCGTGAATCTATAGGTAAACCTTGAATGGGAATTTATATGTTTCTCTTGCTCCATACTTTTACGTGGAAACCTTGGATCTGAAGTGTGCCGGTTTCTGGCTAAACAGATGAATTCTCAGCCGATGCTACAAGGTTTGCGTTAGCTGACGCGGGAGACACCATGGACGATGCCAACTTCGTCTTCGACACTGCCAACTCAGCCATCTTGCGATTAACAAAGTGAGCCCTGAAAATATATTTTCTTTCATCAAGCACCTAGCATCTTGCACGAGTTAAATTCCGTGTAGTATACTTCTGTAGTATGGATTATATTTCGAATCTTATCGAAGTGAATTGTGGATTATGGCAGAGAAATTACATGGATGGAGGAAGAAGTATTACCAGCTGAACAAACGTTACGCAATGGACCTTACAACTTCGCTGATAAAGTGTTCGATAATGAGATCAATATTGCAATAGTTCTGACGGAGAAGAATTACAATTCACTCATGTTCAGAGACGCCTTGAAAACAGGCTTTTATGACTTCCAGGTACAGTCTACTCGCATTAAAGTGGCCCAAGCCATATTCGTTTCAAAAAACGAGATGCCGTCCAAAGATGGTCTTCAATATGAAGCAAATTACATTATTAGGCTTCGAATTAACGTTATGTACGGCGAAAAATCCCACTGGAAAACCTCTTCACTCTGAAATTGGCTTCTCCCCTCTTTTTCCTACTTCATCCCTCCTCACTGAGGTAGAACTTAGGGGGATGACGGAAACAATAAACCTAACTCAGCCACCGCGCGGGATCCATGGGTTTCACGCTATGACAGGCAAGCGCTATTGAGTACAGCTGGAAACCAATCAATCCTTGAGGTGTTGGGCATAGTGAGCACTTTCGAAGTGAATGATTGTAGCTCCATGTTGTTGTGTCTTATTCGCTCTTTTTGTACATCACGTACCGCAGAATCCCAGTGCAATATGACGTCATTATTGCTATTCCTGGTGTTTAGTGGTCACTTATATTGTTAAGGTCTCTCTAAATTAGATGTCCTCATGTCCTGGGACCATAGCTTTGGAGAGCAAATTTACCGATGGAGTATGCACGAGACCACTGTTGTTGGGTTGGTCGGTATCAATGTCGTCCGGAACATATGATGGAAACCTAGTTTGATTGTTATCTTGCAGACGGCACGAGACGAGTACAGGTTGTCCTGTGGGTCAGCAGGAATGCACAAAGACCTCTTATGGAGATTCATGCACGTCCAGACTAAGCTTATTACTCCAGTAAGCATCATTGTCGACCATTTAACATCCTTGAACCGTATTCCTCTGACTTCTGGTCACTCGAGGATCCTGTCTAAATGATGTCATCTGTGTTATCTCTGTGTCTCTCAAGTCGCGTTTTCCATTGGTTCTTTATTGGAACTCTCTGGATTCTTCTTGTTTGTGATAGATCTGCCCGCATTATGCGGAGCATGTGTGGACTGATGTGCTGGGACAAAAAGGATTCGCCGTGAAGGCAGGATGGCCATCTTCTGATGCTCCAAACTACACGCTGCAGCGAGCTAATAAATATTTACAGGTGCGGATTTTGAAGCAGTAGATGCAATCGGTATTGCAATTCAATCCAGCTATTTGTCAGAGTTCAAAGGATGCGGAGGATGACTTTCTCTGCCGGTTTACATGGTTTTGTCAGATTCTTGTTTTGCATGTTAGAAGGATGAATTTATCACTTCTAACATGCTTTAGTTGATTTTGCTTGCAGAATGTTATCGTAGACCTTAGAAAGGTATTGCAGAAGCAGACAGCTCCTTCGAAGAAAGAAAAAAAGGCTGAGCCTGCTCCGAACGCCCCAAAGCCATCTATAGCCATGATTCTCGTTGCAGAACATTATGGTGGTTGGCAGGTATGGTGAAAGTGTATTTTTAAGGAGAGAAACTTATACACAATAGACATTAAGGAACTACGCCCTTTAAATTGTGACGAGGCACGTGCTTGTGAGTGTCTCTTGTTTGAGCACTTGTCTCTTACTGTGTTCTCTATGTGTTCCATGCCGTCATTGGCAAGCACTGTCCGACTATGGTAGTAATTAGTAGTAAACTTTACAGGAACTTCCAGTTTGTGCAACAGAGCTATGGATTGCTGTACTTTAACCGTTTGACTCATCTTCCTGGAGGATAGTGTACTTGCCCCGTGAAAACTCGTATGAAACTGCACGTATATAACCTTTCAGTACCTTTTCAAAAACGTGGTGATGTAGGAGGCGTGCCTTAGGATCTTACAATCACACTACGATACGAATACCCAGACTTTCAGCCCCGACCAGGAAATACTGGCTTCGCTTAAAGACAGTCCTGTTGGCCAGGTATACACTCTGCTCTGGTGACTGAAAAGACCGTATAGTCGATCGATTTGTAGCATTATTTTCTGTTATGTTGTACATCAAAAATCTGTCTTCTCTGCCCAAAATGCGCAACTAATCATCGTCTATAAACTACTCTTTCCCGCGCAGTCGCCCGATTTCAAACGTCAGTGCATGCCTTTTATCAAGTTCAAAAAGGATGAGACAAAGGCTGTCGGAGTTCAGGTCAGTTCGCCTATGCAGTTTCTTGACAGCGACTCCCTATCACCTGAAAGTTTTGGGGGAGCTGTGTCCCCATGCAATCGATGATTTCATTGACTTTTTGTCTCCCTCTCATTGTCTTGTAACTAGATTGAGCCTTGCAATCATAGTCTGACGGAAAGTTGTAATTTGTTTTGGCAGGCATTAGATGTAACGCTCCCCTTTGGAGAAATACAAGTGTTGGAAGAAAATCTCAACCTGATTACTGTAAGGTTACGCTGAGCTGTACCTTGCTCTCAAGAGGTTTATCTTACAACTGTCTTCTCGACTGATGAATGTGGTATGACAGCGACTGATTGCATCTCCTGTGGATGTTATGTATGACGCAGAGGCAACTTGGGCTGGAGTCTGTCACCATCCACTCGTATGATGACGTAAATTTACTCAATTTGGCTGAATCTCACCTCGCACTTCTTAGACAATCTCCTCCTTCACCAGGTATAGTAATGTCGAAAAGAGGTTATATGTTCTACCGTTCTGTAGTGTACGATTTGTGGTGGGACGAAGGAGTGGAATGATGTACCATAAGAAGGAAATGCTTTGATTTGCGGCATGAGGAAGAGCAAGTGCTTAGTGTTGATGCCTGATCATATTGAAGAACACAGTATATATGTCTACAAGGTTTTACTCACCGAACCTCCCGATCGATACGATCACGTGCGCAGGAAAACCATCAGCGATCTTCCTAAAACCTGAGATGCCACAGGCTGGTATGTTTTCTGATTCACCTACTTCTTAAGGGAGTTCATTCGTTGCACCGTGTTTTCATTATCTCAAGTGATCAGAGCAAATGCAGGTCGTCTTTAGGTCGTTATATGGTTGTAATCTGCATGAAGCCAAGTACATGAGAACGAGTGAAGCAGGCGCAAAAAGTATTCTGCATGTCTACCTGCACGCGATCACCTCCATTTATAGCATGGAACACGGAGAACTTTGATGGCTGCAGTCTCTGACCTTTTGACAGATTTGGAATGCAGTAGAAACCGTTGCTGATTGAACACATTGTTTTTAATGGATGACCTGCATATTGACCAGTGCCTTTGCTTCAACCATCGGTGATCAGGTGCAGAGGCGCAACTCCAGGCTGATCTACAGGCAGTGCGTATTTGACAGACTACCAGACCACAACAGGAAATCAATACTATTTTTTTTGGAACTAGATTTTGAGTCACAGCTACTGGCCACCGGAATGTTAGGTGGAGATTAACGGCTTTTTTTCGCTAACAACGAAAACTTTATTCTTTGTAATCTTTAAGAGTTGAATATTGGAACTGATGCATGTCGAGATTGGAGACCTGATGCGAACCTTTTCTGTTCCGTGAGCTTTTGAAGGGTCGTGAAGGCTACTGCACATTTTTGTCAATTGAATTATTCATGTAAACTATCCGTCAAGGTTCAATACTTGCATTTGCGGCAAAAGTTTGGTGCTCTGTAGCTCTGCAGACTACGATTTGAGCTTGACCTAGCTGTCTTCACGGATGTATGGTTTGTTACGGTACTATTCATCTACACCATCTATGTTGTGTGAGTTCATAGTTGTTGTGAGTCGGAAGAAAATTAGAATGAGACTGATGTTGGTGTCGACCAACTCATACGAATACGTTGTTACTGTTTATAATACAAGTTCTCCGTGTACGAAGCGCAACACACTGGTGGGGACGAAGACTTGAAGTAATAAATCATAAATTTTAATTCGATAAAAAGTCATCATCACTTGCTTAAATGAAGGCGAGAGTCATGTGTTTCATTTAACCTACCCAAAGCGGTCGTCAGTGAAAATAAATCGCGTATTACGGGAATGAATACATGATTAACAAGAACATCCAGAGATGAAGTATGTGGGTATTTCATTTTGGTTAATGTTAAGGACACAATTCTACTTTTAGTCTGTAATTTTTATAGGTGAGAGTGATATCATTCTCTTTAGTTTATTTTAAATTTCAGGTAGGGTGTTTACATTGTAAACACCCTACCTGTATTAGTTAGTCTAGTATCATGTTATGTGATGATTTTGGGGAGACTCTTGTCATTTGTAACTTGTTTGACTAAATAGTCCAGATATCTTAGGCGTTGATATATTTTCTAGTGTTGCTATTGGGCTAGCCCGATGTGAATGTTTTGTTTCCATCCTTGTGGGATTTGATGGGTCTTCCCATCCATATTGTTAGTTTACTGTTTCTCGCTTCTAGTCAAAAGGAAGCAATGAATTCGGCGCATTGTTTTTAAACTTGAAATAAAATTAAACATTTTAAGATGAAATTTTAGTCAATAAAAAATGAAATGTAAAGTAATATGATCAAAATTGAAATAAATTTAACATGTTAAGATAAAATTTTAGTCATGAAGTGTAAAGTAATATGATCAAACTTGAAATAAATTTTAACATGTGAAGATAAAGTTTTAGTCAATGAAATGTTAAGTAATTTGATCTAACTTGAAATAAATTTTAAAATGTTAAGATAAAATTTTAGTCAATGAAATGTTAAGTAATTTGATCTAACTTGAAATAAAATTGGATTTGTGAAGATAAAATTTTATTTAATTAAAAATGAATATAAAGTAATTTAATTATAATTAATGAAATATTAATACATTGCCACATGCATCTTGTGTGAATAAATTTATTTTTTTATATTATGATATTATATTTGAAAATGTGATAAAAAATTATTTTTTATGAATATTTAATTAGTATAAAAAATAAAAAGTATTATTAAAAATTAATTTATATAGTATTTAAAAAATAATAAAAAATGATAAAAAATATTCGATTTAAAATTGTATTATTCTTCTAAAAATATATGTAGTTATTTAAGAAGTGTATGTATCATTGAAGTTGTGCTACTGTTAATATGATAAAGGGTAGACTTGTGCTCCCTCATACACTCTCACTTGAATGGAAGGTTTCTTGCCGGGTACCCACATCACATTTACGGTATTTACCTAGATTTTGCTCCAAGACATCAATTTGATGAACGTGAAATCTCGGGTCGATTCAAGCCAGTTCGCGGGCATCTTAAGAAGGACATGAATCAAATCTTTGGATCAAGATCACAAATGCAGAGATAGTTTGAAGTATATTAAAATTACTTCGATTGCACTGCTGTGCATAAAAAGGTTATCAGGTGCGTAAGTCCACTTCATAGCTGTTGCAAACATTCAAGAAGTGTTCCAAACATTGAGCATTACAGTTCATTCATTTAATGTTTCATAAGGTTCTTTCAGCAGCACTTCCAAGGAATTTTTTGGTCTTGACAAATGGTACGAGCGTTAGTCCACTGCCTGCACCGACATCAAGAGTTAACCAGCTTCAGCTATCTAGTGAAGACAACCATTCTGGATCATTGTGTTACTGCTTTTGCGCATAAATGTTTCGCACTACCATGGAGAACATTCGTTTGCTGTCACCTGGCGGAAGGATCTACAGTTCGTTCAAATGTTTGGGAGTCTGATCGGCTCAGCCACGCCCGTCGATGAAGTCGATGAAGTTGGAAATAATGTAATACTTCAAGTACCACCAAGCTATGGAGAGACGAGCCACATCATGACACACTTCAGCACAACATTTTTTGGCTTTGTCATTGGTCAGAGTTCTTTGTTCCTAGTGGCTCTTGATAATGCTCGTAGAGTATAGTACATATTTTAGTCTAACTATCTCATATACCATATATGGGTGAAAATAGGTGAAGGGCCATATGCTTCATTTCCATAGTTTATAGTGATATGCCATGCATGTGTGGGTATGCTGCCTGGCCTTGTCGAATTGAATGTGTGAGTTATCTCTATTTGTATGTTACGTCACCCTACAAGACTCCCTAGCGCAGGTTCATTTTCATCTAGGTCCGGCTCTGCGTCATGGAGTCCACACCTTCTCGCAAAGAGCATTGCAAGAAGTTTGGAGATCTATTCACTAGAGGAGGGTCCCTCGCTAGACACCTAGTTGCCTAAACTTGCAGCAGCTAGAGCCTATAGGATCACAATCCTCTTAGAGATCATCACAAGAGTCTACTCCTTCATCGGTTCCTCTTCCTTCCATTCCCTCGGCAGATGGTTGGAAATGGATTCCTTCTCAATTGACATTCATCCTTGACATGTTTACAATGGATCTCCCTCACCCTTGCATGCTCCATGCCATTCCTCACGTTCTTCGCCAAGACATCACACAAGCCTTAAGGCTCCCTTTATACATATTAGCTAGAGACGATCATGCATCATATGCATCGTACCTACTCTTTGAGAGTCTCAAATATGAGAGAGAGAGAGGGAAAGAGCAAACATATGGACAATTTTTCTTGTTTTCACCATTTTATGATGGGGCACTAGGAGTGGCTACATTCTGAGTTTGAGGCCGCCTTGGCTGCTAGAGCTAAAACTCTCATGATCCCCTTATCCAACTTCCTAGAGAGACATATGCCGCTATTCTTTTATAGGCTTAGTGTTGGTCCGAAAGACAGGAAATACACTGAGAAGCAACATGCAATCAAAAGACTAGACATGAAATACGTGGTTCACCTCACTGAGGCTATGTCCACGGAACACACTGATTCACTTTACTAAATAACCCTAATTTGTGTTACAGAGAGCTTTTGCCAGCCCTCTTATATAGTAGTACCAGCCCTCGCCCTAGTCTAACTAAATATAGTTAAACTAACCAGAGTTAGTCCTAACAATCTCCCCCTTGACTCATGTCTTGGGGTGTCTAACTCTTGTCACCATATACATACTCCGCGGGAAGTCCTAGAAGGAAACCTAAAGCACTCCTGTAAACAAGGATTAACTAGAACTAAGCCGTAGCCTAACTAGGAAGGAGTAAAGCATATACAAGAATCAAACAATTGCTAGCGTAACTCTACTAGTGCTCCTTGTGCAAAACCTGCATAATAGCACAATGCCCTCTGAAACTCTCTAAAGGAATAACTTTGGTCAAAGAATCAGCTGGATTGAGTTTACCGTCAATCTTGACTAGCTCAACCTTCCTATCAGAAACTACATCTCTGATAAAGTGATATCTGATGTCGATGTGCTTCACCCTGCTATCCATCACTTGATTTGCTGCAAGATGTAAGGCACTCTGACTATCACAATGGAGATTTACAACATCCTGTTTCAATCACATCTCAATGATAAGTCTATTCAACCAAATAGCCTCCTTTCTTTGCTTCATTTCTTTGCTACATATTCGGCTTCCGTAGTTGACTGAGCTATGTACTTCTGCAAGGTAGACCTCCAACTAACGCATCCACCTCCAAGTGTAAACACATACCCAATTGTAGACTTTTTCTTGTCCAGATCTTGTCCATAGTCAGCATCAACATAACCAAACAAGGATTTGGCATTGTCCAATAAACCATCAAACAAAAGACCAAAATCCTTAGTACTCTTGAGGTACATGAGAATCCACTTCATAGTTTCCCAATGCACCTTCCCTAGATTTGACATGTACCTGCTCACCTTGCCCATAGCTAGAGCAATATCAGGTCTAGTACACACCATCAAATACATGAACGCTTAACCGCCTTTGTCATAGGGAATTGACGACATCTTTCCTCTATCAGTTGCATCAATTGGACATTGAGCTGCTGAGAGCTTAAAATGTGCCGCCAAAGGAGTCCACACTCCTTTAGAGTCTGCCATGTTAAACCTGTCAAGCACACGTTGAATGTACTTGCCCTGACTTAACCATAGCTTCCTCTTCTTCAAATCCATGTGAACATCCATACCTAATATCCTCTTGGACTCACCCAAATCCTTCATCTTGAATGCATATTTTAGTTGCCTCTTGCATCTATCGACGTCGGATTGTTCCTAATCTGTACAGATCCAACACCTTCAATTCTACAGGGTTGATCATTTCCCGTAAGAATTAAACCGTTTGATACTGAAAAAGTATGAAAAAACTCTCTAATGTAACAAATGTGATAAGAACAAGCACTATCCACAATCCATACATCACCAACGCCCTTTGGTGAGTTGCATAGGGCATATCTCTGACTTCATAGTCCATCTTCGAGCAAGTCATCCTCCTCATCAAAATCTTAGCCACATTGGCCAAAGGAGGATCATTAGCCTTGGTCTTCACACGTCAGTCTTTCTTAAAGTGACCACTCTTGCCACACTTCCAAGAGACCACCATCTTCCTGTCTTGGGATTTACCCCTAGACATGGATCTACCTCTAAATCCAAACTTCTTCCCATCCTTCTCATTCCTTGATTGTGACCGTCCACGGGTCACATTTAGTGCTGTACCAGTTGAAGAGGATGGAGTAGAGGGCATCATCATCTTCTGTTGTAGGTCATCAGTCAAGAGAGCACTTACAACCTCATTTTAAGTGATCGTTTGTCTATCAAGATGGAGCAACACTCGTGACAATGACTGATATGATGCAGGTAATGAACTTAACAGACGAAGGACCTTCATGTCATCAGTTATCTCCTCTCCCAGATTCTGAAGATCAATAACAATATCACAAAAGGCATCAATGTGATCTTGGATCTTCGTTCCTGTATCTTTCATCTTGAAGCTCATCAGCTTCAAGGAGGTGTACAACCTGTTTGACAACTCTTTGCGATAAAACCGTTGCTAAAGAGCCTCTAACAACAACGTACAATTGTCATACTCATCAACTTGCTTCAGAACTGAAGGTTGTAGATGGAGTATAACAATACTCACTGCTTGCTCTTGAAGGTCCTTCCAGTCTTCATCATCGCATGTAGAGGGTTTAGGCCTCAATGACTTGCCCAAACCGGAAGCCTTCAACTTGCCTTTGACTTGCCTCTCCCACAAAAGATAGTCACCACGCCCATCGTATTTGACAATGTCAAATCCGGCTCCTCCACTCTTCATGACTGACATCTCGCTACGTCTAGGCGCTGAACTCGTCCTTTGTGATGTTGTCAAAAGGAACCTCCAAACTTAACTTCTTTCCACTCATATGAGTAAAAAAGGAAATTTATGGTGGGATAAAAACTTTAAACCACAAGGGATACCTCTGCTAAGCTTACTGCTCTACTGCTACTTATACCCAGTCTGCAGTTCCAATATGCCTGTGACGCTCCACAGTCCACTCTATTGCAAGCCTTGCGGAAGAGAGGCAAAGTGCATCCTATCTCTCCAACTCCTTCATTGACCAGCAATTAAGCAACAACCTTGGCTCTTAGCCTTCCCGCACCCACTTCTCCTCTCGCTCAAGAAGCTACTCTCGCCGCTTACACCAAACGTTCAAAGCAACAGGAGCGCTCCTCCTCCGACCTTCTTCTCCCCGGCTCCTCTTCCATCGAACTCCCTGTTCCGTCAACCAAACTCGACCAGCAGCAGATCGTTTGGTCTCGAGAGTGCCTTAATGTCACTAGATCTAGTGGCCCTAGTAGTGATATCTCGTCTTTTGCCTCAATTCACAATTTCTTCCTCATCCCTAAACTAATCTCCCGCACTCTGTGCTCTGTTCTTCTCAACTTGTCTGTCACAACCATCAAATGCACTTCTCCTCTCTTGCGCAAAAGCAAAGCCCAATCTCCGCAAGCACAAAGCTCTTCTTCTTCACAAAGCTCTGATACCAATTGTTGGTCCGAAAGACAGAAAATACACTGAGAAGCAACATGCAATCAAGAGACTAGACAGGAAATACGTGGTTCACCTCACTGAGGCTACGTCCACGAAACACACTAAGTCACTTTACTAAATAACCCTAATTTGTGTTACAGAGAGCTACACTTGACCCTCTTATATATAGTAATGCTGTACCTAGCCCTAGTCTAACTAAATATAGTTAAACTAATCAGAGTTACTCAAGACTTGAGTTAACTCCTAACACTTAGAGGAATAGAGGAGGACACGTTTAGTGGGTGGCACCTCAAGCGATGTTTAGACCGGGAGAATTTAGCCGGAAAGCTAGAGTGTTGAAACCTATTTCTCCAATGTCTACGACGGCTACCATTCTAGAGTTTCATAATTAAATTACTAATTTTGGACTAATGACTTTTTAAACTAAAAAGTCATTAGTCCTAAATTAGTCTTCATGTTCTTCAAATGGATCTCTAAGTTCATTAGAAGGTTGTCCAAATGCGGTATAAAGAGCATATAGCTAATAACTTGCCCTTGTGATTCTTGCTAGCTTCACTGCAGTCATCGCCTTGTAAACCCCCAATGCTTCTCTTTGGGCCAACAGCTAGAACTTGTCCTGGGTTCATTATATATACGACATAAGTCTACACCCTCATATCTCTCTCTAGAGGTATGCTCATATGAGACTCCACAAATCCTCTTGCCCTTAATAGAGATTCCTTTGTCAGAGCTAGTTCGTGAGATCGAGAGGGTATGGAGATTACGGGGAGAAAGAGAGTAGAAAAGGGTACTATATTTTCTTGCATATTCTGTGGCCACACTTTGCCAAACATGGAGAGTGAATAGTCCATTCTTTTTGTCTTTCAATTTGGGTTCCATTGGTACCTGAAGACTATGGAGAATGTTGTAATGAGATATAAATATTTTTCTTTTTTTAGCATTTTGAGTGATTTTTAAGTGATTTTTCTTCAATTAGACATATGGATCAGGTTTTTTTTATTCCTTTTCATGCATTGGTTCTATTGGAACCTAGTTGGAAAATTATGGAGATCTGAATAAAAAGATTTGAGTGTTTTTAGATTTTAGCGTTTTCATAGTTAGCATTTTCCAATGTGAGATGGGGTGTTAGGGGGTTGTGGTTTTGCACGT
The DNA here is from genome assembly GCA_014180765.2 of Marchantia paleacea. Lineage (NCBI taxonomy): Eukaryota > Viridiplantae > Streptophyta > Marchantiopsida > Marchantiales > Marchantiaceae > Marchantia > Marchantia paleacea. The sequence continues at coordinate 412,078 of MUAA02000016.1, forward strand.
GGGAGGAGATACATGATGGAGTGCTGGGTTTCTTTATCGTTCTCTTTGTGCTAGCTATAGCTTCACTTTCACTCATGGGGCCGCCAAAAGCGGTGCGTGATACACCATGTCTGGTGTGTCATTGTTTCTTTACCTCGCAAGGAGTAAAGACCCATGTGGAAAAGATGCACAAAGATTATGATAGGACTACTTGGGATGCGCATGTGAGGAATACGGTCACATCGACATCGGTATTTGTCACTTCGAGGAACACACAGACTACATCGACTCCTTCATTGAGCATTTCAGGTATACTGATCGGGTCGTGGGAGTGGTTAGCTTCCCATACAGGTTCGATTCTAGGGCTTTTTGAGACTAGGTTTTCACATCCACGTTTATTCCATAGGCTTCCTCGTGCACTCCATGACGAGGCTGGACCTACTCTTTGCTTATCGCTTGATCGGTTGGCTTGCAATCCCATGGACGAATTAACATGATTTTTGTTTCTATTATTTTTGCGATGGTGTCTACGATATACTAGAGGGGGACGTGCTGGACATAGGAAGGTGGCAACTAGATTTCAGAGATTTTGAGCAGGGGATTGGGCTACATTGCAGGAGGAGTTTGTTTGGGACACACAAGTTAGGAGTCGGATTCAATCACATGATACCTTTGATTCAGTGCGATTGTGACGGATCTTGGGGTAGGCCGAGGAGTATAGCAGGGCTGCACGGGCCCTTCATCATTTGTCCATGGCTAGTCCTACGGAGACGAGGATCCTCTTTACGCCTTCTACATCCACCCATGGGGGAGGGAGGAGATACCATTAGAGGTCTTGAAGTATCAGCTAGAGGAGCCATTATGTCTTGATAGATAATTATTTGCCCATTCTTTATGCACAGCCCCACGCTTATCCTCAGGGGGTTTGTAAGGGATGGTATATGAGCATCTTCGAGATTGCTTTCAGGCCGGATGATCCCTCTAGTGGTTTCACGGAGTTGTTCCAGGTGGCTGCATCAGTTGCGAGAGGAGAGATTCCGTTGTCAGTTTGTCAGGTTCTGGGTGCTAGGCGGCTTCTCGCGATGGAGAAGGACATTGGGGGCATCAGAAAGATTGCTATTGGAGAGGTCTTATTGCGATTAATCAGTCGTACCGTTATCTTGCAACATCGTTCACACTTCCAAGAGCATATTTGTCCACATCAATTTGGAGTCGTCACACCAGGAGGATGTGAGGTGGTATCGTTGGGCATTAGAGCAACTCTAGATATCCATCCGGATTGGGTTGTCTTGCAGGTGGAAGTTGAGAACACTTTTAACAACGTCTTGCATGCATCCATTTTTAGAGAGCTTAGAGAGGCTGGTAGACCCCTATCAAGCCTCATTGCTTTCGTACGGTCTTTCTACGATCCACATTCTTCTCTTTTTTATCAACATGACTTTTCCGAGGAAGGAGTCACCGTTCTACAGTCTGCCGTTGGCACTCGACAGGGAAATCCTTTGGGAGGATTCTATTTGCCATGGCTCATTATAGAGCTCTTTTGTCTACTGCTTTGGATGTGCCCGGTTGTGTGTTTAACTCCTTAACGGATGATACACACATTGTGGGCTCTGTAGACAACATTAGGCAGACCTTTGATTACTTGACTATAGAGCTTCATCTTGTAGGCTTGAGAGTCAAGATGTCAACGTGTAGGGCTTGGTCTCCTTTGGGCATTCCGCCTCATCTCCAGCTTATAGAGGGATGTATGACATCAACAAACAATTTACGTATTCTAGGAGTGCGAGTAGGGTCTGAGTATTTTGTTTCACGCTACCTTGACATTGCACTTGCCGAGCATGTTTTGCATGTAGACGACCTTCCTCTACTAGGGGATTCACATGTGGTGTTTGGTATACTGTCATCTAGTATTGCTCGTCGACCCACCTACCTTCTTCGCACGGTTCCTCCTTCATATATATTCATATCACGTTTAGCAGCCTTTCATAGAAGGATCATGGGCGTCTTTGGTGACATCATCGGACCAGGGACATTCAAGTGTGTGATAGGAGATTTGTGTGGAGGGGTAGGCTTATTATCGATGGAGGAGATGGCACCTACAGCATTCTAGGCGAGTTGGGCACTCGTTGCACCTTTCTTATCTTCTCGATTTGTGATTGCAAATAGACCTATCTTGGAGATATATGCGAGGGACGTGGATACTGGATCATTTCCCTTACAAGTATTATTACGACATACGAGAGATGCTTTATCACGGGAGATACGACATGAGTTCCCATCTTTTTCCTCTTTGACTACCGATTGGACTAGAGATCTACAGTCTATCTTGATGGATCGACAGTTTGAGGAGGCTCTACATTCACTCTTAGTGGATCCGATCATTCCTTGTACTACTAGAGCTCGTCTACGCTCTTGCTCGGGCAAGGGTGCAGGCCCTTGGATCTTGGCTCGTCCATGCATCAAGACTTTTCGACTCGCACCAGCTACTTTCTCCACAGAGATGAGGTTCCGTCTTGGCTTGATCCATCAATCTACATTTTCATTACTCACATGTGAGTGTGGTATCACTTTAGATGCAACAGGTGTTCATATGACTCGTTGTCCATTCGGAAGGCAGAGGATAGCTACGCATGATGCCATTAGAGATGTGGTGTTTGCTATGACGCGAGAGGGTGGATATGTCACATGGAGAGAGCGTTGGTATGCCTTGTAGTTGACTAGGGTTAGGGAAGACCTGTACTTGATTCAGGAGGACAAGGTCACTGTGGCAGATGTGGTGGTTACCGATCCTACTAGAGACACAGTTTTAGAGGGGGTGATCACCCATCCTCCAGGATGGGCGGCGAGTGGAGCGGCAAGAGCCAAGGTCTCCAAGTGTAGAGGTATGCAGAGAGGTCACCTCTTTGTCACTCTAGCTTTGGAGTTATATGGAGCTATGAACACCGACTTCGACATGTTCGTGAGGGAGTACGCGAGAGCCTACAATACTAGGCGGCATGAGGTATCACTCTCTTTAGCTTACTGTATAGTCTATTTTAGGTAACGTGTTTCCATTGCTCTACAGAGAGCACTAGCTGATGCAATCCATAGGAGAGCAATCACGTTAGGTGATGCTTCTTCAGATGCTCTTGTTGTTTGTAGACCATTTGACTTAGATAGTTTGGATATCTTAGGTGATGTAGGACATATTTCTCAATGTGATACTATTGGGGCCTAGCCCCATGTTACCGGTTTGGTTCCATCCTTGTACGCTTTGATGGGGTCTTCCCATCCCTTTTGTTATTATACTTTGTCCCTTGACTTTGTCAGAGCGATAGATCATCACATAAACTGACAGTAGGTGGCCCATGTGGTATGCGATATGAGTACTTTATAAATTGCTTTATCCATGAAAACTTCTCAAAGCTATTTACAATGTGCGTCTTTCTAGCACAAGGACTCATCCATCATAAAATAGTGGAGGTTTTGGTAGCTAGTAGTGTATTGGCCATGACCAAGGATGATGGATACATTAGACCCATTGTAGTGGGTGAGATCCTTCTTCGCCTACTTAGTAGGACTATTGTTTTACAATTCATAACAAGTTTTGTGGATCATCTTCATCCCCACCAATTTGGTGGCAGTCCCTAGAGGCAATGAGATAGTAGTTCATGGCCGTCACGTTACACTAGAACCTCATCCATACTGGGTTGTGCTACAAGTAGATGTTGAGTTTTGTGGATCATCTTCATCCCCCATAATTTGGTGTGGTGATCCCTAGGGCAGTGAGATAGTAGTTCATGGCCTTTGCGCTACACTAGACCTTCATCCAAACTAGGTTGTGCTACAAGTAGATGTGGAGAATGCATTCAAAGCTTGGACCTCTGAACTCTTCCCAACTCGACTAACTCTAACCGTATCATCATTGCCAAGTACAAAGGATGAATTCACACCACCAAACACTGTACCCAAAGTAATAGAATTGTTATTTGGAGAAATGTTGTTGTCTCCATATTTCAATCTACTCAAGATGTTCATGTCAGAACTCATGATAATCATCCATCGGCAGACCCTTGAAATGTTGGAATAATCCCTTACAAGCCATAAATGGACTAAACAACATAGAGTTGTGCATCTACTGTAAATGACATCATGAGTCAAACTCCCCTAACACAAATTTTACCATTTGCTAGACGTTTCTATGATCAGCATGTTGATTCTACATTGGGAAAGAGAAGATACTTTATTCCACAAGGACGAGACAAGATGATTTGCTTGGAGGTTCTCTCTTTGCCATAGTCCACGACCAAGCACTCAGAGCGATAGTAGAGCGTTCTCTAGCATGCTTATACCCTCTTTACACGACAATACCCACATTGTGAACCTAGTTGATCAGGTTACATAGATCTTTGATTACTTACGAGACCAATTACTAGCCATAGATTTGTGTGTTAGAGCATTAAAAATGTAGAGCTTGGTCACTATCCGGTTTGCCATTGTAATTTGTAAAAGGTTTCTTGATCCATGTTGTACTTTCCTAACATGAGAATATCCATTTAATGACCATTGATGCTAAATACTGCTTTGTATTCATCATAGTGGATGCCATTTTTCCAATATATGGATAAATTACTGTGTATCTCCTATAACCTTTCCAAAAAGTGGGTCTTGAGATCTTTCCATGTGGCAATGTATGTAGTATGGATTTCCTAGGGTTTTACTTCACCGCCTTAGGGCCTTAGAGTGCTAGGGGTGCCCTTTGACACATTCAATTTTGTCTCTACATTCTTAGAGGACTAGCTTTATGAGCACACTGAGCATGTTCATTTGTTGCTAGAGCTTGGAGACCAACATATTGCCTTTGGCGTACTCTCCATGTCATTCGCAAAGAGGTACTCTTACCTACAAAGGACCATGCTCTCATCTAGCTCCTTCACAAACAAGTTGAGAGACGTAGACAACATACTCATGGACATCTTTGAAAGACTCTTAGTACATGGTGCATCTCTAGGCCCAAAAGTAGCATGAGCTTCTTTTGGACTTTTGGGCTTTAGCTTCAAAGATGTCCATGGGTATAGACATCTTTGAAAGACCCCTTGGACATGGGGCATTTCTAGGCCCAAAACAAGCTCATGCTCGCACTCATGCTTCTTGTTCATGCAAGTTTGGAGGGATAGGGCTCACATCAAGCTCTACCCTATACCCTATTTCTTTTTTTGGATATTGGCCACTTGTGGCCTCATCTAATGCGTCCACATTTATAGTTTACCACATATGACAAGACTTTTTACTTCATGTGTACACTCCCTCTTCATATTTTGTTTCATGAATGTAGAACACATTTATCATCTTGAATTAGGCTCGTGTGCAAAAGCTCATAGTGTATCATTATTATCTCTAGGTCTCCACGACATTCTGGTCAAGTGATTCATTTTCACTAAAGTTTAGAGCTTGATTACGCTCTTGGTTAGGTCCCTATGCAAGAACTTGGCTCACAACTAAGCCGCGATACTCAACTCTTCACATTCATGGCGATACATACATGACTCTGGCCTTCCTCAAGCTCTAATGTCAAACTTTACACAATGCTCTTGCAAGACACATCTTGATACTACAAGTGATCATCTATATAGATGCACCAAAAGCTCATAGCCTTTAGTGACACATGATATTTGCAAAGATATAATTTCTCCAGCCCTCCGTTCCTCAAGATTCCACATCAAAAAGGATCAAAAAGGTTTTCTGCCCTCACATAGTAAATGTGACATATATTTCAGTCACAAATGATTAACATACATTGCTCACCCCCAATGTGCAACCTATGTCAGACCGGCTTCAAGAACCTTTGGTCATGCAACCACCGACATCGTACATAGAAAGGAGTACTCTTTACACAAAGAGATCCCTCCAAAAGTTTCTTTCCACTAGCCATGGAAATTTTTGGTTCTCTACACCCGCATTTTGTTTAATTGTTGGCATCAGCTCCCACAAACATAAAGAGGGTAGTAGCGTTACCACCCTACCCGAGACATGGTTTGTTGAGTTCCTCTATAGACAGGTTAGTCCTATCCACGACTCACATGTCTAAGTCCCACCTCACTTCACTGATCACATAGTTCTGTTGTCCACAGAGTCATAGCATTTTCCCTACTCAGTTGGGCTTCGTAACCCTGTTTTTCGGTGGGCTTCCCATCGCATGTTACTCTACTTGAAATGAAATATGAAATTACACAAAAACATATCATGATTGCGCATGTGTTTTACAATTTCAAAGATAAAAGAGTTCACAATTGAAATCAAAGAATAGATTTGGACTTCTGCAGGTCATCCCAACCTGCAACTTAAATCTTGAGCACTTTGCTTGTTGGTTAAACCATCTTAGATGTCCGTACTCACATCATAAACATAATAAGGTGGGTGTCTAAATACAATCCTAACACACATGCGGCATAACACGTGTGGCAACAAGATGTGTATTTGTCAAACTGGGAGAATGACATTCTATTGAGATCAAAACTTTCACTTTAAAATTTACTTTGCACAAGCCCTTTAATGCTTGCACTACAATGCATTCTGACTGCTGTTTGCCCACTTGCAAAGCTTCAGCACGTCGAGGCAACTTAGAGATAGAGCTAGATCCATGACAAGATAACAATCTAAAAGGACTGTATCGCCGTCACGACTTGAATCCACGGTACAAAATCGATTTTCGAATACCCCCCAGAAATTGCACTAAATAATGTCTTCAAGAATGAACTCGGTTCAACTGCTACTTAGAGAAAAAGCTAGATCCATGACAAGATACACAATCTAATAGGACTGTATCGCCGTCACGACTTGAATTCATGGTACAAAATTGATTTTCGAGTACACCCCAGAATTTGCACTATAAGGTCTTAAAGAATGGACTCAGTTCAACTGCTACGATGCTGCCATATCACTACAACAGTTAAGTACAAGAGAAACACTTTTCTTCTCAAGCTATATTTGATCCTGACAAAACAGCTCTACGGCCTAAACGATCGAGATAATTTGATATAACAAGAGAAACCTCTGACTACATATCTTGAAGTCAGTAAAATATTTTACATTTCAACGCAGAAAAAGCACATGGCTTACCACAAAGACGAAGCTGCACATCTTCAGAACGGCCTTAGCGATACCTACCTGATACATCTACAACTTTGTTGTAGCCCTTTCCAGACATTGCCTGTAAAGATCTATGTACTCATCTGCAGAGTGATCCCAGCTGTAGTCCATTTTCATCGCTCTTGTAACAAGTTTTTGCCACCACTGGCGATTGGTCTTATAGTAAGCCATTGCTCGATCCAAGGCAAAATTTAGTCCCTGCACAGCCAACAAACACAGCATAAACATCTACAGGACACTCTATGATAATCAGATAGTTCATTCATTCATGTTCGCATAAAACCACATTGCGCCCCAAACTTTTCGATACGAGCTACATCATGATTCGTAGATCCATGAAGCAGAGGTTATAAAGAAGGATCATAGGCCTACAGGGTAGTGTCCCCCGCAAAGAAAAACCAAGTGAGAAAAAGTCGTAAATCGAGTCTTTGACTAACAAGAGATAACCCGACCTTTGCAGAGGTGACGAGCGACCTACATTCACATTCAGAAAACCCATAGAATCCGATCCAAAATATCGATAAGCACTAACAGAAATAAAAACAGTCTCTCCAGAAGACATCACTGCCAACCGACTGACCCAAATCTGCAGAAGATTAGAGATGCCTCGTAGACCAAAAACAACCCCGATGAAGATTGATAGGAGACTGATACACGGCTCACAGGAAGATCGATATTAACTTTTAGTCCCAAGATTTTGGATGAAGCTCTATGGCCCCATGTAAAGTTTCTTGAGCGACACCCAAACAACATCAGAGAAAAATATTTAACTCCAAGAGAATCGCCCTTTGCAGACCAAGAACAAAACGTTAACAAAAACGAACATACTCATATAGCTGGAGAACACCACCGCATTTGAACTGATTTTCTTACCCCTTCATTGGCAGCAGAAAACGTAAAACCATTTTTTTTCTCTTCAGGATAGGAAGAATCATCCGCATCGAACACACTGCACAACCATAATATAGTGAGTGGGATTCAACTCTCTGTACTATCAACTCAAAAATACAGTGGGAAGATATGGAAATAGCAAGAAATGCGTAAATCGAATGATTGATCCTTCAGCAACATAGAGCACATTCAAAAAGAATCGACGGGTTTGACGAACCTGTCATTCAGTCCTCCCGTTTTTCGAACGACCGGGATACTACCATACCGCATTGCAATCATCTACAGAGACACGGTTCGAGTATACTATCAGTACTACTCTCCTGGAATTTAGATAGAACAAGGCACTTCCCACTACTTCCAAAAGTAGGGATTGCAGTTACTCAACGGCCAAGGAATTAAGTCCTTAAGCGAAGCACAAAATTGAGCAGGGTTTACTTAATCACCTGAGTAAGGCCACAGGGTTCAAAAATGGATGGAATTACGAACATATCCGATGCAGCGTATATTGAATGTGAAAGAGCCTCATCATATTTCAAAACAAGGCGAATATGAGGGTGCTGATCAAAATCCCGGGCTATACCTTCGAACTCACGCTGCAACACAAAGACAAAATCTTAAATTCATCTCATCAAATCATGCGAGTCAAGAAAAATATTCCTCAGTTTCCGTGCATAGAGAAAACGAAAATGAGTAGAACTCTTTGAAGTTACCTGAATCGATGGAACGGGACTCGAACCTAACAAAATGAACTGTCCACCACATTCCAACGTGCGATAGATTGCGTGTCGAATCAAATGCACTCCTTTCTGTGGTACAAGACGAGTTATGCAGCCAACCTGGACATCGCAAAGTTCTCCGCCGTTAAATTGCAGAAAATACACTAGTGGCACAACAAAAAAAAAATCAGGAAGTAGCTACTTCTCTTATGAGTACGATGCTATTTTCTCACCTGGTCTAGCACGACACCGCAGTGCCTCCACTTCTTCCAAACAAGAATAATTAATCAAAGAGAGATTTTAAGATGTGCACACTTTCTGTGACTAGAAAGTAGTTCCTGGAAAAACTAGGAAGCTCTATAAAACCGTAAACTAGGAGTGAACAGCTTGCCGTCTCTAGGGTTTGTCAAAGCGTATGGAATATGACATTCAGCAACTTGAATTCCCATCCTAGATGGAGCTTACCAGGGGCCTGTCATCATCACCCTCTGAGGGTGCTAGTCCCAACCGAGTTCTCAATGCAGCTTTGTTAGCGTACTTTCCATTCAAATCATCAGCACTGAACTGGAACTCGAGTAGCGGATCTGTTGCTGGATTCCATGATTCGTTGTCAATGCCGTTTAGCACCCCTAAAAACTTTTTGGAGTGTTGAGCTAGTGTAAGATGCAATCCGCGCCCTCCCTACGCACAATCAGGGGGAAACAATATCGCGTGATGGTACCTTTGACCCTGGGTGTGAGACCGTATCACGCCCAGGTAATAATGACGAAACAGAAAGAAATGTGCACTAAAAACTCTTGACTGTGCGTATGGATTTTCCTAACTCTCCTAGATCGTGGCACACGGCGTAGGAGGGACAAAATTTAGGTCTCGGAAACCAAATTCGGTGTTTGAAGCACTTAGAGTAGTACATGTATCAAAGTATGACTTAGAGATGTGCCCGCCGTACGAACCCTTGCCAAGTTCGTTCGACTTTCTTTTCGAAGTCCACTACGGCCATTTTAACGGTGGACCATTAAACCTATAAGCAGAAAGTGTGGTGCCTCTGTGTACCTCGGGAGCTCGCACTTCCTGGGCATATGTTGGAGAGACTGTTGTCACCACGTTCGAGAAGACAATACCTCCCTGTTCGAAAGAAAGTTTCGCTGATGTTAGATATAACGCGGACTAAAGGAAAGACAAAATATAGCTGGAAATATGCCGCCGGCCAATGAAGTTGTTGAACTTCGTATGCGATAATCTCTTTCTTAGAAGGATGCACATCTAGTACTCAGTCAGATTAGATATAGATATAGAGAAAGCCTGCACATACTTTAAGAAGATTCACTCGATCGTGTGCAAAATTGTCTTGCATCCTGTCTGGTCGATGTAATTGCTGGACGTTGAGGCCACAAGATGCAAGTGCTCCAGGGGCATCGACGCCTTGATATTCAAAATTATGACAAGTGAACGCCAACCGCGCAGAGTCCAGCCCTTGAGAGACGTAGATATCCCAATACAATGGTGCCTGTAGGAGGAGGATGAATCAAATTCATCGTAGAGGTAGATTATCATAAGTGACAACTTCAAAAAACTTATTGGCGTGTAACTTCGCAAACTTCCCTACATTCCGCATACCCTGAAATGAAGAAGAGCTAAAGTTGATTGCAAAAATGCTCAGCTTTCTGCTTACTACGAAATCCAGCTCAAAAACACACAAAGAGTTCATGATAGAGATCCTACTTAATTTGGCAGGAGGAGCACTGATATGTACTGTCAAAAACGCAAATACATTTGATCCAGAACATTAAAAGAAAGCTCTAACTCATCAGACAACAGGGCAATGCCGAAGAGTACAAGAAAACCCTCTGCACCTACGAGTATAACATGACCACAAGTGGAATAAGCAAGAATACAGGAAGTACTCAACAGGACAGACGGGTTCAAGAGAACTCGGTTCTTCAACATGCATACGATCAGACTCTATGAGCGTATCAGATTCCAATGAAATATAGCTGCCTCAGCAACTGTCCCCCCTGCTTATGGTAAGCATTCTACCCGGAACTCAATATTATATGGACACGATAAAGAAATGAAGGGATACTGAGACGGATACCACTGCTGCCGTCTGCCAATCGTGAGTGTGAATCATGTCGGGCTTTTTGCCCGACTGAAGCAAAAATTCAAGCGCCGCACGACAAAAATAGGTGAATCGTTTGAAGTCATCGTTCTCTCCATAAAACTGTCCCCTCCAGAAAAACTTTGCAGGGTGATGGGGTTCGATGAAGTAAACGGGAAGACCTGAAAGTTCATCCTGGCCAGGTCAGACTTAACGTAATTCAAACCCAGAAGAATTTTTTCGTCTTCAAGATTCATCATAGGTAGATAGAAGTGCTGTAAAACGGATTATCAGGCTCACATTTTGAAAAGAAAGTCTATATATTCTCATCCAAATGGAATTTGAAGCACGCAGAGAAGGGTTTGCTAGGTTCTTGAGACTATTAGATAGGTAAAGAACTAAAGCTTGAGTAGACACACCTTCGACGATACCAAGCCATATTTTATTTTTGTGCGTTTGACCATCAAAGTAAGAGTAAAGCTCAACGTCCAAAACCTACACCCAATAAGTTCGAAGTGAGCATCACCAGCATCCAGACCCAACACAAAAACATCAAGCGTAGTCAACGTATACCACCCTAACATTAGAACAAAATTTGAAGTATAGAGCTCCAGACCTCGGTAAAGGTTCTCGGGTCCCTGATTCGAGCGAGCACCGCAAAGATCAGAACTCGGAGAAAGTACAGATAAGATAGTACATCATCAACCTCGGGGGCTTAGCATGCAATAGACCGAAGCAACTCAGATCTAGGTGGTATGTCTCATTCCATTTAGTATTTTTCGTACAAAAATACTTCATGGAATGAAGCATGAAGACAATGACAGAAAACTGAGAACTCTCATGTATGAACTGAAATGAAATGGTAAGTGAATAAAAGACAAATGAATGCGTAAGTGGAGGAACAAAAGGAGTAGAGAACGGTGGAATATGGTAGACTCGGCTGCTTCATCAGTGGATACCAAAGTGCATAGGTTTCTGCAGTGGACCCTGAGGGGGCTAAGGATAACTCGAAGCCCAACAAGCCAAGGAGAAAACGAACAGAACAGCAAATCAAAAACAACATCCCAGAGAACTGAGAGAGTCTCGTTCGACTGGAAACTCGACTGGAAACAATCGTAAATGAAGAACTAGCAAACTTAAGCATAAAGCAGAAACTAAGTATCATTCCAGTGTAAATAGCATTCAGAAAAACCGAGAGCAATGTAACCATCATATACAGAGCAGCGAGGAAATCGATTAGTCCTTGTAACTCGATTACAGAACATATATAACAAATAGATCTTCGAGAAGAAAAGGAAAAGAAAAGTAAAAGGCCGAACTAATCCAAAAGAAGGGCTTGTGAAAAAGCTAAGAGAAAGTACAGAGACTAAAAAGATAGAAGTATAGAAAGAGACTAAGGTCGAATGATGCAATAAGTGAATTAGAAAAGAATGCTCTTGAGCTCTGAATAATCCACAGTTGCAGGGTTGCCACCAAGCAAGTGCCTTCAATTAGGCAAAAAAAGACGAACCGATAACCAGTGTAACAACAAAAGAACAAGAAGCAAATGGTTACTAAATGCAAAACTTGTGATTGCAGTTTAAAAGTCTTCAGACGACCACCGTATTGTTAGAAAAGGAGGCCGCTATTTCATTCAGTGGAAAGAAAAATATTAGATTTGAAATCAGAGAAATGAAAACAATGCGGGAGAATGAGAGGACAACAAACTGAACCTTTAAATTCTTAATGCGACTGTAGTCCATGCAGTCGTACTTTGGAAGTATGATCTCCACAAGATGCCCTTTCTTTTGAAGAGCTCTTCCCAACCCGGTAACGACGTCTCCTAATCCCCCAACCTAATAACAAATACAAGCATAAAACTCATTATCATGGCAAAAATTTCTACAAACTTAGACTATCATACGGATCTCAGCCCACAACACTCGAAGGTGTAAACTCGACATCTAGCGTAGTTCCTCGTCTTATACCTCATCATTAAAAAATAAGGGAAGGAGATATTGACTCACCTTGGCAACGGGTGCCATTTCCGCGGCTATGTGCACCACATGATACCCAGGCCTGCGGCAGATACGGGTTCAAAGTCGCCCTCAGAAAACTGATACGTGTTCAACCACGATGATCTAAATACAAGTGTAACAGGCAGCTTCCTCTACTCTTCTGATCTGTGGAAATATTAATATTTCAAAGTTCAAAGTAAGAACATACTGTGCCTACTTAAACTTCATTTCAACTAAGATACGATTATCTGTACAATATGCACTATGAAGGTTTAAGACCGGCAGAGTGCACAAGAAGATTACTGGGCAGAATCACGGCAGCAAAAGCAGACACTGTCACTGCATGACCTAAGTTTCTTACATTTCTGTATCTCACACTCACGGTTAGATATGGCAGTTATCAGTAGATGAATATTCACGAATTATCCCATTTCGTGGAGAACGCGAAATATTGAATACAGAATAATTTTAGAGGCTTTGCGGGTACGCTAAATCAATATGTATATTCACATGAACTCCGTGTGAGATTGTGTAAAAAGGGTATTCATAATCCCTTCAGCGGTAAATTGAACTAATAATCTTCATGTTAGAATTAGTTGTCCAAGATTCCCGACTTTCTGCGGACCTTTACTGGTGGAAAATTCTGAATCTTACTTCTTCTTCAGTTTGGTGAGCTCCGTCAAACCTGCGGCAACGTCCGCATCTTTTTCATTTTGCACAGCAACATATGCATCCCTGATACGGGCCTCTCGTCGCCATGCCATAATCCTCAATTCAAGACCATCATCGAGAGAAAGTTGTTTCCCAAGCATCAGTGCATCAATGCGGAGAAGCAGATTGCTCCAAAAGTCCCATGGCATCTCTCCAACTGGAACTTGAGCAATACCCAGCCCACTATCTGCCTTCAAACCTTCCAAACTTGATTGAAAGGCCTCCACTTCATCTTGATATAACTCTAGTTGTTGACGAATCTCTGTATCTGATTCCAAAATCCTCTGTTGTAGTATTTGCACCTGTTCTCGCAATGCAGCGTTCTCAGCCTGTACCATATTCAGAGCTAGTTGGTCCTCCTCCGCACTCTTCATTGACTCTTGAAGTGCTTGAAGTTGCTTTCGTAAAAGATCAGTTTCTGTCACCAATTGAGGTGTGACAACGCTGCCATCAGATGTTTCTTCCAGTTCCGCTTTTAATCGAACTAATTCTGCCTGTAGAGCCGCTTCACGGGCTTTAAGACGTGCATTCTCAATTTCGTTCTCTTCAACTTCAGCCAGTTTCAGCTCCAAGCAATGTGCGTACTCTTGGATAGTCTGCTTTTCGCCTTCAAGCTGTTGTACGACCTCCTCCTTCACGTTCAAATCTGCCACACATTTTCTGAGGTTCTTGACTTCTTCCTCATAAGCCTCGATCTGGCTCTTCAAAACCTTTACTTCACTTCCTGCGGCACTGGAAGCTTCTAGACGTGCAGCCAGATTCTGAGCTTGCTGTTGAAGAGTTACATACTCAGCCTTTAGCTGAAGTGCTGCTTTTGCTTCATGCTCTTTTTCGTCTAACCGAGCCTGGAGCGAATTCAATTCTCCTTCCAAAAATTTGTTCTTCTCTTTGGCTTGGTCTCCTAGCTTGGCTTTGGCATCGGCCTCTGCAAGACGGGCACTCAATACATGCACTTGACCTTGCAGATCATCTTTGACACTGCGAACGTTTTCTAGCTCCTCAAGAGCACGTGCTCGCACCTGGTTGAGAAGTATAATGTCTGTGGAAAGAAAAGATATCAAGAACCCTTAGCCCAAACGACAAAGTCTCGAACAACCCCACAGTATGCTCACCAAACAGGACACCAAAGGAAAACACAGTTATGTTCGTTATCTGTAGCTTACGACCACGGCCAGAACGGACCCACAAGATCGCAAGCCGAACACTATTCCGCTTGATAATCTAAAGCTCCTAACCACGATAGAAAATCGAGTCAGATTGTGAGCTTGCTACCACCTGCGAACTGTGGAAATTACACTTCACTTAACGAATCCTTGTCCTTATAGTTCCAATATTTCTCCGCTATATTTCCTACTAGAAGTTCTGCTAGCAGACACATCGTCATGATCCTTCAGAGCACTAACGTATTACTATCAAAAGAACTTACTCTTTTCGGCTTCTTTGATCATGAGCATCAGATCATTGACGCTAACACCAGATGGACCTCCTTCCTCATTTGAGCTGCCTCGATTCGGCTGCAGGACACAAATTTTCACAGACCGATCATGATAAAAAGTTAACAAGTCTGATGTGCAATTGGAGACCGAGAAGTCTATTGACTGTATATGTCTCCAACCAACAGACTGTTCAACCCGCTGATTCAGAGTAAAACGTGGTTGACAGTCCAATGCAGCAACCATCCTGGAGTCGGCCAGAACTAACAAATGTGGACAGCGAATGAATAATAGTAAAGAAGGCAAACGAGGGACCTAGTCAGAGTACCAAAGACACTTTGGAGGTCTTCATATCTTCCTTCTCCTTTACCGGTTGTGAGATCTCGATTTTCGTGTCTGCTCGGCCCACCAACGCCTCACTCTCTGGTGCCTGGTTCACCTGATCAGGAGATAATAGCGATTCTATTTGGGCGGTGGCCGTCCCAGCTCCGTTTCCTTCAGCTCCGCGCGGAAGGTTAACGTCTGGAGATGCGGAAGAACTTTTTCCAGCTTGAAATTCTCTAACGTCGTCAGCAGAGTGACTGTCCCCATCCAAAGGTTGCCGGTCCCTGATGTTCTTCTTTGCTTGAGCTTTTCTTGAGCTTGCACTGCGACTTCCCCCGTTGCAACGACACAACAATAAATGACTTGTACCTCGCTGAACCAGAAAGAGAAAAATATATACAAAAATTTTAACAGAAAGAAATGCAAAAACGAGAAAGTCAGTGAAGGGGCGACTTCACACACAACGGGCGTGAGATTGACGAGTAAATTTTCCAATGTTGTGACCCTCCCTCCTGCACCAGCAAATTCCTGGAGAGAAAGAGCGGAGGAGAAACCTACCTATTATTCTTTGTTCTCAACCTGCATGACGGTGAAAGCCGAGAGGGCAGAAAACTGCTACTATTAACCGCATGCACAAGCATCATGCTTCCAGCTCTCACATTCTCCCTCAAATTTGGCAATCTGCAATTGCTGCCCACCACTTCTAAGCTTGAGCGCACGGATTCATTCCGCATAATTCTTGGCCTGACTGTCCCAGGCCCCACACCTAACCGCGTTTGCACCACCTCAACCATGGTCCCTTCCTAAACAAATGAGGAGTTCGCGTCTCCAAAAATAAAATCGAACCTCAATCCAACAGCAGCTGATGGTTCTCCAGTGGTGAATTCGAGAGGAAAGAATACCACAAGTCCATTTGTAATTTCATCTACATTCTCCTTCGTCGTCTTCGACCATCCATTGTGACCATACAATGTCGTCGATGCTTTTCCACTGCACACCCTTTTTCCTCTGCTCTCTCCGTCTCCCTCTCTTTCTCCTCTCTTCTCGTCTCTTTTTCTGGGAGAGCCAAGTCAGATTTCACCGGTTCTCAAGGACGCGGACATCGGCAGGCAGGCAGTCTCCGAAGCACAGTAAAGCAGCACCCACACCTGACCTGACCTGCTGCGAGGATGCCCCTGCTCCTGCTCTCGGCCTCTGGCCTGTGGGAAGCTGTCACCACTTCGAGTACGCTCTGGCTGCCTTCGTCTGGTGCCAGCTCGGATCAGTCGGCTTGCTCGACTGTGTGAAACTTTCTGTACCTCATTCCTTCAGGAACCGATTTGTCCGCTCCACCTCTCCTCTTATCCAATTCCGGTGGTGGATTATCTTTTCTTTGACCTCCACCAGAAACTCGAATCGTTCCTCTCCACTGGCATCTGCACTCCCCTTGCGCGCTCTCCTGCCTCTCCCTCCCTCTCGCTTTCCCTTTCGACTTGTTTGTCCACAACGACATCCTGTTTCGGTGGTGGTGGGTGGCGGTGCTGGTGGCGGGCGATCGAAATTTCCCTCTCTCGCTTGCTTTTGCGCTTCCTGTGGCTTACTTTTACTCATTAACCGTTCCTCACTTCTTCTATTTTCACTACAAGGACATACGCCACTACACCACCGTTCTAGATGTATAGGCACCAAGAAGCTCTTGAGCGCGTGCATTACTATCTGTATAGACGAACCAGGAAGCCCCCAATAACATTGGCAGCAATCAAGAATTCATTTCTTTTCCGCTCTTCTAACTCACGCTCTTTTCCATTTCATGTCTTGTCCTCTCCTCTCCTCTAGTGCTCTTCTCCTCGCTTCGGCCCTCGGTATCAGTTTCTTGTCATGACCATGTTTGGGCGATTTGGATTTTTTTTGCCTCAGTTAACACAACATGTGTGATTACTTCTAACCCAATGAATGATAACAATGATTCAGGGAAGGTCAATCGAGAGAACCTTCGTATGAGTTCCCCGGTCTCAGTTCAATATGATGGGAGAAAGCTGCATGAAGTTCAGAAGACGTAGCCATGGCTGAGGCTGAGGAAAGGAGGGTGATGTAGTTTTATCGATTGGGATGGGGCACCCTGGTGATTTCTTTTTCGCACTCAAGAAAACTCTCTTTGCCTCTGAATAAATACAAGAATAATATGAAAGCAATAGGTTCGAGAGAAAAAAGAAAAATGCAACGACTTATTCAGAAGACACAAAGTGAAGAATAGCGAAATAAATACAAGAATAATATGAAAGCAATAGGTTCGAGAGAAAAAAGAAAAATGCAACGACTTATTCAGAAGACACAAAGTGAAGAATAGCGATCCATGTGTCAATATTGAGATATATATATATATATATATATATATATATCCATATATTCATTCGTAGAACATTGAACCCACATCATTATAATGACAGCCATATGAATTTGGCAGCTAGGAAATGTGGGTGTCGCGTAGGTGGCAGTGTCTACGAGTGGGTATAAGTGGGCTTCCCAAAATACTCACGCTTGACGACCAACTATGTTGATGGTTGGGCTCTACTTGCTTCATCTCCAAGTTCATCAACATTGGCTTGCATTTTCACCTTCCCGACTAGGTAGTCTAGGAGCCATAGATGATGAGGTATTTAGTGCCTCACACAATGTGAATGATTGAGAAAGTCTAACTTGTCAGCCAATCTACCTTCTTTGTGGATCCAACTACACGGACAATCCTCTAGACTCAATAAAATATGTTGCAATACGAGTCACATCAACTGCACATTGTTGTGCCACTACGCACATGTACTCTACAACATCTGCATCACATGATGTAGACGCAGACGTTGGGTTATAGTCATACTTGCTATCTTCTATCTTTGAGTACAAAGTGATAGCTTGAAATTTGTTTACACAATGTGAGTTGCAGGATTGCGCGGTTTGTCACTAAGTTAGAACAGTGATCATATAACTTTTGCTATTGGAAGTTTTCATTGATAAAACTTTTGAGATATTTTTTTGAAATTTAAAAATAATTGGAGTGAAGTATTGGGATGTGTGATGATTTTAGTACATACATTGTATCACAATGTATGATTAAAGAATTATTCCAAGAGATCTCGAGAAGAAAAACATAAAGAAATTTTTTTGAGAGCACAACTAGATTGTAAAACAATTATATGTGAAGTTTGGGCAAGAGTATATGGTCCAATTGCAGAATACCACGATCTTCTTATGTTGGAATTTTACCTATTGCAATAGACTCGAATGTGGATTGACGAGAGGAAAAAGAGAGAATAGCAGCTCATACAAGGATAAAAAAGGTTCTTCTATAACCAAGTGCTCAAACGTTCTTAGAGCAAAGCAATATCCATGCGACATAAGTGGTGAACTCAATGTGAATTCTGTGAGCTATATGAATTTTTCTAAATTCTCATGTTTATAGCATCATAAATTGTGATTTATGGTTAGTTGTTTCAAGTTTACAGTAATGTTTAGGTTGTAAGCTCAAGTTGTGGGTTGAACTTAAGATATAATGTTGCAAGTTCAAGTTTTGTTTGAACTTGAAATATTGACTTAGTTAGAAATCAAATTTGTAACGACTCTATAGTGATAACTTAGCTCATAATGTTGAATTTTATGCTATGTCAATGTAATCAATCTTGGTTAGCTATAGTTAATTTAGCCAAAGCGTAGGTTGGTCACTAGATCACAAAAAGACAAGATAGTGGTGTGCACCATCCAAAAAGCAAAAGGTAAATGACGAGGTGGCTATCATGCATTGGTGGATCGGATTGTGTGCTAGATGTCTTTTAGGAATTGATTAGGATAAGATAATGAAACATGCAACCTACGCATGTTAGCCATATGACATAGTTTGGATTTTGGACTTTTCTAGTCCTACAATATATAAAGCAAGGAGAGGTCTTGAGAAGACATCTCATCTTGGAAGTCATTCCGGAGTCATTGCCTTTAGTGTTACAATGGTATCAGAGCAGACTTATTGTTCCTATGAGTGTGGATCATCCCTCTTGGAAGAATAGTCTGGGTTGGTATAATTATTTGAGGAGAAAGTGTTTGTTAGAGGCTGGCAGTGGTCATTGAGCTGCAAGTAGTGGAAGAAGGTTATTGTGGGTGCAGGTTATGGATGGGAAATATAGAATAGTACCGAGATACCCATTTCTTGATACTTTTCATGTCAAACTATTATACATTGAGAGAGCAAGGCTGATTCTTTATTTGGTTTATCATTTTGGTGCCAACTTCATGGACCAATTGATGAGATCTCGAGATCTAATTATCTAACCTATAGTCACAAAGGATATTACTTGGGATCTCACAATATACATTTTAGTTTAGAGATGGATCTCAATAGACCACCACCGGTGAGATTCAACACACGATATGAAATCTATTGTGTATATCATCCTAAAGCTATATTTCGGAGCCTAGTTATTAGAAATTTTGGATAGGAGTATTACCAAGAGGTGATAGCATCACCTATTCCTTTTGTGTTGCCAATCTTGAGAAATTGGAGAGTGTTCATCTTAACCCTATACTAAGAGAGAGTGGACGGAGATGAATCATGGAGGACACTTTGAGAGAAATGATTCAAGAGTTGAGAGATTTGAGAAACGCATTTGAGCAAAGCCAAACTCAAGTACAAGAGTTAGCTCAAGAATTGACAGCAGTCAAAACGAGAGAAATGGAAAATGAGATAATGAGAGAAACTCAAATGGAGATAGAGACGTCACCATCAATGGTGAAGAGTGAAGAAACATTGAAAACCCGTTCTCTTGAAGCCCAAGCGGCACAACGAGTGAGAGAGCTATATCTTCAGACATACATGATCTTCAAGATGACAAAAGCTTGTAAGATAAACCCTTACTGAGGAAGTCGGACCATGGAAGTTTTGGAAGGTTGGATTGAGAGAATGGAGTATCATCTTGCTTTGTTCAATATCAACGATATTGAACGATTTAAATGAAAGCGTCTATTGGTTTCAGGGTTGGATGATGGAGCTTAATGAGTCAAGCCAACAAGTTACTTGGAGTGCAATGAAACGAGGTCTTCTTCAAAATTTTCAAGCAGTTGATCCCATAATCACGGCATAGATGAGGTTGTGAAAACTTGAACAGAAGTGAAGTGTGCATGAATACATTCAAGAATTTTGAGATCTTCGAATTCACAAACGAGATATGAGTGGAACTGAAGCCCTTGATTTATTCAAGAGAGGATTGAAGAAAAAGATTCAACATGAGGTGATTTGAGACAATCCAAGCAACTTGAAAGAGGCTATTGCTTGTGCACAACAAATGTCCAACGTCTACCACAACGGTGGAGAGGTATCAATTCCCACAAATCAATACTATGGACCAATGCATATGGAGTTGGGCAACATAAGGAGGAGAGAAGATTTCATTCCAAGGGGAGTGAACGCACAAGGAGGAGATCGTTGCAACTCGAATCCTCATCGAGAAGCAAATTCAAGAGGAGGAGACGGATTGGAGGGGAGATGAGAAATGAGGCAATGCTATAATTGTGAAAGATTTGGTCATATTTCCATGAATTGCCGAATCTAAGTTCTAGCAAGAGGAGCTAGACCTCCCTATTGACGAGCTCTCAACAATCTTGAAGGTGGAATACGAAGTGACCGATGGCAACCCATGAAACGATGAGCACCAGTAACCTTGCCTTGCGGCCTAAGTGGTTCAATGAAAAGGAGGAAAGGCGAGGGAAGGAAGCAAAAACATGAGGTAAATGATTTGAGAAAGAAGTAAATAAGTTTGATTGTGACAGATAGCGAGATAGGAGTAAAAGTGAGAGGATTGATTGATCCAGAAGCTACAGAAAATTTTCTATCTCGATCTATTGCTATAAAGTTGAGATTAGCTTTAGAGAAAAATGAGAGTGAAAAGGTAGAGTTGCCAAACGGGCAAACAGAGAGCATTGGGAGCATTCCTAGGAAACTGGAGTTGAAGATTGGGCAATATAAGGAATCGTTGGAGTGGAGAGTAATTCGATTAGCTCGTTATGATGTTATTTTGGGTATGCCTTGGATGGAAAAATATAATCCTGAGGTAGATTGGCAAAAGAAGATAGTAAAAACTATCAGTTGGAGGATCTTTGGAGATAGACTTAGATTGGAACAAAAAAACTTACCTCTATACGTGATAGGAAGAACCGCTATCAGTCACAAAGATGTATATTTTTTGGGCCTAATAAGAGATGTAAGGGCTCCAAAAGAGCAATCTTTTATACATGAGGAGTTAACTTGTATCTTGAACAAGTTTCAAAATGTTTTTCCAGATGATCTGCCTCCAGGTTTACCACCAAGAAGAAGAGTGGATCACAAGATAGAGATCTTATCATGAAGTTCTCCTCCTTATAAAAGTCCCTATCGACTTACACCAAATGAGCTGGAGGAATGGAAGGCACAATTGGAAGAGTTGTTGGAGAAAGGGTTTATCCAACCTAGTGTGTCATCATATGGAACTCCAGTGTTGTTTGTGAAGAAGAAGTATGGCTCCATGCACATGTGTATGGACTATCGTGCTCTAAATCAACAAACGGTGAAAAATAAGTATCCATTACCGTGAATGGATGACTTGTTTGATCAACTTCATGGAGCTAAGTATTTCACCAAACTTGATCTTAGAAGCGGATACAATCAAATCAGAGTGGCTGATGAAGATATACAAAAGAGAGCTTTTAGAACTAGATATGGGCATTTTGAATATCTAGTTATGCCATTTGGTTTAACCAATGCCCTTGTCACATTCATGGGACTGATGAATGATATTTTTCATAAATATCTAGATAAATCACTGATTGTGTTTTTAGATGATATCTTTATATTTAGCAAGTCCTTACAAGATCATGAGAAACATCTACGAGAGGTACTTCAAGTGTTGAGAGCAAATAAGTTGTATGCTAAGATGTCAAAATGTGAGTTTGGCAAAAGCAAAGTAGATTACTTAGACCATAGAGTTAGTACAGATGACATCCAAGTCATGAGTGACAAAGTGGAAGTCATTCAAAATTGGAGTGCTCCAGAGAATCAGACTCAACTACGTAATTTCTTGGGTTTAACTGGCTTCTATAGAAGGTTTGTGGAAGCTTTTGCTCGTATTGCTCAAGCTTTAACAAATCTCTTAGGCCAAGGGCAGAAATGACAATTGGGTAAAGCTCATGAGATTGCATTTCAGGCTTTGAAGGATGTGCTCTTACATGCACCAATCCTTAAATGGTATAAACCAGGTAGACCAACGAAACTTGCTACGGATGCATCAGGTGTGGCAGTTGAAGGAGTGTTACAACAAGAATGGAAAGATGGATGGCACCCAATTGCCTTCTTCTCATGGAAGCTTTTTCCGGCGGAGCAAAATTATCATACCACAGAGAGAGAGGAGTTAGTCATTGTGTTGGCTACTAAACATTGGAAGCACTATCTCGGAGATAAGGAGTTTGTGGTTGAGACACACCACAAACCTTTGGTTTATTTAGAAACTCAAAAGGATCTCTCAAAGCGGTAGATTCGTTGGGCTGAATGGCGACAACGTTTCCATATGAAGATGGTGTATGTGGAGGGGAAGAAGCAGCTTGCCAATGCATTGACACAAATGCCGTGCATTAATCACATCACGGAGGTGAAGATTCACTCTGAATGGTGGGAGAACCTGAATCGAGCTACCAAGGAGGATGAGGAGATTGCACAAGCCCTTCAGTAGGATAGAACATCTTTAGAACGGGGATTGACATTCTATAAGGGAAAGATTTGGATACCCTTAGATGTTGCTCTCCGTACAATAGTGTTAGAGGAGGCACATGATTCATCTATTGTTGGCCATGTAGGAGTGGAGAAGATCATTGACAGCGTCTAGAGGGTATAATTTTGGCCAAGACTAAGAGAGGATATCACCAGCTATGTTCAAAGTTGTGTGGCATGTCAACAAAATAAAGCTAGCAATGAGAAACCAGCAGGTCTACTACAACCTCTACCAACACCAACTAGAAGATGGGAGCATGTTAGTATGGACATTGTATGTAAGTTACCAATGACATCTACGGGTTATGATTTGATAGTTGTTTTTGTGGATAAATTGAGCAAGATGATCCATGTTAGGCACACAACAAAAACAGTTACTGCACCTGAACTTGCTCGAATTTATATGGATGCAGATTTTGCTCAACATGATTTAGCTACAGTTCTCATCACCGAATTTACTAGAATGTTTTTAAAAACCCTATTTGGGCTATTCAAAACAAAACTAGCCATGTTCACAGCTTATCATCCTCAAACAGATGGGCAAACTGAAAGAGCAAATACAACTATTGAAGACATGCCTTCAATATTAAGAAGGTTGGGATGCGCTTTTACACTTGATTGAGTTTGCTTATAATAACTCAATCAATGCATCCACAAAAGTAAGCCCTTTCTTCATGATGTATGGAGAACACCCCATCACACCATCTAGCTTGGTGAGTGTAGGTCACATGTAGAAACCATCAACCCAAGTTGAAGCGGTGAACAAGTGTATCAAGCAAAGCAAAAATTAGCCATTGCATAAAATCGGCAAAAATAGTATGCCGATGCTCATCAACGATGTGTAGAGTTTCAAAAAGGAAATCAGTTGTGATTGTCTACTACCAATTTGTCATTAATAGGGGTTCGAAAGTTAAGTCCACGGTTTATTGGACCTTTCTTGATTGTCCATCGGATTGGAGAAGTTGATTACAAGTTAGAGTTACCAACACACATGAAAATACATCCCGTTTTTCATGTGTCTCTCTTGCGGAAGTATACTCCAGGATCTCCTTCCTTTGGCAACCCACATCAACCTCCTCCTTTATCAACCATCATTGATAGTGTAGATGAATATGAGGTTGAAAGAATTCTCAAGAAACGGACAAGAGGTCAACGGAACCCAAAAGTGGAATACTAGTCCAATGGAAAGTTTATCCATTTTATGAAGCTACTTGGGAACCATTGGCAAGTCTTACAAATGTCAAGATACTTGTAGAGACTTTTGAGTCTTCTTGCAATGAGGACGTTGCGTCTTAAATGGGAGGAGGTTTGTAACCAATCTTGATTAGCTATAGTT
This sequence comes from Marchantia paleacea, assembly GCA_014180765.2. Classification (NCBI taxonomy): domain Eukaryota; kingdom Viridiplantae; phylum Streptophyta; class Marchantiopsida; order Marchantiales; family Marchantiaceae; genus Marchantia; species Marchantia paleacea. The sequence goes on from MUAA02000016.1 coordinate 436,447, forward strand.
AGTTTAGCCAAAGCGTAGGTTGGTCACTAGATCACAAAAAGACAAGATAGTGGTGTGCACTATCCAAAAAGCAAAAGGTAAATGACGAGGTGGCTATCATGCATTGGTGGATCGGATTGTGTGCTAGACGTCTTTTAGGAATTGGTTAGGATAAGATAACGAAATATGCAACCTACACATGTTAGCCATGTGACATAGTTTGGATTTTGGACTTTTCTAGTCCTACAGTATATAAAGCAAGGAGAGGTCTTCAGAAGACATCTCATCTTGTAAGTCATTCCGGAGTCATTGACTTCAATGTTACAGTCAAATGTGAAATGATGACAAGTGTCTGTTGTGGGTGAGTTGGGAGAATCTAAGTATGGAGGATTATTGTTTGCTTCTTGTATTTGGATCCACTCCATATTGGCTTTATGTATGTGCGCCATGTTCGGTTTATATGGATGTCTTATTCTATAGGAGTGCTCTGGACTTGATCACCGGTTATCACTCTAGTGTGTGTTGTGTATTTCTCTTGTGAGAAAAGAGAAGTCATGGTCAGTTCTCCTAAGAATGCTTGAGATGATGGCAAGTTAGGTTGTCCCATCTGTTAGTCATATATCACAGGGCTCTAGGTTTAGATCAATTTAGATAGAGGCAAAAGGTTGGATACTTGATGGATTGATGGGATCAACTATCAAGACTACTTCATATTAGCAACAAGCTAAGTGGTTGTTCTTGGTCACAAAGAAGATTACAATGAGTAGGAAGTGGTCGAGCAGAGTAGGCGAGGTACCTAAAAGGCAGCTTGATTTGACAACAACAGAGATATTTCAAGCGTTCACGCTTTTTCTACAACACCAACAATTGCATGATCAAAGGAAAAATTTAGCCACAATGGCATTCCAAACTGTGGTTGGAAAGATGGATCAATTTAATGGGAGAGATGTCTCAAACTACTTGAGGTATTACTTTATAAACCATGTACCGGAAAGAGAGATGGTAGAAAATTTTTGTCTTGCTGCCATGCCGTAGATAAGAGACCATAAGAGATCCCTACAAGAATAATTTGGAGAAAGTTGGGAAACACATTCCGGTGCATTGAGGGAAGAATACTTCTTAGAAGATTCTGATAAAATCATCAAGAAGTAGTTCATGGAATGGGTTGAAAGGCCCCATAAGAAGTTTTATGCAAATGAGCTTCTTAGAAAGTTTAAAAAATAATTCTCACAATTGTCTTGAGTGGAGAAAATCACTTTAGATTCCAACAAAACTAAATTGTTTTTTTGAGTTGCATAAGAAGCTAGAAATACTTCTAGAAGACAAGAATTGTGAACCCATACAATTATAATGATGGCCACATGAATTTGATGGACAAAGTGTGTGCTTCCGTGCGGTGTTAGTTTGAGTCGGCATAGGTGGGCTTTCCACAATAATAGGCATAATAAGTTCCCTAAAAACTTATAAATAAATTTGCTCCTAATTTTCACATTAGTAAATTCATGGTCCATAGCCGCCACTTATACTTTCTAAGGGCATTATGATAAACTATTTAGCACTTTACCCTTGGTGCAGATTCCGTTTCAATGTAGTATGCATAAAAGTATAGAAAATTAAAAATGTCAACGTTAATAATTTTTTCAAGATATTCCTTTAAATATATCCGTACATTTCTTATTTCCCAAACACACTAGGTTTTTTTGACTGATTATAAATTTTACGGGCAAGTGTATTACCGAAAATAGTTATAATCTAAATGTCGGGATGAACGTTTTTACTCTATGGAAATATATATTTCGCAGTATCAAATATGAAAAATCAAATATGGCCGTGAAAAGACAATATCTCCTAAGTTAAAACGTCCCAATATAAAAATAATTAATATTCCAGAAGTATGCAGTTCATAAACGTTTTGAGTACTATAAACGTTCATCAACGATTTGAGCACGGGATAGTTTTATTCCTTGCCAGCAATCCAATGTCTTTCGTATTATTGAGGCTTTCAAAGTGGAGCTCTCACCTCCTGCTTGCGAGCTGATTTGGATAGATATCTCACTGACGTAAGCCACAAACGGCTTCAAATTAACGGGAATTGGGCTTTTCCCACAAATATTTGTGAAAGAAGTCTCCTGAAATCCACTAATTGCACTTCGTTAATTCATATGAAATCCAAAATCTGTCAATGTGTGGCCTGTAAAACTTTTGTAAGGTGAAACAAGAAAAATTCTCGCCAATTAGATGGCACCAAACCTGCGGTAAGTTTTATATATCTATTTATATATACAATGTGAACTAAGATTCTACATGAATGATCACTTAAAAATAGGGGGTAGGTTTTAGAAAACCCTTAGATATCTCTCTTAACGCCAATACCAATTTTCCAATTGCAGTAAAAGTTTAAGTGCTTATTTTTTAAAACCCTAAAGTCAATCAACCTCACATCATGGATAATGATTGAGGTGATTATTAATTCACGACTTCGAGAGTGACTCTCAAAATACTAATATTTTTTTGCCATGGTTATTCAGATATAAAAGGTATATTCAATCATATTTTCGAATTGAATGGACGTATCTTTGCAAATGCTCATTGCAAATATCATCGATAACCTTTGTCTGATTAGTTCCATTGATTTGAGGTTATTCAATCATAATCAATCTCTAATCAAAATAAGTTTAAATAATCATGATCAATTTCTAACTTGCATTCTTGTTGAATGCTGAAAAATGTCACAATCTGATTGATTCAGATATGAATCTAATTTCAATAATCCAAAAAAAAATTCAGTTTTTTTGACAAAAAATTATTATTCTTTTAAATTTAATATTATAATTTCATTTCAAGCACTAAATCGATTGTATTTATTTGCATGGGTGCAATATTTATACAAATATTTATATTTTTCAATGTAATATATATATTTTACATAAATTTTAAAATTATTCTTTATTTCATTTTTTTAACTTAGGTTCATGAGAATCTTTTATTTTAACCAATAAATATTTATTTTTATTTCACGTTTCATAATATTTTATAATCAGATTTATGAATGATAATAAAATTTCCTAAAATAATAATTAATTATAAGAATAATAATTATTTTTTGATATTTTAAAAATTTTACTCGTTTAAATATTAAATCCAATACCACTAAAAAATATGTAGATTTAAAGTTAGTCTCTTAATAAAATTTATATATCTTTTTTGGGTTTTATGCCATGTTTAAAGGGTCGTTCCTAGACATATAAAACAATTGAATCCTAAAGGATCCATTAAAGAGGTTTTTTTTAAACTTATGGTGGCTTAAAGATTTTATTCCTACACGAGGATCGTGAGAATATTGGTTAATATACGGTTTACATAAGGTGGGTATTTCTAAGGGTGGTCAAGATCCTTGTACTGATCAATAATGGGTTATGTTTAGAACACAGGAATCATAAAGTAGACTCGAATCATCCTTAGGTATTATAATATTATTACATAAGATTTATATCTTCATTCTAATATTTTTCTATAATGGGGTATTTTATGTTATTTTATCTAGAAGTTTTGAAAATATACACGTACATGAATTTTCATTATTAACAGAAATATTTTCATTTTTAATTATCTGCTAAAAATTCAAGTAACAAATTTAGCCACCACAAACATTATTTTTTTGACTGTATCACTTGGAATGTATGTTCAAAGAATTAATTTGATAAAGATAATAATATCTTCGTCCGGTAAAGACTTGTGATTATAAAAAATTTGGAGATGAAACCAAAAACTTAGTTTTTATAATAAAATTATATGAAAAAATTCATGAAATCATGAGACAACATATCACCTTTGTGAAGATTTAAAAAATCATAAGAATATGTATACCCTTTCAATGAAAAAAAAATGTATAAATGAAAACTAACATTGTAACAGAAAACTGGGTTTGGCTAAAGTTAAATTGGGTTACATGATAACCAGATTCTAGTTTTGCTCGCCGGGGAATGCAGTAAATTCCAAAATCCCGGCACCCACCAAAGAGGAATGAACTTTGGGGCAGAGAAATGATGATCGGCTAAAAGGTTCCAGAGATAATTGATCAAAAGAATGCCATTGGATGAACAAAATGAAAAAACAACAATATTAAACCATATACTATTCCAAGTCTCGAAACGAGATTATTCGTAGACGAAAGTGAAGTGAATAAAAAATGAGACCCAGTCGAACCAAACATCGGGAGATTTAGCATTGCAGAACTCGGAGATCAAAGTTCGACTATTTCTGCAATTCCTTATACGTATCCAAACCCAATACTCCAAAAGAACTGCTCGGTATGTGACTGTTGTCTATCTATGTGGCATCATGTCGACGAAGAATAGTGTCAGCAGTCCAAAGTAGACAAGTGAAAGAATGAGAAGTACATGTGATCGAGTTGACGAGTCAAGCTTTGGAACAAATCAGTATCTCATTTAGATGGCCAAACCTGTCTTGGGGTTTATTGCTCGTCAGAGACGATCCAAACAAATCCTATTCGATAACTATCTGCAAACTTTCCAGACAAAGTATATTTTAGTGGTATCTCTGGCCATGTGTATAAATTAGAAACTTTTACTGCCTCGACGACTAATTATAAAGTCACTCTCTTTTTCTCTCATCCCTTCTCTCTCTCTCTCTCTCTTTTGGATGTTGTAGAATGCATTAGAGAAATGTAAGTGTGCGATACGACTACAGACAAGCTGTGGGATAACTGTCAAGTGTATGTATTATGTGGTTCATGTGATAGAAGCATCTCGAGTATTTGTAATTATTGTACGCTTGAAATCAACTGTACTAGCGGAATATAATTTGTTTGATACGTTCACGACTGCTCTTGTTTGTTATTTCCATTTTCGTCTCAATTGCACTGGAAGACAAGTCTGCACTCGTCAACTTTGAAATTTAAAACTGCCATCCTCTCTGTGCTTTACGACAATCGTACTTCAGTTTCATGAATATGGTTAGCGATGCATCTCGAAACCATACATTGGCTGAAGAGTTAATTATCCTGGAAAGATTGTTGTTATTGCTAGATTCAACGGTCAACACTTACAAAAGGCATGCACAAAAGTTCCACATCTTGGGGGAATTAGGAAAGTATTAGAGTTCTAGTCACGATTCGGAGGAAACCAGTATGTCGCATCCCGTTCAAAGGAGCACACATCGTACTCGCACCATTCAATCGGAGAGTGCAGGTGGCACTTCATAAGCCTGAAGACTTAGCACTCACTTACGTACGGTTTCTGCATCTTATTTCATCTTACGCATCTTATTCATGAAATCACTGCATGCAAACATACAGGCCATTCTTTGTTCTATCTCTTTAAGATTCACGTGTTATTCTACCCCAGTTCCATGCCTAGAGCTTGTAGTTCAGAGATCATATTTCAAGTTGTGTTCATCTGTCACGGTGACCATGGCGCTCGTAGAAAGAAGATTTGCTCTAGTACCCGATTGTTCATATTTTGAGTAGCTGTTTGTCGAGTTGAAATCAGCTTAAGGCGCTCGTCGCCCTTTTCCTCGTTAGAATCGAAACTTTAAAAGCAGGTCTACCGTATTGCTTGCTCGCTTCTACAGTATTATGTAATGATCAGATCCAGTTGGAGAATGAAGTGCAGTACATTGCAAAGTATTACATATTACCTACAGTGCTGCTGCTGCTGTGAAGTTGTCCTCGCCATTATGTTCAACTGGATGGATCCAATACTTTCTCCCCATGCCAAAATTTAGTTCTTGTCTACATGAAAGAAAGCTCACTAAGGGAGCCCACCAGTCCAAGGTTGAATTCTTCACCTTCTTCATCTTACCCCTTTGGATTCATCCCTGTACGACTTGATGGGGTCTTGCCATCCCATGCTATATTACTTGGTGTCCCTTACTCCACTTCGTCACCTGCAAAGTCGAGAGTCAGTCTTACCAATTGTTGCCTCTTTCTTCCGGTTTGGGTTTCTTCTCACACGATGCTTCCTCATGCCTCTTCCTGCTAGTTGCAGTAACTTTCTTTAGATGATTTGATGGAGAGACAAATAACCGATGATTTGCAGAATCAGATCGCCATATCAATTTCTTACGATTAGTCTCAACCGCAGTTTACAGGTCCGACTCTTGGAAAATGGCGAGGGCTATACCGCATTGCATATGAAGTCAGTAAATTTCCTGTAGTACAACGTTAATAATAGACATCTGCATGCATCTACATGGTGTTCAGTGTTTAGTACATGTTTTCCAATATTAGCTTAGTACGTGCTGAATGACAATTGTCATAGTGAACATGCTCCCGATCTGCATTTGTAGCTCGGCAATGGCCATGCAGAGCTCAGTCTAGTATCAACCAAGACTGGCCTCAGCGGCTACGTGTAACCTCCCTGAATGTGTATCATGTTTCTTCAACTCATAAGCCTTCATGCTCAAAACGGTCAAAACAAGAAGACTAGGAACACAACTCCTGGCTCCCAAACCGTCAAGTTCAACTTGTCCCCATCATACGCATTGCCAGGTTCCCATGGTGCGATACAGAGAGCCAATTAAGAAGGTCCTAAAGGGCTTCACTCTCGTTACGCCAAGCTTTTGCGTGCAGAAACCCTGAGGACTCGAGAGCTGATGATGTCAACGTACAGAGATCATGATCCGATAAAAACTTTTAGCTGCGAAGATCCAGGCGTGAGAGACTTGATACAATTCGTCGTCAATTCACTGTTGCAGTGATTTCCCAGTAGTTATGCGTCGGCATCCTGATTAATGGTGGCAAATTACACCAACATCAGTAGACAATTCATGTGATCAGCAGCTTCAATCGTCATATTTGGACTTGGTGACTCGACTGATACCTTTACATGCACTTGGGAACAGAACCTTGAACAATGAATTAGACCCAGGCCCGGCCCGGTTCGTCTTTACCAGCTCTAGAGCATATTTCTATTATGCTTGTCGACTATGAATAGGTGGATTTAATTTAATCAAGACTTTACAAGGTAGAACGTCCTTAGAAAATGATCTAATTAGCACTCAGGATCGAGCCCATCCATGCTCGTGTTAAACTCGTGAAACTGCTGCATCAATGAAGAGGCCTGATCTCGACAAGTTTATGCTTCCACATTCATGTCCGATCGCTAGAATGATGCGCGACAGCGCTAGGGTCACAAGAACTGGAAGAAGTACTTACATTGTCATTATTATTTATTGCTAAGTTGGTCCTCATGACAATTCAATGTAAGTTTCCACGTGTATAAACTAAGCAAGCATTTAAACGTTTCAGTTGCTGAAGTCAATTACAGAAAGAATGACTACACCGACCTGAACATCATCGATCCATCGACATGGCGACCAACCGACCGACCGATCGATCAGTTCAGGTCAGATCAGTTTTACGTCGTCACGGTCCTAGTTACACAGAACGCACCCGAAGTTTAAGTTTATGAGTCAGAATGACGATCAGGATGATGACGATGGTGCATCTACCTTCCAAATGGAAGTGAACATTGCGGGCTGATGCTTCCAGGTCAGATAAAGGCCTTGGTTGGGCGTAACGATGAGACCCCACGAGCCCTCTTTATAGTAATCGTATCTTTTCAAGAGCGCTCGCACATCGTCCACCACGTCGTCGCTGAGGGGGACGGGCGTGAACCCCAGGCCGTGGAAGCGCTCGCTCCACTGGCTGCCCTTCTCCAACCTCTCGAACTCGCAGTCGTCGTCCTCCTCCTCGCAGGCCAGCAGCTTCACCAGATTTCGAGCGCACTTCCTCTCGAGCATCAGCCTCTCGTTACAGGCCCGCGGAAAGCCCTCGTCCAGGGACTGGAAGAATAGCGAGTAGTACCTCAGGGCCTCGGAGAAGCTCGTGAGGAAGTCCGTAGGCGACACCAGGTCGGCCTCCGCCTCCACCAGCGTGACGAGCTTCGGGTTCATGCTGGCGATGGTGCTTACGATGGAGTTCCGCGGGCCGGGGCTGGGCACTCTGTGCAGCGCGTGGTTGCAGTTCACCACCAGCGCCTCGTCGGCCTTCAAATCCAAATCCTCCGCGCGCAGCTTGGCCAGCTCCGGCTGGTGCACGACTTTGAACTGGAACGGGACGCCCATGAGCCGCGCGAATTTCTCCAGCCGCTGGCCGATCTCCTTCATCACCTTGCTGGCCGACGCCTCCTTGGCCAGCAGGATGGTGGTCAGGCGCAGCTGCGGGGCGCCGTCGGGCCGCGTGGCCAGCGACTCGAGAAGCGTCGGCCACTGCGTGCACAATGTGTGGCTCATGTCCACAATGTGCACCTTCATGTCGCCCTCCAGCGCTTCCAGGATGGCGCCGTTGGCCGCGACATGCCCGAAATTCGTCCACGGACTCGCTTCCTGGAACTTGAGAATCATCTTGCGCTGCGAGTCGAAGTGAATGCTCCTCTCCGCTGCCGCCGACAGGATTTGGTGGCATCGTTGCCCGGTGCCCGTGATCTTGCAGAACAGGCCCTGCAGGAAATACGAAGCCAGCCTCTGCTCGGCATCGCCGTACGGCGACGCCAGCTCGTTCAGGATCCACATTAGACGCTGAATGCGCGGCATGGCGTTGGACAGAACGGCTCGAGCGCATTCCGTCAGCAGATCCGGTGCCCATCGACTGGCGGAAGCAGCAGCGGCTGCGTCTGCCGAGCTGCCCAGCGGCGAAAGATTGGCGATCTCGGCCAGCAGTTTGCCGTCGAGCTCCAGCTTACTCGTGGCGACAGTCAGCTTTTCTATGGGCGGATTTGCTTGCGGAACTCCGCTGTTGTGACTGTGACAATGACCGTCCACGGACATGGCGCTGTCTTGGCGACCGTCAATCGAGGACTTTCGCAAGTGCCTCTGATCCTTACCATAGATCTTTGTAGGGACCGGGACGGTTGTTGTGTAAGAGTTCAGAGGGGGGGAAACGCCGGCGCTGGCGTCGTCCGAGCTCGGACTTCCGGAGCTTTCGCTGGAATTCAAGCCCAGGCGCGCTTGATCGAGCGAAGTCAGCTCGCCCAGTCTGTACCCCACCGGCAGCGCTCGCTCTGTTGACAACATTGTCTTTGGATGAGATTTTTCCTCGCGCTCGAGGAGAGATGTGACAGTGAGAGTAAGAGTTGATGAACGCAAAGCAGTTGCAATAAAACAACAACGAGCGGGGTCCGAGCTCGAGGTTCGCACGAATAACAGTTGCCGTGGTCACATCCAGACTGAGTCTCGTGATTGGCTATGTCAGTCCATCGGCGGATAATCGGAGTTCGTCCATGGAAAATCTTGTCATCGCCCAGTGCGTAGTACATAGAAGTTAATAATCCTTGAAAATCAACAGCTGCTCGAGTATGTGGTGCAGCTAGCAGCACTCCGGCTTCTGATAATGAGCGGATAGAGCAGCGGCGGCGACAGTACCAGCAATTAGCCTCGGCTCTGGTCGTCTACAACTTACGCTACGAGCAAGAATCATGGTGGAAGGATGGATGGATACTCGAATCTTAGTTCGAGAAACGGACCGGCCTTGACTGCTTTAGCTGGCTTCGAAGAAAAATGGCATTATAGAGTCTCGTGAAGTGTTAAAGACACCGGGACACAAAATGTCTGATCGATTCGATTGACTTGGCTGGCGGAGGCTTAGGAGTCCATCAAGGTCAGAGTCTGAGAGACTTGCTGCTGAGTGAGCATGAAAAAGGTCAGAGTACAGAGCGTCGACAAGTTCAACGACCATTGCCGCTCGAGCTCTGCTCTCTGAGGATCCGGAGATCTGCAGCTCCAACCTCCGACGGCTGAATGGAATGGAATGAAATATTGTTTCCTATTGTGCTGTCTCTAATAGTCCTTGTGTACTGGTCGAGCCCTGCTCGCACCAGCAGGCTCCGTCACCCTCTCACTCATTCCTGTACGGTGCGTTACGCCATCCAAGCCGCCACGTGGAAGATTTCACTCGACAACACGCTCTTACGAGTTCCCACGTCAGCTTCCACTTTTGTCATTGTCGGTCGGATGAACTGGAATCTGACGGCTATAATACCATAATGCTGAACTGTATGGTAAATTCTCGCATACGCGTGAACAAGAACCTCTGATCTGCCACCGCGCTACAGCTGCAACTACGGTGCATAAATTACATTACTCTACGGTACTATAATTTACCTTTAACCTTGGAAATAGACGTCAATTAGAATATCTATTAGAAATCATAAACTGGGTTACTTCTCCGTTGTTTGTGTGATTCTTTTCCTTTGATGACGTTTTTCTAGTCATTTCCCTTCATGCCCTTCTGTTCCCTTGCACTTCCTTTTCCAGGGTTTCTTGGCCTTGGGGCCTTGGGGCTTCATCGCTATGACATCCTGGCTACAGAACGGCCAGCGACCGGACCAGGGTCGTATAAACCTACAGCAGTAGAGCCCATTGTAGAGCCTAGAGGATGGCCAATTGTTAGTAGTGTAGTTGATTGAGTTTGAGAGGACAAGTCCTTATCCATCGCAGCAGCCAGAAAACGGGGATATCGATGGGAGATGGCCGGCCTACTCCTGGGACTAGTAGTAGTGAGCGAGGGAATGAGTAGAGTAGAGTACAGTAGTGTAGTGACTGAGAGGTTTGAAGGAGAGAGAGAGAGAGAAGGGACTCGGAACAAAATCATTCCGTCCATGTATAAGACGGAGGCACGCATTTCAAGCTGCTTGTCGCGTAAATATGGAAATCAGTGCAAAGGTGTATTTAGCAGGCAGCTCCAAGGTAGCTATACACAGAGGTGGGTCTAATGAATCAGGTGAAATGCAAATTCTTGTCGAAGTTTCCAGATATATGGAGCTGATCAGATTAGCTAGATTTGTGAAACCCCTCGATGGTGTGGCAGCTGCAGCCACGCACATAAGCCATCCAGAAAGAATCACTCTCCCAAGACGTTGGACATTGACTGGCATGGCGGCTTCGAGTATATTCTGCAGTTTGTGGGTGTCAGAGCGTTGTTTGATCAGGGATCAGATTGCTGATATCAGACTCGTCTCTTCTTCACTCCGCAACGAAAGAATTCTTCAAGTCTCGTGCAGATCTTGTTGTGATCGAAAGTGCCCGGTCTCTGCGTACGGTACTCTGAGGCTCCGTGTCTGTCTAGCTACGGCTTTTTTATTTTACTGCAGGGGACAATAAGCGCAGTCATGCGTTTGATCTGAACGGGATGTTCCTACATCCATCCCTAGAAACCCCTGAGGCCATTCGTCAGTCTGTCTGTCGTGAAAATTCGACACATGAGAATCAGTTCAGGTCTTCGAATGCCAGCTCCAGATCCTAACCTAAGGCTTCCCGGATTTTGCCACTTCAAGCTGCCGCACAATCCATTCGATTTGTCATAAGCCTCCTCCTCCTCCTCCTCCTCTCCTCCTGCTGCCATTTATTATCATCATCCCATCTTCAAATTTATCGAAAGAGACCTGCACAAACAACCCACCAAGGCTGCCAGATCACAGTGTCACCAGTACTCACGGTCAGTCATTGTGTCATTTCTTCGTGAGTGTCCGTGATATGCTCCCCCAATTGATCTAAATTCGCCTGTTGTACTTCGGAATCCTGTCTTGTCGTCTTCAACCGAGCTGGAACGGCTTTCAGTTTTTTTTGACCTCTGTTGGCAAGCAGTCTTGCCAAAGGATCCTGTTCCACCAGATCGAGCCGTACTTTACATCAGACGCTTTGAGTCGCAAAAAGCCTTTATTTGCTTGCATAGTGATAGATTATGTCATGGGTTAGTGCCATTTGTACCATTTCCTTCATTAGAATTCGAATACTTTTTGAAACTTGTACAATATTAGACCATTCACTCAATCCTGGCCACGAGTAATTGCGTGAGGGACAGTCAGTCAGTTTGAGAGATTTACGTTTCGAAACAACACTTCATGAGTATTGAGGACCTCCGTGTAAAGATTGCGGCTCCTCCTCTCAAATGCAGTTGCGAGGTACTGCAGCAGTAGCACAAAGGCACCTTCAGTACGTTCCGTTCACTAAGAAGTGAATCTGAGCTAGAGCCGATGACTACTGTGCTACTGCAAGGATCACAAATCATTGTAAATAGAAGTTCCTCACTGGTCTAAAAACACTGTAATCTGTAAGCTAATCTGCTGACACCACATCTTGGATGCTGAACATTGTCAACACTTGTAAGCTAACTCTAGGCCTATCAAGCTTGAAGTAATTAATCAGCTTCAAATTCTCAGATCATTCGAGTAAATATCCTCATATTGGCGGATATCATGCTCGTACTTGGATTTTGTTTGCAACTTCAGTATGGAACCAGGTCACGTCATCAAGGAGTGTCCAAAGTTGACCAGCTCAAGAAGGTTCACGGCCTATAAAGTTCAGGTCCCTGAATGAATTGACCTGGTTCCCTATCGTAGGTGCACAGTGTATCGTACAATACGGTGTGTTTTGTATGCGAATCTCAGATGGGTTCGAGAGAGCCGGATCAGATACAGACTCGTCCGGCTCGGATCCCCGAAAGCTACACGGCAAGCGCAAGTGCAAGAGCAGTGACTGTACGTTCTCCAGATGCGCCAAAGATGAACCTTGTGGGGGATTCCTGAAGTTCTTTCAAACCTTGCAGATCACATCTCACATGTACTGTGCAGGAATTGTAGCCCAGAACAAGTAACCGCGTTTCAGCTGGTTTCGAAGCGCCACGTTTCTACATGCGAGAGAGCAAGCAAGCATATATACGCTATGGCAATTTATGCTTGTCTTGAGATCAAGTCTGTTCAACTCTAGATCTCAGACCAGTACAGTACTCTTGCTGCATTGCGTTGACGGTACAGCTCGTACGAGTGAGATTTAAAGCTATCTGCTGAAATGTCTGACTCCTCCTCGCTTCCCTGCCTCCCAAATGTTTGTGTGAGAATGATTGACAGACAGTAGCGTGAAGCCTTTTCTCTTCAGCTTCCGCTTGCAAGCTTCATCTCAGTTGTAGGTGCGAAAACTAAACTGGGCTTCCCAAATACAAAGCACAGCACGGCACAGCTCAGCCCATGATCACTCCAAACAGATTTTCCTCACGATCTCGATCCCTCCCCGGTCTGTGGATAGGAGCTACGAGCGTAAGCCATGGCCAAAAGATTCCCGGTAGAGAGAGAGAGAGAGAGATCGGGTCGGTCATGGACAAACAGAAAGCAAATGGAGAGATGTTACCAAAATGATTTTACTTTCGCGGCTGCTTGAAAAGTTTGGCTCGACTTCCTACATCAAACACGAGCGGAAGAGGTTGGCAGTCAGGCATGGACATGCAAAGGTCGGACTCAAAGCGAGCACGAAAGCAAGCACCTGGAAGTTGACGTTCTATCGGAATACTCTTTCTCACCTGAAAGCGTTTCAAAGCTTCTTTCACGACGGCACCATCGCCACCAACCGAGCATAAGTGACAAAGTCCGGCATAGAGAAACATCTCCTTGACCGTCTTCTTTGAAGCAGCAGCAGTCATCGCGTCCTTGGCCAAAGCTTCAAACAAGGGTATCGCTTCTGTATACCTTCAGTAGTGCCAGCCATATGAAGAATTTTGCTGTGAATGCAGGTCTATTTATATATATCGTAGGAATGACATGAATAACTGACCGAACGATCGATCTCCAGACATGAAACAACTCGAAATTGAATTACTATAATCGTCATTTCGTATTCCTCACCGTTCAAGCTCAGCCGCGTGCTTTGCTACTTTCGTTCGGCATTGGTTGCTCAAAACCTGAGAATCGTTTGCCAAGTAGAGGTCTGCTGCATTTCGATAGTGTTCTTTGGATTCCGATAGCTTGCCTTCTGCCTCAAAGATGTCCCCAAGTTCCTGGCAGTCAGCCCAGAATGAATCATCTCATGATCAATGACCAACAAGTGCCAGTCAAAGTGCAAATCTACGGAGTACAACAGACTGGACTGCACTTGTTAACTTCTCTCCGAGAAAAGTTGCTGTACCTGAAAGTAGCGGGCAGATGTGGACAGTTGGCCGATTTCTTCGAAAAGCATAGCCGCTCTGCTTAGACATGTTACCGCGCCTGGCAGAAGTTGAAGCCAGTGAGAAGATTAATTTTATGGACCCAACTTGACGGAAGGGTGGATCGATATCTTCAGGTAGTGAAACGCATCGAATCTACAGAATTAGGGAGGTATACAGCTAGAATCAGGCTGGTTTTCAGTTACGCTGTGAAGAGATGCAGGAATGTTGCAACTGAACAGGCCTTTGAAATGAACCTTCACTTGGATACTTCTTGAAATACTGAGCAGCCGCCACATAAGTCGAAGCTCCTTCTTCAACTTTTCCCATCTGTTTGTTCAAGGACATGTCAGGAGGACTGCTCTTGTAACCCACCGCGCGTGCGGCTGTTAGCTCGATCAAACCATATATTGTAGGTTTTGATTATAGGCGCCAAGGATTCTTTAGTAAAAAACCTTGCCAATAATCTAATCAAGGAGTTACTTATGTCAACAGCATACTGTGCCAATGACCTTCAAGTAGCAGCGCGCAATCTTCATGTGAACTCCAGCCAGCTTGTCAACTACGAGCTCCACGCAAGGGAATCAAGTTAAATTTATGGTAGCCCGTGACAGTATTTTATCGAAGATATCCTACACATACTGTACTTTCATTTTGCAAGTTCATTAACCTTGAATTTTCTTGGCCAGATGCGCGAGAGAAGTCCAACGTGATTACACTAATTGCAACAACTTTCATTTCAGGCTTGACAAGGTTTCAACTGTTATGCTGCGTTTCTCATCGAACATCTCTTGAAACTCGCAATCAATCGGTTACACTTTGGCGTTTCTGAAGACTGATTGACTATAAGTATGACACCGCAGAAAAATGAATCTCACACGCTTTCAAGGGCTTATACAGACTGCAAGCTTTCTCCAAAAGCATTATTGCGTTCTCGAAATCGCCACAGAACATTGCCCAGCCACGGACTTCGTTTGCAGCTCGCCGCTCGTAATCATCGCCTTTTCTTTGCTGATCTACCTCATCAACCAACACGGGATGCTGCTTTGATAAACACATTTCCGCCATTGATATTGATCAGACTGATCCCACAATGCACCTCCACATCTCGCTCGAAACCTACCAACAGTGGCCTCGTAACCGTCTCAGCCCAGAAACTTGTACAGTTGAGAGTTGACGCCTCACGTGAACCCGGTGTCTCTTTCAGTATTTTACGGTCTGATCGGTGGGCTCGTCATTGCATAAGTTCCGTAGTCGCTCCGCACCGTCCATGACACGGAAGTGCAATGAACAGAGTAGACTGCAACGTTCAGAGGAGAACATTGGATCGGTTTGCTATCACTGCTCCACTACAGCTACACTCGTTGAGGCAAGGCGCCACACATTTTTGGAGATCTAGTCCAGGTCATCGTTATGTGACGACCCACACAAAACCAGAAGGCTAAGTTCGAGCACACATTGGCTCTCCGAGATGTGCTTCTGCAAGAAGCAACCCATTAGGGTGACGACAAGTTTTTTGTTGGACCAAAAAGCGAGGGCAGTCGAGTTGCAGCCGCCTGAAGGGCTGGGTGTTCGACCCGGGGAAAACTTGGTTTTCAAGTTCGATATAAGGTTCTCGAAGACTCCTCGTAGATTATTATTACTTTCAAGCTCCGCCAGGAGGTCTAACAGCCTTCTAATCGCCTCGGGGTCCCCGAGAATATACGAGATGTGGAGAACATCGGTATAAGACTTTTGGGATATTTAAAGCCATGGTGCTGACATAGGCTCCGACATCAAGTGAAGTGAACATGAGATCGTGGGGAGTGTTCTGAGATGTTAAGGTAAGATAGTTCCAAGGCTCCGGTGCCCTTCAGATTATTGCCGTGACTGTATGTCAGCACAGCATAGACAAGTGTGATCAACATTCATGGACAAAGAGGCATTGAGCAGAATTGCATGCATGCATGAACTGTACTCTTCCCTTGCACGGGAAACTTCAATTGATACACAATGAGTAGGACACTATTAACAATCCAACCTGATAGAATCTGTACGTGCCTAATGCTGGAACTGATGTATAAATGTCAACCGCGAGGATTCTGTCATTTGGAGCTCTAAAAGCCCTAAATGTTAATCAATCCCCCCCTGTTGCAACACTTTTAAAGGCGAAAAAACTTTTTCTCCTAAAAGATGTTGCACTCCCTAACTGAGGGAGAAAGATCAGGGTTGAGGTGAGACTTCATTTGAGATGGAGCAGACATTGAATAAGCATGTTCAAATGTGATCCTTTTTCATCTGAAGGGTCGTGCAAAACACAGTTGGGGTAGGGAAAAAATTCCTGTCTTTGCAGGCTGACTCACCGTGCGTCAGATTCCTTCTTCATGATGATCACGTACTCCGCCGTCTCAATGTCCCCGGGGTATTCAAATAAAACCCGCCATCGAACACTGCCTGACAAGGATTTTACTTTGCGAGCAGTCTTTACAGAGTCTCTCACGATCACCAAACCTCCCGGTCGAAGAATACGGTCAACTTCCAGTATCAAATCAATAACTTTCACCCTGAAAGAGCCAAAGGTGATGCGCACCATTTAAGCACAAGGAGAATCATTAGTATTTGCCTAGGATAACATGAAGACATAGACCACGTGCCCCCGCGGACAGTGCAAATGACAACAAATGAGAAATTGAGACTTTTAGAAAGATAAAAATTAACCAGTGTGAACTTGGGCCAGTTTTATTCTAGGGTTTCATACTTCAGGTATACGGGGCATTAGCAATCGTTTCCAGCTGTTGTCTCCCTCCCTACCTTTGGAAAGAGGAAAAATCCAGAAGTACCTTACGCTCTCGTAAGACAGATAATTGAGTCTACTGCACAAAACTAAAACATACCCTTTTGAAGTAGAAAAAGCCCGTGAAGAATGCACAAGATCGTAGCTTCTTGGGGTCGTAGGAAATGCTTGAGACCTATATATCACGTATCGTACAAGATAATAATAAAATTCAGATCCTTCTTAGATGCATTCCCACCACTTACATACAACAACCGAAGACGCACATTTAGCAATTTTAAGCTTCACCAGTAAGGCTTATAGTATGTCTACAATCACATGGCCTTCTTTTTATTGCCTTTAATAATCAATCTTATCCACTCCTTTGATCAGATTGATTATTAAGGCAATCACTTGCTTTTCTTTCAACCTATATCTATCAAGGCCAAGCTTCTCTGGAAAATCAAACAATATATAAACAGTTGCCTGTCACGTAAAAATAATGATACATTTAAGATGGAAAAGTCTATGTGCAGGATGATGATCAGTGTGATTTTGCTCTCGTTCGGCATATCAGCAAAGTAGGAAAACCGTAACATGTGTGAGACTGCAAATTACCCTAACGAAGAACAAACAGAAGACATTGAATGTCAAGCTCATAATACTTCACCAAAAAGCCACTGCACATAACCCTCTTTTGCACTTCATATACTTACCAATCGTGCTGAATTCCGAGCAGACCCCGATTGTATATAGATTCTAGCATCTCCGGATAAGTCGTGGGTACTACATTCATCACCCACACTGGATGATGTTGCATGAGTACAGCTGCAAAACTGAAACCACACAAGAACCGACTGGTGAAACCATGTTCCTGTACCATCTGACAAGAAAAGGGCAGTAACAAAAGCTGGGCAGTAATGATAGCGAAAATCCCGGGTTATAATTCGAAACTGACCTTCCCAGTTCGGCATTCAACTCCAAAACGTTCCTCACTTGTCTGACCAGACTTTCCCCGAGTAACTCGATATATTGAGCTACCCTACTCCTCCAGATGTCAGTACTGGGACCGTACAAAGTCTGCGACTTTGGATCGAGTCCTAAAGTTGAGAGAGCTTCAACCTCCGCCAGAGTTTGACTGTGTAGAAACTTGCTTGCTGGCTTAATCATTCTACACAAAAGCATTGACAGATGTGTCAATTGACTTTTCAGATAGAGCAGACAGCAGGGTAGCCCAAACTCAGGCGCTTCAACCTATGCACACCAGAATTCTTGAAGCTACTCAACTCCTCACTCCTAAATCCTACCCTCAGTGTACCTTGGCTACAAAGAAATATGTATTATTGACTTCCTGACTACTTGAAAAAACATGCCTGTTACTCTTCATAAACTTATATTCAGAGATAATAATAATCGCCAGAGAACTAAACCCTTCAGTTCTCTTGCGATTTCTATCAACGTACATAAAGTTAGCTCGGTTCAGAGACAGGAGCAAACTCGGGGGTTAATGCGTGGTGTAAATACCCAGAGGCTTGACCAACCAGACCATTGACTTCGAAATTGATGTCAGAGTTCTTGTCCTCTGCTTTCTTCCAAACAGAGAAATCTTCAAACCTGCACGCGATCTACAGATGTTATTCAAAATCAAAGGCAGGGGGTCAAATGGATGAATGGTAAGGCTGATCTTAATGTTACTGTGACATCAAGGCGACACAAGAATCCTTCCTTCCTTACTCTCCTCCGTCGCCTTCTTCCTCCTCCACTTGCAAGAGCAGCACAACAGGACTCCGGATGTGTTAGGGTATCTGTCGGTTTTCGTGACCTAATCTTTTGGACCACACAACTTTACGGGTGGATGAGCTAGTCAAGGGCTTATTAGTTGACACCCGGAAGCACTGAACTAGCCTCATCTATGGAAAGTAACCCTAAACCCTACTATGAAACAGACCCTCTACACTCTTCTGGATCCTTAGACGGTGTTCCTCTTCTGGATCCCTATTCATCAATCAATCTTTCTTCCCAATCTGTTACAACTAGCACTGCTAAGCCAGGGCGCTATGACAATCTATTACTAATGAGTGCAATTTGGCACCCTATTTAATAGTGTTTCTAAAAACTACAAAACTGAGAAAAGGAAAGGGATTTCAACCTTCACGGAACCCAACAGGCATGAAACACTAGGCTTTCAATCCTACTCCCAACTGGTTTCTGGGTTTGTTTTTCATGTCTCGGTGTAGGAGCTTGAGGAATAGGCTAATCGCAAGAATCGACCACAATGGTACACAATGAGACTGCTTTGAACATCGAGGCAAAGTTTAAAATCTTAAACCAAAAACTTCTAGACTCTTTTGACGATGATGTAACAATTGAAATACGACGTGATCAACTGCAGGGGCTTAACACACAAGGAGACCGAAGAGCACAGACCCGGGAGGTGCAACCATGGGGACTCTAGGTGAGACAAAACCCGATGCATAGGAACGGTGAAGCACTAAAGAACAGGCCCGAAACATGGCATGGCATCCTGCTGAAAAATCGACGGATTCATTAGACAAACATTCATAGACTATCCAAACAACAGCCTGCAGGGGCATTGCGGAAAAGGGAAGCAAGCAGCAACAATCTATGGGATGAAGTGCACGTCTTAGAATTAGAAGAGTTAGAACTCGTTTGTTTTTTGACAAACGAGTTCACAGGCACTGACAGAGCAATGTACGGTATGGTTCACGATGATGTAACAATCGACATAACACGTGATCAACCACAAGGGCTTAACACTTAAGGAGACTCGAGCACGATGATGTAAGAAGTCACATCCATTGAATCCAGAAAGATGACAGAGCCTTTTCTGATCGAGATACACATTCAGCACACTACAAATGGAAACATTTAAACATGTCCGCGCTCGACGAAACCCCCATATTACATACCTATGCAAGTCACTACGAGAGACAAAGAACGGCTCATATCAACTCCATATTTACTTCATTCGTTGAGCTCATGTGATCCTTTCTTTCAATCCTCTTAACAAGTATGAATAAAGGTAACGGATGGGTAAAATGAATACCTGATGCTTCAACAAGTCATTGGATTGAGTCAATTTTGCCCACTCGCAAACGTTCAGCGGTGATCCTCACTCATGTATATTTTGACAACCAAATGAGAAAGTAATCAAACACTACCTCACCTTGCCAATGATGTCCAATTTAGCTTCTCCATGACGTACAGCTCCTCGATCCGTTCTTCATAATCGCTTCCAACCTGGATCCAAAGATATAAGCCTCCGGGGCGTAGCAATCGATCCACTTCGAAAAAATAATATCCACCTGCATGTCAACAAAAATAACCATCACTTCTTGTACAATACAACAAGAGCAGGATTCCTTGCTCTATACATCAGCATATGTAACCCAAAACGACTTCATAAACCTTGGAAGTCATATGATACCGAAAGCATGGCACCTTCTTGCAAGGTGAGGAGACCAACCCTTGAAACTATAAAAAGCTTCACAGGTCTATTCTTCTATGCGAAATGGGCACAGTTTTTGATAGTAACCAAATACCTCTTCTATCCAACTGGTCACCGCATCCATCAGATCGTATCATATCGAATGCGTTTGCAGGTAACCCGTTGGTGTCAAACAAAGTAGTCAGAAGGGCGGGAAACCCTTCATCCAATATTTGTTGAATCTGAAATAGACAAGTCCGCAAACAGCGAGTGCACTTAAGTCAGGTTAAGAGACTACAGATTCAGCAACTTTTTATAAATCTCACTCTGAATGAACTTTCACGCTTGTATTTCCTGTGTTTATAAGAATCAACTCAGTATAACTTACACATATGCCTGAGCTTCGGACTCCAAGAATTGACAGAGACGACACGTCTCTCTTTGGCATGAAACCAGAAGGTAGCATCTTGCATCCCTCACATCCTATTGTCAATACTCTATGTACGTGATCACCACTGAGAACAAGTGATTCAGCATAACCCCTGACTTTAAGGAGACTTTGTTGTGATGAATCCTCGCCCTGAACCTGCCAAAGAACGGGAAAAGAAGGATAAGGTGGTCGACGAATATAAAACGGGCTCAGTTGAGATCCGTATTGAGTACTGAGCTACGTGTGCAGGGACACTCCGTCCAATGCATGTAACCAATAAGTCATTTCTTACAGCACGAGGCATCGACGCCAGCAAGGAAGAGATCATCTTGCGTGTACTCTACTTGCCTGGAGAAACTCAAAGGGAAGACCCTACAAGCTGACATGTCTCGGATTATCGACTAAAGGTCCTAAACAAATCGAAGTCTGTGCTTACGCACTGATAGACAATCAGCAGACAACAATCCAAACATAAGACGCAAGATATAGGCCCATCAGCTGTGATCATAGTGAGAATATACTCATAACAAGTTGGAACACCTCATTCTTAACGATCAAAATCATATTAGATTATCAAGCAAAGAGACATTACAGAAGCCTCGGTCCATAATCAAGTGTGACTGACAAACTTAAAAACAACGTGATTCGAGGTTGCATTACCTTCTCGAAAGTGAAACCTGGTGTGCTTGTACGCTCCCATCCGCTTGAAGTATCTTCATTACTTCTTTGCCAGACTGCAGGCCTCTGATACCCTAGAGGAGCAGGCACTCTACACAAGGGAGGGCGTTCATTGCGTTGCCTACAAGAACCTCGAAGTACTGATACGTTCCTGCAAGGAAAATAATTTTCATACTGTCGACCACATTCGTCCAGTAGAACTTCTTGGGTCAGATCATCTGGAGAGATTTCGAAAGCGCGCAGAAGCAATGCTCTCCTTCCATGATGAGCACGGACTCTGCCATCTTTACCCTGTAGTTGGTAACAGTGGGCTCTCAATTTTCCTTTAAGAGTGCTACATGCATCGACCGTCGCAAATGTGATGGCGAAGTAAAGATATATTGTACAGAGGAATGTTAAAATGGCAAGCATGAACAAGAGAAACTTATGCCGTTTGAGCAAAGCTTTCCATCCAAGATCTGGTTTGTCGAAAGACTCATCCCGAGCATGTCCTCCTGACTTCCAGAATGGAGACTGGGGGTTTGTCGTTCTCCACTTCGCTGGTGAGATGGAAGGAACATTATCATGACCCATGAGTGCCCCAATCTCCTAACGCATTTTCCGCTGGTCCCCGAAGCACAGATTCGTCAACGTCAGATCTACAAGCAACAACCTTATAAGAGACTGATCAAAATTGTAAAAAATGAGTGGTGGTAAAATGAAGAAGGCAAATGAAATAACGCGCGAGCAGATGCATGAATGACAGATGCTACATTAAACCCTATAATTTAAAAATGAATCCGAAATACAATTCCATTGGATCCTGAAGAACCATCCAGATCCAATCCTAGTCTTCACGAGGTGAGACACCATATAACCTGAATTGCTAAACCTTCACGTATGCTCATCAACGTGCAAACTAAAGAGCGATGGAGCTAGATGTCTATACTTCTTGAACTGGTCTTTTACGAACACAATCACAGGAATTCATCACCAGCATGGAAGACGCGGGTCATTCCATTTAAAGCAAGGATTTTGGACGAACTCCACGCAATTTGAAGGGCTAGTTTCTCTCACTGTTTCAAATCACATCACTCACAATGCTCGCAAAACTCTGTTGTTCTAACGTTTAAAGTGGTGAAACTGTACGCTTTGTTTAACGCAATTTCCAATTAACTCCATTGATGGTATTCCTCATAATCCGGGTATAAATGACATAGAGAGCCTCTTCAGATGGAAATGACAAACCAACCACCTACGAACAATTTCTTCAGTTGAAGAAATTGTTCCTTCTTATTTTTTATACAAACTCAACCAGTGAAAATCTTCAGGGGTCAGGGGCAGAAATCTATGATACTGGCACTAGAGGGCATAAACTGCAATTAAAGTAGACAAGCCCCCTTACTAAGAAGCCTTCGGATGCACATAAAGCTTGCACACATGCACTTCGGATGCCTTGGTTTGAAAAGCTGGTTCCTTGTTGCCTTGCACGCGTTCGAGGTCATGGTACAGCAGAGTAAGGGTTTAAAAGACGGTTACTCTTTTGTGGGGTCTGTGGATAGTCACAGGATTGCATTAAATTGAATGCTAGCTAGGTACAGAAGGACCCACTGGAAAATGGTGTTTGCAACTTCTACGATCACGCGGAGGATATCTGAGGACTAGCTAGTACGCGGTTAGGACGATGGCAAGTCCAAACACCAGCTTCAGGCAGCTAACCTAAGAAATGCAGTAACAGTGAGCATTTTTAGGCGAAACTCGAGTGAAGACCTTCAAAAGCTGAAACCGGATACTCCTCTCAATGTTCGGATCTGCTTCTCGACTCGTGATCTTCTCTCCATGTAAACCAATCCTCCTAACTTGCACGGTCCCGGCGCAACCGGAATGCACAACAGGACCAATGCAATCTCGATGTCTCCATCTCTCAAATACCCTCACACTAGTTCACGGCAACAAACACTTTCGCTCCTCAACCGATTTGATGAAAATCAGAGAGCAACTACAACGAAAACAAATGCGCGAGTGAATGTCAGCAGGCAGCTCAGGCGCTCCATGGTGACACCACGTCTCCAGAGGTACGACGCTTTTCGACCGGGCAGTGGAGGGACATTATACACCTCATTAAAACTGTCCGATCATACTGGGTCGTCTATTCTTCTTCATCTGAAATGCACGCACTGCGAGAGCCCCATGCAGTATAAATACGCACCATTTCATTTGCTCGCAAGTCAAAGCCCCATGCATACGAGATGGGCCACGATCCGGCACCCGACACTGTGATTATCCACTCAAAGTTCCAAGCCAGCCGCTCGCTCTCCCTCTCGCTTGCGCTCCACTCGCAGCAGCATGACTGCATTCTTTATTCACCAGTGGCCCCAAATCCATCCATCAACTGAATGTCAACGCTGTCTTTCCCCTTTCCCCGTTCCGAGTTCAAACGGATGCCGCAGCTGGCCCGCTGCGCTCTCCTCTCCGCTCCCCTGCTCTCTACGAAAGGGATCGCAGGCGCGGCCCCTCCTCCCACTCCTCCCCATCCTGCTCATGACTCAGTCTCAGACGCAGCTATCCACCGATTCGCCACGCGCATGACCGACGTCACGCACGGTACGCTCCAATCCGTGAGCCGTCACTGCAGCAGCCCCGCTACTCGTGAGAGTGAGTCTCACGGGATTCACATCGTGTGAGCTCCTCCCCTCCCCTGCTGCAGAACGGAGGAACGGCAGTACCCCGAGGGTTCTTCTTTCAGTCATCCGGCTCCCGTTCAGAGTTTGATTGTCCTGCAGTTTTGAAATGTGAACACGGACTGGGTTGCCGGATGTCTTGCACACCTACTTGGTTCGTTGACATATGCAGTTGGCGCACTACCGTGGTGACATTAGCTAATGCCAGCTAATTAATTTAATGTACACCTGCGCTTATTTTAGACTTCGTAAAGCTAGTTCACCAAGCACTCACCCGGGGCAATGGGCTGGATTTTATTGGTATCCTCAACCTACTCAAAACAAAGACTCCAACGACTTGCATTTCTCTCTCGTGCAAGCCGCCCTTTGTTCCTCTTTCTCATATTCGGATTTGGTCCAAAAAAGACCTTTGAATTATCATCTTCTTTTCTACTTAAATCACGAAAAAACAACACGTATGTCCTAGTATGTTTCTACAACTTGACGGTAGAATATTTTTCATGATATTGTCAATAAATTGTGATTGTTTAAGCTTGATAATTGATGTGGGTTGGTGTCTTGAAAAGCATCCACATTTATGGTGAAGGTTGGAAAGTTTAGAATAACGAACACACTTCTCCATTTGTTTTAAACTCTTTGGTTTGTAGTGTGAGCTGGATCATTTGTATGTAATTTGTTGATAAATTTTGATTGTAGATAAAAAAAAATGTGTTGTTACAAATCAGATTAACATAGAAATAAAAATGTGTAAGCTCACTATATATCACTTTGATGTAAAACTCAAAAATCAGAAAGAATGAGCCCCACAACAAATGAACCCTAGGAAGATCAAGGAAAGGTCTAAAGTTCCTAACATGCCTATTTGCTATGCCCTCAAGATGCATAGCTATAATTTTAAATAACTAACTACATACATCAAATATATTAATATTCTTTCTCAAGCATGGTTGTTAGTTTCAATCTAAAGATGATGAGTTGATCTTGAAGATTTATGGCAATAAAATATATATACTTCAATTTTGAATCAAATACTTGTGTTTATTGGCGTAAAAATTAAAACTGCATAAAATAAATGATAAATAATTACATCCATTGAAATGAAAATCCAAATTAGTTATGTTTATTATATAAATTGAGCTTCTTATCAACTAAACAATCTTGTTATTATGATCTTGTCATACAGTTTGATCAATTAATATTCTAGATTGATAATAATTTATTAAAAATATTGATTGAAAATTTTGTGAAATTTTTTATAGACTATTTTTTTTTATCTTATTTTGAATTTAAAATTTCAATTTCATGGCTTCACAAGGTAAAAATTGTTAGCTGAATTTTTTTTTATAAAATCAAAACTAGGGACAAAATTTTCATAATTATGTTTTAACCTAGGTGGGAGTAAATGCAAGGAGAAAAAGTCAATATAAACAAATGAAACAAGAGGTACATGATGTAAAAAAATTCGGTATGGATCGTTTAGACCATTCGGTATGGATCGAAACCACATCTTATAGCGATATATATCTTATCACATTTATAGCGAGGTTTCAATATAACTAGTTGCTAGGTGATTATCATCGAAATTATTTTCTTCAGCCTTATATAAAACACTTCATGATAACATGTGGCATATATTGCATTCAATGTTTATGGATAGTGTTGTCAATGATAGCCAAGAGGTCCAACAAATGCATGAAACTGATAAGTAATTGTTTCCTACTGTAGATCCAAGGCAAACCAACTTCATGTTGTTTTTATTTGATCATATGAGATCAACTTATGGATAAAGTCTAAAATTTCCAACTTCTAAGGCGATGTTTGATGAAGTTTCAGGTTTTTCTTGAGATTATCACCAACCTCATTGTTATTTTTCTGATGTCACATTGCATTGTCAATAATTGGTTACTCTGTTACTTGGTTCTCTGCAAGTTATTCTAACCTAATATAGCTGGCTGCAGTAGTTAGCTCAAAGTTCCACTTGGCAAAGGAATTGGGTTCCTATAGCTGGTGTAAGGTAGCAACAATGTGCTAATGAATGTGCCAATTGCTGGTTTTGAGTAGGTTATTCGGTAGGAAATAATTACTTATGAGTTTCATGCATTTGTTGGATGTGACAAGAGGTTTGGTGCGAAGATAGTCATCTTTGATGATTTTGTGTAGAGTGATAAGTTTATTTTCGATGGAGTAAACTGCACCTATAGTTTTCTTGGCTAGTTGGTCACTCTCGACACCTTTGCTATCTTATCAATTTGTGATTGTAGATAAGCATATCCTTGAGATATATGTGAGGGACGTGGATACGGGATCATTTCCCTTACAAGTATTATTGCGACATATGAGAGATGCTTTACCCCTGGAGGTATGACATGAGCTCCCGTCTTTCTCCTCTTTGGCCACCGATTGGATTAGAGGTATACAATCTACCTTGATGCATCTACAGTTTCAGTAGGCTCTACATTCACTCTTAGTGGATCCGGCCATTCCTCATACTACTAGGGCTCATCTACGCTCTTTGACCAGCAAGGATGCATGCTCGTGGATCTTGGCTCGACCATGCATCAGGGCTTTCCAACTCGCACAAGCTACTTTCTCTACAATGATGAGGTTCCGTCGCTTGGTCCATCCATTTCCATCTTCATTACTCATATGTAAGTGTGATATCACTTTAGATGCAACATACGTTCATATGACTCGTTGCCCATTTGGAGGGCAGAGTATAGCTACCCATGATGACATTAGGGATGTGATGTTTGCTATGGCAGGAGGGGGTGGATAGCTCACATAGAGGGAACATTGGTATGCCTTGTAGACTAGGGTTAGGCCATACCTATACTTGGTTCGGGAGGACTAGGTTACTATGGCAGATGTGATGATTACTGATCCTACTCGTGATACAGTTTCAGAGGGAATGGATGACGAACGGAGCGGCATAAGCCAAGGTCTCCAAGTATAGGGGTATGCAAAGAGGTCACCTCTTTGTCCCTCTAGCTTTGGAGTTATATAGAGCTATGGATATCGATTTTGATATGTTCATGAGCGAGTGCGCAAGAGCCCATCATATTAGATGGCAGGGGTATCACTCTCTTTAGCTTATTGTATAGTCTATTTTAGGCAAAGTGTTTCCATTGCTATGCAGAGAGCACTAGCTTGTGTAATCCATATGAGAGCAATCACGGCAGGTGATCATTCTTCGGATGTTATGTTATTTGTAGATCGTTTGACATAGATAGTTAGGATATCTTAGGTGTTATATGACATATTTCTGAGTGATGCTATTGGTACCTAATCCCATGTTATTGGTTTGGTTCCATCCTTGTAAGGTTTGATGAGTCTTCCGATCCCTTTTGTTATCTGAGTGTGTCTTGTTAAATATATATTATTCCTAAACATCATGCAATTGAAAAAAAATATTAAATTATCAATGAACCAAAGTGAATCCAAATCATCATTTATATTATATATTGATAAAGAAAGTAGAGATTGTGTCATGGAAATTGAATGAACAATAATACAAATCACAATTCATAAATCAGTCATAATTGTAAAAAATAAAAATCTTATTTTACACATAATTAATTTGGAAAAATAATTAAATGGAAAAATAAAATTTAATCAAATCATATTGTGATGTAATAAAAAAAAAATATATAATTTGAACTCATATATGTTCATTATAATTTTTTCATCTTTATTTCAATCATATTTTTAATAAAAAAAATTTCACATGAGATATTTTTTAAAATAATATTATTGGATTTATTTAATTATTAAAAATATATTTAAAAGGTTTAATAAATACCACTATTTTTTGAAATAAAAATTTATTTTAAATGTTAAATAAATATTTAAAATTTAAAATATATTTTTATTTATAAAACTAGTTGAATTTTTTTAACAAAACTTACAAAATACATTTAAGGTACTCAAAAAATTGAGTAAAAAATTATTGCAAAAATTTTTTATTTGCATATTTTAATACTATGATACTTTATATAATTTTATATTGATCATGTATTTTTTATTAAAATTTAATATTTAATCTGAATGAAATTGAATTGAATTTATTTATAACACATAATAAAATTAAATAAAATTCATTTTGTTATGTGAAGCATAATGTTGAATGCTTTGTATTTTTAAAGTATATATTAAATATATTTATATTATATATAAAAATAATATTCATGATATTTGAATTAAAAATTTACAAAATAATATTTTTTAATATATTTTTTAAAT
The DNA here is from genome assembly GCA_014180765.2 of Marchantia paleacea. Taxonomy (NCBI): domain Eukaryota; kingdom Viridiplantae; phylum Streptophyta; class Marchantiopsida; order Marchantiales; family Marchantiaceae; genus Marchantia; species Marchantia paleacea. Next base: position 464,566 of record MUAA02000016.1, read on the forward strand.
ACAAATAATTTATAATAATTATAATATATATATATATATATATATTAAAAATGCAAAAAGTATTTTTTATAAATATTAAAAAATTTATATCATAAATTATAAACATATAAAAATGATTAATATTTATACAAACATATCAAAGTAATCTTGTGAATTATACTTAGTTAAACTTGGAAGTCAATAAGAAACAACAAACATGTTCAATGTTTAATTTTTTGAATATAATGGATGAAATTTGAAATAAAACTTTATTTAATTTGTTTACTTTTATTAATTTTATCTTATAAAATAATGAAAAAAATTATATTATATTCAAAAGAATAAAATAAATATAATTTAAATATTTAGATTAACAAATTTTTTGAAATATAATATAAATTTTGTTGTATACTATTATTATTCACATGATTGATTCATGATACATCAATAGTTGATGTTTGTTATTATTTTACATAAAAACTTTATTAGTGTAAGATTGTAACGAGTATACCAAATTTTTTTAACTACAAATTTTTGTAAGATTAACTCTTGTGTGATTAACCATAGTTAAATTAATCATGATTAGGTTAGACTAGCCTCAAGGCTATATATACTAGGTCAACCCCTTTGGATGATCAGTATATACACTCTCTCTGTTGACATCCATGTACTTAAAGTTTTAGTGAAATCCTTGCTCATGCCCGTCAATGTAGAATATTGGTGAACCACATATATCCATTGTTTGTGTTTCGTGTTGTATTGATTGCATAAATCAAAATCAGTTCTCACAATTTGTATCATAGCAATAATAATAATGATTTTTTTTCTCTAGTAGCAAATCTATTATATACACTTTGATATCAGAGAAAAAACTTTATTGTAATCCATATCTTTACTTTGTGTCACAAACCTGTTGTTTAAAATTTAGTTATCCGCCTTAGTAGCTCCATCCTTAATCATTTATTTATCACTTATATGACTCGGGGCAAATTTATGAGTTGCCATGTCTTTTTATATAGAAGTGATTTCATTTCATTGTGCATTGTTGCATCCTTTTCTTGCTTCTTGCTAGAAGTTTGAGCTTAAGAGAATGAAAATTGATCTCCATCTTTGTAATCAACGCATCATGTGAATTATCAACATAAGCTTCAATAGCTTCAATCACTTGATTTGAAGGAAAACAAATACCTTTTCATGAGCATGACGTTCAATTGCACTTTGCAATTGTCTTCTCATTAAAGATTCATGATGATTTATAATTGAATATTAAAGGTTACTCAACTATGTTGGTTCAATATGTGGCTCATCAACAAACTGATTCATTTTTTTTATTCCACTATGGGTGGAACCTACCTCTCATTGTGACATTGGGAAGTATCAATATTAATTTCCTCCTCAACTATGATTGAGGTAGGAGATTTGACCTTGTAAATAACATGAGTCTCATCTTTGCCCCCCTCTTTCAATGATATGGATTCATTGAAAGTCACATCCCTACTTACTATTAATTTGCAACCAAAATATCCCATAACCTATAACTTCACTCCAAGCGGATATCCAATAAAAATATATTTTTTGACCTTAGGATCAAACTTAGTATTATTCACTGTGGTATTAAGAGTATAACACTATGGAAATGAGGAAAGATCACTCGAATAGCTCAAAAAATTCTGAGGTTGAGAGATCCCTCAATGGTTTCTCTTTCACCATATATAGTACTCAAAAAGGTACAATCTAGATAAGGTTACACAACCACTATTCATTCAATTTCTCGTAGATTGATGATGTGGCGGGCATCACTATAAGCACATAGATTGCTGATGTATACTCCAATTAACACACTAACTAACACACAAGAAACACAAGCTAAAAAACACACGGATTGCTGATGTGACACCTTTAGATACTCCAATAATAGTCAACTCAAGACTATCTATCTCCTCCTTGCGTAACCTATACTTTAGTCCACACTTACTAAAGATGGTTACAAACCTCCCTCCTTTTAAGATGCAACGTCCTCATTCTGCCCACGTTCAAACTCTTGAACGATCAAAGGTGCATTGACTAAGTTAGAACAATGGCTAATTCCTCTCGTTCAGTTGTGTGATAGTTTTGCTCAACTACCACCAACTTTCGGGAGAAAAAGGCAACCGGATGTCAACCATCCTCCCATTCATGTTGAAGAATTCCACCCACTGTTGTACCTGATGCATCGGTAGCCAACTTGATTGGTTGATTAAGATCATACTACTTGTAAAATATGTGCATGCAAGAGAGCATCTTTCAATGCTTGAAAGGCTAACTCTTGTGGGGTTCTCCATCTCCATTTTTGACCCTTTCCTAGCATAGATGTTAAGGCTTGGGCAAGACATGCAAAAGCTTTAACAAATCTGCGATAGAATCCGGTAAGACCTAAAAAAATCCTTTAGTTGAGTTTGATCCTCTGGTGCTGTCCATTTCTTTATGGCTTCAATCTTCTCACTCATCACTTGGATGCCCTCCGCTGTGATAAATAATCTACTTTTGATTTGCCAAATTCACATTTTGAAGCTTTGTCATATAACTCATTCTCTCGCAAAATCTCAAGTATCTCTCATAAAAGTTACCTATGATCTTCTAAGGTTGTATTATATACCAAAATATCATTAAAAAGACAATAACAAATTTTTTTAAAATAAGGACGAAAAATATCATTCATTAATCCCATGAATGTGAGAGGTGCGTTAGTGAGACCATCATATCGAGCTAATCGGATAACTTTCCATTCAATCTCTTCCTTGTATTCTCATATGGCTAGTTGTACACTATGTGGTAATGTCTCACTTGGTTAAATTTGCCCATTTGGCAACTCCACTTCCTCACTCACGTCCTTCATCAAAGTCAATCCTAATTTCATTGCAATAGATCGTGATAGAAAATTTTTTGTTGCTCTATGATCAATTAGGACTCTCAATTTGTGTCCTTCCATCATCCCATTTGTGACAATCAATCGTGTTGTTTCTTGCTTGTTCCATGAGCTTCCAATCTTTATCTTCTCCTTACCCTGCCTTTTTTTTGTTTAGTGGAACCAATAAGTCCACGAGGCAAGTTTACTGGTGATCTTCGTTTCCCTGTAAAATCTCGTCTTCATTGTCATATTCCCCTCCTTCCATATTGTTGAAAGGTCTTCGCATCATAGGTTTTCCTCCTGATGGTCATGATCAAGTTCTACAGAACTTGGCAATGTGACCTATTCTCCCACATGTATAGCATTGACGATTGTAAGAACTCCCATTCATCCTCGATTAGCCGTTCCATTATTTGCAAGAAGATCCGGCAAATTTGGAATAAGTGATTAACGATTATTACCCCCATACCTTGACGATGGTCCTCGTGGTGGTGCATATCCTTCCCTACGTCGAAGGTTTCCCAACTCCATTGATGTTGGGCCAAGTGGATCTTGAACATTGCTTGATAGTTCATCATGTGTGATCCCATAAACACCCGAAATCCGTTGAGCAATTGTGATTGCTTCATTCATTGTGGATGGATTGCTCACCATCACCTCCTTTTGCATTCTCTCTTTCAATCCTCGTTTGAAGACATCTAAGGCTTCTGCTACACTCATATCCATAATGGATACTTGAAGATCATAAAATTCTTCAATGTATTCATGTGTGCATGCACTCTGCTTCAAATCCCACAACTTCATTCTTGCGGTTTGAAGGGAATCCACCGCTTGAAAGTTTTGAAAAAGCACTTCTTGCATCCCACTCCATGAAATAGAAACACATCATTCTAAAAGTATTCGTTCCCAGATAGTGTACCATGTAAGAACCTTATCCATGAGATAAGATCGCATAAACATTCATGCAATAAAATCAAAAATATGAAAATGTGATAGATGTATATTCATCCTCATGATCCATTCCTCCAAAACTCCAATGTCTCTAGTGCCATTGTAGGCTTCCACATTACATGCCTTTCTCATACGAAGTAAGAGATTGGTTTGATCTTCCATCTCTTGAAATCGTCTCCTATTTGCCTCTTCGTTGGTAATCGCAGTCGCTTGCGGTTGAGTATCTTGTATTGGAGTTTCCATTTCCATCTCATCAACTCTTTCTCTCTCTACCTTTTCACTCTCTAATGCAGAGATCTTGTCCTCAATGGCTTGTTGCTTTGTATGTAAATCTACAATAGTTTTTCTTAACTCTTTCATTTCTATCATGATTGAGTTGAGAACTTCATTCATAAAAACTGATGCTTCCATGCTTCTCAATCATTCAAACTAATACAACGTAAGTATAATAACAATCATATGTCTCAAAATAGGAATAAAAAAAGGCCGAGGTGATCCTAATGTAACTGTATAGTACTCTTTACCATAATTTCTAACAATAAAGTCTCTCCACACTCTCTTCTGTCGGTAAATTGGTCTAATTTTTACATTCGTGTTGAACAAAACCGGTGCAAGTGGTTCACGATTCAAATCTAGCCAATATTCAATATAGAATGTAAACGGTACAATCCCATGTTTCTCCATAACTGACAATCGGAAGTATCATTGGTACTGGTGATGCCATCACTCGAGCTATAAAATCTGCACCCCAATTTGTCATAAGGTACACTCTGAAAATATCCTTCTCCATGAATCAAATATGGATGTTGAATAGATTAGAAAATGGAAAGTTTGGTACATGATTTCTCTCAGTCACATCCATACATGTAGCCCATAGTTTTCCCTTTCCCCTTTACTCTACATGCAGATCAAGGATATGTGCCAATCTCTATACAACTCTCAAGAATTTTAAGTTATCATCACCGTCTTGTTATTCCAAGAGGGATAATCCACACTCAAGGAAAGAACAAGTTCGCTCTGATACCATTGTTACACTAAGGAAGTGAAGAGAGACCACTCGAATAGCTCAAGAAATTTTGAAATTGATAGATCCCTCAATGGTTTCTCTTTCATCATATATAGTTCTCAAAAAGTTACAATCTAGATAAGGTTACACAACCACCATTCATTCAATTCTCGTGATTGATGATGTGGCGGGCATCACTATAAGCACAAGGATTGTTGATGTGTACTCCAACTAATACACAAGAAACACAACCTAACTAACTGTTTGTGTCATATTTCAAACGGGGTATTGTACGTAATTGCATTACAAGGAGACAAGTTTACCATATAAACTATAACTTTAGCCCAAAACATTTGTGTTAAACTTGCTTGATTCAATACACTCCTTGATTGCTCTAATAGTGTTTGAAATATATTTAACTAATTTATTAAAAAAATAACATAAATTTTTATTATAAAAAATTAATTTTTCAAAAAAATCATATTTGTGAGAGCCTACCATAATAAATGACATGAGATATCAATTTCTTTAGCATATTATGTAATCTATTTTAGGAACGTGTATCCATTATCCTACGAAGAGTAATGGTAGTAATGCAATCACGTTAAGTGATACTTCTTTCGACTCTCATGCGGTTGACCTAGATAGTGAGGATATCCTAGGTGCAGTAGTAATGCTATTGGGGCCTAGTCCTATCCTACCTATTTGGTTTCATTCCTCTAGGACTTGATTCCTATGGGTATTCCCATCCTTTTTGCTGTATTACGCGGTTTTACTTTTGAGTTCTACAAGGGACCAGTTAATGATATATTATTGAGTTCACTGCAATTGTCCCTGAACTCATTTTGAAACACAAATTCCATAATAAAAGAATTCAAGTGAATAGCTCCGCAAGGAGACTGCTTGTGCCGCAGCTTGTTACAATTATATCAAAAGCTTCCGTGCGCCGAGAGGTGGACAAGAAGGCATAGGCTATGTAGATTGCGATTGGACCATCAAAAGTTTTTTAAACTCTCAACATCAGAAATTTTATATAATTCGTTTTTCGTTGAAATATTTTAAAAAATTTGATATGGTTGAAAAAAATATTTTTTTAATATTTTTTTATTGTTTTCCAAAAAAAAGAAGCAGTTCCTTTTAAACTGATTCTTCTTTTTGGCTTCCTTATAAACCCATATTATTAGGAATAACCGAAGCATCTTTAAAAACTCAAAGTTTTATTTCAGAAGCTAGATTTAGTAAGATTTATGTCGAGAGACTGGGTCCAATACCGTACGTAATGTCACGTTGAAATAAGAAGCTTGCAACCGTTCCTCGCCAAAAGAAAAGAAATGATCTTTAGGGCTCATTTGTAAAAAAAAAGCAAGCACGGAGGCTCGTTTGTTGTTACTCACCGCTGGAACAACCGGGAACACTGGCAGCCCTCTGCTCATATGACCCACTGAATGACGTGTTGAGAAGGAGCCCCTCGCGAGAGCACGGAGCACCCGCACCTTCAACTCCACCTCCAAGTTCCAAGTTCCAAGCGGACCGGCAACGTCAAACTCGTAGGCTCCGGAAGGAGGTGCTCAACAAACCATGCATTGACTGTTTCACCGATCGAGTCATTTGTTCATTCATTCTGTCCAGGCCCGGTCCGGTCTGTGGAGTCTGGTCAGGTCGGGTCCATGTGCGTGTCCACGTCCCGTCCCGACTCCCGTGGCTGGTGATTCTTGAGATCTACCACTGCACTGTTCCGCATCGCAGCGGGCAGCGAGCAGACCAGGGTTTTACAACTGGTCGGGACGGACGAGGGCAGGGACTGAGGGAAGGCCCCCATCAGTTCCGGAATCCCGAACCAGTCCTCGAATGGTACTACTTACGCTGGCCCTCGCTCGCTTTCCAGATCAGGCTGAGGCAGGCAGGCAGGCCGACAGAAATGGTAGTCAAGTCCGGAAGCAGCCTAGAGCCGAGACTGACTACAGCTGAGAGCAGAAGGGGGACAAGGGTCGAGTGAGCCTGGGAGCCTGGGAGTAGAGGAGCAGCAGCAGGATGGGATGGGATGGGGGACAGGGTCAGAGGGCTGATGCTTTGGCAGTTGCAGAGGCGTCCGAGGCCCGGGGATGGCAGGGGAGAATGTTCTGAGACGAGGAGGAGGACCTGCGCATCTCGTTCACGGGGAGAGCAGAGGAGCGGTGGTGCAGCTGATGAGAGTCCGCAGCCAAGGAAGGCCTCGCGCAGACGTGACAACCGTTGGGATTGGAAGAGTGGGCCGGATTCGCTGTTAGGAGAATCGGAAGTCCAGGTGCTGCAGGAGGAGGAGGAAGGAGAAGATTTTGTGGTCGATTTCAAGGGGTGGAGGGAAAATTGGGAAATGGGCCAAAGCCATTTGGTGTGCAGCAGCTTAGCTGCAATTTTTGGGTTCGTTTTAGTTTGGTCTGACTCGTAGGTTGGGGAATTGGCAGATAGTACACATACGGATCCGGAGCCTGTAGTCGATAGTCCTCTGGAGGAGCTGATCGAGGAGTTAGACGAAGAAGAAGTTCGTGAGCCGTGTTGCTGGATACCACTGCTTTCTGCGGAGCAGTGATCATTTTGGATGTGATGGTGAATGTTGCAGATCAACCTAATTTCCAGCATGGAAGCTGTTTTCCAGTTTCCATGTGAGTCGGCCACTGCACGATGGACATGCTGGAATTTGATCTGATCTGCCAACACAGTTCTTTCTGGTGATTAATTGCTCCCAACGACTGGAGTTTACTTGTTCCATTTCCGAAAACTTCGACTGATTCAATTTCCCATTTGACGAGTTGCCTCTACATGGATGGCTCCACTGCTATTCATTTCCTCGTAGACCTGATGGCCCTCTGAGTCTCATTGTGGGAATCCACTGCAGGCCCGTTTATTCACTCCGGATTCCAAGTGATTGATTGGATTGTCTCTCCATGACAATTCGTAGAAAGCTTGATCATCCTTATAGTTGAGCCACTCCGTACTATGGCCAGAGTTGAACTTTGTCTTTCAGCCCAAAATCTTGTTGTCTGGAACAACTCATTAAGGACCGCAGACCAGGAATCCATATACTTTTTATTCTTTTGATCAGATGTTATCAGTCTCGGAATTGCCCTGCAGTTTTGAAGATTGACTCACGTTAACTTAGGTGGGTGCATGCAGCTCTGACCTCCAGACTTATACGGGGACTGTCAAGCGAGTTGCTCATACTTTTGTAATTCTGTGGGGTTATCGTCTCATGACTGGAAGGATATGTCGCTCTGAAAGCTTACACGGTCTTATTATAAAGGACATATTACTGAATTTTTCTCTGCTGATTTTCCAGAAACGAACCTCTGTTGGAAACTTGCATGATCTCGGAAGCTTTACGGGGTTTTCTTCTGGATGGGGAGATCATAGCTGAAAATTATCTGCGCACTACAAAGGGAATGCGTGATGGCAAAAGATCGCCGTGCAATGTATACCCAAATGGATTCAGGGAGGGGCCGTGAGGAAGACTCAATTCAAGTAGTTTCTTCAGGTGAGGAGCAAATCCCTCCAGAAGTCTTGCGCTGTATTGATGATGCTGATGACGAAGAAGCAGCCAGCACATCCAGCTCTACCTCAGGCCGAGCGATACGGGAAGCTGAAGGGATACCACTGATCCAAATACGCACTTACGGTGATCGAGTAAAAACTGGCGACAGTGAACCTGTGAGCCCTGATCAACCTCAGTGTCGCATTTGCCTTGAATCCGAAGGCATGTGCTTCCATTTCCCTCCATGCAGTTTCCTTCTTTGTGGCCATATAGCTGAGGGAAAATTTCTTGACGAGGGAGATGGTGCGCATTGAGGCCTTTTTCCCCGGACGTTGTCGCAGAATTATTAGAAGTCGCAATAACTGTCTTAGTTACTAATATTACATGTGAATCTGCCAGGTGATGATTTGATCGCTCCATGCCGGTGTAGAGGTACTCAAAAGTTTGTACACAGATTATGCCTTGATAACTGGAGAGCCGCCAAGGTATAGGGCCAAATTCGACAAAGCCAAATTTAAGCAAATGCTCTATTTGAATGGTGGGATTTTGAAGATGAAGCCATGAAGTATTGCATGCAGTAGCCAGTTTTGAGTTTGTGTTTGTTCGTTTTTCTCGATAAGGCTGAGGCTGAGAGCAAAATATATGTATATGAAGACTCTCCAGCCCTGTTTTTTGCTCAGCCCATATATTAAGCACTACTGTATCTCACCTATATTTTTTTAGTTATTTATTCATATAAACTATTGATCTGCGTCTGATTGATGTATCTTAGTAAGTACAACCGGAAGATATTGTAAGTTTTCTGTGTGTTTATCAGATTCCTTTATTTGTGTTCAGTAAGTGAACCAGGACCTAATGTGTGAATGCAGGAAGGCTTTGCGTTTGCACATTGTACAGAATGCAGATCAGCCTTTCATCTGCGTGCAAATTTGCCTCCTGATCGATGGTGGTTGCGAATGAAGTTTCAGTTGTTGGTGTTTAGAGATCATGCCGCAATCTTCTTGATTGTACAATTGGTGAGAAGGCTGTTACATATGCACTGTGCGTTTCTTACAAGCTGCCTCCGAATTTCGTAGTATGTGATTACCTTGTAGCTTAATTACTTGTTTTTCTTCTTTCCTGCAGGTCGACATTAGATGTACGAAGATTAATAGAAGACTGCGAGGTCCTTGAACTAATGTGTTCTTTTTATTCAGGTGGTAGGAAGTTTGGGCGCGTTAGTATATTACTTTTATGGAGGGGAGCTGAGGGAATTGTTCGGTTATGATGATCATCCATACGGCTTTTATGCCCTAGTAGGTATGTCTTTTATAATGTGCCTCGGATCAGCACGAGTGGCCACCTCTTTTTCTTTCGTAAGTTAGAACATTAGTACTTTGGATTGAAATTAGTTTCTGTAGGCTGGCCTGTTGTTTTCAGAATTCTTGCATGCTTTGTTTCCGATGTGACATGTGTCAGGAGTACTATGTTCAGTACGGTCTAATTAAGAAAAATTTGTGTGGCAGTAGTAGTAGCCCTTTTGGTGGGATTGCTTTACGGCTTCTTCATAGCAATCATATGTGGCCAGAATATCAGCAATCGCCATTATCACATTCTTGCTAAGCAGGAATTGACTAAGGTACACCCAAATAATCCTTAACAAACGTTTTCCTGATGTACAGTTGTAGACATGCAGACAGTTTTAAAATAGCCATGAGAGCATCACTGATTAAGAAGCTAAATCCAGCCTGTAGTGCAGAAATGCTTTGAAGTGACAGGTCCAGTGGTACAGGTAGGGCAGGAAGAGAAAGTTGAACATGTCTCTGGTGTTCTGTTTAAAGCATCTTATAGCATATGTTTAGTGTTCTGACTGTAGTATCTTTAGACACTAGTGTTGGCATCTGTGAGGTAGCTGTGGACTCTCGTTTGGGGAGACTACATCGTAAGAGACGAGAGAGATATATTGTAAATGTGGACAATTATGTATGCAGGAATATGTTGTGGAGCATCTTAGCGAGAATGAGGAGCCTCCGCAGCTGGACCCTGGACACCTAAACGAGTTGAAGATGCTGGGGTTGTTCTAGTTCGCACGGGTTAAGCCTCCTCCTGTGCGAAGTTGTAAATGTTTTGTAAGCTATGAGGTGTCTTATTTACTACCAAAGCCCTGTATTTGGGCCCAAAGACATCGACAAAGAAAATGGAGTGGGTCATCAGTTTAGTTGCTTAACTCGGCCCAGATTTTAGCGACACTTGATCGAGAGAAAAAGTGTAATCATGGATGCAGCAAATAAGCTTGTCAAGCAAAGTGTTGACATGTTTTTATCCGGTGCTTCGATGCCAAATTACATCACACATTTGGAAAAAGTTTCAGTGCTGTATCTGTGCCTCCTGACAGAGTTCTAGAGTGCGGCTGTGAATTTGCATTCTCACGGGATTCGACTTGATCTTCTCAAATCGTCTCTCAGAAGGCCCAGCTGGGGCCGAATGGACCCTCCTAAACCTGCAGTTGCTGCGTGCCCTAGGTGTTACAAACTGTAAAGGATTGCTGCCCCAACCCGCACAAACTAGTCTTCATCGTGTTTAACAATTTGTTATGACTAGAAATTCTCGTCATGTATTCTGGTTCCAGGTCACGGAACACAGGATACGAGAAGCTGAATGTTAAATTCCCGACAAGAAGCTAATATCATTATCGTGATTCCGGTTGATTGAGTTGTGTGATTTTTACTTGAGTTGTGGGCCATTATGTTTCAAAAGTCACTGGATTACTCTGATTTGAAGTTCCCGGTATAACATTTGTGTCCCTTCCCACGGCGATAAACGCTTTTCCGGAACATGCCAGACTTCTCCATCGCCTCCTCACAGCTGTTTCTTACCGGCACATCATTGCGAAACCGTATGCAAAGGTCTATTTTCATGCTGAGGGGAACCAAGGGGAAGTTTACTTGATTTACCCTTTGATTATCCACATTTGCTATTTTAAACCTTTAATTTTGAAGTTCATTTTATCATCTCTCTCTTGATGAAGACTGTTGACTCACTCCAATGCAGGGCGATAAATTACCAAATATGGCGCAATTCACATTCGTCAACATGTCCTTTAAAACCGTCACCTGAGGTTTGTTTCCATGAACTACACCCAAACTAACTAATAGTTGGATTGAAAGGGGATATAAATAAATTCATGTGTATTCGACACATTAGTTTCCAGCTGTGACTGGTTGTCATTCTGGATTAGAGGAGAATGTAAACGAGGCTCCTATGTTTTGTAAATCCGGTTAAAAGTCGAAAGTGGGTTCTGCTACTCAGTGAACCTGCCACTATCTTTGCTCATTTCAGATTTCCCGTTCAAACCTCGAACCTCATCAAATCAAACGACAAAAATTGGATTCAAACTTGAAGGAGCGATAATGTTTTTGACTTCGATATCACCATGCAACCAATTAGGAATTTCAGTTATGTATGTGTTTCTTCTAGCAAAGACGAAAAAACATTTTTTGTCACTCGCATGACTTCCAAATCTTCAGAATGAACAAAGTCGTTGCTCCTTGCATAAGTTGAGCTTGAAGAACAAATCGTATACTATAGTCACCTTAGCAAGCCTCCAACTCGTCTTGAGCTAACTGTTCAACATGTGTCCAACATGTGTCCATTGCTCGGGGCAACTTCTGCTGTTATGACTGAGCTGGCAGTAAATGTCACAATTTTTATTGCCATTCGTGGGCCTAGGCATTTTAGTCGAGACCTTTGTCGTCAGCCTCAGACATTTCCTTCATGTTGGCGTTTGACATTCATACCCTACCCACAGTTGTTGATATTTTTTTGATTGCAATAAAAAAAAGATCAACTGCTAGATAGATGACTAGCAAGATCAGCTGCGCACGGATGGATGACTTTAAGCCTGACGAGATGATGATAGTCAAGAAATCTGCATAAATCGTTTGCACTGATTCAGTGTACCATATAAAATCAATGTTGCACGTCTAGTCGCGATTGTAGATCATAACCCCAACATATGATGTGGGTGCAAGGCCATGATATTCTGTTTGTTTACTGAGCCATGATGAACTACGTACTTTCCACAAACCGTGCAATTCTTGACAAGAGAAGTATCTGTTGATGTTAATTTTGTAACACATAAAGCTATCAGCATGCTTCTTCTTTCCAAGAAATCGAGAGTCATATGTGAGACAAGAGATATGTGGACGATATTCTGGCCTTGATATATCATTGTATAAAACTGGCTCTGAACTGAGTAACCATCCACTGTTTCAATTGATCATTTGCAAATTAGACACAAAAGTCAACTTCAGCATCAATAGCTATACCATACAATTAGGCCTGGATATTGTTGTACATTTTGCAGGAAATATACAAGACAGGAGCAGGAGCCATAGTTGGTTTTCGTGAGAGGTAGAACTAAATTTATAGAGATCACCGAAGGGTATTTGTACCATTAGACATGAAACTAGAAGGGATGCACCACGACAGTCAAACCCTTACATGCTAACACGTAGAGGGACCAAAGGAAATAACAAAAAGGATGGGAAGACCCCATCAAGTCGTACATGGATGAAACCAAACGGGTAACATGGGGCTAGGCCCAATAGCATCACAATGGAAAATAAGATATCCCAACTATCTAGGTTAAACTGTCTACAAACAACAGAGAAACCAAAGAAGCATCATCTAATTTGATTGCTCTCATATGGATTGCACCACCTAGTTCTCTATGTAGAGTGCGAACTATCTAGGTTAAACAGTCTACAAACAACAGGAGCATCCAAAGAGGCATCATCTTATGTGATTGCTCTTCTATGGATTGCACCAGCTAGTTGTCTCTGTAGAGCAATGGACTTCCCCTTTTGCCTAGTATGGTAGGCTCTCGAGCACTCCCTCACGAACATGTCGAAGTCGGTGTCCATAGTTCCACATAAATCCAAAACTAGAGGAACAAAGAGGTGGCCTCACTACATACCCCTTGTTAGGAGTTAACTCATTTATTGAGTAACTCGGGTTAGTTTGACTATACTTAGTTAGACTAGGGCTAGGGCTGGTACTACTATATAAGAGGGCTGGCATAAGCTCTCTGTAACAGAAATTAGGGTTATTTAGTAAAGTGACTCTGTGTGTTCCGTGGACGTAGCCTCAGTGAGGTGAACCATGTATTTCCTGTGTCGACTCTTGATAACATATTTTCTTTCTCAGTGTATTGCTGTTTCGGACCAACAATTGGTATTAGAGCAAAGAATCATAACATCGAGAAATTAATCGTTGTTAGGGTATGAGGCCCGACTCCCGATCGCTCTTGCGCCTGCCCAAATTTTTTTTCTTGCTTCGATCCATGTTTGCTCGCGCTACTGTCAATTGCTCTTAAATCCCGATTGCAGCCGTGCAGTAGCTCGCGAGAGGAGTGTAAGCCAGTCAATATTTAGCAGTGCTAGGAGTGGGTGTACAAGTTGAAGGATAATCTAACAGATGAAGAGAAGAGGATCTTCAAAGCCAGGTTGGTGGCTAAGGGCTTCACCCAAGAGAAAGGTGTGGACTACAACGAAGTTTTCTCTCCTGTGGCAAAGTATGCTACAATTCGTCTGATATGTGCACTTGCTGCGATATTTGGTCTAGTTATGGATCAGATGGATGTTATCACGGCTTTTCTATATGGATCTTTGGAGGAAGAAATCTACATGAGACAACCTACTGGCTATGAGAAGAAGGATCAGGAGAAGTTAGTTTTGTAGATTGCTCAAATCTCTATATGGATTGAAGCAAGCTCCTAGGCAATGGAATGCAAGGTTTGATGAGTTCATGAAAGCACAAGAATTTTCACGGAGTGTGTTTGATCCATGTGTTTACATGAAGAAGGTGTATAATGAGATCTTTAGCCTCATTATTCTGGTACTCTATGTGGATGACATGTTCATTTTGGCAAAGGAACAATCCGACGTCGATAGATGCAAGAGGCAACTAAAATCTGCATTCAAGATGAAGGATTTGGGTGAGTCCAAGAGGTTATTAGCTATGGATGTTCACATGGATTTGAAGAAGAGGAAGCTATGGTTAAGTTAGGATAAATATATTCAACGTGTGCTTGACATGTTTAACATGGCAGACTCTAAAGGAGTGTGGACTCCTTTGGCGGCACATTTTAAGCTCTCGGCAACTCAATGTCTATTTGATGCAACTGAGAGAGGAAAGATGTCGTCAATTCCTTATGACAAGGCAGTGGACAGGCTCATGTATTTGATGGTGTGCACTAGACCTGATATTGCTCCAGCTATGGACAAGGTGAACAGGTACATATCAAATCCAAGGAAGTTGCATTGGGAAACTGTGAAATGGATTCTCAGGTACCTCAAGAGTACTAAGGATTTTGGTCTTTTGTTTGATGGTTTATTGGACAATGTCAAATCCTTGTTGGGTTACGTTGATGCTGACTATGAACAAGATCTGGACAAGAGAAAGTCCACAATCGGGTATGTGTTTACACTTGGAGGTGGATGCGTTAGTTGGAGATCTACCTTGCAGAAGTGCATAGCTTAGTCAAAGTGGAAACATGTTTCTAGAGTAAGACTAGTTAATGGATGTAGTACTTACATCCAATACTCCTACTCATACGACATAAATCTGCTTACTAACTCCGCATTCTTAAAAGAAAAAGCAAGTGATCAATTTTAATTCTAGCTTGTGCTTTGGTCACTAAGTTGACCTCTACTTTTGTCCATGGGCTATATTTTAATTTAATGTACCCATAACAAACTAGTTGTCTAATGAAATGAAATCTAATGGCAATAAGATTATTTCTATCTTGAAACTTAGCAGTGACTACCTAAGCAATGACAAATAGATTGTCACACATAATCCTGATAGATGATGTATCAAGTAGTCTTCTTATACATATGGACTTTATGGTCCATGTATCAATTGCCACATACTTGACCTCAATATTTGACAAGGTCACAGAGTTTTGTCTTTTGAAGGATCAATTCACAATTCCACCTGAAATATATAAAACAATATCAAGAATTCAAATTCTAACTTACTTGATCACTAGCCTAATCACCATATGAGATATAAAGCCTTGGAAGCTTATGATGACCATATTCAATGTCATCATTCATTGTGACCTCAATATATTGAAAAATTATTTTCAATACTGCATTATACTTATGTCTAGGCTTGATCATATAACTTGATCAAACACTCATCCAATAGGTAAGGTCAAGTATGGTACACACATCAATCCAATTAACAAATGCAAATACAATGACATAAGGATGATTAACACATTTGACTTTTCTTCATGTGAATTCATTTTGTTTTCATACATAAGATTTTCTCCCACAACTAAGAAACATGTTGCATGCTTACTCTAATTTCTTTTATACTCATAAATTATTTTGGATAAAATTGATGACTGACCAATATATACAATGTCATTCACTCTATCACAAATATTTTAATACTTAAAAAATGATGAAAAAAATTTAATGTCAATCATTTGAAATCACAAACTCATTCCTTTTATTACATTATTAAAAATGAACAAGATTGTCACATGTTATGATGATATAATTTATTTAAGTGGTCTACAAATCCATCAATTTTTTATTAAATAAATCTCATAGTATGAAGAAACTTGTTAATCAACTAGTAGCATATGATGGATAGAACTATGTTTCAATTTATGAAGAGTTTCCAATAACTTGCACAATGTTACAAGTCTTTTTCATGGGTTTTTATATAAATATAAATTTTTGTAGATAAAAGTATTTGAAATCATTTCAAACTTCATTTAAGAATGTAATCTTCACATCTATTTAATGAACGTGAAGTTGATAATGGGAAATGGACAAAATATCAAGTATGAGACGAAAAGATTAAACAAGACGAAAGGTTATATTCTACATCTATTCAACAAGGAACTTAAAATTATCTACAACTCACATTAATGTATGTTTTATCTATCAGATGCAGCTCCTAACTTGATAGACAAGTAGGGGTAGATTAATATCCAGATGTAATGCTTACCTCAAATAGAGTATTGCAAATGATTTCATCATATGTTTTCACTTGCACTTAGAGATAAGTTGGATATATTTATTTAATAAATATTTTTTAATTTGATATAATTCAGTTATAAAAACATTTGAATATATTTGTTATTATATTCTACAAGTTTAACTTCAAACTCCATGAATTTTTTAATTTTTGCAAAATTTTAAATTCCAAGTTTTTTAGTATATCTATTTGAGTTAAAATGTATTATGTTTGATAAAAATAAGAATACAATTTGAAAATGAAATGTTTGTAGTCATCACTATGTGTAATTATAAAATATAATTGCTTATAATTACACGACATGAGGACTCCAAGAGCTTAAAATATGAAATATGTATAAGGTATGCACATGAAGTTTAAGAAATCACACAAATGAGATTAATATTAGTTTTAATAAATATGGAGTTACATAATACTCACTTTAAAGAAATTGAACCTTAGATTATATCTTAAAGAGTTTGCATTAAACATATGTTGATACTTTGAGCATAGTAGCAAGAAAATTTGGGAACTGATTATTGACAAATCCAAGCTCACAACACATCCATTCATTTGAAATCCACATTTGATTTAATAGTATATTCTCATTGATACATGACTTAATTTCTAAAAATTGATTTAATCATTATATCTAAATCCATGTCTATTGTTGGGTAATTTGTCACGACTTATGTAGCGGCATCTCTAGTTGGATAGGTTCGCATATGCAGGAGCAGATACAACAGTTAGAGCCGATTGTGCAATTAATGTTGTTTGAACTAGAACTGATGTTAGGACCCACAATGCCGATAGGAGACCTAGGGCTTAAGGAGTAGAGTTCGAATTAGGGCTCCTTGGGGTGCAGTTTTCGAAGTCAAGCCTTTGAGAGTGTGGCTATGGTAGAGAGTAGCTAATGCGTGAACTTGGAATCTTTGAAACATAAAATAGATTTGGCTCGACTGTAATCTCTCTTTTATGCTATGGTTATGAGCGGAGTGTCATTGTGGACATTTTGAGAGTAGAAAAGATTACTTCAAAAATTCAAATTGGATTCTATGGTTAGAATTGTGAGTTTTTGGAGCGGTGAAGGTGTTTTGAGGAGTTTTGATCTATGGTAGCTTTGATCTATTTGATGTAGAGTATGTAGGGTGTTTATGGAGTGAAGGTCATGGTGGTGATCTAGAAGTGGAGTCGATTCAAAGTTTGATGTGATCGAATTTGAATTTTTTTATTTTCTGTTTAAGTGCATAAATCCGAATTAAAAATTTTCTAGGGCGGAAGCGCTTTTAAAATTTGACAAAGTGGGTCGATGCTTATAGTTATCTTAGGGCTTTAAATCAAGATTGGCCAAAAAACATTTTGGACAGAAGTGCTCCAAGTCCAAGATTTGATGTTTTGAAGTTTTCGGGTCAAAAATATGAATGGAAGGCTATAGGATTATCATATAGTGTCCGTTTGATCTAAAATTTGATGGCGTGATAGGAGATGTAAAGTATCTCACAAGATAAGAGGGATGTGAGTCATAAAGATGACGGTGTCAGAATTACGAAATTTTGACATTTAGCGATGTGAAATTGGAGTTGAAGATTTTCAAAGTCTAGCAAAAGTTTCAAATGTTGTCCGTTTTTGGAAAAAAAAATTGCGATAGATAGCAAATTGAAAAAAGCTAGTTTAAGAGAATGCCTTAAACTAGCTTTTAATACGATTGTTTAAAGCAACACCTTATACAGTTGGATTACCAGTGTTAGATTATCGATCTAGAGAGCATAAGGCCTTCAAAAACTGAGTTTGTGTTTTTAAATGCTCTTCTGAGGCTATGTCAGTCAGGGTTGGGTTGGTTTGACCCCTTTGATGGATGTTTTTGAGATGAAATATTCTTATTTATGTTTCTTGTGATTGATATAACTCCATCTTAGCTTCCTGTTTGTACACCATATTTATTTGTATTGGTTGTTTGTTGTTTGGAATGTTAGTGCTCGTGTGTGCTACCTATAGTGAGGCTAGATTTACGGACCAGTTAGACTATCCATATTTCTCCCCAATAAGACAGGACTTACGGACTTATAGACTGGTGAGTGCATGTGGTGATGGCAGGTTTCAGGTTACCCTTGTGTTAGCACCATGTGGTGCCTCAGGTATCTTTTGTTGTGGTTTTTGGTTTTAGTTGGGAACTTGTTATTGTAGGGTTACTAAGGTTATACATTGGTGTCACAATGGGGTTCTCTGGAGGATCAAGAGGAGAGATTACTCGGATTAGCATCGGGTATAGCCGTAGTGAAGTGCAGTACCAATCTTAGACTTTGAGGTTCACATAAGACTCTGATTTGGTTTCAGAGAGTGACGGAGCTGAGCTTGATGATATCTTGGAGTGTGTACCGTTGTGGGGCAAGGACGATATCTATGGGGTCATCAAGGGTCCCATACAATATTTAGATACAGTTGGTACTATTGAGTTGGATGACTTCATATAGGAGTTTGACTCATGGTGTGATTTACATCGGATGCGTAAGTCTATGTTGTTTAGTTTGTTTATGGCTTGGAAGGGATTATTTCAACATTTGGAGTGTCCGCCAATGGATGATTATCATGAGTTTCGACATGAATACCATGAGGAGATTGAATTCTGGAGACAATTTTGGTCTCCAAACTACATTTCTATTACTTCGGGTATAATGTTTGATGGTATGAGTTCATCCTGTGTACCTTGCACTGATGATGCGGTTGGAGCTAGTTGAGTTGGGAAGAGTGCAGAGGTCCCAACCTTTAACCCTATCCTGGAGTTCTTTGCACAGTTGAAGAGAGACTACCAAGGGGTGAGAATTGACTAGCTACGAGGCTTGTAGGAGTTTCAATGGAAGACTAGGGAGAGTTTTTTGTTGAAACTCGCATGCGTCGGTTGATTATTGTTACTCATGGGGTGATAGAGGCACAAGCTATCCAATGTTGATATGGGATATTGGACATGGAGTTGAGACGTAGAGTGAGAGATGCTATCTTATTACATAAGACATCATCTACATTGGCCATTGTGTTTTGACTTGCTAAGCGTATTGAGCTCAATATGCAAGAAGAGAGAGAGATGATTGATGGGTTCAGCAAGGATTCAACAACTTTGTCAACTCCTTCACGTTACCAGTTTACAACACAAACCCGGAGTGGTTATGGTTGAGATGTGGATAGTCTCGACCATCCGAACATAGTGCTGAAGGTGCCACATTGAGACCATTGCCATCATTTTCAATTCAAAAACCAGTTGTTGGGATGATGTGTTGGACATGTGGTGGATCTCATTACAAGAAGGATTGTCTTCAAGGTTGAAAGCTGTATCATGTTGGATCAAAATCATGTGCATCGTCACAACCATGGTCACATGATGGATTGATTTTTTGATTTCTATCCATAATTACGATCAACAAGAGTTGTCATGGTAGTCCCTAGAAGAGCATGAGGAGTTCAAGGTGGCAGGGGTCGTGGCAGAGTACTAGTCCCCAGTCAAACGTTAGCCCATGAGGCTAGTCATGAGGTGAACATAGCATCTCGAATGGAGCAGTTAGAGCATAAGATAACAAGTATGGCTATAGCCCAATAAAGATCAGATTCTGGAGTTGATGTCTCTACATCATATGATGGAGATGTTATAGAGAACATGTGCGCAATGGGACAATTATGTGCAGTTGTTGTGACTCATAGTGCAACACATACTCCTAAGTCTAGAGGAACATCCATGGAATTGGATCCACAAAGAGGGGAGGTTAGTTGACAAGTTAGAATTTCTCAATCATTCACATTGTCTAAGGCAATGAATATCTCATTCATGGCTCCTATACGACCTTAGGGAGAGATGCGCGTGCAAGCCAATATTGATGTACTTAGAGATGGAGCAAGTAGGGCCCAACCTCAACGTCGTATGAGGTAGCATCCATCGCAATGTTGGGGGTGGCAAAGACTCTTGTCCATTCTCCTGTTTTCTCAGCCAAGGATTTATTGGCGTTGGGGGTATCATCATCCCATGTACTACAATTGGCAGCCACATTTTGCAAAAGCAAAGACGATGTGATGGTTGCTTCTAATAGTGATAGTACTAGTAGTGTTGATCTTGGGATCAAGACAACTTCTTGTGGAACTTGACAAGCTGCTGCCGCTCCAATGATGGAGTTACCAGTGAGGCCAACCAAAGCATACTAGGGTTTCACCAAGTTTGGTCATGTTGGATAACATGAGTGGTATCTTTTGTTTGGTTGGACCTTAAGGAAAGGTTTATTGACCTCAAAAGGTGTTGTTGGTTTCTAGTACATAACCCTTTATGTTGGGTAAAGATGCATTGCTTGGATGTAGAGAAATTTTCATTTCAAATTCAGACATCTCTTGGAAGTTCTAGTGATACAGCGGCATCATACATCATCCGGATGGAGTTGACTTTGCAAGTGCAGCTAGATCATGTCACAAATAGCTCTACAATGCGAGCACATGATGTAGTTACACTTGGAGAATCCCATGATGTATTGGTGGATACGACAATGTTATATCCAATGGGGTTTAGCATTGATTATTGGGAGGAGATAGCTTCTTATCGGCTAGGTTGGCAATCATAAGAAGGTCGAGTGAGTCGATTATCAATACGATTCATTACTAGTTCTAGCCGACATATGTTGCAGCCTTCAGTACTTGTGTTACTTGGCCTAGTGATTTGTTGGAGGACAACATGGATGAACATGATGGTCCTTATTTAGAGGATGTGGCTATCATGCCAAGTCTTAGTGGAGTAGTGTCATCCACGTTGGATGAATCATTAGGTACTTCATGTATGTAGTTACAACAAATGGCAGATTAGCTCATACATCATGCTTGGAGTGAGTCTTTTGCTTAGGAGATGGAAGAGACAAAGGAAGTTATTCCCACTTTCACTATGTTATCACCTTTAGATACAATGCCTTTTTCTTAGCAGTATTTAGAGTAGGGTATATGTATGATGGATCTATTTGAAGGGATTAGCACAAGTTTGGCTGCTATTTTATAGTATGGCGTACGATGTCGCAAAGGACAATTCTTCGCTCTGAGAACCCTTGAGCGCCTGGCAGTAGAAGAACCCTCTAGAACCTTGTGTGAGTTGTCAATCTCTTCTTCTTCTCCTCAGCACTCCACATTACAACCGGTAAAACTTCAACGGAAGAAGATCATGATATCCGATGATTCGATCAATAACTTTCGCCTAAACTTTACAAAAAATTGCTTCTCGACCTTTTCTATCACTCAGAAAAGTTTCAGATGTTTTTCTCCTCTAGATCTCTCAAAAGAATTGGTGATTTTCCCTCTGTATCACAAGGCGATATGCAGACCCCTGTGTACAAAACCCATCACACATCCCAATCCTTAACTCCAATTGCTTTCAAATTTCATGAGAAGATCACTCATCATCTGAACTTCAACTCTCGAAAGTTTTATTGACAGAAATTCCTGATATCAAAAGATATGATTGATGTACTAAGTTTGTGATAGTCCGTGCAATCCTGCAACTCTGACTGCTTGCACAAACTTCAACCTATCACTCCGTACTCAAAACTCGTCCAATCGAGTCAAAACCTCAATCAAAACACAAGCCCAAGTCGTGAACTATATTTCAGTTGACTCAAATCTTCCAAAACCCTTGTCAGATTCTCACAAACACTCCAAATACACTCAAAGGTCGAAATTTCTCTCTCTTACTTTGAATCACCGTTCCAGAGTGACATATCCTTCAAATCCATCCATTCTTGAGCCCACGTTGTAGTCCATCCCGTCAGCTTTCCAATGCTATCCTCTGATTTTGAAATGTCCATCTAGAAAGTCTCCAAAATCCCTAAAGACCTCGAAAAGTTGCCCTAGTGTCCTCATTGGTCAAAACTCCTAGACCAATGGGAATTGAGAATGCTATTTTGACCTCTAGTGTGGCCAAATTAGCTCCATTGAAACTTAGAGCTTTACAACCATCCTAAACACTCTACTTAAACATCCTATACACAATATGAGTTGTCACTAATAAGAGTTAAAATGACAACTTGAAACCAGCTAAGTATACCCAAAAGCGATCACGATGAAGACACCGGATGTTGATCACAAATGGACTCGACAATGGTACATCTTGAGGATCATGTTGTCCCCTATCCACGTCCTACGTCGACTCCACTTCAATCAGATAAGCTCCTTAGTTAGCAAGGTGATGTGTCTAGATTTTCCCAGCTCTTTACAACCTTGCAATGCCGTCAGTTATCCTAGCCTAAAATATCGCCGTCATGACAACAACTCTGAAGATGACACATGTCATCATCTTCTCATAGTAGCCGCGTCACAACACGACAACGAGTATATCGATACTTGTATGTGGAGCGAGATGAGATTGTGAGGCACATTTCATTACACTCTGTAACACAGTTGGTGTGACAATACCCATATCTTCTACCATTGTGGTGGTTCAAGCATATCAACATGTATTCGTGTCAGATATTTTGTTGCTGGGGATGCAAGATCTTGCTCGGCATGACACCATGCATTTTGTTATTGCTTGGATGACCATATCAAGGACACACACGGTTGGTAATGGTTATGGGCTACATGATTTACTTTTTGGCATGTTTTGGAAGATGTTACATGTGTTACAATCTCTCCAATCACAACAAACCTATTTACCATCATACACTTTGGAGAACATTTCCTTTTTGGATGATCCAAGTGCACATCAGGTGAAGCCATAGATTAGAGCAGCAGTATTGCTGGATGTAACAAGAGTAGGATCTCGTGCCCATTGTGCAGGTCTATGATGTACAAATCTTCTTCCAAGGGAGGTTTTATTACGAGTGGAGAGTATTTTGGATGTGGGTAGACACTCCCATGCAGTGGTGAATCTTGTGGGTTAGCCAAGAGCTGCATTGCCCACATTATTGAGTTATCCAGCTTCCTATGACTATAGAGAGGGAGGACCTTGACTTGTATGGGATTCTCGCTTGCAGCGGTTGGTGGAATCCAACGCTGAAGAGAGAGAGAGCGAGCTATGGGATTTTGTACTAGTACCAGAATAATAACTACATTGTCAGAGGCATCACAATGTGTTGGGTCAAGCTATGGACCTAAACTGTTTGACATGGATTGTGAGCCTCGGATTGGTTGAGCAGAGACACATGCGGTCCACATGTGTGACTGCAAGAACATTGGTAAGCTCTTTGTCTATCGAGACGGAAGAGTCCAAAGTTGGGGATGAGAAGTGCCAAAGATCTCATCCTTGGTCTTATGGGGATATTAAAGAAGGAGAGGTAGAGTCTTCTTTGAGTGTGATTGGAGTTTTTTGCGTGGAGTAAGCGGTAGTTACCACTACGGACCTTTATAGTACAACTCAAGAGGTTTTAGCTAGAGCTGCTAGAGTTGATCACACTAAGTTATGAGAGAGCAGAAAAAGTTTTTTACTCAAGAGATTGTCGTTTAGCAACCACATACTACATCTTTCATCTCTAGTATCGATGGAGAGGAGATTTGGGATATTGAGATTGGTCCCAAAGTGACAAGAGAAGAAAGACATAGGGTGTGGAGGTTTTTGAGGAGTTTCAAAAATTGCCTTTAGTATTGGCTAAACACTAAAGCTAAGAACACATAAGTTGTTCCCTCACTTGACTTATCAAACAATGCCACCAACTCAATCCACTTCGAGAAATGGCTAATGGGTTAAGCATCCATATTTTACTAAAACACATAGGAACATGGACGGGAAATACTTCATACCAATTCAAGTTGTTGTTTGCTTAATTGCTTAAAATTTCATGGGACAATTAAACCAATTGTGTACAATTCCTACATAAACACACATAATGACTCCAACCTCACAATCACTATTTTGCACAATATAATCATGGAGTTGTTCGAGCTAATCCCTCAAGTGTTGTACATTCAACTAGATAACATGGCAAGAGAAAACAAGAAAAAATTTGTGATTTCTTACCTTGACATGCTAGTAGAGAATCATGTCTTAAGGAAAGTGAAGTTAGGTTTTTTGCTCATAGCTCAAATGGTTAATTGCTTTTTGAAACATCTAACACAAAAGAGAACATTCCAAATGAGTATGTTGCATGAAATATTGGAACAAGCTTACATGCCTAGATCAGATTGTAAAGTTTTAGAAAGCATAATGGATTTCTAGAGATAGTTTGACTTTGGTAATCAAAGACCTAAATGACGTCAGTTTTTAGAAATATTTCTGGATAAAGAAGGATGCAAAAAATGATAAAACATGCCTTTGGGGGAAAAGGTTGTTTACAGGTTTGGACTTGGAAAAAAGTATGAAATTTCAAGAACTTTGTTCATGAGAGCCTCATATTTGGAGTAGTTATTAGGAGTCAGAAACCTCAAAGTGCAAATGATCTTAACACCAACACAAAAGAATTAGACTATGATCAAAAAGGCATCATTGAAGTGGGAAGTGCATCCTTTGAAGTAAAAGATGTTTTGTGATGTAGGAAATTCCTTAAAATTCAAACATACTTTAAAAAAATTTCTAAACAAATAGAGGACGATGAGGTGGATTTTTTTTTACTCAAAAAAGAAAAGAGGAAAATGATTCACCAACTGAAGTAATCTACAAAAGAGATTGATGAGTTGAAAATGCAACTGCAAGCATAAGTTTTTGAAGTATCACACCCTTTGTAAAAGACATTCTAAACTAGCAGTGGATGCACCTAGAAACTTCAAGGAATCTCTAAATTAATAGTTTCATTATGATCGCACCATGTAAGGATGTCAACAATCAACCATTTTGATTGGCAAAAGTTTGGAAGATTTTGGCGTGCGCGAAAGACACCCTAGAGAGGTTGAACATTGTATGGTATACAATGGCAGCAAATTTGTTTGAGGGATTTTACCATTATGAAAAACTTGGTGGAAAACATAAAAGTAGGATCAAATGTATGCGAGATGAATCTTTTAGATATAACAATTTTTGACTACAACATAGTCTTGAACAACAATAGATCAATTAGTGTAAAAGATACCAATATTTTGAAAAAAAATCTCTTAGATTGGGAGAATATCTACCTAGTGATGAAGAAGTGGATTGTGAACTTAAAATCCACGTTTCATTTGTTTTAAAAATTATGAATGAAAGTAACTAGTTGCATGCAACAATAGGGCATGAAATTGTCAAACAATCTTCTTTCGTGTGATCACAATTGTCATCTTAGACACATAAGTGAAGTGTTGCTTGTAATGAAGTGCTAAGAGAAATGCTATTTTTGTGAACGGTAAAGTGTTAATTCAGACCATACTGTAGAAAAGTGATACATTTATCACTTTTCATATGCTCAAGATAAAAATGATGCATGTATCACTTCTTAGTAGGTAGAGAGAGAAGTGATACATGTATCATTTCTCAATTGTTTGGTAGAAAAATGAAGTGAGAAAGTCATGTATTACTTCTTTGCAGTAAAATATTTCAAACATTTTTTCTTGAATTTATTATTATTAATTCAAATATTTTAATATAAATAGATTTAAATAATCAAAAAACCGTAAAGAGCAATTGAAATACATCAAAAGCTGTTAAACTTTGTTTTGCAAAAAATATACCATGAGGTTAAGTAATAAATTTTTCATATCTATGATCCCTTTCAAACAAGCCAATACTATAATTATTTATTGAAAAATTTTAAATTTTCTTTACTTTGTATTGTTCTCATTCTATATCAAAATGTTGCAATTTAAAGCTTTTTTTTGTACATTAATGCATAATTTTAAAATATGATCATCTCCTTGTTTTAATTTTTGAAATTTAATACAATTTATAATATCAAAATAACACCATAACTTTCAAATATATGTCAAATTATTTTTAAAATGAAAAAAATTATTTTAAATATTTTATTTCATGCCCAAATTATATTCCAAATTTATATTTATATCATATACACATCACATTTCGACTTTTTGAAAATAAAATAAAATTTTGATTCTGATTTTTTTCATTCTAGGTCAAAATTTGACAATTTAAATCCTACAATTTTTTCACATTAATGCATAATATATTTCAAAAAAATTATATCTTTTTTTAAATGTTTTATATTTAATAAATTGAATATATAATTTCAAAATAACTTTATCAATCTCAAAATAAATATCAAATTAATAAAAAATATGATCAATTATTTTAAATTATATTTTTCATGTCAAAACTATATTGCAAAATTATATATGTATTATGTAGACATCACATTATCATTTTTTGAAACTTTTTTGTATTATTTTTATACTTCATCAAAATCTTGCAAATTAAAGTCTGCTCAGTTTTCACATTAATGCATATATTTTAAAATATTTATATCTTAATCTTCAATTTTTTGGAATATAATAAAAAATACCATCATAAACCTCAAATATGTGTCAAAATATTTTGAAAATGGGACTAATTATTTTAAATATCTTTTTTTACGCTATGTATTATTTTAATTTTTCATTTAAATATTGCAATTTAAAGTTTTCCTTTTTTGAAATTTATAAAATATATCATCTTAAAATAACATCATGAATCTGAAATATATGTTAAAATATTTTGAAAATGCGATTTTATGTTATGTGAAAAAAGATATTATTTTTAATAACGTTTTTCATGCCAAAACTATATCTCAAAATTATGTTTATATAGTATATACATCACATTTTGACTTTTTGAAAATTTTATTTTTTTGGCTTATTTTTTTTTCCCACGTTGAAATCTTGCAATTTATATCCTGCTATTTTTTCACATTAATGCATAATATATTTAAAAATATTAACATCTTGTTTTTTGAATGTTTGAAATTTAATAAAAATTGTATAATCTCAGAATAATATCATAAATATCAAATAAATATAAAATAAATATATATTATATTGGGACCAATAATTTTAAATGAATTTTTTCATATGAAAAATTAATCTCCAAATTTGTATTATGTTGACAACCTATTTTGAAATTTTTTTATTTTGTTTTGTATTTTTTTTATTCTTTTTCAAAATCCCGTAATTCAAAGATTGCTATATTTTCACATTAATACAGAATATATTTTTAAACATTAATGCCTTGTTTTTTTAATTAATAAAATTTTATACAAAATAAATTTATAATTTCAAAATAATTTCATAATTCTCAAAGATTCAAAATGGAACTATTTTGAATCATTTTTATGCCAAAAATTTATCCCCAATTTATGTCTGTATTATGTATACATCAAATTTTGAGTTGTTGAATTTTTTTTATTTTTTATTTTACTTTGTATTAGTTTTATTCTACATCAAATTTTTTAATTGAGACTATGTTATTTTTTTACATTATGACACATATTTAAAAAAATTAATATCTCATTTTTAAATTTTTTCTTCATTTCATGTCAAAATCATTTGCTCCACACAAAAAACTCAAATCAGAATTTTAAAATAACATCATAAATTTCAAAGATAGGTCAAAATATTTTAAAAATATGATTTATTATTTTGAATGAATTTTTTCATGCCAAAACTTTCTCCCAAAATTATGTTTGCATTATGTATACATCACATTGTGAGTTTTTGAAAATATTTATTTACTTTGTATTGTTTTCATGGTGTATCAAAATTTTTCATTTTACAGTCTACTATTTTTCATATTAATGCATATATTTTAAAATAATAATATTTTAATTTAAAAGTTTTGAAAATTTATAGAATATATGATCTTAAAATAACATCATTAATGTCAAAGATATGTCAAAATATTTGAAAAATATGATCAACAGTTTTAAATATCTTCTATCATGAACAAAAGATTATGAAGTTACAATGAAAAGATATCAATTTTCCAATTTTTTTATTTTTCAAACTTTCTCCCTTTTATTTACTTGTGCTTCATGTCCATTCTTGTACACCTTTTTTTTCCCTAAATTTTTTTTTAATTAAATCTGATCATTGCATTTTTTCTAGTTTATATCCACATGTCTAAATATATAGGAAAAAAAATTATATATTATATTACTTTAAACTCATTTAATTAAATTTTAACGATTAAGATCTATTTTTTAATTTACTTTGTGCACCAACTCAAGGAAAGTGATACAAGTATCACTTCTTTGGACTCTGAACCTTGACATGAACGACTTATTTTGAGTAATTTTGTTTGAGATTTTGAGCGCTCACATGAAAGAAGTTTGTGAATGTTTTACTCATTTGAACTCTTAACCACACCAAGAAAGAAATGGTCCCAAAACACTATACTACAATACATTGAAAAATGTGATACAAGTATCACTTTTTGCATTTAGATCCTTGGAGTGTCAAGTAGTATTTTAGAATCACTTTTTTCTTGGTGTAGTTCAGAGTCCAAAGAATTGAGACATGTTTCTCTTCTTTCAAGTGATTTCTAAAGGTCTATAGAAGTGTTTCTTGAACCCTTTCGTTGACGTGAGGATTTAGAGTCCAAAGAGGTGATACTTGTATCACTTCCCTCAAGTGGATGCACAAAGTAACTAGAAGCATTACTTGTTTCACTTGGAACAAGTAATGCTTTAGTGTTCAAAGAAGTGATCATTCCTATTGGGTGAGAGTTCAAAGTCAAAGGGAGTGATATGTGTGTCACTTCCTTCTAGGGAAAGAGAAAGAGTTCACTGGCTACCATGTGAATCCAAGAAGTGATATGTGTATCACTTCTTGGATTCAGAGTGTTTGTGTTCATGTCTCATCATCAAGTTAAAGGCGAATGACAAGCTCTTCGAGTCATTTGATTTCATAACCTGCTTAACCGAGGACCAATTTCCTCTTATTTGACCTATTGTTTTGGCTTAGTATCATAAGAAGTACGAGAAACAATTTTTGAACTGATGGATGAAGGTGCTCCTCAACCGGAGCAAGTCAAACACTCTGTTTGGTTCAGACGTAGGTGCTAGTGAAACCCTCATGTAGATGAAATAAGATTCCAAAATTGATTCTTTTATGATTTGATCACTAACATAATTAACATTTGAAAAGCCACACAATAAATCTAAAGACATTTAAAATTTTAATACTTATTTATATAATAGTTATTGTTTACTTGATATTTGCTTCATAACATCCATTTAAAGTTTGTATACCCATTTATATTATAGTTTATTATTCATTTGATAATTGCTTCATAATATCCATTTGAAATTATAATACTCATGTATATAAAAGTTTATGGTTCACTTGATATTCATTTCATAACATACATTTGTTTGGGTTCAAGATTATCATATATCTATAAAATACTCTGATATTAAATTTGATTTGAAACAAAAAATTGACCAATTTATGAAACCCACTATAGTTGAGAAAGGATACTTTAAATACTAAGCTTATTCTTGAAGGTTGTTCTATTTTCATCATTAAGATTTTTCCCCACTTCTTGAGAAATTGACATAAATGTAATTTCTTGCATCTTAAACTCACATGACTTCTGAATAAAATCTTAACATTAGCTTATATAAATCCATCCATCCTTGATATTTTTCATCACTTGGTTGCTTAACCAAGTGATGTAATGTTCAAATCTGTCATTTGAACATGAATACTTAGGTTTTTTTTCAAAAAAATATCAGTCATATTTTTCTACAAAAAGAAAATTAAAGAATTACATGTTGAAAAATTTCTCAAGTTCACATACGATAAACTGTAAAGTTTTAAAAAACGGTAGAGCATAAAGTACCAAAAGTTTCACTGGAGGGTAGATCATTTGACCATGATGCAATCAACGAGCTTATGTTTGTTTTTTCTTCAAAATTTGTAAAATTTATGCTCATAATATTATATAATATAGACAAGACTTGACTGATTTACATTAGATTGAAGAATCAAAGAGAGACAAAAGTTGCATTACAATTGCATTATAATATATATGAATAAATAAAAATAATTAAGCTTTTATTATTAAAAAAATTTAAAAATCTTGATGACAAGTTTTTTTGATAAAAAGAAAAA
Source organism: Marchantia paleacea (assembly GCA_014180765.2). Lineage (NCBI taxonomy): Eukaryota > Viridiplantae > Streptophyta > Marchantiopsida > Marchantiales > Marchantiaceae > Marchantia > Marchantia paleacea. Next base: position 494,872 of record MUAA02000016.1, read on the forward strand.
AGAGAGTGGAACTTCATATAGAAAAAAAGATCATAAAATTTTGCTATTAAAGACATGTTTAAGATGGATTATTGAGAAGTTATGGGTTTCTCAATTGTGTAGGTGCTATTGATAGGAACTCATTTGAAGATCCAAGCATAACCTTAATCTCAATAAATGGTGGTGATACAATTTTATCATCACAATTTAAGGAAATTACTTCCAAAAATAATTGATAATACATACTCATTATGTACTCATAGTATAGATTTTGAAACTTTAAATTCACAACATATTCTAGGTAATTTGTGTGTTATACATGCATTTGGTCAACTAAAAGGTAAATATACAATTTTATTAGTCGGTATTTCATCATTTTTTAAATGGACAGCAAAAATCATTTTCCTTTCTCCATAAGATACTCAGTGAGATGAGTATCTTATCGAGATTCAAACTATGGCACCTCTATACATTCAGTTAGTTCAATTTTTTGATACACCGTGAATGAGAGAAGTAATTGATGGACATGAAGTTCTGGATTCATAGCAACGCCCTGAACATTGGAGCGCTAAAAATATGTTTGAAATGTCACCAGACTTTCAGAATACGCCAGAAGACTTGCAAAGGATTTGAACTTAGTCCTGCCTGTGGCCAAAAAGTAAGTGCACTGGAACCAAATCTAGCCTACAATTGGAGCGCGGAGTGGACACTTTTTCCGGGTCTGATTTTGGGAGGGCAGAGCAAAGCCAATACATAGGCTTGGCTGCTCCGCACCTTAAGATCTCAAAAGTTCTAGCTTTGTCTTCATAATACAATTATGATCTCAAAATTTCTAGCTTTGTATTCATATAACAAGTTTTACTCTTTTGTATATGTACTTGCACTTTGCCGATACATGATCATCTTAGTAAAAGAATTGCACCAACAAATCTTAACATTGATGACGTTTCTGCTTAAAGAAAACTGAAAGTGCCTTGGATGATACTTAATTCTCTTTTCAAAACAAGACGGAGAAGGTGTATCTTACTGCCTATTTTGGCTAGACAGTGTATTGACTCAAACTATAGATAGGAGGACTTTGCATGATAGGAGATGCATATTCACTAATTACCCTAAATAATATGATTTACAAGCAGCAGATATCGGATGAGCATATGATCTACCTGGACAGGGAATAGTATCTCTCCTTCCAACTTTGCCCTCCGGGTGCCATGGACGGCACCCTTTGGCCTTGGTTTTGTTTTTTCATGGATTTTGCCATCGTTCCTTTCATGTAACATGGTGGTGCTCCCGAGGCCTCACAACGCATATGCCAGATTTTCGGCTCTTCCTTAGCGGCGCTGGGTTCCAAAAGATGCGAGAGTTCAGTTACTGGTAGAGCGATGAACCCATAAACTCACGAGGACATATCTTCAAGGACAATAGAAAGTAGGACACAGTAAAATAACAAAAAGAAGGACAATAGAAGAATGAGGGATCTACTATGTTGGCATCACATTGCTCTCTATTGAGGCTTTCAACACAATTCAGTTTGGGCATCTATTTCTCAAACTTCGGAGCTCTCCGTTTGATCTGAATGCCTTATGGCTGCTTGTACGAATCCACGAACCCTTCAAGGATCGAACAGTCACGTCTTCTCGATCCTAGATTGCCTGAACAAAACAGCTTGCCTGGCCTGGACATTGAAACTGAAAGGGCAGATGCGTAGGATCTAATGTCTTTATTATAGTCAATCCTAGCAGCCCGAATATAACGATCGACAATTGGTGAAATGTGATGTCGATCAGGCGCGCTGAACGTATTGAACGTGCTGATTTCAGTGAGAGCTCGCTCCATTCGGCTGGTTTGAGATCCGACCTTCTAATCTTACAATTCAGATTCAAGATCTCGTCATCCTGAGGTAAGATCGTTCATGCGCAGATTCTAAGGACGCTTTGACAGGTACTCCCTCTGAACCATGTTGAATTCCAAAAAAATGTGTCAAAATTCTTGTAGATTATTATTTTCTGATCTTCACGTGCCATCAATGTTCTTCTGATCATGAAGTATAGCGCGAGCCTCTCTGATCGATCAGGTATGATGTCCACGATAATGATTTTCTCTTCTTCCCTTTTAGCAATTTCACACCGCACGATATGAATATCACAGTAACTGCGTATTTCATGACTTTGAGAAGATGTTGACTTCACTGGAGTGGTCAGCTTTCTTCAGTTGGTCCCAAGTGCAATAGAAGCAGTATGCAGGTGAGGGACTGTCACATGTGTTAGTTGTAAGAATCCTAATTTTATAATCTTGGACGTTGTTATTCTCTCAAAGTGGAGCAGAATCAACTCTTCTCGAGACTCGGTACCTCAACCCGTATAATTTGGTCCTTGAGATAATATAAAGTTCCAAGGATTAGACAGATAATAATTATTGGAAAGAGGTGATGCCCGATAAGATCCTACGAATCTGCAGAAATCCGATCCTCTTCTGTACCAGTGCAACATATTTTGTATCCAATCGAATTCTATACAAGTATAGAGTAGATTTCAGAATGGCAGGGCAGGCGGGAAATAACAACATCAATCCCAACCCGTTTGCGCTGCCTGGAGCACCACCAGGAGATCGACAAGCTCGATTTGCGGGTTTGCTTGATTTTATGCTGAGGTAATGAAGAGATCATTGATATAGGCACATGAACACAACACCTTCTATCTAAACGAAGGCAGTTCTTCGTAATGATCACTGTTTTTACATGATGTATCAGCATGTCGGTAGGGCAAAGACTTCCACCATCACTGTCTGAATGAAACATATACAGTTCCTTGTAAACATGAAGCTAGTCTATATAATATACAAATACACCACTAGGAGTCTAGGACAAAGACTTCTACCATTACAGTAACTAAACTCTTGGATCCATAACCAAATTGACATCCAAAACCAGTCGACATTCTAGAATTGAACAAATGCATAAATCTATCAAAATTTGCACCAATACGGACACAGAAGCTTAAGAAATCCTCCTCAGATTGCGTAGGCTTTGCGCTGGCTAAAGACACACGAAGAGTTTTATAGATAATCATCATCAGGTAACCCTGTATTATGAACGGGGAGACTTTCCAATACAAGTCATCCCATTGCTCTGCACTTGTGTCCGTAACATTGACAAACTTTTAGTGGGAGGATTTTCTGGGAATAAATCGAACACCTTCTCCTAACATCTTCTCCGACTTAGGGCTCAGAATCCAAATTTACAATGAAATAGTACACCTCTCAAGGACGACGACTAGACAGACTATTAGGAACATCTGTTTACTAAGCACTATACGTATAGATATATTATCGATAGCGGTTCAGATGTATGATATCGTCATTTGTGCAGGGAAGAGCCAGATCCACAAGCAGCAGCAGCTCAGGTTCCACCTCAGCAAGTGCAACAGCAGCCGGTGGTGCAAAATGAACCTCCACAGTTTCAGGGTATGGGGAATAATGCATTCAACAACTTCATTGACCTTAACGCCCTACCACCGGAAGATCTACCTGACGGATGGAACGCACCCGGTAATATTCCGGGAGCTCCAAACCCGGGTGAGAATCCCATGGAAGCGGCTCAACATTTAATCGGGCAGGCAAATGCCCTCCGGGAATATGCACCCGACGAATTCGGGCTTCAGTTACATGCGGAAAGGGAACTTTTGCAATTGCAGATCCTTAGCCCGGTAATGAGCCCGATAATGCCCAGGTCCACATGGCAGGAGTATGAGAGTTCAGCTGGTTGGCGGGCGCAGCTAGATTATATCGTCGATCTCTACGTGGTAATTAAGCCTGAGATGAATCTATTGGAAAAATGCATCTCATTCTGTGGTTTCGGAATGTGTTTATTGATGACATGTGTTTTCGTGTCAAGAAAGCAAGGGACCTCTTATGATCAATTTTTCCCGAATGGCAGCACTCATGCCTTCAATGCGCAAGAGAAGGATCGAAACTCGTATGTTCTCACATAGACGGCGATCAAGCTTATCGAAAGCAGACCGCATTTCAAACCCTGATGATTGAAATTATAAAGTTATCTGATGCCAATGAAACTGATGTCAGTGATAAACATTGAGTTGTCTGCACAGGACGCGAACATATTCCTCCCAAGACATATTTCTCTGGACTGCAATACCAACCTAGATGCAGCGGACCACTGCTGGGTCACGAAGTTTTCGAATCAAATTATGGATGTTAACCAAGCTTCACGACAAGCCGCCTTGCTCCAAGAGTTTAGAGTCGTCAGTATCTGAACTTGTTCTCAAGTCCTCACCGACATTGATATATATATATATATATATATATATATATACAGAGCCGTGTAAAATGCTGATCTTTGCCGCTGTACAGAGGAAAAGAAGTTACCAGTTCCTTTGCTGTTGTTGCTTTTCTCATTTCTTGTGTTCCGATACATGGGCCTGGAACTCTACATCCTCTCACAGTCACTTGAGCCCCTGCATTGCCGGGCCGTGGAGTCCTAGAATGTATGCTTTTACAGAAAATATACCATAATAATAAAATGTAACGCTTTTTTATATCAGAAATTCTCTATCTGAGAAATGCATTTGAATGTCCAGGATATCACACGCTGCTTAACCTCTCACTTGGCTCAACAACGAATCCAAATGCGAATCACCAATTGGCCATATCATGTTCACGCGATAATGGAGTGAGCACTGAACCAAACTGTTCAGACTTACATTAGCTTTCGCAATTGGTTGGGAAGGACACTGAGCTCGCAGCATAGCAGCATCGATCTCCCCCCGGCCATGAGGCTATGTTCAAGCAGTAAACTTTAATACATGTAGCATGCCATCATGTAGAAGAGAGTCTATTGCCTCTCGATCTCGTGCTCGGAGCTGATATTTGTATGTGCGTGGCAAGAGGACCAATCGAACGTTTTGAAGCTAGCGTATCCGAAGTACGAGTGAGCAGCATTTAGAAGAATGCTTTGTACTTCGATAGCACATCCCCGCCTCTTTTACTCTTGCCCGTTGTAGACCAATGCACGATGAAATCCTCTCCGGCACGATGAGGTCACGGTGTCACACGATTCTAGTTCATCCAGTCTGGCATCAACTTTGCTCGCCTCGTTCAAGCATTCCATGATCAGATGCTTTAGGATCTCGATGATCATGTCATGGCGATGGGACTATTTCTACCTAGAGCTGTGCGAGGAAGTATGAAGGGGAACGGCGTCTCATCAGTTCGGAACAAACTGAAATGTGGGCGAAGGTGCTTGGTCAAAATTATGAGAAGGAGAAGTACGGGTTGGATTGGAAGGGATCTGCGTTATACACCGGATTTGACATTGACAAGGAGAAGTGGTTCGACCCTCAGTAGCACAAGGGTATAAATGGATACAAAATAGATTTGATTAAGAATGAATTAGGGAAGAAAGTAATCTTTACATTGAATCACCTGTTTTTACCCTGTGTATTGCAGGAACTGGGCGGAAAACAGAAACGCGATCGATCTAGACGTCGCTGTCGACGGCTTCCCTCCGGCGGCCAACGCACCCAGAAATGTATGGGAAGAAGAAGAAGATCTATCGCGAAGAACGGGATTGACGGCACCGCAGGTCAGCTACTGTGGACCTTCCAAGTCTTCGCCATTGTCACTTTACCATCTTCCTCGACATGGTTCGGCTCTGGCTGTTCGAGGCATCTGTTTACGTCCTCAGATTCGTTAGTGATCGTTCATCTCGGTAACCAAAACATGCCAATGAAATATACAGCATGCTGACCTCTTCAAGCTGTAAAATTAAATAAATGTAGTTAGAAATAGCGGAGAAAGGTTTATTTGTTAGATTTGAATTTCAGACCTCAGCAGGGTGCAAACCGCTCCCATTCAAAAGGTACTCATGTGCATTAAAATAAAATCATGTGTTAAATTTCATAATGTTTTTTTCTTCGTCTTGAATAGGAATGGAAAAAATATGATTAATAGCTGATTAAGTATGAAATATGTTCTCTAAAATTTTGAATTTTACTATATATTTTCCCATTATTCATATTTCATAAATTTTTTCCATTTTGAATAGAAAGAAAGGAATCATTATAGATCAGATAGATAATTAGATATGATACATGCGATTGAGGTAAAGCTTTCATGGGAGTCTTACTCTACAACGACTTTATGTACCTTTAACAAAAACCTGCTGGTAAATCGGTAAAATAGTAATTTAAATTAACTGAAAATTAACAAAATTGATACAACTCCAAAGGATCTTTGTATGCGAAGAGTCAAATTGTAGTTGTCTTTACTTATTCAGAACCTGTTTGTTTGTTACTCGAGGTTCTACTTCTTTTCATAAAAAATTCCAAATATTCTTGATTCTCCATTACCTATTTAACCCACTAGCTTTAAATGGTATTGACTATGAACTAATTGAAGTATCACTTTGGTGCAATAAAATCAAACAATCATGTATTCTGATCCCATGCCCCTCCTGGTGTAGATCAAAACTTATAAAAAAACATTCAAAACTCAGAGATTCAATCTTCAGACACGACAAGTTGAACCGAGGGTTAATCAGGTTCTTCATCGGCGCAACATAGCAGGACTTAACCGTAGTGGACAGCGTGAAGCAAATATTATTCGGTATGTTGTTACTCTCATCAAGATTATTTTGTCTTTGTGTCAGACGGGAAAATGTATGATGAGAAAAGTAATCAGTAGATCACCTTCAGAACACCCAATTACAGTTGAGATTATCGCACTACAGATCAATTCTTTGTTAAATCTACTATAAATGATAGGTTTTGATAATAACTGATAATGCTGAACGTTGGAATTCTCAACCTGTTGCGACAAACCTGAAACGCACTTCAGATCACAAACACAATTCATAATGCCCTTAGTCTGTTGTGCATCCCACTCGTAGGTTTGTCATATTTATGTTCAACTTTGATGATAGTGTGTGAGGATTTATATTTATTGAAGAATATTATTCACATTTTCAATATTCTTGAATGTGTTATTTCATATAACTGTTTTTCTACAATGAACTTCGTCACTTCAAGATATAAATATACATCGAGGTGTCTACAGTTCAACGATCCTTATAAAATGTCAAACATTTTTCCTACTCACGAATCATATGGTTTTCCTATTTAATTTTCTTCATATGGGTGTAAACCTATATGAAGAAACTATGCTCAGTTTGTACTCCATTCTGATAGTTTCCCAATAATATGCTCATGAGGAGAAATGACATACTTTGTAAGGGTTTGTTGCACAGAATATACAGGCCATGATATCACATATCTTGATAATATTCCTGTACCTTTACGTGTCTAAGTTCAAAAGTAGTAATTGAAAAACGGGAGCAACAACAGCTCAAGGCGTACTTTCTTGATCGTTTGTAATGCCAATGTACAACAAAACATATACAAAACATAGTATAAACTACTCTTGTTACAATTCGAAGATTCTAGATTGATGATCAGTTTAGCAAGATAAGTTTTGACTATCCTTATAGTTTTATATAGTTATTAAAAAAAATTACCTGCTATCCTTATACTTGACAGAATAGGAAACATAACTTGTAGCGATTTTCTCCAATAATTTGTTACCAAATAGACTTGTGTGACTATCACCCAAGAACCAAAACGATCATAATCACTAACAACATACTTTAACCCCGTGTGGACAGCGAATGCATAGAACGATATCCAGACGTGCATTACAGAGACTTACCCAGATTTGAGCAACAGAGATTGCTTCGGGAATGTAGATGTCCGGAAAGTCGGGTATATTACTATAACCTGCCACCAATAAGTTTCTAGCACCATCGGATGAAATTGATCTCCATTCTTTACATTGAATTTCGAAAGGATTTCATTTTGCTTCTGGAAGGACCGAATTTCATCAATCTAGAGAGCTCGACATCTTACCTACTTAATTGTATATTTCGTGTTATGTGTCGATCAGGATTACGTACCTAAGATCAATATTACAAGGATCTGTAGATTGTAGGGAGAAATTTACACGAAAATTTCTCATTTCAGTATCTGATTTACATCAATTTAAATCGAGTCAGGATGTAAACTTTTATACCATACCACAGAGTTAGAATAATTCGAAAGACTTAGAACGAAATGGATGACTGCAGATGAAAGACTGGTATCAACGACATCGAAGGCGTAGGTATATTCAGCTACATGACGAAGCGTTTATAGCGGCGGCCCAAGCGAACCAACAGAATCAACAGAATCAGAACCCCTAGCCACACGGTCGATGCTTGCCACCTTCACCGGAGGTGCAACAGCTGTCTTATCGATAGAGTTTTGACGTATTTCGTTGGTTTCTCTTTTTTCAGTTAAAGTGTGTTGCCAGGGCCCAGAATTTTAACCGGACTATGCGGAAGCTATCAATCTTATAATAATTTCACATTAGAAATATTTTTTCCAAAGGTGTGATTGAAGTGTTAAAGTCTTCAAATCAATTACTAATACATAAATGATTGATTAACTCAAACAAAATGTACATGACACATGTGAACCATGATGTGGATAGATTTGCACAAGTTCTTCAAAAATAAGCATTTTCTTTTTTCTTTTTTATTCAAATGACTTGTAGATATTATCTATGTCAAATTTCAAACATGTGAAATATATTATCAATATAAATTTATAATATTTTTTTAATAAAAAATTTAAAAATTCATGAAGATTAAAAAATCACTCATTTCATAAGTCATAAATGTGTTGACATTGAATAATTATAATTATATATTTAAATGACATGTTTAATAAAGTGGCATGAAAGTTACATAAATGTTACATTAAAAGTTCAAACATGCTACATTGAATGACTATTCTCAGCTGATTCATTATTAAATTTGATAAAAATTGATGATATAATAGTTATTAATTTTTTTATAATGAATAAAAAATTAAATTTGACTATTTAAAATTTTTTATTTATTTTTTAATAAAAATTTTGCAACATAAAATTTCTTAATTTAAATAATAATAATAATAATAATTTTTTCAATATTTCAAATAATCAAACCTTATTATTTTTTCTTTATAAATTTTTAAACAGTAAAAAATTAAACCAAAATAATTTTTAATTATAAAAATATGCACAATGTAAAATGGTTAATACAATATCTTACTTTTTTTTATTTCATTATATGTTTAACTTTAAAAATTATAGTTGATAAAATTTTATTGTCTTACATTTATATTTAAATTATTATCATAAAATTTTTAAAAATTTGTATCAAATTCAATAAGAAATTTTATTATTAAACTTCATATAAAACTTGAACAATTTGGATATCAAATTTTTAATATGATTTATCCAAAATCACCAAATTGAAAATGAATCATCAGTGAACAGAATGACTCATTTTATTGAAAGAAAATATTTCAATAAAAATGATTCATTTTGTTAATTCACGATTAATATTATTTTCTTCTATATTAAAAAAAATTTGTATCTTTAAAAAAAAAACCAATTTTTTTGCTATCAATCACCAATAACATGAAATTTAAAGACTATTTACATGGAACTTAATGACAATACAATCTTAAATACATGCTCTTTTCAATAAATAAATATAAAAATGCATAATTAATTCAGACAATAATACATAAAGATAATTATTATAATTTAAATACTGCAGAGACCTATTTTATATCCAAACTATTACATTTGAGTGAAAGTGAGAATGCAAAAATTTGACGGAAGAATATCGTCATGTACTCAAACATTGATGATTGAAATTTATTTATTTCACATATATCTGTTATTTACATCTTTTTGGACATATGATGGATTGATTCTAGCCTACCTTATTATTGTCTATTCTCTTTTAGAAATATTTTTACTACCGCCAAAGAATGCCTTCAAAGTCAAATTATAGCCTAAATCTTGCCTAAATGGAACATTTATATTCTCACACCGAGTAATCTAGAGGGGAACAAAGAGATGGTGCTGCCAATGAAGTCACTTTTGATTCAACTATTCAGGTTTCTTCAAAATGAATAAGAGTCCATTTTGACAAAACTTGAAACTCATGTTTGGATCTGGAATACAAAATTTACCATATATCTCAAAATTTTTGAGATATATGGTAAATATATATGTTATTTGGGCGACGCTACCATGTCTCCCAATTTTAACCTGCCTTAAGAACAAGAACCAAATTCCCCTGTGAAGACATCCAAGGATGTGATCTAGAAATAATAACAATAATTTAAGTTAACGAATTCACTATTTGATTTCTAACTTTTTAAGTTTTGTCACAAAGTAATTACTAGAACTATAATAAATGTGTGCCCTAAATTAGTGTGACACACTAAACAACTCCTGCAGGTCAATATATTTCAATGTTTGCCAACGAAAAACTTCCTCACCACACGGCACACTAGCCACCTTTATAAGATTGTTGTTGAAAGTGTGGGTACATAACTTCTACCTTTCAACAATTCTGGTACATTATTGCCCTTTCATGGCTAACGGCAAAACATGGATGAAAAAACTATCTCAAAAAAAAATGAAGCATTTCATAGAAGAAACAAGTCGCGAGGCAAAATTAACTTCCAGCTTATACGTTTCTATCCTTCTGAGCTGAAAGAAGCCATCCGCTTCCTTTGTGGACTCAGAAGTAGGGGAACATGGAATGCATACACCAATTTTCCAGCCTCACGTCGCAGCATGGAAAAATTCGATCTCTAGAGTGTTGGAGTTCATTACAAAAATACATGTATTACCACCGTTAGAAACGTATGTACACAGTATAATAATAAAAGAGATGGGAAAACCCCATCAAATCCGACAAGGATGGAACCAAACCGGTAACATGGGGCTAGGCCCCAATAGTATCACGCCGGGAAATATGCATTACAACACCTAAGATATCCAAACTATCTAAGTCAAACGGTCTACAAAGAAGCATCCAAAGAAGCATCACCTAACGTGATTGTTAACATACAGTGACCACCGTAAGTGTCTAGTGAGATTCACATCCATTCCCAAGGCAGAATATTTTAAAATATTTTGCACTCGTAGAGATTTGGATGGAGCCTTGGCAGCCTCCATCCATCTAGATAGAGATTGCAAGGGTTTAGGGGGTCTTCATGAAACCCTTATCCATCTTGATTCTCAAGCAAGCACACTAAGGAGAGAAGTGTTCATGCAAGGCCTTTAACTTTAAGTTTAGCCAATTAAAGTTTGTAGCTCAAGAAAAGTACTTCCAAGTACCTTTCTCATCATAAATACAATGGAAAAATAAGGGAAAGGATTTTTTAAAAAAAATATATTCCAATGCACCATTTATTTCACAATATACTCAAATTTCAGAAGTATTGAGCTTGAAAAATTTCACTCCACTCCTGTATTTTTGAAACTCGTTTTGGTGTTTAAGGACGGACATTGAGATTAGATTAAGAGTCATATTTTGATCATTTTTTGTCCAAATATGCTAAATTTGATATTGTAATGAATGGCATTAGTAACTTCACACTCTATGTAAATTTTCTTTCAATTTTGATGATTTTTTATGGTGAATAACTTCATTATATAGATTCATTCAATCAATGTGAATGTTAATTTTTTAAAGCATTTTTTTATTTTGGTTCATTGATTCAATTTGTATGTGGGTGTGTGTGTGCAAGATTTGATATTTGTGAGTGTGCTTTGATCATGAAGAGTCATATGGTGCCCAATGCTATGCCAAGCTCATAAGTTTTATCCATCACATCATCAAAAAAAACATTCAAAAATTCAAGTAAGTATCTTTTGAGCTTGTATATGATTTAAAGTGAAATTTTTCTTGGATTAATTTTTTCTTTATTGATTAATTTTATGTTTCAGATGTGCAAAAGGTAAAGGTTGTGAAGTTAGAATGAAATGATTCTCAAATTCAATTTTTCTTGGATCTCTATGAGGACCTTCATATGAACCATTTCTAACAATTTGAGTGGAGATTGTTGGAAGACTCCCTCCAAATTATTGAATGATTTGGTGGAAGTTACCCCTCCTTACACCATTACAAATTTGAACAAGTGGGATTCATTGCTGAAAACATACAAAACTAAGAAAAAAAAAGAGATGAACAATGGTGGGGCACTAAATACTTGGAAATTTTTTGACCAAATGCATCATTTGAGAGGTCAATCTCCAAAAGAGAAAGGAAAACTCGATGCATTGAAAAATAGAGAAGTTTTTTTTTCCAAAAAAATTTTCATTTCTGATAATGAGAATTGTTTTAAAATATGATGAGGATAATGTCTCACACGTTGAAGATGTTTGTTATACTTCAAATATCACATCATTGCCATCTAGCTCTCATATGATATTTCGGAACCTTACACTCCTCTCTCTATCCTTAACAAATCTCGACTTATACCTTCTTCCACTACCAAAACTCACCATAAGTTATATCCACCTACTTTTATGGAAGGAGACTTTGAGGTTCTTTTGGAGACTTCAAGGACCAAAACTTGTAACCAACCTGATGTTTGTGAAGTACCAACAAGAGCAAGGGAGAGGAAAAATAAAATTCGGATGATGGCATAAAATCAGACATGAAATTTTTTATTGAGGTGGTGAAGGATTATAATCTTGAATTTCTTGACCAAGAGGAGAAAATAAGTCTCATTCAAGATATATTTGAAGAACAAAAAAAATAGTTTGAATGGAAGTGCAACCACGTGCATTCAAATAAGGATTCACACTATCAAAAATTTGAGGGTAAGACTCTCCATTTTATATCAGAAAATTGTGCAACACTAAATTGTGAAAATTATCAGATTAGGATTTAGGGTTTATGAAATGGTTTGATTAACCATGAATATTGTGGATATGTCAAATTTTTAATAATAAGCGGTCTCATAATCATTGTAAGGTTCTTCTCCATCTCATTTTACAAGAGCCAAATCTTTCACTGATTTGGCTCTTGTAAAATGAGATGGAAACGCGTTGCCAAAAATAGGCTATACAGTAAACTAAAGAAAGTGATACCCCTGCCACCTAGTATGATAGGCGCTTGCGCACTCCCTCACGAACATTTCGAAGTCAGTGTCCATAGTTCCATATAACTCCAAAGTTAGAGTTGACATCTCTCCATATCCCTATACTTGGAGACCTTGGCGGCTGCCACTACACTCGCCACCCATCCTCAACGATGGGTGATCACTCTCTCTAAAAACTGTATCACGAGTAGGATCGGTAACCACCACATCCGTCATAGTGATCTAGTCCTCCCGAACCAAGTACATGTCTGCCCTAATCCTAGTCGACTGCAAGACATATTAATGCTCCCTCCATGTGAGGTATCCACCCTCACACACCATAGCAAATAGCACATTCCTAATGGCATCATGGGTAGCTATTTTTTGCTCTTTGAATGGTCAACAAGTCATATGAACATCTATTGCATCTAAAGTGATACATTGAAAGAACATAGGTTTTTGTGATGTTGAAAAAGTTGACAGCGTTGTCGTATGGACATTTCTTTACTCTGAGAACGACTGAACGCCTGGCTGTAGAAGAACCCTCCTGAACCTTGTGTGAGTTGACAATCTCTTCTTCTTCTCCTCAGCACTCCACATTCAAGTTTATTACAACCGGTAAAACTTTAACGGAAGAAGATTATGATATCCATTGTTTGGATCAATAACTCTCGCCTAAACTTCATAGAAAATTTTTTTACAACCTTTTTGTTTTCTCGGAAAAGTTTCATATATTTCTCTCTTCTAGATCTCTCAGAATAATTTTCGAGTTATACACTATATCACAAGGTGATATGCAAACCCCTATATACTAAAACCATCAGACATCCCAATCCTTGACTCCAATTGCTCTCAAATTTCATGAAAAGGTCACTTCTCATCCAAACTTCAGCTGTGAAAAGTTTTACTGATGAAACTTTATGATAGCAAAAGATGTGATTGCTGTACTAACTTTGTGACAGTCAGTGCAATCATGCAACTCTGACCGTATACACAAACTTCAAGCTATCATTCCGAACTCAAAACTCATCCAATTGAGTCGAAATTTCAATCCAAGCATAAGCCTAAATTGTAAACTATATCTGAGTTGAATCAAATCTCTTAAAATCCTTGTAGGATTCTCAGAAACACCCCAAATACATTCAAAGGTCTAAATTTCTCTCTCTATCTTTGAATCATCATATCAGAGTGCCAAACCCCTCAAATGCATCCATTCTTGAGCCCACATCGTAGCTCTCCCCGTCCCCTAATTAGTCCTACCCTGTCCCAAAATCTCCAAATGTTCCCTGGAAGGCTTCCAAAACTTCTCAAAACCTCGAAGAAGTTGTCCAAGTGCTCTCATTGGCCCAAACTCTAAGACCAATGAGAATGAAGAGTGTTATTTTGACCTATTGTGTGACCAAATTAGCTCCATATTAACTTAGAGCTTTACAACTATCCTAAATACACTACTTGGCCATCATATACAAAATATGAGTTGCCACTAATAAAGAGTCAAAATGACAACTCGAAATCGGCTTAGTATGAACAGAACTACAAATGGAACCGGGGAGTTTATAACTTGAGAATAATATTCTACGTCAAAATTCCTAACAATCAACTCCCTATGGCTTGTTTTTAGTAAAAAATAGTGATGGATTGAAACCCACGTGTTGAAAGTCACCACTATTGGTAAGGTCAGATCCATAGCGTCCAAACTAAATCAAAACGTATACTGTTAAATCCCAAATCGCGTCGTAGGAAACAACTGAAAGAATAATCGGGGCTGGAGAGTTTATCACTTATTGCATAAAGTTATCTCCAAAGTGATATACTAACCACGCCCGAAAGTGATCACGATGAAGACACCAGATGTTGATCACAAACGGATTGGGCATCGGTACATCTGGAGGATCATGTTATCCTCTATCCATGTCATACGTTAGCTCCACTTCGATCAGATAAGCTCCTTAGTCAGCAAAGTGATGTGTCTAGATCTTTCCCATACCTTCCCACCATGAATGCGCTTTATATTTGATAAGGTCCAAGAAAATATCTCTTGGAGCCTTTTCAACATCATGGCCCTACAAAGTCGATCTAACGGTGGGCTCTTAGCAATCTTACAATACGATGTCGGTTATCCTAACCTAAAATATCGCCGTCATGACAACAACTCTGAAGATGACACATGTCATCATCTTCTCATAGTAGCCGTGTCACAACACGACAGCGTGTGATGTATAGATGTAATTTTTGTCAAACAACGACTTTGGCTTCTGAAATTCGGCTTTTGTCCTGCATGAGTGACGTTCCATTGTTAGGCGTTCCTTTGGTTACAGGTAAGACAACACCATACAATAACGATCCCCTTGCAACTCACAATGTTGTGGTCATCAAGTTTGGATTTTCACTCTTAACCCCCATTGTCCTTGTTTAAGGGCAATGAGGTTTAAGAGTGAAATTTTCAATTCATACAAGAAAAATAAAAATAAAAATCCAAATCATGATTAAAATTTATTCTAAAAAAGCCTCAAAATAAAATCTGCAAGAATTTTTAATAATTTTTTCCTCTCAATCATCCCAACACTTCCCCAAGATTATAACAAATTTATTTTATTATTTATCTTTTTTCATTTTCAGAATTCTTATCTCTTACTCATCTCACTTCACCTCATCTTTTTGGTTCACAATTAATAACTAAAATAAATCCATGCAACTCTTAGCTTTCAAATTTGTTACACATGATTCCTCATGAATTTTTTATCACAAAATTTTCAAATAACAATGATTATTACAAGAACACACCAAAAATTCCAATGATCATTCATGTTTTAATTGATATCTTAGGTGAAATAGTACATCTTACCCCTGTGGTTTCATCCATGTACTACTATACTTCCCATACTTTTTGCTATATTACTTGCTTCGCCATTTTAATTAATTTGCATGAAGATGCAGATCTCCCATGGATGCAGCGAAGCTTGTTCTTCATGTATGTAGTTATCTTATTATATTCAGATTTTTATTTGAGGAGGCTGAGAGTGGCAAACAATTTTTATTTCGTGAGGTCATTTCCCAAATTTTATGTTAAAAAATTTATTTTTCTGTAGAAATGTAGTAAGTATGACCGTTGATTGAAATAAATGATTGTCGAACTCAACATTCTTTTCAGTTTCTCGTCATGGCTGACTTACAAAATGAGCAAAAAATGGTATACCTACTGTCTCGTTCCTGTTCTTATTATCACACACACCCTGTTTTCACTTGAAGTACGCCGCAACCTCAAACAACACTTCGTGCACACAATTAAGGCAGGTTTGTGGTGTATGGCATGGCCGCATAGAGTTTATGTTTCATAGTGACGGTGGTGGTTTGATATAACCCACCTACTGTACGCAAAAGAAGAAATCCGGCTGTCTGACCACCAGATCAAACATTGACCCTGGAAGGTTATAGGACACGAAGTAAAATAACAAAATGGATGGGTAGACCCCTGTACGTACCTTTTGACAAACCAAAATACGCAATTTACTCCACATTGCAGTTCCGACATACCTTTCCCCAACAAAACTACTTGGTGCTTGTGCGGATCACGTTCTGTCAGGGAGAGAGAAAGTTGGCGAACGTAGCGTAGTACGAGGGTACTACAGTAGGGGAGCGGGCGCGGGTGCGGGCGAGCCTGCGAGGCGCACATTCAGAGAGCCCGCTCGAAGGCAGCGACCCAGTTTTAGGTCGCGCGGAGCTAACCCTAAGCCTCTCTTTCAATCTCTCTTCTCTGCGGCGTGTATCTGTGCGGTAGCAAGCATGGTATGTAGCGTCTGATCTCCACATCGTCCTCCTTTCTCTTTCCCGTTCCCCCTCGGAACTCAATCTCTTCGCTGAGTCCCTTCTCTCGAACAATTAGCCGTGATGGTATGAGCCCGAGTCTTAGTTTGTGTTCTTCGTTCTGGTTCGTTTGTCTTCCTTAGTTGTTTCGTGGGGGTTTGATCGTGAATCAGATGGTATCTGATCAGATTGGAATTAAATGAATTAGATCGAATTGTCGTTCTGTGATCTGTGCTGCAACGCGAAGAGCTTGTTGGATTCGATAGCGTTTTCCTCGCTTTTCGTCTCTCAGTGTTACTCAGTCCTTCAATTTGAAGTCGATGGAATTAGGGCTTCGGCGCGGTGTCTGATCCGATTCTTGTATTTGGTTCAGGTGAAGTATGCACGTGAACCCGATAATCCCACCAAGTCATGCAAGGCCCGAGGGTCTGACTTGCGAGTGCACTTCAAGGTACAGTGCTCGCTTTCTAAAATCAGTGGATTTGTTGAGCTGTGTCACATCTGGAGTGTTGTTCTTACGCAAATTTGTTTTCTCGTTCAGAACACTCGCGAAACAGCACAGGCCATCAAGAAGCTAGAACTTAGCAAGGCGAAGAGGTATCTGGAGGATGTGCTTGCACATAAGCAGGCGATTCCCTTCCGCAGGTTTTGTGGAGGAGTAGGACGTACTGCTCAAGCGAAGTCCCGACACTCCAACGGACAGGGAAGATGGCCAGTGAAGTCAGCCACCTTCTTGTTGGATCTTCTTAAGAATGCCGAAAGCAATGCGGAGGTGAAGGGATTGGACGTGGACACTCTCATCATCTCTCACATTCAGGTTAATAAGGCCCAGAAGCAGAGAAGGCGCACGTACCGTGCCCACGGTCGTATCAATCGTAAGTTATCAATCACATCAGCTTGTCATTGATTTCTTGTTTTCGCAGTTTTGGAACAGAAGAGGTAATGACTTTTCTCGCAATTATGTCCGCAGCCTACATGTCATCGCCTTGTCACATTGAGTTGACACTCTCCGAGAAGGAGGTGCCCGTGAAGAAGGAGGCCGAGACAGAGATTGCACCCAGAAGCAGGAAAGCTCAAGCCCGCCTCCGAAGTGGAACCTCATCATAGAGTAATTCATAGGGAATGTTTCTAGTACACCCTTGCTAGATTTTGCTACATTTGATAGTGTTGGGTTGTACTCCGGCTTCTCTTTATAATTCAACAAATTATGGAAATCACCTGAGTTTTTACTGGACTCTGTCCGTTCTGTTATTATTCAAATGAAAGCCAACCAAATTGTATTGAATGTTACTGTATCGTATTCTTGCGAACGACATGAATCAATTTGTGATTTGCCTATCTACTTCTATGAAGTGTCGGGTCTAAATTTTATGTTTCAACGGACATTTCTATCATTGTTGGGTCGTCACCAAGCAGGTTACTGATTAATGAATTTCCAATGGACGTCGTCTCGAGATATGTGGTTTTGAATGAGAGATGCCGCTGTTATTCACTATCCGTTTACTGAATCAGCATTCACGTTAGGTTTGTTGGGACCATTTATCAGGAATGCAAAAGAGGATACTACCAAGGAGAATGTGAAGGAGGGTGTCATTTGCGTGGAGTCTTCACTTCTGATGGCCAGTGACGTCCCAACGATTACGAAGTTCCTGAGATATGTAAATTAGATATGCAATTCTGAATAGGGGTTCCTATCCTTGTGCTGAATCAGTATGTAGATGAGATTTTGTCGAGGCTAGTAGTCTGTTCATCAGAAACGCTAGTCTTTCGAAGGAGAAATCAAATTTTCCACTTTTGAGTCGAGATTTTCTGTCTTGCGAACCTTTGGAAGGACTGACACAGAGAAAGTGGAGGAATTGCTTATTCATCCAAAGGCGTTCCCAGAGCAAGAAAAATTTTGGAGAAAAAACCTGTACATGCTAAATGTGCAATTTTTAGAACGACAATCGCAAGGCGCAAGAAAGGAGATTGGCGAGAACTGAACATATGACATATATCCGTTTAACTAAACGGAGTCCATACCTCAAGTGAGATCTTACATCACGAGACGAAAATTCTTGTTCGCGAGTAAATTGAGAGGAAAAGGAGTATAGAAGTGTCCAGAATCGACAAATACCCTAGTGTGGTATGTTTGTAAGAAAGTAAGTTAAAAAAATCGGAGAGTACGATGGGAAAGTGCCAACGGGAACATTTTGGTCCACACTTGTGTAGCACGATTCGTCATTGAACTCTATTCATGATAAACCTCCAAGGGTAACAGACGATTTACAGACAATTGTAGGGAG
Source organism: Marchantia paleacea (assembly GCA_014180765.2). Lineage (NCBI taxonomy): Eukaryota > Viridiplantae > Streptophyta > Marchantiopsida > Marchantiales > Marchantiaceae > Marchantia > Marchantia paleacea. Next base: position 513,926 of record MUAA02000016.1, read on the forward strand.
GAGAAACTGGTCCATGGGAGTAAAGAAAACACAAGACAATGGTATGCATGTCTGCAGACCAAATTTATTCTTCTCCAAAATATTTCCAATTCCGGGCAACTTTTATACATCTTACTACGAAATGACTATCTAACTGAGCTACTGCTTAACATAAAAGAATGTGTCACGTCTCTATGTGCTAGTAATAAACAGTAGGTCTAGCTGCTAATGCTTCATCATCCAGTTCCTCATATTCATACCAACTCTTTCCAGATGTGCCCAAGGGTAAGGAGGGCCTTACAAATACTTCTACTGCCTTGGGTGTGTGTAGGACTAGCTCAATCGCATCCTCTGACAACTCATCATCTTTACAATCTGAGCTTGCTTCTGCATCTTTGTCTACGATATCCAATATACTCCTATCATTGTCATCATCTTCTACTTTCTCCTCACTTTCGTCTTCTTCACCAGGAAACGTATTTCCTATGGTGATCCAACCCAGACCAGAAATTGCGATATCTCCTGCAGGGTGTCTGCAGGACAAGACGAGTTCAATGTGTGTTAGGAAGTGAAATTCATTCAACCCCAGGCATGACAAAGAGGGTCAATTAGCAAATTAAGTTTTCCAATTAAGTTAGCTGCCTTTGGTAAGCACAGTTCCAATTCGATCAGTAAGAATGACTTACTTAGTTCCCTGTTCTAAGTCGAAGATTATGTCCTGCACCTTGCCAAGACCACCCCAGCTATCAACTTTGCTGGCTGTCGGCGGAGTTAAAGTTTTACCGACATTCTCCTGCTCAAGGCAAAAAAAGTTTCAGTCCATGAACCACTTAGTTCTCCGAACGTTCAGTCCATGTGGAGTAAAAAGGACCACATGAGTAGCCTGAATATATAATAAGTAAACAAAGAAAGTGAGTATTTCCAACCTCGTAGTAAACGTCAGCCTCCTCCGTCGGGCACCTCAGTATCCTGATTGCACTTGGGCCAAAGAACGTCAGTTTGAGATTCGCTGGTGCCTGCCATTAACCGTTCAAGTATCAGATTTGTTGGGTCGAGCACGAGCAATATTCATGACAGATGAGAAGCATGAAATTGAACAAGGAAATAACTCAGATTCTGACAGACAATCTTGCGGACGCTCTGGAGCAGTTATCAAGGATTACCTTCACAATATCAATCCTTACGACACCACCCCAAAACAAAGAGGTGCCTGATAAGTTACCCTCTGTCCACATTCCGTCATCCAGTTCGTCCCATTCCTCGTCCATGTCTAACGGTAAAGAATCTTCCGCGCACTTGTTACTACCCATCTTGTCCTTCAGAAAGTTATCAACAAATCCTTCATCAAAAAGATGGGAGTCCTCTTCGGGCTCCATCTCCAATGCCTCTTCCTCGGGTCCTTTGGGTCCAATGACATACCCTCGTAGCCGCCTCCGTGGGGCCAATAGAGCAACATCCTTTGGATCCACCACTGCTGCCATACGATGATGGAGGTGAACTCCTGGAGTATCGAACAATTTCTGTGACACAGAGCAGGTTAATAACATAAGATTGTATCACACAGATACTGTCAAGTAAACCGGTGGACAGTCCACCTCAAGCAGATGACTAAAATTAACGACCAAGGATCTCAACAAAAGTCTCTTAAGTTTAACTTTTCAAAGCAATACTTAACTGCTTTGAGGAAAAGTTAGAACAAGTATTGAGGATCTCAAGATAAGATATGAGACAAGAAGCAAAGAGTTTACCAACTCTGACGAGATTATGAATGAAGAAGGTTCACATTTCAATCACTAGAGAATCAGAGGACAAGTTGAGATTGGCATTACGGCCGCAGACGTTCAACTTGGCATAAGGTTCATAGGCTGAGAGGCAATACCCCGCCACCCGAAAAAGCTTCAAACTCGATGGCTCCAAGCGTGGTCCCAGGCATTGCTGATTGAATAGGCTTGTGACGTAATGCTGCGGCAGCTACTGGATCCCTTCTAGACATGTCCTCTGTGTAGATAAACAATTACCAGAAAACATGTATGTAAGACCCAAGAATTGCAGACTGAAAGTGGTGATTTGTCCGACTGAATACGTATTTCAAAACACTTACGTAGTAACGCTGTGACGAAAGCTGACTTCCCAACATTAGCTGATCCCTGCATCCAAAAAGCATAATCGAAACAAATAAGTGACGACTCGCAATCTCATTCATGGTGGTTTTCAGGCCGGTCCTTACTCAGCTGAGATTAGAAGGACCATAAGCGATCACTATACACCTCAACAAAGGGTTAACTACATCCCACATAAAACACCAACATAGACTTTGATGTAGAGAATCAAAAGTGATAAAACAACAAGAAAACAAATTCGTCGCTCTTGTCCATCGCATTGTCAACAAAGCTTAAGCAAACTGGAGCAAATCAGGGGGGGAAGTATGTACCAAAACGTAGACATCCCGACCCTGCACATAGCAGATACAGATAAAGCCTCAGAAAAATGAACCAGCATAATCTACTTCACCATTCAACATGAGTTGGTACACTCGCTGTTTGGCTGAAAAAGCACTTTACGGTAGAAACTACAGTGTATTTATTGAAGCTATAGACACGAAGATAGCAATCATCTTAGTAGATTCCTGGACAAGGCTAAGTGGATTTGTATCTTGAGAATGAACGAACCAGTCTTTGACGCGTAATATCTGCTGCCACTCGAGAAATTCCTGTCTTGGCCTTGGAGCTGGTTAAGTGTATGCTGATGACACTGTAAAACGATAAACGCTATAAAGCTCACCACCATTTGAAACTGATTACTGAAAACAGTATACTCTCAACGTCCTTTCTTCGAAATTTACACTACAGATAAGTTCGAACCCTGACTTACCTCCTCCAGTCCTTGAGTACAATGAATATAACACAACCAGTTGTAGACATGAAACCACAAAAATAACTCACTTGAGCTTCTTGCGAAGAGTGGCTTCCTGAAGCCAATCGCTCACAGCAGCGATATCCGTTCCTTCGGGTAAGAGATCACACTGTAACAAGATGTCAGGGTAAAAGCAGAAACTGTACCTTCTACTCTACAGTGCCTTAAGAAACAGACTCTAAACAATGTATAACTTATATTTGAGGTTTCATCATCTGAGGCAAGAAAGGGACATGTTTGAGGTCAATGACCTTGGTCAGGACCATTATGATCGGATTGGCCCCTACAAGATCCCGGACTCGCGTTAAAAAACTTCCATTGAAATCTACGATGTCCACCTGCAAATACGAGTTGGAATGAAAACTGGAATAGTTAGAGATGAAGGAGGCGCATGTTAGTGGAGTTAGAGCCGTAGTAATCAACTTTGCGATGTGACAAGAAGCGGTAATTCGATTGATGACAGTCTGGTAGTGGAGACAAATTATGAGAGTTCCCACCAGTTTCACTATCAAAGCCTTTTGGTGGCGAAGACGTGACAACTGCGAACGCAACTCCTCAGCAAGGACGAAGCCTTTCCCATTTCCATAACCTCCAAGTCCACCAACTGCCGGTATCATGTGACCTTGGCTAAGCAGCCGGCACCTGCCGCAAAGTACAGTCTTCAGCTGATGATGCTTCTTTTTCTGCTTTGCAAGATCAATGAGCAACAACAGATTCCCAACACTTCAGATCTGCCAGAACTCGGCTTGTCGTTAGTCTCTGGCTCTGATTTGTTCATTTTTTTGCAACCTGGCTAAACCACGAACCGACTTCATCATCGATCTAAATGTACAAATTTCCTCTCAATCGAGCCTGTACTCATGAATTGAAACAGCCTGACTTTCATGGATCACAGTCAACATGAAGTGAATTCAGAAACTTCTAGAATCGGCTTTCGGTAGAAGTGTGTGAGAGGCAGAAATATAAATCAAATGAAGACAACAAAATGCAGCTAAATTTCCTCTTGATATGACCTTGCACATCAAAGCAGTATATTATCAACTGCAACTCCGGACTTTTCTTATTCCAATAAACCATATGTAAACGGCAGCCAGACTTACCACTTCAAACGTCTGAGGTGGAATGTATCCGGGAGATTCTGATTCTCGAGTTTGGAGTATAGAGCCGCAACCATAACAAGAAGGTTGGTTGCGATTCAGGTTGTTCACCACGGGGATGTCTTTCTTCTTCTTCTTCTTCTTTCTACTCAGCTCCTCAGCTTCATCCTTCTTATTACCTTTCACCAACATCCCTTCTTGCTTCCTACTTGCCTTTGCCGAATCTCTGAAGCTCTCATCAGTTTCAAAATTACTCTTCTGAATCTTCTCGTCCTGTACCATCATTGCATTTCTCAAGAATCTCTCGCCACGACCCTCTACAACTGGCGCTACGTCTCTTCCGGGAACGACAACTTCATCCCCCTCGGCTTGCTGAGAGGGTCTGCCGGATTCCGAGGCCTCCCAACCTTCACCTGTGCTCAGCCTCGAACCAGACTTCTTCCACGGTTTCTGCCTTTCTGAAATGTCCACATTAGAATCCCTGGAATAATTGCCCCGGGCTGAAGCGAATCCCTTATTTCCAAATTCAAACCCCTTCAAACTCCCGGTTCTTAACAATCCATCCCCTAGGAACACAGAAGCACCACAATTCGTCCGCCGCTGGCGAGCGCTGCAAGAGAAAATTCCACCCGAGAATCCTCTACTTCCAACAGCGATGAAGGAGCAATTTCGCTCGAGCAGGAGGCACGACGACCATCCCACCCCTTGCTGCGGTGGTAACCGCATCGCCATCGCGCCCAATTCCGCACCAGCAGAAAAGTTTCTCAGTCCGCTGCTTCATCGACCAAACCTCGTGCTCAAACCCCTTAAACCCCGACGAGCATGGACCCAAGCCCACCCGGCCCGTTTAGTCACACTCACCTTGCGTGCTAATGTCCGTATTATACCACTAACGGTAATGAAGCTCTTGATTTTCCTCGTTTCGTACTTGGAAGATGATGACAATTAGCAGAGAGATCAGAGTCTGTTACGGGCTGTTTAGACCTGACCCGCGATTGCAGCAAGCAAAGCCCGTACTTGAAACGACCGCACCCGATCCGAGGAACTTCCGAGCCTATCCACTTTCTTCCAGTCGTACCTGTACATTAGCACATGGTCTAAATCTGAATGTACTTGACCGTATACGTTAAGTTGATATTTTCTCATAGAGTTATCAAATGTATCCTCTAAAAATTAGAAAGCTTTAGATAAATTTTATATTGTTCTAATATACCATATTTATGACATTTAAACCATTAATATTTAAAAAAAAAATCATAGATTGAACATTTCTTTTACGGATGTACAAAGTTTATGAATCTCAACCTTCTACAAAACCTCTACATGTTCTTGTTGTGACCGTGGATTTATTGATAACATGTACACTCATGATTGAAATTAACCTATTAGCAAGAAATGTAGTGTTTCACTTCAATAACCATGATGATAAAATTTTCATGACAGAAATCAAATACTGATAACTGCAAGTGTTCAGAACCACAAATATCGATGGTAGTCCCAGGGTTTTGATATGGGCCAAGTTGAAATAAATTTTTTTGATAGTAATATTTATATTTTTAGATTATTCATATTTAGTAATTACAAAAAAGAATATAGCAAGAATTAATAATCACTTAGTAAGTATAAAATATAAAAAAATGAATATAAAAATTGATACAATGCCATTTATATTTTAAGAAATAAAATAATTATTTTTATGATATATTTTAATATTAATGATTTTAAATTCATATCTCTAGATTTTTAAATCTAAGGTCTACTTCAGCCAATATTGACGGATTTTTTTAACATTTTTTAATACAATTATATTTATAAATATTTAAGAGACATTGATTTTATAAACTACATGTTTCATTAACATGCTATTTGTTTGAACATATTCACAAGTAGGATTTATTATTTTTTCAAATAATTGATGTGAATAGATCTTGCAAACTTTACAATTTTAACATATGTGAAACTAGAGGGTCATTTTTCACACATGTTTATTTGTATAAGTTGTTTTTGTTATCATTGTACAAGTGTGTGTTGTGGCACATTGCTTCTTTAATCATGAATATGATTGTTGAGGTGTAAGAAGTATTTTTCATCTTTCTAATATCTTTTTCATGCATTTGACCAATGGTGAGTAACCATGTATAAATAACCATTTTCACAATCTAAATGGTTATTCCATATGATTAAAAGGTAAATTTTTTATTCATACTAAGAATAATTACACTTAGGTAAACATGAATGTCAACATCTAAGATTAGATTGTTTATATGTTCACAAAGTCCTTATATAAGAACAAGTATAAGTTCTTTGAATCCAACTAACCATCCAAGATTTAGCCAATTGCATTGAGTAAATGTATCTCAACTTTTATATAGAGTATGAGTTTCAAGACGGATGTTGATATATTTGTTGTATACAGTTATAATCTGTTAATATGAGTCTCATCTATCTTGTTGTGCACATACATATCGCATCACAACATACATCATTGTCATATCAAACATCACAATACATAGATTGTCATACACCAACACAAATGTAGCACAATAATCTTTTCTACCCTCAAAACATCCATAAGAACACTCCGCTAATAACCATAGCATAAAAGAAATATTACAGTCAAGTCAAATCCACTTTATGCTTCAAAGATTTCAAGTTCCCGCACTAGTTACTCTCCACCATAGCCACACTATCAAAGTCTCAACTTTGAGAACTGTACTCCAAGGAGCCCTAATTTGAACTCTACCACTTGAACCCTAGTTCTCCTAACAGCGTTGTCGGTCATAACGGCAGTTTTGATAACTTCACAAACGGTTCTAACTGATGTATCTGCTCATGCATACGCACACCTAACTAACTAGGGATGCCATTACATAACTCGTGATAATTGTTGTGCACATACATATTGCATCACAACATACATCGCTATTACATCAAACACCATAATACATATATCGTCATACAAAAACACAAATGAACCACAATCGCTTCTCTAATTGGCGGTTAAATCCCTCTAACACCATGTAGGCATCTAATCCATAACATGATATGTCCTTCATGGGGCTAAGATCAAGAGGCAGCTACAATGCCCCATCCTCACTCGCATATTTGCAATCCATACCATATTGCGATCAAATCAGCTTCTATGCTAATGGCATCGAGGACATCTCCACCGTCCACTTGACACCAGATTGGAAGTATGTGTCAAACATGACATATGCCATACTCTTGAACAAGAATCACAAATCGATATATTGGCTACTCCACCAGTTGATCCACATAACATACATCTCAAGCATGCCCACACAACTAACAGGCTTGGATTCATAGTACCATCAATGTTTGGAGAGTGACATGGCGCACAATTACGCACATCATCCTTCCAAATCACACCATCATGACCCTCTAATAGCAAAACTTCAAAAGGTAAAATCTCATGTACTCGTAGAATCGTGCAACCAACTGTAACATACAATGTGATCGATGCACTCTACTGCAAGTAAACATAAGCACCAACATGGAGTCTGTAAATTGAAGGTCGATATCCACCTCCTCTTATGGTAGCAAAACGCAAAGTATCTCTATGTTGAGCAAGAGACAAGTTCTAAAATGCCATGGGCATTAGCCTACTGAAGAGTTTTGCCTTGTGAAAACACACCATAACCCAAACATCAAGGTTATCCAAGTCCAAGACTTCAGCTGACTCTCGACGAATAGCTGCAGGTAAGGTTGGATCTCTACCATATAATAAAAAGTATGTTGAGAATAACACTAGAGATATTTGCTAGCTAAATCGATAATCCATGGCCAACCATGGTAGCTAGATGTTCAAGTCTCCTAGATGATCTTTCTCCAAGCCAGAGGTAGTACAATAACTAAATCCCATAATCGATAGAGGATTTAACTGTGGTGTAGGGGCATTGAATGATGCTCAAATACGATCACATACCATACATCTAGTCACAAATTGTTGCAACTGAGTTTGCATAGCTCTCCACCAATAGTGATTTTGAAGTAAGCTTTATGTCTACTTCACTCCAAAATGACCAAACTCCTCATGAGCATGTCAGATCAACAATGTTCTCTAAGATGGAAGTGGCACAACACTAACGTTCTGATCTCCTCAAGGTATCTACCTTTCCATATGAACCACCGAGCTCTCTGTGCCCCACTATTGTAACACTATATATTAGAATATCATCGATGTAGGCTCGGACACAATCAAGTTTGGCTAGGATCCTATCCATCACTCTTTGAAACTCGTCAGGTGCATTCTTTAACCCAAATGGTAAGAACTTCCACTAATACAACTCATCCTTGCCATGTGAATCAATAGTCCAAAATGATGTCTTGGCCTTATCCTCATCTCGAATACACAACCGATGATATCTTGTTCATAAATCCAATGTATTGAAAAATTTTGCATGCCTTACCGCATCAAAGATTTCTTCAAGTATAGACATAGCATATCGTCAGATTTTGTCTGTCGATTGATAGATCGGTAGTCATCATATATGCGTTTATTTGTATAATTATCATGTATATCCTTCTTGACTAGAATCACCATAGTAGAGGCATACTCCCCATGTCATATCTCCAATAATCCACCCTCCAGAAGGTCTTGAGATCTACTTTGGATAAGATCTTGTTCCATATTGTTGTATCGATAGGGACAACGAAAGACCGGTGCATGAATTGTCAAGTCAATTCGTATATCAGATCCCTTCAAACAGCCTAAATCCTTCATACCAAAGTCAGAACAATTTCTAAAACTCCTCAAAAACCTCCACACCCTATGATTTTCTCCTCCTGTCACTTTGGTACCAATTTCAATTTCTCAAATCTCCTCTCTATCAACACTAGAGATAGAAGACGTAGTGTGCGATTGCTCTAGTTCTAATCTCTTGAGTTGTATCATAAAGGTTCATAATGGTAACCACCGCTTGCTTCACGTAAAAAAACTCCCACCATACTCGAAGAAGATCATATCTCTCATTCTCTAACATCCCCATAAGATCAAGGATGAGATCTTGGGCACTTCTTGCCGCATCTTTTGACTCCATCGTCTTAGTAGGCAAAGAGCTTACCAATGGTCTTGCAATTACACATGTGGACCGCATGTGTCTCTGATCAGCCAATCCGAGGCTCATAATCCATGTTAAACAATTCAGATCCATAGCTTGATCCAACACTTAACGTCGTGATGTCTCTAACGATGTGCATAAGATCTTACTCTTGCTGCATCCAGCAATACCATTAATCCAATCCATGACCACACTTGATGTGCACTCGTCATCACTCATGCACGTGGATCACCCAACAACGGAACATTCTCAAAAATGTTTGTTGGTGAATAGATTTGTTGTGACATGAGAGATCGTACCACACATAACATCTGCCAAAACATGCCAAAACGTGAATCTTGTAGCCCATGACCATTACTAACTCGTGTGTGTCCATGACATGGCCATCCAGTAATAACCAAATATATGGTGTCATGTCGAGCAAGGTCTTACACCCTTAGCAACAAAATAGTCCATCCTTTACACGGTTCCATTTCGACCCCACGTCAAGGCTTTCATTTCTAGCTTTAACAATTTTATACGAACACTGGAAGAGCTTTTTGGCGTATGTAGGGTTCTGTCTCATAAGGTTCTCTCTGCTGTCTCGGGACGGCTGGTAGCAACTCAGTGTGAGTGTGGACATACCTTGACCACTTCACTTGCAGGCTCCAGCATCCAACTTACTTCTACAGATCTCTCATACTGTGGCACTTCTAGCAGTCCTTCGTCATTTTTTACATAGACAAATGCCCTTGGCATCTTGTCTATACTTGCTGCTCCTATCTTCAACGAGCCCTTTAGGAGCTAGGTACACCGACTTATCCACAAGTTTCTTACAAAAAATCATCTATACTACCACACACACCGAGTTTGTTCCACAACTTTCCTTCTTCGCTGACACAGCTAAGGCTAATACTTCTCCGCCATTCATCTTTATTGCTTTGAAATTATACAAGCTTCCACTCAAACCACGTTCACTAGTATCAGCCAATGATGCTTCTCTTACACAGGTTTCCACATGGCTAGGACTGGCTTACAAGGAGCTACTTCTTACTACACAGGATCTATGGGTCTTGCTTCTGCACCAACGGGGTCTACATACACTCTCCTAATGGATATTAGATAATTTTGCTGGGGCTTGCGATGTCATCCACAATTTTAACTACATTCGCCCTTATTCTCATTTCTGGCCTCCCCTCCTTCTCTCTGTCTGTACCTATTCCAAACCCAGAGGAAGTTTGCCAGGTCTTCCTTTCCCCCCCCCCCCGTGCGTTTCGGATATTGGGTCCCCATCAACTGGATCGAAGTCCAGCGCAACGACCTCCAACTGAAACTTGAAGTGTCATGGATCCTTCAAGGAGTCTGACGAGATCTTGGAGGGAGCGGGAGCGACTTGATTCACGCTTACTTCCCACATTGACTACATCCTCTGGATTTTCTTTTTGAATTCATAGAATCCAAACTTGCACATCCCTTCCTGGGTACCTTCGTGGTCCTGCTAACACTTATCTTCCACTTCCACTGTATTTTCACGCTGAATCTCTTCTCTCTTGGATTGTTATCTGTTCCTGTTTGGCGATTGCTCTCAACTACAGACATTGTAATCTAATATCCTTAAACCGCCAACAAGGTATCGTTGCAACAATTATGCCACATGGCGTAATGAAACACACGTTGTCGCATAGGACATTTCTTCGCTCTGAGAATGCATGAGCGCCTGGCTGAAGAAGAACCCTCTAGAACCTCGTGTGAGTTGACAATCTCTTCTTCTTCTCCTCAGCATTCCACATTCGAGTTCATTACAACCGGTAAAATTTCAGCGGAAGAAGATAATGATATCCAATGATTGGACCAATAACTCTCACTTAAACTTCACAGAAAATTGCTTCACAACCGTTTAAATTACTCGGAAAAGTTTTATATGTTTTTCTGTTCTAAATCTCTTAGAACAATTATCGATTTACACACTATATCACAAGGTGATATGCAGATCCATGTGTACTAAAACCATCACACATTCCAATCCTTGACTCCAATTTCTCTCAAATTTCATGAGAAGGTCATTTATCTTCCGAACTTCAACTGTGAAATTTTTTATTGACAAAACTTTTTGATATCAAAAGATATGATTGATGTAAGAACTTCGTGATAGTTAGTGCAATCCTGCAACTTTGATATACACAAACTTCAACCTATCACTCTGTACTCAAAACTTGTCCAATTGAGTCGAAATTTTGATCCAAACACAAGCATGAGTCGTAAACTATATCTTTGTTGACTCAGATCTCTCAAAACCCTCGTAAGATTCTCAAAAGCACCCCAACTACACTCAAAGATCTAAATTTCTCTCTCTATCTTTGAATCACCATTTTAGAGTGACAAATCCTTTAAATCCATCCATTCTTGAGCCCACATCGTAGCCGTCCCGTCAGCTCTTAATCCTATCTTCAAATCTTTGAATGTCTCCCTGAAAGGTCTCCAAAATCCCTAAAAACCTCGAAAAGTTGCCCTAGTGCCCTCATTGGCCAAAACTCCTAGACCAATGGGAATGGAGAATGTTATTTTAACCTCTAGTGTGGCCAAATTAGCTCCATTGTAACGTAGAGCTTTACAACTATCCTAAACACACTACTTAGATATCCTATACACAATATGAGTTGTCACTAATAAGAGTTAAAATGATAACTCAAAACCGGCTAAGTATACCCGAAAGTGATCACGATGAAGACACAGGATGTTGATCACAAATGGACTCGGTTTTGCTACATCTAGAGGATCATGTTGTCCTCTATCCATGTCATACATCGACTCCACTTCGATCAGATAAGCTCCTTAGTCAGCAAGGTGATGTGTCTAGATCTCTCCGGCTCTTAATAGTCTTACAATGTCGTCGGTTATCCTAACCTAAAATATCACCGTCATGAAAACAGCTCTGAAGATGACACATGTCATCATCTTCTCATAGTAGCCGCGTCACAACACGAAAATGTCACAATCTCATCTCACTTTGCATACAAGTATCGATGTACTCGTATACAAGAGTGCAAAACATCAGCCAAACTTGTGATAATCTCTCCAAACAAATCCAATGCACATATACGCTCCTCTTGATATTGCCAACCAATATGCATTGTATCTAAAGTTGATAACATAGTGGAAGTGAGAATAATTTCCTTCGTCTCCTCCATCTCCGGAACAAAAGATTCACTCCAAGTCTCATTTATGAGCTGATCTATCATCTCTTGTACTACGCTGTATACTTGAAGTACCTAGTGATTCATCCAACATGGATGATCCTACTCGTAAGACTTGACATGATAGTAACATCCCCTGGACAAGGACTGTCATGTGTGTCCATGTTTCTCTCCAACAAATCACCAGGCCAAGTAACACAAGTATTGAAGGCCGCAACATATGGCAAATGTCCACTTGATAAAGGGCTAGAATCGGTAATGAATCATACAGGTAATGAACCATACCGGTAATCGACCAATCTAACCGATAAGATGTTGTCTCCTTCCAATAATCAGTGCTAAATCCCATCAGGTATAACATTGCCGCACCCACCAATACATCATAGAACTTTGTAAGTGTAACTACATCAAGTGCTCTTGTTGTAGAGCTATTAGTGAGATGATCTATTTGCACTTGCATAATCAACTCCATCCGGATGATGTATGATGTCGGTGCATCACCAAAACCTCCAAGAGGTGTCTTAATCTGAAATGGATTTCTCTCCACATCGATCCTTTGCAAACCAAGACCAAGTAGTGCATCCTTACCCAACATAAGGAATTGTGGACCAAAATCCAACAACACCCCATAAGGTCAATAAACCTTTCATGAAGATCCAACAAAACAAAAGACACCACTCATGTTATCTAAAATAACTGCACTTGGTGACACCCTGGTATGTTCGTATGATGGCCTCCCTAGTAACTTCATCATTCAAGCGTCATCACCTTGTCAAGTTCCACTAGAAGTTGTCTTGATCCTGGGATCAACACTACTAGTGCTATCAATACCAAAAGCACCAACACATCATCTTTGCTCATGCAAAGTGTGACTGTTAGTCATAATACATGGGATGATGACAATCCCAACTTGTTTTTATCTCAAAGTACATCAACATTGGCTTGCACCCTCATCTCTCTAGTAGGTCGTATAGGAACTATGAATGAGGTATTCAATGCCTCAGACAATGTGATCACTGAAGGAGTCTAACTTGTCAGCAAGCCTCTCCTCTTTGTGGATCCAACTCCACAGACGTTCCTCTAGACTCAATAATATGTATCGCACTACAAGTCACAACAACTACACATGATTGTGTGCTTTGCGCACATGTACTCTATAACATCTCCATCATATGATGTAGAGTCATCATCACTAGAATCTGACTTTTGTTGGACTATAGCCATATTTGCTATCTTCTACTCCAACTGCTAGTCAAGATATCATGTTTACCTCATGACTAGCCTCATGGGCTAACACTTGATTAGGGGTTGGTCCTCTACCACCACCCAGCCACCTTGAACTCCTCGTCCTCTTCCAAGGACTTCCATGGTAATTCTCGTAGATTGTAATTTTGGATGGAGATTAAAACATCAATCAATCATCTGACCATGTCCGTGATAATGCTCATATTATTTTGATCCAATAGGATCCACCTTTTGACCTTGAAGTCAATCCCTCTTGTGATGAGATCCACCATATGTCCAACACATCATTCCAACAACGGATTATTGACTTAGAAAGGATGGCAACACTTCACCACTCTGTCTTGATGGTTGAGATTGTCCCACATGTCTACCATAACCACTTCGGGTTTGTGTTATACTAGTAACGTGAAGAAATTGATGAAGTTGATGAATCCTTGTTGAACCCAGTAGTCGTCACTCTCTCTTCTACATGTTGAGCTCAATACGCTAACCAAGATAATATACAATGGCCTACATAAGTGATGTCTTCTATAATAAGGTGACGTCTCTCACTCTACATCTCAACTTCTTGTCCAATATCTCATACCAATATTGAACATCTTGTGACTTTGTCACTCCATGAATAACATTAATCAACCAACACATTCAAGTATACGCATCTCGAAGACTCTCCTTAGTCTTCTGTTGAAACTCATACAAGCATCGTAGCTTGTCAATCCTCACCCTTGGAATTCTCTCCTTAACCATGCAAAAAACTCCAAAATAGGGTTAAAAATTGGGACCTGTGAACTCTCCTCAACTCGACTAGCAATTGTATCATTAGTGTAAGGTAAAGAGGATGAACTCACAATATCAAATATTGTACATGAAGTAATAGAGATGTAGTTTGGAGAACATTATTGTCTCCATAACTCAATCTCTTGAGGGTGTTCACACCAAAACTCATGATAATCATCTATCGAGAGACCCTCCAAATATTGGAATAATTCCTTCCAAGCCACAAACAGACTAAACAACATAGAGTTTTGCATCCTTTGTAAATCACACCATGAATCAAACTCATGTATGAAGTCATCCAACTCAATGGTACCCATTGTATCCAAATATTGTCTGGGACCCTTGATGGTACCATAATTTTATCCATGTCCCACCACAACGGTATGGGGACACACTCCAAGCTATCACCAAATCAGCTCTGTCACTCTCTACCACCAAATCAGAGTCTTTTGTGAACTACAAAGGCCAAGATTGATACCGCACTCCATTGTGGGAGGAGAGACTGTTGAGGACTTGTAGCTTTACGATTACCTTCATAACCGTAAAGCTACAAGTCCTCAACTAGAACCAACAATCGCAACAGACGTACTTAAAATACCATAAGGTGCTAACACAAGGGCAACCTAAAACCTGTCATCACCACAAGCACTCACAATGTCTACAAGTCTACAATGAGGACAAACATGGATAGTTTGACTGTTATGTAAATCTCACCTCACTGTCGGTAGCACATAGGAGCACAACACTCCAAACAACAAAGCACCAAGATAAACAAATATGCTGCATAAACAAGAAGCAAAGATGGAGGTATATCAATCACATGATATATAAATAATAATACTCCATCTCAAAAACATCCATCAAAGGGGTCAAACCATCCCAACACAGAGGTCATTTAAAAACACTAAAATTCAGTTTTTGAGTCATTCTGCTCTCCAAATTGATAATCTAACAATAGTAATCTACCTAATTTAAAGCATTGTTTTGAACTAGATTTTTTTAATTCTTTACCTAATACAATATTTTTTTTTGCAAACGGATACCATTTGAAACTTCTGAGGGATTTTGAAAATCTTCGACTCTAATTTCAAACCCCTAGACATCAAAATTTTGCAATTCAAATACTGCCAAATATACGTCTGACATCTCTTAGACTACTCTACAAACTTTACATTTTCTATCTTCCCATCAAATTTTAGATCAAACAGACATTATATGATAATACTATAGCATGTCGTTCCTATTTTTGACCCAAAAATTTCGAAACACTAAATCTTGAACTTCGAGCACTTGTATCTAAAATCTTTTTTGGCCAATCTCAATTTTAAGTCCCAAGATAACTATGAACATTGATCCACTTTGTCAATTTTTAGCACCACTTTCGTACTCAAAAATTCTCGATTTGGATTTAAGCACTAAAGCAGAAAATACAAGAATTCAAAATTGATCACCCTAACTTCACATTTACTTTTTTTTTTTATCACGACCACAACCTTCACTCCATCAATACCCTCCATAGTCTACATCAAATAGATCCGAGCTACCATGGTTCAAAACTCGCCAAAAATTCACATATCTCACCACATAATCCAATTTGAGTTTTTGAATAAATATTTTCTACTTTCAAAATGTCCACAAAGACACTCCACTCAAAATCGTAGCATAAAAGAATAATTACAATCGAGCCAAATCCACTTTGTACTTCCAAGATTCCAGGTTCCCGCACTAGCTACTCTCCACCATAGGCACACTCTCAAAGGCTCAACTTTGAAAAATGCCCTCCAAGGAGCCCTAATTCGAACTCTACCCCTTGAGCCCTAGATCTCCCAACGGTATTGTCGACCCTAACGGTAGTTCCAGTGCAAACCGTGCTTATTGCACAATTGACTCTAACTCATGTACATGCTCATGCATACGCGCACCTACCTAATTAGGTATGTCATTATATAAGTCGTGATAATCTTGGCAGTAAGCCACATATGCAAGTTATGACCTTTAGTCATTTTACTACTTTATAATTATTTTACACTTAGAGTTGGGGCATTCTTCCTCACATTTTGGATTTACATCAAAGTGTTTCACATCAATCTAATAATCATATGCTTTGAGTTGGGTAGTTCTTCCTCACATTTTGATTTTACACCAAAATGTTATACATCAAACTTACATGTATCTTTTTCTATCTTGTGTGCACATATGTTGATTCAATTTGTAATAATTCAATGGATGAAAGTAAATTTCAAAAATCAAAATAAAATGAAAAAAAAATCAATTTTTTTTGACTCATCAATTAAAATTTTATAAAGCATATTTGATTCATCTTATGTCCACATTCAATCTACTTTAAGACTCACATGTGACCAAATTTTAAAATCCTAATTGAAGATTATCTCATTTCATTCAGAAGACATTCATGTGTTTTCTCACTTAATAATAATTTATAAATTAATATCCATTATAGAGAACTTTCTAAAGATTTAAATTGTCCTTTCAAACCTTTATCATGATCTTATGGTAAACCTTCAACTATATGAGTTTGATCAGATTTCCAAGAGGTCAAATGGTAGAGGACACGAATGTCACAATCTTTAAAATGATCATAGTTCAACCATACAATTTTGATCAGATTATTAAAAATCAAACGGGCAAACAACGCACATGTCATGATCCATGCATTGACATGTGTAGAAAACTCTTATTATGCATATAAAATCATTCACTATGTTGATCTTAAATATGCTTATTATTTTTTAATATTGTAGAGCATATTTCAACTTAGAAACATTAGAATTAAAGTGTTTTGCTTAGAAAAAATTGGATCTCAAGTTGCATCACACACCAAGGGTTGCCTAAAGACATTTTTAAATAGAGACTTAAACACATGAGTTGACCACTGCCAATCAATTGTACTACCAAGAGATTAAAACTAGCTTGATTTGATATTAAATAACTACCCTTATTAAAACTCCATGATATAAAGGTTATAAAGCCTACTTTATCAAGCCTTGGAATAAGCATAACTTATTAACAAATTTAAACTGGTAGGATATGTATATTCAAAACAAACACAAACTAGATATTGTTATGTACATCAAATTTTTAAAGTCAGAGTGGATTTTGTGTTTGAACACAATGAACCTTGAGCTAAATCCGACTGAGGAAAAAAAGGTTTTCAATACAAGTCTTTGGTGTCAATGCCCATATATTTTTTGGAAAATTTATGCACATCAGTTGATGCTAGAAGTTCTAATTTTAATAAAAAAGAAGAAAGGAGAGGATCCCATGATATATATTTTTTGTAAATTTTATGATAGTAGACCAAACCCAATAATAAAATATGAGTTTAAAAAACTGAACATCCACATAAAATTTCAAAAATCTACATTAAACAAATCTTTGAAGTATTTTTGACACATAATTTTCACATCTATTTGGGATAAAATTCATTTGTTATGTGTGAAATTTTACATCACAAGATGCTCAACTCCTCAATGCATTTGATGAGACTCATCCTAAAATCAAAATTGGTTGTGAGTTATGAGATTTATATTCAACAAGTGGATGAAGATTACATCATTTAGCAAGAGAATAAATTTTTTTCTTAAATAAATTAAAGCACGTATTATATATCAAAAAAAATATAAATTTTTTTGAAATTATTCAACATGATCATTGATGTAATCAAATCTGATTTAAATTCAAATTTTTTTAAAAAAATATTTAATGTGATCATTTAATATCCAAACTAAAATATCAATTATCTTAGGTGCAACACAAAAAAAAATTTCATCTGAAAGATTTACTATTTAGATAATACTTCAAAGCTTTTCACTATCTATATCGTTGCACCAATTTTTGTTTGGAGCATTTTGATAAAATTTTTATGTATTTACAAATGTGGCCATGAGAATTCAACATTAAAAATGTATTCACATTAGCACAAGAATATATTCTTGTTTGCTATTGAAAACATATTTTTGTTTCATAGTAATGTCCAATATCAGTAACAAGTAACATTTGCTTGTTGGATTAAATTATGTCATGATAAAAATTAATGCGCACCATCACCAAAAGTATATGTTTTCATCATGGTTTTAACATTATTTTCATGATCTCAAATTTTAATTTTATATTCAATGATGAAAAAATTTAGCATGCATAAAAAAAATACGACCTCTTGATCATCGATGATGTCTTAAGGAAGAAGATGTATATTGCACATCCAATTTTCCTTCTCTATCAACTTTTAAATAGGTCAAACATTGTTTTGTATTCTCATGAGGTAATTACATCTAGTTCTATAGATATCAACCAAAGAAATCATCTCAAACTACGAAGAGTGTTTTATAATCACGATCAAATTTAAAAATTTATAAATGTATATTGATGTTGACAAACATCAAACTATGTAAAAAATTTATATATTACAACTAAAATATTTGTGTTTACTTGATTATTCTCACTCAAATTCATATTTTATTATTATTCATATTTGTAAATACTTTTGTTTTTTCTACGCACAAATTTAGTTATAGTTGCATATTCTTTTGTATTTTATTTTTTTTTGTGTGCAAAACTTCTATGTTTTATTTTTATTTGAAAGAAAAAGCTTGTATTAGGTTTGTTGAGGTAAAAACTCACAATAGTAATAATTATTTTACAAAAAAATATTGTGTCTTAACACGTTATATGAAATAATATGCAAAATGATTCATCATCTATCTAAAGAATGTTAGCCAACCAAATGAAGGGTAGTTATAGCCAAATTTGTTAAGTTTTGAATTTGAAGATTATACATGTATCCTAATCTATTCATTACGTAAATGCATACAAATATATTTTGTCAACCATAATACTCAATAGTTTCAAAAAGACACATATTTGTAGATATATGGTCCGGTTAAGCATAGAATAACACATAGTGGTTTTATTTTAAATGTGTAGAAATTTTTGAATGTAAATATAGATGCACGAAGTTTGAAAAAATATGCAACTTGGTTCGTCATTTGCGTAGTTGATGATCAAATATATAATAAATAAGTAATCTTATAAGTATCGTGGAATATAAAATATTGTTGCGCAAATGGGTCATAGAACAAATACAAATATTAAGTACTTTACATAGTTCAACTACCCATAAACCAATAAATATAAAAATCCAATTCGTACATACATGCATTACAAATATTTCTGTAATGGAAAAAAAATAGCAACTTTATTTTATTAAAAATATTTTTATAAAATTAGTATTCATAGGTTGTAAAATTTTGATAAAAGTGACTGTAATTCATCGTAAAATACTCTATAACATACGAATTATTATTTTTTAATTCATGAAAATACTTCATAAATTTTATCCCCAAAAAATTAATTTTCAAACTAATTTAAATGTTAATTTTTCAATTTTTTAATTTAGACTATCAAAGATAAAAATTTAATACATGGATTTGATGTCACATCTTTCATATGATCTATTACCATATAGTTTACATCAAAAAAGAATGTTCATTATTGTTGCATTCAAAATTAAAACTGAAAATTAAAATAATCTTAGATGACAATGATTTGAAATTAAGAATAAAAAATAAAACAAAAAAGAGGATGTAAATCTAAACATCAAAATAAAAAAATTTAGAATGAAAATGATGAAAGTTTCTTAAATAAGAACAACGAGTAAGTTCTTAAAGTAATATTTAACCTCAAATTATTGTTGAAAGATTCATACAATTTCTCTAATTCAAATGATAGACATATGAATTTTAAGCATAATGAATAAATAACTTATTTAAAAAAATTGATATTTTTGACATGTTCAATTTAATAAGATATATTAATGAGAGTAACTATTTTATAAAGAATTAAGATTCTTTTTGATTTTTTTGTTATATACTTGTCAATTGAAGATGTTTCTTGAACAAATTTAATGAATAAGTTTGAGCTTATTTTTGAGCTAAAAATTATTATTTGAGTAGATCTAATAAATCAGTTGGATTTATAACATATAATAGCATAATTAGATAAGGTGTTTAATCTACAACGCTGGACAGCCGTGATTGCAAATCTATTTTCTCCTCCCCGCTCTGATACCAATTGTAGGTCCGAAATATCAATACGGAGAAACACACATGCAATCAAGAGAAGACATAGGAAATACGTGGTTCACCTCACTGAGGCTACGTCCACTGAACACACAGAGTCACTTTACTGAATACCCTAATTGTGTCACAGAGAGCTTCTGATTCTTAACAGAATATAATGAACACGAATATATTGAGAAGATTGTGAATGATTTAACAAAAGTTTGACATATATGAGGATGATCAACCAGCATTGTACATCAGATTTGAAAGCATGGTTGACGAATTTAAAGGAGATACAATCTCAATTAAAATACAAGAATTCCTTCAACAATATTCTTAGATGGATTTGATGATGTGTTTTTAACTCCAATGTGAATAAAAAATGATTGGACAACCAATCACAACTCAATGAGATATTATTTAGATGCAGAGCTAAAACATGATGAACAATTTTATGGAATTAAAAATCATGATAATCTTTGAACCCCGGTAATGATATATTGTGTCCAAGTAGATGGCACCAAGTTATTTATTTATCAAAAAGTTACATAGATCAACTATTAATCGTGTGTTAAGATTTCAATGGATTATATTCACATCAACATACTAGTCCTTTATTTCAACATGAGTTGTTTGTGCTTAATGTGAAATAGAATTTGAAGGCTTACATATGGTTAATATTTGATTTTGGTTAGAATCATCTCCGAGTTCTAACAAATCACCACTTTCTGATGTGCTTTTAATAAATCGGATGAATCTGCACATTGTGACAAATGTCTATCTAACTCTAGATGGAAAGTGAGACAAATCAGGCTATGGAAATTCCTCAAGTGCGTACGGTCCAATATTCTTTGTCACTTGGCTGCATATCTTTTGCTTGGTTAGGCATATCTTTGGTTTGCATAACCAAGCAAAGTCGGCTGCGCATGAACGCTTCTGCAGAGCCAGTAAAACCCAGCTCCACAATTTGAAAAGATTGGATTGGCCCGAAAGTGCACATCTTTTTGTTTTGTGTATGCATATTTTTTTTCTGCATAGCCAAGCAAAGCGGCTACAAGGTTACAGTTTCATCCGGTTGCAAATATCGAGCTTTTGTGCGCATCTAGCAAACCAGTCATGCATGTGATTATACACTCGATCAAATATATTGCATATATCTCATGAGAAAAATGTGAGCACCCTTACTTGCATTCCACATCTTATCAGTACATCTGAACGTATGATCTTGGATCAGGATATGATGATCACTTTCTCAACCATGATGGGAGAGAATATGATAAAGGTCGTTATCATAATGCCCTAATGCAAGATCAAAACTCAAAGGATGTATATTCTAACACTGATGATTTGTAAAGTTGTGATCGATCCTTTCATCGATAAGGTGAACATCTCGAGTAAACATGCCCTAAGTGTGAAAAACCAACAAATCAGCAGTAGGAACATTTTGTCATTTTGATGCGAGTGATAGGACAAATTTGTGCTCTAAGTTTGCGCAATGTGCCCAATAACAACCTACAACAAGCAACGAATTTGGAAATAAGGAAGCGAAGGTGGCTTGTTTACCTTTGCATATCGTATACATGTCCAACAAACAACTTCGACACTACCGGTAGCATTACGAGCATCAAGGTCTGCTGTACAGAATGAAATGGAGTACTGAGCTGATAAATCACTTTTATTATATTCACACTGGGATAGTACAGGAGGTAACAGAGCACTAATTCAAGCCCCCTTCGGAGCCAAGGAGTATTTTTTCAATTTCCTCTAAGGATCGTCCCTTCGTTTCGATAATGTACAGGTTTGTGAAGAGGACTGACAAAAGTGAGACAACGCCGAAGCTCGTATACACAGCAGAAAGACCGAATCGTTGTACAAACTCAAGGAACAGAAGCCCAATGGCAAAATTGCACACCTGTACGTTCACAAGCAACGTCAATCAGACAGCAGTCTTTAGCGTCAAAGCAGCAATTGTACGAGCAATACTATCAGGTCCATTGCAAATAAATGAAAAGCTACTTTTTCTTCTTTGACATAACTGATCAAGTTTTGTACAACACACAGAAGCCTCAAATTTTATATAATCTGCACAATTAGCTAGGAAGCGACGGCATATACGTAGGTGGGCGAAGGATTCATACCCAGTGTACACAGAGGCTGACTGCCAAGGCTTTGGCTCGGATCCTTGTGCTGCACATCTCTGGAATGATCAGAGCTGTCACTGGACCCGCCCCCAATGCAAAGGTGAAAACGTACCTGTAAAAACAAGTATATGAGTTATTAAGAAGTATTGAGTCAGGAAATGAAGAGTAATATGCAACGGAAGCCTCGACCAAGTAGGGCATCACGCCACAGCAAAGAGCAGTATTAAGATTGACTCACAGTCCGAGTGAATTTAGAAGTCTATTACGCGAGTTACCTATGTTACAGAGAACGTATAAGCTGCGCTCCACTTTGTATACTACATACACAGTGGTTCCACACAAAAGAACACGTTCGGTGAGACCCCTCTATAACTTTGGAAGTGTCATCGTTCTCTTTATCGAGTGGAGTTACAAACTTACGAAAGATTACCGACAACCGAGAATGTGTGGGAGAGCTGCTCCTCCATAGGGATATTAAGAGCTGACACCATGAGTGCTATGGAGATCGCCTGTCCGTTCACATTAACCCAGCAAACAGATTAACCCCAAACTAGAAGATCACGTAACTACAGCATGACCTGTAAATGACCCCACTTTATAACTAAAAATGCGGAAAAAATCTTGAGTAACTGTTGAAATGGGATACGTGATCCAGTTCTGCATACCATGCCGGTATAGCTACCCATGAGCAACTTTCGCCTGCCCTGAGAATCCATCAACGATGAAGCAACAAGAGCACCTGAAGTCACGAAAACATTTATCAGATTTCACATGGAAATTTCGGCTCAGGTGAGATCCATCATACACTAAATCGGTTCTTCATATACTCAATCAAACTCCATCGACATACTTGAAAGCTTTGTATGTTACGTAATGTCACCAAAAAGCTAGGAACACTCCATTCTTCCCTCGCATATGACGACTTCCTGTCCACAACCCTCTTACTAGGTCTAACTTCACATAACAAATGCGTTTGCAATGGCCAGGCACATACCAAAGGTGGAATATACCTGCCAGATTTGAAAAACCCACAGCTGCACTTGCCGCTATGCTGTTTGTGATTCCCGCATCTTGGAAATTTGATGAGGAGAAGTAAAGAACGCCATTGATCCCGGAAAACTGTTGTAATGCAAATAGAGCTCCCCCAATACCGGCCACTATAAAAACCATAAATCAAAGATTCGCGCTGAAGGTTAGCTGACAGTGTCTGTTGCAGAAACTCCAAATTTGCTAACGCTGGTGAAGTTCTTGCGCCCTGTCTTCAGACGGTGTGTTAATTTTGCGTGACTTACATCTCTTCAACTTTGTCCATCTCAAATTTTTGCTTCTTTTTGAAATCAGCTTTTATACATCTGAACGTTGAAAGTTCGACCATTTGTTTCCTCCGTGTCTTCACAACAGTTGCTTTTCCAATAATACTTCGATAACACTGAGTTTCCACCACTGTTCAATCTAAAAGCTGATCATACCTTCGTTCCAAATTCTTTGAAGTAAAGGAGAAGGCATATGCGATAGTTTACCTTTGAAGTAGCGTTTCGTGAGGATCTCAGACCATGACGCTTCTTCCTCTTTAGCAATGTTGGCATTTCTTAACTCCTTGATTGCCTCCCCGACATTTTCCATGCCCCAGAGTTTCTCGATGGTGGAGCTAGCATCATCCCACTTCCCGACCTGGAAACCAAAACAAGTTATCCACCTGGGGAAGCAAAACCTAATGAAGGAGACTTGAGACGTTAAACCCAAAAGACAATATCTGGACGGAAACCGAATAAAACCGCCACAACTCACATTGCCTAGCCATCGTGGGCTCTCGACCGCGTATTGCATCCCAACGATAAGCAGAAGACCAGGAAGAGTCGCCACCCAAAACATTGTGCGCCACCTGATGGATACACAACAGATGAATGCATGAATACGGTGATGATCGGTGCTAAGAATTGCACGGTTATAAGGTACAACACTCGCTTTCTCTGAGGGACTTTCATGATCCTATGATCGGGCTGTCTTGCAGAGGACACGGTAGTTGAGAGAAGTTTTGACTTAAGCCCCATGTTTCATAAGATCATACCTCCAACATCAGCCCCATCAGCAGTTACAACGTCCTGTGAATACTGAGTACAAATATTTGCTGTGCATGTTTCCAACACTAGACGACACAATTCAGGTAAAGTTTGGTTGTACCAATGTGGATCAGTTTCAGCCGGAATGCCGAAGATCAATGCTGCTATAAGTCCCGTGCAGGTTCCAATCTGGCAGAGACTTCCCAAAGCTCCTCTGTACTTTGTTGGCGCAATCTGCGAAGTTGCGATACGAATGAGTATAAGATGACAGAGTTTGCGAAGTGACGCAGTAGAGCTTATTTCCAAGACTCCTCCAATTTTTCCTTCATCTATCCAGACGTCACTGACAAGTGGATTGCCTGAAATGAATAGCAAGAGAATCACCTCCGAGATGTAGAGTGGGACTAGCGCTGTGTTGACTCCGATACCAATTCCGACCAGAAGACGGCCTAGAATGACAGCATCGACAGAATCGGCAGAAGCACTGGAAATTGTCACAACGAAGGGCACGAATAAGTAAGAACAGGAAAGGAAACTATCCCTCTTTGAAGTTAAAAAGATATAAATAAAGCACCATGACAAAGACCCATTGGTTTCGCATATGAAAAACTGGTTGACACAGAAAGGAGCACCACGGAAACGTAAGCACCTCAAAGCGGCCCCTAGAACCAGAGGAATTGCACATATTTGAAAGGTTCTCCTGCGACCGACTGCGTCTGAGAGCACACCGCCACTAATGCTCCCAACAAAGGCCCCCACAATAAATATACTAACAACAAAACCCTCGAGCAACGTATTCCCCTCGAATTTCAACTCCTTGGCAATCGATTCCAGAGGACCATTGATAATTCTGCAGGCCACGATATAAACAATGAGGAACTGCGATATATGTCAAGCTCAGCAAACTCTACGAACTTCTTAACAACAATCACCTAACGAGGTCATGCAAACTTCAACAAAACTTCCTGGCTAGGTCAGATCGGTGTACTATCTCTGAGGGCAGTAAAAGGTAGAGAATCGAACCCAATGTGGTATCCGAACAAGAAATTTGCCATAGCTGCAGTCACAACATGTGGGAGCACGGGTAGCCATGATAGATCCCAATCCGAAATTGCAGAAGGTGGTTGTTTTGTAGCTTTACTGACTTCAACTTTTGCATTCGCCTGGTCTGAGAAGTCACAAGAACTGCTTAATTCTTGCAACCTACAAGCAAAACGGTAATAAAGAGCTCGATTTTTCAATTATGCTGATCTTTGTATTTCTGCAGTCTTGCGTAATTTCCTGAATAATCATTGCATGTAAATCCCGACTTACAACATGCATATCAAGCACAAATATCCAACTTAATGGTACCATCCTTCCACGATCAAGAACAATGCAACTCGAACAGGAAGAAGCAACCTTACCGATATCTTCGGAAGTTTCGGATTCTTCTTCAAGGTGGACTTTTCTGCCAAAGAATCTACTCCCGTCACGAGGCTTGGAATTCGAGTCACTACGGGAAACTGAAAGACGTTTACGCAGTGGCACAACCGATCCACGTCTGCTACTGCTAAGCTCCAATTGGCAAGGACACAATTTCCATCTTCGGTCCAAGATCCGATTGTCTCCAAAACGAGATGTTGAGCAAATCTGATACCCTCTAGCAGCTGCCATCCAAGCAGAATTCCAGGCAGAGGACGGACTGTGCAAATGCAGAGCCCTTTCGTACCCACTCGACTAACTCTTGCTTCCCGTCCGTGCTGCTTGCGGGGAACATCGTCAAGCAAACGAACTCAGTCGAACGGTATTCAATATCATTCATGGCACTAAAGTTGAATCTATGTGACCACACGTGGCAAAGTCACCGACCCCGTGAAGCTTTGCAGAGTTAAGGTCGTAGGATTATTGGTGAATTCTTTTGAGCAACCGTAGTCTGCGACGTGGCGCTAAACAGTCAGGATAGGGCGTCGTAGGCACCTAAAGGCAGCAAAGGAATGAAGGATGCATGTCCAGAGAAGGGAGTCCGTCTGTGAATTCAGGAATCACAACTCCTGGTTGACAAACTCCGCAAAGTTTGTACACCAATCGGTTCAGTAAGCACGTCGAGTGAGAAGGTAAAGTCGTACTTACTACATACCGTTCACCTCTAAGGCTTTTTGACTCATCCTTTGGTGCCATCGTCCCGGAGCTTTGCCTAACTCTAAAGACTCTAGGCTCGCTTACATAGTTTGGAAGATGCAGAAGATACGTGACAATGTACAAGATGGACTGAACCACTATCTCGACCGCTCAATCACACCGAGTCTCACGTGAGTCACAAACGAGCAAAGGTGTCAATTCTTGCACCGGCTCTGCCTCATCCGGAATCCCAGCAATTTAGTCGAAATGCATGCGCCATTCCTTGAAGACGCGGTAACTGTCTCATCATTAGAAAAACTAGAAGCATAGAAAAATGCTTCTTTAGAATAAAAAAGAGTCTACTCAGTGTCTTGTTCTCGAACAGACGCGATCATAATAATCTAAAGCTAGCATGTGGATTATGAGCAGATGCCGCTAGTTAGGTCGTCCAAACAATGGAGCAATCTCAATAATCGGGCCAGAAAAACGTAGAGATCTGCACTGCAAGCCAGCCAGTATATGCTTACATATAGCAAACGACCCCGAACGAAGGGAAAGAAAGAAGACAGTAGCACTCACACAGAATGGCGTCCAGGAGGGCAAGGAATATCAGAGTCATACACAACAGTACATGATCGGAAGTGCCAATCTTGCACTGCAATATCTTAGAATATTCTGTGTAGTTTATTTAGTTGCTTGTGCTAGGTTATCTTCAGATAATGAAGGAGAGGATTTTCATCACAACAATGTTTTTGAGAGAAGAGAAAGGAGGGGCGTGCACTCTTTTAGGCGTCAACTGCTTTAGAACTGCTGACCACATGCAGTTGAATCTTTCGAAGTCCATAATAGTCACAAGACCATAGTACATGCTTTGAACTTCGTGTAAAGTGTTCCAGGCGTAGTAAAGCTCATAGGACTACTATAGCTTGGAGGCTTGAGTTGCCTTTTGGTAGAGAAGCTTAGATCCAGTGCAGAGCAGGGTGGATAAAACCGCGTCCGACGCCGTGATGTAAGAACAGGCCCACAACGACTGTTTAGGGCTTTCAGGCGCGTCCAATAGCCTGCGATACTTACGATGTTACCCTGCAGAAGAACAGACAGAAGTCAAGCGGATACTTTTTTGTCTGAAAACAGTAGCATGGTCTGCCTCCCGATTCACTAAGTTATGAAAAGGCTTTTCAGACAGAGGTCATCGTCCTCTCATCGAGCTTCGAACCTTCATCTCATGTGTAGGTACCGACTACAAGCAAAGTAGCAGAAGCTCACGTTACGAAGCTCAATAACCCAAAGTCAGAGTAAATCCGTAGTATTGCTCGATGGTAGATTTACTCGTCACCGTGAATGATACCTTGAAGGTTTCGTGCGACGGACCGTCCCCCTTCTCAGAGAGTTTTCCGTTTACGGGCGATGAGAAACCCACCAAAGAAAATACGGAGCCGAACTAATCGGCAACCAAAAATTAAGGGCAAGGGAGAGTGAACTCCCTGGACCACCAGCTACTGCACCGCACGCAGTTTTGTGGCTGTTCAACACTAAAGTACTTTCCGAGCACGAGTGAGCATGATGACGAAGGCCAAAGAATAGAAACCCGGTTTGAAGTTGAAACCTCACAACCGTCCGTGGTTCCATACAACTCAGTGAAGAGAATTCTCGGGAATCGGAAATCGTACCACTTCTTACCTACCATTCTCCCGGGTGAGCACATCTCATGATTCTCATCTGGCTAATGAAGGTGGCGGACTTGTCTGCCAGGCCGTGCGCCATGATTGCTCTTTCGGTCACTAAGACCTCCGAGGAAGAGAACAGTGAGTTTGAGAACGTGGGCAAGTTCAGGAACGATGAGGACCGAGGTTGCACTAGTTTCAAACAACAGTATTAGAGATCTACAGAGATTTAATAGACGAGTTCTAGTGAGTTCTAGTGAGTTCGATGAGTAAGGTGAGCTTAAGAAGGGAGCAGCTGTCACAAGCAAGCGAGAAGGTTAGCGGTTTCATGATCGCAGCGGAGCCTATCGTTTACGCCATGGCATCCAGCCTCGGTTCGAAAGCAATCCCATGGATCAACCTCTCTTCAGCAAGAGAACATGGAGGGAGTCTTCGCCACAATTTTTTTGTGAGATCATAAAGCACAGCAAGCCGTATCCGCCTGTATCTCACCACATACAAAAGAACCAGATCACTGTATCCAACGCAGCGAAAATCCGTCCCGTAACGCAGAAATTGCTCACACAAGAGCTTGGGCATGCGATCGACTTTGATCCACTCCATGTTGTCCCACTGAAACTCCAGCACGTAAATGCCTTTCGTGACATTGTCTTTATTCAGGCCACCGACCATGAAGAGCTGCCCATCGCATTCTACAAGCCTGTGCCCTTCAAAAAATCGCGGCATACGAGCATAAATCTGTGTCCAGCATGCCGAGGCCACATTGTACGCCACAAGGGCATCCGAGACGTAGCACCAAGAGTAGAGAGTTCCGTTGCAGGGAACGGCTAAAGAGTGGTATGATCCAGGAGGCATACCACCTGTTGTCTTCCAACAATTATTCGTGGAAGTGAACACCTCGGTCGTAGGCCTCAAACGACAAGTTTCTCTGGGGTTTCTGCCGGTGTGAGGAATTCGCCTCAGCCCCGACACAACGACGTGGTAGATGCCCCTCTCGCTTTCCAGAAGAATTCCCACGGCGTACAGGGGGAGGATTTCCATCATAGGAGGCAGCTCTCGCCAAGAACTCGTTAAGGGATTGCATACAACCAAAGTCATTGATCCTAGAGCATTAAACCTGGAGATAAAACAGACCAGCCCCTTGGCTGCTGCACAAGGATAGAGCGATTCGTAGGGAGGGAGATGGGAGAACAGAGGGATCCGTTGCCACTTGTTCGTGCTGTGATTGTGAATTATGCCGTTCCTGTAATCACCTCGAGTGAATAACAAGAACCAGGGTCCAGCTTGAGGAGTGTCCGAGCAGGAGCTGAGGAAACCCGGATGCGTCATCAAGCTATTCCACTTCCTACAAACTGCGCGGAGGCGGAATAAGTCTGTAACGGGCAACCGCGCAATGATTTTCTCGATGATGAAGTCGGGCAACTGACTCCATAATGTCGGATCCAGTAAGAGTTCAGGTTCTACAGATAATTCTCTGGATCGAAGGCATGAATCACCGCATACAGTCAACGACGCCAGGTCGTTCCCAAGGGTGCCCAGTCCAAGTCCGGGCAAGTTCTTCATAGGTGAATGAGAATCTTCTCTGTCCTCGACGATTCCTACGTAGGGTTTCTGACAATCGACTACATTCAACCCAAAATGAAAGTTATGAATCTACAGGGAAATATCGTGTCCTGATGGACCCAAGAATCTTCGACTAACCCTACAGATTGCAAATCTCCCAGTGCCAAAGATAAAAGGGCTCCAGCAGGAACAACCAGATGATAGTTTGCACTAGATTCCATCCGTCATTGTGTCGCTTGCCTAAAGTAGGAAACTGAACATTGAAAGCCATCTCCGAGTTGTGGAGGATACTGCGATTACTTCCGCAAATTATGCAGATTCTTATCGGCGTGCTGTTCAGAGATTAACATCATACAGCTTCATTTGAAACTCCAATGGTTTTTCTCAATCTCCAATAAGTGTGGCATCTTAATCGAAACTGCTAGCAGTTTTCTGATTCTAACCTCTCCCATTTGTTCGATCTTGGGCACGCAGGTATCCAGAATTTAAGCTTGCTTACCTGCAAACCATCTCGTGGGGTACATCAGCAAATTGTGAACTCACGAATGCATTTCTCTCCACCTGAGAATCGGAAGTCAACCAAAAAAATTTACTTCGCTTGGCATAGAACCATAAACTTCTCTACACATTCTGCTTCTTGCGCTCCATCTAGCTTACCAACTCAATTACCTACCACCGGCGTTCAGGGAAATTTAACCACACCGCGAAGTCCTTCGCGGTGCAACGGGCGTGCCTTAATGGGTGCAGATTGCCCAGTTAGAAACACAGCAGCACTGCGTACATACTATAATATCCTACGTTGCGAGCATAAAGGTGCGCCGGAAATTCAAGGGCATTCGGTGTTGTCCAAGTGCCTGAGCCCTGAGACAAAGATTCAAATTCGAAGTTCGACCGCAATCGCCGGGTCGAACTTCGAATTTGAATCTTCGGCTGACAGACGAGCCTTCATTCATTTCAACTTCAGAGGAAACCAAGGTCCAGTCGACATCAAGGATTCCGCCGGGAATCCGCCGGGAATCCGCCGCGTGGACAGGGCGAGAATGGCTGTGAAGAGTCCAGGTTGGCCACTTCGACACGTTTCTTCGACTCAAGAATCCAGGAAAAGACGTGTCACTTGGTATGCCCAGGTCAAGACTCCTCCAATATTGTGTACCAGTAGACTACGTGTCAGTTTTCCCAATCATGAAAATCATACATCTTATAACGATTTTGGCCATCTGCTAAATTCCGGAGAACTACTGAACTCATTCAGAGTACTCTGAAGTCTCCTATATGAAGGACATCTCAAGTAACACTTAGTTTCTATAACTCTTATTGTTGCAATACTTAGTTTCTATAACTCTTATTGTTGCAATATTTGCGGTATGCACTTAGAGATTCACCTAGTTGATGCTTCTAGGGAAGCTATGTAGTTTGTAACCTTGAAGTTTATTTTTTATCTAGATAGTTCGTATATGTTAGGTGCAATAGGATATATTTCGTAGTGTGATGTTATTGGGTCCTAGCCCCATGTTCCGGGTTTGGTTTCATCTTGTACCACTTGATGAAATATTCTCATTCTTTTTGTTATTTTAGTGTGTATTTGAGATTATTTTAGATTTCCAATACATGTGTATTCCTTAGAGGTTTCGGTAAAGGAGGAACTTTTTACGTCGTCATTTGGCCAATTCTCATCACTTATTCGAGTATTCTATCCTCAAACCAACTTATTATATATATGTAGTACAAATTATATGTTAATTGAGTAACAAGCAGCGTAGAACAAAGTAGGTACATTTAAAGATTTATCTGATCAATAATTTCTATCTTTTTATATTTATTTTAAGTAAATTTCATATAGTAGTGAAATTATGGCTAAATTTTTATTCTAACAAAATTTTAAAAATTTGAAAAATTTTATTGGTTTTTAATACAATTCAATTCACACAGATTTTAAATCTTTCAACATATGAATAATCAAATTTAAAGTGATTTTGATGTTAGTATAAGGTTCAAATTGATAATTAATATATATATATATATATTATAACATATAATCGTAAAAAAATAAAATATAAGAAGCTTGAATAATATATTTGGTGCATTAAACTCTAAATCAACTAAAATATCTTATTTATTTTTTACAAAAAATTATGAAAATAATATTATTTTTATATATATGCCCAAATTTATAATACATCTTACTTACAAAATTTTAGTCACACATATAATGATAAATATTATAAATGTGAGATATAATAAAAAATCAAAATGAGTATTCTTATCAATAAAAAAATTAATAAATTTTTAATTTCAACCTTCAAATATCTTATATCAATTTTTTTCAATATTTGATTCAATAATGACAATAGAAGAAAACTATGCTATACTACATTACATATATATTTTTTATTTATATTGTAAGTAAATAAATTTCAATAACATGATATTTGTACTTTAAAAATGTTATAATGTTTCATTATTTAACATCTGTCTACTTGTATTTGAAAATCGAATATTTTTTAACACTTTATTTTTCATGAAGTAAAATTTAAACTGATATATATGATTTATATATTTAATTATATAGATTAATTATTACTTATCATAAAAATGAGATTATTTTATAAATTTTTTATAAATAAATGAATATGTCAAATCATGTTTCATCACAACGATGTTGTATGTAATGCTTCAATTTATACACATTTCTAGTACATACTTTTAACTATTGACTACACGGATTGCTCTCTTCAAAATCTTCTTTAACCGTCTAAGCCATACAATTGCACCTCCGCCTTTCGGATGAATGCGTCAATTCCTAATTGCAATTCTTGGACGTCCGCATCAATCTCCTCCCGGTGCAAATTCATGGCATCTTGGAAATCTCTTCCAACATTGTTTATTATTGTTGTTGTTGGAGTCATATACATTAGCCATAGAACACACACAACAACAACTTTTATTCAATATTATATGAGTATGACAGACTCTTATTCATTATCTTTTTTGATATTCTACAATAGCTTGATTTTTCAATTGGCTACTCCATTTTGCTAAGAGATATGGACCAGAATTTTTTGCCTTATAGACACATGTTCAATCAAATTAAGTTGATAGGTTCTTTCATTCTCCATCAAATCTCAACTACTCATTAAATTCTATGATTTATTTCTTCATAAGAATCTTAAACTTTCACAAAATTGACATGGTTCATGACTTATGTTTAAAAAAAATACATTCATGTCATTTCAGAGTATTCATTAATAAAAAATATATAAAATAAATATTATTATTTGAGCTATTTTTTCATGTTGCTCATAAATCATATTGTATTAGATATTTCACCCTAATGCAAAAATAGTTGTCTGGTTTGTTTTTCAAATTGACATGAAAAAACATACAATGATGTTCAGTTAGTTATTGAGACTAGGTATATGTGACTTGAACTTAGATAGATAATGACTTTAACTATGGATAATTTATGAATCATAGTCTCGTGTGACACAAATCAATATTTGATATCTATGCATTATTCTCAGTTTACATTGCATTCTCATGAATAAATATAGGAGCATTTAATTTGGACATACTTACTATCATTATGTAAGTAGTAATTGCTCTCTTGTTTATCACTTTTGTCCAAAAATTATAGATTCTTGATGATCTAAGAAAAAAATCATATCTTTGGATGTCTTAATATTACCTGGTTTATTATTGATTGGTACATATTCTATGTGTTCAATAAAATAATGTGTGTCATCTCTCATGTGGACACCACTTTTGAAGTTTGTATTGTTGACATAGAGCTAAAACCGTATTTGTTTGTTATCATGGGATTTGAGTCTCCTCAATCAATGTAGCTATAAGAATTGATAACATGATAAACCATGTTGATTTCATGCATCATGATCAAAATCAATTATAAGCTTTCATTCCCAACCTCATAATTAACTTGAATAAGAACTTATGATATAAACTCATTTTCCTTTTTTTTACAGTCCGTGATCTAATGGAATTTGATGTCTCAATAGTTACCAAAAGGTTGTTTTTTAATCATCACCTCTAATGTATTTGTTACCTTTGGTTGCACCATAATTTTTATTTTTTTCAAAAGTAATAATTGTACCCAAAATATTTTGAGTCTAATTATTAAAGTGATTTGTATGATTACCTTTACATGTATATTATTTAACTCCACATACGTAACAATATATATTCATGATTTTGTTGATTGTCATAAGATTGTTAGTATTACTCTTCACATACTGTTAGAGATACTTATTCATGATAGCTACCAAAATCAAAAACTACATCAATCAAAGTTTGAAATATAGTGCACTTATATTCTAGCCTATTTAATGTGAGCATGTAAATTATATCATTTTTAACTTTTTCTACTATAGTATCTAAATTATCAATAATTATTTTATTTACATCATATTAATAAAAATATGATAAAATATTTATCTTATATAATTGCAACAAATGCATCTTCCTTGACATAGTGAATGTATCAAATAATTTAATTAACTCATTTCATGTCTTTTACAAACGTTCAACATTTGGATTATGTCTAATCATCATTGACTTGGTAAATGTATCAAATAGTTTAGTTAATTCATTCCATAACTTTAGCGTATTATGAACATGTCAATCATGCATAATCATCAAATCTAATACAATGACCAAAATATAGTGAATTATCGAATGTATATTCTTTGGATTGATTAATAGTATTACTCCTTGTTAGTTTGATTAATTCTCTCGTCACATAATGTCATAGTCACTTAACTTCAAGAAATTCATCATGTCAAATCATAATCTAACTTGTTGAATCAAACATCAACATTATTGACTTCTTGATGAACAACTCACGGCATAGCACACCATAGATATGACAAGCTTACCAATATTTTGAATTACACAATTTTTTTTTGAAAAAAAACACAATCCAACAAAATATTGTGTGTGCAAATGTCATATAAAGAATGCAAACCCAATTTTGATTATTTTTATTCAAATGTTGAAATATTTGACATAGGTAGAACTAGATTTGCAAGTTGATAGAGTACAAATTTTTTTTATCTAAACAAATTACCCAAAAGTGTCATATTTAGTCCAAAATTATGATTTTGCCTAAAAATTTGATATAATTAAAATTAAATTAGAAATAATATGGAATAATCAATAACGATTACATCTCATGGTTGAATCTCACAATTTTCAGGTGGAAGAACTAGCAAAATGATTTGATACATATAGGATTGTAAGATTGTTAGCAATCTCATCTCCTCTATTCATGGATTGGGATATTTACAAACTTTGTTTCATCAAAATCTATTTGTCTTTGGAAGATTTTGCTCTAGTTTATGTTTCCTTACTACACCCTCGGAAATGTCATTTTTTTCAACATTTTAATCAATCTATTGTATTAGGTTACCACCAGCAAATGATTGGTAGGTTGCTTTGGATGAAGAGATAATCCATCTTCATTAATTCTCATGTGGAGAAAACCTACCATGGTTGGGAGATAACAAACCAGAAAATATACCATGGTTTGGAGATAGCATACCATGGTTCATAATGATGTTCAAGATAGTTTGTTAAAATTCTTCGGCCTAAGTTATTAGATGTTTTATGTGATATGAAAATCACCACAATTCATAGGATTGCAAATGTGTGCAGGGTTAAAATTTTCCATAAAGAGATATTATTTTGTACAACAACTCTACTCTACTCCCAACACATGATAGTTAACCACCTCGATGATTTGATACAATCGACACCTTGTACATCTGGCATATCAAGAACTCAACACGGGAAATAGTCAACTCGGTCATTTATACAACTGTCAACTTGGGTAGCAAGAACTCAAGAACTCACCAACTGGATGATTTGATACAAATGAGATTTAGGACATCAAGAACTCAACACCGGAAGACATGTGCATCTATGTCAATGGTGAAGATTTATTATTTTGAACAAATATTAATTAACTTGCAACATTCTCATGCATTGAAAGATCTCCTTGGGAGCCTCCACTAGATCACATATGAATACCATATTATATTGTGCAAAAAATAAATATCTTAATTATTACATGAATACTTTTCATTGTCATTTGATTGATGATACAATCATTCATTTTCTCGTAAAAGTACTAGATCTTTATTCTCAACTCCATGTACTTTTCCATCTCACTTCTATACACTTGTTGTTGGCCTCTCGCCGGATCATTCCAGCAGTGTATACTACGCTATTTTCCATCAGTTCAAATGAAATTCAATCTTAAAGACTCTATTTAGATTGAATTTGCAAAAGTATGTCTTTGAAACTTTAGAAGACTTGTCTAAAAAGTAGCGAACATGTCTCACGATGTTTAGGGAACAAAATTACCACCACAAAACCGACACATTCTGCCCCTCAAAGTCTTCGCCCAGTTCCATACGGAGCAATAAGGCCGTTTGCTCAACAAAATCTTTAATCGTCTTAGTATCGGCCACAATTCTAAGAATTCCTTGGGATACTTTTCAACCGTTAATGAGTGTACTACTCACGGATGTTTAATGGGCTGACTCGTTTAGCAGGAAACGCTTATGATCCTTCCGATCATCTCCACAGAGTTCGTATACTCCATCGGGTAGGAGGAAAGTTACGTGTTTGATCGAAAGACCTGTAGGACAGAAAAGGTGAGGTCGATGCTCATTTGTACTGAAAAATTGATTCTCCCTGTAATAGTTTCAGTTCAGCCAATCTACAGGTACTCTCAGATCTAGGGTACATGAGAGTTAACCAGCTCATAGGGTCAACCAGCTTTTAGTAGGCCTATGAGGCGAGGCTTCGGGCACAAGGCCTAAGTTACTGGATCGATCCAGTAGCCATTGAGTGGTTCCGTCTAAAGTGACTTTAAACCAAATCTAATAACTTTCACTGCTTTTGATCACAATAAAGAAAACGAAGAGTATCAACATTTTTGCCACCAGTTGAGAAGCAAGAATGACGAGGTTCATGCAAGCCACATCAAAATTGTAGACTACAAAATTCTGAACGCCCCTTTACTGAGCACGTTTGTTCAAGATTGAAAGATAGTACCTTTTCGCCAGAAATAAAAGAAACATTGTATCCTTTTTACACCGTTGTTCCCTTGCTATTGCTATTCATTGGGCAAGCTCCAGCTTTTCCCAAATGCCTGCTGCAGTCAAGACCCCGATCTTGAGTAGCCACTCTACCCTATTGAGAGCCGTGCTTGGGCATTCCCCGTACAGGAACACTGACCTAAGATGTGATTGCAAGGGACACGACCTATCAAAGACAAAAACTTAACTACCTGTTGAAAGGAATGACAGCACCACTTTCATACAACCCTCACATGACCATGATCACGACCACCATGAATTTCCCAGGTAACTAACTGTTTCGATTCTCTATGATATCAGATGTGAGATCTAAAGGCCTTTTTCTATGACTCAGGTTCCCCGGATGCTAAAATTTGACCTGATTTACCAGGACTTTCATGGACAAAGGGTGATTGACACTACCTGCTACACTTATTTTCTGAAAATATCGTAATTTAGTAAGATGGATACGTCACGAGGAAACCCAAAAAAAAACCCATCGTTGAAGTCTACGAGTGCTAAGCTGATCTTCCTTCAGTAATACATGCGTTGCTGTGCCATCTGCCCTGCCTGTAGGGCAGCACTTGCTTGAAAACCATCATACACGGCACGATTTGCAGTGGCACCCAAAGGAGCCTGAGCTAAACCCAGCCCTAAACCTTGTTGGTGAGGTAGCGGAAGCAGCGCCCGACCTGGTGCAGCTTGGGCCATGCCCAATTGTCGCTGATAGGCCAATAAATCAGCAGTAGTATAACCCTGATTCATGCCCGTTTGGGCAATCACTCCTTGAAATGGTCCCATTGGAGGAGGTGGGGGAAGGGGGGAGGAGGATGTGCCGGGAGGCGTTGGTTTGCTGCCCCATGAACACTGACCAGTTGAAGTTACACAGTTAGCCAGCAATCATGCGATAGTGGAGACAAAGCAGTTGGATGTTCAACAATAGCTGACGACGGCTAGAACAATGAAAGTATGACACTTGTCTATCAATTACATGCATAACTATGTCCACATGGCCAATTAGAGATTAACACCATATACAGGAACTATAAGAATTCGATCATTTTCCTTTCCACTATCATTTATTCATTTCTTGGCCCAAACAGAAAAAGAGTGAACTTACTTTCACAGACTTGCCACAGATGACCCTTCCGTTAGCTGCTTGGATAGCGTAAGCGGCCTCTTCATGGGAGCGGTATCTTACAAACCCGAAACCCTTGTCCCTTTGAACGCGTACATCTTCAATAATGCCAGCTTGCAATGAATGAAATTGGCGGTGCAGTTCAGCTTGAGTTACCTGAAGGGCACATAATTCTTACTTTTTCATTACTTTCTTGAACATCCTACCTAATACTCTACTGATCTCACGGCAACAATGAGTGTCGTGAATATGCTATAAGGTTAAACATTCCATGTGCATTGCAAGAGCTGTATATGTTTCACTTAAAAAAAAACGACATCGAAAGATGCTTCAGTGATCATTGCTTACCTCGTGAGCTAAATTTCCCACATACACTGTGGTGTACTGAGGATTGTTCTCAGGGGCATCGCCCTGTGACTCCTCGTGATGTTGTTCATCTTGTTGGTGCACCTCTGAGGTACTCACAGAAAGATCCAGTTCAGAACAAGAGATTGCAACACAACTTCCGGGCCTGAGACAAATAAACTATACAGTAGGAAATGATCACTACATCCAGCCACAGGACCACTGAAACTAATCATCAAAATCCAGTCTGTCAAGGTAGCTAATACACACAAATTAATACAACGTGCTAAGTCTACCTTGCTTTTGAACAGGTTGAGGAGAAGACAGCATGGCCGGGTCCACACCACCACCAATGACAGTTCCATTTGAATTGTTGCTGTCTTCAGTTGCTGAACCCATATTGGTTTTAATTGCCCAATTACAACGAATGGGTCTGCTTCCAAGCCATTTTCCTTTTAAACAAAGCACACAAAAACTTAGTTCGAAAGTCAATATACTCATTTACCTCTCCAGGCATTCCTATGAACCGAACACACTTTTGATTTCAGCCGGTATGAAGATAAACTCCTAAAGGCAATCCAAACTTGGAATTGAACTCACCAGTCATCTCGGAAATGGCACTTTCCGCTTCCTGAGGAAAGATATAATATACATGTTAAAACCCTGAACACTTGAAAAATACACTTGTGAACCGCATAAAATCACATGCTGGCGTAGGTCATTCAGGAAAGGTGAGAGTGAACAGACATCACATTTTGAAACTAGAGAAAACTCCAAGATATTATTCTCAAAGAACTGACAAACATCTTCAATCAGCCTCGGCTCGAAAACGTGGGAATGGTCGTTGACCAAACAAAGGTCCAAAATTTTGTTGCCTGTGTTCAAAATTAAAAAAATCGCCCGCAAGAGAACAGCCTCCAAATCGCCTCCACAAACAAAAGGATACTAAACAAAATCTTCCGTATAGTGAAAGAACGTACACGTATGGGCCTAAAATAAATTAATTGCCTGTAATACTTCGCAGTCAGCGAATTGTACCTGCTGACTTCTGAAGGAGACAAAGCCAAAACCCCGAGAACGACCGGATCGTTGATCCCACATGACGCGAGCATCACTGCAAACCACACACCTCAACTTAGCTTAAGAGACTTCCAGCCAACAATATCAAAAAATTATATTTCAAGCGAGTATTTCCCAATGATGTCACCTACAGGGCACATACAATGTACTTTTCATGGACTATCCAATTGTAAATGACCAAAGTGTACTCCCTCACGGCTACAACAGAGGTAGTAACGCTAACGAAACATTCCCGCTATATTTTCCACTTACGAGCAGCTTGGGTATACAGAGAAGGCAGCGAATAGGGTTGCATCTGTAACCTCAGGGCTGAGGTCACCAACGAAAATGTTGAAATGGCCTGCCACAGAAGTAACGTCAGCAAAGTTGTCTACAAGATAGGATTCCACTGATGTATGAGCTTCAGGCAACCTCAAGCACAATAATCTGGACTACAACATGATCAGAGATAATGGAACAGCGTAATCATGAATTAGGATCAAGATCGACAGAACCTGTGGTATCCTCTCTTTGTCCACTGGCATAAGCCCAATTGACCTTAATTGCCTGCCCAAACCTATCATAAAGACGAGAATGTGAGGTTAGATTGACAAAACTTCTCTAAACCATTAGACATGAACAAAAGTGACACCGAAAGGTTGAGGCCGAGGAGCAAATCGGATGGATATGACACACGAAGATAAACGACCAACCAGAGCATCTGCAGAATTTTACTGAACTTCAGCAAGTTACAGAGTCGCTTTCCACTCACATTTGTCTCCCGTTGAGAGTGAGCAAAGCGGCCGCGGCTGATCTATGATCAAAGTAGTCTACAAAGCCATAAGAGGACTGATATTCACAAGAACAATCAAAATCAGTACACATTACTAATGAACGGGAAGAACTTACAGAGAAACCTATCCGAGAAAAATAATAAGCATACCAATCACTTTCACCGGTCCAGTTTCAGCTTGAACTCCTAGTTTCTTATGATCCCTTCGTAGGGCCGACCCAAGTAGCTGATCTAAAAGAGCAAAGTGTCCGATGAAGTTACGAGACGGAAATCACCTTCTCTTTCCTGATTAGTTTGCACCCTTCCAGAGGGCCGGCACTGGCGAAGACCTCTGCAAGCAGGCCTTCAGTCACTTTGGTGTGAATGTTTCCAACATACCTACATCAATCCCAAATACTATTATTATCCACTGACCCACAGCCATTTTAGGTTATCCCTCCTTAACTGGCAATTCATTATGGAAAACCTCACATGGCTCGTTAACACTAGGCAAACAGGGAGTTGGTAACTTAGGTTGCTTCAATTAGGTGGTCTTATTCACTCCCCATGAGGAACAGAGTGGTCATTCTTGGGGAAGTCTTCCAGGCATTGATGAAATGAAAAGAAAGCAAGCAGCCTCATCTTGAGTATGAACAACGAAAGACCTCTAGGTTGAAATTTGTTACAGGAAGTGAAAGACGTTAATGTGTTCAACCGAAACTCAAACCCCATACGCTACTAACAAGATCTAGGAAATACCCCAAGAAAAAGATAAAGTCAGAATACCTGTTCGCGGGAAGTGCTATAACAACGAAAGGTTAAAAAAAGAACATCTGCAAAGGAAGACAAAAGCAGCAGCGCACTCACACACTGCGGCATGAAGTTGCATCAAACCCTGGAGGCAGATTTCCACTTGGAATTGGCTCAATCTGCAATAAAATATAAAGAAGGGCGATGGAAAAAATAAACAACGAATAGAAGATGTGAATGTACCCGCCTGACTCTGTTCTGTGCACTCATCTATTGTCTCTCAATCACAAGAGCAAAACAGAAAATAGACGCGACTCCGATAACAAACCAACTGAGATTGGCTCCATGACTAAACATTAGCTCAATGGCATTCACTCACACATAGAAAGAGCAATTAGACGTTCAAAACGAATGCACATGAGTAGTTTGTATGCTCCTGACCTGCCTAGACCAGTTTCAGAGATACCGTAATCTCCTATCCTACGCTTTAACTTGATGCTCCGTTAATCCATTAGGCACCGAGCAAACTGAGCAGGACTAATTACAGAGGTCCGTGAAATTGCACATTAATTGGGTCTCGACTCGTGGATTCGACAGACTAATGTAAGTCAGATAACTCGGTGAGAGAGAAGTGATGGCCTCAATTCGAGAAAAGAATAACTAACCGAAAGGTTAAAGTGATAATCACAAGAAAGCCATACATAATTGGATGAGAGAATTACGAGC
This sequence comes from Marchantia paleacea, assembly GCA_014180765.2. Lineage (NCBI taxonomy): Eukaryota > Viridiplantae > Streptophyta > Marchantiopsida > Marchantiales > Marchantiaceae > Marchantia > Marchantia paleacea. Next base: position 555,686 of record MUAA02000016.1, read on the forward strand.
CTATGCTTATGCGGAAGTTACGGCAGATACATACGGAGCAGGTTCATCTGTAGGTTGTCATTACATATAAGCTTACGCATTTTTTGGAGTTTCTTCGACTGCCAGCATAATTCTTCAAATGAGCATTCCTCGAAAAGAAACAAAGTTCAAAGAAAAAGCAGACATATTGACAGGTTTCCCGGAAAGACTACGAGAAAAGTATACCTGAGACATTGCAGTGAGTAATCCCGGATGGTACATAGGCTGCTGCTGCTGGAGCATCGCCTGCTGCATAAGATTCTGCTGATTCAATCGTTGCTGATATTGCAACTGCTCCTGCTGCTGCTGTTGCGTAACTTGTTGCTGTGCCTGCTGTTGCGGCACCATTGCGTACATCTTTTCGATACTGATTGAGTTCTGATGAACGGAGAGAAGTTCTTCTAAAAGTGATCGACCCGTGATAAAGGCGACCTTCAGGCCAGTTGTCTTAGATCGAAAAACTCCCAGGGCAGTTGGAGCAATTAATCTCTCCCCGCTAAACTAGTGTAACACAAATACCAATAATGTGAATGAGAAAAATGTGTACGGTCCGGAACGGTGTAACAGCCGCACTCGACACCCGCTACGGGGACAAGAAGAGGGAATGCCAATTGGGACGGGGAAATCAGCCGGTACGAACGCGGCAGAATCCTGACGAGGGCAAGCCTGCGATCGGCACACCAGACTGATCGCAGAGACAAAGACCTGAAAATCGAACACGAGTTCCAGCCAGGAGGAGAAGAGTGCTAAGAAGATAATCGACGCCAAGACGAGGAAGAAGCGCACAATAGAGAACGGAGGAGACTCGTACGCCGCTCGATGCACAGTCGGCAACTCCAAGATTTTGAAAAATCAACCAAGCTAAAACAAAATTTTAAAAAATACAAAATAAGAAACCTAGAAAGAAAGAAGACTGAAGCCGTGCACCTGCGTAACCAAAACCAAAGCCCCGCACTGAACGAATGCGAACGAGCCCAGAGGAGAGGCGAGATTACAAAGAGACTCTACACCACACCAGACGAGAACATAAGGGGCTCCGCTACCAGTAACCGGCCCCGGATAGGAAACATGGAGCCAGGTTGTTGTGACGCAACCAAGGCTGCAATGGCAGCGGTGAAGAATAGAACGAGCGTGCGAACTATCGAGACGCAATAGAAAACCAGCCGTTCGGACGAGCGAGCGAGCGTGCGTGCGTGCGTGCGTGGTCGTCTCTGCTACCGTATCGGCACTTGGCTTCCACGAGAAAAGAACAGAACAGCGCAGGCTCGTGAAAGAGCACAGGGCACAGCGCAGAGGGGAGAAGTAAGTTGCGAGAGAGGAAGGGGCTGAATAGAGCGCAGAACAGAGTGGACACGGAGAGACAAGAGGCAGGCAGGCACAAAGTGAGCGCGGTGGAGCGAGCGAAGGGAAAGGAAGGTAGGAGGGGCAAGGAAGGCCAGGAAAGCCAAGCAAAGCAAGCGAGGGAGCGAGAAGGAAGGGCGTGGAGGCAGGACTGGGAGCGATCGAAGGAAGAGAGGGTTGGCGCGCTCCCTCTCCCCTCCCCTCTCCTCCCCTCTTCTCGGCAGCACACGGCCCAGCCAGGCGGACAGGCAGCCTGGCCCCGCCGGTACCTTCCCGCTCCTTCCTCCCCGCCGGCGATGTCATCCCTGGCTACTGGAAGTGAAAAGTCTGAAACGCCAACGCGAGAGCAACCGAATTCATCTCTGCCTGGAAGGAGGATCGCGCACATCACCCAGAATCGGCCCTGTTTGGCCGGACGGACGTCTTTCCCGACCCCGGCCACCCGGTAAATTTAGTTTCGGGCCCCTCTCACAAATATTGCATACGTTGGACAGTGAACTCTGCCAGCCCGTCCGACCAGCCCCGCTGCCCCGTCCTACCGTGCACTGGGTAGGATTCTTCCTTGGAGGAATTTGAGGACCAATAGCGTTAAAATGGGACCATTGACGTTCGACGTTTTTCCCAACAGTACAGGCCAGGACCTGTACAAACGTCATGAAGGCTTCATTTCGGTCAACAGCCCAAACCTCGAACATACTATACTGTACCGTATTTCAAAGCTCCTTCCAAGTTCCCACTCGATTCTGGAACTCACCTAGTACAGTAACGGCCTCCCCTCCCTCTGGACTTCTGTTTAAAGGCCGGTATGGATGGTCTGAAGCTCAGTTCGTTTCGGATGTGCCGGTGCCGGCTCAGGTTCGCAGAATCGTCCTCTAGTTGACTCTGACTCTAGCTCTTTGTTGTCTGTTCTACCCCGTGAATGTTAGATATCAGTTTCTACCCAACAAATCGTGAAATGTATCTCCCAATACACCGCGCTTGGTTTGTTTTACCCGTTTTCTGAGTACACAGCTTACTCGGTTCATGTGTAATTCCTCGCACTCTGGGTGCAGAGTGTTGTGTGTGAACGCTTGATGTTGGAGGCAGGTGTCTTCAACGTTCATGTGCCCTTTTGATAGAAAAGTCCCACTCACCATGAAGAAAGAGCTTGTCGGGCAAGGATCGAGAATCTTTTCAATGCGCAGTTGCGGTTGAAATCTGCAAAAGCTGCGAACAACTCAAGCTGTTCGAAAAACACAATGGCGACACTGGGCATCATTCTATCTCATCTGTACTAAAAGCAGTTTTTTGCTGTCCCCGTTATAGCATGTTTCGCCACCTATTAAGTCGCACCTGCAGATACAAGCTTACAAACGTACGGCTAAAACCTCTGCAATAGACCCAAGAAAAGTGAAGAAACCATCCTCCGGCGGTGTAAAGATTTAAAAAAGAAGAAGAAGCAAAACATTACGGACTTATGCTTCATTATCTCTTGTTAATGTCGTTAATGTCTAGGTCTAATTCAAAGTCAGAAGCTTGAGGGCATGAAGGGCTAATTTCAATAAATGCACAAAGTTATAAGTGTATTTCGATAAATGACGAAATACTAATAAATCTACATGAAGTTTTATCTAAATTCAAATAAAAAGGGGGCACAAACAGTTTGGTACATGGAAAATTTCAATCTAACTCTTAAAAGATGTTGAACATAAGAAACTTCCTAAGTGATATTCTATAATATTTCTCTCATCGTAACGTGGATGAAGTTCAAATATGTATGATGGTTGTAATATGAAACCATTCAGATTTTTTCTTTAATATGACTACTAAAAATACGTTCCTTCAAACTTTAAAATTTTGTAATAATTAATCCCTATCCAATTTTGAATGATTACTACAGTTTTTCTTTAAGAAAAATTAACGTATCATTGAATCATGCTATACATCAATTTAAGGTTTTTTATTGTTGAAGACCGTGCAATGATTCAAAATCTGCACAAAATTTAATAGCGGCAGGAGTGCACTATATCAAACCAAAACAATGTGATATCTATATGTTATTTCTTGAATATATTTGACTTGAAATTCATCAAATGTAACCTATATGGTCTAATTTTAACTACTGCTATTCAACCCCCACCTCTACAATGAATAATGGTATAATATTATAAAATATTATACCATTATTTCAAAAGAAATAGTAAAGCTGACTTTTAATATACAATACTTTTTTAATTTGACAAGTTATTTTTTTAGTTTTACTTAAAAATTTTGAAACTGTGTTTATCATAAAATTTATAAAAGAAACTCAACAGATAAGTTTTAAATCATTTAAATAATATTTCTATATTAGAGTTTTTGGTATATAAAAAATATCCCATTTTCTTCATCCAATATTTTTAATGTTATCTACTATTTATTTTGATATTTTTGTTTCCTGTCAAAATAATATATATTTTAGCTTTGTTTCATATCAATTTCATAATATAGTGATATTTTTTATGAATAAAATAAAATTATTATTATTATTATTATATAATTATTTTAAATATATAAAATAAAATCAAAATATTTTTTCAAATCCTCTTCATAAAATTGCATGTTCATTTCATTGAAATATATCATCTTTCAAGATTATTTTTAACCGAATAAAATCTTAGGTTAAAAATTTGTCAAGGATTAAATTTTATTCATGGAAAAAATGATGGATTTAATAAAAATTAATTATCAAAATTATCAAAATATTTACAAAATATTCAAACTCTCAGTTTAGAGATTTTTTAATTTTATAAAATAGAAAATATATATATAATTTATTTTTTCATCATAAAACTTTAGCTGTTTTTTTTTTTACGTTAATGATCTTGGGTTTACATATCTGCCCATATATGATTCAAGATTCCTTTTAGTATAAAAATATTAAATCAATTTTTTAATAAAATAATTTTTTTTTTTTTTCATTTTATTTTAAATAAAATTGAAACACTAGTATATAAAAATATTATCATTTTTAAGTAAGTATGTATATATATATATATATATATATATATATATATATATATATATATATATATATATATGAATGATTTGTATCTCATTTATAAAGTGTATGTGTTGATAAGTTACATACTTATATGCATGAAATTATGACACTCTATCAATATATTAGAGATAAGATTTTATTTCAAAATCAAATTTCATTTTTAATTAGATTTTACAGTTTTTCATGTCTCATTGAAAAATATTTAATTTCTTGTCATAATAAAAAATAATTTTTTTCTTTCAAAAACTACTCTTGTTGTACATGATTCTTCTGTAATGTGACAACTACGAATCTTGAGAGTAAAGTTCTTATTTCTCAAATAAATTATGTTTAGCTTATCTCCAAATTGCATCCATGAAAATCTAAGAAATACTAGTAATAGTTTGTATTGATTTGCAATAGATATTTTTTTTTAATATATATGGTCAACTTTACAAAATATGTTTAAAAATATCAAAAAAATGAGCATATAGATAAGGAGATGAGTGAAGAACTACTTAGAATCTTTTGATACATAGGCATCTCCAATGACTATTCACATGTTTTATGCCTGCAAGTTATAAACATGAAGATTTACTTATGATAGAAACACGAACCTCTGTTGCAAATTTTTTGTTGGCGCTCACACACAGTTATAGATTTGTATAAAAATTTGAATTTATTTGTATGATTTATATTAAGATGAATATAGTTGTTTTTATTTTTAATGAGGGAATAAACAAGCACTTCATTTTGAAGATCTAAGAAATTTATATCGTGTTGCTATGTAGATGTCCATAACTAATCGTCATGGTTGACTTGAGGATTTCAGTTACTGCCATGAGTCTATTAGCATTCCATCCACTGTAGAGTTATGATGAACTCAAACAACTGTGTATAATTCAACCTACTGCATTTGTGATGTTTCAAAACTCCGCTCTCATCTCATGTGAAAGTATGAGGCTAAGGTAATCACATTGCAACCGTGAATTGTCAAGGCAAAAGTATCTTCTCGGCTAGAGTATTGACCGTTGTCAAAATGTGGCACACGTTGCATATTGTCCATATTATGAATGGTGAAGAATTTCCAATCGCAAAGAAGAATGTGTAGGGACCGAGAAATGGATAGAAATACAAAACTTTATATTTTGTTCAAGTTTCATGTTGAATTTATGTCTACTAATGTAGGTTCATTTTTCATGTGAAAGGAACCCAGGTTACAGACAAACATTTGATTCTTGGTGCTCATGTAATTTCAATGTTCATTGGGAAGGGAAAAAGCTGCTCATGAACATAGCTGCCTCCCTCTCGCCGGGAGTGTTCTGACGATTTGAGAACCTCCCGGTTCCCAAGAATCCGAACTCCTCTACAGCAACCGGAAGTGGCGGGGCTCACGTGGACTCACGTCGGGAGGAGTCTGTGGGTTGCTGGATGGTTGGAGAGAAAAGTAAGGCGCAGGGTGCGAGAGGCCTAAATGACAGAAAATGTCGCGAACGGAAGGGGGTGGAGAACGGCGAGAAGAGAGGAGGAGAAAAAAAAACGCGAAACCGAGTAATATAGCAAAACGGATGGGAAGACCCCATCAAAGACGGAGTGAGACGAAGTGAAGTTTGGGGGCGCAGGCTTCGGTGCGCAGAAAGAGTAGAAGGAAGGGTCGACGCGTCGTTGAGTCGAGTGAATGCACTGGAACAAGGGATTTTTCCTCTCCCTTAAGTGTGTCTGTCTATCGTTCGTCGGGAAGGCAGAAGAGCTTATTACAATGGTGCGCGTTCACACGTTTCTCGGGCTCGTCGCGGTCACTTTTGTGGGAGTCAAGTCGCTCGACAATCTCGTGGTCTGGATGGCCGAGAATCGGGAGGCGAAGGTATGTTCTTATCATTTCTTTCACCGATGATACCCCGGATCGGAGGATGGCTCGCGGTCTTAGCTGTAGATCGGGTTTCGACTTTTGCCATTGTTTTTTGTAATTGCAAATGGACTGTCTCTGGAGCTGATTCTACACGTGATTGGTTTCAAAATCATGGAAAGCATGGTAGTAGTTCCAGAATATAGCTTTCTCTTGGATTTGCGTGGGTTTTCCTCTTTCTGGATCGTTTGGGAGGAATTTCAATTGCCGAAGTATGGAGAAAAAAAGGTGTTCTCGCCTTTTCAATCGGGTTCAGAGGTTGAGGTGAAATTTACAGTCATGAGAAGGACCCTGTTTGCTGTCGCAAATTCCTTGTTTTAGGACTCACAGGCTATTGCAACTTGCATTGGCTTGATGTTTTCGGTTTTATCTAGAAGAGCTTCTGAAAAGTCCTGTGGGAAGGAGTGGTGCTCGAATCAGTTAGCAAATTTTGCGCGTCATTCTTCAGGGTTTTCGTCGGCCAATGATGGCTTTAGTAGTTTCGCGAAGATCAATGATTACCCACGTAATAATGCACAATGACGTTCGTAACTTTTTGTCGTGTAATCGGGACTGGAAAGGAACCTCTTCTGTCTATCCTTGAAATGGTTTTAGTCGGAAAACTGATTTTCATGGGCATTTATCTAGTAGAATAAAAGCTGCTGACCATCCATCTGTGTTCAAACATTATAATCTTGTAAAGAAATCGTAACATGCAAGCACACTGAAAGAACGACTAAGTGTAATCAGTTCAGTTGCTACCACTCTGAACATGCACAATATATGATGTGAACCTGCTTTTATTTTCATCTAAAAATTTACTTTCTCAATAAAAGCTTGCATTTTAAGCTTACTGGGACCATTGGCAGTTGTAACCTGACCATAGAAAATATGGAGTCTCCGTTCTTGTTTTCAATCTTAATTAATCTGTTGGATAACCTACGATTTGACCACAGAAGTTCCATTTACACCACGCGAGGGCGTGAGGTTGAACTTGCTGCACATAGTTAGGTGTGATGTAAATGCACACAACACATCAGCTGAGATCTAAGACTTCTGCATTTTCTGCTTGTACTCTGAAGCACGACACTTGAAAGCTGTGGCGGGAAGTGAGTCGGATTGAATGCTATTTTGGTTGCTGTTTTATGTACTCACTTTTGGTGGGATGCAATTGCAGGTGGAGTAACATTTTCTGTTGTTGTGAAAGTTTTTTGAACTTCTGTTCAAACCTTATCTGAGCCTCCTTTTGACTGTGTTGTCTTAGTAGTTACTAGTACCAGTCTGTGGCCCCAACTCTTGATTCTATGGTCTTTATCTCAACTGACATATATCTATCTATCCAACCAATTGTTTGCATTTTTCGTCTGTATATAAGGAAATGGCAGGAACCTTGTCTTTCGTCTGGGGTTTACTCCTTGTAGTGTTGTAGGTGCTTTGTAAGTAAGTTAGGTTTGCCAAATTTGAAGTTCCTATATAGATTCTTAGCCCGAAACCTACATTAAAACTCTCACCAGGACTCTACGGGAGTCATCGTACTTAAGATACGTTTGCCCCTGATTTCCAGGTTGGTTCTGATGTGTGCTTGAATGTTTGTACAGACAGAACAAATGAAGCTTGAGAGACATGCTGCTTACTTGAAGAGGCAGATGCTGAAGGAAATGCAAGAAAAAGAGACTTCATAGGCGAAGGTTGCATCTGTCCGATGACTGGAGACCCTTGGAGCAAGCTCTGTATAGAACTTTATTTTTTGAAGACCGAGCTGAACGTGAACGTATTTTCTTGTCAATTCTAGCTCCTGGTGACCAGATATCTCGAAAATTCTTGTCAAATCAAAACATCTGTATCCAGGATTTCCATTGTAGTTCCGTTGGATTTGTCTCTTTGACCACCACACTGGTGGCCTGGTGCTGTGTCGTACATTTTCCCGACTTCACCTGGTTAATCATTATCTTTGTAATGTCGGCTAACTACAATATTGACAATGAATTATGAAGAGTCTTAATCATGGCAGCATTTTTACAAACACTTTATTAGAGCATTTGCCCTATCTTCATATAACATGCTTTTGAGTGTCAGAGACCAAATCGGTAGGAGCAGGATATAATTGGCAGGGGTTATGGTGATGATCATAGAAGACAGTACTTGCAATCGTTTGCCGTCTATAGAATGATTATTTCAGAGACGATGTTTCTTTATGAATGACTTTGATCACAGCTCCAATTGATGTACAGATTGAGAATTAAAAATTCGGAAGAAATGACTTGTTAAGCCAAGTAGTATCCCCTATGCGTTATGGTTTGTGCGGAAAAATGCAGACAGGTGGCCGTATACAAGTGCGTACAACTTTGGTAGAGGTTTACGTTTACAAAAGCAATGATGAATCATAATAAATAAATAAACACAATGCTTCAGTAACTTTGCGTTGTGTTGAAACGATTTCGAACTGCTTGATGCATTATGGAAAAGGATCGAGTATTGGGACGGATGCCAAGTAGCTATAACACTCCTTGACGGCACTGAGCAGAAGTACGAAATGTTCTTGTTATATCGAAGGAGATGGGCTTTCATGGGAACGACTGCTTTTCTACAGGCCTTCGAGCAGCATTTTACTTGTATTCAATCAATTAGAGCAGAATGCAAGGACGGAGGTTAAGATCCTAAGAGACGAGTCCGTAAAGGAGAATGTGGGAAGGTGTTTAAGACACGGACTGAACTCCAGATCCGTGTTACTCTACAGACGTCTTTCATTTCATAACTTACAAATAAAACATGTACATGAAACAAGAAATAAGCGTGAAATGACTAGAATGAAGAATAGTTTGCTGGATAGCCTCAGTTGCCGGAATAGCTCAGTTGGTAAGAGCGTGTAGCCGTCAACCACAAGTTCGGAGGTTGGACCCACCTCCGGTGGGACTATAGTCCCGGACCTAACGTGAAGATCTTACATCTGGCGTGGGTAGTGTGAAACTCTGCTGTCTCAGGTTTTCCCATTTTCAGTACTAAGCGAAATGGGTAGTTTGCATCTTTGTATTATGATATTGACATAACTGCATATCAATAACTCTTTTTCTCAGTAGGGAATATTGTGAGAGGACGCGGATTCACCATGTATCACTTAGACGTGTTCCTCAGTCACTTCCATCAATATAACTGAGATGAGAATCGAGTAACAACACATGTTTTCGTATTGAAGGACAATCAGTAACTGCCACTCGAATAAAAGGATTCAGAATTGGAGCTGCATCGAGGTACTAATTATATGCATCGAGGCATCGATTTCTATGGAATATATTTTATACAAATATATGATTTACCCAACCCAGTCCAATATTCTAAGTCAAAGTCAGTAATTCAATCGTAGATTTATAATGAAAAAAAGAAAAAAGAGAAAAAAACGATGTATTTAGGAATTTAGGTAAAATTTAATCAGAAATTTTCTGATGATATTTTATTTGTAAATTTTTTAATAAAATTGATATCAAAATTATTATTTCATATTCATATAATTATTTTTTATAAATTAAATTAAAAATTACATATCTTATTACAACCATATTATGATAATCAGTATACCATAATACTGGATATATTAAGCTATTTCAAAAAAACAATAAATAATTCAGAATGAGATTTTTTAATATTTATGAGTTGAATCAATATTTTTGTTAGTTTTTGCTGGTAAATTATTCAGTATTGAGATATTAAATTTTCTAAGATTTTTTTAATCTTTATAAAACAAGACTATTCAAATGAAAAAAGTCAGATTTTAAAAATATTGGCATTCTGTTTCAATTATAACATCAAATTAGAAGTATTGATTCACAAATAACACATATTTTTTTGATTTTTATTTTTTAATTCTAAATATTTGAAGCATTAAGAAGATACATTTCATAATTTTGACCCCGATATTTATGTGCTCAAGAATTTTGGCTTTGCAAAAATTAATTTATATTTTTTATGACCCCATTAAATTTTGGATCAAGCGCACATTATATGATAATCCTAGAGCCTATCTCTATTATTTTCAATTCAAAAACTTCAAAACATCAATTCTTGAACTTCAATCACTTATGTTTAAAATATTTTTCACCACTATCAATCTTAAATACAAATGTTGTTATGACCATTGATACATTTCTATGAATTCTAATGGTCACTTCCGTTCTCAATAATTTTCATTCAAAAATCAATCATTAAATTCAAAATCAAATTTCAAATCTATGCTACATTTAAATTGTCATCACGCTCTTTGTTTCATTTGAGTGTTGCACACTCAATACCAATTAAGATAAAAAATTACCATTAATCAATATTCAAAAAAATATATTTAGTGGTCCAATAATTCAAAGTTCTCACAAAAACTCGAATTAAAATTTTTGAAATAATTTATTATAGTCTCAAAACAAGAATACTACGCTCATAACCATTACATACAAGAGTAATTACAGTTGAGCAAACCCACTTTGAACTCCAAAGAATTCTAGATTCTGCATTACTTTATATTTTTCACGATAGATTTACTTTCCAAGTCTCAACTTCTAATACTGTTTTCCTAGGTGGTTTAATTTAAACTCTATCCTTTGACACTTAGGTCTCCTAACGACATTAGCGGCCTTAACGTACTATAGGTACCTTAAAGGTATCTATACTGCATATGACGCTAATTGCACAACAAATGCTAAATGCTGCATCTACTCTTGCTTGAATTTTGGTTACACTTGAATTGTTTGCAACTTGCATATGTTGCTTAAAAATCTAGTTGCATTCTTTGTGGATGGAGTTATGATTCTTCAATCAAAAATCTTAGAAATCTTGTAGAAGTTAAAAATGATATTCGTTTATTAAAAAAATTAATTGTGAAACACATATAATTAAAAAGCTTAGTTCAAGGCAACTATATCACAACAAATCATCATGATTACCAAGGTCAGATTGTCAATTTGGATAATAGAAAGCCTCCAAAAATGAGGCTATCTTAGTTCGGGTTGGATTGGTTTGACCTCTTTGATGGATATTTTTGAGATAAAAAAATGTTGATTATGTTTATTATGATTGATATACCTTCATCTTGAATTTCTATTTGTGCACTATATTTGTTTTGGTACTTTATTATTTTGAGTGTTAGTACTCCTATGTACTACCGAAAGTAAGTTTGGACTTGTGCACTAGTTAGACTATCTATGTTTCTATTCAACGAGATAAGATTTGCTAACATGTAAACTCGATGAGTGCATGTGGTGCTCTTAAGTTTCATGTTATCCTTGTTTTATCATCTTGCAGCGTCTCAAGTACCTTGTGTTGCGATTTTTGGTTCAAGTTGGAGACATGTTGTGGATATATATAGTAGGGATGATACAATGTTATCACAATGAAATTCTCTAGAGATTTTGAAGAAAAAACTGCTAGAATTAATAGTGGATGAATTAATAGCGATGTATGATACCAAGTTTGACCATTGAGGTTTATAGAGATCCTAATTTGTGTCAGAGAGTGACGAAGCTGAGCTTGATGATATTTTGGGATGTGTTTCCACAAAGTTGATGTGAAATATGGATAAAATCTATGGGGACATCAAGGATTCTACATATTATTCTAGTACAATGAGTACCAATGAGTTTGATGATTTTATCTAAAAGTTTGATTCATGGTGCAAGTCACATCAGAAGTGAAAATTCTACATTGTTTGGTTCATTTATGGCATGGAAGGTACTAATCCTACATTTAGAGGATTCGCCAATGGACAATTATCATGAATTTTGGCATGAACATCATGATAAGATTGAGTTTAAAGAAAATATTGACCTCCAACTTATATTTCTATTATTCCTTATTTAAAACTGGATGGGGTGAATTTACCTTCTCGCCCTCATAGATACGACGGTTGGAGATGCTCAAGTTGAAAAAAGTGTAGAGATTTCAAACTTTAACCATATTTTGGAGTTTTTTACTCGGTTGAGTAGAGATTATTAGGGGTAAGGATTGACAAGCTAAAAGGTTTAAAGGAGTTTCAACCAAAGACTAGGGAGAGCCTCCAAGATCCATGTACATGGATGTGACAATTGATCAATATTTTCTCATGGGGTGAGACAAAGTCACAAGTTGATCAATATTGGTATAGGATATTAAATAGTGAGTTGAGACGTACAATGAGAGATACTACTTTACTACAAGAAACATCACCTATATTGATAATTATGTTTTGTTTTGAGTTAAATATATTTAGCTCAACATGTAAGAGAAGAGATTGATGAATGCTCGTTTAACATGAAATCACCATCCTCATCAACTTCTTCACATACCTAATCTACAATACAAAGTCAAAGTCTACAATAAAAAGCCAAAGTAATTATAGTAGATATGTGGAACAATCTCGATCATCAAGACCAAATGATGAAGTTATTAGATTGAGGTTGTTCTCATCATTTTTAGGTCAAAAATCAATTGTTGGTATGATGTGTTGTACATGTGGCGGTGCACATTTCAAGAGAGATTGTTTTCAAGAAAATAAGTTCAAAGAGTAAACTCTATTGAATCAAAATCATGTGAACATTGTCATATGATTGATTGAAGTTTTGATATCCATCAGAAATAACAATCAACGAGAATTGTCATGTAGGTTTATGAAAAATGATCAATGTTTGATAGATGATTTGATCTCCATCCAGAATAACGATCAACAAGAGTTGCAATCATGACTATTAAAAAATAATTAGTTTAAGATAAAAAGGATGGTGGTGGATGATTAGCCCTTGATCAATTGATAGTCCATGAGATAAACATAACATTTTGACTGGAACATATGATAGCAAGTATGGCTATATCCCATCAAAGATTAAATTATAAAGCTAATGACTCTACTTTCTATGATGAAAATGTTATACAATCATGTGTAGTTACAATGATTTGTAATGCAACAAAAACTATTGAGTCTAGAAGCGCATTAATAATGTTGAATCCTAAAAGAGTGGAGGTTAGCTGACAAGTCATATTTTCTTAGTCTTTCATAGTCTATAACCAATCTTGATTAATTGTGATTAGTTTAGCCAAATCATAGTTTCCACTACATGTCTAGGATTGAGTCATGGAATTTGACGGTAGACTTAAAAAGCAACCTATAGATGCTTTAATCCCAATCATTTTGGATAACACTTGCATTCTTTATTGGATGTATTAGCTAATTCTAGCTAATTCCTAAAGTATCTAACATCGTAATCTATTCCACCAATGCATGATAGTTATCTCATTTTATTTCCATGCAAGCCAAAATTATTTTTTGTTTGTTGGATCATGTGCATCATTATTTTGTCATTTAGTAATTTAGTGACAAACTTTGTGCCAACAACCATGGTAAAATAAGGAATACAAGTGTTATCCGGAATAATTGGGAATGATTTAGAATGATTGGTCCTACATCTACAACATCCATATTTCACTACTTGTAGCTTAATAATCATTACTTACCTTTAACAAACACTTTACTCTCAAATTACAATACCAACCAAAATTACTCTTCCAAGAAAGATGATCAATACTCATAAGAATAATAAGTATGGTCTTATACCATTATACCATCAATGATACTTAACTCTGAAATGACTTTCAAATATGAGATGCACTCTCAATGCTTCCCCTTTCTTTATAAATTAAGGATAGGGGATAATCCAAATTTCAATATATCATGCTTAGATTATATGCTTGAGTTTCTTATTCTAGCTAATTCAGTGGATATTGTGGTTGTAGGTGATGGATGAAGGAGATTATATAATACTGAAATTTATTTCATTGAATCTTTTTTATATCAAACTATATATATTAAGATAGGAATGTGGACCCTATATTTAATTTATCATTTTGATGTTAACTTCATGGAAAAATCTTGAGATTTGATTATCTTATCTATAGTCACAAATGATGTTACTTGAGACCTCACTATCTATATTTTAGTTTAAAAATGGATCTTGATAAACATCATTGATGAGATTTAATACATGGTATGAAATCCATTATGTGTATCATCCTAACATTATGTTTTGGAGCTTAATGTTAGAAATTTTGAATAAGGATATTATGAAGAGGTAATAATATCATTTATTCTTTTTATGTTATTAATCTTACCAATTAGACAATGTTCATCTTAATCTTATACTAAGAGAGAAAGAGAGAGAGAGAGAAAAGAGATCAATCATCAAGTACAAGTTAAGAGTCACATTTGAGCAAAATCAAACTCAAGTGCAAGAGTTAGCTCATGAATTAACATTAATCAAAGCAAAGAGAATGAAAGATGAGAGAATAAGAGAAACATATATGAAGATATGGACATCACCGTTAATGATATAGAGTGAAAAAATAAGAAGAGGTCAAGTTCTTGAAACCCAAGCAACATAAAAAACAAAAGATGATGTTTAAAGATCTAGGATAAATCTTTAAACATCCATCATCTTGAAGATGAAAAAAACTTGTAAGATATAACTTATGAGGAAGTTGGAAAATGCAAGTCTTGGAAGGTGAAATTGATAGATTGGAGTATCTTGCATTGTTCCGTATCATAGATCACATTGTAGTTTTGTCTATTTGTACTTTTTTGTTAGATAAAATTTTTAGTTGATTTTACGTGTGGATGATGAAGCTAAACTAGTTGGGTCAACAAGTCATTTGGAGTGGAATGAAACAAGTTCTTCTTCAAAGATTACAAATAATTGATTTCAAACTCATTACATGGATATTGTTATGGAATATGGAGCAAAAGATAAATAAAGAGTATGTTGATAAATTTTGATACATTCAAATTCAAGATATGGATGGAGATGAAGCCATTGATCTTTTCAAGAGAGGTTTGAAGAAAAAATTCAGTACAAGATTATTTGTGACAATCCAAGCAATTTGAACAAGATTATTGTTCTACATCACAAATATCCAATGTTTATCAAAGCTGTTCTTACAAAGAAGTACTATGGACCAATGCTTATGAAGTTAAACAATATAAGGAGACAAGAGGATTTTATTTCAAGAGGAGTCAATGCTCAATTAGGAAATTGTTGCAACTCAAATATGCAGATTTTGGGACCTATCAGAAGATAAATTCAAGAGCAGTCAACTTTGAAATGAGACAAGAAATGAGAAAATGCTACAATTGTGGAAGATTTGATCACATTGCTATAAATTATCAAATTCAAGTAAATGTAAGGGGACTAGACCACCATATTGACATCCACTCAAAAATATAAAAGATGCAAATGAAGAGATGAATTATGATCAACGAAAACAATAAACATTGGGAACCTGAGCTCACAGGCTTAGTGGTTCAATGAAAAGAAGAAAAGCCAGGGGAAGGAAGTAACTAAAGGAATTAAAATGTTTGAGAAAGAAAGTAATCGTGTAAGATTACTTTCTATGAAAGTAATCTTACATGCTTAAGTGAAAGTGAGTGTTGATTGATTTATGAGCTATGTAAAATTCATATCTAGATCTAATGTTATAGAGTTAGTATAAGCTTTAGAGGATTATGAAAATAAGGAAGTAAAATCATTAAATGCATTAAGAGAGCATTAAAAGTATTTCTAAAAAAACTTAAATTAAAGGTTGAAAACTATAATAAATATTTGGAGTGAAGAGTAATTTGATTAGCTCATTACTTTTGATGTATCTTGATGAAAAAATATAGTCATGATATGGATTGGCAAAATAAGATAGTGAAAATTACTAGTTAGAGGATTTTTGGAGATAGATTTAGTTCAGATTCAAAAAATTATCTCTATATGTGATACATATGACTATTATTAAATAAAAAGATGTGCATTTTTTGGGATTAATAAGAAATATAAACATTCCAAAAGAGCAATATTTGATACTTTAGGAGGTAATTTATGTCTTGAAATAGTTTCAAGATGTGTTTCTAGATTATATATCTCTAAGTTTGCCATCAAGAAGGAGAATGGAACATAAGATAAAGATTTTACTATGAACTTTTTCTCATTGTAAAAATTCATATAGACTTCTATCAAATGAGCATAAAATATTATCCTTTCAATAAACAAATAATGAAAAAAATATCAGTTATCTCAAATGGATGATTTTTCATTGAGTTAAGTATTTAATAAAAATTAATCTTAAAAGTGATTATAATCAAATTAGAGAAAATGATGAAGATGTGCACAAGATAACTTTTTAGAACTAGATATGAAAATTTTAAATATCAAATTATTCCATTGGTTTAATCAATACAATTGCCATGTTCATGAGACTTATGAATGAAATTGTTTTTAAGTATCTAAATAAATCAATGATTGTGTTTTTATATGATATCTTGATATAGAATACATCTTTACATGATCATTAAAAATATTTACAAGAAGTTCTCCAAGTGGTTTGGATAAAATCTTTACTGGATTTGATTGTATTTCATCATACATCAATGATATTCTAGTATATAGTACTATAATGGTGGAACATAAGATACATTTGCATGAGCTATTTTAGATGTCAATAGCTCATGAATTCAACAAATCAAGATAAAAAAAATCTTGCATATTTGAAAAACTTCAGATGTTAATAAGTTGCAAGCATTCCTTGGACTTGCAAAGTTTTATTGTTGGTATGTGTGAGGATTGAACACAATGGCTAAAGTCTTAACAAAGTTGGATCATGACTAACATTGAGGAGATGAAGAGGAGAGAGCATTTGTTGAGCTTAAGGAAAGGTCGACATCTCTTCATATACATTATTTTCCCTTATTCTATATTCTATATTCCAGATGTGGGCTCGTCCAAATGAATATTTCACAGAAAATCAACTTGAGGATACTAGTGAAAGCTCATCCATTTCAATTACATAATGATTGGAGTATGTTGAATCTACAAGCAATGTTCACCTAACATGATGATGTGGGGAAGGAGTTTGTGATTATCATAGCCTATACAAGGTGTTCCAACTATGTAATAGAATTAAAGTATAGTTTTTACAAAATAGAATATTTAGAAATAGTTTGAACTGTAATATATTTTAGAGGTTTCAAAGTGAAGGAGTTTTCCTTCATTTTTTTCACTATCATCAACCATTGGAGTGGTTGATGAAATCATACAAACTCATAAAGAGCTTGCAATAGGCTTTATCTTACAAGAATATGATTTCATGATTGCATACAAACCACATGCATGCAAACCACATGCACTGTAATGCACATGAATTTAGTCAAAACTCATGAACAAAAATATGATTTCAAAGTTAAATATAAATCTAGTCTAGTGAATCTTGATGTGGATGTGTTAAGTCAAAACCCTTATACCAATCAAGTTGACAAAAGTGGACACGAATTGGGTCTATGACAAAATGATAATGATTTGAAGATGGTGTTGGGTTGATATGCATATGACATTTTGTGTATTTTGACTCTTGAGAACTTTGTGATATCTCTCATGGGTCAATGAGTGGATATGGTTTCCTCAAACACAAAGGCTCGAAACAATTTGGTATTAAATCGATACATAATGACATGATGATGTTAGAATATCCTTGTATATGTACTTTGGTGGACATTTGAGTGCCAAGAAGTGAATGGAGTTTAACAAAGAGCTCTGCAATTCATATGGCAAAATAGACATATTTTTTGCGAATTTTCATATCAGATAACGTAGTTGATCATACATGCTCATAAGGAGATAACTCATTTAAGAATAAAGCAAAAATACGAAATCATTATTTGTGGAGGGGTATGTAGACTAAAGTGCAATGGTTTGTGGCCAGATTTATGATATATGATTGCGTTAAAGTGTCTATTTTTTACACCACAATTACATCTCCTACTGATTATGAGACTTGATTATTGCTCCAACCTTTGCCATTGATTATATAAAATTATTGACATGTGTTGGTTTATGGTTATGATGGAGCATTTTTCTAAGTGGATTGAGTTGATGATATTGACTGAAAAGTCAAATGAGTGAACAATATATGCAATCTTAGCTTATGTGCTTAGCCAATTTAGTGCAACAACAGAGCTGTTGATTGATCAACGTCCTAAGTTTTTTGGCAAGATTTAGGTTTTTTGAGAGATGATACAATGATCAAACATTGATTGATCATTGTATCATCTCAAGAGATCATCTTGAGGCTAATGGTTTAACAGAAAGTATTGTTTGGAAGAATGGACTAACTTAAAGGAAATTTGGGTTGGAAAAGACCATTTAGGAGACTAAGACATCTAGCTAATATGATTGAGCATGTGCTATTGATTTAATGAAAAACATCTTTAATATCTTTCTCACCATACTTTCTTTTATATGGTAAAGATCCAAACTTATATGCAAGTATATGTTGAAAGTTAATAGAGGTCTTGGATTGAATAAACCTAATGTTTGGGCTAGAATGTGTTCTTAGAGGAAAAAATTCTTTTGTAGAGATATGACCATGATATTTGAGGTTCTAGTTATTGATTAACATAGTGATAGTTTGCACTATGCTATCATCAGAATAGAGTAATTGGATATGTCCAATCAATTTATAGATTTCATGTTGTTGATAGAGTGCATCAACCACATTGGATGTTACTAAGTGTCTTATTATTCTACAAGTAAATGAGGTTATGACTTTTGGAGATATGATAGTGTGGTTTGGAAGGATCATGTGTGTAATTGTGTGCCATATCATGATGGTACAATGAATCCAAGCTTGGTAATTGTGAAGGCAAAAATGAAATATATATTTTATGGATCAGGTCGAGAAACAACTAGTATGTTGATATGTGAGTTTTGTTCAAAAGTACTGCATATCTTAAGTTTGAGATCTTCTTTAATTGTAATGCATAACATGTATTGGACATGTTCTCAATGTGGTTAGTCGGTATAGTATTATGGTATGATTGGGAGGAAATAAATAAATAAATAAAAGTTTTTATTTTAATCTATATGGCTATACGTATGTTTTTGGACCTTACGTGATAAGTTTAATGTCTATGATGAAATGAATCTCAACAATGAGATGAATATCCATGTTGGTGATTTTTGTATTTCTTATTGATTGATCTTGGATATTATGTATTTATTTCATGTTAGACGATTTATAAAGAGGAGCTTTGTATCAATGGAAATAGAGGGGAGTTGAGAGTATTTACTTGATAATGATAGATGTGTGAATGAGCAAGTTGTGAAAGATGAAAAGAGACATTTTTGAGCTTCACATATTTTATGGCGAAAATGATGACTTTTTTGATCTGATATTTCTTTTAGTGATGACATGGACTAGGATCTTAATATGTTTCCTTGATTCAATTGACTTCAATATGGACATGAATTTCTAGTCAGAATTCCATTTAACACATGGATTTAAATTCACTATTAATGTAGACATAAGATTAATCATCAAAAATTTGATGTGAATAAGTTTGAAAAAATATTATTGTAATCAAGTTTTAGCTTCTTTTGTATCTTTTGATGTGCCTATAATTCTAGATCAAATCATGGTCATTGTGTTGATTTTGTGGTAAATTTTATTTTCTCTTGCAAATTATTTTTAATCATCCAACCTAAGTTATATGAGGAAATTAGGAAATGTTGATCATAGTGTATGTTTTAAACCATAGTTTCTCATTACTTACATGGTTATGTCTGCAAAAGATAATTTTTTCCAACCAATGATCTCTCATTGAAGGATAGCTGTACCAATGAATAATATATATATATATTGTTTTAATATTTTAAAGATTTAGAGACACTTTGAAAAAAGGAAAAAAAAATGCATGGTTAAAAAGCTTAAAAAAATGGATAGAATTTCAAGCAAATTATAAATTTATTTCATTCCATGAGTGGGGATTTATGATCAATCAAAATACGAGGATCAAAATTACACATATTGCAACGTTTACGCTGACTTGGAGAAAAATAATAATATGTGCAAGCTGATTGTTAAATCAGAAGTCTATCAACATGTTGATGATTGATGTCTTAAATTTCAATTGATTCAGATCATTATTGGATATATGATGCTTAATTTAATTGGAATAATATGATCTATGAAGCTAAGTTTTAGCCGAATAAGTATGGAAGAGTTTGGAAGAGTTGTTGTCATCCTACGTGAGAATTCTTTATGAAAATGTCTAGATTTAATGTAATTGCTATGATGCTATAAATTCTGAAATTTCAAAATGATTTGGCTTGTAGGTAGAGAGTTTGGATTACAATTGTACATAAGAGTTTGCAAACCACTTTGTGTTTTGGATGGATAAGAAAAAATTTGTAGGATAAAGGTTGGGATCAATTTTAATATATTTAGAAAGTTTCAACTTAAATGCTTATCACAAAGATTCAAATATAACTCAAAAGTTAGAGATCCTTTATTGATGATCAAATGCTTCATTGAATCAAGTATCCAATCCAACAAGGGTTCAATCTCTGAACAATGCTTCCCCAAAATCAGCTTATCTAAAAATAATTTTTCAAAAACTTACTCCTCCCAAAACTCAATTGGGAGATTCTTAACCTCTTTATTTATACTACTTAGAATTTTACTATTATAATTAAAAGTAATCATCATGTAATTTTCAAAGTAGAGATCACAAATCATATTGAAAAATTATACATGACAACATGCAATTGGTCCACTTGGATTTTCTAGAAGCCAAAATACTTTTCAATTGACTTTGGTGTACTAAGTCAATCTTGACTCTAGATTTAATGATATTCACCAAGTCAAACCAATGAAAACTAGTCCACGTGAAGTAAAATCAAGATATTAATGTGAAGGAATCTGTTCTTTGATTCATACTAAACAAAAAAATAATTTTTTTCATCTATTACATCAAGAGTTACTCTATATTGTCCTCCAACTTAACCATAACTAGCTAAACATAGTCATGACTAAGATGACCTATATGTACAATGTTACAATGGTGATGTGTCAGACACATGGTTGTACATACAAGATAAAATTTGAGTATGTTTAAACTGTAACAAAGTTTATCTTAATTATGACTATATTTAGCTAATTATGATTAAGTTAGAGAAAAATATAGGATAGCTACTGATGTAATAGATGAGAACAACTATTTTGTTATTTAATAGGAATCATGAAATAGATTCCATCACAAAGCTATATTGACTTTCATTGACTTGGACTAGTTTTTCATTGGTTTGAGTTGGTGATGATTCTTAAATCTAAGGACAAGATTGACTTGGTACACCAAAAGCAATTGGAGTGAAGTTGAGATTTTAGAAGATACAAATATACGAATTGCATGTTTCCATGTACCTTTTTTCATTCGGGTTTGAGATCTCTACCTCGATTAAACTTGATAAAAAAAAGTTACATGATGTTAAAAATCTAAGTTGTATAAATAGAGAGGTTGAGAATCATGTCTCAAGTTAGTTTTGGAGAAATTGATTTTGGAAAAATATTGTTTGGAGAATGAAGTCATGTATAGGGTTGGAGTCTTGATTGAATGAAGTCTTTGATCATCAATAAATGATTTTTACATTTTGAGTGATTTTTGATATTTTGTGAAAATTGTCATGAGATTATGTAGTTTTGAATTTGAATGTTTATGTAAGAGTTTGCTTTAGGGCTATGGTCATCGGGTTGAAAAATGTTCTTCTAGATTCATGATGTGCTTCCAAGAAGCCATAGTAGGTAAAACTAAATGAGAGTCAACCCGGAGGTCACATATGACATCATATATAATTAAAAATTACCAGGGTTAATCTATCATATGTGTGATAAGTGTGGATAAATATTTACTTTAGAAGTTCATAAAATATGTTGAATATGCATTTAAAATGCTACAATTGAATGCAACTCAAATAACTTAAGTACAATCTTTTGGTTAGATAGCTTTCGGAAGTTGTCATTCATCTACATGCCTTGGATATTGTTTGTGCTTGATGCCTATTTCTATGCCCAATTGGTGTTATGTAGGTATTGTGCCTTTTTTTTTCTTTTCAGTAGAGGGTTGTGAATTTTTTTTATGGTGAGGCTGGAATTGATGACCAACAAATTGCATAAATTGATTACTTGATATCTTCCATATAAGACTTATTAAGTGAAAGTGAGGGTAAACCAAACAGAGCTTAGTGACTTTTAAACTTTTCTACCACCATTAACCAAAGTACTCATAGATAGGACTGCTAGACGACAGGTTTAACTATTATATAGTATGGATTGCATAACAACCGAACTTATGATGTTACTTGCACAAATGACATATCATGTTGATGGACTAGATAGTTACATGGTGTTAGAAGCACCTAACCGCTATTTAGAGTGACAATTAACGCACACGTTGTTTAGGTGTTGGACAATCTATGTATTGATATATTTAATGTGACAGCCATGTATGTTGAGATACTATTTGTATATGCACTACATTAGGTAAGAAATATTTACGCTGCTTGAATGAAGCTTTGGGCACATCAGCAAATACTAGACCATACTCCATCCAACAATGTGGTTATACTTTTAAGATGTCCCAATCCATGATTCATAACGACTTAAGTTAACGGTGGTGCCGAAATGACTCTTGACTTTAGCTAGTGCATTCAGAATCGAGGAGCTATAAGAGGTCAACTTTGAGAGGAAACTAGTAAACGCTACAGTCTAATTCAGTTGAGAACCTAGTATGCAAGCTAGCTCCAACACTGACACTGAAAACCTTGTAGGTTTTTGATTTTCCCTTAAGTGCCGCTGAGAAAATCAAGATTCACATCTGCTCCATGGCAGCAACGAAATCTAAGAAGGTGTACACTTGGACTCATAGAACGAAACAACGACCTCTTTGCCCACCTCGTTGGCACTAAGGGAAGAATCTGTGGTGAAAACGTTAACTTCTTTGCTAGATATATGATTGTTGCCATAGATAGATTCTATGGCAATAATCATAGATCATTGATTCGTAGGTGATCAGAATCAATGATCAGAATGTTATCCTCGTTACCCTTCTATCAGAGCTTCTTCAGAAGTTTGGCGAGATTCTTACGCGATGACGGGCCCGTTCGATTCCAGGAAAGTTGTTCAGATGCAGGACCACATGGTCACCTGTTCGTGGCCTGCACATATTGTTGACCTTTTTGTCAGGAAACATCCGTAAGCTAACGAGTTTACATGACATTCTGCCAAGACGAGCCAGTACAAGTGGATGTTATTAATTTGTATACTAACTGGAATACAAATTGAAATAGACGCAGAAAATCTATAGGTCGAAAGCAATCTGGACCTGAGACCACAATCATTTAGTAGCGTGAAAGGAGTCTGCAATCAAATGTGATCTAATTGAATGCTTGTTGCAAGTCTGAAATTTCTAGACCAGATCTCAAAGACGAAAATATCTTCTTTGATCTTATCAGTATATGAAAACACTGTACTTATCCCTAAAATTATAGTAATAAATTCTAGAAATTTTGTTCACTAAACTTGAACGAGTTCAGTTAGCAAGCAAGAACTCTTAGTATCAAGTCTTAACTAGACCCTACCTGTCTATATCCCTAGTGCAGTGGAACTATAAGATGCTTTATATGAAACAAGATTACATTAGCAAGAGAGAGACTACTAAAGTCAAATATCTTCTAGGACTTCAATTTGAATTTATGCAGTAAGCCTGTACAGTTAGTATTCACTTACATGTTTTATTTTTGCAACTGAATCCTTACAAATCATGAAACTGCAAAGTATTCGAAGAATCATATTATTGGAGTTGTGTCATCAAACAATGACCACTTTCCAATGTACTTTATGTGGTAATAAGAGACTGACCACAAATTTTGTGTAACAACGAATGATTATAAGTCTCTTCAACACGTACCTCCATGATGGTGATGGACGTAACGCAAATCTTTGTCCCACCCATTCTCTTGTCAGATTCAAAGGCTCGCAGTTTAGCTGATTCATTTGTTCCTAGGGACAAAATCGCTTGCAGACTGAGTTTCTTAAATATGAATCAAAGCGCAATGCCATCTATATTGAGTGGGTTTAATATCTCATTTGATACAAGTTTAGACCTAGTTCCAAGTGTTGGGGATCTTATGTCTCCACGTCATGGAAATTGTGTTTCTTTCACTGATCGTATATTCTTCCTTTCCTTGCCGCATTTAGTTGAGAATATGTGCCAACCCTTGCAAACAATGAAGATGTGGAAAGAGTGTAGACTTAACTAGAGCCAAAGACAAAGAAAGAAGACCCTTTACAGAATTTCAGCTTTTCAACTGAGAAACACCAAATCGAAATCAAGCTATTCGCTGTTAAATTTCTATATTCTGGCCACGAAGTGAGACAAGCTTTTAACGCTTATAACTCGTGGAAGCCTCAACATCCTATGATCACGTATCAGTGAAATAGAGGAATCTGAATGGTTGATTCAAATAACTTTACTCTCATGGGTACACGGAGCGAGAGGCCAACTCGAGATCCTCTTCGCTGTCGAATTTCTGAATTCTTGCCGCGAAGTACAAGCTTTTGACGCTTTCAACTTGTGAAATGCCTCATTACCCTGGAATCATATATCCAGATCAGTCAAATAGATTTCTAACAGAAGGCAGCTCAATCAATCATGACCATAAGATGAGGAGTGATTTGCTCCAAAGGATTAATCAAGATAAACTAGCAGGATTGTTTACCAATGCGTGATTTAATCTCCGGATAATTTGGACAGACAGTTCAGAACACCAGCAATGTATTTACTGTAGGCTGATCATGAAACAAAGTTGTCACATGCAGGACTTTGCATCTAAGATGCAATTAACTCGCGTATGGGTGGATCTCGTCGTAGCTATTTGGGTATGACGACTAGAGACTTGCGTATGTCCTGCGCTCAATAAGTAAAGATCTCAAGCAAAACTACGTCCATGGATACAGGACTTCCCGAAATGACTTCACATTGTCTATGTTGAAAGAAAAGACCAAGCGAGACCGATACATCTAGTGAGAAACCTACTATTACAAATAACACCTTCAAGATCAAACTCTTCAGTGAAATTCAAAGCTTTTGGTGAATTATGACTTTTGCAGCCATTTAATCGCTTGCGAGCCCACCGAACTGCAAGGAGGATCCGCACTGTCAAGCATACTTGTCATCTGTCATAAGGAGATATATCTAATTCTGTCTAATATATATACACAGGGAGTTGGAGAAAACTCCCTGTGATAATGTAGCGCAGTGAGGTTGCGAGGATTGTAAGACAGAATTAAAGCTCATCAAATTGCCTTAGGTGATCTGAGAGATTCTGTAAAGTCGACGAACGGAAGAAACAACACTCATACCAAATTTGGAAGAAAGAAAACTGCAATAGTGATTTGACTACTGGAGGAACAACTTCAACGAGCACATATAATTCCGCACTTTCCGATGGCAATTGTAATCGCAAGAATGAAGGTGCCTGCACTAAACGCGATTGTGAAATTCCAGCCTGGGCAGTTAGAAAAGTCCAGAAAATGGCATCCATATCCGCGATTGGGGTTCCCAAACTTACCGGGTCCTTCGGTATTATGCTTGTGAGGTTCTTCAGACTCAGAGCTCGAGATGAATTCATAGGCCTATAAATAAACAGTGTTGATTTTAGAAACTCCACACAATCATCCGTAGTGATCGAACAGGTGGGTTGCCTCAATCACCTAAATGTAGTATCTTGAAGGGGAATGATCATATATGAGTCCAGGCGAATGACCTTCCACTGATGCTAGTGCTAACAGGACTTTTTGAGATGGTTTACTGCATACGATAGGAGAACTAAATAGTGTTATAGAACGAAGTTTACAGTTCTGAAATGCCAACAGGATCACCCTGCTGACCTTGTGAGCACAACACGCACGAACTATCGGGACAGTGTTTAAGTTTTCATGCTGACGTTTGAACTGGTCTGACCTGCAGGAACTACTGAGAGTACTCTTCAGATTGCAGCAAGACGCATCACATCTAGAAAGGATGGCTATTTCAGCGTGCACAGACAGATGCAAATGGACGTTACTTTGTTCAGTCTTTGTACTCTTTATAGCACTTGGTCCGTGTGATGCAGATACGCCGAATGCTACATTTTACCAGGCAACATGCCCTCAAGCAACCTCAATTGTTAAGAAAATGGTCGGGAAACTAGTCTCGGCTGACAGGATTTTCGCAGGAGCTTTCATCCGATTACATTTCCACGACTGTTGGGTCAGGGTAAGCCACGATTACTGCAACAAATTTGCAGAAGTTATCAGACGATGGTTGAGGTGACATGCTCGAACTCTTGCAGCTAGTGACGTACAGCAGCAAACGAGTTTTGGAGATGATTCCTCGATCGTGAAAATCCACAGCTATTATTAGTTCCTTACTTTGTGGCTATGCATGACTATTGTAGGGATGCGACGGATCAGTACTTCTGAATACCACATCGAGCAATGAAGCAGAGAGAGATGGCCACGGCAACTTCGAGTTGAGAGGAGTGCCGGAAATCGATGACATCAAGTACGCCGTCGAGGCGGCGTGTCCCGGTGTTGTATCCTGCGCAGATATCGTAGCTCTGGCTGCACGTGATGCGGTTGTAAAGGTACCGTACATGCATCTGCAGCTCACTTTCCTCTCGACGCATATCATGCATTTTGATATATTATGATAGGAGTCATAGGATGGTAGTCACGACCGAATACTTCCAACGCAGCATCTGCTCTCAATATTTTGCTTTGCCGGTCGGAATGCAAAAACGACAGGTGGATTAGCTCAAGTACCAGCAATTTATTTGATCGAGATTTTTGGATCCAACTATTACTTGTCTATGTTTTATTTTAAATTCATTTGATTTCCGAGATAGTTTTGCAATGAAGTGTCGTTTAGAAACTTGGATTCCCGTGGATTCAATCCACGTGCGCAACACAAGTATAATTTCGTAACCTGGGTGGAATTCTTGCAGTGACTTCAAATCTTAGGGGGAATCAATTTACATTTGAAACATCAGGAACCAAGTTATAAAATAAAAGCCACTCAAAATACACCAAACTCAATAAGATTTGGACCAGTTTAAATCCGGCAAGTTTCATGTACGTCCGGTAATTCTGAAACTATGCCGGGGGTTACAAAGTATGTCGGCTCGGGCTGTTCCAGACAATCCAGTCTGCATGCCTATCCTTGGTTGATAAAGCTGGTAATCGAGAGCGTTGACTACAGGTTTACAGTTGAGATCGTAAGTATGGCCAAGTATACGACGTGGATACGAGACATAAGATTGTACGTACATATGTGGGCAGGTTGGAGGACCAAGCTGGCCCGTGCTTTTGGGTCGCAGAGATGGCGTCGTTTCCAGTGCCGACGAAGCCAACGTCAACTTACCATTCCCAGTCTTGAATTTCACGCAGCTGGTCCAGAACTTTGCAGCCAAAAATTTCAGTGCCAGGGAAATGGTCGTTCTTTCTGGTGACAATCTTTGCCTCTCCACTGGTCTTGCGACTGTATCCAGCTCGTAGCATGACATCTCAAGTGGCTCGGCAAGGATTTTGATTCCAAATGATAGAAAATGTAGAATTTAGAGTCGCCGGCTGAGGCATTGCAAATGTTAAATGACTGGCCGGGCAAATGTTACAGCCTGAACCTGAACTGATAATGACGAGTGAATGCAATTTGATGAATTTTGATTGATGTCACACCTGCAGGTGCACATACTATCGGCCGGACCACATGCAATGGTGTGGCGCCGCATTTGTACAACTTCACAGGAGTCGAGGATCTTACTGATCCCACTCTGGACAAGACTTTCGCTGAGAAGCTCAAGAAGCAGTGTCCCAAGGGCAATAGAAATAACACCCTTCGGCTGGACTCCACTGCGGGCAAATTCGATCGTTTCTACTACAAGAACGTGATCTCGAACAAGGGAATCTTCATCACAGATGCTGCTCTTATCACAGACCCCGTTGGCGAACAACTAGTGACCTCGTTCTCGAGAAAGAAATCCACCTTTTTTGACGAGTTCTCAGCGGCCATGGTCAAGATGGGCAATCTGGAATTGTTGACGGGTACTGAGGGAGAAATTCGCCAGCATTGCCAGTTCGTCAACACTAATCCGTAATACAACTACCAGGAAACACTACATGATTCATCTGCTTCAGATGTAAAAGCCGAAATTCCAGGTAAAAAACAAATCATAAGTCCAACAAAACCCATGTTGCAGCTAGCCAAGAAGGCCGGGCTATGGGAATAAGCTGCAGATGAATTAGAAAATCTAGGTGTGATAAGTAGATAGGATGATCCATGATAGTAATAAGGGCCAACCTAAGATTTTACACTTCAGTCCGAAAGTGCATTCTCGGCCAGTACAAGTAGGATCTGTCACACGAGGTAACTGTTCCAGTTGTCTGGAACAGTTACCTCATGTTGTTGTTCAAAGTAGTTTTGCAATTGTAATGCAGAAGGTGGGGCCAAATAGAGTACTTTGCATTATTGCAGATTAGTACCCAATGGAATAAGTTACCCGAGTACGATAAATCAGAAGTTAAAGCTTGATTTAATATGCATTTTTTGATACTCTTGAAGGAGAATGCCAAAGAGGTTGAATATTCTTTACTTTCAATTCGTGAAGAAAACCACAAGATTCTAATTATACACATTCATTCACATCCCAATACTGTATTCCATTAAAAAATTTCTCCAAAGATATAGAAAGAATTCACTCTACTCAAATGGGGTTCACTTAAATCAAAGTATTACGACAACTCAGATGATGTCTCTTATATAAAATAATATCTCTTGCTGTATGTCTCAATTCGTTGTCTTTCCAATACACAAAATCATTATGAGACAAAATGATGGAACTGATCAACTACTGAATTCCAGTAGATGCCTCGTAGAAGCTACCTCCTATCTTCTCTAAGAATTCGTGCAAATCTCTTAGTTTGTTAGTCTTCATAACCGATATTCTTTCCTTAACCTGACAAAAAAGTCTAAAATCGTGTTGAAGGTTAGAAATCTACTGAACTTTTCTCAACACGCGCAGCTTCAACTCTATCACCTGCAATTGAGAAAGAAAGTGAACTTGTCAATTGATGGATCTTTCAAATGCTATAACAATTCTTTCTGTGACATGAATGATAGAATTGCATATCGATTTCAAATCATCATTAAATTCAATGATACTAGTATCTACGATGATGCTATGATATGTATGTGCATGATATTTTAATAAAAAATATCCATATAAGTACACAATTTCATATATTTATATGAGTTTCATCCTCAAATACTTCACCGAAAATCAATGTGCACAGAGTTCAACACACTTGATTTTTAATTTTTGCCATCTAGTCTACACTATTGCACTCATAATCCTAATGAGTTTTACTAAAAATGAAAAAAATCTATTTTTTTTCGTCCTATCTATCTATATATAACTTTCATCAAGATTCAAACTAATTATTACTAATACATTAATCTCATACTCTTGTGCTTTTGGACAACATGAATGTTAATGATCTCTTTCATCTTTGTCTTGAAAATCGGATTTTGAATCAAAATTCACTTTACTTAGTATCCAACTTGTTTGGCATTGTGACCACATTTATTTCCATAAATTTATGTTAAGTTCATACTTAACATAAATTTACTTTAACAAAAAAATGATTCTTTATTTTCACTAGTCATAATGTTTGGACCAATGAAGAAGTTTTGTCAATTCATTCAAGGTAATGACAAGTTTTGAACAAGTACTTTCATCCATTATTTGTTAATTAGAGGGTAAGGTTGGAATTGAAGCTACAAGGTGGACACACAATGGAATGAAATGAAGATTGTTTTGAGTGATAAGACCAAACATCTATATTGTTTACAATGTAATTTACATCCAGATTTAAAATTGAATTTTATATGATGAGATTTGAGTATTGAATGGTATGGAAATTTGTAATATAATCAAAGTTACAAAATTACATTTACTGTCAAAGGTTATAGCAATGACTTTAACTTTTTATCTTGAAAATTTTGATAAAAAAAATTTGTTAAGGTTGTAATTTAAATTTTTATAATACTGATTGTCAAATTTATAATTATTATAAATAAAGCCATGAGAGTGAAATTTTTTGTATGTGAAGGCTACATATTGTCTTTTGATACTATGATCATTTAAATAATTACTCCAAAATATTTGCAAATATGTGACATTGTGAGAAGCACGGTGGAATCTATATATAAACAAGGTAAAGAATTAAGAAATGATACTTGTATCATTTCTATTAAATTTTTTTGAAATTTAAAGAGTAAGTGGTAAATTGAAAAGAAAAAAGAAATATTTTTGTATGGCATTTAGATTTATTTGAAGACGTCATAACTCAATGTGATTTAATTACACTTAAGTTTGTTGTAATTAATGCCAATAATCCATATTTAATCCAAATTAATCAACTTTTGGGAAGCCATGATGAGAAAAATATTAAACAAAATTTTATTTTTCCATCATTCATCAACTACACAGTCTCGCAAATGAAATATTTTAATTATATTATTTCAAAATTTGTGCAAGATGATATAAATGCAAGGAACTTCATGATATTTTTTTTGGACCATGAAAGTTGTTGGCTTAACTAATCAAGAGCATGCGCAACCATCATGATAAGAGGAAAAAATATATTATAAAAAAGAAATTTTGTTTATAAAAATCTGTTTCACAAGTATGAAAATCTCACATCATGATGTAAAATAAAAATAAAAATAAGAAATGATGGATTAAACGAGTAATGGAACCATGAAATGGGAAGTAGTTTGAAAAGAAGTAAAATTTGTAACACATATCCACACTAAAATTATTTTTCCTTGACATATCTGCTATGTATCTTTATTTTTGGTTTGCAACTGCCATAATTTTATAATAGATATCTAAAATTATCTCTTTTGACAAAAAATATTTTAAATATGAGATTCTTCTAATAAGTTGAAAAATTTTAAAAATAATGATTAGAGAAGATGGAAGGTTGAAATCCTTATTTTTGATTTTGAAGCAATTGACATTATGTTGAAAACGAATCCAAAAAGTAAATTTTGTGATACATGTATCATTTTTCAAACTTCCTAATGACAAAAAAAAAACACTTGAAATTTTTTCATTGAAAAAGTGATACCTGTATCAGTGTCCAATGTCAATGGAAGCTCTCATTTTTTCACAACAACAAACTATAGTTAAAGATGATGTCATGCACATACATATCACATCACAACATACATCGTTGTCACATCAGACATCACACTACATGTATTGTCATACATCAACACAAGTGTACTGCAATAATATTTTCTACTCTCAAAATGTTCACAATAATATTCCGTTCATAATTAAAGCATAAAAGAGAGATTACAGTCGAGCCACACCCACTTTGTGCTTCAAAAATGATTGGTTCATGCACTAACTACTCTCCACCATAGCCACAATCTCAAAGGCTCAATTTCATAAACTATACCCGAAGGAGCCTCAATTCGAACTATACCCCTTGGGCCCAAGGTCTCCAAACAGCGTCGTTGTTCCTAACATAAGTTATAGTGCGAACGGCGCTAATTGCACAATCTGCTCTAACTGATATATCCGATCCTACATGAGCGCACCTATTTAACTAGGGATGCCGTTACATAAATCGTGACAGCTGTCGTGCATATACATATCGCATCATAACATACATCGTTGTCATAAAAAATATCACACTCCATAGATCGTCATACATCAACACAAGTGTACCACAATCGCCCCCTTTATTGACAGTTAGGTCCCTCTAACACCATGTAGTTATCTAATTCATAACATGATATGCCCTTCGTGGGTGGCTAAGAGCAGGAGGCCGGATGCTATAATGCCCCATCGTTAGTCACCTATCTGCAATCAATACCATGTTACGGTCAAACTAGCTTGCCTGCTTATCACATCGAGGACATCTCCACCGCCTATTGGGCACCGCATTAAGAGGAGGTGTCAAACATGACATATACCATCCTCTCAAACAATAATCACAAATCAACATACTGGTTGCTCCACCAGCTGATCCACATAACATACACCTCAAGCTTGTCCGCACAACTGCAAGGTTTGGATCCATAGTACCATCAATGTTTGGAAGGTGACATGGTGCACAATTACACTCATGATTCTTCCAAATCACACCATCACGAACCTCTTATATCAAAACTCATGAAGGTAGAACCTCACATACTCGTAGAATCATGCGACCAGCCGTAATATTCAATGTGGTCGGTGCACTCTACATCAAGTAAACGTAATCATCAACATGAAATCTGCAAATCAAAGATCTATATCCTTCTCCTAGGATGGTACCATAACGCAAAGTATCTCTATGATGTGCAATAGTCAGGTTCTCTAATGCCATGAGTATTACACTCCGGAAGAGTATTGCCCTTTGAAAACACACCTTAACCCACACATCATGGTTATCCAAGTCCAAGACTTGAGCTGACTCTCAACGAATAGCTGCAGGTAAGTCTAGATCTCTACCATATAATAAAAAGTACGGTGAGAATGACATTAGAGATGCTTGCTCGGTTAATTGATAACCCATGGCCAACCATGGAAGCTGGATGTCCTAGTCTGCCATATGATCCTTCCTAAAGCCAAACTTACTTAGTCCTCTCTTTAACGTCTGAACAACACTCTCTGCTAGACCATCAGTCTTGGGATGATCTCTTGAGGTGGTATGATGATCAATCAACGCTTGATCACACAAAGCTTGTAACTCATCCAAAAACTCAATATCCTGATCAGTCAACACTTTCGATACTGCACCAAATCGGCTAAGCACCGAAGCTAAGAACATAGAAGTTGTTCCCTCACTTGACTTATCAAGCAATGCCACCAACTCAATCCACTTGGAAAAATGCTTCACTATGACCAACACATATAGATGATTTCGTATAGTTAATGGTAAAGGTCCTGCAAAATCCAACTTCAACGATAATCAAGTCCCATAATCTGTAGATGATGTAACTGTGATGTAGGGGCATTGAAAAATACTTGAACACAATCACAAACCATATATCTAGCCACAAATTGTTGCACTTTAGTTTGCATACCTCTGCACCAATAGTGACTTTGAAGTAAGTTATATGTCCGCTGCATTCCAAAATGACTTTACTTCTCATGAGCATGTTTGACCAACTATGATCTCTAAGATGGAAGAAGCACAACACCAACACTGCTATCTCCCAATATTGCCCTTCTTTTAGCACCTTGTGGTGACTCGGGTACCTTGTGTTGTGGTTTCCAGTCCCAGTTGATGTTTATGGTTTCAATTGGGGACTTGTTTTTTGTACGGCTTCGGACGTGATACATTGATGTCACAGTGGAGTTCTCTAAAGATTGCGGAGGAAAGACTGCTTAGGTTAGTATTGGGTGTACTTGTAGTGAAGTATGGTACCAACCTTGACCTTTGAGGTTCACAGAAGACTCTGATTTGATTTCAGAGAGTGACGGAGCTGAGATTAGTGATGTCTTGGAGTGTGTACCCACACCGATGTTGTGGGACATGGATGATATCGATGGGACCACCAAGGGTTCTAGACAATATTTGGGTACAGTTGGCACTATTGAGTTGGATGACTTCATCCAAGAGTTTGACTCATGGTGTGATTTACAGCGGATGCGCAACTCTACGTTGTTTAGTCCGTTCATGGTTTGGAAGGGATTATTCTAGCATTTGGAGGATCCACCGATGGATGATTATCATGAGTTCTGGCGTGAACACCTTGAGGAGATTGAGTTCTGGAGATAATATTGGTCTCCAAACTACATATACCCTCCTTTGGATACTGCTAAGCAATAGGTGTTGTATATAAATGTGACAACATAGTGGAAGTGGGAATACCTTACTTCATCTCCTCCCTCTCCAGAGCAAAAGACTCATTCCAAGCCTGATGTATGAGCTGATCTGCCATATGTTGTAGCTGCATACATGAAGTTTCTAGTGATACATCCAACGTGGATGACACTACTCCACTAAGACTTGGCATGATAGCCACATCCTCTGGACCATGACTATCATGAGCATCCATGTTACCCTCCAACAAATCACCATGCCAAGTAACACAAGTACTGAAGGTTGCAACATACGTTGTTGTGACACCTTTAGGGTTGGTGAGGATGTGCACGTTGCCACAAGGAGCCACAAATTCAGTGGCACATATGATGAATGGGATGAATAAAGTGTTAAGGGACTTTATTCCGGAGAAGACTATGCCTTTTCTACATGATGAGCCCATCAAGGGATGTATAGAAGAGGAGAAGGATGAAACCAAGGATCAAAGGGGCTGTCGGAAGTTTGTGAAGGATCACATTGAAGATTGTGAGAGGATATTATCTCGATTGGAGGAGGTTCATCTTACATTGTCAGGAGTGAAGTTTACATTTGCGGTGCGGGAGGTTGTCATTGTTGGTCATTTGTGTGGATGGTATGGCCGAAAACCAGATCCTAGCAAGGTGGATGCTATCCAAAGAATGCGCGAGGTTTGCACCTCCTCGACAGAAGTGAGACGGTTTTTAGGTGCTGTTGTGTTCTATCACATATGGATTCCTCATTTTGCTCATATAACAGATCCGTTATATGAGTTGTTAAAAAAAAAATCAGAAGTTTGTATGGGAGAATAGGCATGTAGAGGCCATGAGGAAGTTGAAGAGGTGTATGTCATCGCCTCCGGTTTTGCGAAGGATAGAATATCATGGTAACAAGCCAGTGATATTGATGGTGGATACCAGTCCTATTGCCATAGGATGGGCCGTGGGACAAGATGATGAAGATGAAGGCGTAGGTATCTTTGTGAGATTTGGAGCCAAGGTGTTGAGTGAACGACAACGGTTATCCTCAAGTGAAGAAGGAGTTGTGGGGTGTTGTTTGACTATGAAGTCAGAGAGAAACTACCTGATTGGAGCACATGTGATTGTTGAGACGGATTGTTTACCATTGCTGGGGATGATCACCAATTGCAATACACAAGATATTGCAATGTTGAGGTGGATAGCTTACATCAAGACACTTAATCCGGAGTTCAAGCATGTGGCAGGGAAGGATAACAAGGTGGCAGACATGTTGTCAAGAGCTAGATATGAGGGAGAAGAAGAGATGATTGATGATACTGATGATGTAGGAATGACATTTTATTCTGTGGCTCATCAGCAAGGAGTAGCATAGAGTTTGGAGTTGTTTTTCGAGGATTTGTATGAGGGGGAGTGGTTAGATATTGGAAAATATCTAAGTACACTTGCACGACAGAGTGGTTGGAGTGATCACGAGTTTAAACATGTTAGGAGGAAAGCCTACAACTACATGTTGCAGGATGGATACCTATGGAAGAGATCGAAGCGGAAGGGAGACATGCCACAACGTGTGATTTGTGGAAAGGAGGCTCAACGAGAATTGATGCGGGAGTTTCATGAAAGCTTATGGGCATGCCATAGGGGTATATCTGCCACTTTCATGAAATTGAAGGAAAGATATTGGTGGAAGAACATCTACAAGGATGTGGTGGGATTTGTGGAGACTTATGAGACGTGTCAGATGTATTCTGGAATCCGACACCGTGATGGTTTGCATCCTACATATCCACTTGCTATCCATTACAAGTGGGTTGTGGATTTAGTGGTCATGCCAATGGGAGTAGGGCAGATGAGGTATCTGGTATTAGCGAGGGAAGATCTATCCAATCAAGTGGAGGGGAGAGCGCTACGGTCGAAAGCAACGGAAGGGGTTTGCAGATTTCTTTTGGAGGACGTTGTGTGTCGATATGGATGTGTTGGGAAGATGACTGCTGATCGAGGGGAGTTGAATGCTCAAGAGGCATGTTGAGAGATGTGGAGTCAAGTTGTCTCTCACAACTGCTTACAATCCAGAAGGGAATGCGAAGAGTGAACGGGGTCATCCACCTATTGTCAAAGCAATTGTGAAGTCATGTAGGGGGGAGGCTGGACAATGGCCTCATTTGTTACCATTTGCATTATGGGCTGATCGTACAATCCATAGCTCGTGGATCGGCTACATGCCCCGGGGAATTGATGCAAGGCCAAAAGCCAATTATGCCAATAGAGGAAAACATTCCCACATGGAGTGTGTTGCCTTGGGAGGATAATATGAGTAGAGAAGATCTTTTGGCGATACGCATTCGACAACTGGAGAAATGCATATTGTAAGGTGCATATTGTAGGGAAATGAATCAAGATCTTCAAAAGCCGGAATAAGGAGATCAACATTGGCCAACTTGAGGAGGAGTTTGACCTTTTGGTGAAGATGAGTCATATGGGGAGGATCTGTTGGGATCAGAAGATCAGGCGGACATAATCTGATGCCACACAGGTTTTGGTTAGTTCCTTGGTGCATACCAGAGGATGCACAGGTTTAGGGGGGTGGATGTCGTGTTGTGACACGGCTACTATGAGAAGATGATGACATGTGTCATTTTCAAAGCTGTTGAGATGACGGTGATATTTTGATGATATTTTAGGTCAAGATGGCCGGCGTCTCATTGTAAGGCTGTTAAGAGGCCACGGTTGGATTGTCATCATAGGGCCAGGATGTAGATAAGGATCCAAGGGATATCATCTTGGACCTTATCGGATATAAAGCATGGTTGGAGTCGAAAGGAAAGGGGAAGGTCTAGAACGTTGTTGACTAAGGAGCTTATCCGATAGAAGTGGAGCCAACGTGGGACATGGATAGACGGTGGTATGATCCTCCAGATATACCGATGCCCAATCCGTTTGTGATAAGCATCCGGTGTCTACATCGTGATCACTTTAGGGCGTGGTTAGTGTATCACTTTGGAGATAGCTTTATGGAAGTTGTGATAAACTCCCCAGATCCTTTTATTCGGCCAATTGTTTCCTACGGCGCGACTTGGGACTTAACAGTCTACGTTTTGATTTGATATTAGCATTATGGACCTGAACTTGCCGTTAGTGGGGCCTTTCAACACATGGGTCCCTGTCCATCACTACTGTCTACCAAAGGCAAGTCGCATTATGGACCTAAACTTGCCGTTAGTGGCGCCTTTCAACACATGGGTCCATGTCCATCACTACTGTCTACCAAAGGCAAGTCATAGGGAGTTGATTGTTAGGAATTTTGGCGAGGAGTATTATACTCAAGTTATAAACTCCCCGGTCCCTTTTGTTGTTTCGTTTATACTTAACCGGTTTCGAGTTGTTATTTTGACTTTGTATTAGTGACAACTTATATTACCTTTATGGTGGCTAAGTAGTGTGTTTGGCTAGTTGTAAAGCTGTATGTTAGTTGTGGCTAATTTGGCCCACTAGTGGTCAAAATGGC
The DNA here is from genome assembly GCA_014180765.2 of Marchantia paleacea. Classification (NCBI taxonomy): domain Eukaryota; kingdom Viridiplantae; phylum Streptophyta; class Marchantiopsida; order Marchantiales; family Marchantiaceae; genus Marchantia; species Marchantia paleacea. The sequence goes on from MUAA02000016.1 coordinate 593,170, forward strand.
ACTCTTCATTCTCATTGGTGGAAAATTTAGACCAATGAGAGCACTTGGACGAGTTCTTCGGGGGTTTGAGGTGTTTCGAGAGCCTTTGAAGGGAGTTTTTCAGGATTGAAGGATATGGTTGGAGAGCTGACGAGGAGAGCTAGGATTTTGGCTCAAGAATGAAGGCGATTGAGCAAGTTGACACTCCGGTGTGTTGATTTGAAGTGGGAGAGTGAAATTTGGACAGATTGGAGAGTTTGAGTGAATTCTGAGCGTTCTATGAAGGCTTTCACAGATCGGATTCAATAAACACAGATTTACAACTTGAATTTGCGATTTGATTGAAATTTCAACTCGATCGGTTGGGTTTTGAGTGCAAAGCAGTAGTTTGAAATTTGTGTACACAGTCTGAATTGCAAGATTGCACAGACTGTTACAGATTTAGTTCGACAATCATAACTCATGCTATCAACAAGATTGGTCTATAAAACTTAACAGAAATGAAGCTTGGATGATAAGTCGTTTTTTTTGTGAAATTTGAGTGCAATTGGATCAAAGGATTGGAGTTTATAATGGTTTTAGTACGCAAGGGTCTGCATATTGCCTTGTGATATAGGGTATAGTTCGATATTTGTAACTAGAGATGTATGAGCCAAAAGCATGTGAAACTTTCCCGAGAGTTATGAATGGTTGCAAAGTACTTTTTTGCGAAGTTTGGCTAAGAGTTAACGGTTAAATCATTGGTTACAACGATCCTCTTCCGCTGGAGTTTACCGGGTGCAACGAGTTGGGCATGGAGAGATGAGGAGATGAAAGAGAGGGTGATTATCAGTTCACACGAGGACAAGGAGAGTTCTTCTATAGCCAGAAGCTCAGGCGTTCTCAGAGGTAAAGCTCTGTCCATGCGACAACGTCAAACCTCCACTTGGTAAAGGCCTAGAACCGGTAATGAATCGTACATGTAATCAACTCACTCGGCCCTTAATAGATTGCCAACCTGGTCGATAAGAGGCGGTCTCCTCCTTATAATCAATGCTAAATCCCATCGGGTATAACATTGCCGTACCCACCAATACATCATAGGACTCTGCAAGTGTAAACACAACACGTGCTCGTGTTGTAGAGCTATTCGTGACATGATCCGGTTGCACTTGCACAATCAATCCCACCCTGGTGATATATGGTGTCGGGGCATCACTAGAACCTCCAAGAGATGTCTGAATCTGAAATGGACATCTCTCCACATCGGCCTTTTACAAACCAAGACCAAGCAGTACATCCTTACCCAACATAAGGGGTTGTGCATCAGGATCCAACAACACGCATTGAGGTCAATAAACCTTTCTTGAAGGTCCGACCAAACAGAAGACACCATTTTTGTTATCCAATATCACCACCCTTGGTGACACCCTGGTACGCTCGTATGTTGGCCTCGCTGGTAACTCCATCATTCGAGCGGCAACAACTTGCCAAGTTCCACATGTAGTTGTCTTGATCCTAGGATCACCACTACTAGTGCTCACACTACTAGAATCAACCAACATATCCTCTTTACTTTCGCAAAGTGTGGCTGCCAATCGTAGTACATGGGATGATAACATCCCCAACGTCAATAAATCCTTGGCTCAGAAAACAAGAGAATGAACAAGAGTCTTTGCCACCCCCAACATTGCGTTGGATGTTACCTCATACAATGTTGATGACTGGTACCTACTTGCTCCATCTCCAAGTACATCCATATTGGCTTGCAGCCTCATCTCTCCAATAGGTCGTCTAGGAGCCATGGATGAGGTGTTCAATGCCTCTGACAATGTGAAAAACTGAGGAAGTCTAATTTGTCGGCTAGCCTTCCCTCTATGTGGATCCAACTTTACTGACGCTCCTCTTGACTCAATAGTATGTGTTGCACTATGAGTCATAGTATCTGCATATGGTTGTGTCGCTGCACACATGTACTCCTTAACATTTCCATCGTATGATATAGACGCACCAACTCCAGAATCTGATCTTTGTCGTGATATAGCCATACTTGCTATCTTCTGCTCCAACTGCTCCAGTCGAGATGCCATGTTCACCTCATGACTAGCCTCATGGGCTAACACTTGAGTAGGGGCTGATCCTCTACCACCACCCTTGCCACCTTGAACTCCTCGTCCTCTTCCATGGACTGCCATGGCAACTCTTGTTGATCGTAATTCTGGATGGAGATCAAAACATCGATCCATCATGTGATCATGTCTTTGACAATGCTCACATGATTTTGATCCAACATGATCCATCCTTCGACCTTGAAGGCAATCCTTCTTGTGATGAGGTCCACCACATGTCCAACACACCATCCCAACAACTGATTGTTGACCTGAAAAGGATGGCAATGGTCTGGATGCAACACCTTTACTACTCTGTCATGATGGTCGAGGTTGTCCCACATGTCTACCATAACCACTCTGGGTTTGTGTTGTAGACTGGTAACGTGAAGAAGTTGATGAAACCTTTCTGAGTCACCACCCTCTCTTCTTGCATGTTGAGCTACATACGTTGAGCAAGACAAAACACAATGGTCGACGTAGGTGATGTCTCTTGTGGTAAGGTAGCATCTCTCACTCTACGTCTCAACTCCCTGTCCAATATCCCATACCAATATTGGAAAGTTGTGCCTCTATCACCCCATGGATAACACTAATCGACTGACGCATTCAGGTATACTCCTCTCAAAGACTCTCCCCATTCTTCCGTTGAAACTCATGCAAGCCTCGTAGCTTGTCAGTTCTCACCTCTTGGTAGTCTCTCCTCAACCTTGCGAAGAACTCCAGAATAGGGTTAAAGGTTGGGACTTCTGAACTCTTCCCAACTCGACTAACACCAACCATGTCATCAGTGTCAGGTACAAAGGATGAACTCGCACCACCAAACACTATACCCGAAGTAATAGAGATGTGTGATGGATCTGTTTGGAGAGATTAGCACAGGTTTGGCTGTTGTTTTGCACTCTGGCATACGATAACATCGATAATTGTATGTGGAGTGAGATGAGATTGCAAGAGGGGTCTCATTATGCCATGTGGCACAATTGGTGCAGAGATACCCAGATCTTCTATCATTGTTGGCAGTTCAAGGATATCAGCAGACCCTTCCCTAAGATATTTTGTTGTTGGGGCGCAAGATTTATACTATATATTTTGTTACTTGGCATGGTACCATATATTTGGTTATTGTTGGATGGCCATGTCAGGGACACACACGTGCCGAAGAATAGACCTACTCTCAAATTTCTATCATCCCACCAAATTTCAGATCAAACGGACACTATATGATAATTGACAGCTTGCTGCTACTATTTTTGACCCAAAAACTTCAAAACACAAGATCTTGGACTTCTAGCACTTCTGTCGGAAATATTTTTTAGCCAAACTTGATTTAATGTCCCAATATCACTATAAGCATCTAACCACTTTGTCAATTTCTATCAGCGCTTCCGCCCTCGAAAATTCCTGATTCGGATTTACAATAGAAAATACAAAAATTGGAAATCGATCACATCTACTTTGAATCGACTCTATTTCTAGATCATCACCACGATCTACATTCTATCAATGCCATGTTCACTCAATAGCCAACAGATCAAAGCTACCATCGATCCTAACTCGCCAAAACACCTTCAACGCTCCAAGAACTCACAGTTCTAACCACATAATCCAATTTGAGTTTTCAAAGTATTCTTTTCTACTCTCAAAACGTCCACAAGGACACTCTCCTCCTCACATAATCCATGCAACTCAGATATTATTTCTCAACTACCTCACCCAATTAGAAATATTCGTGTAGGTATAATGATTACTCTACACTGCATGGGATTTCATGCAGCACATCCATGTCTTTCTTAGGTCTTCCATGTAGGGATTTCTCACCCTACAAATTTGATTTTGTTAACATCATCTTTGATGTTAATAGTACAACATCCCATTTCTATATCATTGACATCTCTAGAGTGACTTTGAGTTAAGTCTACTCATATACAAGGTTTATACTAGACTTGCTTTGTGTGTTCACATCTCTATCATCGGATTCCATGAGATTTGGTGGATGAGTGTAGGGAGGTTTTTGTTCTATCCCTTCGTCGTATTGCTCTAGATCCTATGGATGAGCTTGCATGATTTCTAACCTCTTTTTACCAAGTTGATGTTTTTGTTAAATTAGAGGTTGGCGCTTGAGAGATATATACACGCCTTAGGAGATTTCAAGCACGTGATTAGGTGGCTCATCACATTCATGCTATTGGGGATGTCTTTTTTTTTCTTCTTGATTAGTAGCATCATTATTCTTTAGCTTCACGTACCTTACCAAAAACACTTTTTCCTCATCAGTTCAAACTTTGAATGCATGTAGGTTGTGAGTTCATCGCTTTTGGTATTAGAGCTCCTCTTGACTTACATCTCAATTTAATAATTATGCAAGTGGATGTTGAAAATAGCTTTAATAATGTTACATGTTCAGCCATTTTGAAGGAGTTACAAGATGCATGAAGATCATTAGTGAGTTTGGCTCCATACATCAAACTATTCTATGGAGCCTAAACTTCTTTCTATTATTAACACAGACACACTATAGAAGGAGTCACTCTTCTAAAGTCAATGACAAGCATGACTCATGGATCCTTTAGGAGGATCATTATTAGCTATGGAGATTCTTTAATAAGATGGTTATTTGCTATGACACACTATCGGGCTCTTTTAGAAACCACCACCCAAGCATTCAATATATTTTTCCATCTTTGGTGGATGACACAAATATTATTAGATATATGAGTGACATTTTTGCTGCCTTTGATCACATTGTGATTCAATTGGCTCGTCAGACTTAGTTCAATGTATCAAACTACAAGATTTGATCTCTATTGCATCTTCCTTCTGAATTTCAGATTCCTTAAGGGTGCTTAGTTACTCTAAGTGGACTTAGGATTTTGGGGGGTGTCATTGAATTTTCATGATTTTGTTACACACAATCTATATGAGGCTCCATCGTAGAATTTTTTTCAGGTGGATAACCTATCACATTTGGAAGATGTTCATATGGCATGGAGCATCTTATCAACATGTGTTCCACGAAATCCATCATATCTCACCTGGACGATAACACCTTTTTTTTTTCATGGCTCACCTAGCTGATTTTGATAGAAAAGTTCTTCAAACATATGTGAGGATAGTATGGTCATGGGACTTGGAATCATCTCAAGGTCCTTTAGCTAGCTACTCAACACAATTGACAATTATTTTTGAAGACATAGGTCTACTTGTCATGGAGTATTGTGGTCTTTAAGCTTTTATGGGTAATTGGACCTTGGTGGCTCTTATATTATGCTCTCATTTTTTCATTAGTGATAGATTTTTCTTACATGAGTATGTTTCATAAGTCGAGTGTGATTCTTACTTTTTAAGGTCTTTTCTGCTTGTTATAAATGATGGTTTGTCATCTTTGGCTTTGGCTAGATACAAGCACTTGTCTTTTGACTCTAGAGCTCACAACCATTCCTGCTCTAGCAAGGGTGGAGGCTTGTGGTTGATTTTGCAACCCTCTATCCAATCTTTCTACATTGAACATTTCATATTTATCATAACGATGCATTTATTATTGGGTTTGATCTAGACTCACATATGGATGTGATCGAGATCCAGATGTACCTGGTACACATTTGACAGATTATCTTTTTGGAGGATTGCTACACTTTATATCATTTGCGATGTCATTTATGTCATTGCTCAAGAGAGTGATCATAAAGTTTGGAGAGAGTTATGATATACCCTCACATCGGGGACAACCGTATGTGTTAATCTCTACATATCTAGAAAGGACCAAGTTTTTGTGGTTATTGATCCGACTTGAGGCATTATTTCCACAAAGGTCATCATATGTCAAGCTAGAGGAATTGCAGAAATGAGCGATCGTGGATGGCGTGAAGAACATATGTTCATTCACTTGCTTTGGAGATACACGGAGCTCTTGGAGAATATATGAATAATTTGGTCTCTTGAGACTTTGTCTTCCCTTACATCAACAATGTGAAGTTTATTGTTCTTATCAACTGATACCATTGGGGCCTAGCCCCATGTTACCGGTTTGGTTCCATCCTTGTACGCTTTGATGGGGTCTTCCCATCCCTTTTGTTATTATACTTTGTCCTCACTTATCAACCCTAACCGAACTCCATGTACATTTTAGTCTTATTTTCATATACTGTTGTCACCTTCCGCGAAGTCACACACCTCCACCATTACAGCGAATTTTTGTTGTTGTCAACAATACACCAGAAACTCGCTCAGTTTGTGGACCTATTTTCTTCTTCAAAATTTCTCACGCTAGATTCAAAGCCCAAGGCTGCAGCAGCTCCTGAGTACTTTCAGGAGCCATCGAGCCGAAAGAATTTGGTATCCAGTGAAAGATCTATTGGTTAATTCTTAGCTAAGCAATCTGTTTTCTCTACAACTGGGGTATTCCGATTTACTGTTTATTCCCGAGAGAACACCCGAGAATTAAACTGAGGCGGTAGAGAAGGATATCACCTTTAAAGTTTACATATATATATATATATCGAGATACCTTGAAATTACTCTCTTTTCCGATTTTCTCTTCTAGTAATTTTCTTGTGTACTCAACGTTCCAAACTGCACAATGTCCGTTTCAGACATTTACGGTTTCTTGCATTCTCAGTTATCAAACAATTAACTCTTGTCTAAATACACGACGGTATTTGATCACCCTTGATCAAGTTGAAGGGAGTTCATCAACTTCTGTCTGGACTTGCTCTTAAGGGTTGTCGCCTATGAGGATCAGATCGTACTGATAGCAAACCATAAACCCCGAGCAGTGGGAAGAGTGAAGACATTGGGTAGTAAAAGTGGAGAGGAGTTGATGGGAGGCGACCAAGACTAGAGACGACTGCTTGAGAGCGGAAGGGTCTCTTTTGTAATGCTATTTTTCCCCAGAGATGAAATTCGTCAGGACTTTTCGAGAATCAACCACGATACCCTCAAATCCATCCATCCACCTGACGAATATAAAGCCCTCATAAACAAGACTCAAAAGTGGGGCTGCCGTGAACTTTAGATTGAAGGCTGGTGAGATCCCTAAGTAGCTTGGACTCCTACAGCAAAGCGAGATGACGAAACAGTTCGCTCTCGAGTTAGAGAAGAACGGCATTCCATCTAATGATATAATGAGTTTCGTCTTCCCTGCCTCACAGTGTGCAAGTTGCAGAATGGTTCCACATTTTGCTCTTGCTGATTTCTCAGTCAAGGAAAACCCTGGAAATAATTCTTGTAGACCAAGGCTTTCAGGTTTAGCGTGGTTAACGGGTGGTTCGACTTGGATTAGGCTTCCTCTTTGTCCACTTCCTCTCAGAAACCCGTAGTTCCAACTGTCTCTGAAGATTTCACACAACCCTGCTTCCTTCTCCTATAAATCTAATCCAGAAACAATGTTGTTACCCTCACAGCAGTGTCCTGCACCAGACTGAACCTTAGGCTTAGCAGGCCTCCCTTGGCTTATTTGAATCCATACAGCATCCGGGTGAACTTGAGGCAACCGGTGATGTGGAATATGATGCAGCTGGGTTCTCCAATTTAGTTGTGCAGAGTGTCTACGAACTTCGAAATTTGGTGAAGATCCACGGCCAAACAGTGGGGAAGAGAACTATGAGTCCCTCAAACTTGCACACTATACTTAATCGGAGACATCTAGAAACATCACGAGAGTAACAAAAACTATGCATAAATAAATGTTTAGTGTGTGTGATCATGGCTGCGTTCCTCACACGCAAGACAATCAGACAAGCAACTCAATTGACATGGCACAAAGAACGTTGCGCTAGCAGATATCAAGAGTTCGAAACATTCTTACTAGCTGCTAACTAGAAGTGAATATAGTCTGAAGGAAGCTCCATTACTGGTACCGCTCGCAAAGTAAGCTCTTACCGAATCTATCAATTGGAGCCTGATTATCATTTCCAGATATTCTCCTACACATACTTCAATACCAGGACTGTGCCATCCTAGAATGTGATCGAATCATCACCGTTTGCAAACTTATGACATAAACGATGGAGTCAGAACCCTCTAGGAAGAGGATACCGTTGTAATCCATGTCCAGAGTGTTGAAAGATATCTATACCCGTTGTCCTCGTTGTTGATGATTGTATTTGCATACCACTATCCTTTGTTTACACTTCTTCATGTTGTCCGTCTTTGGCGGTAAGGTAGGACTGAGTACACAGTCAGAAACATGACTTGTTGAAACCTCGACCCCATAGCTATCTGAAGTGGCGATGAGCTGGCAATTGTGTCTGAAGGTTGGAATAAAAGGTGTCAGCAAAGTTTTCAACTAGATTTGAAAGATAAGTTTCTGAACCCAGCTTAGAAAAACCAATGTTATCTATCTCAAAAAATAAGAGAATGCTGATGCCACCACGCCAGCGCAATGTTCCCTACGTGCTAGTCTACTATGGGTCATACCTCCCGTCTCAGTGTTGGTGAAAGGTTGAACCACTGGATCGATACTGTTTTCTTTTTGTCTTTTGAACTACACATCATTCTGGGCATCAATCCTGATTGTATTTCATAGATAAACGACGCTAGATACATGACGCAGCACAGTACGGTAAATGCACAAAGAATATGAGATTAAAAGAAATACTTACTATAGTTCTAGGGCACGGCCAAGGATTCTCCGTCTTCGTTATACTGTCAGTGAAAACGCTGCTCAACCTTGATCTTCACTCGACACAAGTCGTTCCACATTGAGCATGGTACAGTCATTGGGTGGACAGCCGCTTTGCTCCATTTCTTGGATGAGCTTGTAAGCCTCATGAGACTTTCCTTTCTTGGTCAACATATTGATCAGCGTATTGAACGTAATTACATTCGGCGTGCAACCCTTCTCCTTCATTTCTTTGAAAAGGGAAAATGCTAAATCATCCCGACCGGTATCACCAAAACCTCGAATGAGGGTAGTATACGATACGACATTGGGAATGCATCCGTTTTCAGGCATTTTCTTCAAGAGTTGCAAGGCCTCATCTACCCGTTTCGCTTTGCATAGGGAGTTTATGAGAACGTTGAACGTCAGAAGGTCAAGAAAAAAGCCTTTAGCATTCATCTCAAGAAACAGCTCGCGTGCCGAACCAATGTCCCCGACTTTGCAGAATCCGTGGATCAGATCGGAGTACATATCACTAACCGGCATACAGCCAACCTCTTGGGATTCCTTGAATATATCCATGGCGTCAGCCATTCTTCCGGCCAAACTGAATGCAACTATCATTGAGTGATAAGCATTCACCCTGGGCTTCCGCCACAGTTCTCTCATCTCCTGGAAGATTCTGACGGCTTCTTCGACAATTCCTGCCTTTCCCAGCATCCACAGAACATCCGAGTAAGTTGTGATCTTTGGTTCGAATCCCCTTTCCTTCATCTCCTCCAAAAACTTGCACGCTAATTCTGCTCTATTCGCCTCCACTAAGGAGTGAATGAGATCACTGTATGATTCTCGATCTGGCTCACAACCCTGTCTTTTCATCTCGTTGAACAGACCAAGAACCTGGTCTGCTTTACCGGCCTTCCGGAAAGCACTCATAATGGCACTATATACCACCACATCGGGATTACATCCAGATCTTTTCATTTCCTGAAAGAACTCCCAAGCTGCATCTACTTTGCCAGCCTTTCCGAAGAATGTTATGAGGGACGAATACGTGAAATTGTCGGGCTTGCCTTTGTCTTGCATATTGTGGAAGACCTTCAAGGCATCCTCCAAATTATTGCCTCTCCCCAAGTAGTGTATTAATGAATTGTACTTGCTCACAGGAAGATGAGTTTTCGTGAGCGAGCACGCATCATCCACTCTGCCACACTTGACAAAGCTGCTGTACAAAATGTTGTGGGTGATCCTATCCGGCTCCAGCCCAGAGTCTTTCAGTTTCTCGAAGTAGCTCCAGGCCTTCTGATCATCTCCTGCCTTTATGAGCAAGTCGATTAAGCAGTTGTAAGTCGCAACATCTGGAGGAAACCCGAATTCCTTCATATGCTCAAAGGTGTCAACAGCTTTGTCGATTTTTCTGGCACCAAAGCTTCGAATGATGAGTGTGAATGTAACTGCATTAGGCTCGCAACCATCGCGCAGCATTTCCTCCATCAGGCCTTTCATCGCCACAAAATCCTTATTGCTGCCCACGATTCCAATCATCGTATTGTACACACAAGTATTATGCTTATATCCCTTTTGTTCCTTCGCCCACTGAAAGAAACCTACGGCCACTTGAACTCTCTGCTGCTGCTTCAAAACTTGATTCACAATGTAAGGCTCTAGAGGCAGTTCCATTCGCTCCAGTGTCGAGATAAGGTCAGGTCCCCACCATTTCTTCCCTGTAAGTAGTCGGCAGATTCTGGCCACCTTTTCGTCTCTTCCATGCCCGTAAATTTTCGCCCACTGTCCTCGAGGATGATCAGTCTGATGATGAGTTTTCTGCACTTTAGCTTTAGGATGATGCACCCCATTTTCACCTCTGTCCTCGTCAATTCTCTGACTTTCTTTAAGCCCCAAGCGGTACTCTCTTAACCATGTTTGGGTCGAGCCCTCCACAGAATCCACTGCAGACCAACTCGACGAAAACCTAACACTTCGCAGCTCCAATCCTCCGGTTGCCAAGAACCTTAACTTTGACAAAACGCTCCAGCTGTGACCATCGTATGTAGTAATTTCATTGACAAAATGTTGTCGCACAGTCTCCTGGATTCCATTCGCGGCTGCGGAGGTAACCTTCTGCAGCCCAGGTCTTGCCCAAATACGTGCATCTACGCCAGGCACAAATCGAAATTCTCCCCATTTATTACGCAGGAGCAATGATAAAGTCGTGGATCGTTGAAGAGATTTCATTTGAATCTGAAATGGAGGGGAACGCTGCAAAGTTTGCAGCCCTCCACCAACTCAAATTACTTTCATCCCTTCTGCTTGTCACGCTTGCCGGCCACTACTGAATTTCAATGATTCAGAGCGGCAGCGTTTAGGCACGAGCACGAGCCTCGCCCTACCTCTGAACGTGAGACTGCCGGAGTAGAACAAGCCTACGACCCATGCTTGGTGAAAGTTGTGATAATCAGCCTTCTGCAACCCACATGGGCACGAACAAGATCAGCACCGGTTGGTCAAAACAATGCTCGGAATTTTTGAGCGGCAGGAGAATTCGACACACTCTGATCACAAAAGAGAGGCGAGCTTTTCAAGGAGACACAAGCTCAAAGACCTAACAACGAAGCACCCACATTGGGAAGGCGAGCAGACGATTGGACACATTCGGCCCCTGGTTTGTGCTTTCTCCCTCCATGAACTCAAAAAATAAAGGTTACGCCACAAAGACGAACGTCTACTATCAAGGTCAAATCGAAAGCAATGCCATCCAGTGAAAGGAGCACAGCAGGCAGGCAGGCACAATAAAAAACTCGACCGATGCCGCGCACTCTCCGTCCTCACAAGTAACAGAACCCCATCCTCGGCCACTCGCTCACGACTCACGTCTGTTTCCAATTCCAGATCCAGCCAATCTGGTGAATGAAACAAAGCCAATTCTGAGAGGAAGACAATGCGGGCCCATTCCAAAACCCTGAGGGTGGGTGCTCGATTCGCAGCTCGAGGGCTCTCCACGCTCTCCGGCCTCTATCGCACCATCACCGTCACCATGTGCAGACTTTCCAGATCAGGGGCTTAGGGTTTATGGTATTGGTCAACCTTGAAAGAGTTGAGACAAGACAAGCATGGCTCATCCCTCTGTCCCCTCATCCACACCAGGTGAGAGAATAAATAATTAAAGATTACCCTGCCTCGTCTTCAGTTCTAGAATAGCTTATGTTAATTATTACTATGATCTTAATATCCTATGAAAAGGATAACCCTGCCCGGTCGTTGACCTCTCCCTTTCCTCCCGCTCAACAATTCCACTTGGAAAGTGGAATTGCATGCAAGATATTCTCTCTCGAAGATCAATGTACCTGCGCACCGTAGTCAAGATCGAAGCCTCAAGAATCTACTTCATCGACTCGGTAAGTCATCGATCGCAGTGATATATATCGAAGACTGAACCACGTTCTTTCCACCTGATGTAGACCGGTCGGATCCGGTCCGATGGACTTGACAAAAGTCCAGGCGGCCGGTCCGTCCCTTTTGATGAGAGAAGGTCGAAAATAGAACCACCGACGCAGTTCCAGAATGCTGCGAGGGCAGGAGGGCAGAGGCGGAACGTAACGCTCGTCACTGTAACAATGTGCTCATCCCATCTAAAGATCATCATCTGCGTCAAGCACAGGATTAGTCTTCTTTCTAGAAGCAAGAAAGGGCCGGGCGAGTCCAAATTCACCGAACGGTAAAAGGGTAAAGGGGTTGAGGCTGGTCTAGTCAATCATGCAGATGCATGTGACCATTCTGGGCTTTGCGGCCATTGTGCGATCCAACCATATCCCCTGCTGCTCTCTGGATCCAGCGCCAGCGCCAGCGCCGCGGCGATCGCGCGGGACGGTCCCGGGGGCCGCGGGGACACCCGACCCGTGCTCTCGCTCGAGACAAAAATCGGTACTCCCCGGAGCGAGTGAGTGACCTGCCTTCGCATGGATCGTGCCCGTGGCAGTGCCAGGCTTAAGAGCTGCGAGCTCACAGGTTCCATATTCTTCTTTCCTTCCTCTTATCGACTTCGTGTCCCGCGGAGTCCGACGCCGAGGACGATTAGAAGAGCAGGAGGCAAGAAAGATAGCTTTAGAGGGACGAAGCGTGGTTGTGGTCGTAACTGTCTAGTTTCTTCTCACCTGCTTCAAGCTAGCTCGCGTTGCTATGGGATCCGTGAAGGAATGGGGAAATACGTGCCTCGAGGAGGCGGACGACGAGATTTTCTACCTGGTGGAGCAGGAGAAAATGCGCCAATTCAAGGGTATTGAGCTCATTGCTTCCGAGAACTTCACCTCGCAAGCTGTGATCGAAGCTCTGGGTAGCGCCCTGACCAACAAGTACTCCGAGGGTCTACCCGGCGCTCGTTACTATGGAGGTAATGAGTTCGTGGACCAGATCGAGAACCTGTGCAGAGCGCGAGCCTTGAAGGCGTTCCACTGCGATCCTCAGAAATGGGGTGTCAACGTACAGCCTTACTCTGGAAGCCCTGCCAATTTTGCAGTGTACACCGCTCTGTTGAATCCCCACGACCGCATTATGGGCTTGGATCTGCCCTCAGGTGGGCACTTGACCCACGGATACTACACTGCCCATGGAAAGAAGATCTCCGCCACCTCTATTTACTTTGAAAGTCTCCCTTACAAGGTCGACTTTGCCACTGGCTACATCGACTACGCAAAGTTGGAGGAGAAGGCTCTTGACTACAGACCGAAATTGATCATTTCCGGAGGAAGTGCCTACCCTCGTGATTGGGACTACGCCAGGCTCCGCACCATCGCTGACAAATGTGGCGCCATGCTCATGTGCGATATGGCGCATTTCAGTGGTCTCGTGGCTGCTCAGGTACCTTCATATTGCTGCTCTGTGCGCATTTCAACGTTTCTTGTTCGAACGATGCGAGCATCAGATTTTCATTCTTAAGCCTAGTTGAACTTGGGAATTATGTTTCCGTAGGATCTATGTGATGCTGAGCAGAGAAAGTTCGATACCTGTCTTTTGATGTTTTTCTTGCCTCACGTTCAGGAGGTGAACAACCCGTTCGAGTACTGCGACGTGGTTACCACCACCACCCACAAGAGTTTGAGAGGGCCTCGAGCGGGTATGATATTTTACAGGAAGGGACCCAAGCCCGCCAAAAAGGGACAGATCGGAGAAGTGAACTATGATTACGAGGACAAGATAAACTTTGCAGTGTTCCCTTCTTTGCAGGGTGGACCTCACAACCATCAAATTGCTGCTCTTGCCGTGGCTTTGAAGCAGGCCAGCACTCCCATGTTCAAGGAGTATGCCAAGCAAGTAAAGGCCAATGCCGCTGCCATCGGTGCTGCGTTGATGAAGAAGGGCTACAAGATGGTGACTGATGGAACTGATAATCATTTAGTGCTATGGGATTTGAGACCACTTGGACTCACTGGTGAGTTCATTCTGGCCTTTTGCTCATATAGCTCCCCACCATGGGTAACGGTTCGACCAGTCTTGCTCCAGTAGAGGAATTGCTATCTGATTATAGTTTCCGCGATGCCTGTGCTTTTTTCGAATGTTCTGACATACTAGGACATTTCTATCCTGCAGGAAACAAAGTTGAAAGAGTTTGCGAGTTGGCTCACATTACTTTGAACAAGAATGCTGTTTTTGGTGATAGCAGTGCACTCGCACCTGGTGGAGTTAGAATTGGTAAGTAGAAAGTCTGTCTGGAGACCTTTATTTTCCTTGCTAGAGCCTGCAGCAGTTTCGATTAGCTGCTCAAGCCATAGGATTGCCCCGAATTTCGATCGCGATTGACGGGAGATTTGCTCTCAAAGAAGAAAGAATGATCGAGTAGCTTCACAGGCGACATGTATCCAAGAGAGGCCTTTGATGACGGGCAATACTAGGGATTGCAGTTACTGATAATAGTCTCGACTAGATTTGATTTTGATGGCTTTGTAGTTATTCGTGATGTAGGCCGAAAATATTAACAGTACCATGCTTGGGAACTTCCAGGTGCACCCGCTATGACATCAAGGGGTCTGAAGGAGAAGGACTTCGAGAAGATAGCTGATTTCTTGGAACAGGCAGTGAACATTACGCTCTCTGTACAGAAAGAATATGGAAAGCTGCTAAAAGACTTTAACAAGGGCTTGGAGGCCAACAAAGAGATTGCTGCATTGAAGGAAGCTGTCGAGAAGTTTGCTGCATCGTACGACATGCCTGGATTCGATGTAAACGCAATCAAGATGCGTGTAAGCGCCTGATTGTCAACCAATTATTCAGAAATCTTCTCTAGAAAGTCAATCCTCGTCTAGAAAAGTTTCCTAGGCAATCATCTTCATTCTTTCATCTTATTTATAAAAGTACTGTTACAAAAGTTATCGTGTCAGACTCGGCAGTGCTTGTCCACTGAAATGTTGTCAGATTGTACGTTTTGTCAAGTGTGTTAACTGCCAACCCAGGATGTGAAGTTGTCTAATACTTTACTGACCTATCTGGTTCGTCACTCCGGCCGAATTTATATGCCACTGTTATATGCCATCGTTCGATTCGGTGACCTGGAAACGCAATGAATGAAGCCGAACGCTGAAAAATACTGTAAGCCATACAATGATGAATGAAGCCGAACGTTGTGGTAATCCGTTCGCATGACGTAGAACGAATTACGGGAGGGAATGAAGGCAGCAGTGTGCGCAGGAGTGATCAAGCTACCAACCAGGAGGACTTTACTTGCAGTAAAGAACTTTGTTCAGTTTTTTCGGCAAATTACTGATTATGATAATTCACGATGAAAGCTATGATTGGTGGCTATTTACAATGTGAAAGAATCGAAATTTCGTTGGGAGAATGAAGGAAGAAGGAATGTGTATTGGAGGTACGTCGCATAGCGACTAGATCTCGCATATGTCGGCTTTTGACCCTCATTCATCAAACCAGAACTGGAATCTGAAATAGTGCGGATTCGATGTAACGGAAGATTATTAAACTTCTTCTTCAACAGTCCAGCATTTGACGACTGTCCTTACACAATAGCACTTTATCTCAGCCGGAAATTTGAAGTTTGAAATAGTTTCAGATGAGAAGGGCTTTAAACCCATTGGACGTATCGATAACTTCCTGTCTAAATGTTCGTGAGAAGAAAATGTGGTATAGTGATTTCACGAATAACACTTTTACTGTTTGAGAATTTTGAGAGGAACTTCTGTATTCTCGAGTACTCGGGATTCCACCCTGAAAGGACTTGGAGGATTTTGATCAATTGTTAGGAAACACTAACTGGAGGTAAGGTTTAACTGTTGGATTTGAGATCTTTAGGAAAAAAAAGAGTTCAGAAGTAACTTGTGCTCAAAATTCTCTATGCTAGTAGACAAGATACAAGAACAATTTCATTTGGAAATGAATAACCTGAGGAATAAATTGAAAAACCATATGTAAAATATCCACCAAAAAATAACATGGTTTGAAAAATTTGAGAGTAACGTCAGTAGTTTCGAGTAATTGCGATTTCATTACCGAATAGGAAGATTTTAATCAATCGTTAAGACAATTAACCTGCGCTAAGGTTTAACTGTTTGATTGAAGCACTTGAGGACAAAAAGTGATACGAAGATAAGAGTTTGGAAGCAACAAGTGCAATAAATCCTTTATGCTAGGAATAAGAAAGACGAAAAACTTTATTTGGAAAGGAATAACCAGAGAAAGATTGAAAATTGAACTTAAAACAACTTTAACATGTGTTAAAATACTCACAAACGACTTGTAAAACGGTTATATGTCTAAATTTAATATGTGACAATCCTTTATGTGATTTGCTTGTTCAGAACTAATGTGAAACGCATGGGTGGAAAGTTCAAACTACTTTCGAAATAATAACCCCTAGTTTGCATTTATCGTATACTAAAAAACTCAGCTATGCATATCGAGGACTAGCATACCTTGAAGAGGGCGTGCCAACGAATTGTATGTCAATATCGTGGAAGAACTTCAAGGATTTGTAGGGTTTGGGGATCACACATATTCATATATTACTGTTTTCGCTTATGAATATCATCTTGTCTCATTTGTGAGTAAATGGCCAAGAAAAATAACAAAAAGGATGTGAATATCCCCATGAAACCAAAAGTGTAACAAGTGGCAAGGACCCCATAGCATCTCAATGGGAAATATGTCATATTGCATCTAAGATATCCTAACTATTTAGGATATCTACAAATAACAGAGCATCCAAAGAAGTATCACCTAAAGTGATTGCTCTCCTCTGGATTGCACTAGCTAGTGCTCTCTATAGAACAATGGAAACATGATGCCTAAAATAGACTATATAATAAACTAAAGAGAGTGATATCCCAACCGTCTTAGTATGGTAGACTCTCGCGAACATGTAGAAGTCAGGTGTCCATAGCTCCATATAACTCCAAAGCTAAAGGAACAAAGAGGTGGCCTCTATGCATACCACTATACTTGGAGACATTAGCGGCTATCACACCACTCGCCGTCCATCTAGGAGGATGGGTAATCACCCCCTCTGAAACTATATCACACGTAAGATTGGTATCTATAACAGTAACATTGTCCTCCCGAACCAAGGATATGTCTGCCCTACCCCTAGTTGACTGCAAGGCATACCAACGCTCCCTCTATGTGAGGTATCCATCCTCTCGCGCCATAGCAAACATCACATCCCTAATGGCATCATGGGTAGCTATACTCTACCCTCCGAATGGGCAACAAGTCATATATACATCTATTGGCAACAAGTCATATGTACATCTATTGCATCTAAAGCAATACCACACTCATGTAGATGGATGGACCAAACCAAGGCGGAATCTCATCGCTATAAAAAAAAGTAGTTGGTGTGAGTCAGAAAGCCCTAATGCATGGTCGAGCCAAGATCCATGAGCATGCATCCTTGCCCGAGCAAGAGTGTAGTCGAGCCGTAGTAACACGAAGAATGGCTGGATCCACTCATAATGAATATAAAGCATGTTGAAACTGTCAGTCCATCAAGGTAAACTCTAGTCCAATCGGTGGGTAAAGAATAAAAAGACAGGAGCTCATGTCATTTCTCTTGGGATAAAGTATCTCACAAATCTGGAAGATAACAAAGGTGCTTAGAGTGTCCAACTAGCCAAAAATGTTATAGATTTTGTTTCCTCCATCGATAATAAGCCTACCCCTCCACACGAATTCAGAAAAGATATTTCTCTCTATGACAAATCTCATGTCACACACTCTAAGGTCCTTAGTTCGATGATGTCACCAAAGACGCCCATGATCTTCCTATCAAAGGCTATCAAGCATGATATGAATGCAAGGGAAGGAGGAACCATGTGAAGTAGGTGGGTCGACGAGCAATACTAGAGGACAATGTATCAAACCCCACCTGGGGATCCCCTTGTAGAGGAAGGTCATCTATATGCAATACATTCTCGGCAAATGCAACGTCTATGTAGCATGAGATAAAATCTTAAGACCCTATTGGCACTTCTAAAAAATGTAAGCCATATATAAATATCATACATCCCTCTAGAAGCTCAAGATGAGGAGGTATATCCAAAGGAGATCAAGCCCTACACTTTGACATCTTGACTATCAAGCCTACAAGATGAAGCTCGGTAGTCAAGAAATCAAAGATCTGTCTAATGTGATCTACATGACCCTCAATGTGTGTATCATCCTCTAAGGAGGGGAACACACAACCTGCCACGGCCAAAGTAGTAGCCATAAGAGCTCTATAATGAGCCATGGCAAATAGGGGTACTGCCAAAGGATCTTCATGTCGAGTACCAACAGCAGATTGTAAAACGGTTACTTCCTCCTATGTAAAGTCATGCTCATAGAAGAGAGAAGAATGTGAACCCTAGAAAATCCGTATGAGAGGAATGTAGTTTGATAGTGTCCATCAACTTCTCTAAGCTCTCTAAAGATGGATGCATGTGATACACTATTAAAAGTATTTTCAGTGTCCATATGCAAGACAATCCAATTCTGATGGATATCTAGAAGTGCTCTAATGCCCAACAATACCGCCTCAAAACGTCATGGTTTGGTGACTCCAAATTGATGTGAACAAAGATGTTGTTAGAAGTGTGAATAATGTTGCATGATCACGCTATAACTAGCAAGGCACAATAAGACCTCCCTGATAGCAATCAGTATAATGTCTCTTGTGTCCTTGTCCATTGCAAAAAGCCGACTAGCATCTAGCACCTAACTAACTGACAACGAAATCTCCCCTCTCACAACTAATGCAGCCATCTAGAATAACTCAAGGAAACCACTAAAGGGATCATATGTTTGAAAGCAATCTCGAATATGCTCATATATCATCCTTGATAGGCCCATGAAGATATGTGTGGTGCTATGCATAGAGAATGGGCAAAAAGTGATTTATCAAGACATAATAGCTCCTATGGCTGATACTTCAACAACTCTCATGGTATTTCCTCACCCTTGAGTGGATGTAAAAGACATAAAGAGGAAATAGTCTCCTTAGTAATACTAGCCACATACAAAGGATGAATGGCCAATGCTGCCTTGCTATACTCCCCGGCTTGCCCCAAGATATGAGAATGAAATGTGGCTTGATTTGGCTTCAAAATGATCCAAGTCACATCTTGCTTTCAGTCAGTTTGTGAACAAGTCAATGTCGAGTGACATTCGAGCTATCTAACTCAAAATTGGTCATGGCATGGCCACATTTGGCCCTTGGTTCAGCCGATCATCATAGCTCTGCATACTTTCAAATGGTGTCATCAAGTTCTTGGGTGATAATAAACATGAGAATCTGATTGTGTATTTTAGTCATTTGCAAATGACACATCTTGTGAATACTATAAGTGACATCCAAAGAGTAAAGTACAAATGTCATGAAGTTTTTATCCACTTGTGTTGATCATCAATCATCATATCTCATTCATTCCACATCATCCACTCTGCATTATACTCATGACATCATTAAATGTATGTTTTATTGTCATGACATAAGAGGGTGATCAAGTAATATCAAGAAACATGTTACATCCTTATTTCAAATTTGATTTGAGAGATTGTACACACTTACTTCAAGTAATAATGTTTGAACAAATTTATACATGTCAAATAATATAAAACTTTTATTGCGGATGTGAAGTTCATGTATCAAACAATAAAAACTATAGATACTAATATTATTAAATAATCAAATTGTGAAGATTATTAATATTTATATGAAGGTCATATTTTATATTTATTAGCTTTAGAGATGCAAGGAGAACCTAAACATGACATAAAATTTTTTATTTTTTTATGATATCTTTTATGTATACATTGATATGATTTATAATATAATATTTAAGTAAAATATTATGAAAGTAATGTATTGCAAATCTAGATAGATGTGGCATAGTCGGAGCAAAATAATTAAAAAATTTCCTATCTAGTGAAAGAAGTTCAAAAGAAACATTAGATTTATCAAAATTTCAAATGCACACGATAAAGTCAATTCATTAATACATCATATTTTATTGATTTGTAAAAAATCTAACCTATTGCATGTTATATTTTCAGACATTTTAAGCACAAGAAGTATACTTTTAAGATAAAAATGTGTATATTTTACATAAATATCAATTTTGTCAAATGTATTAAATAACTCTACACATCTATAAAATAGATAAATTTAGAAGATTGACAAGTACGCTAAATCTATTATGTATCGTCTTGTCAATATTATTTATGAAATTAAAAAATCCCTTAATGTTGAATTTTGAAAGTTTAATTAGCTAATTAGAAACTAGATAAACATCATTATCTAACATTTAAATTTTACATATGATTTTTTTACAAAACAAGTGACTTTTAGCAAGTTATGACTTTAGAAACTATAAACCAATGAAAAACAAAGAAAGTCAATGAGTCTAAGACTACATGAGTAAAATATACTAGACCATATATTACATTTTGGTAATTGTATTAGATTTGATAATTGAATAGTATTGAAATTTTGTAAATTCATAATATGGGTTAGGTAAGTCATTTGATAAATTTACAAAGTCAAAGAAGATGTAATTGTTATAATAATTGAAATGTATTAGTCAATCATCTTATATTTTTTATGATTATGTGCTCCATTTCGAAGGACTTGTTGATTAAAAGGATAGTATAAGAACAAATATAAAAAATGATACTATAATCAAGATCATATTGAATGGCTTAAGAGATGAATACAATGACTTTTATACTTTAATAAGTGTAACTATCAAAAATTACTATCTCTATTAGTGGTTAAAAAACAAAAAATTTCTTTCTTATTATCACACCTTATAACAATTAATTAACATATCTATGGAGTAGGTAAGATAGATGGTCATATGTAGAGATGATCATGAAGTTTGTTTTAACAATCAAACTCAATATTAATATAAGCACATATGGCAAAGCCTCCAACGGTGGTGATGGAGTATCAACATTAACTTACAAAAAATACTACATCAAAGATCATTGATGCAAGTACTAAAGGAAGATACATAATGATATCAAGTTTAAAATTCTTTTTTAATTCAATCATATTGTCGTGATGAAGAGAAAGAATCTATTTATTTGAGTGATTACCCAACATTGTTCTCAATACTATTAATTTTAACTAGTATATTGACTCATGAGTCTCAAGTCACATGACAAACAAATACTACTTTAGCTCCATGTCAACAATTAAGACTCATAGAAGATAACATTCAATATTACATCATGTGATGTAAAGATAAGTTATGATATTTTTTTCCTATTGCATGATGAATTTATACTTAGTTAAACAAAGAATAAAATTAAAGTATCATGTTTATTTCAACAATGTATTACGTTATGTCATAAAATATATAAAGACTAACATGAAAATAGTTTTATTGAATTATTGTCAAGATGCATGTTAAAATTGAATGTTGTTATATATGTAACGTATGAGTAGATTGATGCATAAAGGTCATAAATTGATTTGTGACGAAGGAAATAACATACATGAATTATTTACAGTTGAACTCATTACCTACCTCAAGTCTAAAATATGCATACCTAGACTCTAAAATCAAAGTAAACCCGCATATAATCTTCATATTAGCTTTGAAAAACAAACGAAACAACCTTTTTGCACAAAAATGTGTGATTAAAGCACATTTTAGATCTCTTGGAATTAGATATATGAACAAAATTTAGAAATAACTTAAGTGAGATCAATTACTTTATATTTTTTATTGATGATTACTCTTGGATAACATGATTATATTTTTTGAAACATACATGAGAAACATTGTCAATCTTCAAGTTGTTTAAGGTTTTTATAAATAAGCAAATCAAATGATTTATCAAGCAATTGAGATCAAAAGCAGGAGAAATAAGCATGTGAGTTGAATTTAATGAATTTTTTACTAAGCTTGGTGTAAAAAAAGTAATCAAAGGCTATAATTTTCAACAAAATAGAGTATCAAAGATGATCATTTGACACATGATAGAGTAAAAAAGAGCAATGTTGAATGATAGTGTTATGTCTAGATGTGTGTGTGTGTGTGTGTGTGAGAGAGAGAGAGAGAGATGTATGGTTGATTCATAAGACTTTAACGATAGCATTTTTAAACAAAATATCAATTAAATTATCTACATGCATAGTTGAAGTAACTATAGGTTTATATGCGAATTTTGTTAATATAAATGATGAAAAGTTAGCCAACATTTAGTAGACTTGTAATCATGTGTTTCATGATAGGATTAATCTTATTAAATAATGTCTTTGTATTTGTGAGACTTCATTTAAGATAAATTTCACACATATGTATACTACAAATAAGATTACCAATGTTTTCACAAAAGCCTTGTAATAAGAAAAATTTGAGAATTTTAAATTTCAGTTATTCGTACATGATTTAATCAAAAGAAGTATGTAAAACTATATCAAATTTCATAGAATATAAGCTTAAAAAGTTATGTTGATATATATAGTTAATTCATTTTAGTCTAATATATCTTGGCAATGTTCCACATAGACAATTGTTTAGAATCCTTTATCGTTTTATCATTCTAGTGTTTATATGTTTTGAGTATGGCTCTTCTGCTCAGATTTTAAACTTACATTAGAAAATTTCATGACATGATATGTATATGCGCGCTTCAACCGTAAAGCGCTCTCCCTCTGGTCAAGTGTTACGCACCTTTTTCTGTAAAGCGCTCCTTGGTCTAGGTATAGGGGATGTAGTTCAGTTGGTAGAGCGCTGCCCTTGCAATTGGGTTGTTGCGTTTACAGTTGGATGCTTAATTATTTAGGCGGTAATGATAATATCTCTTACCTAAACCTTCATTTTTGTGTATGTGTGATCTAACTTATAACAAATCATGATATATATTACTACAACACCATCATCATATCATAATATTCATTTGTGATGAAAATCATCCAAAATTTGATCATCATAACCATACATTTTTAACACTATCATACATCCTCAACTTTGAAGTAATAATATTAAATAAAATATAACAAAAAATTTATCCATAATGAAAATTTTACCATAAATTCAAGAATATGAGGCATAATCAAAATATTGAAACAATGATATCCAACATAAATCTTAAAATAATCCATATTATCATCAATGGTTACACAATTTTATTGAATCTAACCCACAAAATATTATCACCATAGTTAGTTACAAAGTTAAAATAAATCTTGTCACTCACAACTACAATCTTAACAAAAATCAATGATAATAATAATTCAACTAAAAAATCCAATTAATCAATAAATTTTGAACTATACTAATTATTAAAAAGCTTACCTACACCAATGTGCTTAATCCAAACCACAAATCTCATCATGTAACTAATCTTGGTTAGCCATAGTTAGTTTAGCCAAAGCGTAAAGTGGTCACTAGATGACAAAAAGACAAGATAGTGGTGTGCACTATCCAAAAAGTAAAAGGTAAATGATGAGGTGGCTACCATGCATTGGTGGATCAGATTGTGTGCTAGACATATGTTAGGAATTGGTTAGGATAAGATAACAAAACATGCAACCTATGCATGTTAACCATGTGGCATAGTTTGGATTTCGGACTTCTCTAATCCTACAGTATATAAAGCAAGGAGAGGTCTTGAAAAGACATCTCTCATTTTGAAAGTCATTCCGGAGTCATTGCCTTCAGTGTTACAATGATATCAGAGTAAGCTTATTGTTCCTATGAGTGTGGATCACCCCTCTTGGAAGAATAGTCTGGGTTGGTACAATTATTTGAGGAGAGAGTGTTTGTTAGAGGCTGGCAGTGGCCATTGAGTTGCAAATAGTGGAAGGGGGTTATTGTGGGTGCAGGTTATGGATGGGGGAGATAGAATAGTATAGAAATTCCCATTTCTTAATCCTTTTCATGTCAAACTATTATACATTGAGAGAACAAGGTTGACTCAGTATTTGGTTTATCATTTTGGTGCCAACTTCATGGACCAAGTGATGAGATCTCGAGATCCGGATATCTTACCTATAATCACCTACAAAGTTACTTGGGATCTCACAATATACATTTAAGTTTAGAGATGGACCTCAATAGACCACCATCGGTGAGATTCAACACACGGTGTGAAATCTATTGTGTGTATCATCATAAAGCTATGTTTCGAAGACTAGTTATTAGAAACTTTGGAGAGGAGTATTACCACGAGGTGATAGCATCACCTATTTCTTTTGTGTTGCCAATCTTGAGAAGTTGGAAAGTGTTCATCTTAACCCTATACTGAGAGAGAGTGGACGGAGACGAATCATGGAAAACACTTTGAGAGAAATGATTCATGAGTTGAGAGATTTGAGAAATGCATTTGAGCAAAGCCAGACTCAAGTACAAGAGTTAGCTCAAGAATTGACAGCAATCAAAACGAGAGGAATGGAAAATGGGAGAATGAGAGAAACTCAAATGGAGATAGAGACGTCACCATCTATGGTGGAGAGTGAAGAAACAGTGAGAGCTCGTGCTCTTGAAGCCCAAGCGGCACAACGAGCAAGAGAGCTAGATCTTTAGACATCCATGATTCTGAAGATGACAAAAGCTTGTAAGATAGAACCTTACCAAGATAGTCGAACCATGAGAGTTTTGGAATGTTGGATTGAGAGAATGGAGTACCATCTTGCTATGTTCAATATCAATATTCCAGGTCTTTTTTTTCGAACTTTGTTGTTGGAGAAAGCATCTACTTGGTTTCAAGGTTGGATGATGGAGCTCAATGAGTCAGGCCAACAAGTTACTTGGAGTGCAATGAAACGAGGTCATCTTTAGAATTTTCAAGCAGTTGATTCCATCATCACGACACGGATGAGGTTGTGGAAACTTGAACAGAAGGGAAGTGTGGAGGAGTACATTGAGAAATTTCGAGATCTTCGAATTCAGATACGAGATATGAGTGGAGCTGAAGCCCTTCAAGAGAGGATTGAAGAAAAAGATTCAACATGAGGTGATTCGGGACAATCCAAGCGACTTGAACGAGGCAATTGCTTGTGCACAACGAATGTCCAATGTCCATCACAACGGTGGAGAGGTATCAATCCCCACGAATCAATACTATGGATCAATGCCTATGGAGTTGGGCAACATTCCAAGGGGAATGAACGCACAAGGAGGAGATCGTCGCAACTCGAATCCTCATCGAGAAGTAAATTCAAGAGGAGGAGATGGAGTGGAGGGAAGACGAGAAATGAGGCAATGCTATAATTGTGGAAGATTTGGTCACATTGCCATGAATTGCCGTATCCGAGTTCTAGCAAAAGGAGCTAGACCTCCCTATCGACGAGCTCTCAACAATCTTGAAGATAGAGACGAAGTGACCAATGGAAATCCGAGAAATGATGAGCACCAGTAATCTTGCCTCGCGGCCTTACTGGTTCGATGAAAACGAGGAAAGTCGAGGGAAGGAAGCACAAACATGAGATTAATGGTTTGAGAAAGAAGGAAAATGTTTGATTGTGACGGATGGCGAGATAGACGGAGTAAAAGTAAGAGTATTGATTGATCCAGCAGCTACAGAAAATTTCTTATCTCGATCTATTGCTATAAAGTTGGGATTAGCTTTAGAGAAAGATGAGAGTGAAATTATAGAGTTGCCAAACGGGCAAACAAAGAGCATTGAGAGCATTTCTAGGAAAGTGGAGTTGAAGATTGGGCAATACAAGGAATCGTTGGAGTGGAGAGTAATTCGATTAGCTCGCTATGATGCTATTTTGGGTATGCTTTGGTTGGAAAAATATAATCCTAGGGTAGATTGGCGAAGGAATATAGTAAAAACTATCAGTTGGAGGATCTTTGGAGATAGACTTAGTGATTGTGTTTTTAGATGATATCTTGATATATAGCAAGTCCTTACAAGATCATCAGAAACATTTGCGAGAAGTACTCCAAGTGTTGAGAGAAAATAAGTTGTATGCTAAGATGTCAAAATGTGAGTTTGGCAAAAGTGAATAAGATTACTTAGGCCATAGAGTTAATGCGATGGCATCCAAGTCATGAGTGACAAACTGGAAGCCATTCAAAATTGAAGTGCTCTAGAGAATCAGACTCAACTACGTAGTTTCTTGGGTTTAACCGGCTTCTATAGAAGTTTTGTGGAAGCTTTTGCTCGTATTGCTCAAGCTTTAACAAATCTCTTAGGTCAAGGGCAGAAATGGAAATGGGGTACAGCTCAAGAGATTGCATTTCAGGCTTTGAAGTATGCGCTCTTACATGCACCAATCCTTAAAAAGTATGAACTCGGTAGACCAACAAAACTTGCTACAGATGCATCAGTTGTGGCAGTTGGAGGAGTGTTACAACAGGAATGGAAAGATGGATGGCACCCAATTGCTTTCTTTTCACGGAAACTTTTGCCGGCGGAGCAAAATTATCATACCACAGAGAGGGAGGAGTTAACCATTGTGTTGGCTACTAAATATTGAAAGCACTTTCTTGAAGATAAGGAGTTTGTGGTTGAGACAGACCACAAGCCTTTGGTTTATTTAGAAATTCAAAAGGACCTCTCAAAGCGGCAAATTCATTGGGCTAAATGACGACAGCGTTTCAACATGAAGATCGTGTATGTGGAGGGGAAGAAACAGCTGGCCGATGCATTGACATGAATGCCGTGCATTAATCACATCACGGAGGTGAAGATTCACTCTGAATGGTGGGAGAACCTGAATCGAGCTACCAAGGAGGATGAAGAAATTGCACAAGCCATTCAGCAGGGTCGATCACATTTAGAACGGGGATTGGCGTTCTATAAGGGTAAGATTTGGATACCCTCAGATATTGCTCTCCGTACAATAGTGTTAGAGGAGGCACATGATTTAGCTATAACTGGCCATGTAGGAGTGGAGAATACCATTGAAGGCGTCCAACGGGTATACTTTTGGCCAAAACTAAGAGAGGACATCACCAACTATGTTCGAATTTGTGTGGCTTGTCAACAAAATAAGACTAGCAATCAAAAAACCAGCAAGTCTACTACAACCTCTACCAACACCGACTAGAAGATGGAAGAACGTCAGTATGTACATTGTATGTGAGTTACCAATGACGTCTACGGGTTATGATTTGATAGTCATTTTTGTGGATAAATGGAGTTAGATGATCCACATTAGGCCCACAACAAAGATAGTTACTGCACCTAAACTTGCTCGAATTTATATGGATGCAATTTTCGCTCAACATGGTTTAGCTACAGTTCTCATCACCGATAGGGGCACTCAATTTACTAGCATGTTTTGGAAAACCCTATTTGGACTATTCAAAACAAAACTAGCCATGTCCACAGCTTATCATCCTCAAACAAATGGGCAAACTGAAAGAGCAAATAGAACTATTGAGGACATGCTTAGAGCTTTCACTTTGGAGGAGCAAGAAGGTTGGGATGCACTTTTACCCTTGATTGAGTTTGCTTATAATAACTCAATCAATGCATCCACAAAAGTCAGCCCTTTCTTCTTGATGTATGGAAAACATCCCATCACACCATCTAGCTTGATGAGTGTAGGTCACATGCAAGAACCATCAACCCAAGTTGAAGCGGTGAACGAGTTTGTGGCACGAGTCCAACGAGGAGTGTATTAGGCAAAGCAAAAATTAGCCATTGCCCAAAATCAGCAAAAATAATATGCTGATGCTCATCGACGACATGTGGAGTTTCAAAAAGGCGATCAGATGTGATTGTCTACTACCAATTTGTCATTAATAGGGGTTTGAAAGTTAAGTTCACGGTTTATTGGACCTTTCTTGATTGTCCAACGGATTGGAGAAGTTGCCTACAAGTTAGAGTTGCCAACACACATGAAAATACATCCCGTTTTTCATGTGTCTCTCTTGAGGAAGTATACACCACGATCTCCTTCCTTTGGCAACCCATATCAAGCTCCTCCTTTACCAGCCATGATTGATGGTGTAGAGGAATATGAGGTTGAGAGAATACTCAAGAAACAGACAAGAGGTCAGCGGAACCCAAAAGTGGAATATCTAGTCCAATGGAAAGGTTATCCACTTTATGAAGCTACTTGGGAACCATTGGCAAATCTTACAAATGCCAAGATACTTGTAGAGACTTTTGAGTCTTCTTGCAACGAGGAAGTTGCGACTTAAATGGGGGGAGGTTTGTAACCAATCTTGGTTAGCCAAAGTTAGTTTAGCCAAAGCGTAGAGTGGTCACTAGATCACAAAAAGACAAGATAATGATGTGCACTATCCAAAAAACAAAAGGTAAATGACGAGGTGGCTACCATGCATTGGTGGATCAAATTGTGTGCTAGACGTCTGTTAGGAATTGGTTAGGATAAGATAACAAAACATGCAACCTATGCATGTTAGCCATGTGGCATAGTTTGGATTTCGAACTTCTCTAGTCCTACAATATATAAAGCAAGGAGAGGTCTTGAGAAGACATCTCTCATCTTGGAAGTCATTCCGGAGTCATTGACTTCAGTGTTACACATCACCACAAGAACCTTAATACTATACATTTTTTGCAACATCAATTGTTTACTTATCCATGAAAAGATTAATATTAGAACATACTTTTTCCACAAAAGTATAATAATCATAATTTATATATTAGATGAACTCTTTGTCTTTAGAGCAAAACTCATGGTCATGGTCATAGCATTTCCTTAGATCTAAGAAAAATACTCTCAAATATAACATTTAATTTATTTTTTCACATATAACACTATGTACTTACTTTTAATCTATAAATCAATATATCCATATTTATTTTCAAAACATGCAAATAACAATATATTTCAATTGATTTGTACATTCCACCATAAAACAATTAGCATCCAACAACATTCACTTTTGTATGATCCAATTCACACAATAGGAAAAGTTAATGAAATATGTAGAACCTATCTTAATTTTTTTTACCACAATTTTAATTTTTGTTTTTCCATCATATATATTGATACACAATCATGCATAACTCAAAAATAATATACAATCTCTAACACTTAATCATAAAAATAGCATATATATATTTTACAAAAAAAATTTAAAAAAATTATTCTTAAATGAATAAAAAATACATATTTAAAATTCAAGAAATTTTTAAGCCACCAACATATCATACTCCTTTAACTTTTATATGGCGTATACAAAAATAATATTAAAAATAAATTTTTATATCAAACTAAATATATATAGTGTTCATGACCATCATTCCAGAACACATCCAAACACATTAGATCAATGTAATCATCAATCCATTAAAAAATTTCAAACGTACAATGTGATGAAAATACTTCATCAAATAATCAATACATCAAAATAATATTTATTTTCACATCATACTATATTAACCTAGAGATGTCTCTAAACAAACATATCCATGAAAATATTTTTTCTACCATAATTATAGTATGTATGTGTCAATATTTGCCATGAACTTAACTACTAGATTTAAACACGACATAAGAATTATTTTAAAAATTCCACACTATACAACTTTAGACCTTAATCAAAAAATG
This sequence comes from Marchantia paleacea, assembly GCA_014180765.2. Classification (NCBI taxonomy): domain Eukaryota; kingdom Viridiplantae; phylum Streptophyta; class Marchantiopsida; order Marchantiales; family Marchantiaceae; genus Marchantia; species Marchantia paleacea. The sequence goes on from MUAA02000016.1 coordinate 622,811, forward strand.
ATTGATTTCACATTTTGCAAGAATAGATTTTTCCTCAAAATTTTTGAGCAAAAATAAAAAATAAAACATTATCCATTAGTCACAAAACTTCAAGGAAATGACTAGAATATGAATGAATTAGTATCATAATGTTGGAGCACCAACCACAATACAAAAATTTATGATAACCATGTTTAGAATATTATCTTTTTCACTTAAAAAATTCCAATGGTTACTCAAAAATCTTCATAAATTTGAGATTTTTTAAGCTAGTTATCTAATCACCATTAAATAGACGTGAGACTTCTAAGCTTTGGCTATACAATAATTAATTAATCATTTCCATAGAGTATATTCTTGGATTAAGTCTTCACGTGTTCCATTGGTTATGATTGGAGTACAAAATCTTTGGATCAAACAAAACATTCTTTTTTTACTATCATATATTTTTGACTTTTTTGTCATAACGCATTATTTTACCATCCATCTCGAATCGTCAAGTACTTGTGTCCATGGTCGACTCTTCATAAAGTATACCCTTTCACCTAGCTTGGCCGAATCTAGTTATTCTTTCTTAAATTTACAAATGGGTCAATATCTTAACCTTTCTTCAGATTTTTTCTCCCCATACTTTTGTGTTTCTAAGCAATGCTTAGAGCTTGAGGTAAAAAGTAATATGAACTACTCTCATTATCACTAGTGTATATTTTTCTTAAAAGAAAAGGAACGACACAATAAAATAACAAAAAGGATGGAAAGATCCCATCAAGTCGTACAAGGATGAAACCAAACCCGTAACATAGTAACATAGGACTAGGCCCCAGTAGCATCACACAAGGGAATATGTCCTAGTGCACCTAAGATATCCGTACCTATCAAGGTTAAATGGTCTACAAATAACACAAGTATCTGAAGAATCATCACTAGTGTGATTGCTCTCCTATGGATTGCACTAGTTAGTGCTCTATGTAGAGCAATGGAAACATGTTACCTAAAATAGACTATACAATAACCTATAGAGAGTGATACCCCTTCCGCCTAGTATGGTAGGCTCTAGTGCATTCCCTCACGAACATGTTGAAGTCAGTGTACATAGCTCCATATAACTCCATAGCTAGAGGAACAAAGCGGTGACCTCTATATATCCCTTGGCTACTACCGCTACACTCCTGCCCATACTAGAGGATGGGCGGAGAGTGGAGCCGTAGTAATATAAGGAAATGGGAAACCAAGTGATAAAGGAAAAAAAAATTATCCAGAAATTATTGGTGTTATTTTCTATTACCCACCAGTTTTTGACCGATAAAAGGGTTTTCCTTAAATGTTTTTTTCGAAAGTTGCCGGTTGGCGAACCGACTAACCCGGTCCCATGCTTGCACGAGAATTTGAGAGCTGACAACAAGGACGAGCCACATATGCTGCTTGAGCGTTGCGCGCTGCTGTGGGACAGCGTTGGCAGGGAGACTCGATGAGTTCAGTCCGGTGACCGGTACAGTCTGTAGTCTCGTCTGTTGGTGCTTGGCTACTGCCATGCGCACTGCGCGATGCTCAACGTTGGCTTTCCGTCGGAGGGAGACAGATGAATTAAGTCGACCAGTTGGTGGAAGTTCCGCAGAGTTGATCACAATTTCGAGCTCTTCTGTAAATGCATAAAGCCGACTGATCGCATTCACTATGCTGTAGATGAGGATTTGTGCTCCTTGTCGGGGCTGTGTGGAGAACACTCCTCTCCGTTCCGATGGTTGCCGGTTAAGGATTGACAGGGGAATCAGCTTAGTGAAAGTTAGCATTGGTGAAGAAATTTGAAGGTCAGAGAGATGGGTCTTGTTATGAGCTTGCTAGAGCTGGGAGTGGCATTCGTTTTTTTCTTATTGGTCGCGGCGTTATATTACATAAGAAATTGCAAGAGGAAGGCACAACCTGTCGTAGGGTTCTTCCATCCGTTCACGGAGGATGGAGGTGGCGGAGAGAGAGTGCTGTGGTGTGCTGTGAAAGCAGTACAAGAATTATTTCCATTATACAGCGTGGTCATCTATACGGGTGATCATGCCACCTCCGACTCCCTAGCAGCCCGGGCTTCGGATAAATTCGGCATCAAGCTCAAAGAACCTGTGGTGGTACTAATTTGAAACGGCTGATCACGTTTTTTAATCGATGACGCAGTGTTGAACCCAATTGGGAATCGAATTGGAAATTTAGATATTTAGTCTACTTGTTATGTGTTCACTGTCGTATGCTTGCTTCAACGATTTCAGACATTGTTCAGACTTCGTATTTGGAAATGTTGCAAGATCTTGATTCTAGACGTTCAGAGGAATCGAGGTGCCAAATCGAGGCAAGGATCAGCTGACCTATGAATGATCGATCTTGTCAGGTTGCTCGACTGAACCAAAGAAAATGGGTCGAAGCAGCGACATATCCTCGCTTCACTCTGATCGGACAGAGCTTGGGATCAGTGGTCCTGGCTTGGGAAGCGCTGACCGCATTGACTCCTTGGTTGTTTGTAGACACCACTGGTTATGCATTCACATATCCACTGGCCCGTCTGTTTGGATGTGTAGTAGTATGTTATACTCACTATCCAACAATCAGTTCTGATATGCTCTTAAGGGTCAAAATGCGCACTTCAACTTACAACAATAATTCGAGGATAGCAAAAAGGCAAGCCAGACATCCATATGTTCCTTCATGACCTTTGAAAAAAAAATATATATCCATTTTTCTCGGTATCGACGTCTCATTCATGAGTGTGTGCTTTGTCTTGCAGCTTCTGGCTGTCCACGGCGAAGGTCTTCTATTATAGAGTGGTAGCCCGTCTGTATGGTTGGGCTGGAAGCTGCACACATTTGGCAATGGTGAACTCATCTTGGACTCGTGGCCACATTGAGGAGCTGTGGAAAATTCCCTCCAGAACCTTCCGCGTTTACCCTCCTTGTGATACTTCCACTCTTCAGGTCTTGTATATTTTTTCTCAGCAATTTGTTTCCAAACCAATATCATTTTCGTTTGTGATTTTCTACAGTGCGTATTATTTGCTGGATCTTGTATGGTGTGATAAGAGAGTTAGTGTATGAGAGACTCTATAGAGTCCAGAGAAGAGTTCAGTTTCTTAAATTCCGCTTTGAAACTTTGTGTCCGGACCTTGAAACCTTGTTGTGCCTGAAGTTTAATATACACCTAGGATAATAGGAGGTTTTGAGGTGCATATTCCTGGTTTGCACGATCACTATTGTGCGGTTGATGTTCCTGCATTTTGCCTTTTGGTAGATATTAGGTAAAAGGCGGTTTTTCTTAGAGGATTTATGTTCACGAACAACGCAATACACGCTTGCTTATGACCGAGGCACTGCCAGTTCATGGTTATGGTTCAATTTCTTGATGCATGTTGTTCTGTGATCACTCGGATCGCAGAACAGAGGATTTATGTTCACGAACAATGCTATACGTGCTTGCCTACGACCGAGACACCGCTAGATCATGGTTATGGCTCAAGCTGTTGATGCCTGATGTTGGAGTAATCTCAGAATATTCGTTGTTTATATCCTTTGACTTCAGTTTTACTAATCCTGTGGGCTTTGCAGACAGTCTGTGAGCCCATATAGAGAATTCTAGTGCACTTCATTGATTGTTTCGCTACTACCCCCTGGGTTGTGAGACCGTAGGAATAGTTTTGGATCGAACTAGAGGCATCGAACAGTAGGCAATACTTCTTGAATTAGCAATGTGTTTTTGTATGCAGGCAGGACCTTATGAAGGCTTTTGACTGTTGGGATGCACTATGGCAAGCAGGCGCTTCCCCTCGAAAGGCGAGTGGAAAGTGGATACATCATTTCTGTAGCCCAGTTTCGACCAGAGAAGGTAGTAATTGCATTTGCAATCTTTGATGCATGCCGCTATTTGTTCACCTTGTACATTCATAAGCCATTCAGTTACAAAGAGGACTACCTTTCTCTTGGTCCTACTTCCTGGTTTTGGTGGTCTTTAAACTTTCTTCATTCGTTCGTTTAGGCAGGGATCTCTCACGCTGACAATGACGATTACTGTCTTCATTGTCAGCGTGAGAGATCCTGAACTTCTCTAACTTCTTTTCGTGTCGTCTAGGCTCATGGTCTTCAACTCGAGGCTTTCCGATTAGCCTTGGAATCTTTGCCATCAAGTGCAGATTTTCAAGAGGTTCGGTTGAAGATTGTCGGAAGTTGCAGAAACTCAGAAGACGAAGAGCGAGTTCAAATGTTGAAAGACATTTGCAAACTACTGAAAATTGAGAATCGCGTGGACTTTTGTGTGAATGTGTCCTACAGGTAAAGCTTTCAATCCTGATCTTGACAACAGAGCGAAAGTTGTAGTTGTTCACAGACTTTCACAGATTAGTCCACGGTCATAACTTATTTCTTGAGAAACTTCATGGTTAGGGCAATTCAGTAGACAGAGCTTAAGATTTCAATCATCTTTTATCCTCGGGAAGTCCGCTTTGCTTCCTGAAAGCCATAAAAGAAAGTCTAAAAATTCATTCATAAGGTGACTTTATTGAAGCGACCTTTAAACGGGATTCTGTGCCTCCTACTTTTCACTGCAGAGAACTGGTGAAACTTTTAGGAGGGGCAGTGGCGGGTCTACATACTATGATTGATGAACATTTCGGAATCAGTGTTGTGGAGTACATGGCGGCCGGTGCAATTCCAATAGGTTGGTTCCGAACTTTTTCACGGCTTGCTCTATGTTGTGAAGTATCTGAAAATAAGTCGAAAGGATTGTCTTCGTTTTTACAACGGAGAGTAGTATACACAATTGAAGTCTCGGCAACACCATGCATGTCACGTGAACTCAACACGGATGGATACCTTTCAATGACCTTTCGGAAACTATTTTGAGATGTTTCTTGCAGCACACAGGTCAGCAGGACCGATGATGGATATAGTGGTGGAAGAAGAAGGACAACAGACGGGTTTCCTGGCAGAAACTGTAGAAGAGTATGCTGCTGCTATGTACGAGGTTTTCACATTACCACAAGAGAAACGACTACAAATGACCAAAGCTGCTCGGAAGCGAGCGTTGAAATTCTCAGCCGCAAATTTCGATGAAAGATTCAAGGAAACCATGAAATTGCTACTATAATACAGTTACAAGTCATGTAGTCGTCCTACTCAAAAGAATTTTGATATGGCTGCCCGAAGTTGCTCGCTACTCAAATGCGCAGATAACCTTTACATACATCTTCAAAAGCAAAGTCCTATTGTAGATTACAGACCTAGTCCATATACTTAGGAAGATGGAATTCGATAGGAGATGTCCGAATGAGATACTTCTTAGTTTGATTCAAGTCCTCAGTTTTCATATTGAGGAATTCGTACATTTCGGAGTGTACACCAATTCTTAAATGGAACGCAGCAACTGAGCATATTTGACTTTGATTCGCCCTTATTGTTGTGAAATTTGTTTAAGCTGTACTGGTCTACGCTCTACTCGTCTAAACTGTGGAATGTGCAGACATGAATAGTTTTTCCCATTTGTCCAAGTCCTTGCCCGGACCCTCACCCTCAATGCTACTTATCTCGTACGTTTGGCCGTTGGTGCAATCCAGATCCAACGCTTTCACACACGCCTCAGCAACTACTATCCTGCTCGCTTCCCCAACGAGCTTGTCTCCCTGACCAATGATGACATCCCGCCGAGTTCCGGCAGTAGCCTTCAGCAATGTATTCAGATCATACGAGGTATAAGGACCATCCGTCAATCTTCCTGGTCTAATGATTGTGAATATCTTGCCCGAGTTTCGCAAGTAATCTTCTCCCATTTTTTTGTATTTGAGCACACCAAAAAGATTCATAATGTTCCATGGTAACTGATCAGATTTGGTAACTCCGACTGAGGACACCAATATAATCTTTTCTACCGTTGGTGGAAGGGAATCAATAAGGTTTCTAACAGCTAGCCAATCCGTTTGCTCAGGTCCATTATTTCCATCCCAGCGCTTAGACGGGAATGCTGTGGTGCCTGTGCAGCAAATGACATGGGTGACGCCCTCCACAACAGATTGGTCTAGAGCCTCAGGTTGCCTACAATCTGCAATCCGAAATTCAAAGTGATCACCTTGGTCGCCGAACAGAGCCCTTGCCTTTTCAGAATTTCTGAGTAATGCCCGTACCTTGATTCCTTTCTCCAGAAGAGATGCAACTACGAGCTGCCCCACGCCTCCAGTAGCCCCCGCAACCAGGACATTCTTAGAAGTCGGCTGCGCTCCGACAATTCCCGTGGCAGTGGAGACAGCAGCTTCAGAACACCTCACTTGCAATCTCCTACTTTCCGGTCCACAGCTTCGAGACAGCTCAACGAAATGACTCCCATACTGGATCTCAAAATTCAAGCCTTTCGATGGCTGGTATTGCCTACTCCCGAATCCTAAGAGAAACTGCGGAGGAGTTTGTGACACCTTCGGATTTCGGAAAGTACTAGTCTGGATGAAGTTGCAGGGTCGCGCCATGCAAGCCATCTTTGCTATGTATGCTCAAGCTGTGTCTAACGAGGCAGTTCCAACCCTCCTGTGCCTGGCCTTCCTTATCTTCCCGACTTCGAACCATCTTTCGTTCGTCGCCACTCCTCTCGCGCACTACAGTGTGCCTTCTGGTAATAGTAAGCTTTTCTCCTTCTTATCGCTTCATGATTGTGAGCTTGCAATTCGAGTAGGTCAAATGGCATCTTTCCATGGAAGCACGCGTGCCGAAGAAAAACTTGCAGCAGCTGATGTGTATTTCCTGCAAAACTCTACAAAAAGTTTACATGGCGCACTCTGTTAGCCAAACTGATTTGCCGTGATGTCAACGGAGTTGGACGGAGTTAAACGGTAGACCGAGACTCAGGTCCATCACATAATTGACTTTGCCCAAGGTTGGTAATTAATCAACTCTCGGTCAACCTAGATGTTGATTCTTTAGAATTCAAGGCCCATGCTTGTATATTGCTTTAAATCAAAGCAACACAGCAAAATAACAAAAGAGATGAGAAGACCCCATCAAATCTTACAAGGATGAAACCAAAATGGTTAAAGGGGCTATGCCCCAATAGCATCACACTAGCACTAGGAAATATGCGCTCTAAACACCTAAAATATCCCAACTATCAAGGTCAAATGGTCTACAAAAACAAGAGAGTATACGAAGAAGTATCAATTTATGTGATTACTTTACTTTGAATTGTACCAGCTAGTGTTCTCTGTATAGCAATGGAAACATGTTATCTAAAATAGGGTATACAGTAAGCTAAAGAGAGTGATACCCCCTACCACTTAGTATGGTAGGCTCTCATGCACTCCCTCATGAACATGTCGAAGTTGGTGTACATAGCTACATAAAACTCCAAAGTTAGAGGAACAAAGAGGTGAACTTTCTACATACCCTTATACTTGGAGACCTTGGCTGCTGCCGCCTATCCTGGATGATAGTTGATCACCCCCCTTTGAAACTGTATCTCGAGTAGGATCGGTAACCATCACATCCGCTATAGTGACTTGGTCCTCACAAACCAAGTAGAGTTTTGCCCTAACCCTAGTCGACTGCAAGGCATACCAACGCTCTCTCCATAGCAAACTCCACATCCCTAATGGCATCATGGCTAGCTATGTGAACACCTGCCACATCTAAAGTGATACCTCACTCACATGTGATTAATGAAGATGTAGATGGATGCACCAAGCCAAGACGGAACCTCATCGTTGTAGAAAAACTAGCTGGTGTGAGTCGGAAAGCCTGATCCATGGTCGAGCCAAGATCCACGAGCCTGCACTCTTGCTCTAGCAAGGATGTAGAGCAAGAGCGTAGACGAACTCTAGTAGTATGAGGAATGGTCGGATTCACTAAGAGTGAATGTAGAGCCTCCTGAAATTGTAGGTCCATCAAGATAGACTGTAGATCCCTAGTACAATCGGTAGCCAAAGAGGAAAAAGAAGGGAGCTTTTTTTGTACCTCCAGTGGTAAACATCTCTCGTATGTCGTAATAATACATATAAAGGAAATGATCCCATATCCACGTCCCTCACATATATCTCAAGGATATGTCTATATGCAATCATAAATCGATTGGACAACAAAGGTGCAACAAGTGCCCAATTAGCCAAGAATATTGTAGGTGTCGTCTCCTCCATCGATAATAAACCTACCCCTTCACACAAAATTGGCAAAGATGTATGTCTCCATGCCAAATCTCATGTCACATACTTGAATGTCCCTAAGCCAATGATGTCACCAAAGACGTCCATGATCCTCATATCAAAGTCTATCAAATATGATATGAATGTAGGTGAAGGAGGAACCGTGCGAAGAAAGTAGGTCGGTCTACAAACAATAGTAGATGATAGTATATCAAACGCCACATGTGGATCCCCTAGAAGAGGAAAATCATCTACATGCAAAACATCCTCGACAAATGCAACGTCTAGGTAGCGTAAGACAAAATCCTCGGACCCTACTATCATTCTTAGAATACGTAAACCGTATGTTGATGTTATACATCCCTCTGAAAGCTTGAGATGAAGAGGAATGCCCAAAACCAAGCCCTACACTTTGACACCTTGACTCTCAAGCCTACAAGATGAAGCGGTAGTCAAATAATCAAAGGTCTGCCTAATGTGATCTATATGGCCCACAGTGTGTGTATCATCCACTAAGGAGGGGAACACACAACCTGGGATGGCCAAAGCAAAAGACAAAAGATTCTATAATGAGCCATGGTAAATAAGGGTCCCCCCAAAGGATCTCCCTGTCAAGTGCCAGTGACGGATTGTAGAACGGTGACTCCCTCCTCGAAAAAATCATGCTGATAGAATAGAGAAGAATGTGAATCGTAGAAAAACCGTACGAAACAAATGAGGCTTGATAGAGGTCCACCAACCTCTCTAAGCTCTCTAAAAATGGATGCACATGAGACACTGTTAAAAGCGTTCTCAACGTCCACATGTAAGACAACCAAATCGGGATGGATATCTAGAAGTGCTCTAATGCCCAACGATACCGTCTCACAGCCTCATGGTGTGGCGATTTCAAACTGATGTGGACAAAAATGCTCTTGGAAGTGTGAACGATGGTACAAGACAAAGGTATGACTGACTTATCGCAATAAAACCTCCCCAATAGCAATGAGTCTGATGCTCATAGTGTCCTTCTTCATCGCCAGAAGCCGACTAGCAACTAGTACCTAACTAATTGACAACAGAATCTCCCATCTCGTGTAACCAATCTTGGTTAGCTATAGTTAGTTTAGCCAAAGCGTAGGTTGATCACTAGATCACAAAAAGACAAGATAGTGATGTGCACTATCCAAAAAGCAAAAGCTAAATGACGAGGTGGCTACCATGCATTGGTGGATTGGATTGTGTGATAGACATCTTTTAGGAATTGGTTAGGATAAGATAACAAAACATGCAACCTACGCATGCTAGCCATATGACATACTTTGGATTTCAGACTTTTCTAGTCCTACAGTATATAAAGCAAGGAGAGGTATTGAGAAGACATCTCATCTTGAAAGTCATTCCGGAATCATTGACTTCAATGTTACAATGGTATCAGAGCAGGCTTATTGTTCCTATGAGTGTGGATCACCCATCTTGGAAGAATAGTTTGGATTGGTACATGAGGAGTTAACTTGTATCTTGAACGAGTTTCAAGATGTTTTTCCATATGATCTGCCTCCAAGTTTATCACCAAGAAGGAGAGTGGATCACAAGATAGAGATCTTACCAGGAAGTTCTACTCCTTGTAAAAGTCCCTATCGACTTGCACCAAATGAGCTGGAGGAATGCAAGGCACAATTAGAACAGTTGTTGGAGAAAGGGTTTATCCAACCTAATGTGTCACCATTTGGAGCTCCAGTGTTGTTCGTGAAGAAGAAGGACGGCTCCATGCGGATGTGCATGGACTATCGTGCTCTGAATCAACAAACGGTGAAAAACAAGTATCCATTACCGCGAATGGATGACTTGTTTGATCAACTTCAGGAGCTAAGTATTTGACCAAACTTGATCTTAGAAGCAGATACAATCAAATCATAGTGGCTGATGAAGATATACAAAAGACAACTTTTAGAACTAGATATGGACATTTTGAGTATCTAGTTATACCATTTGGTTAAACCAATGCCCCTGCCACATTCATGGGACTCATGAATGATATTTTTAGATCCTATCTAGATAAATCAGTGATTGTGTTTTTAGATGATATCTTGATATTTAGCAAGTCCTTACAAGATCATAAGAAACATCTACGAGAAGTACTCCAAGTGTTGAGAGAAAATAAGTTGTATTCTAAGATGTCAAAATGTGAGTTTGGCAAAAGCGAAGTAGATTACTTAGGCCATAGAGTTAGTGCAAATGGCGTCCAAGTCATGAGTGACAAAGTGGAAGCCATTCAAAATTGGAGTGCTCCAGAGAATCAGACTCAACTACGTAGTTTCTTGGGTTTAATAGGCTTCTATAGAAGGTTTGTGGAAGCTTTTGCTCGTATTGCTCAAGCTTTAACAAATCTCTTAGGCTAAGGGCAGAAATGGCAATGGGATACACCTCAAGAGATTGCATTTCAGGCTTTGAAGGATGTGCTCTTACATGCATCAATCCTTAAATGGTATGAACCAAGTAGACTAACGAAACTTGCTACAGATGCATCAGGTGTGGCAATTGGAGGAGTAATACAACAAGAATGGAAAGATGAATGGCACCCAATTGCCTTCTTCTCACAGAATCTTTTGCCGGTGTCGTATTGTGACACGACTACTATGAGAAGATGATGACATCTGTCATCTTCAGAGTTGTTGTCATGACGGCGATACTTTAGGTTAGGGTAACAGATGGCATTGTAAGGCTGTAAAGAGCTAGGGAGATCTAGACACATCACCTTGCTGACTAAAGAGCTTATCTGATTGAAGTGGAGTCGATGTAGGACGTGGATAGGGGACAACATGATCCTCAAGATGTACCATTGTCGAGTCCATTTGTGATCAACATCCGGTGTCTTCATCGTGATCGCTTTTTGGTATACTTAGCTGGTCTCAAGTTGTCATTTTAACTCTTATTAGTGACAACTCATATTGTGTATAGAATGTCTAAGTAGAGTGTTTAGATAGTTGTAAAGCTCTAAGTTTCAATGGAGCTAATTTGGCCACACTAGAGGTCAAAATAGCATTCTCCATTCCCATTGGTCTAGGAGTTTTGACCAATGAGGGCACTATGGCAACTTTTTGAGGTTTTTAGGGATTTTGGAGACCTTCCAGGGGGACATTTGAAAATCAAAGGATAGCGTTGGAAAGCTGACGGGACAGGCTACAACGTGGGCTTAAGAATGGATGGATTTGAAGGATCTGTCACTCTGAAATGGTGATTCAAAGTTAGAGAGAGAAATTTTGACCTTTGAGTGTATTTGGAGTGTTTGTGAGAATCTTACGAGGGTTTTAGGAGATCTGAGTCTACTGAGATACAGTTCACGACTCAAGCTTGTGTTTTGATTGAGTTTTTGACTCGATTGGACGAGTTTTGAGTACGGAGTGATTGGTTGAAGTTTGTGCAAGCAGTCAGAGTTGCAGGATTGCATTGACTATCACAAACTTAGTACATCAATCATATCTTTTGATATCAGAAATTTCTGTCAATAAAACTTTCCAAAGTTAAAGTTCGGATGATAAGTGACCTTCTCATGAAATTTGAAAGCATTAGGAGTTAAGAATTGGGATGTGTGATGGGTTTTGTACACATGGGTTTGCATATCGCCTTGTGATACAGTGGGTAAATCAACAATTATTTTGACAGATCTAGAGGGCAAAAACATTTGAAACTTTTATGACAGATTAAATGGGTTGTGAAGGAATTTTGTGTAAAGTTTAAGTGAAAATCATTGGTCGAATCATCGAATATCATGATCTTCTTCCGCTGATGTTTTACCGGTTGTAATGTGGAGTGCTGAGGAGAAGAAAAAGAGATTGACAACTCACACAAGGTTCTAGAGGGTTCTTCTACAGCCAGGTGTTCGAGCGTTCTCAGAGCGAAGAATTGTCCTATGTGACACCGGCGGCGGAGCAAAATTATCATACTACAGAGAGAGAGAGGAGTTAGCCATTGTGTTGGCTACTAAACATTGGAAGCACTATCTCGAGAGTTTGTGGTTGAGACAGAGCACAAGCCTTTGGTTTATTTAGAAACTCAAAGATATCTCAAAGCGGCATTGGGCTGAATGGCGACAACGTTTCAATATGAAGATCGTGTATGTGGAGGGGAAGAGACAACTTGCTGATGCATTGACACGAATGCCGTGCATTAATCACATCACGGAGGTGAAGATTCACTCTGAATGGTGGGAGAACCTGAATCGAGCTACCAAGGAGGATGAGGAGATTGCACACGCCCTTTAGCAGGGTAGAGCACATTTAGAACGGGGATGAGCGTTCTATAAGGGAAAGATTTGGATACCCTTAGATGTTGCTCTCCGTACAACACTGTTAGAGGAGGCACATGATTCATCTATTGCTGACCATGTAGAACAAACTATACATATTGATTTAAGAACAGATGCATTAGTTTTCTATCATATAATGATATAGAAGGCTAACAATCAGAAACCAGCAGGTCTACTACAACCTCTACCAATACCAACTAGAAGATGGGAGCACGTCAGTATGGACATTCTATGTGAGTTACCAATGACGTCCACGGGTTATGATTCGATAGTCATTTTTGTGGATAAATTGAGCAAGATGATCCATGTTAGGCCCACAACAAAGACAGTTACTGCACCTAAACTTGCTCGAATTTATATGGATGTAGTTTTTGCTCAACATGGTTTAGCTATAGTTCTCATTACCGATAGGGGCACGGGGCACTCAATTTACTAGCATGTTTTGGAAAACCCTATTTGAGTTATTCCAAACAAAACTAGCCATGTCCACAATATCATCCTCAAATAGATGGGCAAACTGAAAGAGCAAATAGAACTATTGAAGACATGCTTAGAGCTTTCACTTTGGAGGAGCAAGAAGGTTGGGATGCGTTTTTACCCCTGATTGAGTTTGCTTATAATAACTCAATCAATGCATCCACAAAAGTCAGCCCTTTCTTCCTAATGTATGGAGAACACCCCATCACTCCATCTAGCTTGGTGAATGTAGGTCACATGCAAGAACCATCAACCCAAGTTGAAGCGGTGAACGAGTTTGTGGCACGAGTCCAACGAGGAGTGCATCAAGCAAAGCAAAAATTAATCATTGCCCAAAATCGGCAAAAACAGTATGTCGATACTCATCGACAACATGTGGAGTTTCAAAAAGGAGATTATGTGTGGTTGTCTACTATCAATTTGTCATTAATAGGGGTTTGAAAGTTAAGTCCACGGTTTATTGGACCTTTCTTGATTGTCCAACCGATTGGAGAAGTTGCATACAAGTTAGAGTTGCCAACCCACATGAAAATACATCCCATTTTTCATGTGTCTCTCTTGAGGAAGTATACTCCACGATCTCATTCCTTTGGCAACCCACATCAACCTCCTCCTTTACTAGCCATGATTGATGGTGTAGAGGAATATGAGGTTGAGAGAATTCTCAAGAAATGGGTAAGAGGTTAGCGGAACCCAAAAGTGGAATATCTAATCCAATGGAAAGTTTATCCACTTTATGAAGCTACTTGGGAATCATTGGCAAATCTTACAAATGCCAAGATACTTGTAGAGACTTTTGAGTCTTCTTGCAATGAGGATGTTGCGTCTTAAATGGGGGGAGGTTTGTAAGCAATCTTGGTTAGCTATAGTTAGTTTAGCCAAAGCGTAGGTTGGTCACTAAATCACAAAAAGACAAGATAGTGATATGCACTATCCAAAAAATAAAAGGTAAATGACGAGGTGGCTACTATGCATTGGTGGATCGGATTGTGTGTTAGACGTCTTTTAGAAATTGGTTATGATAAGATAGCGAAACATGCAATCTACGCATGTTAGCCATGTTGCATAGTTTGGATTTTGGACTTTTCTAGTCCTACAGTATATAAAGCAAGGAGAGGTCTTGAGAAGACATCTCATCTTGGAAGTCATTCCGGAGTCATTGACTTCAATGTTACATCTCGCAACTGATGCAGCCATTTGGAACAACTCTATGATCATCCGCATGAAAGCAATCTCGAAGATGCTCATATACCATCCGTAACAAGCCCGCGGAGAATAAACGTTGGGCATAATGATCTATCAAGACATAATGGCTCTTTTGGATGATACTCCAAGACCTCTAATGTTATCTCCTCGCCCATAGGAGGATGTAGAAAGCGTAAAGAGGGAATCGTCTCCTCAGTAGAACTAGCCATAGACAAAGGATGAAGGACGGCCATGCTATACTCCCCGTCCTGTCCCAAGATCCTACAGCGTCACAATCGCGTCTAATCAGAAATATCCTATGACTGAACCCGACTCCTTACATGTGTGGCCCGAACATACTCCTCCTGCAATGTGGTCCCATCCCTTGCTCGGAATCTGCGAAATCTAGCTGACACCTTCCTATGTCCAACACGCCCCCCTCTAGGATAACGTAGACATCATCGTGGAAGTAATAGAAGCAAAAATCACGCTAACTCGTCCATGGGATCACGTGCCAACCGATCAAACGGTAAGCAAAAAGTACATCTAGCCTCGTCATGGGGTACACGAGGGAGCTTATGGAATGAACTGAGACATGGAAACCTAGTCTCAAAAAAACCTAGAATCGAACTTGCATGGGAAGCTAACCACTCTCACGACCCTATCAGTATACATGGAATGATCAACAAAGGAATCGATGTAGTTTGCATGTTCCCCAAAGTGACAAATGCTAATGTGATCGTCCTCCTCACTTGCGCATCTCAAGTGGTCTAATCATAATCTTTGTGCATCTTTCCCACATTGATCTTTACCCTTTGCGAGGTAAAGAGACGATGACACTCCACACATGATGTATCACACATCGCTTTTGATGGCCTTATGACAGAAAGTAAAGCTATAGCTAGCACAAAGAGAACGATAAAGACAGCAAGCACCCCATCATGTATCTCCTCCCACTTGCAGAACCACAACCCCATAACATCCACCACACATGGGAAAATGTTAACTATGAAAACACTAAAATCTAAAAACACTTATAACTTTTTATTCTCATCTCCAAAATTTTCCAACTAAGTTCCTATAGAAACAATGCAAGAAAAGTAAGAGATTGGAAAAAAAAACCAGACCTCTATATATAATTTGAGAAAAATAATTCAAATTCACTCCAATCCCTAAAAAACAAAAATATTCATATCTCATTATATCATTCTCTATAGTCTTCAATTTATGTACCAATGGAATCCAAATTGAAAGATGAATAGAAAATACTACTACCTCTCCATGTTTGGCAAAGTGTAACCATGGAATATACAAAAAGTATACTACCCTATTCTACTCTCTTTCTCCATAGCCTAAACCGCGTGTGCAATGTCTTACATAGCTTATGAAGAACTAGATGGTTCTCTTGTATCTTGCAGGATGGTCCGATCATTCTGCAAACAAACTCTAATTCTCCCAAATACATAATACCTTCGAGCGGAATGACGATTAAGACTTGGGAGCCCTTGTAAACTTGTTCGCCCCACTTTCACACGAGCAGTGCCTGTAATGGAAGAATTCACGCCGTGGCGTACAAGTACAACATTCTGAGCGAGAGAAAGAATCCCGAAGAACGACTTTTACCCTGCAAAACAAGTACATCAAGAAAGGGGTCTACGCATGGGATGGAAAAATTCACAAAGAAAACAAAGCCGAGGCAAAATGGCCTTTGGAGGCCCAGGGAAAGAAAAATTTCTAATCATGATTAAATCTGTATGTAGCCGACCCCTTCTCTAATATATACTGCATAGCCATACCTTGGGATCCTCAACAAGCATCAACCCTCGTAGAAATGTTCCTAGCTATAGGTGCGGCTACTGAAGTACAACATGACCAGAGATCGTCTCTGGTTCTTCGGGCTCCCGGGCATTGTTTCTTTTCTTGGGCGTTAGGTCGACGTGAATGGACGAAGGACTGCAAGTCTGAAACAACGTAGCAGTTAGCTTGGCTGTGCGATAAACTCCTGACAAGAAAGGTACGGTACCCGGTGCAGACAATGCGCTTCGTCTGCGCAGGATCGAGAAATATAAAGGCCAAGTACTCTGCCCTTCACAAATGTGACACGTGTCGCATGTGGACGGCGGCCAATGCGAGCGAGAGAACGCGAACTCTGTACTGTAGGCCAGAATACAATGAACGAACCAGGCTTCGACCGATCGATTAGCGAACCCGAGCAAAAGTGGATCCCGTGGTCCTCCTCCTCCTGCTGCTCATTATTGGACTCTTCTGTCGGCCAAGAAAGGTGACGACGACGAACGAAGAATCGACGACGGCCGACGACGGTGCACTTGCTCTCCCTCTCTCGCGTTTGGCATTCGGGAATCGGGAGGTCCTCTAGATGACTTGGCGAGGGTTTGACTTTTATCACCAGTCCGCAGAGGGTTCGTACAAGGTCAACGATAGATCGATGCGCCATCCGACGGACGACAGGCGATACATTTGGCCGAGGAGCCTGGCACCGGGAGGAAAGAAGCAACTTAGCGGCGAAGGGAAGGAAGAAAGGACGCGGGCTGGTCAGGACGAGGACGCGGGCGCGGGCGAGGGCGAGCGGGGCGGGACCCGCAACGTGGAGCAAGAGGACAGGACTCGGGAGCAAGGAAAGGAGGCGAGAGAATTGCAGCAATTCAAGCGCATAAGATCTTCGTACTAAGAAGCGGATCCATCTGCGGCAGGGAGGGGTTGGATCCGGAGCATCCCAAGACCAATGTTGTCGAATTCCGGTCATCTATTGCCCAGTGAGCGCACGAAGTATGCATGAGTCGAATGTGGTCGCGAGCTCGAGCACGGGACGCCAGAACTGATTGACAATCCTCCGATCGGATGTCCACGGCCGAAAACAGAGAGATAAATTCCGGTCGTGGGGTGTATCATCCAGTAGGAATAGCGAGAGTTGTCGAGAGGGTGAGACTGCACTGAAAGCAGGGGGTAATTGTGTCATGGCCGAGTGTTGGCCAGTCCATGATGCGCAATTTGATCGCCATGACTATGGTGGTTCGATTTGAACTCTGGTGATTCAATTTGGGGCGGCCTGAGAAGGATACGGAGGAATGTCTTGGACCTTGGGAAGTTGGAAGCGGCAGGCTGACATATTTCATCTGATTCTTGGATACGGAGATCAGGAGAGTGGTGGTGTGGATGATCTGCCTCTCCGTCTGAGAAATGGGGTGCAACCTCTGGATCTCAAATTTCCCCTCGGAGGCCCTGCAGATCTTATTTCTGCCTGTAAATACAAAATTCAGCTTGACTGGGCAGCAGGGGACGATGAAGATCAAGTCGCACTTAAGCTCCAGTCGCAACTCATGGTTACATTACCTTCTCCCCATGATGAAGTTGCTGTGCGTATCGGGCAATTCGTAGATACTAAGAATACCGAAGA
This sequence comes from Marchantia paleacea, assembly GCA_014180765.2. NCBI lineage: Eukaryota > Viridiplantae > Streptophyta > Marchantiopsida > Marchantiales > Marchantiaceae > Marchantia > Marchantia paleacea. The sequence continues at coordinate 640,298 of MUAA02000016.1, forward strand.
AACGGATTTGCCTGAGTCCGATGCAGATCCACAGGCAGTGCCTGAAGATGAGGTTGAGGTGGAGTCTGATGTGCGCGTGATTTTTAATGTTTATAAGACTAGAGAGCATCTTAAATTGGTGTCCTTATCGCGAACGGTAGGTTCTGGGCCTTCTGTGGATGGCTTGGGAGTGCTCAACAGAATTCTGGACAAATTTGCCAACTCAAGCGCACCAGAGGAGGTGTCAGGATTTACAGAACATTGGCGTGTCCTCTCCGTGCTCAACCTCTCCAACTGCTCTTTAACCGTGCGTATGACAAACCCTTCCTTGTCTATGTTACGGGATTCAAGGAGGCTTTGAGAACCTTTTATGAATCTTGATAGGTTAGGAAGTTTTATGAGAACATATCAGCTAGGTGGAGGTCTAGTTCTAATTGAAGGTTAAAAGTTCAACCTCTTGTTGATCATAGTCACTAACAAAACTGAACTATCAATCTTTGCTCCTTACAATGCAATGCAAGTGCTGAATTGTCAAAAGTTAGTGCACTAAAATTCATTTCTAGTTGCTTTTGTAAGACATATCAGAGTGAGTGATATTTGGATTTCTATTCTGCCATTTGTAGGGTCTTCCGATCGAATTAGCTCGTTTGCCCATGCTTCAAAGACTCTACCTTGACAACAATAAGATTACAGTTCTGCCTCCAGAATTGGGCCAACTTAAACAACTCAAAGTGCTCCGAGCTGACCACAATCTGCTCACATCTGTGCCAGGTTTTCTACTATCCATGGCAAAAGCTTCAAGAATATATTCTCAAAACTCTAATCCAGGAATATTCTTTTCACTGCTTTAAAACATTATTTGCAACATTCAATGTATGGAAGCATATCACAGGTAGTTGTAATTAAGCAGTATTTTTAATAACGCTCGAGTCAATACCATGATTTGCTGATATTTTTTCTTTTTTTTAAGCAGGACCTATCATGATTCAGGTCTAGAAGTTTGACAATAAAGTTTTTCAATTGAGTTGCTTTACTGTTGAATGTATCAGATGAAGTAGAAGTCAATCAGGAAAAGATCTTATATCCTGGAAATAATTGCAAGAGCGTTAATATGACATCTTCGTACATCTTGCAGTTGAGCTACGTCAGTGTCTTGGCTTAGTTGAGCTATCTCTTGAACACAATAAGCTTGTTCGGCCTTTGCTGGATTTCAGGTGAGTGAATTAGTTTTCCAGACATCAATGTAGTTTTTCAGGGATCATTATTTGTGTACTTTTTGTGATTCTGGTTGTAGATGATTCTGAATTTTTTTAAGATCAAATGCAACCTCACGAACCTAGCATTACGATAGCAAAATGGCATCGTGAATTGAAGATCTTCGAGTTTATTTTTCAGGTCTCCTTGAGCTCTGAGTGAATATATTCAAACATGGTCTGAATATGCAGTTCCCCTGGGTTTTAAACAGGGCCATGTCAGAACTGCAGGTATTGAGGCTTTTTGGCAACCCATTGGAGTTTCTTCCTGAAATACTTCCCTGTACAAAGTTAAGGCACCTGTCACTAGCCAATGTACGCATCGAAGCTGATGAGAGCCTTATGGACATCAATGTGGAAGTTGAGGTGAGCAATTACTGCAATAATTACATTCTCAGGCACTTTAGTATCAAAATTTTCTCACTAGTACTGTTCTTCAGATAGTTTAACATTCCCGTCAAGGTAAAGTCCCAAGCAGTCAAGATATTTCATTTTGTTATTCCTTACCTTCCAGACGTATGATGTTCGAATGATACTTCAGCTTCAGTAGATGTTGCAGAATTTTTTTGACAGTATTCGACAATGGATGTTGTGATGCAGGGAGTTGAGAGTACATCTTATTTTGCTGCCTCCAAGCATAAGCTCAGTGCCTTTTTCTCTCTTATATTCCGATTTTCTTCCTGTCAACATCCATTACTGGCATCTGCACTGGCTAAAATCACTCAAGATAATAGCAATCGAGCAGCAATCGGCAAAGATGAGAGTGCTGTACGCCAACTATTGAGCATGATTCTTAGTGATAATCGTCATGTGGTACGCAAATATTTCTTTTTACTAAGCTTCTTGAAAACCAAAACTCGTAATTGCGAAATAGTAATCTGGCGCATTCTAAATTCAATATTCATAAGACGTAAATTACAACCACGCTCTTGCACATGATATCTCCACAATAGCAAAATAAATTCAAAGGTAACGTATATTAAAAAAAAGGGACGTCGTTTATCTGCACTCTTTATAATGTTTCTTTTGTTAGATTGTCCTGTTGGCGTCTCATTGGTCTGAACTATTTTTCATTTCCTTATGGCTCTGTTTTTTAATTTCACCGTCAGCCATAGCTTGTCATTTTCTTCTTCATTGCATATGCTATGATGAATTATTCCTGTATTTTCAGAACTTTTTCATCTGTATTTTCCATTTGGAAATTTAAACGGTAACTGTTGTGTTGCCTTTGCAATTAATGAAACATTGCTGTTAATTGCTTTTTTCAGTTTTTGTGTTTCTATTTTCGTCTGGGTTAGGGTGTAGGTCGTTGACAAGTCCCTAAACTTGTTACTCGCAGGTTGAGCAGGCATGTATTGCACTCTCTGCATTGGCAGTAGATACAACTCTTGTGCTGCGATTGATGAGGGCTGATGTTGTACAAGCAATTGAATTTGTTTTGAGATCAACATCTACGGAACTTCTTATTTCGGTTCTCAAAGTAGTAGTTAATATCGCATTCACCTCCGATGCTGTGGCTGCCAAAGTGCTCACGAAAGACATCTTTAAACGACTCAAGGCCCTTTGTTCTCACACCAACTCTGAGGTTTGTTCTACTCACATCTCTTTATATCAGTCAAGCATAAATACTCTTGTTCCCAAGATGCTTGTTGGCAAAATAATTGACAGTCGCTCTGAGACTCGTCGGTTCATTATTTGATGAAAATTCCTTCTTTCGGGTCCTCATTTCCTTCCCTAAAATATATCTATTGTCAGTTTGCTGTTTAGAATGCTGGAAAACACAAACCCGTTCTTGGTGCTATTGTTAAGTAAGGTTTATGTGCTATTGTTCTTGTCTGTGAGCAGGTACAGCGACAGGCCCTTATGGCTATTGGGAATCTGGCATTCAGCTGGGAAAACAGACGCACATTAGTAGCGTCTGAAACTCTTCGAGAAATGCTCCTTCGTTTATCTAGTGGACAAGAAACGCGTGTCTGCAAAGCCGCCGCAAGGGCTCTAGCTATTCTTGGTATGAATGTTTGTCCTGTTTTGTTGATCATGTTTGTTTCTATGTTTTCGTTTAGTAAACTTCTGTAATGTCATATATTAACAGATTGCTGTTAGTTTGCAGGCGAAAATGAGTATTTGCGACGGGCTATTAAAGGAAAACCAGTGGCGAAGCGAGGATTGCGAATATTATCAATGGATGGCGGTGGGATGAGAGGTTTGGCGACCGTAGAAATTCTGAGGAAATTCGAAAAATACTCAGGAAAACATATTCATGAAATGTTTGACCTTATATGCGGCACTTCCACCGGCGGTATGCTTGCTGTGGCTTTGGGGATCAAGCAGCTATCTCTTGATCAATGTGAAGAGATATATAAGACATTAGGTATAAGAAACTGCCACATTAACAGTTTGTTTTTCATATTTTAATTCAGCATATTTCTAGGTCGTCAAGTAGATAACACAGCTTTCAGCTTCTATTTAACAAGGAGCAGCCTAAATTAGTGCGGTATGTGCAGGGAAGGTTGTTTTTGCTGAGCCTCCTCCCAAAGAGAATGAAGCAGCTACTTGGAGAGAGAAAATAGATTCACTGTATAAAAGTTCTTCGCAAAGTTTTCGGGTTGTCGTGCACGGATCTAAGGTGGGAAGACCTCAGAATCGGCCATTTTGAAATAACCTACATAATAATTTTCAGATGTGAAGCTTTGTTTCTTCTCAAATAGAGTTTGTTCCTTCCACCTTCATACTTTTATTTCTTTAGGATGTAGTACATGCGGGCTTCTATTTTTGTTCTTGTCCTGATTAAAGTTGTGAAAATGATTAATCATGTAGCACAATGCGGACGAATTTGAACGATTGTTGAAGGAGATGTGCGCGGATGAGGATGGGGACTTGCTTATAGAGTCAGCAGTGCGGAAAGAAGTTCCCAAAGTTTTTGCCGTTTCTACATTAGTTAGTGTTGTGCCAGCCCAACCATTCGTGTTCCGTAACTACCAGGTATCAAACCTTTTCCAACAGGTTATTGTTAAACCTTTTCCAACGAATTTGATCTCCTCTTTTATGATATGTATACTGACGTTCACTTCTAAAGACGGTTCTAAGCTCTTCAAATGGTCTTATGTATATGTGTGATCCTTAGATGAATAGATGGAACATACTTTAAAACTTTACAAATACAAACAGCGCAATGGGACACAAAATTTTGAGCTATACAGTATCAGAAATATATGTTAAGTGAAGCATCCTAATGATTCAAGGAAGTCATCGTGGAGAAGGGTAATCTGCTTTATTGGTTATGTTTTCTCAGAAAATTTTGCAATCAGTTTAATAGTACTCATTAATTTTTCCTGTTATAGCCTGAAGTACATAGACCATACGTTTCTCGACCTTTTGGCTAAGATTAAGTGTAGGCATTTTAATGTTTGTAAGCTTTTCTTATTTACATATGCGTTTGCAGTTCTGGTATGAACATCCTTGCAGCCATCAAGTTATTATTCATGAAACTATGTGCGCTATGCTCATGACTACATGCATGTAACATAAAATCCTTCTGCTGCATGTCGATATATGCTCTTGAACAGTATCCTCCCGGAACACCAGAAACAGCTCCTTGGACAACGGATGGACCGGCTGCTTCTGTATCTGGCAGCGCTGCAACAGCAGCTCCTTTAAGTACTCCCATAGGGCCCAAGAGAAGTGCTTTCATAGGCAGTTGCAAGCATTATGTATGGGAGGCTATCAGAGCTTCTTCAGCTGCTCCCTATTATCTTGACGATTACTCAAGTGGTGGGTAGAGAGAAGAATAACTTTGAAATTCTGCTTTGTGATTTGGGAGCTCTAAAGTAAAATAAGATGTTTAAGGATGATTGTTTCTGAACAGTGAACTGAAGGAAAGCGAGCAATGACTTTCAGGATTCAACAGTTCCTGTCATAATCGACGTTCATCTAGTTTATGTGCGTTCAAATAGATAGAGGTCTTTTCCTGTGCTTGCATCTTTTGACGTAAAATTTCTTTCTGCAGAGTCAAATCGCTGGCAAGATGGGGCGATCGTTGCAAATAATCCCACTATCATTGCTCTGCGTGAGGCCCAGCTTTTGTGGCCAGATGTTCCAATCGGTTGCCTTGTTTCGTTGGGCTGTGGAAATGTGCCTAACAAGGTCTGTTGCCAAAAAAAATATCCCATATAAATCCACTTATCTGAGAATCTAAACACATTCGTCGATTTCTCTTGCAGTGGAGTGCATTCTTGTCAAAAAATATCATTTCTTAGAACCAGTTGTTCCCTCATGGTTTACTTAACCGAGGTGCAGTAGACTTACTGCTTTGGGAACGTCGTGCAATTGGGGTGAAACACATACATTTGAGGTATATCGTTCGGAATTGAGTTTAATGTCTGAACTGTTATCGGGAAATGTTCCAGCCTCGAGGTAAAGGAGGGTGGCGATACTTGGATACTGGCCAAGTTTTGATAGAAAGTGCTTGTTCTGTCGAACGCGCAGAGGAAGCTCTAGACGCTCTTTTGCCTCTAGTGGATGGTATTCGATACTTTCGATTCAACCCAGGTTGGTGAAATTTTAGGTGCTTGTACATTGCAATTAGAATTAAACTTTTAAGTCAATCAATCCATTAGAGAGAAACCCTTTGATAATGATGTCATGCACCCCTTCTTTTGTTGCTTAGTAGTTCTTGGTTATTGTGGCCCTGATACTTTTGCAGCCCTCAGAAGGTACTATTTCATAGAATATGACACTTATGATAGCATATCTAGACATTGTTCAGAGGAGACGAACGATGTCGCAAATTTCTGCTGGTTTCATAGCAGTCATTTTTGGACTATGTTCAGTTGATGACAGGTGTGGCATGGAGCTTGATGAGACAGATCCAGTAGTTTGGGGTAGACTTGAGGCTGCTACTCGTGAGTATCTTGAAGCTCATGATTCATACATCAAAGAGGCATGTGACACTCTTGAACCCCCTTCTCAGAGCGAGGATGCGTGGTATGAAAGACATAAAAATGGACGATTCTCTACTCCAGGCAAGCAAGTTAATAAAGGTAATAGTCCGCTGCTCAGTTGAAACCGTGTACTATCTCCCTGAGGTATTAGTGCATATACAGAGTCCAACGTTTGCTTACACGTTTTGAAAAAAGTTCAGAGTTCTACAGGACTCAAAACCTTTCTGTCTTTCTCGCAGGATCGGGCGACGCTACAGGTCTTGGCTGGAGACGTAGAGTTCTTTTAGCTGAAGTTCGTCGTAGCCCTGACTTGCTAAAGCCCTTTAGGCATACTCGCGCTTTGGAAGCGTACTGTGATCGCTACAACATCAAGCTGGACCATTTGATCACTGTCCCTACTTCAACCATTGCTTCGACCACTACTGGCCCCACCCCACCATATGCCTCTCCTTCCTTCACGGGAAGTTTTCCAACGAGTCCTCTATTGTTCAGCCCGGACCCAGCTCTTCTTCTCCAAGCGAAACTTGAGAACCTCCCACCTCTGAATCTTGACGGTGGTCACGGTCCGAGTTCTCATAAAATACCACACTCACCACCCTTATCGCCTCCAAGAGGTCCTCGCGAACTCACGGGACCTGTCCTGGCTCTTCATGAGAAGCTTCGTAGTTCACCTCAGCTTGGTATTGTACATTTAGCACTTCACAGCGATCTATCTGGTCTCATCATGAGGTAATGATTCTTTTATATTTTTATGGGCAATCCGGGTTAATCCTTTTAGAGTTTTCTATCTTGTTGTAGATGTAGCTGGGCTTATATATAGCTTTCAAATATAGCATTACGTGCAGTGTCTTTCACTCACATGTTATTCACTATCGCCTCTCATGGTTGTGACCTTTCTAAGTCAATTTTCTCCATTTTACTTACACCAAAGTCGACAGTTACGTTTAGCGGCGATTGCAGGCTACTGTATTTTCCTAGCTGATTCCAGTGTTTACATGCCAGCTGGAAAAGCGACATTGTTTCTGTAGCGGAGCCTGGGGAGATGGCAGAAGGATTTTTGCAAACTGTAGTAGCAAACATGCGAATTGGTGTCACCAGTAAAGCAAGGAAGAAAAGGAGTTCTCATCTTCCAAAATTTTCTTCGCTAAGTAGCTTGGTCGCAGCATGTCCCCGGTTCATGATTGGAGGAGCTCTGCACCGATTTATGGGCCGTCATACGCAGGTCTACTTATTTCCTCGGGCATGTATTTGAGAAAGTCTTTATGTAGGCAAGTCGCTTATACCTGGTTTATGACTTGTATCCTGTTACCTTTTGTTTGTATTTGTTTGAAGTTCTGAATTTTGAGGGCGGAAACTGTTATGGTTTTGTTTTCACAGGTACTGCCTGACGGACAGGAGGTTGGATCTTACCTGTTTCGGAGAACTCTACCCGCATCACACCTTGTACCGGATGATGTGCGCTGGATGGTATAACTTCAATCGTATGTAGTAATCATTAGTTGTCAAACATGCTGCGCCTCTGTTGGCACGAATAGTATGTTCGTTGTGACTGGATCTACCTGCACTGATTCAGTTTACTCGGTCTGCTGTTGAGTATTTGAGGACCGGTATTTAGACGGTACAATCGTCGTAGCCTGTACTTATATTTGAAGAAGGATCATTCAATTGTTTCGTTTCCTAAGGTTTTGCGTTATATGCTAATTATTTGCAGCATCTTACTTGAGAAATCTCTGTAGGTTTTCTCTTATGATGTGCTGAGATCAAAGCACGTAGTTTCGATTACCGCATGATAGAAAGCAAGAAAACATCATTTAGACTCGAAAATTTTGACACCAGGTGACACTCGATCAGCATTTCACCCTCTGTTTGTTGACGCATTTGTAGGTTGGAGGATGGCGGGACAGGATAGTTATCTGTACTGGGAGATACGGTCCACCTGCAGCTCTTGTGAAAGCGTTTTTGGACTCCGGAGCCAAAGCAGTAATAGTACCAGCCGTTGATCCACTGGAGATGCATCGTAATTTTTGTGATGGAAAGGTCGGTGATAATGAAGGTGTTGACAATGATGATGGGCGATTCGTTATCGAAGATGAAGATGACGAAGAGGAGGCAGAGCCTTCCAGCCCTGGTAGTGATTGGGAGGACAGTGACTTTGACAAAATGGACAGTAATTTCGAAAGCCAGGAGCGAGAAGAGAAGGACTTGGCATCATTCGTAGGTACATTGTACGATGCTCTTTTTAGAGACGGTTTGGGAGCTGAAGCTGCTCTTCAACATGCTCTAGAAGCTCATGTGAAGCAGCAGTATCGATGTCATCTACCGCATGTGTACTAATTTATCCCCAGGTTAGTAGTAGTGTTCTGTCTAAAGCTTAAGCACCACAGTCCTGGGTAATTATGAATAAATTCTCCAGTGAATCAAAGTTGCCACTGCCCTATTTTTGGTTGAAACATAAAGTCCACCTCCATACAAAGCCTCACCTCTTGAACTTCACATGAAATCAGTTCGACCGTAGTGTCTCCAAGCACACTCGGACGCGAACAAATAATTGCCCACTATGTTAAAGAAAAACTGTGGAGAGCTTACCGAGATGTCAAATATCCCTACCTTGGTGCAAAGTGAGTGCATATCTTGTTTCAAATGGCACAAAGCTTCTTTGCTCATGACGAATGCCATGTCGTCTGCCGTGTGGATGACGGGCGCCACAGGCAATCGCATTCATGGACCTAGGCAGATATAGAATACTTGAAGTAATGGTCGAGGGATTCTTATATCAGCAAGGAGAATCTCATATTTGCGCTCCGCATTATTTCTTACCTAGTCTTTACGGCGTCCAGCTTCGTCACTATATTGGAGATGAATCACACCTTTCGAGTATTTGTAAAACTGCCGTAAGAGAATTGAGGAATGTTGAAGTCACCGGAAGTGCATAGACATACAATCCCAATAAAAAGGAAGGGAGCAAGAGAGAGGAAATATGAATTTCGTCCGGATTGTTTCAAGCCATCAACGGTCTTAATCATCAAGTTTTCTTACTGACAGTTTGGACCAGACCATCCACCGGGATGTAGTCAGGTCCAAGCCAATGAGCAGAACTCCAGTTACTCCACATTACCATCTTTCAACCCTAAACGACCCTAACAGATGCAACAAGTAAAGACACGCTACTCTTTTCTATAAGTAGAATGAATGTGTTCATAGCAATTGCTTCGCAAGATCAGAACGATATCTCTCGCCTTGAACTTTTACTCGTCTTTTTACAGTGTTTCTAAACTGGTTCATTCTAGTCTCAGGAAGGGATGTGGCATAAATGGAAACTACAAATTTATAAACTCTGCTACCCTTAGAATACTAACTAAGGTTTGCAATGCACAGCTTTGGAGCTTTAGAATTCTCTGCACGAGTGCTGGGAATTTACGGGTTTTTAACTAGGGAAATGATCTTACCCATGGAGACAAAGAATGTTATGGTCGTTATGGCGAGAGGCAAGTCACAACAACCCCCCGTGAAAACCCCAGGATAAATCAGCTCAGTTACCGAACACAAAGACCTAGTTTTAACCATACTAGTTCAGTTCTATTTTTTCCTTCGTTGACAGAGATTGACATTGTATTAGGGAACAGCAAGGAAAGTCATTACTCTCTTCACAACCTCGATCAGAGAAATAACTTGGCGACCATACCAAATTTCTGTCTAGTTGGCGAGAATAGAGATGGCACCGCATGCCACTCCACACCCAGTTACCAACACAAGCTGCCTCTGGTCCGCAGAGTTGGAGAGGACCATCTTTTCCAGCAGTTGTGAGTCATCCTCCCAGTCTCGGTGAACTACGCCTGGCATCTGAAGCTTGAGCAACTGCCGTAAGGATCTGTGTCCAGAATGGAAGCCACCAAAGTCGGTCGACAACTGAATGCAATGAGTGAGGATAACGACAGCAGAGGTTTCAGAACAATGAGAAAGTTGGAGAATCATGACTGCTAACTCTTGACAGAATTACATGAAATTATTGAGTTCATGTAGATGGTGCTGGCGCATGATAAAGACAAGTCCCATAAATGCACCTAGAGAGCGTGATGTGAGCAAGGAGTACACTATAGACATCTTCGTTTGTCCGGCCTGTCACGATACGAAAAGAAGATTCTTTGCTTGACCGGACCTGGAAATGGTGGAATATAGCACCTGAAGCACACCATCAGTCCAGCTATCTGTGTCTCTGCATTGCGACTCTTGCTCATTGTGGTCCTCGGCGCTGGTAGGACATTGCCTATAAATAAGCTACGCAGTCAATCTGCTCCTAATAAAGTCTCATGACACAACTCCCCACTCCTCTAATCTCCTCGAAGATCGATCTCGTCTCATTTTTCCGCTGGGCTCCACCAGTCCATGTACTCATCCCATCCCCGCCCGGCCCCAGACATTTGAAGTAAACTTCTCCATCTCTCTCTCTCTGTTGAACTTGTACCTGATGGGCTAATGTCATGTTTCAAGTTATTCACTTTTGGATACGCATCTTCTGCTGCCCTCCTTCACCTTCCTTTGAGAAATCCTGCAACCTTCATAACCACCGTTCCAGTTCCAATCCGTCGGCACGTAGCCGCAAGTATCGTAGAGGTGCATTCATCTCAAGTTTTAAGAACCTCTATTTTCTTGAAATGACGCGTATTAACTCGTCCTTCCTCTCACTTCATCTGTGTACTAGGTTAGCATGTGTGTTTCCATAAGAAAGAAAAGGAGAGAAATATATTTTGTGATTAGATATCTTGTTATTCAGCATGTGTCTAATAATTTATCAACCAAGAGTTTCGCTTTACTATTCAGCGATGCTCGAATTGTTTGATTTTACGCTAAGTTTTTGTCCCTGAAACTCCGCTGAGTCAGTAATGTCGACTTTGATAATTTGGGAGTCCCAAAGTCTCAAAAATATTCAGTGATGTGAATGCACCTTCAAGTTCGGTCTGCCAAAGTTCGCGCCTGTGTGCAAGTAATATCAGCGGGATGTGAGAACCAGAAGGGCAAGGATTCCTCCAGCAGATCTGTTATCATCGGAACTGTGGATGTGCCAAAAAATCTCAATTGCGGCGACGCATGATATAAAAGAGGATGGCAAGAGAGACGAGGCCATAACAATCCAATTCGGGGCAAAAAGAAAAGGAGAGTGTTGTTAGTCTTATATATTCGGTATGCAAATCTTGAGATCTAAGAACGCAACGGTCTTGAATCCCCAACCATTGTTATTTTGTACAATGTGACGTAACAATGGTTGGGGATGCTTATTCAATCACTCTGCATTTATCACATCGTGGTGTTTTCGACTCACATGATTTAACCTTCTGCCTCTAGCATGCATCCTCAGAGTACAAGATAGCTATACATGCTGCAATTCGATATGTTATTTACGCCATTGCCCATTTCGGAGCATTTCGGAGGGGGTGATCATCCATCTTCCAAGATGGGCGGCGAGTGGAGCGGCAACAGCCAAGGTCTCCAAGTATAGAGGTATGCAGAGAGGTCACATCTTTGTTCTTCTAGCTCTAGAGTTATATGGAGCTATGGACACCGACTTCGACATGTTCGTGAGGGAGTGCGCGAGAGCCTACCATACTAGCGACATGGGATATCACTTTCTTTAGCTTACTATATAGCATATTTTAGGCAATGTGTTTCCATTGCTCTACAGAGAGCACTATTTCGTGCAATCCATAGGAGAGCAATCACGTTAGGTGATGCTTCTTCACATGCTACTGTTGTTTGTAGACCTTTTGACCTAGATAGTTCATATATCTTAGGTGTTGTAGGACATATTTCCTAGTGTGATACTATTGGGGCCTAGCCCCATGTTACCGGTTTGATTCCATCCTTGTACACTTTGATGGGGTCTTCCCATCCCTTTTGTTATTATACTTGGTACTCTTTTACATTGCCCGGGGGAGTGTGGACATGCGATATTGAGAGAATGATTCTACACCCTTACATCTTGTAGCACAATCCAAATGGATACCTTTTTAATTGTTACTTTATTATCTTGCTCGTAGCAAACTCCCCAACCTCTTTGTATATAGGATATTTTGGGGCTATGTTGTGATAAAATGTGTCATAATATGAATGAAAATTGTTTGATTTTTTATATGATCATCTCTGATGTGTTTTGATATCATAACTATGTTAGTGAGATTTGATTTATAGATGAAGTGATTTTGCCCAAAATAAAGATTGTATGATGGAAAAATCTTTTGATAGGGAGTAGTTCATCCACATATGGTCCATTTTGTACTAAAAAATAATTTTTGCATCAAAAATGAGATTTTGTTTGTGTGAAGTTTGATACAGTGTTGTGGATCATGTTAACATTCAAATTAAAGTAGTTGTTTGTGATATGTAAAATTTTGATAAAATTTTGTACATTTTAATTTTAAGATTGAATGATATAGATGTTAGATGTAAATTTTGATGAGGTTGAACAATAGAGTCTTCTCTATGGAGTGTTTGTATCATCATGTGAGCCACAAAAATATATTCACAAGGTATTTTGTATCAAGAACTATACTTTGTCATCATTCAAGATTTTGTCTCGGCTTGGTCCATCGGTCTACATTTTCATTACTCACATGTGAATGTGGTATCATTTTAGATGCAGCATGTGTTCGTATGACTCGTTGCACATTCGGAGGGAAGAGGATAGCTACCCATGATGCCATTAGGGATGTGATGTTTGCTATGGCACAAGAGGATGGATAACTCACATGGACTAGGGGTAGGGTAGACTTATACTTGGTTCGGGAGGACCATATTACTGTGGTGGTGTCGCATAGACATTTCTTCGCTCTGAGAATGTCTGAGCGCCTTGCTGTAGAAAACCCCTCCTGAACCTCGTGTGAGTTGACAATCTATTCTTCTTCTCCTTAACACTCCACATTCGAGTTCATTACAACGGTAAAATTTCAACAGAAAAAGATTATGATATCCAATGATTGGACCAATAACTCTCACCTAAACTTCATAGAAAATTGCTCTACAACCTTTTTGTTTTTTCGGAAAAGTTTCATATGTTTCTCTCCTCTAGATCTCTCAGAACAATTGTCGAGTTACACACTATATCACAAGGCGATATGCAGATCCCTGTGTATGAAAACCATCACACATCCCAATCCTTGATTCCAATTGCTCTCAAATTTCATGAGAAGGTCACCTATTATCCAAACTTCAACTGTGGAAAGTTTATTGATGAAACATTCTGATCTCAAAAGATATGATTGTTGTACTAACTTCGTGACAGTTAGTGCAATCCTGCAACTCTAACTGTATACATAAACTTCAAGCTATCATTCCGTACTCAAAACTCATCCAATTGAGTCAAAATTTCAATCCAAGCACAAACTTGAGTCGTAAACTATATTTCACTTGAATCAGATCTCTCAAAAGCCTTGTAGGATTCTCAGAAACACCCCTCAAATGCATCCATTCTTGAGCCCACGTCGTAGCTCTTCCCGTCAGCTCTCCAATCCTGTCCCCCAGGTCTGCGAATGTCCTTTTAGAAGGCTTCCAAAACTCTTCAAAATCTAGAAGAAGTTGCCCAAGTGCCCTTATTGGTCCAAACTCCAAGACCAATGAAAATGAAGAGTGTTATTTTGACCTCTAGTGTGACCAAATTATCTCCATATTAACTTAGAACTTTACAACTATCCTAAACACACTACTTAGTCATCATATACATAATATGAGTTGCCACTAATTGTAACCATCTTTAGTTAGTGAGAACTAAAGTAGAGGTTACGCAAGGAGGAGATAGATAGTCTTGAGTTTACTATTAGTGGAGTATCTAAAGATGTCACGTCAGCAATCTGTGTGCTCTTTAGGTTGTGTTTCTTGTGTGTTAGTTAGTGTGTTAGTTGGAGTAGACGTCAGCAATCTGTGTGCTCATAGGAATGACCGCCATGTCATCGATCCACGAGGAATTGAGTGGATGGTGGTTGTGTAACCTTATCTTGTTTGTACCTTTTTGAGGACTATATATAGAAAAAGAGAAACCATTGAGGTATTTCTCAACTTCAGAATTCCTTGAGCTATTCGAGTGGTCTCTCCTCACTTCCCTAGTGTTACAATGGTATCAGAGCGAACTTGTTATTTCCTTGAGTGTGGATTACCCCTCTTGGAATAGCAAGATCATGATGATAACTTTAAGTTCTTGAGAGTTTTATAGAGATTGGCAGAGGTCATTGATCTGCATGTAGGGTAAGGGAAAAAGGGAAAACTGTGGGCTGCAGGTATGGATGTGTCTGAGGGAAATCATGTACCAAACTTTCCATTTCCCAATCTATTCAACATCCATATTCGATTCATGGAGAAAGATATATTCAGAGTGTACCTTGTGGCGAATTGGGGTGCAGATTTTATGGCTCGAGTGATGGCATCACCAATACCAATGATACTTCCGATTGTCAGTTCAGGAGTGGGATTGTACCATTTACATTCTATACTGAATGTTGGATGGATTTGAATCGTGAACCACCCGCACCGGTTTCGTTCAACACGTATGTAGAAATTAGAACAATTTACCGACAGAAGAGAGTATGGAAGGACTACATTGTTAGGAATTATGGTGAAGAGTACTACAGAGCTGTAATAGGATCACCTCGGCCTTTTTTTATCCCTATTTTCAGAGATTGGATTGTTATTATACTTACATTGTATTAGTTTGAGTGGTGGAGAAGCATGGAAGCGTCAGATTCTATGAGTGAAGTTCTGAACTCAATCATGATAGAAATGAAAGAGTTAAGAAAAGCTATTGTAGATAGACATACAAAGCAACAAGCCATGGAGGACAAGATCTCGACATTAGAGAGTGAGAAGGTAGAGAGAGAGAGAGAGTTGGTGAGATGGAAGTGGAAACTCCGATACAAGAGACTCAATCCCAACCGCAAGCAACTGCTATTGCCAACGAAGAGGCAAATAGGAGACGACTTCAAGAGATGGAAGATCAAGCCAATCTCTTACTTCGGATGGGAAAGTCATGTAAGGTGAAAGCCTACAAGGGCAGTAGAGCCATGGGAGTTTTGGAGGGATGGATCATGAGGATGAATAAACATATATCACATTTTCATGTTTCTGATTTTACTGCATGAATGTTCATGCGGTCTTACCTCATGGATAAGGCTCTTACATGGTACACTACATGGGAACGAATGTTTTCAGAACAAGGTGCTTCTATTTCATGGAGTGGGATGCAAGAGGGACTTCTTCAGAACTTTCAAGTGGTGGATTCCCTTCAACCCGCAAGAATGAAGTTGTGGGATTTGAAGCAGAAAGGAGGCATACATGAATACATTGAAGAATTTCGTGATCTTCAAGTATCCATTATGAATATGAGTGGAGCAGAAGCCTTAAATGTCTTCAAACGAGGTCTAAAGGAGAGAGTGCGAAAAAAGGTGATGGTGAGTAATCCATCCACAGTGAATGAAGCAATCGCAATTGCTCAACGGATTTCGGGTGCTTATGGGATCACACACGGTGAACCATCAAGCAATGTTCCGGAACCACTTGGCCCAACACCCATGGAGTTGGGAAACCTTTGACGTAGGGAAGGATATGCACCACCACGAGGACCACCGCATAGGTATGGAGGTGATAATCGTCGACCATTTATTCCAAATTTGCCGGATCTTCCTGCAAATAATGGAACGGTTAATCGAGGAGGAATGGGGGTTCGTGACAATCGTCAATGCTATACATGTGGGAGGATAGGTCACATTGCCAAGTTCTGTAGAACTCGATCATGACCACCCGGAGGAAGACCTATGTTACAAAGGTCTTTCAACAATATGGAAGGAAGGGAGTACGACAATGAAGATGAGATCTTGCAGGGAAACGAAGATCACCAGTAAACTTGCCTCGCGGCCTTTACCGGGTTCCACTAAACGAAGAAAAGGCGGGGTTGGAAGAAGACAACGATTGGAAGCTCATGGAGGGAGCAAGAAACAAGCATGATTGATTGTCACAGATGGGATGATGGAAGGACACAAGGTGAGAGTCCTAATTGATCCTGGAGCAACATAAAATTTTTTATCACGATCTATTGCAATGAAATTAGGATTGAGTTTGATGAAGGATGTGAGTGTGGAAATGGAGTTGCCAAATGGGCAAACTGAACCAATTGAGACATAAGCACGGAGTGTACAACTAGCCATAGGCGTGTATCATGAAGAGATTGAATGGAGAGTAATCTGATTAGCTCGATATGATGTCATCCTAGGAATGCCGTGGATGGAGCAATACAATCTGGAGGTAGATTGGAGAAAGAAAGTAGTAAAAAGTAGTGGATGGAAGATTTACGGAGATAGAAGCATATCTCAGAATAGAAGCTTACCTCTCTTTGTGATTGGTAAGACTGTCATTTCTAGAGATGATGTATGTTTCTTGGGACTTATAAGAGATGTTGCTGGTTCTAAGGACAATCTATACATTCCAGAATCATTGAGCAATATTATTATAGAGTATCAGGATGTCTTCCTAGATGATCTACCTACAGGATTGCCACCTAAGAGTCGTGTAGATCACAAGATTGAAGTGATACCCGAAAGCATTCCAACGTGCAAAGCTCCATACCATTTGGCTCCAAATGAGTTGGAGGAATGTAAAGCTCAAGTGGAGGAGATGTTGAGAAAGGGGTTCATACAACCAAGCATTTCACCTTATGGACCCCCTCTGTTGTTTGTGAAAAAGAAGGATGGGAGTATGAGATTGTGCATTGACTATCGTGGATTGAATCAACAAACGGTGAAAAACAAGTATCCATTACCTCGAATGGATGATTTGTTTGACCAACTTCAAGGAGTGAAGTACTTCATCAAATTGGATTTGAGGAGCGGGTACAACCAGATTCGAATTGCTGATGAAGATGTTCATGAGACAGCTTTTCGTACTAACTATGGTCATTTTGAGTATCTAGTGATGCCTTTTGGTCTCACCAATGCACCTGCCACATTCATGGGATTAATGAATGATATTTTTCGTCCTTATTTAGACAAATTTGTTATTGTCTTTTTGGATGATATTTTGGTATATAGTACAACCTTAGAAGATCATAGGCGACACTTATGAGAGGTACTCTGTGTTTTATGAGAGAATGGTTTATATGCTAAAGCTTCAAAATGTGAATTTGGCAAATCAGAAGTAGATTATTTAGGCCATCAAGTCACAGTGGAGGGAATCCAAGTGATGAGAGAGAAGACAGAAAACATACAAAAATGGAGAGCACCAGAGGATCAAACTCAACTAAAGAGTTTTTTAGGTCTTACAGGATTTTATCGTAGATTTGTTAAAGCTTTTGCACGCCTTGCCCAAGCCTTAACATCTATGCTAGGAAAGGGTCAAAAATGGAAATGGGGATCGGCACAAGAGTTAACCTTTCAAGCATTGAAAGAGATTCATTTGCATGCACCTATTCTCAAGTGGTATGATCATAATCAACCAATCAAGTTGACTACTGATGCATCAGGTACAACAGTGGGTGGAATTTTTCAACAGTAGTGGGAGGATGGTTGGCATATGGGTTGCCTTTTTCTCCCGAAAGTTGGTGGCAGTTGAGCAAAACTATCACACAACTGAACGAGAGGAGTTAGCCATTGTTCTGGCCACGAAACATTGGAAGCATTACTTGGGAGACATGGAGTTTGTGGTAGAAACCGACCACAAACCATTGGTGTATTTGGAAACTCGGAAAGATCTCTCCAAACGACAAATTCGATGGGCAGAATGGCGTCAACAATTCAACATGAAGATAGTGTATGTGGAGGGCAAGAAACAACTTGCATATGCTCTCACGCGGATGTCGTGTCTCAACAATATCACAGAGGTGAAAATCCAAGTTGATTGGTGGTCTCAAATGATGGCTGCAACAAAGGAGGATGAGGAGATCATGAAAGTACTTTCAGCACGCACGGCAAGGAAGGTTCGAGGTCTAGCATTTCAGAGAAGCCAGATATGGATCCCACAAGATCCAAATTTACGCACAATGATATTGTCAGAAGGCCACGATACAACCATTGCTGGGCACGTGGGAGCTGAAAAGACTTTGGAGAGCATACAACGAGTGTACTATTGGTCAAGGATGCGGGAAGATGTGGAGGCATATGTTTGAAGCTGTATCGCATGTCATCAAAATAAGGCGGATAATCAAAAACCAGCAAGTTTATTACAACCTCTTCCCATTCCTGAACAACGACGGGAACATGTTACTATGGATCTAGTATGTGAGTTACCAAAAACCTCTTTATGACATGATTCAGTTGTGGTCTTTGTGGATAAATTGAGTAAGATGATACACATCCGACCTACCACAAAGACAATGACGGCACCACAACTTGTTCATCTGTACCTAGATGCAGTTTTTGTGAATCACGGATTAAGTAAAGTCTTAATCACATACAGAGGAACTCATTTTACTAGTTTGTTTTGGAAAACCTTGTTTGGTTTATTCAAAACAAAGCTAGCAATAATCATGCCTCTATCATCCTCAAACGGATGATCAAACAGAGAGGGCCAATAGAACAATAGAGGATATGCTGCGAGCATTCACTTGGGAGGAACAACAAGAGTGGGATACTCTTCTGCCTCTAGTGGAATTTGCATATAACAATTCTGTTAATGCATCCACAAAAGTGTCTACATTTTATCTGATGTATGGTGCTCATCCTCTGACACCTTCCAGTTTGTTGAGAATTCCTAAGTGGCAGAAGTTTTCAACCAAAGTTGCGGTAATCAATGATTTTGTGGAGCACATCCACAAAGAACTACATCAAGCAAAGGAGAAATTGGTAATTGCTCAAAATCAACAAAAGCAATATGCAGATGCTCATCGTAGGGAGGTGAATTTTCAGGAAGGAGATCAAGTGTGGCTATCCACGACCAATTTGTCATTTGTAGGAACACCAAAATTTAACCCTCGATTCATCGATCCTTTTGTGGTGTTGAAACGTGTTTGCGAGGTGTCTTACAAGTTAGAGCTCCCGTTGCATATGAAAATACATCTTCTATTTCATGTGTCACGATTGCGAAAACATGTACCATGTCCCAAGCAGTTCACAAATCCATCAACCCCTCCTCCTTGACCTACTATGGTAGCAGATCAGGCAGAATTCGAGGTTGACAAGATTCTCAAAAAACGGATTCGGGGTTACAAATACCCAAAAACGGAGTATTTGGTACAATGAAAGGGATATCCATCATATGAATCAACTTGGAAACCGGCAAAGAACTTAGCCAATGCACCTTTGATCGTTCAAACTCTTGAACGTGTGAGCAACGAGGACGTTGCATCTTAAAAGGAGGGAGATTTGTAACCATCTTTACTTAGTGAGAACTAAAGTAGAGGTTACACAAGGAGGAGATAGATAGTCTTGAGTTGACTATTAGTGGAGTATCTAAAGATGCCACGTCAGCAATCTGTGTGCTCTTTAGGTTGTGTTTCTTGTGTGTTAGTTGGAGTACACGTCAACAATCCGTGTGCTCATAGGGATGACTGACACGTCATCGATCCACGAGGAATTGAGTGGATGGTGGTTGTGTAACCTTATCTTGTTTGTACCTTTTTGAGGACTATATATAGAAAAAGAGAAACCATTGAGGTATCTCTCAACTTTAGAATTCCTTGAGCTATTCGAGTGGTCTCTCCTCACTTCCCTAGTGTTACACTAATAAAGAATCAAAATGACAACTCGAAACCGGCTAAGTATAAACGGAACTACAAACAGAACCGGGGAGTTTATAGCTTGTGAATAATACTCCTCGCCAAAATTCCTAACAATCAACTTCCTATGGCTTGTTTTCGGTAAACAATAGTGATGGATTGGAACCCATGTGTTGAAAGCCACCACTACTTGTAAGTTCAGATCCATAGTGCCCAAACTAAATCAAAACGTATACTATTAAGTCCCAAATTGCGCCATAGGAAACAACTGGAAGAATAATCAGGTCTGGAGAGTTGATCACTTGTTACATAAAGTTATCTCCGAAGTGATATACTAACCACGCCCGAAAGTGATCACGATGAAAACACTGGATGTTGATCACAAATGGATTGGGCATCGGTACATATGGAGGATCATGTTGTCCTCTATCCATGTCCTACGTCGGCTCCACTTTGATCAGATAAGCTCCTTAGTCAGGTAAGCGATGTGTCTAGATCTCTCCCATACCCTTTCCACCCTAACTGCGCTTTATATCTGATAAGGTTCATATCTGATAATATCTCTTGGAGCCTTTTCAACATCCTAGCCCTACAAAGTCGATCCAACAGTGGGTTTTTAAGAGCCTTACAATGCGCCGTTGGTTATCCTAACCTAAAGTATTGTCGTCATGACAACAACTCTGAAGACGTCATCATCTTCTCATAGTAGCCGCGTCACAACACGATAGCGGTTACCGATCCTACTTGTGACACAGTTTTAGAGGGGTGATGACTCATCCTCTATGATGGGTGGCAAGTGGAGTGGCAATAGCCAAGGTCTCCAAGTATAGGGGTATGCATAGTGGTCATCTCTTTGTTACTCTAGCTTTGGAGTTATATGGAGCTATGGACACCGACTTCAACATGTTCGTGAGGGAGTACGCAAAATGCTACCATACCGTGTGGCAAGGAGTATCACTCTCTTTAGCTTATTGAATAGCCTATTTTAGGCTACGTGTTTCCATTTTTCTATAGAGAGCACTAGCTGGTGCAATCCATATGAGAGCAATCACGTTAGGTGATGCTTCTTTGGATGCTCTTGTTATTTGTAGACTATTTGAGCTAAATAGCGCAGTAGGACATATTTCCGAGTGTAATGTTATTGGAGCCTAGTCCCATGTTACTGGTTTGGTTTCATTCTTGTATGACTTGATAGGGTTTTCTTATTGTGTCTCTTGCCTTTGTCATCATTATGAGATGAGCACTTAATGCTCCTATTACTTGAGTAGTTAGAATTTTGTATGTGTTTATAATAACATATAAAATATATTATGACTTTTCCTTATTTTTTATTTTTTTTTAAATCTCTTTTTTTCTTGAAAAGATAAAAAAAAAATTAAATTTTTTATCAAACTATTATTATAAAAATAAATATAATGTAAACCAGATTTTAATCATAATTTTTTTATATATTTGTATAAAAATTTCTTTTAAATTTATAGAATTTAAAATTTTTATCTATCTATGATATATGAAATATCAAATTTCAAATAAATATTTACTTATTCAATAATTTTAATTAATAAATATTATAATTTTTAATACAAAAATATATGCAAATTATGACATTGTAAGAACTTATATACACTACTATTTCACTTCACTTATCATGATATTCAAATTATAAAAATTTCCATATAATATAAAATTATTTAGTTACATAAAACACCATTATACATGTTCACATAACTATATATTTTTTTTAAATGATTAATACTAATCCTTTTTTTAGATATATTGATGAAGTATATGGAAGCATTCATTCAATACAAATCACAATTTAAATATTATATGGAAAGGATTAGATTAATTAATCTATTTTAATGTTTAAAAAATTTATTAATAATATGGTTTTTTAAATTTTAAATTTTTAAAATTTTGATAAAACTATCATTATAACCTTAAATAATATTTTGCATATTCATTCATAATTTAAAGAAAAAAAATTTTAAGTAAATATTTATTTTATAATCAACTTGTTAAAATTTTAACATGATATAAACTGAAATTATTATAGTTTAAATAATCTTGAAATATTATTTTTATAAATAAATAAATAATTTATAATTTTTGAATTTATAATATAATAAAATATAAATTATTTATTTAAAATATATATATTATTTAAAATTTTTACATACTATATGTTGATAATTTTACTACAAATAAAGTAAAACCATACGAATTAGAGTTATAAGTTGCTGATATGTTACAAGTAAACATCCAATTGTGGAAAAAAAATTCTTCTATTAGGAAAAAAATTGAATTTTTTATAAAATTTATATTAAAAATTCATATTTAATAAAGATATTATTTATTTTCATATTATTCAGATCAAAATGAAAATTTTTTTTAATTTATAAATTTTATTTCAAATTGATCAAGTTGATATAAATTCTTATCAAAAAAATTCATAAAAAAAATTCAAATTCATTTTATTTTTCATCTGGTTTATAATAACTATTTATTTATTCAATAAATAAGCCATACCTTGAAAATTACTCATCAAAAATTTTCATAACAATTCACATGGTTCAGTTTTGACTGGAATTTATGTATGAAAACATTAACAATTGTAAGATATAATGAACTTGTCATGTTGTTACACTGTAATTTTTTAAATATATTTGTAAACTTTAAATGTAATATACAGCTTGATCAAACAATCTTATTATATACTCAAAGCTTAAGAAAATTGGACATAAAATCTGATATAAATTAATAATATATTTGAAGTGATGATATATTTACATTCTTTCAGATGATTTATAATTTATGAAATAAAAAAATGTCTATGGTCTATCTAAATTACTTATCATGTAATAAAAAAATTGATGTGTTGAGATTGTATTGGTGTATAACAGTTTATGTCTTGGGATGTATTATGTGATAACGATGTATAGTGTTCTAGGATATATCTATGCACTAATATTTGA
Organism: Marchantia paleacea; assembly: GCA_014180765.2. Taxonomy (NCBI): domain Eukaryota; kingdom Viridiplantae; phylum Streptophyta; class Marchantiopsida; order Marchantiales; family Marchantiaceae; genus Marchantia; species Marchantia paleacea. The sequence goes on from MUAA02000016.1 coordinate 663,126, forward strand.
GTAATGATTTTAATATGTGCAATAAATTTCATAGTAAATAACACCTCCGTTTGTTAAACAATTTTGTTAACCCGGTTACGCTTTGTGTTACCCTTTTATCTTTCATTCTCCTCGACAATATAAAGATCATTCTTTCCATTGTCTAAACATTTGTTTCATAGGTGCATTCATTATCTGTTTCAACGAGATCAAACAACGCAATGGGCGGTTCAGTTGCTTCTTTCGTGGTGTACTTTTTCTTGATGACGTAGGAGGAAAAATGGAGATAAAACACAGGTGAACTTTAAATATCAGTAATCAAATCAATTAGCTGGACTCTTGCATCGCTCTTATCATCGTCCTCGGCTGTAAGGAAAAATAGGAAAATATCCAGTTTCATGTTCTCATTGAGGCTGAACAGGATCATGACATCTCCGACTCCGAGGCGATGCAGTGAACGAAATCAACATCAACGTGAATACAGAAGAATAATATCCATACCCATCAACAATAATATTCCGCTTTCGTTCCAGCTCCGGTTTATAAAATATCCAGTAAAGAATAACAATACTTCTGGCTTTGTTCATTTGAGCTTACAGTAACCTCGTCATGTGCACACTAGCTGCAGACGATGTGGTGACATTGTGGTCCCAGAGGAGACGGAGAGTTTCAACCGGTAGCCATCAGTACGTTTGCCCTTTCATTCGAGAAATAGTTGTCCTGTGCTCTACACGAATCCCTCACGACTCATGCATACGTCCGTCCCTTACAGCGTTCAGTCCCAGGACTCCCATCGCTCGATTTGCCCTTGCCCCTTCATCGCTTTGCAAGCTCAGTGAACTCACAACGCCAAGCCAATCCACGCCAGACCTCTTATATTTTTGTAGTTTGCTTCAGAAGGAGTCCAGTCTTGTGGCTGTCTTTGGTACATAATAAGCCTTCAAGCCATTTGCCCTGTAGAACTTTGGAGCAACACTCTCGTTCAAGACTTTTTGGAGCAACACTCTCGTTCAAGCCATGAATGACTGACTCGAGCAAGCGTTGACTCATGCTTATGCTTTGTATAATACACTTGCAATCCGTCTCTTCACAAGAATCTGCTGAGGCTTTAAAAGACTGATTCACAGCTCGCAATTCACAAGTGCTGTTGGAAGAACCCCGGCCATTGGCTAGGCTCACCGATCAAACTTCAACCTACTGTTCAGTTCAGAACTGTTCCGTATGCAATATGACATTGACGGGCAACGTGGAGAAGTGTGTGAGCCTGGATTTCCTCCCCCCTTGTGGCGTGAGGAAGAGGAGGACTTGAACGACGGCAGTCCCGTAGAAGTTGGCGATGTTCCTTTCACCCTCTTCTTCTTCCTTCATTACCTTTGCAGCAGGCTAATGACTCGGTAAACCGGGTGGGCTCTCAGTGGACTACGTCCAGGAACTCAAGATTATTCTCTGTGTCACACCTGGCGATGTGGTTCGATGCTTCCTCCGTTTGGATGATAGGTTTGGACTTTATTCTACCGAGAAGAGGAAAGCTCAAATGCGGCCCAATCCAGTCCGACTCAAAGGCAGCGCTTTCTCCCCGAGTACTTGTTCGTTTTCGATTCATTCTGCGGAGAACTTTTCAGTGAGGTCAGTCTGCTATACTTTAATGGAAGAAGTAAGGCTCCGTGTTGCGAATGGATGGCTCGGCTTGGCTGAGTCTGGACGCTTCGAGCACCGAACAAGTGTTAGCGCGTGAAGCACTTGAACTCCAGAAGATGGATGGATCCATAGATGAGAGGCGCAATAGGTCGATGAAACTCACTCACGAGACAAATCATGTCATATAATGGGATAAAAGGCTACTCCTCCCCAAGGGTCAGCCTCAGAACAGAAAGGTCAGCCAGTAGCAGCTGGCAGATTGATCTACAGGAAGTCAATTGAACTAACGGGTCCGTGGACCAATTTCCCCGCCAAAAGCTCACTCTCCTCAACCTCAACTTGGGATTCGTGATCTTGCGTGATCCCCGTGATTTTCACATTGAGAGAGTCTAGACCCAAGTAATATAGCCAAAAGATTGGGAATACCCCATAAGTAGTACAAGGAATAAACCAAAGTGGGAAGACGGGGCTCAATCCCAATAGCATCACAATGGGAAATACTCGGATATCCGAGTAGTCAAAACGGTCTACATACTACATGTGCATATGTAGAAGCATCAACTAGAGTGATTCCTTTCTTATGGAATGCACTAGCTATTGTTTTATACAAAGCTATTGATACATGTTGTCTAAAATAGTCTACTAAAAAGAGAGTAATACTCCCATGTGGCTTGTATGTTAAGCTTTCATGCACTCTCACATTAACATGTTGAAACTAATGTCCAAAGCTCCATATTACTCTGAAGCTAGAGTAACAAATATATAATCTTTTTGCATACCCCTATATTTGGAGACTTGATTGTTATTGCTCCACTTGCCACCCATCCATGATGATAGGTAATCACCACTCCGAGATAGTGTCATGTAACCTCAACATCTAGGACAATAACTTAGTCCTCCCGAATCAATTGCAATACATACAAAAGTTCATTCCATGTAATACATGTATACTCTCATACAATTACAAACACCAAATCCATAATAACATCATTGGTACCTATAATCTATACATTGTTGAGCAACTAGTCATACTTACTCTAGAATATGAAGTAGCATCACACTCACATGTAGATAATTCACATATAGATAGAAATCATGATTTGATTCACAGTTGCCTCCTGTCCACGCGATGCAAGGCCCCAGAACTCACCTGACCTTGGGGTTCGGTTGTGTTAAGTCTCTCGGACTGCAATGAATGTTCGATTGATTCAATCGAACATTCATTGCAGTCCGAGAGACTTAACGGACGTTTGAGCCAAGGAAGGGACATGGCTCTTGACCTAAGAAGGGACAGTGACGGTTGAGCCCGGAGCGACCAGCGACCCCTACGCCTGAACTTTGAGCTTGGAGTTGCTCGTGATTACTTTCGAGGCCTAGGGCACAAACGACAAGCGACCAGCGACCGAGGGGCCAGGCCTTCGAGTTCGAAAGGGTAAGCGAAAGTATGTGCACGGGCGCGAGAGCTCATCCTTCGAGTTCAGGTCATGGTATGGGGAGAATCGGATGGGGTAAGTTCTTCACGTACGGCGTAGCGGGAAGGTGAAATGGCCCGCGGTAGAATGGCGAGCACAGCACAGTAAGTGACTTCGCAAGACGTTGAGCTCTGGGGCCCTGGGGGTTGTGGACTAGGTCATTGGACTGGACTGAACAGAACAGAACTAATGACGAGGAAAGCGCATGTAGGAGATCAGATGGACGATGAGAGAACACGAGGGACATGCGCCATCGGACGTTGGGGAAACCCTGAGAATGATCTCATCGACGGCGCGGCGTATCGTATGCGTTCCCGGAGCGGCGAAGTTTCGCCGCATTCACATGTCATAGATATGAGCATGCACATGTCCAGGGACGGACAACCCCGATGGCTCCCTACCGGACTCCCAGCCAGCACCCATCTCATGCCATCATCATACATCCCCCCAACCATCACATTACAGTAGTATCAGTACCTCATGGCCCCATTCTGGATGGCCATGCTGCGGCGGCGTTCGATGACGCACGCATCCGATGACGTGTCTCTCTGTCATACGAAACTCGACATTCTTCCGTCAGACTGTTGTCCGATTTCTACAGATCGATCGAAAGATCAGATCCTCGAGCCTCTTCCGAGTCCCGTTCTCATCTCCTGCTCCTGCTCCTGCTCTTGCTGGCGGACCGCTCGACTAGAGTTCTCTCCACTAGAGTCTAGACCTACTACCGATCAATGAGTCAACATTTCGCCACACATCCGAACCACATGACCGGACATGACATCTTCTCCGAGAGTGCGACTCCGAGAGCACGGGACATAGGTCGCGCGGTAGCAACCAGTCATACGGCACGGTAGCACCCACTCGACAAACTGCTCGGGGATGTATCTGGGAGCTTAGTTGCCAGGACGAGGAGTTGCCGGATTATTTACCCCTCAACAAATATTGTTGTCGGGTTCTGTGACGGGAAAGAATAAGTCCCAAATCTGAGCAGACGCAAAACTGAACGAAGACGAAAAACAGTAATCCCGGACTTGACACAATCAAAAAACGGTCGTTAAGATCTCATACAATCCGAATTCAGATATTGTTCGATGAAATAAAAATGATCGTGTCACAATAAAGAAAAAAAATGGGCTTCTCTTAGGACTCGTTGGATTTAAGGGGGGGCAGGAGATGCTGACTCGTGGCTCTGGAATTATGAACCACACAGTTGCTAGTTTGTAACAACCACGTTAGCAAAAACCTCAACGCGTTAGTTTAAACACTCTATCGCGTGAGCGGCACACTGGAACGGCAGTGTGAGAAGCACCCGAATAAAGATTTAACATAACTCATAAGAAGAAAATGATGTACCAAAAACGACGGGAACTATCATTGTGGCAGTTTTTTGGCCACAATGATAGAGAAGCCAAAAAAACTGGAAACCAAAAGGTATGAAATGGCCCGAAACGTGGAGGCCATGTTCGTGCGCTGCTGGAAACATATTTGACATATCGGAAAGCTTGCAGGCTGGGAATCTGACCCGCCGGGTATTTGGAGTCCGGTAATTCTGATTTCCATAAAATAAATAGGACTGAAAGCTCAACCGCCGGATTTCTGCAGGTTGCTTTGTATACTTTATGGCAAGCGTTCAAACGTGCCGGGCAGTTAGTGCAAGTCCCACAAATACTGCGCGACCTTCATATGGAGCAAATCTTGGTCTTCCGTCCTGCGTCTCTCGCCCCTCGTCAAATGTTTCATTCTTCTTTTCTTAAACCTATCGGTGTTCCAAGTTCCTACCTCAAACTGATCCAACATTCCCGTTGCACTTTACCGAGGAGAAATTACGATTCAGAATACAGGTTCTTCGGGTTGGCAAATACAGTAGTACAGTACAGATTTCCGTTCCCTTCCTCTTCTCTCGAGATCGACTTCGTCTTCTGTGGCCAATGATACGGGCAAATCTCAAGATCGTAAAACGCGAAGCCTCGTCTGCGTTTCGGGGTTTGTTTCGAGAATCTTTCCGACGTCTTCTTTTAGGTTTTGTACTCCTTCACGGAGGCGGAAAATCTACGCTTGCCAGGATAAGGATTTGACGTTTTCTACGAGCACAACTCAAAGCGGTGTCATGAATTCCTGTTTTGGAATGTCTGATGTACTTTGGTTTTTCTCTCCTTCTTCTGGAGAGAACGAAGACGACCCAGACTTTTCTATAACGAGCTTTGTGTTGGTCCGCCCTTTGCTGCTCTTGGATACATCGTGATTCTGCTTTCCATTGTTCAACACATGCATTTGACAACCAGCTCAAAGTAAATGCAAGAGACAAGAAAAAAATCTATTTTTCAGCTTTCCCATGTCCCATATTAACAGTCAAAGAGACTCTTGATATTTGACATGGACTTCATTGATTAGTTTCAAAATTTCTCCTTCTCATATATATATACACACACACACACACACACTTAGATCTTAAAAGTCTCGAAATTGATCATATTTCCCGCTTGCATGTAACGAGGCAACGGAAAGAAAAACAAACCACCAGTGGGCGTCCTGTTAGATGATTCTGCAAAAGCTCCAAAAAGCGGGTTGTTATATGTGTCATAAGACATAAAAGTAAATAAATCTAAATTACTTGAATGTTCGATTAAATAATCCTTACCCAAAATGTTCATGACTTCAGATACTCTTATTGCAGTATGTGACGAATATATATGAAATATAAGGATTTTTCAATATAAAAACCTTTCTATACAGATATAATTTTCAAAATTGATGAAGGATATACAAATAATAAATTTATCTTATAAGGAAAAACGTCAGTAAGGATAAAAAAAAATACCAACCCCAAACGATATATAAGATTGATTATATATGAGTAAATAAATTTATTTATTTTTTGAAAATTTTATATTAAATATTATAATCATCATTGATAAAAAAATTCATTATTCTTTCCAAATTATTACGTCTGCTACAAATATGTTTCAGATTGATTATTTAAATTCAGATTATTAAATTTTCATATTAAAAGTGGGTCTATTTAGATTTTCAAGTGAAAATAATTTATTTTTAAAAAAAATTATTATTATTTAAATCTCGTTTTACATTTTTTATTCAGAGTTCAAAAATGAAATTTTGATACAAGACATATTATGAGTAAATCATTTTTATTGATTATTTTAATTACATATATGATCTTGATATTTTATGTTATTTCATTAAAATTACAAAGTTGACTTATTAAAATAATTCCTCAAGTGATATGGATTCATAAATAAATTTCCAAAATATAAATTGAAATAAAAATGTAATTTGAATATCAAAAAATAATTAATTCAACATAATAAAATATAATACATTTATTTGTCATCTAAAAAAGTATAAATCTAATTTATTTTAATCCAACTGTATCATTTCATCAGCATAAAAAACTTTATGAGAACACTACTGCAAATATCATTCGCAAAATAATATTCTAAACATTAGAATATTTTTAAATATTAAAACTCTGCTTATTGCATCAAACAACTACCTATTCCATTCAAAATTGTATTCATGTTTGAACCTAAATGTCTACAAACGACATACACTCTTAATCACAAACAACTTTGAACGTAAATTTTTTTAAATGATGAAATATCCAAAAAAATGTAAAATCAAATATTTGTAATCATTTCAAAAAATTTCGAAAAAAAACCGATTTACTTGTTTTGATATAGATTCAAGTAAGAATAAAATAATAAAATTGAAATGAATTTAAAATATTAGAATCTTACATTAATGAAAAGTTTTTACTTTATCAATAAAATATTCAAAAAATATAAATTAGAAATAAAATATATAAATTCAAGATACAATTTCAAAGTTTAAAAATATTAAAAAATATTTTTAAAATATAATATTTGATATAAATTAAATTAAATTTAAATACTATGGACATAAAAGATATTTTTAATAAAAAATAAACAGATAATTCCAATTTTTTTTTAGATATAATATTCATGGAGTGATATATTTTAAAAATTTTGTCTCAAAAAAATTTTTTTTCCAAAATAATTTTTATTGTGGTAATATTATAAAAAATATCAAAATATCCATCAAATGAAGAAATTTTTACTATAACATATATGTGAAAAAAATGAATAATATATGATGTATGTTGAAAAAATATTTTGAATTAAAAATTTATATTTAAAATTTTTTCAATTTTAAAATTTTTTATATGAATGAAATTTTTATTCTTTTTTTACACTTTTCATATATTTCATAATTATTTAAAAATTATAACAGTTTAAGTTTATTTAAAAAATATAATTTACAATGATGTTACACATGAAAAATATATAAATTCATATCTGATATGTAGATTATTGTAAAAAATAATATAATTAACGAAAATCTTATTTTTTAAATAAATTATCATTTTATGGAATTATTAAAGAATTGTGCATGTTAATGAGTAATAAATCAATAAATATATTTTTATTTCATGATATAAAAATAATAATAAATATGAATTACATGTATTATTTTATAAATTTAAAATAAAATAAAACATTTTTTTATTATAACAGTTCAACTTGATCAAAAAAAGTTTTAATATTATATAATTAATGAAAATTTAATTTATTAGTTGATGGATAAACTTAATCAACTTAATAGACTTGATAAGTATATCAACATGTTTGAATGATCCTCTGCAAATGCAGTTCAAAATTTGCAATATACTTAATGGAGCTAGATGTAATTGAATAAGATTGCAAAAGTTACAATTTTCATTGTGGTATGATAAGTTTGATTTAATATTTTGAATATTTTTTATCCAATAACTGATAAAATTTATAAATTTAAAAAAAATTGAATGACGTTTCGAAACTTACATATTGAAAAAATAAATATATCAAAGTTTAAAGATTTTATTTGATATATTTCAATTATTTAACAATTTAAACAACTCCATAATTTTATAAAAATGTATTTTTGTCATTTTATATTAAAATCTATATTTTATTAGGTTGCATTGCGATCATTAAACTCAATTTGATGACATCTAGCAATGACACTGGATAACAAAGACAAAGTGTTTTTTGAAAACCTTATGCAAGCAAAGACATTTTTTTCAATATGATAATGTAATTAATACATTCTAAAAGTGCTTACTTCTATGTATAAAATTGCAAAACATCTTTTTGGTTGATGTCTAACAAGTCAAAGGAGGCCATAAGTTGCTACCACAAATTCATTGTGTGACTTGACAAATGTAAGAAGTGTATGCCATGATCGGTTTTATGATAAAATCATCATCTATATTAGAGGTAAAAAAAAGAAAAAAAATCACACAACTTTTTAAATATTTTATAAAAAAATTAAAAATGCAAGTATAACCACAACATGTGCTCGTGTTGTAGAGCTATCCGTGACATGATCTAGTTGCACTTGCACAATCAACTCCATCCGCATGATGTATTGTGTCGGGGCATCACTAGAACTTCCAAAAGATGTCTGAATCTGAAATGGACATCTCTCCACATCAGTCTTTCGCAAACAAAGACCAAGCAATGCATTCTAACCCAACATAAGGGGTTATGCACCAAACTCCAACAACACAAGTTGAGGTCAATAAACCTTTCATGAAGGTCCGACCAAACATAAGACACCACTAATGTTACCCATCATCACCGAACTTGGTAACACCCAGGTACGATCGTATGCTGGGCTCGCTGGTAATTCCATCATTCGAGCGGCAGCAGCTTGCCAAGTTCCACTAGTAGCAGTCCGGATCCCATGATCAAGACTACTAGTGCTATCACTACTAGAAGTAACCAACACATCCTCTTTATTTTCGCAAAGTGTGGCTGCCAATCGTAATACGTGGGATGATGACACCCCCAACGCCAATAAATTCTTGGCTCAAAAAACAGGAGAATGAACAAGAGTCTTTGCCGCCCCCAACATTGCGCTGGGTGCTACATCAGACGATGTTGATGGATGGATCATACTTGCTCCATCTCCAAATACATCCAACATTGGCTTGCACCCTCATCTCTCCAGTAGATCGTCTAGGAGCCATGGATGAGGTATTCAATGCCTCAGACAATGTGAAAGATAGAAGAAGTCTAACTTGTCGGCTACCCTCCCCTCTTTGTGCATCTAACTCCGCGGACGCTCCTCTAGACTCATTAGTATGTATTGCACTACATCAATTGTACATGGTTATGCCGTTACGCACATGTATTCTACAACATCTCCATCATATGATGTAGAGGCACCAGCTCAAGAATCTAATCTTTGTTAGGCTATAGTCATACTTGCTATCTTATGCTCCAATTGCTATAGTCGAGATGCCATGTTCACCTCATGACTAGCCTCATGGGCTAATGTTTTGAGTTGGTCCTTTACCACCACACCTGCCACCTTGAGCTCATTGTCCTCTTTTAGGGATTGCCATGGAAAATCTCGTAATTCGGGATGGAGATCAAAACATCGATCCATCAGGTGACCATATCTTTGACAATGCTCACACGATTTTGATCTAACATGATCCATACTTTGACCTTGAAGTCAATCCTTCTTGTGATGAGGTCCACCACATGTCCAACACACCATCCCAACAATTGATTGTTGACCTAAAAAGGATGGCAATGGTCTGTATGATGCATTTTCACCACTCTGTCCGGATGGTCAAGACTGTATCATATGTCTACCATAACCACTCCAAGTTTGTGTTGTAGAGTGGTAACGTGATGGAGTTGACAAAGTTGGTGAATCCTTGCTGAACCCAGCAATCACCACCCTCTCTTCTTGCATGTTGAGCTCAATACGCTTAGCAAGACAAAACACAATCGCCAACGTAGGTGATGTCTCATGTAGTAACGTAGCATCTCTCACTCTATGTCTCAACTCCATATCGAATATCCCATACCAATATTGGATAACTTGTGTCTCTCTTATCCCATGGGTAACACTAATCAACCGACACATTCGAGTATACGCCTCTCGAAGACTCTCCCCAATCTTTCATTGAAACTCTTGCAAGCCTCGTAGCTTGTCAGTTCTCACCCCTTGGTAGTCTTTCCTTAACCGTGCAAAGAACTCTAGAATAGGATTAAAGGTTAGGATCTCTCAACTCTTTGCAACCCAACTAGCTCCAATCCTATCACGAGTGCTAGGTACAAAGGATGAACTCACACCACTAAAAACTGTACATGAAGTAATATGGATGTAGTTTGGAGACCAGTATTGTCTCTATAACTCAATCTCCTCATCAGAACTCATGATAATCGACTCTACTTCTAGATTGCCAGCATGGCCTTCACTCTATCAACACCATGCATACCCAACAACAAACAAATCGAAGCTACCATCGATCTTAACTCGTAAAAACACCTTCAGCGCTCCAAGAACTCACAGTTCTCATCACAAAATCCAATTTGAATTTTCAAAGTAATCTTTTCTACTCTCAAAACGTTGTCGTGTTGTGACGCGGCTACTATGAGACGATGATGACATGTGTCATCTTCAAAGCTGTTGTCATGACAATGATATTTTAGGTTAGGATAATCGACGGTGCATTGTAAGGCTGTTAAGAGCCCACCGTTTGATCAACTTTGCATGGCCATGATGTTGAAAAGGCTCCAAGAGATATTATCTTGGACCTTATCATATATAAAGCGCATACATGGTGGATGGGTATGGGAGAGATCTAGACACATCACTTTGCTGACTAAGAAGCTTATCTGATCAAAGTGGAGCCGACGTAGGACATGGATAGAGGACAACATGATGCTTCAGATGTACCGATGCCCAATCGGTTTGTGATCAACATCCGGTGTCTTCATTGTGATCACTTTCAGACGTGGTTAATATATCACTTTGGAGTTTTTGCGTGGTGGAGTTTTCGCTTGATAGATATGATACATACAAGGAGGTTGCTGATTTGAAAAGATAGGGGAAGAACAAACTGCACATATATGAAAAAAACCTTGCAGATTTGAAGCTTCTTGAGAAAGATGAATATATATCAGGAGTTTATGAGGAGTTTGGTTTGGGAGATCCATTGAAGGAGATGATGGAGATTGGATTTGGCGATGAAGACAAGATAGTGGAGGTTCACTCTAGAGAGCTCTACTCCACTATTGAGATGTTCCAATCAACTGAGGTTCAAGTGGAGACCAAATATAAAACAGTTGATAAGAAGGTGAAACCGATAGCTGCTCCTTTACCAAATGACTCAAAGGAACAAGTGCAACAAGCGAGTAGAGAAAGTAACTTGAGGGATCCTAGTAAAATGGGACACAAGTTTACTGAAACCACTATGAAGGAGTTGAAGGTTGGATCTGATGGTTTCCTTCTTGCAAATGAGGAAAGGTGTTTCAAAGAGATGATTGCTAGGCATGGAAAAACATTCTCTTTTGAAGCAAAGGAGATAGGGTGTGTGGATCCTAATGTAGTAGCTCTCATGATCATTTTTACTGTGCCTCATGCGCCTTGGGACTTGAGACCGATCCAAGTAGCTAGGGCCCATCCTCCAAAACTCATTGAGTTGTTGAAGGAGAAGATGAAGATGAGGATTTTGGAACCATCCTTTGCACCATATTCAAGTTGGTGGTTTACAGTGCCAAAAAAGAATGGATCACTACGATTCATTCAAGACATGCAACCGGTTAATCAAGTGACTATGAGAAATATGGGAGTGGGACCAATTGTGGATGAGTTTGCAGAGGCCTTTGCAGGGAGAGCTATCTACTCCATCGGAGATCTTTACTCTCGGTATGATCAATTTCAACTATCATAAGGAAGCAGGGATGTTACCACAATGAGAACACCCTTGGGCTTGGTAAGGATGTGCACGTTGCCACAAATTCAGTAGCACACATGATGAATGGGATGAATAAAGTATTATGGGACTTTATTCCAAAGAAGACTATGACTTTTCTAGATGATGTGCCAATCAAGGGATGTACAGAAGAGGAGAAGAATGGAAGCATCAATCAAGGGGGTTGTCGGAAGTTTGTAAAGTATCACATTGAAGATTGTGAGAGGATATTATCTCGGTTGGAGGATGTTCATCTTACGTTGTTAGGAGCAAAATCTACATTTGGGGTGCGGGAGATTGTCATTGTTGGTCATTTGTGTGGATGGTACGGTCGAAAACCAGATCCCAACAAGGTGGATGCTATTCAAAGGATGCGTGAAATCTGCAACTCCTTGACAGAAGTGAGGTGGTTTTTAGGTGCTATTGTGTTCTATCACTTATGGATTCCTCACTATGCTCATATAACAGATCCGTTATATGGGTTGTTAAGGAAAAATCAGAAGTTTGTATGGGAGAATATACATGTAGAGGCCATGAGGAAGTTGAAGAGGTGTATGTCATCACCTCTGATTTTGCGAAGCATAGAATATCATGGTAACAAGCCAGTGATATTGACGGTGGATACTAGTCCTATTGCCATAGGATGGGCCGTGGGACAGGTTAGTGAAGATGAAGGAAGTAGATATGCTATGAGGTTTGGAGCCAAGATCTTGAGTGAAAGACAACAAAGTTATCCTTAGGTGAAGAAGGAGTTGTGGGGTGTTGTTACAGCTATGAAGTCGGAAAGGAACTATCTGATTGGAGCATATGTGATTATTGAGACAGATTGTTTACCATTGTTGGGGATGATCACCAATTGCAATACACCAGATATTGCAATATTGAGGTGGACAGCTTACATCAAGACACTTAATCCGGAGTTCAAGCATGTGGCAGGAAAGGATAACAAGGTGGCAGATATGTTGTCAAGAGCTAGATATGAGGGAGAAGAAGAAATGATTGATGATACTGATGATATTGGAACGACATTTTATTCTGTAGCTCATCAGCAAGGAATAACACAAAGTTTGGAGATGTTTCTTGAGGATTTGTATGAGGGTGAGTGGTTAGATATTGGAAATTATCTTAGTACACTTGCACGACAAAGCGGTTGGAGTGATCATGAGTTCAAACATGTAAGAAGGAAGGCCTACGACTATATGTTACAAGATGGATACCTATGGAAGAGACCGAAGCAGAAGGGTGACATGCCACAACGTGTGATTTGTGGATAGGAGGCTCAACATGAGTTGATGCAGTGTCGCATGGACAGAGCTTTACTCTGAGAACGCCTGAGCGTTTGGCTGTAGAAGAACTCTCCTCGTCCTCGTGTGAACTGACAATCACCTTCTCTTTCATCTCCTCATCTCTCCATGCCCAACTCGTTGCAACCGGTAAACTCTAGCGGAAGAAGATCATTGTAACCAACGATTGAACCGTTAATTCTTAGCCAAACTTCGCAGAAAAGTACTTTGCAACCATTTATAACTCTCGGGAAAGTTTCACATGCTTTTTGCTCTTGGATCTCTCGTTACAAATGTCGAACTATACCTTATATCACAAGGCGATATGCAGACCTTTGCGTACTAAAACCACTATAAACTCCAATTCTTTGATCCAATTGCACTCAAATTTCACAAGAAAACGACTTATCATCCAAGCTTGAACTCTGTTAAGTTTTATTGACGAATCTTGTTGATAGCATGAGTTATGATTGTCGAACTAAATCTGTAATAGTCCAGGCAATCCCGCAATGCATCGTTGTGTACACAAATTTCAAACTACTGCTTTGCACTCAAAACTCAACCGATCGAGCTGAAATTTCAATCAAATCGCAAATTCAAGTTGTAAATCCGATGAATCCGATCTGTCAAAGCCTTCATAGAACGCTCAGAATTCACTCAAACTCTCCAATTGGTCCAAATTTCACTCTCCCACTTCAAATCACCACACTGGAGTGTCAACTTGCTCAATCGCCTTCATTCTTGAGCCAAAATCCTAGCTCTCCTCGTCAGCTCTCCAACCATATCCTTTAATCCTGAAAAACTCCCTTCGAAGGCTCTCGAAACACCTCAAAACCCCGAAGAACTCGTCCAAATGCTCTCATTGGTCTAAATTTTCCAACCAATGAGAATGAAGAGTGCCATTTTGACCACTAGTGGGCCAAATTAGCCACAACTAACATAGAGCTTTACAACTAGCCAAACACACTACTTAGCCACCATAAAGGTAATATAAGTTGTCACTAATACAAAGTCAAAATAACAAGTCGAAACCGGCTAAGTATAAACGGAACAACAAAAGGGACCAGGGAGTTTATAACTTGAGTATAATACTCCTCGCCAAAATTCCTAACAATCAATTCCTTATGACTTGCCTTTGATAGCCAGTAGTGATGGACAAGGACCCATGTGTTGAAAGGCGCCACTATCGGCAAGTTCAGGTCCATAATGCTAATATCAAATCAAAACGTAGACTGTTAAGTCCCAAGTCGCGCCGTAGGAAACAATTGGCATAATGAAAGGATCTGGGGAGTTTATCACAACTTCCATAAAGCTATCTCCAAAGTGATACACTAACCACACCCTAAAGTGATCACGATGTAGACACCGGATGCTTATCACAAACGGATTGGGCATCGGTATATCTGGAGGATCATACCGCCCTCTATCCATATCCCATGTGGATCCAGTTCTATCGGATAAACTCCTTAGTCAGCAACGTTCTAGACCTCCCCTTTCCTTTCGACTCCAACCATGCTTTATATCCGATAAGGTCCAAGATGATATCCCTTGGATCCTTATCTACATCCTGGCCCTAGGATGACAATCCAACCGTGGCCTCTTACTTTTTTTACAATGAGATGCCGGCCATCTTGACCTAAAATATCGTCAAAATATCACCGTCATCTCAACAGCTTTGAAGATGACACCTGTCATCATCTTCTCATAGTAGCCGTGTCACAACACGACAGCAGGAGTTTCATGAAAGCTTATGTGCAGGCCACAAGGGGATATATGTCACTTTCATGAAATTGAAAGAGAGATATTGGTGGAAAAACATCTACAAGGATGTGATAGGATTTGTGGAGACTTGTGAGACATGTCAGATGTATTCTGTAATCGACACCGTGATGGTTTGCATCCTACATATCCACTTCCTATCCATTACAAATGGGTTACGGATTTGGTGGTCATGCCGATGGGAGTAGGGCAGATGATGTATCTGGTGTTAGCGAGGGAGGATCTATCCAATCAAGTGGAGGGAAGAGCACTACAATCAAAAGCAACATAAGGGGTTTGCATATTTCTTTTGGAGGACGTTGTGTGTCGTTATGGATGTGTTGGGAAGATAACCGCTGATCGAGGAGAGATGAATGCTCAAGAGGCACGTGACTTCTTTGAGGGATGTGGAGTCAAGTTGTCTCTCACCATTGCTTATAATCCATAAGGGAATGCAAAGAGTGAGCGGGGTCATCCACCTATTATCAAAGTAATTGTGAAGTCATGTAGGGGGAAGGCTGGACAATGGCCTCGTTTGTTACCATTTGCATTATGGTACAATCCATAGTTTTGTGACCGGCTACATGCCATCAGAGTTAATGCAAGGCCAAAAGTCAATTATGCCAATAAAGGAAAACATTCCCACATAGAGTGTGTTGCCTTGGGAGGATAATCTAAGTAGAGAAGATCTTTTGGCGATACACATTCGACAGTTGGAGAGTAGAACAGAGGATGTACAATTGGCAATGGAAAGACTTAGAGAGGCACGTCTTAGAAACAAGGACAGATTTGACAAATGTCATAGGCTGAGACCAATGGAGGTTAGAGAAGGTGATTGGGTATTGGTGAATGATAATAGTCTCGATAACCAACATAGCACCTTGAGGAAGTTTTCAAAAGGTGGTTTGGGCCATATATGGTGATCAATGTTCATGACAATGCTACTTATTCGGTAAGAGAGTTGGATGGTACAAAGCTGAAGGTACCTATTGCAATAAAGATCTTCAAAAATCGGGATAAGAAGATCAACCTCAGCCAACTTGAGGAGGAGTTTGACCTTTTTGATTAAGATGAGTCATATGGGGAGGATCTAGCTGAATAAGAAGATCATGTTGACCTAATCTGACATCGCACACACCTTGATTAACTTCTTGGTGCATACCGGAGGATGCAAAGGTTTAGAGGGATGGATGTCTTGTTGTGACGCGGTTACTATGAGAAGATGATGACAAGTTTCATCTTCAGAGCTATTGATACTTTAGGTTAGGATAACCGACATCGCATTGTAAGGCTGTTAAGAGCCCACCGTTGGATCAACTTTGTAGGGCCAGGATGTTGAAAAGGCTCCAAGAGATATTATCTTGGACCTCATCAGATATAAAGCGCAATCATGGTGGAAAGGGTATGCGAGAGATCTAGACACATCACTTTGCTGACTAAGGAGCTTATCTGATCAAAGTGGAGCCGACATAGTATATGGATAGAGGACAACATGATGCTCCAGATGTACCGATGCCCAATCGATTTGTGATCAACATCTGATGTCTTCATCGTGATCACTTTCCGGCGTGGTTAGTATATCACTTTGGAGATAACTTTATGCAACAAGTGATAAACTCTCCAGATCCAATTATTCTTCCAGTTGTTTCCTACGGCGCAATTTGGGACTTAACAGTATACGTTTTGATTTAGTTTGGGCGCTACGAATATGAACTCACTAGTAATGGTGGTTTTCAACACGTGGGTTCCAATCCATCATTATTGTTTACCAAAAACAAGCCATAGGCAGTTGATTATTAGGAATTTTGGCGAGGAGTATTATTCTCAAGTCATAAACTCCCCAGTTCCGTTTGTAGTTCCGTTCATACTAAGCCGGTTTCGAGTTGTCATTTTGACTCTTTATTAGTGGCAACTCATATTGTGTATATGATGGTTAAGTAGTGTGTTTAGGATAGTTGTAAAGCTCCAAGTTAATATGGAGCTAATTTGGCCACACTAGAGGTCAAAATAACACTCTTCATTCTCATTGGTCTTGGAGTTTGGGCCAATGAGGTAACTTGGGCAACTTCTTTGAGGTTTTGAGGAGTTTTCAAAGCCTTCGAGGAGGAAATTTGGAGATTTGGGGATATGGTTGGAGAGCTGACGGAAAGAGCTACGACATGGGCTCAAGAATGGATGCATTTTAGGGGTTTGGCATTCTAATATGATGATTCAAAGATAAAGAGAGAAATTTAGACCTTTGAGTGTATTTGGGGTGTTTTTGAGAATCCTACGAGGGTTTTGAGCAATCTGATTTAATTGAGATATAGTTTACGACTCATGCTTGTGCTTGGATTGAAATTTCGACTCAATTGGATGAGTTTTGAGTACATAGTGATAGCTTGAAGTTTGTGTATATAGTCAAAGTTGCAGGATTGCACTCACTGTCAAAAGTTAGTACATCAATCATATCTTTTGCTATCAAAAAGTTTCATCGATAAAACTTTCCACAATTGAAGTTTGGATAATAGGTGACCTTCTTATGAAATTTAAGAGCAATTAAAGTCAAATATTGGTATGTGTGATGGTTTTAGTACACATGGGTCTGCATATCGTCTTGTGATACAGTGTGTAACTTGACAATTGTTCTTAGAGATCTAGAAGAGAGAAACATATGAAACTTTTTCGAGAAAACAAAAATGTTGTAGAGCAATTTTCTGTGAAGTTTAAGTGAGAATTATTGATCCAATCATTGGATATCATAATCTTCTTCAGCTGAAGTTTTATCGGTTGTAATGAACCTGAATGTGGAGTGCTGAGGAGAAGAAGAAGAGATTGTCAACTCACATGAGGTTCATGAGGGTTCTTCTACAGCCAGACGCTCAAGCGTTCTCAAAGCAAAGAAATGTTCATGCGACAACGTTCACAAAGATACTCTGCTCATAACGATAGTATAAAAGAGAGATTACAATCAAGCCAAATCCATTTTGTGCTTCAAAGACTCGTGGTTCCTACACTAGGTACTATCCACCATAGCCACACTTTCAAAGGCTCAACTTCAAAAATTGACCTCCAAGGAACCCTAATTCGAATTCTACCGCTTGAGCCCTATGACTCCTAACGGCCTTGTCAGCCCTAACGACATTTCCGGTGCGAACGGCGCTAACTTCATAATTGGCTCTAACTGATGTATTTGCTCATGAATATACGCATCTACCTAACTAGAGATGCTACTACATAAGTCTTTACAAGTATGATACAAGAATTACATTCACTCACTAGAATAAAAAATCAAGATAGATTTTTTTTCAAAAATATCTTTAAGAATTTCATGGGATATCCAAGTCCCTAAAGTAAGATGAGAATAGAATGACCCAAAAACAAAAAATTTGTGAGAAGAAATGAGAAGGTGAATGATGTGACAATGCTTTTTGTCAATATGGCATAAGAAAGTTGTACATTGAGGGAGATAATTTTTTTGCATATTAACTTTATATTTTATTTGATCAAACCTTCACAACTCTGTACTTGAACCTACACCATTCAAAATTCAAATTCTTTTGTGTTTTGATGCAAATTCCCTAAATTACAACAAAGAAATCTGCCACACATTTAAACCATCCTTGTTACTATTAAAGACATAATAAAAAATATCTTTTTATTTTTAATTCTTGTCAAATGAGAAAGGAGAAAAAATCTGAAAAATATCAAGTTGATGAATTTACATTAAATACAAAGTAGTGAAGGCATAGTCCTTTTTGGCTTAGATGCACGTGCTATATAGAGATATTGTTGATGGGAATGGTGATATCAGCAATGAATTCTAACTATGATTAGATTTATATCTAGTTTAGGAAAAAAATGTATGATTAACAAGAGTGTCAAATTTAATTACATCAACAATTTCATGTGTGAGATTGCAAGCTTAGGTTTTTATGCTAATTGATATAATTTGTAATTAATACATTGATTACAAATTATATTTGTGTTAAAAAATTAAACTTTATTATATTATATTAATTTTTAATCTAACATACGAAAAAATATTTATTTTAATTTTTATTAACTTAGGCGCAAACTCATTGCAAATTTTTTGTGGAAAAATCAAACTCCATCCATGTACTCCACTGCTTGATTTCAATTATTCCATCCGGTTTGTTTTCACATGTGAAAGAATACCTGACAGTCGTTTGGAGCTTATAAGAACATCAAGTACAGTCGAGTCTCCCCAAGTGCAACCCTTGTAAGTGCAATATGTTGTTTACCCTCGATAAGTGCAAGTCTGGTTGTTAATTGCCAAAAAAAACACACACACACACACACACACACACGCTAACTGCAAATTGCAGATTTTCGCTTACTGCAACTCATCTCTTATTTCATAGGGTTACTACAAACAAGTTACACTTATTCAAGAGATTACTACAAGCAACTTTCTAAGTGTAACTGCATTTATAATGCATGTGTAAAGTATGAAATTGTAAATAACTTGTTGATGTGACTAACCTTGTCAACTTTCCGTTACTGAAATTTTAGGTAAAATTGCATTTACAAAGTTCTCATCTATATCCAAGACCTGAACTCTCGGGTAAATGCAGTTTCTAGGTCAGTTGCACTTCTAAAGGTCATACATAAATAAAAACCCTCCATAATTGCAACAGGGGAGGCTACTCCCAAGGAGTTGCACTTACAGAGAGTCTGACTTTAGGTGTAGATGTAGTGAGAAGTTGAAGTCTCCCGTTGTGTCTCAAGTTCTCAAAGGCTCCAATTATAGTGGCGGGCTCTGTTTTGTTAGCTTCTTGTGTAGAATCGTGCCCAGCGGTTGTAGATTATACTCAAGGAGGTAATGGACCACGGGATCTGGGAAACGAATAGCTCTTGAGACAATTTGCCTAACCTCATGCGGTTGCGAAATGTTGAAGGTGGGGGAATAGTTGTTAATTGCAAAAATCCACTACTTGCAGGTGGATTTTTGCCTTTCCACGTTCGGGCCAAGAACTTTTACTAGGTGCAAATGATGCGTTAACCACGTTTCACCCACTTGATAGCGGTCCCTTTTGGCAGATTCTCCCGGAGACTCACAATCAAATTGTCACGCAACGTCTGCTCAAACTCTTTTATGTATTACTGCTTGGGGTATCCGTACCGTAACAAGCTTGGAGAAAACCGGTTCACCATGCCAGTTAGATGATTGCTCATTGGAAGCAGTCTGCTTGACTTGCAGTTTGTAGTACGGACGGCTAGAGTCCTGCTCCTTCAATATTTTCATGGTGCCACATTAGCTTGAATGTGCAAGCACACAGCATTCGGGCGTACTTGCATGCTTAGAGGTTGAAAGTCTGACCGAGTGCTGCGCTTCTTAGGTACCATTTTAGCGGTCTCCTTAGTTAGGTTTGGCAACATTTGACAGCCGCCGCCCCATAATGACGACCTTTGTGAAAGATTTCACCTCATCAGATCCGTTGGGCCTTCAGCAATGGCAAAGGTATGAACACTCTCGGTTAGTCTTCATTAATCGCATATTAAGCTGCTACCCTACTCGCGGAGTTCTCCATGAGGAGCCAACTGCATCCATTTTATTTCCTTTTGATCAAGGCTATAGAGCGTTGTTATAAACTACTCTGAAATCATGTACTTAAAACAAGATGTCCTCGTGACGGGAAGATGTTAAAAGCTGATCAGTCGAACCTGGGGGCACATCCATGGCTTTCACATATAGAGAGTTTACAACCAGAATCCCAGAAAATTAATCTATAAATCCTCAACAAGGAACTGGACAATGTAGTTTTGTTAGTCAAGCACCCACCGACAGTAGGGACGTGAAGCTTATCAAACCGGCGGTGTACCTCAATCGAGAAGTAATGATATAAAGGTAGTCAGAATATCACCGGAGAAGACAAAGCCCGTTAGGGTTCAGTATTGAGGTTCTTTTGGGTTGCTGAAACGAATGACGAAGTAAAATAACAAAAAGGATGGGAAGACCCCATCAAATCGTACAAGGAAGGAACCAAACCGGTAACATGGGGCTAGGCCCCAATAGTATCACACTAGGAAATATGTCCTTCAGCACCTAGGATATCTGAACTATCCAAGTCAAAAGGTCTACAAACAACAGGAGCATCCAAAGAAGCATCACCTAACGTGATTGCTCTCCTATGGATGCCCCTGACTAGTGCTCTCAGTAGAGCAATGGAAACACGTTGCCTAAAATAGGCTATAGTAAGCTAAAGAAAGTGATACCCCATGTCTCCTAGTATGGTAGGCTCTTCCGCACTCCCTCACAAACATGTCAAAGTTGGTGTCCATAGCTCCATATAACTCCAAAGCTAGAGGAACAAAGAGGTGACCTCTCTGCATACCTCTATACTTGGAGACCTTTACACGCCGCCCACGCCGCCCATCACGGAGGATGGGTGATCACCCTCTCTGGTGTGTCTCTAGTAGGATCGGTAACCACCACACGCCCACAAATTGACCTGGTCCTCCCGAACCAAAATGTGTCCGCCCCTAACCCTAGTCGATCGCAAGGCATACCAACGCTCTCTCCATGTGAGGTATCCACCCTCCCCCGCCATAGCAAACACCACATCCCTAATGGCATCATGGGTAGCTATCCTCCGCCTCCGAATGGACAACGAGTCATATGAACACCGCCGCATCTAAAGTGATACCACACTCACATGTGAGTAATGAAGATGTAGATGGATGGACCAAGCCAAGACGGAACCTCATATTTGTGGAGAAAGTAGATCGTGGCGAGTCGGAAAGCCCCGATGCATGGTCGAGCCAAGATCCACGAGCTCGCACTTGCCCCGAAAGCAAGAGCGTAGACGAGCTCTAGTAGTACGAGGGATGGTCGGATCCACTAAGAGTGAATGTAGAGCCTCCTGAAACTGTCGGTCCATCAAGATAGACTGTAGACCCCTAGTCCAATCGGTAGCCAAAGAGGAAAAAGATGGGAACTCATGTCATACCTCCCGTGGTAAAGCGTCTCTCGTATGTCATAATAATACCTGTAAGGGAAATGATCCCGTATCGACGTCCCTCGTATATATCTCCAAAATAGGTCTATCTGCGATCACAAATCGAGAAGATAACAAAGGTGCAACAAGTGCCCAACTCGCCAAGAATGCCGCAGGTGCCGTCTCCTCCATCGATAATAAGCCTATCCCTCCACACGAGATTGGCAAAGATGTCTGTCTCCTTGCCAAATCTCCAGTCACACACTCGAATGTCCCTGGTCCGATGATGTCACCAAAAACACCCATGATCCTCATATCAAAGGCTGTCAAACGTGATATGAATGTAGGTGAAGGAGGAACAGTGCAAAGAAGGTAGGTGGGTCGACGAGCAATACTAGATGATAGTATATCAAACGCCACCTACGGATCCCCTAGTAGAGGAAGGTCGTCTACATGCAAAACATCCTCGGCCAATGCAACGTCAAGGTAGCGTGAAACAAAATCCTCAGACCCTACTGGCACTCCTAGAATACGTAAGCCATTTGTCGATATCATACATCCCTGAAGAAATTTGAAGATGAGGCGGAATGCCCAAAGGAGACCAAGCCCTACACTTTGACACCTTGACTCTCAAGCCTACAAGATGAAGCTCGGTAGTCAAGTAATCAAAGGCATGCCTAATGTTGTCTACATGGTCCACAATGTGTGTATCATCCGCCAAGGAGGGGAACACACAACCGGGCACGGCCAAAGCAGTAGACACAAGAGCTCTGTAATGAGCCATGGCAAATAAGGGTCCCCCCAAAGGATCTCCCTGTCGAGTGCCCGGGCGGATCAGAAACGGTGACTCACTCCTTAAAAAGCCATTGATAAAATAAAGAAGAATGAGAACCGTAGAAAGATCGTACAAAAGGAATGAGGCTTGATAGGGGTCCACCAGCCTCTCTAAGCTCTCTAAAAATGGATGCACGCGAGACACTGTTAAAAGCGTTCTCAACGTCTACCTGCAAGACAACCCAATCCGGATGGATATCTAGAAGTGCTCTAATGCCCAACGATATCTTGCCTCACGGACCTCCCGGTGTGGCGACTCCAAACCGATGTGGACAAAGATGCTCCGGAAGTGTGAGCGTCTTTGCAAGACAATGGTACGGCTGACTAATCGCAATAAGACCTCTCCAATAGCAATCGGTCGAATGCCCCCAGTGTCCTTCTCCATCGCAAGAAGCCGACTAGCACCCGAGCGACTAATCGACAACGGAATCTCCCTCTCGCAAGCTCGCTGCAGCCCACAGGAACAACTCCGTGAAACCACTAGAGGGATTGTCCGCCTGAAAGCAATCTCGAAGATGCTCATATACCATCCCCGACAAACCCCTAGAGGATAAACGTGGGGCTGTGCATAGAGAATGAGCAAATAATGATATGTCAAGACATAATGGCTCCTCTGGCTGATACTCCAAGACCTCTAATGGTATCTCCTCGCCCATGGGTGGATGTAGAAGGCGTAAAGAGGAAATCGTCTCCTCAGTAGGACTAGCCATGGACAAAGGATGAAGGGCCCGTGCAGCCATGCTATACTCCCCGGCCTGCCCCAAGATCCTACACCGTCGCAATCTCGCCGAATCAGAAGTATCATGTGACTAAACTCGACTCCTAACCTATGTGGCCCGAACAGACTCCTCCTGCAATGTAGCCCAATCCCCTGCTCGGAATCTCCGAAATCTAGGTGCCACCTCTCTATGTCCAGCACGTCCCCTCTAGTATACCGTAGACTGAAACAGAAATGTTTGAAGAGAAAGTATTACTCAGTTTGGCAGGAGGGATCATCTAACCGAAGCGGACGTGAAAATTATAAAGTGGTCAGTGGGTGACACTATCTATCAGTAGCACCAGGCCAGCACCGGATTTCATTTCCTTCCGTTGTAGAATATCTGGTCTCCGTTTCTTTCTTGCATATTGCGAAGTTAAGTTCGGTTCGGTTCGGTTCGGTTCAGGTCAGTTGGTCCAATTGCATTGCAAGCACATTCACATAGTTAGCTGAGTTAGATAGATTATTGGTTAGCTCGCCCACGGAAGTACAGATGTTTTCAATAACTGAAAGATTTTACTTATCCATCAGTGGAAACAAATAGATATCGATGAGTGATAATAAATCTGGAATTTCAATTGGTGGGAGACTTCACATATGGCTCAGTGAAATATCAGTTAACATGTTCGATTAGGGCTAGTTGGCATGAATAGGATTATTATTCTCGCCCAAGTTATAATTATCCGTATATGAAAACTTGCAGATATTGAAAGATTGCACTTGTCGGAGCTATGGGGGCTGGAATTGTCTTTCACTTAGCATAATGTGAAAGTTTTCAATATTCCCGTGTATACTATCACGGGGCTGAAAATGAGCTTTCACTTATCGAGGGATTTCACTCAATCGAAAGGAGGTGCAAATCCATCATTTTGAGAAGACAATGAGCGTAGAATATCACAGAGATTCCACATTACAGTGAGGTTTCCAAGCTCAAAAGTGGCCAGACACGTATGTCAGCTACTAGTACCCGGTAGCTTGATAAAAAAGAAGTAGGCAAGAATGCCAGCAAATTTGCTTCTTCCAGTCGCTACATTCACAGCAGCTTTGCTTGTTTGATAAAAAGATGGAACAAAAATCTGTTCATTTGTCTTCACGTTGAACTTTAGGAGTTGTGCCAATAAAAATCACCCGAAGTGAAATAAACTAATATTTTGGAGGCCCGATATCAATGGCACAGAATTATACAAATGATTGAGAGACTGAGATCTTACTTTTTAGCTAGGCAAATGATCACGAAGGGTCGTGCTCCGTCACAATCCCCAAGTTAATTTGATTCATCCACTCTGAGTCCGGAAACAAACACAGAAACACTCCCCCATACAGTAGTTGACCAAACACGAAGGAGGAGGTTCCCCAAAAAAGTCGATTGCCCCTTAGACCACTTTGAAGGCTGGTTGAAAAACCCCTGCTGCAAAAACTCGCTCACGAAAATGTTAAATTTCGGATATTTGGACATAAATTCGTCATCCACTGCATAGGAAACTTAAATGAAGGCCAAGAGACAAAGAACCATATTCGAGACCACGCCTTTAAATGTGTGACTACAAACGCCTGCTCAGATGCCAAGGATGCTCCGATGCTAAGGATGCCAGGCCCCTCCGCATGTGATGGTGTTGTGGGAGCAGTAAAGTAGTCGTATTTTCTGTACGGCATCCCTCTCTTCCTCTACCTTCCGTTGTCTCTTGGGATGTAGATCAAGCAGCTCTACAGGCCCCATCCGGGCTTCAGCACACTACTGTCTAGCGACCCTCCAGTTCGACTTTCGGCTACATATGGTTCACACCTCCATGCACTCGGTAATCGTCGGCTGGGGGTTTCTCGCACTTCTCTGATTTTTCGTCTTTTCCTCGGGTTGACTATGTTCCCTTTTTTCGAATAAGGTTAGGATTGTGTTATGTCTCTGTTTGTTCAAAGCCCAAGCCATTCCTCTACACATGTGTCATTCTACTGGCTGGAAGCCGATCACTAATTCGGACGCTTGGAAGCAAAGGATTTAGAAGTACCAAAAGAAATTAGAAACGAAGTAGTCGTAAACGAAGGGCATTCCGAATGGCTGACAGGTTTTGATGGAACCAGATTCTTTCACGAACATTCCCCCATGTGTTCATCCAAACTATGTGACGAGTTGAAATGCTCGAATAATCAGATGTGAATTCCAAACACGTTATGCCAATGACATGTGAAGAGAAAAGGAAAGAATGGAAGGGTTACATGGTCTGGATGCTATAGGCGACTGTATGTACGCTCCTCTTTGACAGCGGTACCTCGTCCTCTCCAAGGAAGCATGACGTGGTCCTCCATGAGCCGGGACTGCTCCAACTGCTTCCACCTCCATGGCAGACGTTTCAATATGGTGCTGCTGGATCTCCTGCCAGATTTTCTGGCTTCCCAGCGTCACTTACTACTACTAACGAGAGGGCTGGGATCGCTTTGGTAACTGTAATTTCAGGCCTACAGTAATTATGGAATGTTTTAGTTCTCCTTGACTATCTTCGATTTAACGATTTGGAATTTCTTCTAACATTGTCCCCCCTCCCATTCACACGTTGGGTCCTTTAACGCATTACACCTGCGAGTGGTAACCCCGGGTGTAGTCAACGCCATGGTGGAGTCCTCAAAGCAAGCAGGTCATGTTCCTTGAACTTCCTTCATACTTGTTGAATCAGATAGTGCAAAAGTGGCCACATACTTAAGAGGATATGAGAAATCAGAGATCTAGTGGACGTTCTGACCTTCGTGGCGAGGGATTGAACAGATAGACAGATCCAGTCATTTGACTTCAGAGCGTGTGTCTTGTAGCCCACATATTCTGGTACCCAACGACGAACCTTCTTAGAGTACTCTCATTTGACCAGAGATTCTCCATCCCGTACAGTACATCTCATCTGTTCCGGGTGAAGCCTAAATGTGTACAGTACTGTATGTCCATGTAATGAGTTCCGAATGGAAAAAAATACAAAATAATTTCGACATGATTGTTGATCGTCGTTCGAAAGCAGAAGGATGCATGACGAGAAGCAGTGCAAAGCAAGCGAGAGAGGGAGAGAGGAGAAAATAATGAGTGACTCCAAGCACGCAGCAAAGCAATGGCATGGCATGCCTTAGCACTTGGCCTGCACAATTGTATGCAGGAAAGAATTTGATCCGTTCTCTATCTCCTTGATCTACATCACTCCTAGTGCTGGAGTACGTCGTTACAGCATAATTTCGAGCTTCTTAGAATGGGTGCACTTTTTACGTCATGTTCCTGTACTCAATTCCGGTCCTCCACCCACACGGATAAATGTATATGCTGGCAGCTGGAGTCAGTGATGACTGGGTCGGGTCGGGTTGTAGGCCTCATATCTGAGACCTAAGCGTGGAGATATTGTCGATATTGTTCAAGAAAGCGGAATGGAGTGAAATCCAGAATCAATTCTAAGAGGCAAGGGAGGGACTCTCGGGCCCAGATGCGGTAAACCGAAGCCGTTCAGGAACACCCTCTACATCTGGACTCTTGCCAAAATTAGAGGCACGTCCCTCACCGAGCGGAACATAGGCGGTTTCCATCCATCCTTTACCACTGACTCATTTCTAAGCGTTCATCTACTTGAAGTGTGGAGTTTTTTGTCAGGTCGCCCTCCACGTTGACCGACTGGTAGCCAGCCCCATGCCATGCCATCCCTTAATATACACTTCATGTGGCGATGGATGGATCCATCCCCCATGTGCTCGCTCGCTCGCGCGCGAGTGCTTGTGGATAGGATTCGGAATGATGGTGTCGCGCTCGCGCTCGAGAAAGACCTCTTTCCTACAGTGAGCGGGTGCATATTGCACCGTAGCAGGAGCTGTGAGTTCTTGTACGATGCGACTCACGGGATGCCCAAAGAACAAAAGCGACCCGACCCGACCCGACCCAGGAGAATAAAGAAAAGATGGATTCGATCTCGTGGGCGTATTTTCAACGATGCTCTATCAGCAGTAGCAACGGGAGCAGGAGCAGCTGTACCTTTGTTGCCCTAAAATTGTGACCCGATTGGGAAGGACTTTAATGAACATGCGCTCCTGCAATGCATCGCATCCATGAGGGGGTGGGGTGTGCCCGGGAGGGAGCGGAAGGGCGGGGAAGGAAAGGAGGGAAGTATCGATGGATGATGATGGATGATGATGAGGCGATCGAGTTAAATGAACGTCATACCGTCAGAGTCAGAGCATGTAATTATGCGTATGCTGTACGCCGCGTAGCAGCCGCACAACCGCGGGCAAAGAATCCAACGGTTGTATCTGTGCTGCAGACGCGACACGTGGATTGCTGGCGCGACGGAATATTTCGCCATCCGGTGGTTCGCCCGAGTTGCCGGTTCAGCCGAACGCGGAACGTTTTTCCGGCAGTTTTCCCTGAAGGCGACCCAAGGACCGAGGGTTCTTTTGACCACGCCAAGTGTTCCCGGGCGGTTCCCGGCTCTCGGTTCTCCATCGAACGGCTCTGGAAATCGTGGAGCTCAACCCTCGGGGCGCATTGGACGTGATCTCCTTGGGCGAACCGGTCGACACAGTAAAGGACGAGCGATTACGAACGTATCAGTGGCTAATTAATCCCGGATTTGCAGCGGAAGTGGGCCTCTGTGGAGGATGGGAGCGCGTGGAAAGGAGGGGCTGCGACTCTGCGAGAAAGCAGCAGAGGAAATCTAATTTCGTGCTGATGAAGCGCAAATGATCTGTGAGAAAGGAAAAGTTTCGAGGAATTTGCGAGGAAGGAGTGAAAGACGCAGAAATTGGTCTGGAGCAGATTCTTTTTGCTGCAGCAGTAGCAGTGCTCGCAGCAGCAGCAGCAGCAGGCAGGCAGGCAGGCAGGCAGGCAGCATCAACAACAGCATAGGAATAGCAAAGGGCAGCGTCACACATCATCCTTGGGGTCTCCTCCTCCTTGTAGAAAAGAGCGCCCGGGCCATCAGAATTCCTGAGAGGAGACAGATAGAAGAGGTGTGACTTTGTTGTGCAGCAGAGAGGGTGTAGAGCAGAGTAAGCAAAGCAAGGAATAACAAAAGCAACAGCAGTGGTGGTGAAAACAACAGGCGGATTGACGGATTGATTGATTGTACTGATAGACTGATTAAGCGAGAGCGAGGGTGGGAGACAGAGAGAGACAGAGAGGAAGGGAGGGGGAGACAGAAACAAAAATGAAGAAGGAAAGTGTGTGAGAGGGTTGAAGTTGAAGACGGGTGATAAAGGCAGCAACTGGGAGTACTCGAACAACAGCAAGCAGCTAAGGCGGACAGAGTGATAGATTGGGCTGCTGTGAGGTGGAAAGAAAAGCGATTCATATATTTGACTAACTTGGAGAAACAGCGAAAGGGAGAACGTCGTAGTTGTAGGAATTCTTCAACCATGCGTGGAAGATCACGAGGAAGAACGAGCTGGAGTTTTCAAAGGCATCAAGAGCTTGAAGGTAGGAACGAGTTCTTTCTTACGGGAATTTGCTGCAGTCTTCGTACCTTTCTTCTCCCTCGGACTTACCTTCATTGCCTGCTGATCTTCCCTCACATGGTAAATTTCACTCAGTAAATCCCTTCTGGTTCCTTTTGCTACCCTTCTTAGTCCGCCTCTGCCACCTCGAAAATTCACTGGACATTATTTTCTAGGACAGGCATCGTCGATCACGCATTCATTGAAGTTCAGCAATCGGAATTCTACGCCTGGGTGTATGGAACGTTTAGGCATCTATCAGCTCAGAGATTGCAACGGTAGCCGGGTTTTTCGCCGCCCCGGGCCTCGATTCTGTCGAGAGCATGAACATTTCGCACCCGTTGCCGATGGAGCTATAACAGCGAAGCCGAGGGGGTCCATTCCCGCATTTGTCCTTCTACCTCAATTGACAATCGGGACGACGGTAACTAGCTGCCTAGTCAGAGGAAGATGTCTTTTTGTTGGTTGCCCGCCCGTCCGTAATGGCATCGACATTGGTGGCGCTTCTCCTAATCGTCATCGTGGGCGTAGTCCAGCACAAACCCAAAGTCGCACGAACCTGTGTTAGTGCATCAACCATGGTGTTCATGAGGCCAGACCGCGGTCTGCGGTTAGGGGGTCATCGGTTGTGTGCCCCCAGTCTAGGCGAACTGCACAACAGCTGCTGACATTCGCGACGGCGAAGCACCTGGGATCGTTGTAATGGCTTCCAGGGACGACGCCTCGTCCGTGAAGTAGCAGTCAGTTCTTGTCGTCGGTGAAGTGCGCAATTCAGAGCTACTAGGAGCTATTTGATCTCCAATGATTTGTCTCAGCGGGCCCGTCTTCTCGAAGGAATCACTCCCTTTGAATCGTGGGTGTGATCATCGGTAGGGAGCTTCCCGAGGATGAGAGAGAGCGCGAGAGAGCAGAGAGGGGAATTACTAGATGTTCTTCACGAGCGGTGAAATAGGTTACTGACGTCAGTGAAGGATCATCTGGCTTGGCCGTCTGAGCTGAGTGGATTGGATCGCCAAAAGGTTTCGGCTCACGCTCGGTGACAACGGAAATGACGTCTATGAAGTGTGTGTGTAGCAAAGGGGCCGCGCTAGTCTGAGGCGGTGCTCGAGGCCCAGCAGAGCAGCAGCAAGTGATGGCTGGCTACAAACTCCGTTGTTTAGAAGATGTGTTCCGTATCGTGTTTAAGCCCCCCTCACGGTCGAAGTAGGAGGTTTTGCAGGAGTGTGCGGAGCTCAGTTTGCCTCAGAGCTGCTCATGTTCCAGAGTATCGGCACCGCTGCGACGAGTGGAAGCATGATTGGGGAGGAGGAGAAAGGACTGGTGGTTCGGTGGTCGAGGATTTAGTCTAGCAATAGCAATATTGCTGCATATTTTCCTAAATGTAGTCTGGCGTGCTGTTGTCATGCAGGTCATTGCAGTAACGAAGGTCCCTGTCGAGCCTGTTGAGGTACAGAAGAAGAGAGTTTGCGGAGCTCAACATTCAACCCGTCCTCGCCCGCCTGCCTATCAACGCCATCGATTGCGTGAAAGAAACATAACCTCACAGTCCGTTCATTCAATGGTGGCATCGTCAGTAACAGAGACATGAAATTTCAGTGGTTGTTTCGTCGGAAAAGTGGTGAGCGCAAATTGGAATTGAAAGGCGGCCAAGGAAAGATGGGTGCCAATTTGTCATATCGCAAGCGCCTGATGGACCCGAGTCCGCTGCGAGCTCTGCAGAATCAGCAGAGGGTGACCCCTGTGGCTTCCGAGGACGGCGAGGGCAGCAGCCGCGGTAGAAGTACTCGAGGCGAGGGGAGCAGTCGCGGGGGCATAAGGGGGGGTGGTGAGGGCAGCAACCGAGCATCCGTGGACAGTATTGTGCGCGTTGGGTCCGACACGAGCGAAGAGACAGCGTCTGAAGACGGTGGCGAGGATCTGAGTGTGAGTTTTGGATACCACTGTCGGGATGTCCCTGCTTTGATGGAGGAGGAGGAAGAAGTTGCGCCTCTGGCTACGACTACGACGGCGACGACGACGACTGCCACTAGTACCGGTAGTGCCGCGACGACGACTACAGCTGGGGATCACCCGAATGTTGGTGTCCCTGCGGCAGCAGCAGCATCCATCTTCTCTCCGGAACACTTGCTTATGTCCCCCCCATGTGCCACAAAACCAATTTCGAAAAAAAGTAGATCGTTTTCTTGCTTGACCGGAGCTGCACTGAGCGCTAATGCTACTTTGGCCAACACCACCATATGCAATGGTCTGATCGGGGAAGAAATTCTGCCGGGCCTCGATTCTCCTCGCACGTTTCGGAAGTTGAATTCTTCAGCGTCGACTACAATGTTGGAACTTTCGAGGGGGTCTACTAACGCCACCCATCAATCTGCTTCTTTCCCTCCTGCCTTCCCTGCCGAGTATGGAAGCGATCCATGTAAGGAACTGGACAACCCTTCGTTTTTGGAAGCAGGTGATGTTCAAATGGCCGGCGGAGCTGCTGGTGAGGACCGAGTGCAAGCTGTGTGTTCGGAAGAGAACGGGTGGCTCTACTGCGGTATCTACGACGGTTTCAACGGACGAGACGCAGCAGACTATCTGGCTGGAACGTTTTATGAAAATGTCGGATTGCACATGAAATTGGTGGAGTGGCACGTTCAGAGGGAGTCGGTGCGGGAGCTCAGAAGTCCTTACATCTTGGAAACTCCTCATCTGGAAGGAGGAATTCGGGACCCCATAATCACAGACGATTGTATGGATTTGCAGCTCGCTGGTGAACCCGATTTTACTATGTATGGCGAAAATGAAGTCCATCAGCAGGCTATGATGCAAGGATTGATGCGAGCTTTTAACCAGACTGAAGGAGATTTCTTGTCTATGGTGGAACAGGAGATGGATGAGCGTCCGGAGCTTGCCATGGTAGGCTCATGCGTACTCTCCGTACTTATCCACGGCAAGAATTTATACACTTTGAACCTGGGTGACAGTCGGGCTGTGCTGGCAACCTACTCACCCCAAAAGTTTAACAAAGGGAGGTGCGATGGCGACCTCTATGCTGTCCAGCTAACGGAGTCTCACGTGGTTGATAACGTTGACGAAAAACAAAGAATTTTAGCAGAGCACCCTGACGATCACACGGCCATCTCAGGTGGAAGACTCAAAGGGAAACTCAAGGTTACTCGCGCTTTTGGGGCAGGTTATCTGAAGAAGGTACGCAGGTTGTCAGTTTCCACGATCCCCTGTGTTTTCGCTTCTGAGTGATTGTTGTGAGCCCTGTCTGAGGAGTTCTAAACGTCTTTTTCTGATCCGTGCAGGCCAAGCTGAATGATGGTTTGATGGGTATCCTGCGAGTTAAAGATCTTTACACACCTCCCTATCTTGGTACAGTCCCCTGCGTAAGTGCCCATGCAGTCACTTGTGATGATGTTTTCGTGGTTCTGGGGAGCGATGGTCTTTTCGACTTTTTCACCAATGAGGAGGTGGTGAATCTTGTGCATCACTACATTTTGGACTATCCACACGGAGATCCTGCTAAGTACATGCTGGAGCAGCTTCTAAATCGCGCAGCTCAAAACGCAGGTATGGGTCATTACTGAAGAAAGTGTAGTGCTGTTGAACCTTTTTTTGTAGAGACGAATTGTTGTACCAAATCACAAAACTCGTCGTCGCCTTCTTGGCAACAAGGTTCTATCATGAATTGTGTTTGCAAGCGTTATGGGGCCATGTACGTACTTTAGAGCTCAGTCTTAAGTTCATAGCCAGAAGCTTCACAACGGAATGATCTCATTTGTGCTTTATAGTTTTGCCCGGGATTAGTTCTTCGAAGAGGATGGTATCTCGTAAACAAGTAGCTGCTTCTTGGACATGCATTTTAGGTGCTTTTTAATGCTGGCCCTTGCTTTGAGATGCGGCTGGTGGTTGACGCAGTGGTTTATGTTTTTGTCTTGACAGACATAACAGTGGAGCAACTGAAGACTATTCCCATCGGTAGGAGGAGGAAATATCACGATGATGTCACCGTTATTATTATAGTGTTGGGGACCGAATTTCGTACTTCTTCGGCGTCGACTGAGTCTTAGTTGAGGTGGAAGGAAGCTCTCGCCCATCCAGAGATGGACCTCGTCTTTAAGCAGGAAAAAGAATGTCTACACTTCTCCCAACTGATTAGGAGTAAACTCTGGTCGTCAACTGGAGCAAATTTTTGGAAGTCAGCATGCTATAGCACTTGGGTAGTGTCGCCGTGCGTACAGCTCCTCTCTGACACACAGCACACATAGCACATCCATGGCGTTCGGAACTGAGCTTGTAACAGAGTGAGAGTTCTTTTTCTGTGATAACTGGTGCGTGAAGTATGTGGCGCATTGCTGCATATAGTATATATTTTCGATCCAAAATCTTTTTGGTTCCTCTCAAAGTAACAGACCGACCTGGTATGATTTTCCACCCTCGCGCATGAGAAAGGAAGATAAGGAAAGGCAAGCTTGCTTGAGTTGTACATTAACTTGTAGCGCGAGGGTCGTGAGAGTGTTATATTCCAAGACATCTAGGGTTACTTCAGGACTATTTAGCTGTAGTGCCAAATGCTTCTCCATCCTTGTGAGTAGGCCTCACTGCTTGTAAGAGTCTCCAGACTTAAGTGGCTCAACAACCATATCTATACTAATTTATGTATATATCTATAATTCCGCTTTGGAAACAAACTGAGCGGAATTAGCAGAGACTATTCTTGTGCCGTGGAGTGTGCGGCAAGCCCTCTCCTGGCATTGTTGTGAGGTCTGCTTGTTCTGTGTACTTGCTGGACAGCAGTTCAATGAGATTGTTCTGCGGATGCTTTTCAGCAAGAGCAGTAATATAAAGCCTTCTCACTGCAAACCTTCTTGTACCCTGGAGTTCGATGAAATCTTTTGAATGATGGAGTGCTCTGTCATTGCCTTTCAGCTCAATTCTAGAGTTGTTTAGTTCTATAATCTTGGTTCTCACACCGTTTGTGGCTCAAATGCATGGCTTCGTAGGCATTGGCTTAGTCCCAAAAGTGACCACAGGAAAAGTAAGCCTTTTTCCGATATGAATCGCTTGCAGGTTATCTTCTGGGTTCAAGGAACGGAACGACTGTTTCCAACTTCCGCTGCTTTGTTTTACACCTCACATGGACGCAGGGTTTTGTAAACACTAAGATCTCAGTGCGGCACTTGCAAATTTGTTCCAGACATCGTCGACTGGACCTCAATTAGATCGGGCCCGTGTCAGTGTCGAACGTGGGTGTTGATAGATGTCATTTGGGATGCCAATGTGCGAAGTCAAGGAAAGTCGGAAGTATGTAAACTTGGGAAGGACAGTATTCATTTGTCGGCACCGTAACACCATTATCTTTGTAAGGTCAATAAGGCCCTTTGCTGATGTGGGGTTGAGTTCTGTTTGTTCACACGCACTCTTTTTCAAGGTCTTATTTGTTCGATAGAGTAGGAATATTTAAGATGTTCATGAATGTGCTGTGCAGTTGAATGCTATTTGTTATGTGCATTATTCTCAAGGTTTTCCTTTTTCAACAGAGTAGGATAACCGAGACGTTCATAATCGGGCTCTTGTTACAATCGATTTGATTCTTCTCCATGTTGTTAAATCTTAGAGGTACGCCTGTATGTATATGTGTTGTATCTCTTGAGATCCATAAAATGTAAAGCGGACCTTTCCAAATCTGAGGTGGTCAAGGTGGACAAGTCGATTTCTCATTTTAGTCACTTTAGTGAGAAACCTTAGCGTGTTTCAAGTATATTACATCCAGGTTTGGTATTTGATCGTTTAATGGAAGGCTATTAACAAACACATGTGAAAGCGGTAGCTCATACTTTTGCAACCAACACTTTTGCAAACTAACAACAACAAGTGTTGCTTGTCTACATGTGAAATTTTAGACTAGAAACTCCTGTAGGCTCAGTCAGCAAAACACACACAATCCTACGTACTACAAAGCAGTGAGGACTGCAATTTCTTGTTTGGAAAGGAATGAGCGTTTGCCATTACGCCATAACTAGTACTGACGTGTTCATATTCATTTCTTTGTCTCCTTGGCTTGTGTGTCATATTAAGAGCACATTGTAAGAAGCACATGTAACTGCGAAGGGTGGAGAACGCCGTACGCACTCATTCAAACGAACTTGAATTGCATACTGTAGTGTGTATTTCTGCGAGTTGGCGTTGACTAGCAAGCAAACTATTTCTCAAACCTACACTATTAGCGTTCTTAGGGTTTAGTCAGACGAGTGCAAAGCATCCAAACGCATGTAAGAAATCATGCACAGTGAATGACACTCGTGCCGCTGAAAACCCGATCAGCTATAGAACTTAGATCTTCTGTGAGCGTAGATTGTCAAAATCTTACAAGGATTCTCGGTATGAATAAAGCCCACGATGATGGATACTGCTGTACCTGACACTATATCTAACTCAAGTAGAAAACTGGAGATTCGCACCGTGGAATGTAGGTCAATATTAGATTGAAACTTAAAGGTCCAGCAGTTTATTAACGGAAGCCACACACAGCGGTGGGAGTAAACAAACTCGGCCTTTGAGTTGATTACTGCCAACACATGCGTGAAATATCAACTTCCTCTAATTTGAGGAATTTCGGTCATTGAGAAACAGAAAGAGAACATTTATGAGCCTCTGACAATGTGCTGTCTCTCTCACCGACATTTTACGGTACTTCGACAATCTCCAGGACTTCTATCAAGCAAATGTAATAGTGATGCATATGCTTGATACGAGTACGAGTTCTTTGCATGTACCCTTCAAAATTTGTACTTTTATGTGAGATCATGGACTTTCTAAGACGTATTCTCATCCTGCCTTTGAATTTGTTTACTGGATTCGGTAGTTGTTGGCCAACTTTCCCACAATTGGAACGTCCACCATGCATTGTGGTAAAGCCCCCCATGCATCCATGTGACTCTGGAGGTCAGTCAAAAAATATAAGACTTAGGAAGTATTACAAGCAGACTACACTTTGAGAAATGCTTTACAAAAAGCAAGTACAATCCACTATCATCGTGTATCAGCTATCCGCACCATCATCAATTAAATGTCAACATTTACAGTTTGTATACTACGTGGAGAGAACGTTGGAATGCCATCTGATCTAGTGTATCAAGTAGACGTTACATTTCCATGTAAGAAGTGAAATTAATATCTTCATTCGAGCTTTCGCCACTGTGACAATGAGCGTGGTACCTACCAGTTTCCTGCTGCCCTTTCAGTAAGTATTTAGACTGCAAGTTTCTATTGCTGTAGAGAGAGACTTAGCCGGGCAATGGATACCTTCGGTAGAGATTGTGCACATAGCTACAATGACGATGAACCTAGTTTTACTGCTGTCTTGAGTGATTATTGCTGTACAGAGAACCTTCGCCTCTGCTATTGAGCTCAAGGTTTGAGTCATTAGTGATGATTGTCCAGGTTCACCTGTTGATAGTTACACTGGCAACTCGACGACATAATGATATCAGGGCTATGATTTGCATCAAGATTCAAGACTTTCATTTTACTTCACTTCAGGGTGGCTTTTCCTGCTATTTCCAGGCTTGTGATTTGTATGGTTTCACATCAAAAGTACGAGGCTGTGTACGGAGTACGATGTCCCGTTAGTCTGCTGTTATTTATGGCGCCTCTTTTTTTGATATATACAAAACTTATGCAGAACGAACATGGCAAGAATTCATGGGAATAATGACAATCGAACCAGCACTTACTTTACACCACAGTACACCTCCGTAATTTCATCCATGTGAACTTCGTATAAAGACCGACGTTCGATTCATTCTTTTCTTTCTTTCTCCACCCTGCACTATCGAAAAGCGCATATTGCGCTTCACTCACTTCTCCACTAGGCATTGCATGAATTGTCCATTGTCGCTGTCAAATGAATACGACAACAAGTACGTCAAACCTCTCACATGAGCGATCGCAGTAAGAAAAAGAAAAAAAGGAATCCAGGAAAATAATATCTATTTCCAGAGTATGAAAGTCTTGGTTTATGCTATTATCTGAAAATCCATCATGCAGCTTCCAGGGTACTCTAAAAGCTATCCACAACTAATTTCTTTATCCCCCGCTGTTACTGTAACGGCTACCGTATTTTTGCTCTAGGATTTGTTTGACTGGCCTTGATTTATCTGTTTCAGTCTACTCGTGGCCAGGATTTGTTGATTTTGTGGTCAAAAGTGCCG
This sequence comes from Marchantia paleacea, assembly GCA_014180765.2. Classification (NCBI taxonomy): domain Eukaryota; kingdom Viridiplantae; phylum Streptophyta; class Marchantiopsida; order Marchantiales; family Marchantiaceae; genus Marchantia; species Marchantia paleacea. The sequence continues at coordinate 700,228 of MUAA02000016.1, forward strand.
ACGGTTGCCCCATCCGGCATCTGTTGTGCAGGAGGAATCAGAGAGGATTCGAAAATGCCTACTAGTTCCTACATGACGAAAGCCCGACTGCACCCGAGTTGGCAATTTTTGTCGACGTGTCGGGATTCGAGTACGGGAGGTCCTCTTTCACAAATTCCAAATAACCTTTTCCTTTCGAATTGTCGGCTCATAATCCGCGCGTTCATTTCTCGTCGCGCGTGCTCGTCATGACGTCAGGGTGCACATGTGCGCCGTTCTCCCATTGGCTGACAAACGAAGGAAAGGACGGATCGCCGACGCTACGAACGGCACAACATCATCATGAAAAGTGTTGGAGATATGGAGGAGGTCGGGTCTCGACTCTCGAGATCTCGTCTGACGCATGTTGGCAAATGACGAGTCACCTCTGCGGATGAACATTTTTGCCGAGCAGGCACACAGGCAAACAATGAGTAGGACACGTAGACTGGCTCTCACATCCCTCACCCAATTCTGTAGGTACAATAGGGGTTCCGAAAGTGAGAGTGTCGTGGTAAAAGGCCACCTTTGCACTACTGTACCGTGACCCTAATCGCTCCACTTCATCCACCGCAGCGTACGCAGTCAATTTCATACTGGTCGATGTGGTTAGAGTCTCAGAGAGAGAGCAAGAGAACATCCCCCATCCGCACCAGAAGATTCTCGCGCGTCACTTCCAGCAGCTGCTCCTTTCCTGGAGCTTGAGCACTTTTGCTAAACTCTAATTGTAAGGTTAAGTTTCAATTTTGCAGAAAATTTGAGAAGGGGATGCAGACCGAAGTATACAATTGTACATGAAAGGCTGTCTCTCGGTGCAGCAGCAGGAATTTTGTGCCGGGAGGTTGAAGATTTTGATCAGACCTTCCGATAACTTTAGAAAGCACCGCCATCGTTACACGTACCTTCTTCCGACTCAATCGTAGGACGTCGTCTTAAGATGAAATTGCCGACAATTGAACCAGTGCATTTCGAATCGACATCGACTCCAGTGACTGGACTGCTATTTCTAGGGTTTTGAGAGTTTGGAGTCCAGAAGACAAGAGCCTTGCCTATGTCTCGCATGAAATTGTTCAGGAATTGAGGAAGAAGTACGTTCTTTAACTCGAGGTTTGTCTTTCAATAAAAAGTTCGTGTGTAGATGTGGCTCACATGCCGAAAGATGGGAGCCCCAAATTTATTGTTCCTGCATTTCTCTGATAAGTTTCTGCCTCGCCTTCGCGGAAGGCGCTTACTTGTCTCCGTTCCTTTGGAGAGATACATTCTTGGCATTTGATCTCATTTGGTTGATTGCTTGCTTTTTCGTAACTATGCTGCAACTTCTTCGTATTGGAATGGTTTCTGAAGTTTCTAGTAAAGATGTGATTTGTCAGTGTCGTATGAAGTGTGAGGAGATGTACCTGTCGACTGCTGGGTTTTCTTAGTTTAAATCTCCACTTTCACTGGTTGGGTCGGGATTTCTCCTATTTGATACCCACCGCCGGTTTCACTGGCTGGACCGAGAGATGCCTATTGCTCGACATGATGTCAACTGAAGAACTCGTAATGAGGAATTCCGTCGGCAGCTCCACAGCTACCAATTTTAACGCTCGACCTTCGGAGCCAGGAGAAAGCTCAGCATCACCAGTTTCCTCGAGCTCAATCCTGAACGATGAAGGCAACAGATGTGTTGCTCTGCTCCTGCCCCTGGAAGTTATAAGAAGAGTTTTCTCGCAGCTCGACTACCGTGACCTGATTCATTGCTCTCTTGCTTGCAAGTACGTGCCTCTCCTTCCAAACCTCTTGGTCTTGCCACTGTAGAATGGTGCTGTTAGATTCTGTGTTCCATTATCATGTTTGCTTCTCTTTCTTTCGCCTATATCGGAATGTCCGTCGGGAACAGATTACTTTTGAAAATCTCCTTATGCTTGACCATCCACACTCGCATTTTCGGTGCTTCGGGGCATAACCTCCAGCATAGGTCATATTTCTGGCTGAATGACATCTGCATTTCTCACTCCTTTCATGATATTCATTAGGCCTAGACACGGTAAATCATTGGTACTATCAGTATACGAAGATTTGATAACCCTTTTCCAGGGTGTGTTAGACATTCTTCTTTCCATCTCCTGTGTGTCGTCATTCTACTTTAGGATCAGACTCCCTTTCGACGAGTGACTCCACGTGGAGCTCCTCATGTAATATTGAGTGTATGATAAGGATTGCTAGTTGAAGGTACGAAACTAGTTTCTGGGAGTTATATTGCTGGTATCAGACGAAAAGAATTTTAGCAAGAGTTGGAACTCAGTTGTACGCACTGGTCCGTGTGCGCAGGCAGTGGCATTCAGATTCAGAAAATCTTAGGGAGGGGTGGAAAGAAGAGTATTGGGAAGCTTGCTCTGTGCGTGGCTTGATTCAGTGGGATACTAACCCTCCTCGAGCTCGTTACGATGCCTATCTCGCTTGCAGCCCAGATTAAGGTCATGCAATGAAGTTGTTGTGAGCTTGAAAAACACTCTCGTGCTTTTGAAAGCGCCTCAGAAAGGCTTGATACAGTACGATGAAATATACCATTTCGAAGGATAATCCGAAAGGTCCCGTCGACTTTTCTAAGTTCTGAAGAGGATTAGCCGAAAATCGGTTAATGTAACTACTGAAGTTTGTAGTTCATTTTAAGAGCATACTGTTGGAGCTTCATGATTGCGTCCAGATCGATGGTTATTGTTCTCATAATTAGGTTTTTTTATCTTAAAATCTGATGGACTCGAGAACACTTCTGGTGTACAGTGGACTTGGTCGTGAGCTCTGGCATAACTCTCTGTGTTCGATATTTTCTTATGCAAAGAAACAGCATGGACAGATTGACGCGAATGGTTGATGATCGACGCTTTCGAAAGCATTTGCGTATATCTCTCCCATCACTGTACAAAAAGCCTTACAGCTTGTGCTTGAGGCCATCTATGAACCTATTTTTCTAGATTGCTCACAGTTTACAATAAGTTCCAGGACAACTAACACGAAGGGGAAATTGTTTTTTTCTTTGAGAAATATTAAATAATCGGGTAAATTAGTTTTCTTAATTGTAATAACACCTCATTAATACTTGTACGAGGGGCTCTTGAAGTTGATTATTCTTCTTAATGGAGCATCTATATGGAACAACTACCTAGCCGCTGCATTTATTTACCTTGAGACTATGTTGGACAGGACAGAGTCTCAGTAGACAATTTTTTTCTGTAATTTTTCCCTTGATATACTGCATACGTGGTGTTGAGCCATCCCCAATGACTGATCACTCACATGGCTTCTAAGAAGAAGGTAGCCGGTCTGCGGAGGTCCATCGGGCAGGTTTGAGTGACGTGACGATTTGATGCCAATATAGATTTTCGAGGAATTCTCCATAATCTTACCTTTCAGTGACAGATTCATTTCTCGTTAGATTTGTTTCATTCTGCCGTATTATCTATTCTTTTCAGTTTTTTATCTCAAAGAATTTAAGAGTATCGTTAAATATCTAAATTCTTGGTTTAAGTATTTATGGGTATTCTTATAATTTATGTCGGGAAGTTAAATTTTATTTCTAGAAATTGGAATATTAAAATATATAATAATCTATAAGCAAGTATATTGTAGCATTAAAAAAATTGTAAATTATTTATATTGAAATTCAGATAATGAATGAATATTTTATAATCAAAGTTGACATTTTGCATAGTTTATATATATTTCAAAAAATTATAATTTTCATTATTGAATATATGTTTAATGTTAATAAATAAAAAAATTTAAACAAAATAAATTATGAAATTAGAATAGTTTACAATGTAAGCATAAATGTTATTGATTATGTTTCAAATAAATGATATTGATCATATACGTATGAAGAAATACATTATCCCAAGTAATATTATTTTGTTAATCTAATATAGAAACATTTTCTATTCAAATAAAAAAAATTTGAGTTGAATGAACTATATATAGAAAACAAACTGGTTTAGTAAATGATGGGCCTTATCAAACCATACTATATTTGTTGGAAGTACATATAATTTTGATTTGCACATTATGTATTATCAATTTGAAATATGGTATGCAATATATGTCTAACATCTATTTTTAATGAAATTGATTCTTAACCAACAATTACATTGATTACCACCAAACCAATAATTTAACAAACCATAATGAAGTTAAAATTAACAAAAAGTTAAAAAAAGTCAAATTATAACTTGTACATTTATTCAAACATGACAAAACACTAAAATTTTACACATGGTGGTGTTGGATAATAAAAAAACATTCATGTATATATGAAAATTATTTATTGTATATCAAGATGAGTAGATCTCAAATCATTTAAAATTTTTATTACCATCTTCAAAAAAAATGAAAATTGAAAAAATACAAAAGAATATTTTGATCTCATTAAATTTAACATCAATGAGTATTGTTAACATTCAAATCTTTGAAAATTAAAGGCTAAATCAACCTAGATTTTGTAGAGATGCGATAAGTTAATCAAATATCTTTGATATTTCACAGCAATCTAAAGTTAAAAAGGATTATACATGCAACATATCTTAGTGAAATTAAAAAAATATAATATATAAGTATTTAATTTTCCACAGAAAATTGAATGTAAGATATTTTTTTTTATTTATCTATGTGAGAGATCTTTAAAGCAAATAAAAAACTTGAATTAATAACTTATCATAGTTTAGAATCACCTTGTAAAACCTCTTAATAAATTCATAAAGGATAATTAATCCATTTTATAACCAACGATAAAATTTAAATCATACTAAATTATGAATATTTTATCAAATTATTGTATTATTTTAAAAAAATATTCTTTTATTATTTTTTTTTATAAAAAAACTTATTTTAATTAATTTATAAGTTTTATTTTAAGATTAGTTAATAAATTATTTGATACATAAATTAATTTATTGCAAATGATAAGATAAAAATTTCAATTCATATATAATATCAAATCAAAAAATATGATTTTAAATCAAATAAAATAATCGTTTTATTTTTACTTTTTAAATTTTTTTTACATTTATTTATGTAGGACATTAAGACTTAGAATTTGAACAGAAACGAAAAAAAATTATTTTGAGCAATTAAGTTTTATATTTGTGGTTAATACGAGTGTATTCTTATGAATATAACAAAGTACAAATATTGTTAGTATGTTCACATAACAAGAAGGATGTTAGGGTTGGTAATGCCTTAAGAGAGCATAGGGAACCTAGAGGAACTACTGCTTGACGGTATGCCAAGAACGTGGGTATGAGGTTATGATTGTTGTTGAAGTTATGATCATCAATAAACATCACATACATTTTGACTAATATGACTTAAGCATAAAATTTTCAATATCAATATAATAGACATTGTAATTGTTAATTTGTTCTCTCTACTACTTCAATCTCTTGAGTGATATAAGTTATGATCACTTGATTTTTTAAACCATGCTCATTGAAAAAATCATCAAATTTAATTGAAATATTTCCTTCCTCATATAAAAATTTGATGAATCATCTTGTTTGCTTCTCAAGAAAAGTGTTCAATGTCTTAAAATTATGATTAAACAAGCGTCATGTTAAAACAATCATCAATGAAAAATAAAAAATAGTTTCAAAAAACTATTTTTTATAATTATTATTTATATCATGATATATATTTTTTTATAATAATGATTTATTAATAAATCATTATTTATTCAAAATAATCAATTCATAGATGATTATGATATATATAATTGTATAAGATCTAATACATGTTTTGGTTTCACATCCTCTTGCAAAACATATAAACATTATTGCTTCTCAAGATGACATAAAGGGTATAAATTGAGGTATCACTAGTCATTGTGTATTTAAGCTCACTAGAGTTAGATAATGATTTTAACTAAAAAGGATTTATGTGTCATATACTCTTGTGAAAGAATTCAATATTTGAAATATGTGCATCATTTTAGCCATAAATTTCAGGCTCTTAATATGTATAGTATCATCAATAACCACTAGTATTGTGGTGTTTTACATATCTTCTAAGATTGATGAAACAAACTTAATAGCTTTTTCTTATAATATGACAAACTACAACTAAAGTTTTGATGATATTGGAAACAAACCTCACATCTTGGAGTGATTTGACATTACATGATGCTAAGTGTTATTCTATGTCAACACCAATACTATAATATATATTGTTAACATAAAGTTCCATCAATCTTTGTTTATTGTTGTTATCAAATGATTTGAGGCTTCTGAATCAATGTATTAGTTGAGTTTAGTATCATAATCTATGATATTGAGCTCATGTCTCATCACATGAATGGATATTCTAGATTTATTCGCAATCAAATTATGACCTTGAGAATTATTTCCATACATTATTTGATTATACTTCCTTGCTATACTCCTTATCCAATGGTCTCTAATGCTATAGTAATTATGATGTTTATCTTATGTCACTACTTACATCACCTCTTGCTATATCATAATTTTTTCTACCTCACAAGAAATAGTTTTGCTCATACTCATCTTGAGTGTGATTGTTCAAAAATCATACATAATCAACTCTAAATAAGTATCATATATATACTATATATGCATGTACTTTCTATCTTTGAGATGAAGATATTTTATTCCATGTACTTCAATCACTAACAAAGATAATAATTCATGATAATTAGGATATCCAATAATAATATCAATCAAAATATTGTATTAATCTTTTCGTTCATTTAATGTGATCTTTTAACTTTGAGCTTATGCTACCCAATGAATCAACAACATCTTTAATATAAAGCATATCAACATTCAAACAAATATATCCTTGGTTATTAGAGTTTGGATGTTGTAACAATTGAATATTCCTTGTCTTGATATATGTATCAAACAACTCCACTGAATCATTTTATGATTATTGAAAATTTTAATATTTTAATTGTAAACAATTATAAAATCTGATCAAATCATTTAAACTTAATAGATAATGCTATATATCTAATTATTGTATTCTTGAATTGATTATTTGTCTTCATGTACCTTAAATTTAATTTTTTTTCCAATGATCATCTCATATAATCACTTCCATGATTTAAAGTTTATATAAAAAATAATGAAAATATAAATATTGTAAATCAAAATTTTGTTATAAAATTATTAATTCTTTATTTCAATTTTATATAGATAGATATATATAAATATATATTTTTTAAATCACATATTTAAAATTAATTTTTTCATGAGTTTTGTAATAAATTTTATAATAAAATATTTATAAATTAGTTTAAAACACTCTTTGTAATAAATTATAATAATTGAAATTAATTTTTATTAATTTGATTCAAGTATAATTCAATTAGAGCTCATATCAATTCAAATTCTCTTGTGTACATTTGATGATGCGTAATGATGTTGATTACAAAATAAATTTGACTTCATAATAACATCATTTTTAAATTTGATATGAAGTAAAAAGAGGTTAATAAATTATTTCAAATAAAAATTCAATATTATAAAATAAAAAAAAAAATGTATATCAACAGATTTTAATATAATTTTTATGTCGAAATTACATTTAAAAATAGTTTTAAAATAAAATTAAAACTTTATGATTTTTTCCTATACTAAAATTATGTTATTTTAAGATAGACGATGAAATAAAATATGTGAATTTGTTGAAATACATAAATGTATGTGTTAATACCAATTGATATATTTTTCTTCTATTAGAATTGTAACTACTAAATTTTATAAATTATCATTTTCATCTTCAATTCATTCAATGTGATCAAAATAAACATATCATTTATTGTTTTATAAACATTAACTATTGAACAAATTTTTAAAAAATATTACACAAAATCAACAATATTAATAAATACTTCCATGATTATATTTAATTGCAATGCAATTACAATTTATTGATCTTGATAGATCTATCAAACAAGTCAACTAGTTTGTTTTATGTCTCTTCCTTTAAGACTCTTGGTGACATTCAATTTTTTGCATTTGTTTACTTATCACATCTTATTCATTTATCAAAATATATAGAATAATTTAGTTTATTTTATATGTAATATTAGATTGATTGCTTGTCTTCATTTGTTGATTGTTTTATAATAATAAATACGGATTTCAATCTAATACCATAAATTTTCAAAGCCATTTGTACCTCTACAGATTCATTAGTAAATTTTTTATGTTGAATTATTGTTTTTATACATTTTTTCTCATAATTAAACCAGAGCAATCCAATTACATGACCATATATTTTGCAAAAATGAAATGATAAGATCAATACATCATGAGTCTAACGTATTTGTAAATATTTTAAATTACATTCTTTTAAATCATTTATTATCAAAAATTAAATTTTAATAATATAATATTTTAACAATTGCTAGTGTATGAAATATAAATACATGACTTGGAACATTTAATTCAAAATGCATGAAAATTTTAGTTGTGTAAACTTAATTTTTCTATATGCCAATTAAGTATTTAAATTTGTATATTCATTTTGGGTCCAAAAATTTTGTTTCAGATCTCATAATTGGCACTTTATCTTAAAATTTTAAAACTTCAATCATTAAATTTGAAATCAAATTTTTTTCACTTTTGTGAAATTTTTGAATTTTTTTTTCTAATATTATCGTAATCTAATCTTTAAATATATTTTTAAAAATTATTTTCTATAGTCTCATGATACAATTTGAATCAATAATATACAAGAAAGAGTGATATGAAGATTGTTGAGCACTCTAGCTAAGATTAAAAAAATATTTTAAAATATAAATAATAAAAAGATTTTAAATTGTATATGTTACATATCACCATGACATGTTTGATTTATTTTAATCAATTATATATATATATATATATATAAACTTTTTTTGATACATAAATAACATTAATATTGATAAAAGTTTACTTTTTTTTTTCGGATAAAGTTTTATTTTTCATATAATTAATATGTTGCAATAATTTTTATATAAAGGAATAATTTTGAAATAATTTTTTATTGATAAATATATAATAAAATCAATATTGATGAAATATAATAACATATTTTAAATTATTTCTTAATGATTTGTAGAAAATCATAAATTTTTTTTAAACTTTTTGAAATTCTTTTATTATATAAAAATATGGTTTAAAAATAAATAAATGATATAATATGGTTCAATTAACTTTAATTAAAGATAATTAAAAAAAATAATTTATCAACATAATATTTCATCATAATCAATATTAATCTGATGGATTTTTTATTTTTCAATTATAAAAAAACTTTAAAATTAACATTTAAAAATATTTTTGTTGAAATTTTTTATTATTAAATCAGAAATTTAATAATGGTGAAAATAAAAGAAAAAATTTATTGAATATTATTTGATTTTGAATTTTTATTGAGCATTACAAAGTCATATTGGTTAAAATAATTTACAATGTGACAATAATTGAATTGTAATTTAAATTTTAGTCAAAAGGTATTATCTTCAATTGAATTTTATTACAAAATTTATATGTCAAGACATTTGTTTTATCAGAAAAATTAATGCAAATTTTTTTGAATAAAAAATATTAAAGGTAAATATTCATCCCAACATCCATCATAATTGTATGCAAAATCAGCCAAGAATTATGGATTTGAGCAACCAACTACATGAAAAAATGACAAGAGAATGAAAATTATACAAAAATGACATGACTAAGAACACAACGATTCAAACATTCACAATAGAACAACATTAAAAACTCTAAACAAGAAAATGGATATTGCAAGATCAAACATTTGAAAAGTAAGATCGTCATTATAAGATGTATGAAATGAGTTACATGTTTGAATATGACACATTCAATAAATGTACTCTTACATTATTATGCAATCTAGTGACAAAAATCTAGAAAAATCCTTAAAAAAAAAAACCAAATCACATAAATGTTATAAGATAGTTAATATTTATCGACTATAATAAGAGTTAACATGAATATAGATAAGATTGTATTGTTGAATCACTTATGTATGAGATGCATGCCATATGGAGATAATCAAGGATGGAGATAAGAAAAGATCTCAATAATCAAAGGTGTGAACATATGAATAGAAGGCCAAACAACTTACTAGTTGCATTCAAGGTTCCAAAGGTGTTGTCAAGAGAAGAATTTTTTGTAGAAGGTTTATGATCTATCCATCGTATCATGGTTGGCTACACTCGTAATGTCACTCAACAACGACAAAATAATCCTCAAGATGTTGTGATACATGTAACAGCGTAGGCCAAGGAATGTTTATCTCAACATCTCAAGAAAACCTAGAAGATGGTTGGCAAAAGATTTCTGTACCACAATATTTCAAAAAACCAAGAAGATGAATCCACGTGTCATCAAAAGCAGACTCACAATCACGTGGGTGAATGGTCCAATAAAACGGCTAGAGAATCCTCATGATAGTTAGCAATTATAGTGAAAGTGCTTTCATCTTGGAATCTCTATCTCTCTCTCTCTCTCTATCACACGCACTCTCTCTTAGTTAACATGGAGTTTCTTGGTTATCGCAATTTGATGTTGAAAGATTGGATAATCCTGTCCACAACTTGACTTATGCGATGTGAGGATGATTGAGATGAGAGCGCGTGGAGAGCCTAGTGTTGAGAGGGCGAGAGGCTGCGGGTGCGGGAACTGATATTGTAGTTTCTGTGATCATACTTTGGCAAACATGGAGAGTGAATAGTTCATTCTCTTCGTCTTTCAATTTGGGTTCCATTGGTACCTAAATTGAAGACTATGGAGAATGATATTGTGAGATATGAGTGTTTTTATTTTTTTTAGGGTTTTGAGTGCATTTTGAGTGATTTTTCTCATATTAGACATATGGGTCGGGTTTTTTTTGTTCCCATCTCTTCCTTTTCCTGCATTGGTTCTATTGGGACCTAGTTGGAAAATTATAGAGACCTGAATAAAAAGTTATGAGTATTTCTAGATTTTAGGGTTTCCATAGTTAGCATTTTCCAATGTGAGGTGGTGTGTTAGGGGGGTTGTGGTTATGAAGGTGGGAGTAGATACATGATGGAGTGCTGGGTTTCTTTATCGTTCCCTTTGTGCTAGCTATAGCTTGACTTTCTCATGGGACCGCTAAAAAGCGGTGTGTGATACACCATGTAGGTGTGTCATTGTCTCTTTACCTCGCAAGGGGTAAAGACCCACGTGGGAAAGATGCACAAAGATTATGATTGGACCACTTGGGATGCGCATGTGAGAAGGACGGTCACATCGACATCGGTTTTTGTCACTTCGGAGAACACGCAGATTACATCGACTCTTCGTTGAAAGCATTCGGGTATACCGTCGGGGTCGTGGGAGTGGTTAGTTTCCCATGCAGGTTCGATTCTAGGGCTTTTTGAGACGAGATTTCTATGTCCACGTTTATTCCATAAGCTTCCTCGGGCTCTGCATGACGAGGCTAGACGTGCTTTGCTGCCACCGCTCGATCGGTTGACGCCACGATCCCCACGGACGAGTTAGCATGGTTTTTGTTTTTATTACTTCCGCGATAGTGTCTACGTTATACTAGAGGGGGACGTCTTTGGACATAGAGAGGTGGCGACTAGATTTCGAGATTCAGAGAGGATTGGGCTACATTGTTCGGCCACACGGGTTAGGGAAATGGGTTCGATCACATGATACTTCGATTCGGCGCGATTGCGGCGGTGTAGGATCTTGGGGCAAAGGGGGGAGTATACTTAGGCCGCACGGGCCCTTCATCCTTTGTCCATGGCTAGTCCCATCGAGGAGACGATTTCCTCTTTACTTGTTCTACATCCACCCATGGACGAGGAGATACCATTAGAGGTCTTGGAGTATCAGCCAGAGGAGCCATTATGTCTTGACAGATTATTATTTGCTCATTCTCTATGCCGCCCCCACGCTTATCCTCGGGGGGTTTGTCAAGGATGGTATATGAGCATCTTCGAGATTGCTTTCAGGCGGACGATCCCTCTAGTGGTTTCACGGAGTTGTTCCAGTGGTCTGCAGTTATTGCGAGAGGGGAGATTCCGTTGTCGATTAGTCGCTGCAGGTGCTAGTCGGCTTAACTGCGATGGAGAAGGACACGGGGGCATTCGACCGATTGCTATTGGAGAGGTCTTATTGCGATTAGTCACCGCATCCCGTTGTCTTTGCAAAGATCGTTCACACTTCTAGGAGCATCTTTGTCCACATCGGTTTGGAGTCGCCACACCAAGAGGTCGTGGAGGCGTATCGTTGGGCATTAGAGCACTTCTAGATATCCATCCGGATTGGGTTGTCTTTGCAAAGGTTGACGTTGAGAACGCTTTTAAACGTATCGCGTGCATCCTTTTTAGAGAGCTTAGAGAATTTGGTGGACCCCTATCAAGCCTCATTCATTTCAGACGATCTTTCTACGGTTCACATTCTTCTTTATTTTATCAAGATGGCTTTTCCGAGGAGGAGTCACCGTTCTCTGATCCTCGGCAAGCACTCGATCGGGAGATCCTTTGGGGGGACCCTTATTTGCCATGGCTCATAAAAGAGCTCTTGTGTTCACTTTGCTTTGGTCGTTCGGTTGTGTGTTCCCTCCTTAGCGGATGATACACACATTGTTGGCCCTCAGAGAAAGATTAGACATGCCTTTGATTACTTGACTACCGAAGCTTCATCTTGTAGGCTTGAGAAGTCAAGGTGTCAAACCGCAAGGCTTGGTCTCCTTTGGGCATTCCGCCTCATCTTCTTGACTTCCGGAGGGATGTATGATATCGACGGATGGCTTACGTATTCTAGGAGTGCCGTAGAGGGTCTCGAGGATTTTGTTTCACGCTACCTTGACGTTGCATTGGTCGAGGATGTTTTGCATGTAGACGACCTTCCTCTACTAGGGGATCCGCAGGTGGCGTTTGGTATACTATTATCTAGTATTGCTCGCCGATCCACCTATCAGAAGATAGGTGGATCGGCGCACTGTTCCTCCTTCACCTACATTCATATCACGTTTGACAACCTTTGATAGGAGGATTATGGGCGTCTTTGGTGACATCATCGGACCAGGGACATTGAGTGTGTGACTGGAGATTTGGCAAGGAGACAGACATCTTTGCCAATCTCGTGTGGAGGGGTAGGCTTATTATCGATGGAGGAGACGGCACCTGCAGCATTCTTGGCGAGTTAGGCACTCGTTGCACCTTTGTTATCTTCTCGATTTGTGATAGCAGATAGACCTATCTTGGAGATATATACGAGGGACGTCAATACGGGATCATTTCCCTTACAGGTATTATTACGACATACGAGAGACGCTTTACCACGGGAGGTACGACATGAGTTCCCATCTTTTTCCTCTTTGGCTACCGATTGGACTAGGGGTCTACAATCTATCTTGATGGACGGACAGTTTCAAGAGTCTCTACATTCACTCTTAGTGGATCCGGCCATTCCTTGTACTACTAGAGCTCATCTACGCTCTTGCTCGGGCAAGGGTGCAGGCTCGTGGATCTTGGCTAGACCATGCATAAGGGCTTTCCGACTCGCACCAGCTACTTTCTCCACAGCGATGAGGTTCCGTCTTGGCTTGGTCCATCCATCTACATCTTCATTACTCACATGTGAGTGTGGTATCACTTTAGATGCAGCAGGTGTTCATATGACTCGTTGTCCATTCGGAGGGCAGAGGATAGCTACCCATGATGCCATTAGGGATGTGGTGTTTGCTATGGCGCGGGAGGGTGGATACCTCACATGGAGAGAGCGTTGGTATGCCTTGCAATCGACTAGGGTTAGGGCCGGCACTGCATTTGGTTCGGGAGGACGAGGTCACTGTGGCTGATGTGGTGGTTACCGATCCTACTAGAGACATAGTTTCAGAGGGGGTGATCACCCATCCTCCAGGATGGGCGGCGAGTGGAGCGGCAGCAGCCAAGGTCTCCAAGTATAGAGGTATGCAGAGAGGTCACCTCTTTATTCCTCTAGCTTTGGAGTTATATGGAGCTATGGACACCGACTTCGACATGTTTGTGAGGGAGTGCGTGAGAGCCTACCATACTAGGCGACATGGGGTATCACTCTCTTTAGCTTCTTCAGATAGCCTATTTTAGGCAACGTGTTTCCATTGCTCTACAGAGAGCACTAGTTGGTGCAATCCATAAGAGCAATCACGTTAGGTGATGCTTCTTCGGATGCTCCTGTTGTTTGTAGACCTTTTGACTTGGATAGTTCAGATATCCTAGGTCTTTGTAGGACATATTTCCTCCCAGTGTGATACTATTGGGGCCTAGCCCCATGTTACCGGTTTGGTTCCATCCTTTGCGATTTGATGGGATCTTCCCATCCTTTTGTTATTATACTTCATTATTTTTTCTTAAATTATAGTGAAAGTGTTGCTAACTTGAAATGGATATGAAATGAAAATATTCAACCATTTAACCCCTTGTAGAAGCTTAAGTAAGAAGGAGTGGGCTATCGTGCAAAAAGCGGAATCAAAGCAAGGTGCACCTGATGATCAAACTCGAAGGTATGCAATGGGAGTCATGGGTTTGACTCCCTTAACCATGACTTCAAGCGCCAGCCGAAGAGATGTATGTAACTGGGTAATAATATGGGAGAACTACCATAATGAGCCGCGAGACGGGATGGAGTTAAACTGATTACGGATGGTGGTGTCAAAGATTAGTAGATGTCTTGTCAACTACATTAAGGTACTACTGTACTTATTTTCGTAAAACAAAAAATCTGATAGATGGAATATCCTGAAATGAGTGTGTGAAAAATCCTGCCGAAGATCACATATAGCCTACGTGAGAGTTCGGGAAATCTACTGTACTTTAAAAATCTGAAGGGTATGAAGGTCGCTTCACGCTTAATTGATTTTCCTCACGGGACTTCAAGAGATAATGTAGATATACCAATTTAAAATGATATAAGTATGTCAATCTAAAATACTATAAACGGCAAGTGAGTCATCATGGCTATGTCACACAGCAGTTGACGTATTTATAACAGGTACAGGGTTATTTAACAAATACAAAGTTCTGTACTCTACCAATCTCTGCGAATCCATCCCGCAATACTGCTCTTAGATGATAGAACCCAGTCACTTGATGGGGTCTTCCATCCTTTTTGCTATATTACTCGGTTTCTCTTTTTAAAAAAAAGGAGTCACCTGAGCCGCAGCATACAAGCTCTGAGTGTTGTGTTTCACGCAGAGTCCGATTATGGGGGGAAATTGAAGTGCCACAAGATTTGATTGATCATGGCCCGACTGGCTGGCAGGCTTTCAGTAGACAATTTGCTTTCCTCAGCCGTGTTCTTTTGTTTTCTGCATTGCCTCGATATTGGGGCCTAGCCCCATGTTACCGGTTTGGTTCCATCCTTGTAAGCTTGCATGGGGTCTTCCCATCCCTTTTGTTAGTATACTTTGTCCCCTGGTTCTTTTGTTTTCTGCATGCCTCGATATCAGCCGGAGTGGAAACCAATATCAGCACGGGGAAAGATTAGGTCCCTGAAACTCGGCAAGGACTGCGGGAGTCTACATTGACATACAGCTTTCCTGAACTCTGTGGGTGACCGATGGGTGCACTGGTCTGTCCGATTGTCATAAAATTTTCATGCGACTCCGAAAGAGAAAGGACAGGCACTGCGTGTGAGAGCAAGGATCACATGGCAGCGAGAGGATTTTACAGGATTGTCGTGTTTAAAAGTGAAGGGTTTATGTGCGTTACTGCTTGTCCAGGAGAAGAAGTGAGGCTCCTTGCGGTGACAGAATCACTGGGGGTTTGGAGTTGGTCTTGAGAATAGTAGTTATTATGTTGACTCATAGCATAGTCGTTCTGTCATCGCCTGAATGTGAGGCTGACGTGGGAACGGCTTACAATGTGAAGCTTACAATGTGAAGGTGAAGAGATTTTGACTGACTATCACGGATTTCAACTCTACGAACCTTCTTGTTACCAGCGACTTCGTTCTCTGTCGTGGTTGCGAGCAAGAGGAGGTTGGGAGTCTCACAAAACATGGGAGTGATTGACTTAGAGGATAGTGTGAAGGATCAGCTAGTTCCGGGTGTTACTGCTACAGCCAAACCTGGATTTCAAAGTTTTCGTCAGCATTTTCTCTGCGTCTATTTCGATCTGGTGGATTGTAGATTAGTCTCTTGAATTTATGCAAAGGCGAGAAGCTGTTGTATCGAACCTCCTTTGACCAATGGACGAAAACGTGAAGAGAGTTGTATTTGGTAGTCAAACCACGTCTCCCAAGCTGAATTCAGCATCTAAAGGAAACTGGACCGTGGAGGAGTCAATCGTGTTTGGCCCGGGTGCTTCTGGAAAACGTTCAGCTGAAGGAGCTATAGCCACTGACAGAGGAGGAACAGGTGGTCCTGGCAGGAGAGAGCGTGGCATCAAGCAGCAGCAGATTGGTCCACCGCAGGTCGGCAGGGGATATTTTAGAAGCTATGAGCAGCCTTTTGCACCGCAACAATTCGTAAAGGGATATGCAAAGATTCCTGATCAACAGCAGTTTGGACAGCAACAAATCGGCAAGGGATTTGCGAAGAGTCCTGAGCAGCAGCAATTTCCACAGCAACAGCTTGGTAAGGGGTTTTCAAAGAGTCCTGATCAACAGCAGTTTGCACAACAGCAACTCGGTAAAGGATATACGAAAAGTCCTGATCAGCAGCAATATGCACAGCAGCAAATGAGCAGGGGATATGCGAAAAGTCCTGAGCTCCAGCAGTCTACCTTACAACAACCGAGGAAAGGATATCCAAAATATCACGAGCATCAGAATGAAGCACAACAAGGCTCCAAAGGTTATGCCAAGAGCCCTGACCAACAGAGGTATTTTCCTTTGCTTTTTGTGGCCCGATAAAGAAATTCATTGGAGGATAGTTCTGCACGTCTACCAGGGAGGAGTGTTACGACTAAAATCCCACTATGCAAATTGCTCCCAACATTGTACAACTTCGTGCTTGAGAAGATGGCTAGCCCTGTTATATTTTTGCAGGTTAGATGATAAGGGATTATGGTGGTTACATCAATGGCACCATGTTTCTTAAGAAAAATAATTTGCTTGTGTACGCTAAGTTCCAATTGCTTGAAGCGGTTCCTATGTTACACATAAATTGTGCATTTGAAAAAACATTGATATCATAGAGATTGATAATCTCCAATTTGGCATTTGATACCTTCAATTTTGTGCTTTTTTTTTCTGCGGATTTTTTGTCCTGTTTTGAAATGACACTCAACAATAGGCAAAGTCAAATGCTTGTTGCCAGTTGATTCACTGTTATTTGAGGTCTTTACATATTTTCACAGAGAAGAAGAAGCTGCAAAGGCGCGGAGACGGGTCAGATTTGGTGCGGAAGGAAGATCATCTGGAGCCACACAGCGCCTGGGACCTGAAGTTGTGAATGTCGAAAGACAAACTCCGAACAGTTCTCCAGCAGGAGAGATCGGAACCATGTTAGAACCTGGAAGTAGTCCGATACCGGCTGGAAACCTGAATAAGCGAGAAATGACCGTTGTCAGGCGTCCAGATGTAATAATCGAGGACTCGTCAGAAATGGATGGGTTAGAGAGTTTAAACACTGAAGCTATACTCGGAATCTGTCCTGACATGTGTCCAGGTTTGTGTCTTTTATTGATTCATACAGTTTTTTCATCAATACAATTTTTAAAAGTTTTATAAAGTGTGTGTACTCAATTTTTAGTATATTACTATAACTACTCATGCCAACACGACTCTCTTACAATACAGCTTGTTTGGCTTTGATTTAGAGATTGAGCGCGAAGAGCGGGAACGGAAGGGTGACCTTGACAGATTTGAGCGCGTGGAAGGTGATCGAAACCAGACCAGTATAGATTTGGCAGTAAAGAAAGTGGGTTGATTCTGGATCAGATAACTCTTTTTTTTTCCCCAGCTTAAAACCATACGCAACGGTTTACATATTCATAATCTACTCAACTTGGAAGTAAGCAGAAGTTCTGATATTGTTTTATGTATTGATTCTGATTGAGTGTTGGTTTGTAATATTACTGAGGTACTTGTATAGAAAGCATCGGAAAATCTGATGAGTACTTTTCTTTGCAGTATACAAGAACTGCTGAGAAGAGTGCTGTGTTGATTCGCCCTCTACCTGTGCTAAAGAGTACCATGATCCACTTACTCTCCCTGCTAGAAAGGGATCATGAAGATGACCTCCTTTCGGTTCACAACTTTCTGTGGGATCGCATGCGGGCTGTACGAATGGATCTTCGAATGCAACACATTTTTGGTGAAGATTCTATTACAATGCACGAACAAATGGTCAGCGTTACTCCTCGAGGACTACTCCTATAGATTCTGGAATCCTCTCTCCTTGTACTTCATCTATGACTTCGTTTGTATGTACACCCTAGAGAATGCACAGAAATCGCTGCCTGGTTGCACTGACAGATGAATTCGTCTTCTGCTTTTCAGATCCGGTTTCACATTTTAGCTATGCACGAGCTGTGCGAATATG
Organism: Marchantia paleacea; assembly: GCA_014180765.2. NCBI lineage: Eukaryota > Viridiplantae > Streptophyta > Marchantiopsida > Marchantiales > Marchantiaceae > Marchantia > Marchantia paleacea. The sequence continues at coordinate 718,750 of MUAA02000016.1, forward strand.
TACAGGGAGAAGCGGGCGTTAGTGAAGGCTTTAATGCCCATTTGAATATAGAGCAGATGAACAAAACCTCAGTTGATTTATTTCAGATGTATGAAGATCATGTGAAGCAAGGGATTTCAGTTCCTAGTGAGGCAGAATTCAGAGGATATTATGCTTTGCTAAAGCTTGACAAACACCCTGGCTATCGAGTAAGTGATTTTTGCTCTCATGCTTTCCCTGCATGTTTGAAAGTCTAAGGAGTTTTTTCTTTGCTGCAACTAATCAATAGTATTGTGGGATTTCTGACGTCGTAATGTTGTAATAATAATGTATTCAGGTAGAACCTGCAGAATTGTCGCTTGATTTAGCTAAAATGACTCCTGAAATAAGGAGGTCCCCACAAGTTCTCTTTGCGCGAGATGTTGCAAGGTGTGTGCCACGACTCACATGATCTACAGTTTATGTTTTACTACCAACAAGAGATTATATGCTGATTGATGTACTATTTGCAAAAAGTACCTAAAGCATAACATGATGCCATGTGTCTTTTCTACCTGACACGTGGACGTTTATGCCTTGTGGCAGCCTCCCATTTTGTTCAAATTTTACCTGCTGCTGAAAGTTTTTCTTAAACATCAGCAATATACAAGATATATGAAAAAATTCGTTTGGGATGAAAATAACGTTCAGGTTTTTTTTCTGGTGGACTGTTATTATCTTGTTTGGTGAATCCTGATGAAAGTGCTTCTTGTAAGCAGGGCATGTAGAGGAAACAATTACGTTGCCTTTTTCAGGCTAGCGCGACAGGCTACGTACTTACAAGCTTGTTTGATGCATGCTCATTTTGCAAAGGTACATCTTTCTATATACAGTACATTACGGATACACCGCCTGGGATTTCAAGTGGTTACGGCGTTGATCTTAGAAGAGGACTTTAGTGTGTGAGAGCAATCACGGGACGAAGACGAAGATTTTATCTCTGTCGCCAAAGTTAGGTGTGATATGTTGTGTATTTAGGCCATTTTTTTTTGTAAATGTGACATACTGATCCTTCAAGAGCAGAACGTAGCAAATCATGATCAGCATGGTTACTGGGATGACCAGGGGATTCTCCCTATGTCTACAACTTTTATGACATGAAATATCTGAAAACTGTGTGGTATTTATTATTGGTAGTATGATGCGATGAAATAAGTTAGAGATTAACGAGTATCTACGTTTGCAGCTACGTACGCAAGCTTTGGCCTCACTCCATAGCGGACTTTTGAAAAATCAAGGAATTCCTCTGTCAACTGTTGTGGATTGGCTTGGAATGGAGGTAGGTCCAGACGATGTGAATTTTTCCGATACTTTTTGCTCTTTGAAGCTGGTTATGGCACTCACTACAACTTGACGAATATAAGTGAAAGACAAAATTTGTCCTCCATTATCTTTTTGTCAGTCTCAGTCTTGTTGTGGGTTATTCGGTTCCTCACGGACCTTTTTCCATGGGTTCTCAGGGGGAGAACATTGAAGATTTGATAAAGTACCACGGTTTCTCCATGAAATCTTATGAAGAGAATTACATGGTGAAGGAAGGCCCATTCCTAAATAAGGATCAGGACTTCCCAACAAGCCGCTCTCAGCTGGTTGAAGCCAAGCGATCAGCAGTAATAGCAGCAGATGTGCAATCTGGAGGACTGTTGCCCACCAGGCCTGATTTAGCAAACAAGTTGAAGAAATTAGTAAGCTTGGGAAGGAGCGAATTCAAAGAAGGAAGTTCAATGATCGGAGGGAAGGTAATGCCTGTAATTGAAAAGGGCGATCAACTACCAATCTTTGATCCAATCCATACATTTGTAGATAGCGTGGAAGAAGACATGCCTGACTATGTAGATGAAGAGGAGCAACTGTTGGTGGAAGTCCAGACAACACCATTACCATTTGTCACTGATATGTCTAAGTTGATCAAAGCTCAATCTGAGGAAGAAGTAAAACAAAGTAAGAAGAGACGCATGGAAGAGCCTCATTCTGAAGCAGAAGAACACGAGATCAGGCGCTTGAGACATGAAGCAGATGCAGCAGCAAGAAGGGCAGCTAGCCAAGCTCTCGCAGCAGAAGCTAAGAGACAAGAAGAGAAGTTGAGAGGAGCAGCTCACAAGGCCGAAGCCGATGCTGGGAAACAATGGCGTTGGTTCAGGTTCGTCTTTTCCTCCTTTTCCCTCTGACGGTGAAAAGTTAGTTCTTATGCAAGCTTTTTGGGTGGCGTTCTAAACATGTGCAGTTTTAAACATATGTAGTTGTAAATAATCCCGAGTTTATATATGGGCCCCGAACAATCAAGAATGTGAAGCACATTATCAGGAACCCACACCAATTAAGAGATTGCTCATCATTGTGATTTTCAATTTGCTTATTCAACTGTAGAAGTACCCACTCAGTATTCTACAATAAGACTGATCTTCTAAGATGGATATTAGGTGGATTGCTGTTGAGAGTGCTATGCAAAAGGATACGTTTCTGAAGAGAAATAAAAGTATAGGTGAAAGGAGAAATAAAACTTTCCACATTTGAATGTTATTTGACGTACTTTTACTAATCTCATCTTGTGGCGAATACAGAAAGTGGAGAAGAAGAGCCGCCGCCAAAGCTATGGAGCGTCAGCAAAAGCTAGAACGGGCTGAAACAGCATTGAATACTTTATCATTGGGATTGCCTCTCGTCAAAACACAGGTTTGACGGGCTACCCATTGTTGATCTTAGATCTTTCCCTTATAATGTTCATCGCCAATATCTTAGAGAGGAGATCATAGCATCTGTTGTCTCAAGCACAAGAAAGAATCTTTAAGCTAAACATGTAAGTGTAGAGTAGTTTTGGGATCTGTCATACTTGGTGGGTCGTATGGTTACTCTCAATTCGTAACTGTACTTTCGTAAATTTAACGCAATGTTTTTTATCAATTTTTTTTTTCATTTATTTGAAAGTGGCGTCGCAGTAAAATTTGCTGAAACCAGATGGTTCTTAGAAGCATTTACCACCCCGACTCATACAAATTGGTTGTAGGGATGCAGTTGTCTTAATCTTTGTGCTACTTTGCAGGATTTTGGAGGAGATTTGTTGAGTGTGGAAGACAGACACTCTTATCTTCAAGATTTAGTCGAAGAGCAAGCACTGAAGTTGCAAGAATTTTGGGCACCAATGAACATACCGAGATTAGTGATACCCATTCTGCATGAGCTAAATCCAGGCACTAGATTTCTGCATTGGAACCTCCTCCTTTCTACTGAAGGCAGTGCAGCTGGGAACTGGATTCGGACCAAAGTCAACAGCAAACTGCCATCAAAAGCGGAAGAATCCTGTATGGGCGTCGAGCTAGGTACCATTCCTGCAGATGAAGGGAAGATTATCTACGATGGAGTTGAAGGCAATTACGTTGGTCTATGGTATAGTACAAGAGAGTTGGCAACTAGCGTGTCTACATCTCACTCGGAGGCTTCCTTTTATGGTACCAGTGGACTGGTTTTCGTGGCCAAAGCGGATGAATCAGTTGCAGTTGAGCATGCAAGGTTGCGCACTCTAGCACAAGCTGTTCCGGACGGTGTTAGTGTACCTCTTCTCGTAATATCAACCGAGGCAGGATATGACAATGGTAGGGAAGCTGAACAGTCCTTACTACAACGGAGTTGGGACCTATTTTTGAAGACAGATGAGGTTAGTCACGATAAAATCAGCAAGCACAGAGTGATTTTCATCGGAATATCACCAGAAGTAAATCCTAATGAGAAGAGTTACTTCAGTGGCCACGCCTTGACAGAGGGGCTTCTGTGGCTTGCCAAGCAGTGTCCACTTCAACCACAGCTGCGCCCGATTCACCTTGCAGACCTTGTTAAAGAGCACCTTGACGATCACTTGAGGCTCCTCTTGAGAATGTCTCCCACGGATGTGAGACCTGAGCATTGTATCACTGTGTACAACAAAGCTCTGGAGAAGGCTGTCGATGAGATCGAGAAGACTGCCCGTTTTATCCCACTAAATTGGCCGCCCGATCCTCCGCCACGAAGGAAGTTGGAAGGAAAAGATAGGGAGTACATGCTTTCAGTAGAAGCGTGGAATCACAGCAAAACCTTGGAATTTACGTATGCTGCTTTGAAATCCTGTCGTCTTCCAGCGTTTCCTTCAGTTCCTTCATTTGACACGGGAATCTCAGTCATCTCACAAAAGATTACATTGGAATCGGTCCTTCAGAAGTATCTCTCAACTGTAGAAGGGACTAGTACAGACAATCCTACAACGAGGTGGGAAGTCAATGGAATGGTCCAAAGGGGATGTACAATCGATTGGTCCAAGACAGGCAGTATATTGGTTCCCAAGTGGGCCAGAATATTTCAGGCGATATTTACAACCAGGTTAATCCTCCTCGATGAGATGCAAGCTGCTCTTGTTTACGTATCCCGGGTTGAGAAGAACCCTCCTTTCCATCTTGAGAAATTTGAGAAATGCGACAGCTTCGCTAATCAAGCATTAGATATTCCTGATAGATACTGGAATGCGGAGCCTCTACTAGATGATCTAATTGGCCAAACTGGCTATGAAGACGATAGAATAGCGCACCAGGACTACTTAAGAAAGGAAGATTCTTCACCACCTCAACAAATGCAGACTGCAGTTCGAGATGAAACACCATCGCGTTCAGCTAGAAACTACGACAACTCGTATCAGACACAAACTTTAACGCCGGAAACTCTCAGCATTCCAATGCAGTACAGAGGTGGATCTTTGGAGGAGACACAAAAGCAGGTCAAAGTTAGTCCTATTTCAAGACATGTGATGGATTGGATGATCTTCAGAACTGGCTTTGATTCTTCAAAGCGGATGCAGCTGGCTTTGACAGACTCAGAATTGTTACTGGACGACATGATGGAGCAATTAGACTTGTGGAAATCTAGACCTGCAGGCGACCATGCTCATGGAGATGAATCACCTGTAACCTCTCCTTTGTGTAATGCGAATCTTATAGAACTTAGTAAATGTGATAAACAAGTTTCACCGAAAGAACTTGGATGCTATGACTCAGCTTTTACTAATGTCATTCCACACAGCAGAAAGAGCAAGGAGCTTAGTCCTTGGGCTTTCAAGCTGGAGTTGACGGAGTCCGAAATCCTGTTAGGCAGAATGGTAGCGGAGTTCGAGATTAGGACTTCTGAAAGGGACGAAGCGTTTCCTACGAAGAGTGCTCATGGCAACGGAGATACCGAACATGTACGTGGGTATCATCAATCTCTCTCCGACCGATCCGGGGCAAATCTGCCCATCAGATGAGAGAATATGACATGTACATCATCTCAGCTTCTAAGGTAAAATTTTGTTGTTTTAAGCTTCGGTCAATTTACCAAATTTGACGACTTAACAGCTTGGTCTTTTGACTTCCGTTTTACTTGTCATTTGATATCTGTCGTTTGTTCAGTGTGGTGTCTTGTCGATCACTCTGTCTGCAGGTGGACATTGTACGAATGGATTGTACTATTGCACTGCCTGGATCATTCTGGAGAGTGAAGAATCAGTGAAAATATCCCGAATGTCAGCGTGTTTCACCTCCGGCTGTTAAACGAAGTTTTGAGGACGGTTTCTTACAAGTCGAACAAGGGCCCTGGGATCTCTAATGCCAACGAGGAATCAGAGCTTGCTCTAAGCTTTAAGGCTGGGAACTGCCAGCTAACCGCTGCATAGAGTCTAAATGTGATTGGGCCGTGAATTCTCTTAGTTGGAACTCTTTGTACATTCACAACCCATCTGCGATGATAGATATCTGCCCACGGAAGTTGAGGAATCTTATCTACTCTATGGAGTTGAGCTGAAACGCCTTAGAGCGAGAGGTCTCAGGTTCAAGAGAGAAATATAGTACCCACCAAAGGTACCATAGTTGGACTCTCCTTTGATATTTATGAATGTTATTTTGCTATGAGGTATTACAGGAGTAGACTGTACATGATCCCTCCAGAGTCCTTGGACTGCATTTTGCTAACTGCTGAATTGGCTATGCAGATTGAAGGTCACGCCCGTGAATGGCGCTGCATTGATTATCAGGGGAACACCTTGCAAAACTGCACGAATGTTCTCTATGAGTTCGAACTATATGTTTTGAGCCGATTGTGCATAATTGAAGGATTAACAAGTTGACATCACGTCACATACATTCGATGTCTTGGTTGATTGAGGAATTCAGGTAAGGATTGTTTTATTACAGCCTGACATAGGAGAATAAGATTTTTGCTGATATGTTGTACTTGAGATTCTGTTTGTCCTGAATGATGGTCATCTCTCCACAAGATTGGAGACAGTCCATCACCTTTAATTATACTCATGATCATATAGTTTGTCTTATTCTGCGTGCCAAGTACTGTGTGATCTATTTCGAATTCATATTAGTTGTTCTCTGCGATCTTCTGGTTTCTATTCATTGCATACCCGCTCACTGAGTGCATCATGGTGATGTGCAATCTTGTTCCAGATCATAGTTGACTGTCATGCTTCTCATGTCACCTCTTTTCAAAACGGTGATCGTTATCCACACGAAGCTTGTACCGTTCACATAATCACTTTGTACATAATTGACTGCACATCGTGTACATAATTCTTGAAGCTATGATTACGGGTTTTGCCTAGGCCATTGCCGGTACTACTACCAGATGAGCTGATCGTCAATAACCAAGAGATAGTGGACAACCAGGAAAAAATAAAAACAAGTGAAAGTCAAGAAATGGTGATGATTTTGGTTTATGCATCAACAGTTTAGGTGAGGTGTTTGAAAATCCTGACGAGATGATGGAAGTTGAAATGGACTCCCAAACATGAGCATGAATTTTTAAAATATTAGATTTATTATTTCAAGATCACCACTGTTGTCAGTGGGGACCATTTAAACGTACATACTTCATGCCTACTGGAAACGAAAGGAAATCGTTCAACTGTGAATGCGCAACACATAAAAAACAAAATGAATGTATTTTGAAAATGGTATAAGAAGTAAGGTGCATACATCATGAATGTCTGATGCCTTATCTAATATTTGAAAGCATTATGATCATATGTAAAGTGAAGAGATTAATATCGTTTGTGAATGTGATGATGGATTTCAGTCCTCTTGTGTGTCTATGACGCGCATTGTCTACACACGGACGTAGTAAAATATTCCCATGTTGTGAGTTATGTCGTCACTGTAAGTGTAGAAAAGGTCTTCCTTTTGGGAGCTAGGAATAATTTGAAATTTTAATCCGAACAAATAAGAAAGAAATCCCACAATTGGAGCCAAGATAAGGTGCATGCAAAGACTCACTTCTCGTGTGACACGGGACTTACCCGAGGGTACTTACACACTTGAGCCATACAGGTACAGTGGTAGAAATGGACAAAGTATAATAACAAAAGGGATGGGAAGACCCCATCAAAGCTTACAAGGATGGAACCAAACCGGTAACATGAGGCTAGGCCCCAGTGGTACCGATATGTGTTTAACTTCGTGACGAATGCATGGATCGGTTTGATCCAGCAACACCTGTCACAGTTTCTTGCCAGTTTAGACTTTAGACTAAGACCTTAAACAGACTTCAACGTTTAAAATGAACATGAGATAACCATACTGGAGCCACGGACTCCATCTACAGCAGTTTTCTAACCTATCTAGTTACAAACACTGATCGACCACGAGGATAAAAGCTTATTTGGAGCAAAGCCAGATTGACACCCTGACAGTTAAAGACGAACACAATTTGCCAATTTTATAGACCTTACATGCTAATGATCAAGAGCATTCCAGTCTTTGTATGGCCTGTAGGTAAAGATATCGGCGAAACACGGATGAATGGATAGGTTAGAGGCGGCAGGGAACACATAAGAAAACCCTCAGAATGTCTGAACTTCTCAATTACAATGTGTCACTATTTTCCAGTTTTAAGTAACCTTGTCGAACATAAGACGGAACTACACTAGGCCTAGGCATACGCGAATCAAGTAATAAACCATACGTTGTAACATCATTCACTTAATTTTAGTATTAATGTACTTTTTTGAAGAAAAAACGGTCCCTGAAAAGAGAACAATATTCGCCTTTTGTTTAAGTGGGATCTTCTATTCTCAACTTTTGTCATCTTTTTCATCAATAAGAGTGGCATCGTCGTCATCTTCACGAGAAACAGTTTCCAAATTTTGTTGATGCTCTTTTCACATCTGAACAAAATCTTTGCCATACATATCATGTTTTCATATATGCCATTCTTTGTATACATCTCCAAATCCTGCTGCATCAACCAATCTTTTCACCACAGATTGAGTCGTGGTTTTCCAAGCTTTATCGACCCAATCAACCGCAACTTCAAGACTTTGTGGTTTTGAATTTTCAAATCTAGTCATTTTCCTTTCTCTAGATTCTTTTCATGCATCGATGATTTCAACCATTTTGTCCTTGAAACACTTCTAAGATTGCGAAGATAAAGGCCGCCAGGAACATTTCACATCCTCGTTTCTTGCATTGTTCTTTCAGAAACTTGGCAACATGGGCCATTATATAGTCCCAAATCAAATTTTTTTTTTATTGTTTTGAAGCACGAGGATAAATTATATCAAACCAATCATAAAGTAGCTCTTGGTTGATCCACGCTTTGTGTTGATACGTGATGTCAACTCTTTCCAACCTTTGAAATTTAGTTTGCTGCTTCTCCTTCAAAACAAGTAAACCATGAGCTTCTTTAGCTGCAGTGACAAAAAAGAACAACACTTGAGCAGATGATAATATATCGAGCGTTTTTCCGAGCCACAATAGTCGTACGTGTATCTTCAAAGCATTGCAGTTTCATTTATCAAAATGGTCCAATTTGGATATATTTGTTTCTTCATTTCACCCATAAAGGCCATGTACTCCATCGCACAGACAAGAAATCTTTCATAGAATAGAGTTGTCAAATTGATAATTTATTTCTTTTCATCAAAAGAGAAAGCCAATGGTCAGATGCTTGAACCTCAGCATTTCTGTCGCCCAGCAATGCAATCCATTTCCAAGTGAACTCTTTTTTCATGCATCTTTCATTGACATGGTAGAAGAGAACGTCCTCCAAAGTCTCCTAAAGTGGATTACGACCTCCTCCGGGGGCCCGTTTTTCATTTGAAGACTCTTAAAATCACCTCACGATTCCTCCACCACTTATGATACGTACTTATAGAGATTTTCGTCCTTCTGAACCAAAATGCTTGTAAGCACGTGACAAAACACCACATCCCGGACCATGGATTTATTGATGAGTTTTAATTCTTGTGAAACTGACAGACTTTTCATGTTGGTGAGAGTAAGGCTTGGAATAGCAAAATATTACAAGGATTTGATAAGTAAATAACAAAACAAGAGACTATATAGAACTTGAAAATCAGTAATGGAACTTCAATGATTTGTGTTAGTATGGGTTAAATCAATGTGTTCACTTACATTAAGAAAATTTGTATGACAAGTATCATGAAAGGCAGACTATTGGATAAAGGTCTTATATGATATAGAAGGTAAATAGATGGGGGCCATCAATGAGACAAGGCTTCTATTTAATTAGAGGCCATTAATCAGAATGGAGTTAATTATATGTTTGTTTACTGAATGCAGTGATGTCATTTAGTGCTATGCATTTGCATAGCTAACCGCCGGGTTGAGAATTTAGCAAGAGACAAGTTAGTAATGCATTGTCTTCGTTCCAATATTAGTTGTTCAATGCGTCCCACATTTATCTATTATGATTATAAACCAACTCATTTCAACTTGTTGGAATCATAAAATCGATCATAAAGAACTTCAAATGCAATGAGATTGCAATGTCGTCCACTAATTCAATAATGAATATATAAATGGATGGACGACATTAGTGGATACTACATTTAGTTTGAGAGTCACACTTGACAAATGCAACAACAAGCTGATGCGCAAGCAATCTCATTGCATTTGAAGTTCTTTATGATCGATTTTATGATTCCAACAAGTTGAAATGAGTTGGTTTATATCACACTCACATGTGAGTGTGATATCATTTTAGATGCAATAGGAATTCATATGATTCGGAGTGCAGAGTATAGTTACCCATTATACCATTAGGGATGTGATGTTTGCTATCGTACGAGAGTGTGGATACATCACATGGAGAGAGCATTGGTATATCTTGCAGTCGACGAGGGTTAAGGCAGACCTGGACTTGGTTCGGAGGACCAAATCATTGTGGCGGATGTGGTGGTTACGATCCTATTGGTGATCAGCTATCCTCCAGGTTGGGCGGCAAGTGGAGCGATAACAACCAAGATCTCTAAGTATAGGGGTATGCAAAGAGGTCACCTCTTTGTTCCTCTAGCTTTGGAGATATGGACACCCACTTCTATATGTTTGTGAGTGAGAGTGCGAGAGCCTACCATACTAGAGGGCAGGGAGTATGGCTCTCTTTAGATTAATATATAGTTTATTTGAGTCTATGTGTTTTCATTGAGCACTAGCAAGTGAAATCTAGATGATGCTTCTTTGGATGCTTTAGGAAATATTTCCGGCCAAATGTTATTGGGGGTTACCCCATGTTACCGTTTTGGTTCCATCCTTGTTCGATTTGATGGGTCTTCCCCTCCCTTTTGTTATTTTACTGTGTCCGACTAATGACGTTAAATGACGTGAAATGCGTAATGGATGGATAGGAAGTCAGGAGCAAGATGGGTGCAAATGTCAAAGCTAATCGAAGACCATTTCCATCATTGCGGCAGGCTGACGGGAAAGTGAGGACAATTCGTCCAATCCTGGATAGAGCTTTGGCTTCGCCTTCCACTGCTGGTTGTACTCGGTTTCGTCCATGCGGTCGATTTTTGTCATACCCGCCTCTCTTCCGCCCTGTCCACTGAGGAGCTGGACATCTGTCTGAGGGATTGCGCATTCTGATTTTGAGTAACGATTCGCGCTTTTGTTCAGCCGCACTCGCCGGTGGGATGGTGAATTTGTAGAGTGACGCTGTTTTTCGGGCGGATTGAGTATCATCGCTGAGAAGTAGCCTGTCAAAGGTTATGCTCGAGGAGTGCCGAGCGTTCATACGGCAAGGACATGTGGGTGGGATTAATTTTCGGTGAGTGAGCTTTAATTTCCGGTCTGGATCGAAGACTCTTGATTCGTTTGCCTTTAGTGCCACGATCGGCTGCCTTGACGCTGTGATAGCCCGATTGCAGTGGCAGAGTTTAGCAATTCATATGTTATTGTGTAAAGCTTTAGCACTCAGCGCTGGAAGAAGCATGAAGTGAGCTGAAGTTTGGGGATGTTCTTTTGGCTGGGATGGTCGTAGAGCTTGGGGGCTTGCTTGGTCGATGATGACGGTCAGAGTGGGGCAATTCTCTACGTGGAACTTGGATCATTTAATTAGGGTGTTCAAAAGGGTATCGTCCAGAAGGTGCTAGCAGGTTTGCTTCAACTGCCCTCGTTTGCGATGTCGTAATGAATTTGGCTATTGGCTGAGCAGTGGAGACTTTGCATGATCTTTCATGTGTCGTGTGAAGATTCAGTGCGCAGTGCGTCAAAATCATGACACGTATTGTGCACTCGACCATCTCTATTTCATCATAACTGGAGGCAGATGAAGTAGATTTGTAATACCCGCGGGGAACTCATACTTGTGGAAAATTGAGAAGCTCCGCATAATGTATAGTCATCACCAAGTTATGGATATTAGACACGGAAATAGCAAACTGTTTTGGAAAGTGTTACATGCTCGAGATCGGTGAAAAATCTATCCGCGAAACCTTTTTTTGTTTCTCTGTCACTTTTGTTCTAGAATGAAAGAAGAGGATTTATTAGAAGCTTTGACGCGAAAGAAATTTATTACGAACATACTGAGGTCTTCTCTCGATTTTACTAAAAATGTACTTTTTGCCTTTTGGCATAGTGAGCCTTTCTTCTACACTACATTTCTTTCCTTCCACCACCTGCATCCTCCCATCTACTCTGCGGGTGCCGATCATGGTTCTGAAACCTTCGGGTACTCAACTCAATTCGCGAGTAACTTCTACTATTAAACCCTAGCCATGTTCATCACACTTGTTCTGTATACTTTTCAAAACTGCACTCGCTTTAGATTTTGTACACCCATTAGGGTTTCCGTTTGAGTAACACCACAACTTCCACGTCCACGTCCTTTCCCTCTAATACTTACCTCTTCCTCGACTTGCCCACCTCCACTATATTTTTTTTTCCTCCGTTCCACCTGCGTTTGACCTGGTGTGTATACAAGCTTCAGTGTCTTCTTCGCTGGACCTTTTGCCCGTTCCCTCTCTGTTTGCATACACCTCTGCGTCCCTTCCCTTCAGCTTTCTCTCTCTAATTTTGCTATCCACTTCACATACTACTTCTTCTTGCCTTTTTCTGCTTTACACATGCATACATTTTTATCACATGCTTATTTTCACACCTGCGTTTGTCTACTTGTCTTCAACTTTTGGTCCTCTGTTTCATTTATTGTAGTGTTGGCCAGTGGTGTGCCGGTTGGAAACGTTGAAGAGAGAATTGTTCGAGGGCATCGATGAAGTCAGTTGGGGAGCTGAGGCGCTTTGATGCTCACCTCTTTACGGATGTTAAATTTTCATGGGCCTCTTTACGCGTTATCACTCCATACCGTACGCTTGATGCGTAAGGCTTCATCTTGTTGCAAATCTCAATAATCTTACCGCGCTTACAATTCATCTTTTGTGTTGCTCGCTTTGTACATACGTTTATTGCCTGTCGTATATAACTTGCGTTCTGTTTTCTGCATGTTACTTTCTGGTCTGGTCTTTTCTGTATCCTATTCCCGTTTCTTCATTCTCCAACCTTGCGGTTTCGGAAAGTTTAGCGGAATTTAAATAGAAACTCATGTCCTGTAACATACTTCCCCTTTTCTGCCCGCTTAGGGAAACGCTGAAGAGATCTGATTCACGTTCTTGCGGTTGGCATGAATAGTGTAGTCCAAATGGAACGGTTTGATGTGGACCCCTGTACCTTTTCTTACCTTTTCATCAACCTTCTGTCTCTGCAGGCTCCGCTTTTGTCATGCCCATTCTAACTCATTGATGTGCTCGTTTTGAATTGTTTCCATAAGCGTGCGTGGGGTTTTTCTAGATAATTTTGAGGTCTTCTGCAAGTGGCAGGCTTACCATACATGATTATGAGGTGCACCTTAGCTCTGGTCTTTTGGAGCCTGACGATCCCCTTTGTCATGTTTTTGCTGCAGTTGTGTGTGAGAAGTGTTATCAGTAGAACGGACTTGAGTTCTGGAGATGGATCTACTTGCCAACTATGGGTCTGATGGGGAGGATGATGATTCGACCGAAGTTTCTGTTGCCGTGTCTAGTCCCTCTGGCAGCAAGAGCTTGTTCTCTCTGCCACCTCCAAGGGCTTCTGCTCAGGCAAGTTTCGTCGTTGAGGCGGTGAAGAGAAGTGGCTCTCAGTTCAGATCTTCTGTTGGACCCAAAGCTGAACCAACGTCTCTTCCCTCGGACTTTTTTGGGGGAACGTCAATAGTTTCGGGTGAAGAGACGTCTCCTGAAGCCAAGGAGAAGCCTTCGTCTTTGTTCACGAAACTGCCTCCACCTTCTTCAACAAGATTTTCTCTTGCAAGCTTGCCCCCTCCCTCGATGTTAAAGAAGAAGACGGTGGAATTTAAGCCACCTATTAACTTGTCTGCTTTAGAATCTGCAGATGTAGATGATTTAGAACGAAGGACAAAACGGTCCAAAGTATCTGAAGTGAGCAAAACGGGAGAGGAAGCCAAAGTTGGGGGTTTAGCTGCTTTACTTCCACCGCCTAAGAATAGCTTAGGAGCAGGATTAGCGTTTGGAGGTGGCGGTGGAGGTTCAGGAGGACGCCGTACGGCTATGGAAACCGCTTCTGTCTCAAAGTCAACGAAGGAATTGAATTACACTAGGCCAAATACATCACAGAAAGAAGGTTGCAATGCTGGACCGCAGCTGATGGGAAATTCGTCTGAAACTCAAGTGACGGTGAATCCAACTACTCAATATCATTATTCTGCTCAGCCAGGTCAAGGTCACAGAGCTCCGGAGAATGGCTTCTCTCAATCCGAATTGCGGACACCGGAAGGACACTTTGAGCAAGAGCAGTACACTGCCGCTGGAGCTTGTTATACCGGGGGTCATCAAGGTCATTCAAGTTGGCAATATGCAGATTCTTGTGGAGTTGTGTCAGAGCCTTCGTCAGCAAATTCAGTCCCAGATCCTCTTGGGGAAGTTTTGCAGAGGGAGAGGAGGAAAGGGAAAAATGAGCCACCACCGCAGGTTATAGAAGTAAAGCAAGCAGATCTCACTGCCGGAAGACTTCGAGAAGATCAGCTTCGAACCACGGGCATTGCTTTTGGACCTAACTATCAGGTCCGTTTACAGCTCTTTTCCATCATTCTGTCTTCACTGTTAGCTACATAGTCGTTAGGCGGGTCTGGTGGGCACTTATCGAGTCATGCGATTTTTTTAGGTTGAAACTTTGCAGGCAAGCGAAGCAATCCATTTTCATTTTGCGATTTGTTCTTACTGCTACTCACCATCATATCTGAAAATGTTCTTCACCTACTTCCACTCATCTTGCTGCTTTGACACAAGCTGTAGTACTGGTGTGACTCATGAGATCTGTTGCGTAGTTTGCACGAGTATGGGTGAAAGTTTTACCGAGAAAGGGTCGATAGTCTTCAGGCTGTTTTAGGCAAACTCTAACGAGTACTTTTTAATTGAGTTCTCCGAAGTCTGCGGGTTGTCCTACATAAACCTGCGCCTGTGATGTCTTATACAAGTGATAGCTTTGTGTTTTGATCGTCGAATGTGAGAACACCTTCCATTCGGCGAAAGGAACCCATATCTTGTATGCCAGTCACAGTACTGAAAGTGTCTTGCAACGTTTTGCAGCCTGTATCTTCAGGTAAAGATAAACCATCGAAGATTCATCGAAGGAAGCATCAGATTGGGGCACTTTATTTTGACATGAAATCAAAAGAGATGGAGATGCTTGACCGTCGTTCCAAAGGCAACCTAACCAAAGCTGAAACACAGGCCAAGTATGGGTGGTAAAGCAGGTATGAGGAAGAGGATTGTCCTAGTAAGAGGGACATCTGGTGTACGCTCCTCATGCACATTGCATAGGATGATTTGTATCATTGATTGTTTCTTGGAAGATGCGAAAGCTTTTTTACAGGCACAATTTTTCAGCAGCTATGTGAATCCGTTGGCTTATGAATTTGTTTCGACAGTCCTATCTTGATGTTCTCTGGATCATTTTGCAAGTTCGGGGTTCTGCCCACGACATTGTGCTTGTGTGTGTAGATTTTAGTCAAATCTACACACAATTCCGCGTTTCTAAGGTTTTTCGAAGACTTAATTGAAATGAGCAGATTGATTTACAACGGAGTAACCCTAGATACTTTGAAGGGAGACCTAACAAATTTACACATATACAGTATATCAGGAAATCATCAGTCCCTGGACTCCTATTTAGCATTAGTCGGATCTGTACGAGCACTTTCCTTCCTCGGTACCCCATGGGTACTTTTCCATTTCACTCTTCCGATCCGTCTATTGAGCTTACCGCTGGATTCATGAACTCTCGTCCTGCACGATCTTTCATTGCTGCTGCTCGTCCGATTGTACTGCATTGGATATTCTTCTTCCAAGCTTCCTGAGGCACGATTTCTGCTAGCTGCGGCCCGTCGACTTGGACTTTGTTGGATTAGCTTCAATCAAGATTCATCTTCAGTCACAGTCACAGTCACCAAGGCGCCTAGTGAGAAGTCGGTCTCACTATGTATAGGTCAGAAAGCATTATACGCAGGGTTTGGAAGCAGGGTTTAGGGTTGACTGACATTAAACAATATTGAAGTCAGTCAACCCTAAACCCTAGGTTGGCTACGAATGGATTACAGCCAAAGATGATATTTGGAAGTAAAATGCGGACCTACTGGTCAGTCATAACCGAGCAAATCTGATACAAAGGTGCAGCTGGGTTGCAGCACACACTCTCGCAAGGCAGTCTAGAAGTTCGAAGCACGCGGACGATTTGTACACTGCACAGTTGTCCAAGCTGTTGACTAGTATGACTGAGCGATGAGAGCCGTTGAATGTGTTTTCCAAATAAATGGTCATCTTCCACACTTTCAACTTCAAAATGGGCATCTTCTTATAGTTAAAACACGATCTCCTCGGTTTGGATCCAGATCCGTGCACGCCAGGAACTTTTGACTCAACGTCCGCCGCAGCGTCCATGCGATGGACATGTGCAACTCACTCGGAATTTCAGAACGTGTGGGTTGTGGACACGAAGCTCGTCATCAACCTGTAGTTGACTGCCACATCTGTACATTTACCTAGACTGCGTAAAGTCCCAACAAACCGTGTTATCGTGTAGTGCGCAAAGACGAAAGATCAAAGATGCGTGACGTACGTAAACAAGTCAATCAATCCCTCACAAGGACTCAACTACATCAACTCCCGCACGTCAATGAAAGAACCACCTCGAGTCCTCGAAAGCCCCATGAACTTACAATAGCTCGTCGGGCTTATTTTGGAGAAGAGGGTCATTTCCCGAAAGGTTTCTGCAAGATCGTCTCAATGTGTTGCTTCCAATTTCCTCGCTCTCGGGGGTGGTGGTAAGAATTTAATGTGCAATCAAATCCATAAGTTTGCAAGGTGGTAGTGTTTTGAATTTCAACCTTAGGCTACATCCATGTATGCTAATGTTTAGATTGCAATGGCTATTTTCTCTAGAGTGAGGAGGTTTCTTGGTCCATCCATCTACATCTTCATTACTCACATGTGAGTGTGGTATCACTTTAGACGCAGAACATGTTCATATGACTCGTTGCCCATTCGGAAGGTAGAGGATAGCTACCCATGATGCCATTAGGGATGTGGTATTTGCTATGGCGCGAGAATGGATACCTCACCTTGAAGGAGCGTTGGTATGCATTGCAATCGACTAGGGTTAGGACAAACCTATACTTGATTCGGGAGGACAAGTTTATTGGTGGTTACCAATCCTGCTGGTGACATAGTTTTAGATGGGGTGTTCATCCATCCTCCAAGATGGATGGCGAGTGGAGCGGCAACAACCAAGGTCTCCAAGTATAGGGGTATGTAGAGAGGTCACCTTATTGTTCCACTAGCTTTGGAGTTATATAGAGCTATGGACACCGACTTCAATATGTTCGTGAGGGAGTGCGCGAGAGCATATCATACTAGGTGGCATGGGGTATCACTCTCTTTAGTTTATTTTATAGCCTGTTTTAAACAACATGTTTCCATTGCTCTACATAGAGCACTAGGTGATGCAATCCATAGGAGAGCAATCATGTTAGTTGAAGTTTCTTCATATGCTCATGTTGTGAGGGAGTGCGCGAGAGCATATCATACTAGGTGGCATGGGGTATCACTCTCTTTAGTTTATTTTATAGCCTATTTTAAACAACATGTTTCCATTGCTCTACATAGAGCACTAGGTGATGCAATCCATAGGAGAGCAATCATGTTAGTTGAAGTTTCTTCATATGCTCATGTTGTTTGTACACTGTTTGGCGTAGATAATTCGGATATGTTATATGCTTTAGGACATATTTATTAGTGTGATGCTATTGGGGCCTAGCCCCATGTTACCGGTTTGGTTTCATCCTTGTATGACTTGGTGGGATCTTCCAATCCTTTTTTTTATTTTATTGTGTTATTTGACTTTTTGTTTGTTGATGTCACACATTATATTTCTGGGTCTATCACAATCCTGTTGGACCTGACTGTGTTGAGCTACCTTAACCAGTCCTTATGTGATCAAGGTGCTATGAGTTAGCAGAACCTTCTGAACATGTCTATATATGAAAGGAAGACCCATAGAATAAAAAGGCGCAATGCAACCACATCTACTGATCTAATGAGGTAAAAAGCAAAAACCAAAGCATCAAGAGAAAATCAACATGGGGGTTAAAACAAAAAGAAATGAACTAATCTCTCTCATGATACATCACTATGTCTCCAATGACACCTCTCATATCTCATACATGCAGATCATCATAACCATTATAACAAGAGTCATAGAACAAGTGTCGTCAATCAAAGCTATCTTTCTCTCAATGGCATAGGCTAAATCACATTGTATATGTTATGCATATACACTCTCTAAAATAATGGATGCAATAAGACAATGGTATATTTGCAAAAATATGTATATCATGATAAAACCTAGCACACTCTATAACAAAATTAAGTATATATTGTCAAGGCACTTCGTGCATCTCAAAGACAAGTGGAATGAAGATATGTCCATCACGTAGTTCTTAATAGTTGCAGATCTTAATGGCATCGCTAATCTCTGCAACTCCTCCCATAGCTCCTCTAGCGTGATATTTAATGATATATGTGTCAAATCGGATCAATAACCACAACATCAACCACTACAACTCGGTCCTCCCTAGACATGTAGACGTTAGCATGTACAATCGTCTCATATGTGAAGATGTACCATTGCTTTCTCCACATAAATGATCACTCTCTTGAGCAATGGCATAAGTGACATCATGTTTCACGATTTATCATAATTTATATTACAAATAATTCAAAACTATAATGTAAAATTTGTAATAATGAAGACTCATTTTAACCAAAAATATACATTTGATGATAAGTTGATTAACATTCAATTCTGTATCATTTTCTCAAAAAAATTTTGTTTTTATTATCTTGGTAATAAAATTTAATAAAATCATTGTAAATCAGAATTATTTTTTATAGTATTTAATTTATTTTAATCAAAATAATCTAACATTTATCCTAATGCAAGAAAGTATTATGTGAAACTTGGAACTTTTAAGATGATATATTTTAAACAAATCATAACTTCTATATTTCTTATTTTATTTTATGTTAGACATCATGGTTGTATATTTAAATTTATGTGAAATTCTAATATCATGTGAATTGTTGTTAATGTTGGATGGTGCAATGATTGGTTCTTAATGATTCTTCAAATTTTGACTCCTTATTGTAACTTATGTAGTAGTGATATTTGGAGAATACAAAGTATTACTATTTTAGTTTTCATTTTAAAATCACTTAACTTCTCATAAACATGTATGACCAACTATGCTTGATGACATAAAAGTGGCACAACACTAAAAATGTTATTTCACCATATACAAATGAAGTATCTAATTTCCCATCTAAACTGTTAGGCTTTCTTCAAAACTCAATCCCCTTTCTTGGCAGTCATGTACCAAAATACATGTACAAATATACTTGAACATCACAATCTCATCATAGATGTCCTTAATCTCAATGTTTGAGGATAACATATCCATTTTTTGACTCAAGAGGAATATCACATAGCTCTCAAGAGCCAACATATTCAAAAATTCATATGCATGCCAATCTTCCACCATCTTTTCATCAATATCATCTTGCCATCAGACCCCAATCTCATTAACATGATTCATACATAGGTTTCAATTTAACCCATTTATAAACTTATCAATTCTATCAACCACTTTAATAATTGAAGATGAGTGATAAAAATTGGAGTTTTCAAACAAATAACATATGAAATATATCAAATAAACAAACAACTGCTAAACATTCTCCTTCATAAGAATTATATTTTGATTTAGCGGTATTATTGAAGTGACTTGCATAAACCACCATAAATATCCAATATCCATTGATCATCCAACATGATGATAAGTAATGCTCCCAAATCCAATCAATATGTTCTTCAAGTATTGAAAAACCAACAAAAAAATCAGGTAAAAATTAAAAAATTAACAATTAAACATAAGTCACATATGAGACAAAGTTGAGGATAAATGAATCTTCCATTGTTATTAGTGTGATAGATTTTTAAGAAGAATTGTATACAAATTGCATACAGTTGGATTATTCTAACGCTAATCAAGTTACCATGTGAAATTTAAGATGGAATTGCTTGATATCAACCTCCTTTTGACTTGATAAAATATGGCTACATATCCTTGATGAGAAAAAAAAAACAATTCCAAAACAAGAAAATCACTTCAAAGAATATAAAAAGTTGCATATGGGTTTGCAAAATCAATGCAAATATGAATGAATCATTGTCAATATTTTTGTAGAGCAACTTCATGAACCTAAAGGGAACAATATGTGTTATTATTACCCCATTATACATACCCCATGCAAATATTGCGGTTTGTTATACAATGCACGGGGTCGAACTAGACATAAATGGGGCACATCCACATCAGTCTCAAATGGCTTGGGGACTTCTCATTCTACATATTCAGTTTTGTCGGAAACAACTTTGCAATCATCAATGCAACATCGTAGTTCCATATGAATGACATATTGGGAATGGCTTCAAGTTCAATCTACTAATGTATTAGGTTTATACCATATTTGATATGTGTGTATGAGTCTTTACCATCAGATTCCATGAGCTTTGATGGATGAGATTAGACATGTGTTTTGTCTACTTGTTGATCAGATTGTTTTAGATTCCATTGATGACCTTGCATGTTTTCTATTCCTTTTGTTGCCACATTGGTGTTTGCTGAAGGCCTGCCGGCCTTGGGCTTTGGGCGGAGGGCTTTGGCCTGCTGCCGTTATACCCGGTGTATTTGTTTAGGTCAGAAAGAAATATCTACACACCTCATAAGATTTCAGGCAGGCGATTGGGTGCTTTACATGAGGAGTCATCACGCTCATTATTCATTGTTCGATGATTCATCCAACTCTCGTCTCCAATGTTGTCGGATGCTAGGTAGAATTAGAGAGTATTGCCAAGTAGAATTGGAGAGTATGGCAAAGTTGTTAGAGGGCTATATCCTTTGATACATGTCACCCCTTTCAATGACATTATTTTGATTTTACGCCGGTTGCATCCTCATCCCCTTGGTTGATTGTCTACTCAGATTTTTGAGTATAGGTATGAGCACACACTTGTTTTGGACACATATCTCTCTCCTCATGCTTTGGCCACATCTTCTCATCTCTCCTCACGTGCGCTATCACGGATCTAATGTTTGAACATATGAGAGCTAGTTTTATCTCAAAAGATCCTTCATCATGATTTATTGAGTTGTTTCAAATGACCACATTAGTGGCGCATGATGAGATTCCTACTTCGGTGACTTATGTGTTAGGTGTTAGTAAATTATTGGTAATGATCAAGGAAAATGGAGAACTTTGACCTATTGCTATTGGGAGGTCTTTTTGTGTTTGATTAGTTGTATCATTGTCCTTCGGCTTCACATACCTTTCTAGAAGCACATTTCTCCTCATCAGTTTGGAGTTTCAACGTTTGGATGTTGTGAGTTTGAGATTAGAGTTCTTCTTGATTCGCACCGCAATTGGATAATGATGCATGTGGACATTGAAAACGAGTTAAATAGTGTTTCACATTTAGATGAAGAGCATATGGTTATAACTCCATCCTATTAATTTCAAGCATGACATAAATATTGCTCAAAAGAAGTACTCTATTTGGAACATTTGCATGAAAATGGAATTTCCTTATTTAGAAACTTAAGGAGATCAACTTTTTACCAAAAATTCACAACAAGGCTAGATATGGATTGTTCACATCACCACTCATGTGCATATATCCTCACATTCAGATCCTCTTGTTGCATACAATTAAGAGGTCATTAAAAGTGTGCCAAATATGGGAATGTGAAAATTATATGCGTCATGTAATTTTCAAATAAAAGTAGAAAATTACATGACTCATGAGTATCATTCATGAGTTTGGTTCTATACATTAGACTATCCTAGTCTAATGTATAGAGTCTTTACTTCTCTCTATTATCACATAGTAGAGGGAGTCATTGTTGTAGAGTAAGCGACTAACACGCATGAAGTATATCCTTTAGGAGGACCATGATTTGCTATGGCGCACTATTGGGCTCTTTTAGAGATCATCATTAGAGCACTCAATTTTCCATCTTTGGTAGATAATACACATATTGTTTGATCCTCAAGTGATATTGCGACTGTCTTTGATCATCTTGTGATCCAACTCACTCTTGTTAGACTTAGTATCACATGCGTAGGATCAAATTATCAAAATGCAATATTTGGTTTCCATCATAGCTTGCTCCTCATTTTTAGGTTCCATATGGTTGTTCCATTACTCTAAGTGGATTTTGGATTTTGGGAATGCTATTGGGTACTCATAATTTTGTGACACACTACCTTGATGAGGCTCTATCACATGATCTTTTGCACGACCTATCACACTTGGGAAACGTTCAAGTGTCTTAGGGCATAGGAGATCTTATCCATGTGTGTCTCACGACACCCATCATATTTCACCCGGATGATACCACCTATTTCTTCTTTCATGGCTTAGCTTGCTGATTTTGATAGAAAAGTTATTCATGTTTGTGGTGATATCATGGGTCATGACACTTGGGTGTCACTTGAGGGGTACTTTAGCTATCCGTCAAGCTTTATTGTCCATTACTTTTGGACACATGGGTCTATTTGCCATGGAGGATTGTGCCCTATCAACGTTTTTGGGTAGTTGGGTCTTGGTAGCTTGCTAGCGATTTTGCATTTGCAATAAATTTCTCCTACATGAATATCTTTCATCAATTGTGATCCTTATATTCCTTAATCTTATCTACATCTTGCACGCTATGGTTTGTCATCTTTGGCTAGACATGATGACCCATCTTTTGAAAGTCTAGCAATTATTGGGGCACACGGATTACATATATGTTCCTCATGAAGTCACACCATGAGACTACACTCTCATTCATTATGCATGATGACTTTCTTCCCACAACATCCTGAGACGCTTTGATGGGATCTTCCCATCCCTTTTGTTATTATACGTTGTCGTTATACTTTCTTTCCACAACATATGGGTGGGGCATGTATCCATTCTTGCTCCAACAAGTGCAGAGGTTTATGGTTGATTGCGCAACCCTCGATCAAGTCTTTTCTGATCACATATTTATCATAGCAATACACTTTAGATTGGACTTGATACGACCTTAATCCTCTAGCATGCTCACATGTGAGTATGGTCGAGATCTAGATGCATCTTGGACTCATTTGACACAACGTCCTTTTGAAGGGCCAGAGGATTTCTACAAAGGATCAAGAGATTGTAGTTTAGCAACCTATTATAAAATCTTTAAATTCTAGTGTTGATGCAAAAGAGATATGGGATATTGAGATTGATCCCAAAGTGACAAGAGTAGAAAAACATAGAATGTAGAGTTTTATGAGGAGTATAAAAAAACTATTTTGACTTAGATTGTTTGAAATAATTGTGTATAAGGATTGATTCTACAACTCATGCATTAGTATTCCGTTGTTCATATTGAAACAATTATATGGAGAGAAATTTGATTTAAAGTAGATAACAAGATTTTCTTGATGTTGGATGTTCTTGACATTGGATTAATGTATCTTGAAAAGTGTAAGTCTTTCAATAGCATATGGAATACTTGAGCCATACTATGATCCAAGAGGGTTGAAAATTTAGCTAATCAAGATAAAGGCAATTTTGTGACTTCCCCATCCCTCTTATGTGAGTAGGGTGCGAGCATTCTTGGGACTTGCAAACTTTTATAGTTGATATGTGCAAGTATTTAGCACTATTGTCAAAGTGTTGAAAAAGTTGGATCATTCTTTGAAGAGATAACAAGAGATGAAAAGGTATGTCGTTTGGCAATGGTCATCTTCAGTACTTGGGTGGAATGCAAAATCGTTAATAATCAAAAGGACGGACAATTTGCTCACCTAGAGGTGCTTCACTTGAGTTATCTAAATTGTTGGTCTTCTTCAACACTTAAAGATTGTTTTCTCGTCTGGTACGTGTCCTTTACGTGATGAGTACATATTTAATTAGGAATTGAAGGAAGAAATCCTCTATATTTCTCCAAGTGTGCGTTCATCCACTGTTTTCCTTTTTGGCCCGCAGCGGTTCGCTATTTGATACAAGCTTTATTGATTGTGTAAGATGGGAGAGGAGAAACAGCTTGTAGCACATGGAGCAAGACGCATTCCACTTGACGGCCAACCACAACTATTAGATACATGCTCTCGTCGAAAACTTCTTCGGACATTCCGACAAACTGCATCCAGAATCTGATTCCAATGACCTCTCTCCTCTTGGCTCGTTGCTGTGTATACACTTTTAATTGACTGGCGCAGACGTTCTCACAGTTCATTCGAAGGACAAGAATTTTCATGTCCTGACTCAACGCCCCTTCTATTTGATTTGTTGTGAGAGCTGGCTAGTCGATTTGATGTTTTCCACTGATGGAAAGTTGGTGACGATCTTCATAGCGGCACCGTCATTCTCTGAAACCTGTTGCTCGCTCTGTTTAACGAAGTCAGAAAAGGGTTGAAAACTGTGAGCAGACGAGATCAGAAGCAGAATCTGCTGAGGGGATGATTCGGATGGATTCCTTTCGGAGTGGAGATAAACTGGCAGACATGTCGAGGTACAATGCTTTCTCCTCCTGCAGATCTGTACTGAAGTGCATGCTGGTGAGGCGAAGTGACATTGGAGAAGTGTATCTAGAATTATGATATACATTATGGACGTTGAGCTCAATTGTCAGGGTATTGTTTAGCAGGCGAGGCGGACGAGCACGGGATTGTCCATCGTCTCCAAGTACAGCGACGCTGCTCAACAAGCTCCCTCCAGTTTGCAATGCAATGCGTCGTGCAGGTAAAGAAGAGCGAAGGAGAAGCAGTCCTCGCCAGTCTTGTGTGCCGGTTGGTCTGTTTGTGTGGGACACTGTGGGCCTGAGATGAAATCCCTGTTCACCATAGCCAGCTGTGCTTTCATTGCATGATGCAAACCGACCTTTACAAGTTTACTTCCGCGGGCACCCTTGACTTCGTCCGTCGGTCACCGTGCACCATACCTTACGATACATGTATTACATTAGTTTACATGACAGTACCGGTAGGTGAGATGCGTTCCCTTCTCTCGTCTCGTCTGTGTGTACACTGCCCAGTTACAGTTGAAGAAAAACTCGCAGCCCCAGAGAAAAACATTCCACCTGGAGGTGTGATGTCGACCCAGCACTGGAACCGAGAAAGCGCACGTTCTCATCATCACCAAAATAATCTTAAAAGTAAGAATAAGCCTGAGGGGATTCCATATCCAGAGCCTGCAGAATATCATCAAATCGTACATGTGAAGGGGAATGGAGTTTTCTGGTGAAAATGTGCTCATGTTTTTCTTCCATCAGAAGAACCTGCAACAGCAGCAGCTACAAGAAACAAGAGTCTAAACTGTCTCAGGACTCAGGAGTGCCCGCCCGCCCGCCCGCCATCATGCTCGGGACAGGCGAGGACAAAACACGCACATCGTCTGTGTACATGGTGCGACTGCTCTGAGTGTACTGATTCAGAAAGTACATGCTCAGATATATATCTCCACTTTTCCATCAAGTCCAAAGAGGAGCCGAGAGAGTAAATTGACTCGGACACAACTGTCCGGACCGGAAAGTTAGTACGAAACGTGGCCCGGCGAGTGAGCTGCGAAGCGAGCGGACCTCCTCTGCGCTTTGAGAAAACAAACTTAAGAATGATTGATTGAGGGGAGGGCCGAGGAAGAGGAGCAAGGGGGGAAAATACTTCGTACACCCTTTGCATGGCGGAGATGGCGATGGCGAAATCTGTGCTGCGACAAACCGACTAGAATGTCATGTCGCCGGCGAAGTTGAGAGAAGTATCGGCGTTGCGTGCCATCGCTGGCACAGCTGCCGCAGCAGCACAATCCACGTGTGGTATTGCGAGTCCGGACTCCGGAATCCGGTAGGCTCAGTCTGCTGACATCGGCACCCGCACCAGCACCCGCACATGTGCAGAGTGCACTCGCACTCGCACTCGCCGTCAGTCCGTCAGGCGGATCAGCGACGAGCTGTTTTTGCGGTTGTGGATCAGACACGAGACCGGTCTAGCGTTCCGAGTCCGAGTGAAAGCTGTCGATTAAGAGATCATAACCTCTTGCGTTCCTTGCCAAGTTTCATGGCCTTCGGACTCCCTTCCTCGGTCTCTGGGCGCTCCGCCTGTTTGTCCCTTCCGTCCACTAGTTCCATTCGATCGAGAGTGAGCCCTCCGGGCCGCTGTGTTGCGACCTCAGAAGAGGCGGAAGACCTTAGAGTCGAGAAAGCGAGGATCAAAGAGGTGCGTGCGTGGATGGCCCTGAGCTCTGAGAACGAGAGGCAAACGCGGAGCATCGGAGTAATAATAGCTGTCGGTTCGTTTTTAGACGCGCTGACTGAGCAGCTTCAGCTTCGTGATTCTCCCTCTGGCGGAAGCACGAGAACCTGTCTGTGAGAAGTGGGAAGGACAAGGCGGAGACGAGGAGCCTGTGAAGACCGGTAGCAAGCAGCACGACGAGGGGAAAACTTGCCAGCTGCTCCCTTTATGCGAGAGTACTTAGACATGCAGGCAGGCAGGCAGGCAGGTAGGAAGAGGCTCAGACTCAGCTCAGCTCGGGAGGTTGAGAGGGAGGCACTCGGTCGAGGCAATTGGGCATCGTGAATGGTTGTGAAAAGTCAAGGCAGAGAAGGAGATAGAGATAGAGACGATGGGGTCGCTAGGCGTGGAGGAGTCAGAGATGCCCACCTCTGACTCTCACAAGAAATGGGAGCAGGAGCCGCTTTTGTACGTGAACGGGAAGAGGCGAATTTTGCCCAAGGATCAAGCCCACTCCACTCTGCTAGAGTATCTGCGAGGTCGGTCTCCTCCACACTACGTGCAGTACGGTTGTCAATATCATGTACTCTACTTTCTTTGTTCATCAACGTCCTGAGTTGCATCCACATGAGAATCCGAGCTCATGGAGTGTCATCATCACTCCTCGGTCTCAGTCCCCGGGCGATGTCTTGTCTCGTAGTAATCACAGTCAGTCCCATAATCAAGTCCATTCTTCGAGTACCGAAGCTAAGGAACATGCTCTGGATTTCTCGTGAACGATCGATCTGACGCTCGCTGGATGCCAGTGGCATGAAATTGGATTTGCAGCATATCAGCCCCACACACTTCCCTAGTGATATATACCCCGCACGCACTGAATTCATGCGGGAGCTGACATTCCTGTCTCTACCCCTGCCTGCTGTGTGAATAATACGTGGATTGCCCGTCTGTCGCTGCGAATCATCCGCTGCCCCAGATATGCGCGAGCCATGACATGACATCAAGTAGGCCATAGCCCGTTTGTCGTCTTTCTCCCCTCTTCCGAGTGTGAAATGTTTTGGCTCTGGAGCTCAATTTAAGTGGCCAACCTGCCAACGCACGCCATAAACATCTCTCAGCTGTAACTTTGACGATCAGTCTGAAATTTTCGAGTACGGAAAAACCGATCTGAAACGGGGCAGACAAAGTTTCTAACATAGACAGCTAGTCGTAATACGCAGTTTTTGTATGTGCTTTAGGTCATTGATTTGAAAGCGCGATAACTGAAATAAAGAGGAAACAATAATCGGTAACTGCAGTAGTGACTCTCAAGCCGTCAAAGAATTAAGTTCACAGAAAAGAAATGTTCGAGAAATCTGGAAATCGCAGTTCAGAATCAGTAGCCTTCGACTCTCCTCCACTTACGAGTCTGACACTGATCAGCTTTGGAAACTGGATTGGATGAGTTAGTGTCGACTACGAAAATTGGGCCTCCAATGCCGGTGGCTTGTTTGTCGAAGGCATGTGTCCGGGAAGGTGTTGTCTGTACTCCAACGACACTGTCGGATGCAGAACGTGAAGTTTTACCTAGTCTCGACATCTGTGCTACGTGCAATTTCTTACCTGATGTCGTTCATTCAGCAGGTCTGGGTCTTACTGGAACCAAGCTGGGATGCGGAGAAGGAGGATGTGGAGCTTGCACTGTCATGGTGTCTCACTTCGATTCAGTCCAGCAAGCTGTTGTGTATGATTCTTGCCACTTCATCTCTCCCCACTGCATGAAGCTGGATACAAGAGTCTAAGACAGGAAGACAGTCGGATTCTCTGAATCCTCTGCGTCGATGTTAATCATTTCCTACTTGAGAGTTGGACATGAAGTTATCTTCACGTATCCCCTTCGAACGTTTCGGGACAGAGAGGTTCTGACTTTTTTGTTTCAGAAAAACTTGAACTCGGGGTTCCTGGTCTGACGAATGCAGGCACCGGGCAGTAAATGCCTGTTTGGCTCCTCTGTACGCCGTGGAGGGAATGCACGTGGTGACTGTAGAAGGCATCGGTGATCGACGTCGTGGTTTACATCCTATCCAGGTTTGTCACAACAATTTCTAACGTGAGGTTCTGCCGTGTGAAGTCCCTCAGGGGAACTTCCAGCAGACAAGGCTTGCTATGACCAGCACAATTCAATTGGTCGTGAGATGGCAAAGAAGTTCTCAGTTTTAGCCAAGAGCTTTTTGAGTTTGTTATTCATGCAACAAAGCCAATGAATTGCTCGTTAGGTCGAAAAAACGTGGTGAGTGTAGGGTTGGATTCAGTGCAGAGTTCACCTCTTGGCCAGATTTGATTTGAACTTGGGTCGTCTCTCCCATTCAACAACTTGTACCTGCAGGACGTGCTTTGACTGTTGATGCCTTGGGGGACTGGGGTCGCATTGCATTGCAGGAGGCGTTAGCTACTAGTCATGGATCTCAGTGTGGATTTTGTACACCTGGGTTTGTGATGTCAATGTATTCCCTCTTGCGGGCAACCAAAGGCGCTCCTACAAACGAAGAGATTGAAGAGGCCCTTGCAGGAAATTTGTGCCGTTGTACAGGTTATCGGCCAATTCTGGATGCGTTTCGTGTTTTCGCCAAGACTGATCCGGCACCGTATATTGATGAATCTCTCGTGGCAAGCAATGGTTTGCCTTCTCGTAAGGATGGCCAAACGATCTGCCCATCCACCGGCAAGCCATGTGACTGTAAGAATGGTGCGGTGGCAAATGGTAATCATAAGGACTTGAAAACCGGTGCAGTAGCAAACGGCGTTCACAATGAATCCAAGCAAGAACCGAAGAATGACTCGTTGGATGGTGCCATGACTAACACCAATCATGTTGACTCAAGTCACCACTACAAGACTGAGTCGACTCAGTCAGTTAAGGGAGAGCCAATATTTCCAGCCGAATTGCGAAACAGGAAGGTGTTATCGTTATTTTTGACAGGGCATAGGGGCCTCAAGTGGTATCGACCCAACTCACTTGATGACCTGTTAGATCTGAAGTCGAGGTTTCCTGACGCAAGACTGGTAAATGGAAACACCGAAGTTGGAATAGAAATGAGGTTCAAAAATTTGGACTATCCTGTCCTGATCTCCTCAACGCACATATCTGAACTCAATACAATCAGGGAGGCAGATGGTGGATTGGAAGTTGGTGCATCAGTAACGCTTACAAGACTAATGGAGGTTCTTAGGAAAAGTTTGAAGCAGCGGAAGGCTGATGAAATCTCGGTTTCCACTGCGTTTTTGGAGCAGCTAAAATGGTTCGCGGGAAGCCAAATAAGGAACGTTGCTTCTGTGGGAGGTAATATTTGTACTGCGAGTCCAATATCAGATCTGAATCCTCTGTGGATAGCATCAGGGGCGACCTTTACTATCCTCAAGCAGGGCAGGATATCGAGGCTTGTTAAGGCAGCTGAGTTCCTCAAAGGGTATCGTCAGGTGGACTTGAAGACTGGAGAAATACTCGCATCCGTGTTCTTACCCTGGTCCAAAAGGTACGAGTATGTGAAGGAATTCAAACAAGCTCATCGTCGAGATGATGATATTGCTCTCGTGAATGCAGCCATGCGTATCTCTTTAGAGCCAAAGGAAGTCGGTTGGACAGTCTCAGATGCTTCTCTGGCTTATGGAGGGGTCGGAGCAACTTGTGTCATTGCGAAGAAGACGGAAGAGTTCCTGAAAGGGAAGGAATGGAACCGGTCAACTATGGACAGAGCACTATCCATCATTCCTGAGGACGTCAAGATTGGGGACGGAGCCCCCGGGGGCATGGTTGAGTTTCGTAGGTCATTGACTACGAGCTTCTTCTTTAAGTTCTGTCTACATGTGACGTACAAGCTGGAGCAAGAAGAAAACCATGTGCACGACTTGCCGGAGAGTTATAGATCAGCTGTGGCTCCATATCACAGGGAAATGCCGCATGGCGTGCAGGTGTATGGGGCACCCACCTCCGACACTAGTGTTGGCCAGCCGCTGATGCATTTGTCAGCGAAACTTCAGGTTAGTTGCTGCCCTTTCTCAGAGAACCGAAACGATGAGAAAATTGACAAGCTGTCGAAGAAAGTTCGTTGTGTTCTGAGTTCTCTTTGTGTTATAGGTAACTGGAGAGGCCGAGTACGTAGATGATGTTCCAGTACCTGCCAACATATTGCACGCATATCTCGTGCTTAGTACAAGACCTCATGCCAAGATACTTTCTGTGGACATCAAAGATGCGGAGGCACAGCCAGGTTTTGAGGGTTATTTTTCCGTGAAGGATCTGCCCGGTGGAAACGATCTCGGAGCTGTTGTACCTGATGAAGAGCTTTTTGCCACTGAAGTCGTCACTTGTGTCGGACAGGTAAGATCGGTTTTGAATTAATTCAATCCTTTAGGTTACTGATCGCAACTTGTTTGCCCCTTGCTGATCGAATAAGTGTCTTAGTCCATTAGATTTGCGCTGTAAATGATTGAACACTTGATCACAAAATTTGAAACCGCGCGCATGGTGTATGTAACTCACATCAGGTTTTGAACCGTTCCTCATTAAAGACTTTGTCTTTTATAGGTGATTGGCGTTGTAGTTGCAGACACACATCAGAATGCGAAAGCAGCCGCTCTGAAAGTCACTGTGGAGTATGCGGATCTGCCTGCAATTCTCAGCATTGAGGAGGCCGTTGCAAATAACAGCTTCCATGAGAGCTTTCATGGAGGCAAAGGCGGAACAAAGCGCGAACTAGAGGCGGGAAACGTGGACGAATGTTTCGCAAGTGGAAAGTGCGACCATGTAGTGGAAGCAGTAGTGAAGATGGGTGGCCAGGAACACTTTTATCTGGAACCGAACTGCGCTTTAGTCTGGACAACGGATGGGGGTAATGAAGTTCAAATGCTCGCATCCACACAGGTGAGTGCAGGTGTGACCTAATCTCAACCTCCATGGTGTGAAAGGTTAAATCTCAGGCTCCTTGTAGTGCTCTTTTGGGTAATCACTCTTCGGATGACTAAAGTGTAGTGAGTCCACGGTTTTCGTTTTTATCTTGCTCTTTTATTAGGTTTCAACGCAAATGTTTGTGGTAATTTGCAGTCACCTCAAAAGCACCAGAGATTCGTGGCACACGTGCTTGGTCTGCCTATGCACAAAGTTGTGTGTAAAACAAAGAGGATCGGTGGGGGCTTTGGGGGAAAAGAAACAAGGTCGGCTTTTGTAAATGCTTATGCAGCGGTGCCAGCCTTTTTGTTGAAAAGACCAGTTAAGCTGACGCTGGACAGAGAGATTGATATGATGATCACAGGGCAAAGGCATGCATTTCTCGGAAAATATAAGGTATTAGTTACCATGGATTAGTTGACACGATTGAGTTTTACCAGGCTTCTGAATGATTCTTTCGTAACAATCATAACCTCTGCAAGTTGAGTAGTCAAGCGTGTGGGGATGCTCTTCGGAGGACAGTTTGAGAGTTTGTTGCTTGAGAATTGACTATTAGTTGCTGTCATCTTCTGTCTATTTAGACTCAGAAGGTTACATGTAAATACCATCAAGCATGATAAGCAATCATTTGAGTCTGATGAAGATGTCAAAATTGCCGACCGTGAGAACTGACGAATATACGAAATTGTCTTCAGAAGATAGTCGAGGACACTCCTCGTGGTGTCTGAAATATTATCCTCCGGATGAGGACTACGCTAGTCGATACACCCAGCAAACGTACTAATAAGTTCTTCTCTTCTCTCTGCCGATAGGTCGGGTTCACCGCAGAAGGGAAGGTGCTTGCACTAGACCTGGATATCTTCAACAACGGTGGTAATAGTTTGGACTTGTCGCATTCGATTCTCGAAAGGGCCATGTTCCATTCAGACAATGTATATGTCATCCCTAATGTGCGAATACGAGGGAAGGTCTGCAATACCAACATGGCCAGCAACACTGCATTCAGAGGATTCGGTGGACCTCAAGGCATGCTCATTGCTGAAAACTGGATCGAGCGTATAGCCCGCACGGTTGGACGAGCTCCTGAAGAGATTCGGGTAGGGATTTCGACCTCCATTTCTGCAGTGACATTTTGCATTAGCATCGCATGTTGTGAAGCAGGGAAATGGGAACAATACACATTTCGTTATCCCAGTACTCCAGCTTGCCACTCTCACATGCCGGTTTTCATCGAGAATCATAGAGGGGCATGAATAATGTCCGAACTGATGTGATGGCTGGATGCAGCTATTCTGCTCATCTTTCTTATACCCTCTTGCAGAAATGTCAACGTTTCAGCTGAGGTAACGAGTACTTGAAACCTGCATGGGTTTGAT
This sequence comes from Marchantia paleacea, assembly GCA_014180765.2. Lineage (NCBI taxonomy): Eukaryota > Viridiplantae > Streptophyta > Marchantiopsida > Marchantiales > Marchantiaceae > Marchantia > Marchantia paleacea. The sequence goes on from MUAA02000016.1 coordinate 751,217, forward strand.
TGACAGGAACTGAACCTTCAACATGAAGGGTATGAGCTACACTATGGACAGATTGTGAACGATTGTCACATTGAGAAGGTTTGGAATGAGCTGAAAAGGTCATGTGACTTTGTAAAGAGGAGAGAAGAAGCTCAAGCCTTCAATCGACAACACCGGTGGAAGAAAAGAGGTGTAGCCATGGTTCCCACGAAGTTTGGGATTTCCTTCACGACCAAACTGCTGAATCAGGTGTGAACAATGACTATTTTTAAAGTTTTGTAAGTCATAAGTTCCCTAAAATCAATTAGGATGATAATAATATCATAGAACGGCTGCAGATGGTTTCCCGGATCCCTGGAGTGCAGTTAATACCCATGTAGCTAGTGAAAACTTGCTGATACCGTTGGAAACTATTATGCACATCATTAGGAATCTGTGATTCAACGTCTGCTTTCCTTCATGCAGGCAGGAGCTTTGGTGCAAGTTTATACAGACGGAACAGTACTGGTTACACATGGAGGTGTTGAGATGGGGCAAGGTTTGCACACTAAAATGGCTCAGATTGCAGCTACAGCGTTTGACATTCCAGTTAACTTGGTCTTTATCTCCGACACAAGCACTGACAAGGTGCAACATCTCTCTCCTAACTTACCCAGCCGAAAACGAGGTAGAACTCCAGTCTCTAAGACTGGGAAAGCTGAACATAAATATGGATAGAATCCTCGCTCGAGTAAGGTCTTAGTATGAAGTGTCGCGATAAAGGCTGCATACCCCACCAACTCTACGATCATAGAAGTGGAGTGGCAAGCTAACAGAACTGGAACTGAAATGGCTCCAACAGGTCCATCTATGGGCCATTTTTTTAAGACCATCCCACCCCACTAGCGTTAAGTTCTGATGTTTGGATTTCTCTTTGCCGAAACTTGGAAGCCCCCAGTCACCTGTTCATCGACCGGGCACCATTCAACAACACGTTGCAGAGAAGAAATGGTATTCTTTGTGAGCTCAGGAATGTTTATAGTACCTTGCATATGATCAGAACCAGGTCATCTCAATATTTAAAGCTTTAGTAGTAATCTAATGTCTCCTCAACTATGCCGGTGGATTCTTTAGGTGCCAAATGCATCTCCTACGGCAGCTTCCGCAAGCTCAGATATGTATGGAGGTGCAGTTCTTGATGCATGTGAGCAGATAAAGGCCCGCATCAAACCCATCGCTGAGAAGATGCCTGGAGCGTCATTTCCCGAGGTACCTCTGTTGTGTCGGAGGTTGTTTGTTTGGTGTCTGGTCCCATAACCTTATTGGGTTTCAGAGGACTAAAAATCCCATTCAATCATTCTCATGTAGCTTTTAAATTGTGCAGGTGAATGGTAGACAATGAGATTGTCTCAAAGTTTTAGGACTGGTTCCCTAACCTGTAATTGGACCTGATGTGCACTCGTGCAGGTTGTACTATCCAGCTACTTACAACGAATTGACCTTTCAGCTCACGGTTTCTATATCACTCCTGATATTGGCTTTGAATGGGACGTTGGCAAAGGAAAGCCTTTCGCTTACTACACATTCGGCGCTGCTTTCGCCGAGACAGAGATCGACACACTTACAGGCGACTTCCACCTCCGTCGTGTTGACATTGTGATGGATTTAGGCACTCCTATCAACCCTGCAATTGATGTTGGTCAGGTCATTATTTTTCTTCCAACTCAATTTTAGCAAGCTTTGTTACGAAGTTGTACGGGCCCATGCTGCTTTTCCTCGTGTATATGATACATTCATTGATTCGGAATTTGTTAACTGTGTAAACTGTATGTGCGGTTTTCCTTCTGGCTTCAAAGTGCTCGTCTTTGATGCTAGGAACAACCTGATAGTGCAGGTTTGAGCTTAAGACAGATGGCCTTGTGAAATGCAGGGAGGATCAAGGCTTTTTGTCACAGTTTACTGACCTGTTTCTTAGTTGCGCAGTTAGAAGGAGGATTCGTTCAGGGTTTAGGATGGGTGGCGTTGGAGGAACTCAAGTGGGGCGATGCCGATCACTCATGGTTGAGACCCGGTCATTTGTTCACCAAAGGACCAGGGACTTATAAAATTCCGACATGCAACGACATTCCGATTGACTTCCGGGTGACGTTATTGAAGGTGTCCCACTTCGCACTACTCACAAAACAGTAGTCGGTCTTCGGATTTGTATTAGCTCGGATTTGAATTTTGGTCTATTTAGGTCACGGCCCCTACGCACCGTAATCTTTCTTCTGAACAAGAGACGTTGCTGAAAGTGTTCTTAGAATTAAGGCAATATATTGATCAACTCAACCAGTCTTGTGCACAGGATCATAGATTTCTGCTGGATTCTGATAGTTTTATAATGTCCCCGCCGCAGGATGTGCCAAACAAGAAGGCAGTGCACTCTTCGAAAGCAGTGGGAGAACCTCCCTTCTTTCTGGCCTCGGCTGCTCTATTCGCCATCAAGGATGGCATACTGGCGGCGAGGAAAGACATGGGTCTGGACGGATGGTTCGTGCTGGACAGCCCAGCAACTCCCGAGCGCATACGCCTGGCGTGTGCGGATCAGTTCACCCAACTTTGCGCTCCTCATGACATTAGACCTAAGCTCAGTGTCTGACGGTCCGACTCCATTGGGTACGTCGGCCGAGCTCGCTCGGGGCCTCAGGCTCAACTGAAGCCGTTGCTGCCCTGGTAACGAGGTCATGGGACAGAGCCCGATTGTGTAAATAAAGGTCCCAGTTTCCAAACGCTTGTACATCGATAAGCGGGCGGCAAAACTCCGCACTCCGCTTATTCCTGCATGGAGTTGGAAAGACTTTTGACCATCGCCGCCGGGGTACCTCTCGTGGCGGCAGGAGCGTCCCCGCAAATTGAGACCCTGAATGCGGTCTAGAGAGAGTGGACGCTAAGGGAGAGTGGACAATGGGCATGCGTCCGTCAACATTTGTACATACTGTAATGTGGTAAATTTATCTCTGTTATAAAGTGTATTGTTCTTGCTCCATCGAACCCTGTCGTTTCTCCACTGTTGATGGGCGTCGTGTTTTAACCGCTCACCTTTCCTGAAGAAGTTAACCAAATGGCAAGCCTCGTTTTCATTGCATGTTATTGTGAAATAGCCATGAAGTGGATTCAGTGTTCAAAAGGCGTTTAAAAGTTTTAATTGACCATTTTATTTCATAGTCAATATGATATCTTACATTGATTAGAGAATGAGATTAAGGGCCACGAGTGAAAGGAACTACAGTGAGAAGTACAATGCAAATGTGATAAAGTCAAGGAAACCCACATCACACGTAAAGAGTCTAGGCTTTTATGACTTGACAATTGAATCCAGAATCATTGTCTATCAATGTCGTTGCTGTGACGGAAGTGACTAACATGGGCTAACATGAGTTTATTCGAACTCTCATAAATATATCGAATAAAGTAAAGTAAACACATGTTTTTACTTTACTTTTTAGAGACATGTTTTTTGCAAAAAATATGACTGTGTCATCTTCAGCACATACATCTTGTAAGACTGATTGATTTCAAGATGACAATAAGATGATTGATATATGCAGATAATTTTTAATTTCATTGACAAGTTCATTATTTTTGGTACAATAATATTTTTTCAAGTTCATGTTTATTTGAAAGTTTCCAAACAATGTATACATTGTTGTCTTGCTCACATAAAAATCAAAGGTGAAATCCAAATCATTATTAGTCTCAAGACCACATGTGAATTTTCACATAATGTATATTTTACTATGAAATAATTAAAATATCAATATTAATAGGGATATTTGTAGAAGGTATATTTTGTCATATTATATGGGGATGAAAAATGAGAATTATTGATGAAGATGATGTACATAGGTTCACTTGGCACTTCTGATTTATCATTTTTTTATTTTTTTATTTAGATTAAAGGTTATATGTAACATGAGTTACATAGGGCAAAAGTTCATATGCTCTTAATCTAATCCTACCTTGCTATGATTTTTCAATAATTTCCAAATTTCAAGAACTTTCATGAAATGATTAATAACTATGATGACCGTAACAAGTAAGACAACAAAACTTGTAAAAAAAATGATTACACTTAAACATAAATCATATATGAAATTTACATCTTTGAGATATATATATATATATATTCATAACTAATTTAATTTATAAATTTTCTCATTTCAAATGATGTAAATATAGTTCTACCAAGGATTTAATCATTCACTTCTGTTGTAGTGTAAAATAGAGGATCTATATCAAATACATGATAATATTGAACATTGAGTTAACGTTTAATTCTTTTGAGAATCCTCAATGACATTTGATCCTCAACAGATTTATATGTATTTATTATGAATCAATATTTTATGCAATGGATTTCTGCAATTCTCCAAATCTCTTTAATATTTATAACACTTGGTCATATTTTCATAACAACGAATATTACAGGTGTAAACTGTGAAATTGCATGTACTTGAAACGTGCAACGGATGGGTTTACGCACTTGATAAATTACAATATTTAAGTTAAAAAATAAAAAAAAATAAAAAATATATATACTATTTATATATTGTTCATAAATAAATAAATATATATATTACACACTGTACCTGTAATTTGCAATGTGTGCCGATTGCTGCGTATAAGGTCGGGGCTCTACTGAAAGACAAGTACATGGAGAGCATTAAGTTTGACAATGGTGCTAAAATTAGTAAACATGTTAACTAATGATAGGTCAAATGTCTTCGAATTGCCAGAATTAGACTCCCTCTTTGGGGCTAATTTCACGTATAAAAAGGAATCGTAAGCCGATCGGCATGGAAATCGAATAGAAGTATACAAACAATTTGGCCTTACTTGTACTTTTCAAATGTCGTTGTACTTGTATTCTGGATTCGTGACGTACATATCTTTGTGTCTAACAATCAAGAAATATAGAGTTTGAAATTGATAATTTAGGGATATGATGAGTACAAAGTGGAAGATTTGCAAGAAAATAGTCTACGCTACCGAAGTGTCACTGAATGACACTTCGACTAACCGATTTCTTCGTCTAAGAAAAAATGTAAATAGAGTTTGACATTACGCATTTAGGGATATGACGAATGCGAAGAGGAAAATTACTAACAAGAAAATAGTCTACCTCCCGGATGACACTACAGCTAACCGAATTCTGTGTGTCTAGGAATCGATCCGCTCATCATACGCCGAAAAGCGGGCATCAGTATAGACTGTGTGTGTTCCCTCTACTGACGCAATGCGACATTCGGAGCCGATCTACACATTGCATAATAATCTCCTTGTGATGATTCTGTCTCGTCATACATAGTGTGTTCTATACTAATGATGCTCAAGAACGGCACTGTACCTCGAGGATCGAATACGTATCTACTTCTCCAAAACCTTGACATTAATGGTTCCATTCAGAAATGCTTCCACTTACACGCCTTACAAACTGCCTACATCTGAAACCCATGGAAAACCCGTTGTATAAATATGAAAGTATTCATCCATCAAACCTCTAGATTTTCATCGATGTAACCTACCCACAACAGCCTAAAGAAAAGCAAAGGTATAGGATACACAGAGCTGGACAGCTAATCAAACTGCGATTGTGAAATTCAGACCTTGGAATTTTTTCACAGGTAAGTGACGATTTCTTGAACAAGCACTGTTTATGAATTTCAAACGAGGCAACTGTACATCCAGAATTAAAACATGTAAGTTATACGAGATCAAGGTGAGCACATAGACTACATGATGAGCTGCATACCGACGTAACCCTAATGGAAGATTTCCATGGAGCATACTGCGCGTAACCGGAAAGCCCGTTTTGAAATCAACTGAGAGTATCCTCCAACATCATCAGACTCGTTCGACTTGAAATTGTGCAGTTTGCCAAGTATCAAGAAAGCATAAGTCAGGACTTTGGCTGCATAAAAGCTTCCTGTAAACGCACAGAGGAGAGAAGTCTTGCGTTTTCAAACCCTATACTTATTCCTTCTTCGATCTGTTATTTACTTGCTCCTCGAGTCTCGTCATTTCCTCGCTATAGTACACGTATCGGAAAATCATCCAGTAAAGAAAGCCAGCACACAGAGCAATCAATCCATTCCTCTGACCCTTGTACGTCGATTTCTCGAAACGATCCCTCTCTAGAGTTGTGCAAGATTCACCGGAGCATGAAATCCTATGCTCGTACTTCCAGTAAACATCCAAAAGCTGGAACAAAGCAAATGGGATGACGGCCATCAACGGACGCAGCACTGCCTTCATCAACTTCACCACGTTTCTCGCAAGAGGCTTGGGAAGCGGCAGTGTCAAAAGAAGAAGAAAAGCAGCCTCAATCGCTGCGGCTGACCCCATAACCATCCATTCCAGCGCCATCTTCCCTACTCTTCGTCAGGGATCCAATCGCTCCACGTTGTCTCGGTTTTCCTGAGATCGATCGATCAAGTGCTCCCTCGTTCTCCCCAATCAATCTACAGAAACTTCTTGTCCTCGTGCCCGACGCAGACCTAAAGAAGTCTTTCCGGAAATGAGACGAGCCTTTCCCTCTGTTGGTTTCAATGAGCTGAACTGTGGATCAGTGAAAGTGGAGCCTCCGTCGTTCTTTAGAGAGCTCTAGATAGTGACTGGCCAAACGCACTGATTAAAATACTGAATTCACCACACCATCTGGCGTCCAGCGTGTCTCCATACAAACAGGACCACGTGTGTTGCCAGTTGCTGACTCCACTCCACATGTCCTGTTCAGAAGCTTTTGAGCATGCATAAGTGTCTCACTTCTCCATTTGTCCGCCTCTGAACCAGAGTTGTCCCACTGCGGTTCTATTACCGAAGACTTCAGATGTGATGGGTTACTCCAGTGTGGAGCATACTATTAAATGTCAAATAGAAAAGTCATGGTTGAAAGTGAGTTATATGTGGACCATCTGATCGAATATATCGAATGTGTCATTGCCAAGACTAGCACCATGCACTAGGATAATGAGTTCAGGGTGCGCATGCTTTCATTAGGTCTGCACTCTCTCAAAGAATTGTCACATAGTTGATTTCTCTTCCTTCTCCAGTGTACAAGTTCATCCCACACGATTATATGAACTTAGAGAGTGTGCCATGTTATTTCGGTTTAGTACATCTTCCTATGCACCATGGGCTTTTATAGACATGTGCTTATAGAAATTGTGTTTTTTGTTATTGAAAAACTGTAGGAGTGTATCACTCACAGGCTTACGTGGACGTGACATAGAGTGGAAGGTTGATGTTTTTGTATTCTTTATTAAACTATCATCCAGAGATACTTAAAGGGCTTTTGCTTTGTCATTTCAAGAAAAATACGCAAAACTGCAACGTTTAAAGTTGAGATGTATGCATGCTTATTTCAATACTTTGACTTTTTCTCCGTCCTGGTTATCCAGAGAAACTTAAAGGACTTCTGCTATATCAATTTGTGAATAAGTAGGTTAAATTACATTAATGTGCAATGCGAAGCTTCTTCCAATGCATAGAGAATGTCATTTTTTCCCCACATGTAACAAATTCACTAAAATAGCAATAACTTGAAAACCTAAAAAATACTTGGAGTGGTTAAGGAAAAGTACCCTCTACTGGAAAACATGGAAGGTGAGAATCTTTGTAGAATATGATAAAAATCATGTTTAACTTCAAAAAATGTGCACATAATCTTTATTTCCAAATCTAGATTAGTGGGAAATGGTCCTTACTCAACTTTCTACACTAAATTGCAAGGACCATTTTCATTAATTTTGTCGTGACATGTTCCACTTGTAAATAAAATAGCTGGCTTGAAGGTTTTGGATAAATTTTTATTATATTTATCATGTTGGGATTCAGAATGCTGCCTGTTAATTTAAAAAAAAATGAATATATACCGATTATGATGCAGTAATTGCAGCAATGAAGAGTATATCAACAACACATTTCTAGCTTTCGAATGCTTGCAGTCAGTTCGCTGAAATATATTTTATTCAGTTGCACTTACTCTTCTTTGTTCTTCTTCTGAACTAGGATTGTAGGTTACCGACTTAGTGACGTAGTAATGAACAAACATATAGTAGTAAAGAGTACATGAGCCTTTCAACCATTATCATCTAGGGATGCTTTCACTCTACTCTTAGGAACTAGTATTGTAGGTGACATACTTAGTCACATAGTAATGAACACAAACATATAGCAGTAAAGAGTACATGAGCATTTCACCATTATCATTTAGAAATGCTTTCACTCTACTCTTATGAACTAGTATAGTAGGTGACATACTCACATAGTACTGAACAAACATATAATAGTAAAGAGGAATGAGCATTTCAAAAATCATCATCTAGAAATGCTGTCACTCTACTCTTATAAACTAGTGTCGTAGGTGACAGACTTAGTCACATAGTCATAAACTAACATGTAGTAGTAAAGAGTACATGAGCATTTCAGCACTTATTATCTAGAAATGCTCACACTCTACTCCCATCAACTAGTATAGTAAGTGACTGACTTACTCACATAGACATAAACACAAAGTTTGACGTAAACTAGTGGGAGTGAGATTGATGTATATGTGATGACACATACATCATTTTCACTAGCGATGGAGAACTTATTCAAAGTCTTGCTAATTGTTGTCAATTGGTCGCATACGGTTAATGTCACTTTGCGGGACATTGGTGACACTAGTAGGGTGCATTTCGATACCCCGCATGGAAGGACTTGCAGGGTTTGACCGTCTTGATGATGTAGCAGAAGGTGAAGAGTCTCTTGCCTTTCCGGTATACAAGAGAAGTTGGTGGTGGAGGTAGTTAAAGATAGGATAATCCTGCAGATTAGATATAGACATTTAATCAGATCCCATTCCAGCTGCATGATAGTCTGTCGTCAGTCCTTAAAACACCATCAAGAAATATAATAATCATTTCCACACCTAGTTAGCTAATCCAAATTTACATCCAATATGTGAAATTACAATGTAAAGTATTTCTTCGATTGTACGAATCCAGACTTACCTTCCTCAGATCATTGAAACTAGCGTCTTCCAGATGCGTTGGGAAGTTATCCTTCAGTAGATCCATCGCTCTGTATGGGTAAAATCAAAGGTTTTGAGCAAAAATACGAATCTAGTCTTAGTTTCATAAGAAGCATATGAGAAAACTAAGGATTATACTTTTTTTTTTACTCAAGTTTTTTTACTCTTAATTTACTCAAGTAATAATTGAGTAAAATTCTTAGTTTTCTCATTGCTTCGTAAAGTATAAACAGGTTTACTTTATGTTTCATGAATCGAAGGCAACTTCGAAATATCACTAGATTAAATGTATGACTTCAATCATTCTAAAACTTGATGTACTTGATACCAAATGCTTGCATGTTGACTTAGTCTTTATAACTTCAAAATTATCTCAATTTCACCTAAAAGATATAGCAGAGAATCATACAAATACCTCCTGTTTTGGCAAAGTAAGATGAGGCACCGCACAATAAGAACTACAAGCCGAGGAGAAAAACCTTGTACTGTGGCAAGGATGGAAACCTAAATAGTTCAAGCAAATGCATAGCACCTTAGTACTGAACTGATTTGGAATTAAAGACACGAGGAGTAATTGAGTCAACGAATCATGGATTGAGCAATTGTAGACTTACTAAATCTCCAAATATCTTTACGAGCTTGGGTAGAAGATCGCAACTTGCTTCGCAAACGGCATATAAGCCTTCATTCTTTCTGAGAATAGATTCCAGAATTGTCGTTGCAAGCTGCCCAATCAAGCGTTTTAGATTGAAATATCAGCTTGAGACTGAAGTGTGATTATCTGGTCAAAGATATCTACTGTGAATTATATGAATTACATGTGCTTTCTTCATTGACAAGCGAACGGATTTTTAATAGGTCATTCATGTCGAAGGAACATTAACAAAAGAGATTACATTATAATGGAAAACACTGCTATAGGCCGTCGCCAAGGTAATCTAATCAGATGTAACTATCATTTTTCTTCTCTACAAAAGAGATAAGAAGATAAGATCATTAAAAAATAGTTGTTCCATGTAATAAGCAGAATTATGCAAATTATGATTACCACTTTGGACAGCTCGCCTCCCAGCTCCAAAGAATAAAGGCATACTTCGATCATACCGCTGTCGAGCGCCCACTTTATTATCCTTATGTCGCGTGACTTTCAGTTCCCGGTGAAAGAAATTCGATGTGTCAGAAAACACGAGACACCAGTATCAATTGATTTGGTCACCAAATTAAGATCGGATGAACATGCAGACTGAATGTAATATAGATTCATCACATGAGTTACAAACCTTCCATCTTCTTACTACATATCTATCGAGAATCCATAATTGACTGAATAAACTATTTGTTCTTTCTAGTATCTGAGTAAATACCTGACAGAGAACACCGATCACAGACAATGACATTGCTCGTACGTTCTCGTAGACTTCTTCCGTATATGGGGAGATAATGAATGGCAGCAAATAATTCGGAAGACCAGCTGTGGTAAAGGCATCGATTCAATTGCAACTCAACTCAGTCATGTTCTGTGAAGCGTAGATGATAAAGCAAACTCTCAATGATTCAAAATAGAGAGTAACCAAAACAAGCAAAATCAGGAGCTTAAGATTGGACTTTACCTCGTGCGAAATTCACTCGAGTTTCTTCATTCGCTGCAATGCTCTGAATTTTTTCCAACGATACACAGTAAATATAAGATTCATTTATGTCTACTACTACTTCGAAGATTATGTAGGACCTTAAAATACCATTGATGAATATAAGATACATCCGAACCACAAATATAATTATTTGTGCACATTGTCATGGAAAACCTGGAGGTTTGGCTTTCTACCTGAAGCAGAGTAAGAACATTTGACAACCTTTTAGAACCTCTCACTTTTAAATCTCTTGAGAATAACCTGTCATACACAGTGACCACTTCCTGCAGGTTTGGAAAATTAGTACCATATACACAGTACTTGATAGAGAATTAGAACGTAGAATTATAGGACTGTCCAGTAGACTGAAATATGTAAACCGTAGGAAGCAGAAATTGTGATGCGGATATGGATGAATGGTTAAAGGCGATAGTTGAAGACGGGGTATATTTGTACAGAAACAATCGAATTCATCAAGACATAGACTCACGTTCTAGATATGGGGTCTTATTTCCTTTAGAAAAATTAATTGGTGAGTTGGTGGACAAGCGTTACGGTAACGAAATGAAAGGACGCCTGAAGGAAACTTAAAAGATATTTAATCTCATCTTTGGGATGCTCTGCTTACTTGCAACAAAACTGACACGGTACTGCACGAGTGAAAGAGATAGAATCCAGCTTGACGATAGAACTCAACATCCTGCTCACGTCTCTGTAACATCAACGAATTAAATTATCCAGATTATTGCATAGCTCCGAGCAACAGTAAAAGAGAACCAAATTAGGTTCAGCATTATAGAGAAAGAAAAGGTAACGACGGAGTTCAAACCATAGAAATAAGCCGTTATAAGTCTTGTGTTTACATGATTTATCTAGTCTATAATATGAACTCCAATTTCAATCTAAACTAAAAAATTTGGTATGTAAAAGACTATCATGATGATTACCTCATTAAGATGGCCACTCAAACAACGTAAAGCATTTTCTCTTAGTTCTGGGTGCTGCAATTCTTCTATCACTTCAGACATAGCCATAGGTCGCTTCATGAAGTGTCCTTTGTGCCTACGTCCTCCACGTTTCCGAGCTTTGACATGGTCTGGCATATCTGCATTTATTTGGTACGTGAATAACCTCTAATTTTACATGCAGGAATGCATATGCAATTGGGTGCTCATTACCTCCACGACATATTGTAGTTTGTTACATTCCAACAGTAGCGAGTCCAAATATACAAGAAGGGAAACGTTGAAATTAGGCCTTGCCTGTATCTGGATCTGCTACTTCTGCGTTTTCGATTCGTTCTGCAGCTTCATCATAGAAAATAAAGTCTGGTATCGTTTGCCATGCCTCCTCCGTCAACAGATAATCATTAACTTCCATGTTTGCAAGGTGAGGTTCAAGTGATGATATTTCTTGCCGAGGTTTATCTCTCCTGTCCACCTGATTACTGTGGAGGTTGTGGACCTTATCTTTGTATGTAGTTTTATGATCCGCCTCTCCTCGGGTAAAAGCTTGAGTACAACCAGCACCCATGGTCTCTATCCCCTCAGATTCATAGCTTGTTCTTAAACCTTCGACTTCTCTTCTGGTGACAACTTGAGCACAGCAGATGCCCATGGCTATAAGTACTTCGGATTCGTCTGGTACATGTGGAACTTCCTTCTCTCTTTTGTTCAATATTTGAGCACAACGAAAATCCATAGCTCCGAGTCCTTCATATTCTTCTGATCTTCGTCTGACTTCAGAGTCCCTTCTCGAAATCTCGGAGGAGTCTGGGACTCGTACACGTGCAGCTCTGTCCATGATCGCTTTTGGTGCTGGTGCGAAGAATAGATAGATATCGTTTTGGAACTATTTCTTTTATTGGAACTTGTTCTTCGCTACTAATCAGCAGTATCAATCAATCTGAAGAGGATAAAAACTGATTTATTCCTGACGTTCTGGACAGGAGTATACCTGTATTTGATCTGTACGATTCTTCCTGGTCGGATGATGCAACAGATACACTCAACTCAGTCTCGACTGTTCTAAAGAAGCACTCCACTTGACTTCCTCTTTAATATGTCAACCGCCAAAACAGCGTAGAACTTCCGTATTCCACGCCCAAACGAAATAACTCTCTATTATTTTAGGGAACTTGAATTTCGTTGCAAACCACTCGTATCTGAAGAGAAAAAAGGTTCCTACTTATTCCCTGCTGTCAAGGAACTTCTCGACAATGTACAGTATCTGCATGAAACACGAACTTTGACGAAAGTCTCTACTCTGCTGATGCAAGAGGGCGTGCACGAGCGCCTACACTCAATTGAGTCTCACTTGTTCCAAAGAAGCGCTCCACTTGACTTCCTCTGACAATGTATGTTATGCTGGACCCGTCGTTCTTTTGTATGGTCACATGTCAACTGTTAAAAACACACTGCAAATTGTTTGATCTCCGGCGCTCCCCGCCGCCTCAAGTGACCGATTTAAAGGTGCGCATGTTGCGGTGCGTTCGTTCATGCGCTCCAATAAAATTTCAACCTCGCCATATGACGTTGAGCGTTTTTCAGATCACACGTGTCAACGTATTATATAGAGGAGAGTTCTCTTGAAAATAAATGAACAACGATTTGAACTTGTTATCGGCCTTGTGTTTAAAAATAGTTAACTGAATTCTTCTCACATCCTTAACTAATATTGCAATAACTTGTCCCTTGTTGAATTATCACAACCACACTTAGCTATGCAAATGAATAGCAATAACGCGTAGGTTGTGTCCCATTTCTAGCTTTAGATTTTCTCATTAAGTAAATCTATTGGACCCCGTTGTGAACACGTAGACTACCCACATGCAAAAGTATATATGACATGAAAATTACATAGGATTGATATCATGATCACAATCTGATGGTACAAGACATGCAGATACAAAGTATTTGCATCTCTTCATTTCTTGTGTGTGGATCAAAAATTCCCTCGGAGTTTGGAGTGTAAAACCTTTGCACTCCCTCACAACCTCCTTCCCTGCGCAATTCCGCAGTTTTAGGAGTGCATTAAGTTGTTTTGTCTTATTGATAGTGAGTACAACTGCGCGGTAACCATACAAACTGATCTTGATGTAAAAAAACTATCATAAAATTATGAATCATACATTTAGTATCAATCTGTATTCATGTGATCATTTGATATTTCAAAAAACCTGAATTAATTGAAATCATCAGAAGATTGAATTTATAATTTATTTTTTCAATCAGTAGTATATGAGTTTTAAAATTCAAGTGTGGAGGTATGAGTAATAATTCAAATTAATTTTCAAATCATTAAACAAATAATTTAATCTTAAATAAAATCACACAATCAAATCAAGTCAGTAGAAGCATCTTGATATTGTAAAGAATCATTTTGTTTCAATTGCAATACTTTTATATTATAAATAAAAGTATACGTCCTTGATCATTAAATAAAAATCCAAAAATAAAAAGATACCAAAGGTGACTTTACAATCATGTTGCTTGAAATCACTGATTTCATTCAATAATCATATAATAAAATCTTATATGAAAACGGCACTGGAAAAACCGATGTCCGTCAACGCGGTTGACTTAAAAGTAGAGAATCTCCTCTCTCTTTGGTCAAATAAATTAAATTTTCAAAATTTCATATAATACTAATTGAATCTTGATATAATTGATGCATATGGCTTGTATCACCATTATATGTAAATGAAAGAATTATTTTTTGATTTATTACACTTGAATTTCTATAGATTTGGTAATTATATTGGAATAATTTTATTCTTTAAATTATATATCAATTAATAAATCATCATTGTGAAATAAAAAATTTTGAAATAAAAATAATAAATATTATGAAATTCAAAAATTATCAAACTGAAATTTTTTGAAAGTATGTTAGTATGTTTAAATGTATTGATTACATTAATATTATAATTAAATAAATTTATGATTAAAAAAATATTATTAATTTGACAACTTTTAATTTGAAATTGAGAAAATTCAATTCAAAAAATTATATCATAAAAAATTATTTATATTTATTTATATTTAATTATATTTAATTATATTTATATTTTCAAATATTAAATAATTATATATTTTTCAATGTTAAAATCTAGAAATAATAATGATTTTTAAAAAAAATATTAAATTTTATTAAAAATACTCTATTAATTATCAACATTGATATGATACATAGATTAAGTTGTAATATTGCAAAGATTTAATTCCACTTTAAATATTAATTATCTTATTTTTTCCCTTTTTTATGTTTATTAGTCAAACGTAAATGTAAATCTGAATGTTTGAGAAACCAAGATAACAATAATATTACATTTCTTAACATAAAATAATGAAAACTCAGAATAATTTTTGTTTTAAATTAAATTTATTTTATTATATAACTAACAACAAAAAAAAATCAAATATGAATGCAAATCTCCATTTGTTAAAATCTAAAGTTATATTAATTAAGCCGAGAATATATTTGAAACCAATATATATTGCGAAAATATATTCGAGGTATGAACGGTAGTGGTGAGTGAGAAGCATAAAAAGTTCTTGATTGTAATTCCTCGTCCATGACAGGCAACGTCGGTGACAGATCTTTGCAGCTACTCGAGCGTTTTGAATAGCGGTGGCTTGTTCTGCTTATGGAGAGATTATCAAAGCGCATACCCTCTAGTTGCAACACGTGCCGCCTACCCCAATGCGTGCAGATTGTTTGACCGCATCCACCACGCACACGGACTAACTACACTGTATAATATTGGACTGTAGGAAATTTTCCAGCTTGAGCACCGCAATGACTGCATCCAGTTTCCTGATCCTCAACCAAGATTTCACCACCTTCAGATTTCTTTTGATGCCTAAGTCCTGGATGCTCCGAGAGCTCTTGTGAATCCGTCACTCACTACTTTTTGGACATCGAACTTCCAACCTCCATTCCAACACTTTTGCTACCTTAGGCTAGGGACTTGCGTCCTTTCTTATTACTCCCTTCATTCTCTCGACAACGAAATGGTAGCTCACTGCCTACCTTGAGATAGATTTAGCCGATTCTTCACCTTACGTAATGTACTTGTAGCATATTGTCAGGATTCCTTGGTGATGTAATAATATAAGCTTGAATATAAGGATTTATTTCATTATTTTTTTTAGTTAAAATTAATTTAATAATTTTTAAATAATAGTAAAGTGAAATTACACTTGTAATTAATGCAATAAAAACTAATAAATAAAAACCTGATTGCCATCCACACCAAAATAAATATAATTTTCCAAAAAAGCCAGTTAAAGGAGGAAGTCCTCCTAAAGATAATAAACATAATATTAAGGAAAAACTTAATAAAGGATCTTTTATGTTATACTATTCTATTGATAGTAAAGAAATTTATATATGTAAAACATATATTTTTTATGAACATTGATTAAATTGTATATTAAAATTTTAATTAAAAATTTAACCAAAATTATATATGACTGTCAAAAAACAGATTCATATTTTTATCAGATGATATTTTTAATATTTTTAAATAACCCTTAAAATAATATAATTATGGAAGTTAATATTTTAGCATTTATTGCTACGACTTTGTTTATTTTAATTCCTACTACTTTTTTACTTATTCTTTATGTACAAATAGCTAGTCAAAATAGTTAAATTTTTCAAAATTTGTTCTTAGAAAGATTCCCAATCACTATACATACATTGTGGGCCCTATAGACCACATTAGTCAAGATTTTGATTATTTAATTACCGAGCTTCATCTTGTAGGCTTGAGAGTCAAGGTGTCAAAATGTAGGGCTTGGTCTCCTTTGGACATTCCTCCTCATCTCTAGCTTCCATAGTGATATATGACATCGACATATGGTTTACGTGTTCTAGGAGTGCTAGTAGGGTATGAGGATTTAGTCTCACGCTACCTAGATGTTGCTCTTTTCGAGGATGTTTTGCATGTAGATGACCTTTCTCTTCTAGAGGATCCGCAGTTGGCATTTGGTATACTGTTATCTAGTATTGCACGTTGATCCATCTACCTTCTTCGCATGATTCCTTCTTCACCTACATTCATATCACGTTTGACATCCTTTGATAGGAGGATCATGGACATCTTTGGTGACATCATCGGACCATGGACACTCGAGCGTGTGACAAGAGATTTGACACTGAGACAAAAAATTTTGCCAATTTCGTGTGGATGGGTAGGCTTATTTTCGATGGTGGAGACGGCACCTACAGCATTCTTGGCTAGTTGGGCACTCGTTGCACCTTTGTTATCTTCTCGATTTATGATCGCATATAGGCCTATCCTTGAGATATATACGAGGGACGTGGATACATGATCATTTTCCTTACATTTATTATTACGATATACGAGAGATGCTTTATCATTGGAGGTACAACATGAGCTTCCGTCTTTTTCGTCTTTGATCACCGATTGGACTAGCGATCTACAATCTCTCTTGATGGACTAACAGTTTCAAGAGGCTTTACATTCACTCTTAATGGATCCTGCCATTCCTTGTACTACTAGAGCTCGTCTACGCTTTTGCTCTAGAAAGGATGCAGGCTCGTGGATCTTGACTGGATCATGCATTAGGGTTTTCTGACTCTCACCGACTACTTTTTCTATAGCGATGAGTTTCGTCTTGGCTTAGTCCATCCATCTACATGTTCATTACTCACATATGAGTGTGGTATCACTTTAGATGTAGCATGTGTTCATATGACTCGTTGCTCATTCAAAGTGCAGAGGATAGCTACCCATGATGCCATTAGGGATGTGGTGTTTGCTATGGCGCGAGAGGGTGGATACCTCACATGGAGAGAGCATTGGAAAGCCTTGCACTCGACTAGGGTTATGACATACATGTACTTGGTTCGGAAGGATCATGTCACTGTGACAGATGTGGTCGTTATCGATCCTACTCGCAACATAGTTTCAGAACGGATGATCATCCATCCTCCAGGATTGACTGCGAATGGAGCGGCAACAACCAAGGTCTCCAAGTATAGGGGTATGCAGAGAGGTCACCTCTTTGCTCCTCTAGCTTTGAAGTTGTATGGAGCTATGGACACCGACTTCCACATGTGAGTGAGTGAGTGCACGAGAGCCTACCATACTAGGCGACATGGGGTATCACTCTCTTTAGCTTACTGTATAGCCTATTTTAGGCAATTTGTTTCCATTGCTCTACATATAGCACTAGCAGATGCAATCCAAAGGAGAGCAATCACGTTAGGTGATGTTTCTTCGGATGCTCATGTTATTTGTAGACCGTTTGATCTAGATGGTTCGGATATCTTAGGTGATGTATGACATATTTCGAGAGTGTGATGCTATTAGGGCCTAGCCCCATGTTACCATTTTGGTTCCATCCTTGTACGATTTGATGGGGTCTTCCCATCCCTTTTATTATTTTACTATGTCTCACTTCAATTTTACATCATGTTTCCTATCCCGGATATATATTTTTATGATTGAGGTTATAGTATTACACTGCATAGGGTGAGCTATCCGCTGATTGTAATTTAATCGTGTTAACTATTCGCAGGTTACAGAATCTAAATGCAGCACAATATCTGTACTTTTTCATATCCCTGCTGTTGAAACCAGTGCATTCGAAAGCTGGCAGTCTCCGTCCATCCAGCCTTTCCTTGTTTCATGGCATAGCTTTGTGCAATCGCATATAATAATTTTACCATAAACCTAAAGAATCTAAGATTTAAAGTGAGATGAATCTGTGATTGGGTATTGCAATTACATCTTGAATCTGTAATTATTTTTGAACTAACCTTGAACAGGTTTTACAATTACAGTTATTTCTACCTAAACATAAAAACAGGTCATATTTATTATTTATAAAAATAAATAAAATGAAATCTCAATCTTTAAAATTTTTAATCATCAAAAATGATATTATCAATACTGTCATATCCAATATTTTACTATCTCATCACATTTTATTTTTTAAATCTTTCCATTTTTCATAAGCATTTACAGGTAGCATTTAATGTATATACATTTCTCAACTTTATATTTTCATGATGGTCACAAAATTGGATTAAAATCATTTTATATCATTTCAAACCAAATGAATCTTTATACAAAGTTCAACATCTTTTTTAAAAAATTATTGCAGTAATAATTTTTATTTATTTTGAAATTATTTGAATTGAAATATCATTTATTTTCAAATATATTTCAATTTTCAAACATACATTTTGAATATTTTTGTTGCTTTTTCATTAAAATAATAAAATATCAATTCCTTAATTTTTATTGTTATTTATGAATTTTATAAATCATTTTGCTCATATTTTTTAATAATTTATGTAAAAAATCTCATTCCAAAACTTAATGCAATGAATTTTTTACTAAATCTACAAAACATGATTAAAAAAATTTTTGCATATGCAATATAATCATAGGATGCTACGGAAATAATGAGAGACCCTGAGATTATGATTATTGAATCTAATGCATGATATTATATTATCTTTGTATCTCACTAGAATATTATATTTAATCTAAATCTATGATATGAAATATTTTTTCGAAATTTTTTTGTTATTTATTGTCAAGATTTTCTATTACTTTTTTTCAATTTAAATTTTAATATTTTTTTGATATTTATGGTATTAATAAATTATCAAATTATTAAATAAAATTTATTTTTTAATTAAAATACTGATATTAAAAATATTATTTAATTCTAGCACCTCTAATCACTTCATATTTATTTGATATTTTACAACTCACATTAATTGTTTTGAGATTTTTCTAAACAACTCATTTAAAAAAAACATTAGATGTGTTGATGAAATCATACATGAACTAATGTGATCAAACATGACATTTTATCACCACCACAACGCTATGATCAATCCATTACCACCTATGATATTAGACAACATCTATTCATCCTCATCTCCACCTTCCAGAGGGATGTATGACATCGATAGATGGTTTACTTATTCTAGGAGTACCAATAGGGTTCGAGTATTTTGTCTCATGCTACCTAGACCTTGCACTTGCCGAGTATGTTTTGCATATAGATGACCTTCCTCTACTAGACGATCCGCAGGTGGCGTTTGGTATATTATCATCTAGTATTGCTTGTCGACCCACCTACCTTCTTCGTACGGTTCCTCCTTCAGCTACATTCATATCACGTTTGACAGCCTTTGATATGATGAACATGGGCGTCTTTGGTAACATCATCGGACCATGAACATTTGAGTGTGTGACATGAGATTTGGCAAGAAGACAAACATCTTTGCCATTATTGACAATACATTGGGGTAGGCTTATTATCGATGGAGGAGACGGCACCTAAGGCATTCTTGGCTAGTTGGGCACTTGTTGCATCTTTGTTATCTTCTCGATTTGTGATCGCATATAGGCCTATCCTTGAGATATATGTGAGGGACATGGATACATGATCATTTCCCTTACATGTATTATTGCGACATACGAGAGATGTTTTACACGGAAGATATGACATGAGTTCTCATCTTTTTCCTCTGTGACTACCGATTGGACTATCAATCAACAATCTCTCTTGATGAACCAAGAGTTTCAGAGGCTCTACATTCACTTTTAGCAGATCCGGCCATTCCTCGTACTACTAGAATTCGTCTGCACTCTTGCTCTAGAAAGGATGCATGCTAGTGGATCTTGGCTCAACCATGCATCAAGGCTTTCCGACTTGCACCAGCTACTTTCTCTATAGCGATGAGGTTCCGTCTTGGCTTGGTCCATCCACCTACATCTTCATTACTCACATGTGAGTGTGGTATCACTTTAGATGTAGCATGTGTTGATATGACTCGTTGCCCATTTGTAGGGCAGAGGATAGCTACCCATGATGTCATTAGGGAGGTGGTGTTTGCTATGGCACGAGATGATGGATACCTCACATGGAGAGAGCGTTGGTATGCCTTGCAGTCGACTAGGGTTAGGGCAGACCTGTACTTGGTTCGGGAGGACCATGTCACTGTGGCATATGTGGTGGTTACCGATCCTACTAGAGACACAGTTTCAGAGGGGGTGATCACCCATCCTCCATGATGGACAGCGAGTGAAGCGGTGTCGCATGGACATTTCTTCGCTCTGAGAACGCCTACGCGCCTGGCTGTAGAAGAACCCTCTTGAACCTTGTGTGAGTTGACAATCTCTTCTTCTTCTCCTCAGCATTCCACATTCAAGTTCATTACAACCGATAAAACTTCAGCGGAAGAAGATTATGATATCCAATGATTGGACCAATTACTCTCATCTAAACTTCACATAACATTGCTCTACAACCTTTTTGTTCTTTCGGAAAAGTTTCATATGTTTCTCTTCTCTAGATATCTGAGAACAATTGTCGATTTACACACTGTAACACAAGGCAATATGCAGACCCCTGTATACTAAAACCATCACACATCCCAATCCTTGATTCCAATTGCTCTCAAATTTCATTAAAAGGTCACCTATCATCCAAACTTCAACTGTGGAAAGTTTTATTGATGAAACTTTTTGATAGCAAAAGATATGATCGTTGTACTAACTTCGTGATAGTCAGTGCAATCTTGCAACTCTAACTGTATACACAAACTTCAAGCTATGACTCCATACTCAAAACTCATCCAATTGAGTCGAAATTTCATTCAAGCACAAGCCTGAGTTGTAGCTATATCTCAATTGCATCAGATCTTTCAAAACCTTTGTAGGATTCTCAAAAACACCCCAAATACACTCAAAGGCCTAAATTTTCCTCTCTATCTTTGAATCACCATATCAGAGTGTCAAATTCCTCAAATGCATCGATTCTTAAGCCCACGTCGTAGCTCTTTCCATCAGCTCTCCAACCCTATCTCCAAATTTCCTCCTTGAATACTTCCAAAACTCCTCAAAACCTTGAAGAAGTTGCCCAAGTCCCATCATTGGCCCAAACTTCAAGACCAAAGAGAATGAATAGTGTCATTTTGACCTCTTGTGTGGCCTAATTAGATCCATATTAACTAAGAGATTTACAACTATCCTAATTACACTACTTAGTCATCATATACACAATATGAGTTGTCACTAATAAAGAGTCAAAATGACAACTCGAAATCGGCTAAGTGTGAACGGAACTACAAACGGAACCGAGTAGTTTATAACTTGAGAATAATACTCTTAGCCAAAATTCCGAACAATCAACTCCATATGGCAACACGACATCGGTAACAGCCAAGGTCTTCAAGTATAGAGGTATGCAGAGAGGTCACCTCTTTGTTCCTCTAGCTTTGGAGTTATATGGAGTTATGGACACCAAATTCAACATGTTCATAAGGGAGAGCGCAAGAGCATACCATACTAGGCGGAAGGGGTATCACTCTCTTTAGCTTACTATATAGCATATTTTAGGTAACGTATTTCCATTGCTCTAGAGAGAGCACTAGCTGGTGCAATCCATAGGAGAGAAATCATGTTAGGTGATGCTTCTTCGGATGCTCTTGTTGTTTCTAGACCGTTTGACCTAGATAGTTCGGATATCTTAGGTGATGTAGGACATATTTCCCAGTGTGATGCTATCGGGGCCTAGCCCCATGTTACCGATTTGGTTCCATCCTTGTAGGATTTGATGGGGTCTTTCCATCCCTTTTGTTATTATACTATGTCTCTTCCCTCTCTTATATTAGACAACACATCAACAAGTATATTAATAATGTTTAAAAATAAATTTGGGCTTCAAAGTGAAACAATTCAAGAAAAGTTTCACATGTGATCCTGCATTTGCCAAAGTGAAGATTGTTATTTGGTTTGGATCTACTGTCTTCTCCTCATTCAATCAATTCTGATCCAGACATGTTGCTATTGGCTCTTATTTCAATCAATATAACATCCATCATCTTTGTTAGATAGATTTTGTTTTAGAGATCATGTATTTGAAAATTAACTTCAAACTAATCAAGTTTGTCAATAATATTTTCAAGGGGGTGCTGCTATTGGCTCTTACTTGAAATCATTTATCATTGTTGAATCTCCAATATGGAGACTTTGTTATTTGAAAAGAAAGACTCAAGTTGCTCTGCAACTTGACAGTTGTGGCAACAAAAGTTTCACTTCAGTGCTAACTCCATCAAACACCTACCTACTACCAAAGTCAAGTAATTCTTTACAGTTTTACGCAAAGAGTCACATTTGTGTCAAACTCGATACAAAGTGGATTTCATCCTTAGACATATTTAATAGACGGAGGAGTTTGCCCCACATTAGCAAAACTCATCATGGCTGGAATGTCGGTGCGTCCGTGAGTTGGACATGCCTGCGGTCACTCCCTTTGTGGTAATTCAGAATTACGCTGACAAACAATGTACTGTATTGTGAAATCTGCTCTCGCCTCCAAATCCCTACTTTTGAGATCTGCTTCTCACCACTTTTTTGGTGGTGTCTATTATCTTCAGTATATCTTCTCTCTCAGTATTGTCTCTGTGAATGACTCTGACTGCGTCCTATCCTTCGGACTGCATCGCCCTTTGAAAGCTGACATTAACATGTGAGAGCTCTTTCATGTGAGAACATAAGTTAGCTCTTTCTTGCTCGCAAAGTCCTCCTGCAGTATTCATCTTCGTGATCCCAAGACGTGTAGTCCAACAAATCAAAGAGTCGTGCATTTGCCTCGCTACGCATTAGAGAAAGTCAGTTGGTGATATCATTCATCAATTCGCGTCATAGAGTATAGAAGGATAAGTTTTAGAATAAAACAACAAATCGGAGAGAGTGAGAATTTTCATCTGACTTCAAATGTGTAATTTTAGATTCTGGTCCAGACAGGGTTTTCCTGAGTTTTGTGTCGTGTTTCGGGAGCAAAATTTTCTTTCTTTTATCAATACTGACACTTTTTGGCAGATATATCTGGGCGATTGACGTCGGAGTGAAAACAAAATGAACGCGTAACAAGAGTTCTTTCCTTGGCAATGGTGCTGACTTGATGGGAAGACCCCATCAAGTCAGCAACAGTCCGATGCTGCTAAGCGATCTATATAAACGAAAAGTCTAGCATGCCACGCGTGAAAATGTCAGTGATGCACCGAGTAACGACGACAGCTGTTTCCTTCCTCACGAGATGCATCTGCATTAAAGCATGCACACCTAGCATGTGGCATGGGGAGGGCTGCTCAACTTTAGTAGATGAGTGCCGCTTGCCTTTTGGAAAGTATCTTGCTGTAATTTCTTACGTCTGTCGGAGTTTAGTCAAGTGACTTTATTTTGAGATACTGTATATCTCTAAAGTTCCTCGCAATGTTAGATTCCGGTTCTGGTAGGACTGCCGATGAGAGGTGTTTTGAAAGGTTAGTTTTCCACCAGACAACCTGTAACATGGTACCTACACTTCAGCTGGATGGCACTGTTGCCAGTCGGCACATGATCATAAATATCCACTGCGTTGTCCTCAGCTTTCCCCGTGTTCACACGCTCGCGTTTGCACCAACAGTCGCTTTCCTCCGTCAGGTGCGTGCGAATCTACATAGCTCGGCCGCAATATCGGGATTAATATTATTCTACATGAGTTCATATACTTTTTCGTGTAACGCATAGATTTACCTGTGTTTACATTCTGCATGTCTACCATAGCGACAAATTTATGCAACGACAATGACACGACTCTTCGGGACAAGGGAGAATGCCTTCATATTTAAAAATCGATCGACACAGTAGAAGTTATCCTTCGGAAAAAGGCTAAGATCAAGTATGGACTGGGCTGGGAACACTTATATTATCCAAGCACAAACGCCTGTTGCACACCAGAGTGAAGGCAATCAATTTGAGATTCCAAGCAAGACACTCAGAATGGCCATCAGGAGAACGGCCACGATCCAGGGTGGACTGAGCTGTGCAGATAGTGTTTTCCCATCCAACAGTTGCGTCCGATGAAAAAGGAGTGGCGAAGTTATATTGTGGCACTGTACAAGTCGCCTCTCTAAAATCTAACAGCAATAATTTACAGTAGGACCTGCGGTTCCCTTTACCCACAAGTAAACACCAATTGATCATCCACATTGATGAACAATCTGGGTTGGAGCGACGCTCTCATCATGCTCGTCGATGTGGAATGACATATCCTGACTTTGCTCCCCACTATCAGGAACAATGTGAGTACATCTTGACTTGGCGCCCCAAAGGTCCCACTACCCATACGCATTGATACCTGAGCGCCAGTCATGTGAGATTGGATCCAAAAATTGCTTTGCTCTATCAAACTAGATAAATAATAAACTAGTCTTGTGAGTATGTCTCCAATAATCTCCCCAAGCTGAGTTCTAAGCAAGATGAGAATGGTTGACTACAGACTACGATCAAAATACCGAGGACAACTGCATGTTTGCCTCTCCCCGGGGAAGCTTCGCTTGACCACGCTCATACTCCCCATGTAACAGACTCCCACCTCGCAAATCTTTCCATTACTTCTCTCCGATAAGAGAGCACGGTACATATTTTTGGGGTAAAAGTTTCTTCCACTGGCGACGAGCATTCTGAAGAGTAGAAGTATCCATCCAGACTTCACAGTGAACAACGATACGCAACGCTTGTAACATGCGCATATCTTTCTGACAAGGGATCGAAGACCTTTCTTCCTGGAGACCCTCCTCCATCGGCCACTGATTGGAAACGCTCACATTCTCATTTCACTGCCGTCATAATTACGTAACTCCACATTGCAGCCAGTGATAATGCGGTGCCTTCCATGTCCTACGGTAGCTCCAGTCCCAAGCTGCCCCAGTTTGGTGTCACGAAGATCCATACAATGAAGCTCTCCGGCACCGACTCTCTTCGTCATTTTGCCCCGCAGTTTGTCGACCAGGGTTGAATGCAAGTACCGGATACACCAAAGGAGTTCGTTCAAGTCCCACTGCACTGAAGTGAAAACCCTGAAATTGGCTGGTTCCAGTGATGCGGTTCAGCAACTTCTGTCAGTCCTTGAATAAAGGATCTTCCAGTCGTCTCCAATAACTTCAGACCAGAACAGCCGCAGCTTTGGCATACTAAACGCTCCCATGTATAATGCAGCAGACATGATGATCTTTCTAACTATCCTTAGATCGTTACTGCTACTGCTAAGATTCCTGGTGAAAGATTACATGCGTTGACATGTCGATTGGGGCAGAACCCATGCACCGTGCCAGGATCATAACTTTCTGCATTGGTGAAGACGGTGTGTCCAAGGACTTGCTGGACATGTTGACAGTAATGACACACCCACCTGAGACATGTGTGCAAAAACTTCAGTCGTAGTATCACTGCTGACGCTGCTTTTGAATGGAGAGCAAAATTTCGGCCGCGGACTCTGCTGTTGCCACCATGGCTCTGGGGACGACCTTAATGACTCCCGGAAAGGAATGGCTCGACGGCTTTTGCTTCTCGCCAGCATTTGCAATGGTGACCAACGGAAAGAGAGGCAATGCATCCCTCCTCACATCGCCAGAACTGGTTTCCTCTACAGAATTTCTCTGCCTGTCTCGGTCTGTGGGACTCCTAGCTTCTGGGACACTTTCCCGACCTCTCTTGTGCACCCTACTCTCGGGTACCTCACCCGTGCTATATTGAGGTGCAGCAGGAACCTCTGCTGCGCGCCCATTACTGTCTTGAGGACTCTTCCCTTCCGAGGCCTCCCAACAGTTGCTCCATCGACCCTCGGCAACTTGTGATCCAGATGCTCCGGATTCTTGAGCTGGGTACGGAACAGGTCTTTGAAACCCTTGTTCAGACGACCTGCCCGGCAAGGGCCATGATGCCTGAGCTCGAAATCGTTCGCCTTCGCGCCCCTGCAGCTGACTAGAGGCAGCCTCGGGCCATTGAGAATGCATGGGGTAGACCATGGGTTGAGCCGTGGGTAGCAAAGGACCGCCGCTCTGGTGTGGCTGCCTGTGAAACCCTGGGTGAGTAGAAGAGTGTGAACTGGCCATCTCATCGTACCATCTCATTGGCATTCTGGAGGGATCCATGTAGGGCATTGGTGGTGCAGAGTACCACGACGCGTTAGGATCCTGTGCTACAGAGTTGCAATACATGGCTGCCTGCCACTGTTGTTGCAGAGTGTTGTATCTATACATATCCTGCATTAAATCAGGTCGCTGTTCATACCCGGGAATACCGTAGGTACTCATGGCAGAAACATCCATGGGCGTAGGGGCACAGATAACAGGTCGATATGACCCATTGAAAGCACCCATGCTATGCGCTTGAGGCTGAGGATATGGCCCAGGATACGGCTGATACATGTAGGCTCCATTGACAGCGGGCATGGCTCCAAACCAACCATTCGCACCAGACTTTGCAAACGGTGGGTAACCCCATGCACCCGATGTCCCAGAAGTGCCAACGCTGGGAACAACAGGAATCGCCGGGCCGCTTTCCACGCCAGACTGCGGATCTGGAGTACAAGTCTGGTAAAACGCTCGTTTTGATGTCGATGACTGACAAGTACTGTCCGGCTGCTGAAGCGTCCCTTTACTCTCGTGATCATCTCCACCGTGCCTGGCACTCGGTTTGTCTGGTCCTGTCTTCTTTCCTTGAAGCTTCTCCGGAGGAATTTCAAGTGGGGACGGGGAAGCTCCTTGGTCATCTTCCTCCCAGTCTTCTTCGTCTTCTCCGACTAAAAGCTGCTGGACCTGTTCA
This sequence comes from Marchantia paleacea, assembly GCA_014180765.2. NCBI lineage: Eukaryota > Viridiplantae > Streptophyta > Marchantiopsida > Marchantiales > Marchantiaceae > Marchantia > Marchantia paleacea. The sequence goes on from MUAA02000016.1 coordinate 778,515, forward strand.
AAAAAGGTGAGAACTAAACACTCTGTTCTCCACAAACTTTCCCAAAACCTTTCCGACATAAAGAACTAAATTACACAAAAAAAAACCATATCCATGAGGTGTGGGCAAGTCATGAGACCTTGATGAGGCAATGCAGCTCAAAGACTTGTGATGCGAATATCATCTGCTGTCTGCAAGGTTAAAAGGCATTTATCAGATAAGCACCAGTGCCAAAATCAAAGCTTATTCGTCGCTAAGGCAAGCGTCCCATAGATGTCGACAGTCTGAACCATATCACGAGATATGCCAGCACCTAATTATCTAAAACTCGAAACTAACATACTCCTTTCATTTCAACTAGATCAATTATAATGAACTATGCGGAATACAAAACAGCCTTGTCTTCTTCGTTCTTTACATTAGAGACCATCAGGTTTCGTCAGTCAGGAAACAACAGCAGGATCAAGTCTGAAAGTGTGACGAAACCTACTTCAACCATACTGTTAGGACAAAAACAAAACTAAAGAGGATGCCAGAGCGCTCATTTGCACATAACATTCAAGATTTTCTCGATCAGTCATCACAGGAAGACCGAGTATCCTTCTTCTCACAAATATAAGAGCAACCATGAACCTTAAACGCTGCAGAAGATATGCCCCGATCATTGCGAAACAGAAACATCCTTGGTGTTGAGAAAAAATTCCCTCATTTCTAGCCAATCCTTCGATGTTACCAAAATCTAGCAAAGTTAGATCCGCGTACTTTGCTCGAAAGAAGAGTACTCACACTGAGGCATGCTCTAAAAGCTCATACAGCAAAAACCCATCACATCTTCAAACCAGCACCTGAGCGCCATTTGATTTGTGCCCTTACCTCCAAACCACCCTTGGCCATACTTACCACCACTCGCACATACCCAGGCCATACTTCGTGCGCCTGGAATACAAGAGTTACCGAGACACCAGGAAATACTCGCAACGCCAAGGTGGTTCCAGACCACAGATGGACCAACACCCTGTTTTGGGAACTCACATAATAGGCACTGTAATTTAGGAGTGAAGCGGTAAGATACGAAGATACTTCATTCTCGTGTACACTAGGGCCAAAGAACCCGAACAAGACTAATCTTCAGAGAAAGTTGTCGAGCCAACTACTACACCTCCTTCAAGATCAATGACGAGGAAATTGCCAGGGTGTTGTGGACACCCATTCGAGCTCTCAGCAAGAAACATACAGAAAGCTACAGACCAGTGGTCATATGTGGCCCATAATATACAATTGCAGTTCGCTTGAAGCCCACATCGACGTGAGATAGGCAACCTTACCTCGTAAACAACCTTTGGCATAAATACCCTCAACATTGTGACATCTCAGAACTTACTCCACCATGTAGGTACAAGACCTGGCAGTAGGTTAACCGCCTTCCGACATGAGACCTCCCAACATGTGAACACTGTGTGTACGGAGCAGTTGCCAGATAGTACAACATAAACGCAAAGAGTCAGACTAGGGGTTGCCGAAAACCACGTGTTCGAACTGAAGTACAACTCCACAATCGGAGTGCATCAGATAATTGCAGAAGTAAAAGGAGACTGTCCCTGATTGTCCCAAATTCAAGTTCCACACGTCGAACACGGGCAGGATTGTTGACTATTTGCAGGCTATTCGACAGCAATAAGGAGCGCGGGCTGAAGTAAGTAGGTGATATGGCTGGTCATAAACTTTCAATTCAAAAAGTTAATGCAAAACGTGTGACTTAAATGGGGTCAGTGCAGAGTCCATTCATCTTGGCTTGAGAAGGATTGAGTCAAAAAGCTGCTTCTCTAAACACTTCCAACACACTGGGAAGATAGAGTGAAATCCACAGTATAATCCTGCGATTAGTGTAGAATCAGAAACTTCGAGGAGATACTCCAATGGAGACATGAGATAGAAAAACCCGTTTCTATGAATACCCAAGAACACAAAGTAAGCCACGTTGAAACTTATGGTAGTTTTACAGACAATCGGGAGTACAATTGCTCGTGTGAACTAGACAAAAAAGCTCGAAGTGCAAAGGATCATATATATCGGAAAGTTTGAAATGCATAATGCATACCTTTGCAGGATCTTCCGTGCAGTCCAAAATTCTTGCTGGCCAACAGCGTTGATCAAATCCTTAGGTGTAATCTTGTGCGAAGGATCTGCCTCCAACATAGTTGCGTCGGACTCCTCGCTGTCGCTCCACAACGTAGGCTGTGTATGCTCTGAGACTTCGCCATCACTGGGGTTCTCCACATTGTCATCGCTGCTTCCAGGGGTGTTAGACCTGCACTCAGTTGACATAGACGGTTTCCTGGGTTTTTCAATCTCTGATTTCTTCTCTTTCTTTCCCAACCCTTGACTGGTTGGTTGAGGTTGATCACGATGCGAGTCTGCCACCTCTGAGTCTTTCGAAGCTCTTGCTTTGGGAAAACTTTTTCGATGCTTTGAGCCAAAGTCTTCATCATCTTCTAGAACAGTCAGACATTCGCCATTACCAGTTCCGCAACTCCTCAATCCATCAGCTTCTGAGGTGTCATCAAAGTACTGACTGTTCTTTCGCCGGTGTGGCTGATCACAAGTATCTGCCCCGCGATCCCGAAAGGCACTATAATGTGAGTGCCGGTTGCGCAACGACGAAACCTGCTTCTCTTTGTAAGATCCTCTAGACATGCCCTCCGGCAGCTCAGTCACTTCTCCCACTCCTCGCTCGCTATACACTATCTTTGTTTCTCTGTGCTCTCCGGTCACACCTGTGACTGAGTCTTCCCTGCAATCCCCTCTTGAATTAGAGGGGCCCGAAGAGTCTACTTGGTAATCATATGAAACAGGCATTGGTTGGCAGGCCTTCGTCAAGTCGATACTTGGCTGCCAGGGTCCTCCACTAGACCAGTCAGAGCCTTCCGAGTACACTTTTGGGAAACAAGTACTAGATTTAGGTGCAGTGTATATAGGCACGGTACAGTCATCGTTTGTCCGGCCTTTCTTACTGGTACTAGTCCTCACGTTCGCATGAGTTGATTGACGAAGACTACCAAACCCGGCACCATGAGAAGAAGGACCCCCACTAGCTGTTGCAGTTATGCTAGATGTTCGCTGGATCTCGCTCTCGCTATCGACAACTGTACTGCTTGCACTGCCATTCGCCACAGGTTGTCCCGCCTGATGAGGAACATTCATTGCCATGTAAGGCATACCCAAGCTTCCGTATGGAGGAGGGCAGTAGTACCTAGACCCATCGTTGGAAGAGCTCTGGAACAAACAAAAGCCAGACAGTCAGGAGATAAACTGCAGAACATTGAAACAGCATATCAAACCAGTTACGGGGCATATCATCGTGACTAAGAAGTTAGTTACGGCTTTCAAGAAACAGAAAGCTGAAGTGTGTTTCCCTGAGACAGCTGAAGTTCTGTTATATGCAGCTATGAACGACTGAAGTTCTCCAGAAGTTAGCTCGTAACGTAGATATCTCCGGCTAAACCAAGGCATCAAAATAGGCAGCCACTATTGATACAGGCCTGAACTAAAAACACACACACTCCCTAACACCAGCAACGTTCCCCCGTTGACGGACCTCCTGATAACAGGATCTGTCAAGGATTCAGGAAAGTGCGACCGACAGCAGTGTAGACGAGGTTGGGACCAACTACTTGAAAGACTAACAACCTTCCGCACTAGCCTCCATAGAAATCACCTACCGTCTCCTTGAACTAGAGGTGCATATCACCAGGACACAAATACATGCCTCCATACCACTGGAAGAGTTACTCTCTCAGGACATAGAAAATCGTGAAAGGGCTGTCTCCTTCAGGAATCTCACACACTCCGTGAGAGATAGCTTGCTCGAACAGTACCATACTGTGAAGAAACAATGTTCCTCACCATAGGCATTGGAGAAAGCTATCGTTGAATGCCTGCACCTCTACTACAATAGAGAACAACTTTTCCATTGATGTTCGCAGCCTTGCACAACCAAACTTGCCACATGTACCCAACCCGAGGCTACGGTAAGATACTGGCGAGGTAATAAAAGACCAAACGAATACCTTACACCGACCTTAAACAAGCAGGGGAAGCAGAGGGGGTATATCTACTGTTCCAGGAATCACTTTGCTGGATGCAAGTGGAGAAGTCTGTGCTCATGGTAGAAAAGGAAAAGTAGTCTATCCAAGCCTTCAATTTGTAAAACCCCCTCAAATGAGAGGTCTTGCAAGACGGAACAGGTTTTCCCAGCATAACGTCCGCCGCATCATCAACAACGTTTCCAGAGAGACCATACCTGCTGCAGACTGGACGAACAAGATCTTGAAGGAAGTCCCGATGATGGGAGTGATGTAGAAGGCGGCACAAGACGGTGCTGCGGAAACGTGAACTGTTCATATAGAGCCATCTTCTCCCCGGTTGAATGCACATGAGGTGAATAGGGAGAAGATCCTGCTGAAAGCCCAGAAGTTGGCAGCAGTACAGCAGGTGGCACAAAACGATACGATGGAAAAGTGAACTGCTCGTAGAGTGCCATCTTATTCCGAGGTGGAGCTCTGGGCCCAACTCTCTTCGTCTCCTTCACGTGCAATCGCGGAAACAAAGCTCCAGTCTCTACGCCATTACCACCAGACCCACTCCCAATCAGGCCTCGATGGGTACTGCCATCCCCCTTGCCATCCTTGGTGCTCTTCATCTTTCCGACCCAATACACCACTCGCACGACGACCACCCGTCTAGTCTAGTGTCTCACTCGTTTTACAGATAAACTAACCCTCTCGACCGCAGCCGCACTCGCGGGCGCTCGATGTGAGATCAGCCACTATGTCCCTGAGTGTATCCCCTCAACTCCTCGTCCTCTGTGCTTCTGTCGATCCTGTGTCCTCCATGTCATAGCTAACTAGTTTCATCGAAGGTGCCACCCCGCCACTCCCCAGCGTCGATGGTCTCCGGCATGCGCCTGCTCTTGTTCCTGGACGCCATCCCCGTGCTTCTGCTTTGCCCTCGCTCCCGTTCCCTTCCCTTCCCTTCCCTGCTCAGTCCTCCTCGGCCACAAAGCTACCGTCGCATTCTCCAGAGAATGTCGTCTATTCTCCTAGCCTGGCCTGTCTGTCAGTCGGCCTCCTTCGGGCGAGCGAGAGAACGGAAGAGCGAGCGAATGCCAGCGAGCGACCGACTCCAGCGCCCAAAACCACCCCAGAAAACACACACCGCACGGTTGCCCTCCCCGGACTTGCGCCGTTCCTATCCCCTACGTTGTGCGTTCTTCTTCGTCGCTCGTTTGCTCTGCGGTTCCGCCCAGGCCCCGGGCCTCAGATTCCAGCCCAGTCCCAGCCCCAGTCCGCTTCGGAAGTTCGTCCTCCACTTTCGGCTTTCGCGCACGGCGCAAACTCTCTACTGGCAGCACCAGCAACCAGTGGAGAAAGGAGGAAAGCAGACGGGCTCGAATCGGACGAGTGGCGAGAGGGGATCGCTTGCCGGATCTAGCTCGATCGCTTTCGCCGAGAATCCCTGCAACCCGCTCCTCAACACGTGTCTCGAGACGACAGGCTAGTGAAACCACGTTACAGGAACACCACCTTTCGCTGTTGGACTAGTGTGTTCCACCGTGCCACTTCGTACAGCTCACACTAGTTTATCTATTTTCCCAAACCCACCCTCGACGTATGAGCGCTTCGCATTATATCCTCTGGCAGGCTGACTCAGCCACCAAATCTGCATAAGTATCTGAAGTTCTGCACATCGCTCTGTCCTTCCGTTTCGAACTTTTGACAAATCAACTTATGGCATGGCAGGTTGTCATGCCCCTCTTGGTCGCCCAAAATATCAGTGTAGTCGACCCCGGTACTCGAGTTACTCTGACCGCTCTAGTCGAGCGGCGGGGCCCGCATCCATCAGACATGTCCAAAAGTTCACCGCCCGATTGGTGCACCTTTCCGCCAATCCTCCCGCTTCCAGCTCCAACCAACCCGATGGTGGGACACGAGCATAAAAAGATCGCCGGAGACCTAAGGTGGCGATCTTTCCCGACTCGCAGATCCACGGCTCCCGTGGCACCACATCTTCCTATGGGAATGTATGCAAAATGTTCTTATCATCAGCTGGGTTCCGGACGCTGGCCCAGGTCCTTCGGTCCCTTCTTTTCACCGCGAGGATCCATTGTAATATCTGCCAGTTCATTCTTACTCCGCGGTAAGGACACAGATGTTTCTGGAGAAGGAAAGCTCCGAAGCCACGGATTGGTCCAGAAGGAGGGAAGTGATATCGGTGGAAAAGAATAACAAGACAATGACTTTCTGTGTGCCTTTTCACACATGACGTTCTCACTTTTCTCCTCCAATGTCGATCTTCAAGTCCAAGTTCACAGTCTTCGAGTATAGTAAACCTGGGGCCTAGCCCCATTTTACCCCTTCGCTTCCAGTCCCTGATGGGTCTTCCCATCCTTTTGGGTATATTACTTGGTTATCCGAGTATAGTAAACCTGGGGTCTAGGCCCATTTTGTCAAAAACGCTCACTCCACTCCAAATACCTGTCACACCACAAACAAAAGCACCGCCTCTACGTCCGCCAAATCTCTCTCCCCATAAACCACCTCCCCACAACAAACTCAGCTTAGAGTACTTGTGACGGCTCAGAATACCCGCAATTGCAAAAATGAACGTGATTCTTCCGTTGGGAAGGTAACACCCTACCACCGTCGCCCAAGTCTCCCTCTCTGATCTCCTCTCTCTCTCTATGTATAAACAATCTCCCTCTCTAAGTGCAAACTGCTCTCTGCCTGTGAGGACAACCTCTCTGTGTGTTTGACAACCTTGACTAGTGATAGTGATAGTGATAATGATAATGGTGATGTTGTGTGCCTGCCCTTTTATATCCATGGGAGGGGAAAATCCACCTCCTAATTATGGCTTGCGCACCGCTTATATTAGCGGTGCACCGGATTACACACCGGACATCGGTGGGAAGGCGAGCTGGTGACGGTGGACTGTCACATCCTCCCCAAGCGCAAAAGATCATGTCCTCGTGATTGCAAATCAAGTGCGATTTTGTATTATCATTGCCAAAAATATTATAAACACAAATGATATATAAAGAACAACCAAACTTTATTTCAAACAACAAACTATACAAAGTCTGGTTCTGCGCTATTTTCGGCATCAAGAAACCAAGCGCTTATCAACAATAATCATAGTTTGCTTTGAGTTAATATAACTGTGACATATAGCCACAACCAATGCCTCTTGGGCCTACTACCATCAATGCAATGATCTTCAGATCCCATTGAATAGTAGCCAACAAGAACTAGCGCTTTCCAAGCCTACTAACATCGGTGCAATGATCCAAAGATCTGATCGAATAGTAGCCAACTCCAGTCTACGGTCAGGCGTCCCTTCCCTTCTCAGACTGAGCATAGCCCCTCATTGGAGCGTCCTCCATAGCCAAGGCAGCGCTATAACAATATTAACAAGCATGTTTGATAAAACTTTAACAACACAACAAACAACTCAGGTGTATTTCAACCGTTCCAGTTCTTCCTCTCTAGTTTGACCGACCTAAAGTTTGCCGCCAACGTCTCAAAGCAGTCAAATTGCTTTTGAGTGGCAAGGAAGCCAAAGGCTCCCAAGTAGCAGAAGCATACTCCTCATGTTTCCACTTCACAAGATATTCTTTTTGATAGGTACCTTCTACGGTTCTAACTAACCTTTCGTCTAGGATTTCTTCTATACGAAATTCATGCAGGTGCAGTAAAGCTCGAGTAGCGGTGCCCTTAGCTATCCTAGTTGGGTCGTCGTTGATTACATAACGCTTGAGATTGGATACATGGAACACAGGATGATAGTTTCACATACTATTTGGCAGCTCTAGTCTTTATGCAGTCTTCCCTATTCTAGCCTGAATTCTAAATGGTCCGACCCACCGTGCAAACAACTTCCTAGTGAGCTCCTTGGGGATAGTAAGGTTTTTAGTCTTTAACGGACTAAATCCCTATCCTCGAATTCCACATCTCTCCTCTGTTGGTCGGCATATTTCTTATACCGAGCTTGAGCCTTGTGCATCCTCGCCTTAGCTAAGTCTAACGCCACTCCTTCTGTGTCTAAGAAGTCATTTACATTTGGAACTAGAGTGGAGGATTAGGTTCCAAACTCCAAAGACTAAGTCCGGTGGCAGTCCAAGGGTTCCGACTACCCTTGTAAACACATTGAAATGACGATAAACCCGATGGAAAGTGTTTGGCGAGTTATAGCTAAACTCCACCATGGATAACCGATTGACCCAATCACTATGGTCTACCATGCAATAATTTCAGATCCCTTCTTCCATGATCTGGTTAATCCTTTCGGTTTGCCCATCGCTTTGAGGGTGATAGGCGGTAGAAAAGGATAGCTCGTGCCCAACCGTAAAAATAAATGGGTCCAGAATTCAGATAGAAACCTAGCATCTCTATCGGAGACTATCTCCCGAGGTATGCCATGATGTCGGTGAATCTCCTTGAAGAACAAGTCTGCCGATTCGAGCAGCCGTTGATTGTAGTCCGACGGGGTACAAAATGAGCTTTGTTTTGACAATCGATCACATACTACGTAGATAGCATTATATCCTTGAACTTCAGGCAAACCGATCACAAAATCCATGGCCAAAGATTGCCACGGGCCATTAGGTACGGTCAATGGTTGTAGTAATCAAACCTCATGAGTACGGAGAGTTCGATTCTATTTGGCAAACTAAACAACTATCTACATAATCATATCTTGACAAGCTTCATCCTTGGCCAATATAGATGAGCTTGCTTCGACTTATGTAGAGTAGCTTCTCTTCCCTGTGTGTCCATCGGTTGGGACATCATGGTGTTCCACCAATAATTTACTGTCTCAACATCCCCTCCGGAATATACAACCGATGGTGTTTGAACCACCAAAATCCTTCAAACATCCTTGGTAAAGGTATCGGAGAGTACTCTGCATGCCCAATTGTGTTTCCCAAATCTCGCTTGGCGTCGGCTATCAAGGCAATAGCTACCATCTCCTTCAAATCACTCTCTGGTCTTGATGTTGTAAGAGTGTGCACTCTTAAGACGGTGCATCGGGGACAACATTTTCTCTCCCAGGTTTGTACCTCACTTCCATGTCAAACCGGGCTAACTCTGCTTGCCATCTCTGTTGTTTCAGTGAAAGCTGAGACTTGGTTTGGAAGTAAGTAACTGGAATATTATCAGTATACACTGTCACATGACATGGTATGAGATAGAATTGCCATTTCTTTAAGCAGTAGACAATGGCAAACAACTCTTGTTCATGGGCAGGCCAACTTTGCTCGGCGTCAAAAAGCTTTTTGGATTCGTAAGCTATTGGCCGGCCATGTTGGATCAATACTCCTCCTATAGCCGTCTTGGATGCGTCACATTGTACTTCAAAAGGCTCTCCTAACAACGGTTGTGCCAACACCAGATATGTAGACAAAATACGCTTGAGGTCATCAAACGCATGTTGGTGAACTTACTGTCCATGTCCACGGTGCCTTAGCCTTGCCAGATCGTACAAAACAGATGTGATTCTAGCATAATTCGGTATGAATCTGCGAAAATAAGCTCCAAGTCCCAGAAATGCTCGTAGCTGAGAAACTGAATCTGGAACTTCCCACTCTAATAAAGCCTTTACCTTGGCCACGTTAGCATGAACCCCTTGCTCATCAATCATGCAACCAAGAAACTCAACGTACCGTTTCCCAAATGAGCACTTCTTCCTCTTGAGATATAGATGATGAGTACGTAATTTCTCCAAAACCCGTCTCACATCTTTCAGATGTTGTTCAAACGTTTGAGAGTAGATAATAATGTCATCCAAGTACACTACCACACTCTCATCCAACATATCTCGGAAGATGTCGTTCATGAGGGTACAAAAAGTGGTTGGAGCATTGATCAGTCCAAACGGTAGCACAGTATATTCGTACAATCCGTATCTTGTACGAATAGCAGTCTTATGCTCATCACCTTCAGCTATTCTAATCTGGTGGTATCCGAAACCAAATCCGACTTTTGTGAAGTACCGTGCTCCCGCCAACCTATCCATTACCTCATCCATCAAAGGCAACGAGTACTTGTTCTTCCTAGTAATCTTGTTGAGTGCTCTAAAGTCTCCACAAAGACGCATAGTGCCATCTTTTTTGCTTACAAATAAAGCTAAAGCTGCGTAAGGAGACACACTCGATTCGTAGATGACCCTTGTCAAGTAGCTCTTTGAGTTGCTTCTTGAGCTCGGCCAACTCGTCAATGGTCATACGAATATGGGCACCAACAGATGGCTTAGCTCCTTCCACCAGATCAATATGATGATCAAGAGTTCGACGAGGAGGTAAACGGAGGCGGTAATACCTCGGGCAACACATGACAAACTCTCCTAACAATCTCTCCAAGTCAGGTGGAATTTGTTTGTTGTTGGATCGTTAGTTAGCGAGTGTAACAAGATAGTGGCCACAATGGCCTCACCACGACTTCCTTTATGATGTGGTCTCGAGAGGTAATCACACGCCCCACATGAATCCCCAAGGCTGCGTCTGCTCCTTTAAGGCTTTTAGCAAGCGCTGCGTTACAATGATGAAAAGTCACACGCATTGACCGAAAATGAGCTATAACATGGTCTAGGTCCTCTTCGAACGTAAGTAGAGGAATAGTGTGTTGCTTCCCCCACCTATCTGTGACGGCTAGATGACCATCAGCGATCGCTAACACCTCGATGTCTTTGCATCCATCCCCAAGATAAGATGCCACTTAGCTTGGTTCCAATATCCATGATGTGAAATGGAATCTTGGCCATAAACGTGCCTAGCGTCAAGCTCACAGGAGCTATCTCCTTATCAATTCTACCGGTACCCTGGGCAAAATTAACCTGAAGGGGACTCTTCACCACCTTGAGAGGTAATTCTAATGTCTGGGCTACATTAGGGGCTAAAACATCCACATCTGCTCCAGTATCCAACAAGAACCTATATTTCAACCCTTGAACAGTCACCACAATTATTGGCAAGCACTTGCGCACACAAGGAGAGGGTTGGGGTACCATACAATCGGAATTCGTTGTCGCATGGGATGACTCTGGTCCCTTGGTACTCTCGAGGCGGATATCTTCCGTACTTGCTTTTGATCTTGCTCTTGGCGATGCGATTCGCTTGAGGTGCCCTACTCCACCACCAGGTTGTAACATATAGGCGGGTTTCGTCCATCTCGACAAGCGTGAGTTGTCCACAGCACAGCCCCCTCCGGTAGTCCTCACCATGTTACTTCCCTTGCCCGGCGAACCCTCAATACGTTGATTAGTCTTCCAACCTTGCCTACGGTGGATGGTAGTACTTCAGTCAAGCGCTCCCTATTTCCCCAAGTTGACTTTCCACCTCTTGGTTCACCATAAACCCTTGAGGACGTGCGACCTCAAGGCTCTCGGCCATTTCGTACATAAAATCCAAGTCATCTTGATTCTGCAGCTTCTCGATTTCCATGCGTAACCAGGGTGAAAGTACTTCCTTGAAGTAAAACCGCTCCACTCCTGGGTCAAGGCCTCCTACTTCCATCAACATACGTCGGAACTTAGTGATGTATTCCCTCACCGATCCTGCTTGATGCAACCGGGCCAATTCCCCCAACTTGATCTCTCGGTCGTTACTGGGTACTAGGCTACACTTTAATCGCTCTTTGAACACACCCCAGTCTAGTATAGGGCTCCAACACTTAGCCAGCCTTTCTCGTTCCATAGTGGCATACCATACCCGAGCATCACCACTAAGCCTACTAACTGTAAAGTAGACCTTGGCTTCGTCTTCCATACCCGTAACCGAAAAGTAGTTCTCCATCTCAATCACCCACATCTCGAGGCGGCTAGGTCTCTCTTACCAGAGAACTTTTCCGGTGATCCAAAATAACTCTACACTTTGTCTTACTTGGTAGTGCAAACGAGAATCAACGACAACGGGTACTCTAGTAGGCGGGATGTCGATCGGGACATCTCTACCCCCCCTCTCAACCGAGTCCATTTTCAACGCTCATTGCTCTGTTTCCATTGCTTCCACCTTCTCTAGTATAGTTTTCGGTTGTGCATGCAAGGCTATCAACTTCGTGTCTCGAATGGAGGGACCAACGTCAAACTCATCGACTTTTTAAACTTGCGTGTGTGCTCCTCGGCTTGAGAGTGCGGAACATTAGCCATTGCAAGCGATAGCGTGCGACCAAAGACCTCGCTAGCTTTAAACCTGTTCCTAGCGATCTCTAAACCAGGACCCGGCTACCAAATGTCAAAAATGCTGACTCCGCTCCAAATACCTGTCACACCACAAACAAACGCCTCTACGTCCGCTAAATCTCTCTCCCCAGAAACCACCTCCCCACAACAAACTCAGCTTAGAGTACTTGTGACGGCTCAGAGTACCCGCAATTGCAAAAATGAACGTGATTCTTCCGTTGGGAAGGTAACACCCTGCCACCGTCGCCCAGTCTCCCTCTCTGATCTCCTCTCTCTCTCTATGTGTAAACAATCTCCCTATCTAAGGCAAACTGCTCTCTGCCTGTGAGGACAACCTCTCTGTGTGTTTGACAACCTTGACTAGTGATAGTGATAATGGTGATGTTGTGTGCCAATGGTGATGTTGTGTGCCGGCCCTTTTATATCCATAGGAGGGGAAAATCCACCTCCTAATTATGGCTTGCGCACCGCTTATATTAGCGGTGCACCCAGATTACACACCAGCGTCGGTGGGAAGGCGAGCTGGCGACGGTGGACTGTCGCACATTTTACCCCTTTGGTTTCAATCCCCTATGGGTCTTCCCATCCTTTTGGGTATATTAGTTGGTTATCCGAGTATAGTAAACATACTTCGTTTTTAAGAACAGCCATGGAGGTGGGACCGAATCAACCAAAGCCAGTGAGAAGAACGGACGAAAACGCTCCAAGTCAGTCCATGGTTTTCTTCTGGCCACGCCTGGAGGAGAGAAAAACTAGCGGAGCACGGGCTACGCAACACGTTCTTCTATCCCTATGACCACGTCACTACGTCTCAATGTACTCGAGCCTCGAGAAACCTTGAATAACAGTTTCATAAATTAAAGATTGAGAATTTTTTTCTTGCTCCGAAGATATGTATTCAGAAATCTGTTGATAAATATCAGCTGTACTGATATACCACTGTAACGTATTTAATTTTCACTCCAATAAATCCTTTCTAAAAAAAAATAAACAAAATGGATAAATCCAAATAATACTTGATACAACATGAAATTAAAAACTAATTAAACAATTAAAATTGGGTTGGGAGCGAAAAGAATGGGAAAACACTATCAAGTAATTTAGTCCTCATGATGCTTAATTTAGCAATTAAAGATACAATATGTATATAACATAAATACTATCATGTAAATCAACATATTTATTAATAAATTTACAAATCCATGAAGATAAAATCCAAAAATATTTATTTTTTAAAAAAAAAATTAAATTAATAAGAGCAATAATTAATATTTAAAATTTAAAATTTATTAAAAACCACTTAAAATAAAAAAATATATATTTAAGAAATTTATAAAAAAAACACCATTAATAATTTTTCTGAACAATTTTTAACCTAAATGAAAACTTGAACACTTAGTTTGGTAAACATTTACTTTGAATTGGATTTGGATCGATTTTTTAATAATAAATTAACATTTAAACACAAAATTATTATATAACTTATTAAACAAGTTTAACGACATAAGATAAAAAGATATCTGTTATTCCACAAGAAAATATGAACCAATGACTGAATATTTTCTCTCAAATCGATATTTATAAAACTTTTCAAGAACAGATGTAAAATCCTGATTTGTATTTAGTAAACATAAACATGAGATTTTTCTGTTGTATCCAAAAAATCTAAAATTAATCTATCAACATGATTCTTCCATCAATTTACATAATATTCAAAATATAATAATATGAAAATAATACTTAATTTATAAGAAAACTAATTGAATGAATATTTTGTCTATTCAAATTATGTATATAATTTGTCACAAGTGATATTAATGCACATGCCATTCAATATCATTCAAATATCTTCATTCTTAAATCTATCAAAAATGTCTTTCACAAGGAATTATCTTACTGAAGTATGAAATATAAAATATTCTATAAATTAAAATCAATCATTTCAATAAATTAAAATAACAATTTTATGAAAGTCTAAAATATCAAAACAAGTGTCAAAATCACAACAAAAAGTTATATCTTTCACATATATTAAAAAAATATGCAAAAATGATGGCAATGATTTTGATTATTTGATATTTTACAAGTAATAGGTTTTTGAACCTATTTTTGAAAATATAATATATAAAAATTTTAAATAATGATTTTGATATGAAAAAAAATTAAAAACTTTTTTATATTATTTAACTTTGAAAATATATTTAAAATATATTTCATAAAATGTAATTGGAATTTAATTTTCAAAAATATATTTGATAAGTTAAAATACTTTTAATAACTTTATTCTTAAAGAAATATTTGAATATAAAATTAGTCATCTTTAAATAATTTTAATCGAAAATAAAAATAAAATTTTAGGATATATTTTAAAACTTTGTGAGTAATAATAAGTATAAATAATTTTCAATTATTGAAAATTCATAAGATATCTTTATAAACTTAATGAAATTTGGATTATCTGATTTTTATAATTCGTATGATATAATAGTCATACATGTTTAAATAACAAATAAAAAAAATGAATAAATCTCATTTTATCATGAATCAATTAAAAAAATTAAATCATAATATTTTTATATTTGATTCATAGATCTAATAAATCAATTTTTATATCTATAGATGTGTATACGATATAATTTATTTTAAAATTATTTAATGAACAATTATCTTGCAATGTTATCATAAGGATTCAATCATTTTTATAATATTATATAAAACTTTATAAATTGAATATTTTAAAAATGTAATTTTAAAAATATTCAATTTATAAAATTTATGGTAATATACTTATATTAGACTAATATAACATATTAGCTTCATAAAATATTGAGTATATTTTATTTATTTATTCATGTATTCATGCAATATCAATCATATTTTAATATGAAATATATTTAATTTACATACAACATGTGATATTTTATTATTTTTTTGAATTATAATTTTTTTAATAATATGATGATGTTTTTATATACATAATGTATATGATTAAATAAATATAAAAAATAATTTTTTTCAGTAATTATTGCATTTAAATAAAAAACTGATTGATTTAAATGACAAACAAACTGAACTTTGTTTACTTACATGATGTATGAAACATTTATATTTAGATGGGAGAAAAATTAAAATTTTGTAAAATAAACATTAATCCATAAAATTATTATTTAATTTCATTTTGATCATATTTTTTACTTTTTATCTTGATCCATCTTTTCACATTTGATGAAATGGGTTTTTATTGTAGTGATATCATCATATATAAATTAATTCGTATAACAAAACTATAAATTACATGATAATTTTTTAACAAAATGGATGATATGTGTTTTTTTATTTTAATTAATGTACATTAATGATATGAAGGTTTCCATGTTGCACTTAGAGGGAATCATACTCGACTTGATTGATGTACATGGAGAGATCTTACATATAATCTCTATATATTGGCGCGATGTATGTGTACAAGCAAGTATTGTCGACATGACAGGAACCATGGAGAGCAACGTTGTATCACAAGTATCATTTCTTCACATATTGTATGGTTATTCTTTGTCCTATATAGAGAATGAATAGATAATTCTCTTTGTCTTTCAATTAATGTTCCATGGGTAACTAAATTGAACACTATGGAGAATGATATATTGGAGCCTAGCCCATATTACCGGTTTGGTTTCATCCTGGTCCGTTTTGATGGGGTCTTCCCATCCCTTTTGTTATTATACTTTGTCCCTCCCGAAGAAAATGATATAAAGAGTTATTAGTGATTTTGTTATTTTTAAGGTTTTGAGTGATTTTTCTGAATTGGACATATGGGCATGATTTTTTTTTTCAATCTATTTCTTTTCATGCATTGGTTTGTATTGGTACATTGTTGGAAAATTATGGAGATCTAAATAAAAAGTTATGACTGTTTTTAGATTTTAGGATTTTCATAGTTAGGCTGTTAGGGGGTTGTGGTTCTACATATGGGAAGAGGTATATGATGGAGTGCTCGGTATCCTTACCATTCTCTTTGTGCTAGCTACATGTGTTTGCTATGGCACAGGAGGGTGGATACCTCGCATGAAAGGAGGGTTGATATGCTTTGTAGTCGACTAGGGTTAGGGCAGACCTATACTTGGTTTGGGAGGACCAGATTATTATGGCAAACGTGGTGGTTACCAATCCTACTCGTGACACAGTTTTAGAGGGGATGATCATCCATCCTATAGGATGGATGGCGAGTGGAGATACAGTAGCCAAGGTCTCAAAGTATACGGATATGAAGAGAGGTCAACTCTTTGTTCCTCTAGTTTTGAAATTATATGGAGCTATGGATATCGACTTCGATATGTTCGTGAGGGAGTGTGTGAGATCCTACCATACTAGGCGGCAGGGGATATCACTTTCTTTAGTTTATTGTATAGCTTATTTTGGGCAACATGTTTCCATTGCTTTACATAAAGCTCTAGCTGGTGCAATCCATAAGAGAGCAATCACTTTAGATGATGCTTCTTCGGATGCTCATGTTATTTGTAAACCGTTTGATCTAGATAGTTCGGATATCTTAAGTGCAATATGACATATTTCCTAGTAGGATGCTATTGGGAACTAGCCCCATGTTATCGATTTGGTTTCATACTTGTAGTACTTGATGGGTCTTCCCTTCCTTTTTGTTATTTCATTGTGTCTAATCTTAATATTATTGCGCAAAGTAGGAGTAAGTCAGATCTCTTTTGTCACCGTTCTTATCTGGACTTATTCCAGTTTGGAATTCTACGACCGCTACAAGTATCTCGGAGGAAGGGACAGCGATCAAGGTTAAAGAGTCATGCAAACGACTGATATATTTTGGGGTTTTAAGGATAGAAACCTTTAATTTTGTCTGGAAATTTTACCATAAAAATATATCCCCTTACCCTAACTAGTTCAAGGGTAAAAGTTACAGCGTAAGTACGTCAAATTTTTGTTGGGAAAAATCTATAGAAAGGAATGTAGAGCACCCCAAACACAAAGCAAAAGCAAAAGTTTTGAAAACTTGAACGTAAAATTTGCGGGAATGAGACTTTTTCCGTTAATATTACGGGGTACTTTTCAGATTCCTGTAAAATTGTATCCCATTGCCTGTGATATTTTTGTAGTGAAATTCCTGTAACCCTCAAAAGCTATCCTGAAGCCCTCTTTTACGTCCACGTTCGCTATACCAGACGATATCCTTACAGTAATAGCTTCACTTGCGGTAGCTTCGCCCTAGTTCACACAACAGTTAACCTTTGCTACTTATTCAGTTGCTCTTATTGAAACATACGCCGGAAATTGCCTCTTCTGCCTCGCTTAGAGTCAATTTTAGGCGTCATCGTGTAATTGAACGGGAAAAGACGTGAACAAATGAGCAACATTTTGCTCTATCTTTGGCGAGTTGTCAAAGATCATAAATTGTTCAAAAGCATATATATTCTCCACTCAAAGGAACATTTAAAGCAGAGGTATAACTATTCCATAACATGCACGACAAGAACATGGCCTTTTAACTTGATGTTTTGCAATTTCTTTAAAGTCTCGCAATAGATGGGACTGCGAATTCAACGATGAAAATGATGGCCTAAGATTTAAAATAATGTCTAACCTTCGTGCAAGTCACAGTGGGCCTGAAACAACTACAAGACGCTTTTTGGACTACAAGACGCTTTGGCTTGAAAGAACAAGGTTGCTGACAGATGAAGAACATAACATCCACTCAGGTGACAGAGAAATCGTAAACCAAGTGTGATGTCATCTAATATATTGTTAGAGTTGCAATTTGACAATTAAGATACCCTTAAATGATGCTTCACACAATTTTGCAAGGTTTAAATTGTATATGTGGTCATATTTCACCCTGGCATCTACCTCTTTTACGACTATTTGTTAGCAAAGGAAAGAGACACAGTAAAATAACAAAATGGATGGGAAGACCCCATCAAATCGTACAAGGATTTGTTAGCAATAACATGTGAACTTACAGTAGTTAGGCTCATTACAGTTTCCCTCTATTAATGGACGAACGGTATACGTACTTTGATATTAAAAGAATATTATTAATGAATACGGTTGATTTGATAGCTTGAAACAACAGAGAAAAAAATGTAGAATTCGACACTATATATGGATTCCTGGCCTCAGTTGTGGTCATACTGAATGACGTCTAATTTTTTATTACGTTTATCATTTTATTGTAAAATTAAAGTATACGAATAATTATCTACCAAAAAAGGTGAGAGTGAAGAAAGACTCTACTTCAGACACGTCACTGTGTCCAGTTGATCGATAACCGATTACCGACTCCATGTTAAATTCAGAACGTCTTTGACTCTCTGCAAACTGTCTATGAGTTTGGATGTTCTCTACATCTGCTGGCTCCAGGTCCGTGTGTGATCATTAGTTCGTTCCGTTCGGATTCCTTTTCAGCAGCATGCTAGCGGCATGACAAAGGTCATGCAAATGTCATCTGAATGGAAAGTTGTTTAGGGCTTGTGGTCTCTTTCATCTGGACGATGGACGTATCTATGATTCTTTCACTTGTTTACGGTCTTCCGTTGAGAATGATGCAAATGTCCCAAGGCTGTCCTTGTACATAACGTGCTAGCTTTACCAGTTGAAGATGATTAACACTTCGGTAGTCCTAGCAAATTTGCCAATCTAGTCAGGCCTGTTAGCACCTGGCTGAAATCAGCCATGATTTTTTGCTGATTAAGATATTCTTAATACATGTATTCACGTATATCTGCTGTGCTGAAATTCTGACTCACTAACATCTCAATATAAGAATAGAATGAATAGCCAAATGCCCCGGCTAGAATGTCAGACATGTGAATAATGGAGAGATTTTAGAATGAGTAACCAATATTATATTATTTTTTTCATCAATCTCACGAGAAAATTTTACTTTTTTTCTTAGTTTGTTTAACTCTTAGGTCCATACAATCCTGGATTGATGTGATGTGCAAGTATCTTCAGTAAATGTCAAATTTTTAAGATTGTTTTCATACTCCAAATATCCCCTGAAGCATGCGTAAGGCCGAGGTGCTAACAGGCCTCAGGCCTTGAGGGTAAATTGTGGAACATATAAGAGAGTTATGTTGCCTGGTGTATTTCCTGGTGGCTTGGTTTGAGTTTTAGACTGAGGCAGTTACGTATGCAAGACATAAAAAGAGGACATTATAGAGTTACTGCTGAGTAGGCAGTTGCGTATGCAAGACCATTTTCTGGTAGAAAATGTATCGCTCTAGAATGTCCTCTTTCTACCTTGGATTGTAAAGAAAGCAATTTAGAATAGAACACAAGTGCGTCACTATGGTCAACAGGCCTATGTAAGAAAACAAGGAGGGCTTACTTCAAGGTTGGACACTTCGAGAGTGCTACCAACATGAGAGAATACAGCTCACGCTCCCCAGCGAAAGAGAAAGCACATGAAGAAAACCTCATGTACCAAGTTATATAGCAAAAGGAATGGAAGACCCCATCAAGTCTTGTAAGGATGAAACCAAAGGGGTAGTAGATGGCTAGTCCCAATAACATCACAATGGGAAGTATATATTATTCCCATCATGAAATCTGAACTATCTAGATTAAGCGATCTAAATATTACATGAACATCCTAAGAATCATCAATTAACATGATTACTCTCGTATTGATAGCAATTATAAATATTCTCTATATAACAATGGATACACAATCTGAAATATATTGTACAATATATGGATCAAACACACTTGCTGCTATGTGTAGAAAACTTTAAGAGTCCACGCTGGCTCTATAAAACTATGGTGGATGAATTGTATGCAATTTGGTTGCAGTACATGACGTTGCCGGTCCAAGTCAGGGGTTGAGACTGCAATCTGTTAGGATTCCCATGGGATGCAAAGAAAGCGTCCATCGATCATACATACAAACAAACAAGAGAAGAATCCGGAGTTGTCTAACAAGTACTGTAGCACACCAGTCGTTTCTCAGAACTCTGAGAAGAATCACAATTCGTTTTCTGCGAAATATAGGTTCCTAGTACCAAGGGCTAGAGTTTTCACGCTTCTGTTTTGGACGAAGGCGTCCACCAATCAGGTTGTTTGTGAGGAAGGCAAAAATCGGCGGGCGGAATGTGACAGGCGTTATCGCGTTACGCTTGCTCCTTGATATGACGGTTAGCTCGACATGTCAGTTTTTTAATATCTCTTCTTTGTGATTCCGCTTCTACCAAGACTCCTTTTTTTTCGAGTACTTTGAACCATGACACTCACATCTTATGAAAATCACATAAAACATAACAATGACTTGTAAGTACTGCAATTTATGTAAGGAATATGAATCGGATTCCACGCTCCGGAATAACAACATCAGAGCAACATTCTATGCAGTTACATACACATCGCAGTCTTATGATTCCCAAAATATTGGACTTTAGCAAAGACTTAGTACAATTTTCATTTTGAATTTAAAAGGAAAAATTGCAATTGGCATCCGATTGATGTAACTATCAATGTATTTTTTGACGTATGAAAATAATATAAATTAAAAAGGAGTAATTAATCATTTTTTAATAAAACATTTCAATGATTGAAAACAGGAGATTCTAAATCAACAATGTTGCAACAAGATCTATAGACAAGGAGTGTTTCAGTTATCAAATGTTATATGATCAGTTATCAAATGATGAGTAGTAATTGGAATGTGGAATATAATTCTGTGGATATATTCACATTTTATTTTATTGATTGACCATCAATCCCAACACAACGATAAACATGAGCTCCATAACAAGAACATATCCAACTTTTAACTTTTTCAAGAGTCATTTCTCCTTTGATCTTTGGGTTCATGTACTATGTAGAGGTAACAACAGAAATTTTTTCAAAATTCAAATCTCATCAAGCTACATCTAAACGCTTATTTATTATCAAAATTAGATTCTATTGTTGTTGAAATCATTGTATTAATTATGTTTTGATGAAAATTTTCAAATCTCCAAGAATCTCATCTTCTTGTACCCCAGCCCGCACTCCTTTCAAAATCTATATTTGAATCAAATTTTTCATTATAGTGATAGTATAGTTAGGGCACATATCCTTATTCTATATTAATATAAAATAATATCATCTAAAAAATTTCTGTCATGTGCACATTTGTTCTGAAATATGACTTTTGAGAAAAATCTCTCAAATACATATTAATATTAAATGACATACTAAAGATTTATACTTATGCACATATACATTATCGTAAGGACTTTATTTTACTTTGAAAATGATAAATCATTTGGTTGTATAAGAATCTTCATGACCCTCATCTCTGAACTACAATTATTTCTTTCCGCATCATCGATACATATTCAAGTTCATTGTATATTATCAAAATCACTGCAAAATGAAGATCATTATATATTGCAATTGGACTATTAACTCTTGCTCAAATTTCACAACTATTTGTCTCACAACTTTTTCGTGTCCTCCAAATATTTCTTTATATTTTTCACTTTTATATATTTTGAAATAATTCTCTAAACATACATTGTATCACAATGTTATATGCATATCCCATTGTAATAAAATCATTACAAATCTCAATTATTATTCAAATTGCTTTCAAATTTCACAAGAATATTTATTAACATCTAAACTTCAACTCTATAAAATTTTATTGATCAAAACTTTATAGAGTTTTGTCATAGTAGTCCCTTAAAGAGGAAGATGAGTTAAAAGTGTTTGGGGTGGTGGTAGAGGACCAGCCCCAATTCAAGTGTTAGCCCATGAGGCTAGTCATGATGTGAACATGTTATAATCATTATATTAACTTTGTGATAGTTGATGTGATCTTGATTCTTGAACTGTATACACAAACTTCAAGCTATTGTTTTATATTCAAAACTCTCCAATTGAGTTAAAACTTCAATCCAAAAATAATATCAAGTTGTAAACTATATGGCACTCTAATTTAATATATCACAGCTTTCTTATGTTTTTCATAATAATCTCCAAGATTCTCCAATGTCTTAATTTAATTATCCAATTTCAAATCACCATAATAAATTAAAAATTCATTCAATTGCACACATTCTTGAGACCAACTCATAATTCTTGTTGAGAGGTTTCTCATCTATTTATAACCTCTATCCAAATATTTCAATGGCCTTTCAGAAGACTTCTAAAATTACTTAAAATCTCGAACTAATTCACCAAAATGCATTTAAATGATCGTTTCTCCAAACTCTAGATTAAGTAATTTTGATAGTTTGTATATGTGTTCAAACATAACTTTCTATCTTTGGATGGAGTGTATAATATATTACAATATAATTAATATATGTGAGGTTTACCTCTCGCTTTATCCAAACTTAAGAAATTGTTTGTACATGGATTAAATAATTTTGTTAATTCGTATATGTTTCAACTAGAATTTAGTGATTTTAGAAGAAGGATGTTATATATTATAAGGCAATTAGTATATATGTACATATAAATTTTAATGTCATTCAGCCATCCAAATAAAATTTAGTATTTTTGAAAGATGAATATCATATAGTACAAATCATTATGATGGGTATCACATGTTCAAGTATTGAAAAAATTGTATATATTAGAATATATTAACATTAAATATACAGTAATTTTAAAGATTAAAATATACAAAATAATAATAATAATATATATAGTAACTTATAATTTAAAATATATAAAATAATAAATTTTGATAATAATTATAAAACTAAAGAGAGAAAAAATAATGAATTTTTTATGAAAATTAAATATTTTATAACATTCATTCTTGGCATATATCAAGTCAGATTAATAAAAATATTATAATGATTGCGAGACTCATAGCAATTTGATAAGTTGTTTACTTTAATCAACTTGTTATGATGATTAACTCCTTTATATATTATTTATTTATTTATTTATTTATATTTTTCAACACCTAAACTTGTTAGGCTTAGCTTAATGATTCATATTATATGATATTCTCCTTCCAAAAATAATAAATTTTATTTGAATGGGCAAAAAATACAAAAATCTTTATGGATGCATATACAAAATATCTCATAACATATTATATCCTCCTCCCAAAAGCACTAAAATTTTATTTGGACGTCTATATAAATTATCAAAATTATGAATTCCATGTACAAACTGTCATGTAAGTTTATACTAGCAAGGTTGAAACTCATGTAGATGAATTATTTTGTAAAATATAATACACTCCATCCAAAGACACAAAGTTCTCTTTGGACGCATATACAAACTACAAGAAATACTAAATCCAAAATTTATAAAAACTAAAAACTATTAAAATATCATAATTATTAAATATATATACACATTATCTCATAATATATGATATTTATCTTGTAATATATGATAATGTAACACTATAAATAATGAACTTTGAAATTGAATCTAGAGATGAGATGCACTTTCAAGAACTCTCTTGCTTAATATACTATACGACAGCAAAATACTACAAAAATCCAATTTATGCCACAATATTATCAATAATAGATCATATGCTTCATTATTTTATCTAAATCAATTTCTAAAAGAAATATAATAGCTTAATATTTTTCACCAATACATGGTAGCCATCTTGTTTTATGTCCATGCAAACCAAAGTTTACTTTTGTAACAATATACTATAGTAAATAATAGTATAATTATACATACTATCTTGTGAAATATCATCCAATTGATTCAAATTGAATTGTTTGATATTTAATATATTATAAATAAGAGCAATTGTGTTTGAAATAGTTTGTTATATTTAAAATTCTTTTTAAAAATAATTTATAAACTCATAAAATATACTTAAAAATAATAAATATATATTCATTACCAAATAATGTTGATGTATATTAAACTTAAAATTATATATATATATATTTTTGGCTAAATTAATTGAGCATATGTACTTAAAATAAAATTAATTTTAAAATTTATAAAAACTTTATTTCAAAAAATAATAAAATTTAAATGAAATTATATTATAAAATATGATTATTTTTGGAAAAAATTATTTATAAAATAATCGTCATGTTTAAATTATAATCTTAATGAATTTTTAAAATATATTTCATATTTATATTGTGTGTAAAATATTCTTTATTGAAATTTTTATTTTTTGATAAAGTTAATTTTATATAAATTTGAATTAAAGTTTTTGTGTTCAGTTGTATTTTTTTGATTTTTTGATCCATCATGAATAAATATTCATTAGAATTGCACATAATACAAAATTAAAATAATAAAAAATCAAACATTTTTAGATTTTTCAATCTGATATAATTTGAAAGTCAATAAAATATAAATGAATCAATATTTAAAAAAAAATATCGCTTTTTTTTATAAATATTTTAATACAAAAAATTAATTAAAATAAAATTATATTTTGATTTATTTTTATATTAAAAAACTAAGCATGATGTATAATTTAAAATATAGCTTGATTTTTTAAAATTATATAAATTTAAATTTAAAATTTCATTTTCAAAAATATTTAATCAATCAGTTAATAGTTTTCAAATTTTCATGAAATGTGATTAATTATTTGATTTAAAAATTCTTTAAATCAAATCATTGAAAATCCTTATTGATCAAATCATAGTTTTTTTTATTAATATTGATCTTGAAATGAAATAAAATATAAATTTATTTGAAAAATATTATAAATAAAAAAAATTATTTTTTATTTTCATATTTAAATTTTAAACTAAATTTATAAATAAGCTTGATACAACTAATCATTATGCTTATGACCATCATTATATGTAGATTAACAAATAATTATTTGTTTCATTGCACTTGCAATTATATCATTATAATAAATTGTATCTTATTACTTGTTATATATTTTTTGGTTTTCAATTTGAAATCATAAAAATAAATAACATTTAAATCTAAATAATTTTTTTAATATTTATCCATTTTATATGAAAATGATTAGACGAATGTATAATGAATTCGTATTTGATCAATTTTAAAATAAATATGTGAATTTTTAATATTTTTTTTACTTTAAAATCATTACATCTATATGAAATATTTAAGAAAAATCATATTCCATGTTTATGATAATGTGATGTTGTATGCATATTGATAAAAATCTCCATTGTCAAATTGTAATGCAACTACTATAATACAATGATGACATATGTTATATTCGAAATCATTTGTTATAATGATGATATTTTTGGTCAAGATAACCGATAGTTCATTGTTGAGGTGATAAGAATCCAGAATTGGATTGACTTTAAAGAATGAATATATTATTAAGACTATAAGAGATATTACATTGGAACTTATGAAATATTAAAAAATTGTAAGCATGAAAAGAGTATGTGAGAGATTCAGAATATAACTTTGCTCACTATGAAGCTTATCTTATTGAAATGGAGCCAAAGTGTAACATGGATAGAGTTTAACATGATACTTTAGATGTATTAATGTCTTAGCTATTTGTGATCAACAATTGGTGTTTTGATATCCATAATGTTTGAGCATGGATAGTCTCTCACTTTGGATATAACTTTATTCTACAAATGATAAACTCTCCGTATCAGATTATTCCTCTAGTTGTTTCCTATGACGTTATTTAGGATTTGAAAGTATACATTTTGATTTATTTTAAACACTATAGATCTAAGCTTTATGAGAGTTATGATTTTTAATCCATGTACTAATCCATCACTATTGTTTACAAAAAATAAGCATTATGGAGTTGATTGTTTGTAATTTTAGTGAGGAGTATAACTCAAAAAGAACTATAAGATGAGATCAAGAGTGATAGAAATTTAGTGGAATGTCAATATATTGTGGTGATTTGAAGTTACATAGTGAAATTTATATAGTGTAGTGTATTTGGAAATATTTTGAGAAAATTACCAAGGTTCAAAGGGAGAAGATTAAATGATCAAATATTCTACAACTCAAGTTTATTTTTAGATTGAAATTTCAATTTAATTGAAAGAGTTTTGAGTAAAGATTGATAGCTTGAACTTTGTGTGCAGTGTTAAAATTATATTTACTTTCACAAAATTAATGCAATGATTATAACTTTTGATTTCATCAATTTTTTATCAATAAATTTTTTTTTAATTAAAAAATGGATGAGAAAAAAATTTCTTGTGAAATTTGAGAGCAATATGAATTAAAAATTGGTATTTTTGATAATTTTAGTATGCCTATGTATGCATTTGCGTTATGATATAACATATGTTTAAAAAAGTGATTAGAGAAATTTATGATTGAAAAACACAATTTTTGAGAGCACATAAATTTTTGTAACATAATAACCTTTGATGTTTAAGCTAGAATTATGGATACAATTGCGAGATATAATAAGCCTATCATGGAGAGTTTTAAAAGACTACAATCAAGTCAAATGTGAAATAATGAAACAGATAATGAGAATTACAACTCATACAAGTAAGAAGAAGTTTCTTCTACATCCATTTGCTCATGCGTTTTTAAAGTGAAACAAAATCCTTGTGACACCATAGAGATGTAAAAAAAAAAAATATAATTTAAGTGATCATAAATTGGATGATGAATGATTAAACTTATTAAAAATATAATTATTCAATTAATTTTTATAATCATTTTGAAAAATATATATAATTATGCATTGTATATGTATATGATGAGTAGTTTGTGAAACATTATGCACAAAAGTAACAATTTAATCTATCCAAAGATCCATTAATATTTATTACAATATAAACATTTGCAATATGTGAAGCATCTAATGATTTGAAAAATTTAATACTATATACAAGTAGATTATTATTTTTATATCAAATATGATTTTTTTAATAAATTAGTTATTAATAAATTCATCCACATGTAAAATTTTGTATAATAAAATATTTAAAATAAAAAATATTGCAATTGATTACTTAGTTTTGCATTATTGTAACTAGCAAAAATTCATTTTTTCACTTATACTAAATTGATGCTCACTGTTATTAAGTTTTTAATGCATTATGCAAGATGAATAAAGCAACACAAAATTGTAAGTTCAGTAATCAAGTATGAAATGATTTGATTTTTTTACTATTTCGAGCCAAATTTCAAATAATAAAGACAATGTATTATAATATTTACCACAGTATAAATGTTAAACATTTTACCTGAATACATCTATAGACATTAATATTTTGAAATGTACACTCATCTTTTTCATATCATCAATATCATAATCTTCAAGATGATGGATTGTTGATCATTAGGTCATTACATTCTGTAATTAAATTCAAATTATGATAATACTTTAATAAACTAATCATCTGAATCTTAACAACTAATATTACCCATCTTCAGCTCTCTAAATGTGACTTCATCTCTAATTTTCTATGTTCTTTGCTTGTGAATGTATAGAACTCATTTACTAAGTTGACATTAGAGTCACACCCCATTTTTTATTATATGAATAAATATATAAATATTTTTTAAGATAAATTTTTTTTTGGTGATATTATATCTATTATTTTAATTCAATTTTTTTCAAATAAATTGCATCATGAAATCACATGTATGATTAGACACATCCAAATTTTGATTGATGTGATATTGTGTATTTTACTCCAACATCATTGGATATTTTTTTTAATAAAAATATTCTAAATAAAAAACTATAAGTGTATCAATTTTTTTTAAATTTTTGTATAGCATATAAAAAATTTGAAATAAATTATTTTGTATGAATGTAGAAATTAAAAATTCAATTCATTATCTTCAAATTAAAATTTGATATTTTTTAATATAGTATACATTTAAATCTACAAAATCTAGTCACATTAATATGTTACTTTTTATTTCATAATTTAAATAAATAATATTAAAATTATCATTTTATTCAAAGTTAACATCCTAACTTGATATTATGAATATTAAAGAATATATTGCACTTATAAAATTGTATTTAAATTTTTTTGACTGTATTCAAAAATAATTAAATAAATTGAATTAATAAAAATATTTTTAAAAAAGAATTGTTTAATTAAATGATAATAATAATAAAATATATTTTTTATAAATTAATATTTTTAATTGATTTAATTAAATTAAGCATGAATTTTATCATAATCAAATGTAATAAACGAGTAGTATGAAATTTCATAATACATGTTTTAAAAAAATGAGCTGGTTTTTTTATTATAAAGGTGAAAAAAGCTATTTATTTCATAAGTATACAAATATGGCTTTGATTAATATTTTTATCATTCGTGTTTATTTTATGATGCAAAAATTCAATAAAATTTTATTTATAAATTATTTTATAAAATTTTATTTATAATTTGATATTTATATGATTAAAAATACAATTTTGATGCATTTAGCATTAATTTTTTTAACTATATGGCAATAATTTTTTGAAATAATTTATTTGAAAGGATTTTTTCCTTAATGTTTATTCTTACTATTTTTTTTCAATATTATTAAAGAGATAATAATTTTATGTACAAAAAAATTCATTGAGTTTTTAAAAATGATATTTATAAGATGGTTAAAATACAAAAATAAATTTGATTTTACATTTTTATAAAGAAATATTAATTTTAGTTTTTAAAAAATGAAGTATTGACAGAGTACACATTTGATATAGGAATATTGTAACTTTTAGTTTTTTAGATTATGGTGATAAGCCATTGTAAAGATTTATTTTTTTGTTTTTCTTGTGGGAAACAAAGTAATATAGCAAAGACCCCATCGGGTCTCATGTAGATGAAACCAAAGGGATAGGATGGGGCTGGGCCCCAATAGCATCATAGTAGGAAATATGTACTACCACACCTAAGATAAATGAACTATCTAGGTCAAACAATCTATGTACTAGATCAACATGTGAAGAAGCATCACTTAACGTGATTGCTCTCATATGGATTGCATTAGCAAGTGTTATTTGTAAAGCAGTATATACAATGTGTGTAAAATATGCTACACAATATGCTAAAGAAAGTGATACCTCTATAAGCTAATATGATAGTCTCTCATGAAAGTCTGGAAGTCAACATCCATAGATCCATACAACTCCAAGGCTAGAGGAACTAAGAGTTGAACTCTCTATATATCCATACACTTGAAGACCTTGGCTGCCCCTCCACTCGTCGTCCATCTAGGATGAAGGATAACCAATCCCTCTGAAACTATCATATGTAGGATTTGTAACCATAAAGTCGACAACACTAACCTGGTCCTCCCGAACCAAATATAGGTATGCCCTTACCCGAATTGATTATAAGTCATTCTAGGGCTCCCTCCATGTGAGATATCCATACTCTTCTTCCATACCAAACACCACATCCCTAGTTGTAATCATGCCATGGGTAGCTATACCATGAATTTCGAATGGGCAATGAGTCATGTGGATCCATGTTGCATCTAAGATAATATCACACTCATATAAGAGTAATGAAGATGCATATGGGTGGACAAATCCAAGTTGTAATCTCATCGATGTAAAAAATGTAGTTGGAGAGAAGATGATTCAAATGCGTTTGGTTTCAAAAAATTCAAACATGAGATCTACAAGTTTCATGATTGTTTGTTGAGATTAAGATAAAGAGCGTGGTGATTTTTCTTTCATCATTGATTTAAAATATTCACACATTTGATTGGTTTTAAAATAACAATTACAACCTTAATCATAATGAATATTTTCAATTTTTGTAGAGTTTGTCTCAAAAAACAATTACTTCATGAAGTACATAAAATATAACATTTGATACCTAAAAAAAGTATATATAAAAAATCACATTATATGTGAAAATTTTAAATTTAATATTATTTAGAATAATTAAATTGATAATAAAAATGATTAAAATTGTTAAATAAATTTTATAGATATAAATATTTGAATAAAATTGATGTTATATTTTTATTTATATAATTTAATATTTTAAAAAATATATTTAAATTAATCATATGTATAAAATTATGAAAATTTTATATATTTTTAAAATTTAAAAACAATATATATTTATTTTAATCAAAAAATATGAGATGAAATTTGGATTTTAAATTTCAAAAAATCACAAAATTATATAGCCAAAGAGAATAATCATCGCACAAAATCATCTGTTGCCACTAAACTATTAGAAAAAAATAGAACAAAAATTATTGAGATGTTTAGCTTATAAAAACATAATAACTTGAGAAAAAAATTATGTAATATTACATATGAGCTATAATGCATTGTAGCAAATCAATTACATTTTAAAGTTGGCAATATTTTGATATATAGTTTGTTTTTTGATGAAATTAAAAAAAAAATTAGATTTTTTTTCATTTTTCTGATAAATTTTCTTCATAAAAAATAATTTAATTTAAAAAATTGATTTTTTCTAACATTTGTTTTTTAAAAATGTTTGAATTCAAATTACAAATATCAAGTGATATATATTTAATAAAAACTAACTTAATCTGATTGAAGAATTATATTGAATAGATTAACCTGAACTTGCAATTGTAAGTTATGTATTAGAAAAGATGTTGACTTGTTTTTTGTGATAGTTTTTTTAAAAATTACTAAAATCAATTATATTTAATCAAAATATATAATAAAATTTCAGAAAATTTTTAATTGATTAATTCTTAATATTTAATCAATTTTTACTTATTATGTATTTCGTACTTATTGTTTTTCTTTCATTATATAAATAGTCCATGCATGATTTGTTACCATATTATGATGTTAGTTATTTTGATGCTTAATGTTTAAAATAGAGTTGTGATTAGAAAAATAACGTTTAATGGAAGTTGTCATCGTCTTGTTATATCATTTTAATGATAAAATAAATATTTCAAATTGTAGAATTATAACATATTGACTGTTGTACCACGTGGTTCTTGTGATACAGCAGTCAAGTATCAGTTTGGAAGTCTAAAACCAAAAAAGAAACACATATTTTCCAGGTGGCAGGTGTGATGATGCACACTGGGGTTCCCTTGAGCATAATCGTAGATACAACGAATAAGCCTGCAGCGGGCCTGTCCAATTAGGCAAATCCTTCGCAACATGCACGAAGTCCAAGAATGGGCGACCTGGACTGTCTCCACAGTCCACCCCGATTATGTTTAGTCTCTCGGTCTAATCCGCAGCTGCTGCCGTGACTCGTTTCGCAGCAAACTCCACAAGGACCAAACTGCGAGCGTACGATTATGTGTATATTTCAGCAAACGAAGTCAGAGGACGAAGAAGTGCAGATGTAGGAGTTATTCATCAGGTGCTGTACACAGGTCGTTTTTACGAGATTAGCATGAGAAGGGAGAGACAGACAGCAGGGAAAGCACGATCTCATTTAGTAGAGCCGACTCGTCATGGGCAATGATAGCAACTCAGCGACAGGAAATCTGACTGAGGTCGAGGAACAGGAACCGGAGAATTTCAGGCGAGAGAGGCAAAACTGATCGACTGCTTCGAGGATATCACCAAAAGGCCAGGGGAGGAGCAGGAGAAATGGCTGAAACACATTTTGGAGAAGAATGCGAACTGCGAGTACCTCCTTCGGCACGGTCTGGATGGATTCACTGATGTGGCAACATTCCGAGAGCGCATACCTGTGTCCGACTATCACTACATCTGGCCATTTGTATCGCGTATCATTGAGGGGGACACTTCTCCTATCTCGTGTGCCGATCCTGTACAGGAAATTCTAACCAGGTGCGCGCAGTTTCAAGCATGCGCTGAAATTCCTCTTCCGTCGTTGTTGCAGCCAGCAGGAATCTAGGTTCTGTATCTTAGACAGCGTTGCAAATAGAGATAGACTAACTTCCACATGGAATTCCTCGTACATCTTGTGAATATTATGTCACTATTGTTATTCTTGTTGTTGCACTCAGTTCTGGAACTACAGCTGGGAAATCGAAGCTGTACCCACAAACGGATGAAGACAGTAAAATTAGAGGAATGGTCTGGTATCTGAGGACACCAATTCTGAATCGGTTATTTCTCTGCCATCAGTTTCCAGCAATTGATCATTGTTCTGTTTCTCGCATTTTCCTTGAAGATGAAGTGGTCATTACTAGACTTCAAGTGGAACAAACTTGACTAGCCACTCCAGTGATTTTCAAAATCGTCGTCGTCATATATGGCGACGACCACGATCCACGTTGCGTCTGATCGCATCTTTGAGAAAATGTTTAGCTCTGCTAGCGAAGGCTCGTCAGAACTCCATGTGCCTTCACAGAGTCCATACGAACATTGCAGGATTATTTTCTTTCCGGCTCACTGAACTCAAAACCTTGTAATGACGCACACCGTTGTGCTTTCTTTCAACTTCGTGCCGATCGGGCTGTGCAGAGCATTGCCAGGTTTGGAGAAAGGTAAGATATGCTTCCTTTTCTCCAGCAGCACAGGTAAGAGCAAGTACACACCCGGTGGCACCATCCTGACCTCTGCAACAAGCAGTAGAATGAGGAGCAGCTCCTTCGTGCTGAGGCCGTTCAATCCCTCGTACAGATTCACAACCCCGGATGACGTGTTTGCGAAAACGGCTTCCAATGTGACTGAAGTTATGTAGACTCATCTGTTATGCCCACTGCTCCAACGCGAGGAGGTGTTGCAGATAGGAGCAGTATTTGCCACCACAGTAGTCAGAGCAATGCGCTGCTTGGAGGACTGATGGCTGGAGTTCTGCCAAGATATAAGCAGGGGAACCGTCAGCCATAGTCTAGTGACAAGTGAGCATATCAGAAAGGCCGTGCTCCCTCTACTGCGAGCAGATCCGGATCTCGCAGAGCTGGTGCGCTCCGAGTGCTCGAACACGTCATGGCAGGGTATCTTAAAAAGATTCTGGCCCAATTTGAAATTTCTCGACTTTGGCGTCACCGGAGCCAGCAGTATCTACATTCCGAACCTCAAATTTTGGACTGGCGAACTGCCCGTCATTTGCACTCAGTTCTATGCGTGCACCGAAGGCAGCTTAGGCATCAACTCCTCGCCTTTGACCCCCCCTAAGATGTCAGCTACACCATGGTCCCGACCAGTGTCTATTACGAATTTATTCCCACAAAACAAACATGTGATTCAAAAGCTGAAGAGGTTCTCCATCTTAATCAAGTCCAGGTTGGTGAAGAGTACGAAAATCTTGTCACTACAGTTTCTGTTATGTTCATTCTTCCTCCTAATTCTGCGGACGTTTGTTTCTCTTTCCAAACTCTGCTTTTGATGTAGACTGCCGAAAGCGATTAGAAGTATGTCTATACCGTATGATGAAATGAGTGGTTAAATTACGAATGTATGACTGTAATTGATGGGGGCGTTGGGGACCTCAGATCGAGAGCCAGTTTACAACATCGCGGGGCGTACGAAGTAAGTTTTTGAGACCTGTGTTTTCCCGAAGGCTACGGGATTTACTCTCCCTCGATCGATGTGGTAGTCTCGATATGTCTTTGATTTCATTTATGCGCTGATTATCTCACTCGCATACATACTGGCCTGCAGGCCTATGCAGATACCGTGTCGGAGACATTCTAAAGGTGGTTGGATTCTACAACTCGACACCGAGATTTAAGTTTTTGGGTCGCAGAAAACATTTGTCTGTGTAAGTTCCGAGAAAACAAGTACGGAGAACTTAACACTGTTGTGACCGCTGCCGCCAAAGCATTGGAAACTGTGGGATTGAGACTATTTGATTACACCAGCACAGCGGATTTCAGTCAGCAGCCGGAACACTACGTCATCTGGGAGGTGTCATCGGGCTGCGCACTGCTTCCGACGGAAGTGTTGGAGCAGTGCTGTGAAATCGTAGAATTCAACTTGAGCTAAGTATATTGGAAGTATCGACGGGGGAACTATATTGGCCCCAGCGAGATACGAATTGTCAGTCCTGGAACCTCCGACTATCTTGCCAACCATGCACTTCGCAGAGGTGCTGAGTCGAGCCAGTACAAGACACCGAGAGTGATTGAGCTCTCCAATATTCTGTTCTTGAAATTCTCGAGTCCAGAAGTGTGAAACGGCATCAATGGCATGGAATCATCGAACCTGCATCACAGTCTTCTGAAAGCCAGCAGCCAGCTCTTGCAGGACATAGGTCCTGATTCCTTGCCAGACGAAACGCCACTGATTTTACACCTAGTACTTCTTGTTCTGTAGGACTTCGCCATGGAACGGTAGTCACGTTTATCTGATGCAATCACCGACTTACTATAGAGACATGAATCACACTTATATCTGATAATATACCAACAAAGAAAAATAAAATATCTGATAATATCTGATACAATCACCGACTTATACGTCGGTTGTCTCACGCGTCCAAAATGTCGTGATGCTGGCTTTTCCGTCGATCCAATCAGAATTCTGATATCAGCTGAGAAGGCGTGATGAATGACAGACTCGATGGTCGATCACAAGTTATAAAAGTAGCATCAGATTTCAACAAAGTGGAAGCTTTGGATTTTATCACAAATAGCCTGCACGAGCGAGCTCTAAATTCTGCGTGCGTGCCTACAACTTGCACATGTCTTCCTGTACAGTATCTATTTCCAGCATCCGCCTTTGACATTCAGATCGCATGAACAGGCTCCCGATAAGATGACAATATGGTTGTTTATATTCCGCAATTGCTCAATGAATGAATGAAATCATGGACGCCCACAATGCAAGAGCTACGTTGGGTCACTGGGTGAACCTTGTCCGGTTGGAATGAGAGCCTGTGGTAGCTGATGCAGTAGGTGATAGACACCTACTGTACGGTATCTGAAGTCTGCGATGTGCATGTAAATCTTGTATGAGGGATCACTGCAAATCCAGCGGCACCCCTGACCCCTTTCGACGCTTTACAGCCCACAAACGTCGCAGGTCTAAGATTCGTCCTCATGATGTTCTTTTCTATTCACCAGCGACAGAGGAACGGAGAAGAAGCTGGAAAAGAAGATGTACTTGCTGCGCCTCAATCTGCCATATAACCTGCCTGTAGGCTACAGTACTGAGGACCTTTGACTTTATTCAGAACTGAACGGCCCCGCTCTTCATACTGTATCCAGTCTTGGCGACTTACAAATGATCATGAAGTCATTTTGTTACTTCTTTCTTTCCTTCTTGCCATAGTGAAGCTATCTTGATCCATTTTACACATTTCTTGTCCTTGTATATCCATAATTTCCAGAAGTTTGATGTCAATATTGTTCGTACTGATGTGCTTATTCTTGCTGAATAGACAACCGGTATGGTCTTCACAAGAGCCATGCGATTAAGTGTTAGCCATAGCAAATTACATGTTTGCATGTACACACAGAAGTAATGTAACTACTTACTAAATCACTACTTTGTCGGTCTTCTTGAGAGATTCATATTCTGAACGATTCATATTCTAAAAATTCCATGTGTGGTTACACATGGAATTTTTACTATAGCGACTTATGACAGAAAATATATTGCATTTTAACTCAACTTTGTAGTTATCCATCGTGAAAGGTTTTCTTTGAATAATCTCCCCTCCTCTAAGAAGCACCTCCTGCGAAATACTTAAAACAAATAATAACGCATAACGAAATGCGTATCGTTTCTTGTTCAAATGTAGTCATCTCAAGCGAGTATTAGTTACCGTCAGGTTACAGGTGTACGGCAACATGCTCTGTCAAGGGATCAAAGAGCCATCCGTTTACACCGGGATTGTTTCTAAGAAATTGTTCATGAGCAAATGACCAACTCTTGTTCAAATCCACTTAGGATCCTGTATAAAAAATCTGAAAGAACGACAAGAAATGACTAACCATATTCTCGAGATCGACTGAGTGATCGAGAAGGTTTTATGCATTGAAGTGAGCGGCCATCAGCTTTATAATCTGGGGGGATATGAAAGGTATTAAGAATTCTTAACACGAAGATGGTTTGATCGGATCCTTCGACTTTGGTTGAAACCAAGGTTGGTTGAGTGCTTGCAAATGGGTGAACTTCAAATTTAGTTCTCGTATTTTTATGAAAAGACTTGATTGGATGATCGTGATTCACATGGCAACAAGCTGATGTATGACAATTTGAACATTGCTTGCTGATACTGCATAGTCTCGGGTGTCATTTCAGATTAATATGACAATTGATAAAGGAACTTGAAGGACATCGAATTCTTACTTTATTGTGGGTTATTGCACACAATAACAATGTGAACTGTTGTCTTATGTTTTCTTCGATTAGATTCTGCCGAATAGAGGAGAGGAATCATCTCCTAAACTTCAACCAACGCTCAACGTGCATCATCCTTATTGCATGGAGATCGAATCTCTCGCAGATTTCTCTTTCCGGATGCGACCTCTTGAGCCTTGCAATCAGTCGATCTGTAGGATGGGTAACTTGGTCACTGAGGACCCGGTAAATCCAAGACGCGAGAAGCCGAACCTTTGCGAAGCCATTATCGACGCATGTTCCAGTCTTTTCTCCATTTATAGAGACCCACATAGGTCTCGGTAATTGTAGAATGCAGTCATGTTTACTGCTCTTACACTAAAATTGTTGCACCTCTCAGCAGCTTAAGCGTAGAGGTACATGACACGTGCACACATTGTCAGTCCCTGAAAAATGATCTGTAATAGAGGTTCAACGTGGTTTTCTGTTCGAGTTCTCCTGAAGGATTGTGGCGAGCTTAAACTGCATCTCCTGCCGCATGACCTCGATATCCTTGTGCATTTCCACTTTCGCGAGTTCCACTTTCGCAAAGACATCTGCAAACATTACAATGCTTTCGGCTACGTGCTTCCCAACTTGACAGCTGCAAAAAGTTCTGCGTTTCTTGCCAGCTGGTCTCTTGGACCCCGTGAGCTCTGCAGAATCGGTGTTAATGTTCTTGTCGGACATTACGTTCTTCAATGAAGGTATTGTGATCATATGTCCATTCGGCTCGCCCAAGATCGGTCTATTTTCAATTGTGTTCGAATTCCGAATTCGATTGAGATTTATGTCATCTTGAGTGGGAGCCATGGCTTGTGGCAATGCCACTGGAAGAGCCTGCGAAGATGGTGAAGGCTCCCGGAGTGGGAGTGTCAAGGCTTGGGTATGCAACGGAGGTATAAAATCTGAGTTGCAATCGTTTTCATATAAAATGGC
This sequence comes from Marchantia paleacea, assembly GCA_014180765.2. Taxonomy (NCBI): domain Eukaryota; kingdom Viridiplantae; phylum Streptophyta; class Marchantiopsida; order Marchantiales; family Marchantiaceae; genus Marchantia; species Marchantia paleacea. The sequence goes on from MUAA02000016.1 coordinate 815,776, forward strand.
CCCGCTTTTAGAGCTTGGATCTCGACCAACAATATCAATGGCGTCAAAAACACGAAACCAGCGCCATGTTGATGGAATTCTCTTACTGCGCTCCTTCTTGAATTTTTTTTTCAAGTTATCGATCTTGTTACGACATTGATCGGGGCATTTGTCGCCATTCAGCACTCTGGTGTTGACCATCCTTGTAACCTCCGCCCAATCCTTCGATGTCAAGAAGCGTTTCACAACGTATATTGCTATGTAAGCCTCGATAAGAGTTGAAACTTCCATTGCGCTCCACTCCACAGTCCTAGACCTCGACCTCTTGCTAGTGTCACTCTCTCCAGCTCCGGATCCAGCAGCCCCGAGAGAAAGTTGAGAATCTTCAAAATCTCTTACTGCCGGTTCACTTGGTGAACCTGCGACCAGCTCCCGCGATACGGCTCCTAATCCAGACGGCGTAAAGTCTTGGTAACTCAGTCCATGTGCACCTGATTGCTGCTGAAGCCTAATCTCTACATCAAATGGACGATATACAGTCGAAGTCATATTGGCAAGAAAATTCCCTCCACGTAGAGCTCGCTTATCATAACCCAGTCTCCAAAATTCTCCACCTCTGGCTCCTTGCAAATGCAAATGACTTGTGAGATGACAATCCATCCCTCGAACTTGTCGTTCTGGAGTCATTGGATCAATCTTTTTCAGTATTGGAGCCAGAAGTCTTAGTATGCCGTTGAAGACTTTCTAAAATAGGGTCTTGTAATTCCGAGTTAAAACTGTAGACTCTCAGAAGAATGAAAGTGCATTCAAACGCCGAGTCTCCAATGGAGCAGGCGAGCAAGAAATGCGGGATGGCTTTCACAAATTAAGTCTCTCAAGTTGTCTTGAAGACCATGCGCGGCAGACGAGCAACTCTCCCGAGCTCGCAGAAGTCATTTTAAGTGTCAGCTTCTCAAAAGTCCTCTTTTCTTCTTTGCATCATTTCGAAAGATATCAAAATCCTACGGTAGTCTAAAATTACAGTGGTCCTTTGCATTGCAAAGGACACGATCACCCACACGCGCATGCAACACTTCTCTCTCAAAAGTGCTGGAGCTCGAACTAAGGTGGACAAACCGCAACTTACAAATAACAAGTACCCGGGAGATTTGAACTTGCCTGTACGTAACGCTTGCATTTTTTCTGATTTATTTCGGATGCTGGCACTCATGTCAATTTCGCAATTTCATTGTCTGATTTTGCAGTTCAGTTCTGCAAATGCTGCAAATATGTGAGTTTACGGTTGTGGGCCTCACTATTTGCCGTGATATTTGATGGACTAGGCGCAAACGACGATAAATGATTTACCTGCACGTGTCAGAATCTGAGCGGTGTGGACTGCGCTGCAGCGCGCAGCAAGTTGGTGTGGGAGAGTCTTTTCGTTGCTACTGATGCGTTAACCAAGCGGTCCTCCCAGTGCACGAAATTTTCTACACTCTGACCTTATCACGATTATTGCAGTTATAATTCAGTACCATGGTTTTGGCTTTCGGTCATCTAAATTATGGTGTCGTATGTACCAATTTAGTATACAAGCAGCGGAATTGTTTAGCAAACACATATATGAATTTATACATGTCTTGGTCATGTCCTTTTCATACCCTCTATTATAATGCGACATCATAGAACCTCCAGAGCCACATTCAATATCATGTCACCCAAGGGATGCAATATAAGTACTACCGAGATGACACAAGAACATCAAATTTAACACTAATTTAGGAGATAAAAATTGAGAAAGATACATTGCTATACTGATTATGACTAATGAGTACTAATTGACTCAAATTGTCCCAAATGCATGACCAATTTTAAGCAGGGATAGCATGATAAAATTTGTGCTCAAAAAGGTGTAAACAAATTAGGTCCACATATTAGGTTATAACTCATTATCACTTGTCTAAGTTCACCATTATACTAAGAAATATATTATTTCTCTCGTTTGATGTTAAATGGTTAGATTGTGAGTAGCGGCAAACAATAAATCCTTATGTTCAAAGAATGGAATTCAAGTACATTTTATCTTCAAAGTCTTTTATATTTTATTTGGTACTAGTCTACTACATTGACTTGAAATAATTAGCACAACTAAGAAAGTCCATAGTGGCTACACTATACTAGGCATCATGGTATCACTCTCTTTAGGTTATTGTATTGTCTATCTTAGACAATACAATAAATATTTTCATTTGTTTATAGACAAATAAATACTTATGGGACCTTGATGTTTGTGTCTAAAAACCAAGTGTCGGTAGACCGTAATTACAATTGTGGTACCCTATCAGACTTCAATCTCGACAAGTGGTGTCACAACCATATAGCCTACAAATCATCCGCTCAAAAAGCTACGAGTAATTCTTAAAATATTATCCACATAGCAGCAAGGGGTTTTGGGCTAGAGTTGTGATTAGATGAGTACTATAAAAGTGTGAGAAAATCAAACATCACTTACAATAGAAATAGAATTTGAATGTTGCGTAAAAAACTTGAAGATGAAGAAACATGTTAGTAAATATATACCCTTCAAAAAATTATTGACGCTTCGAGAGTGTGCAAAACAACTCAAGCAACATGAGCATCAAGATGTGACAGAGAAACCAACCACCAAGAAATTAACTTTGACAATTCTACATCAATCAACCTAGTTTACTGTTAACCTATAATTTATGAACAGTCTCACCATGCTCTTGACAAGAAAAGCACACCGTTCATGAACAACATTATCAGCATGCAGACATCCAAAATCAGAAGAACAGCTTGAAGCAAAGTTTCTAACGTTCACGCAATGAATTTATTTCTGATTACGTCTTGTGTCTCAATAGCCCAAGAACACACACCATGCTCTTGTTCGGTGGCAAAGTAAGCTTGTGGATGTTCAAAGAACAAGATTTTGTAAAATTGGACATGGAGATTACTAATACAGGACGTAGCAGTATGTGGTCAAAACGTATCATTCCAAAGGTGGAAAGGGGTAGCTGTAGACCGGAGGGATATACATACTTATACGCGTACGTAGGCGCGAATCGGCGAGAATCGCTGTATGTACGGCGTCATGAGGAAGAACGAATGATACATCGAAATGTCCTCAGGGAAATCGAACCGCAAATGCGGGACAGACCAGAATAGAACAGATTGAAGAGAACAGAGCAAGAAGCTCTAATTATGCCACCAGGCAATTGGTGACGGCTGGCGTGCTTGATTTGGGTTTTTGCGATGACGAAAATTGCGATATCACCTTTTTGTTGCGGAGGCAAGAGTGCTGGGATTGTGGTTTTTATCATTATCGTCTGGACAACGTTGTAAATTGAAACGCTGATGACAGCCGAATCGGTTGGCTGGTATTGATCATTGCGCCACAAGCCCGAGTGGAGGAGCGCGGCATTTAACTATATACACAGCATCGGCTCTTCCATGATCTTCCATGGCATTTCATATTGCCTGTCCCTTCACCTGGTACTTTGCTTCCTCTGCTCTTCCCACTCTGCCTGTATTGCATCGCAAGAAAGAAAGAAAGAAGGAATTCTATCTGTAATCTGGAAGAAATATGGGGAACGCTGAATCTTATGCCTTCAATGGGTGCAGGAGAGTTTAATTTAGTTTCCGAGAAGCAACTCTTAGTTCGGTATTTTTGGGCACTTTTGAATGACTGTTGTGAGGTGCGCAGACTGCAATATGTCTTGATTTTGAAGCCAACGAATTAGCGTAAAATTGTGATATGGCCGTTGAGGAAGACTATGTTGCCATTAAGACCTGAATCACTGGTTGAGTAGCTTCCCGGCCTTGAAGTTTTCAAGAAATCTCTGGTTTCTGACACCTGTATGCGTGGAACTGCAGCCGCAAGATTTGTTTCTGCACTCTTGGGACGCCGATTTCGCTGCGAGCCTGGGAAGGAAAAAAATCATTTCTTCAAAATGCAGTTGCTTTGGAAAATCTGCTTGCGAACCCACATGTCCTCTACGGAGGAGAAACTACTGTTGAAGTGCTTGTTCCACGCCTCTCTAAGGAGGCGAAGAAAAAGAAGCAGAAGACTGCGGGAGCCCAAGTAGACGGGGAGAACATAGAAGACACCTCACTGAACACCTCAAAGAGGGGGATCGTGCGCAGGAAAGTGACAGTATCATCTATAGCTATTGCCGAAGCAGCTGCTAAAGCGGATCACGTAAAAAAGGCTACAGATGCGGCCAAATTGGGGGTGGCTTCTCAGGTACGGGTGAATATCTCAAATATTCCAAGTTTTCTGCATTCGAAGCTCACCTCTTTTCTCTAGGTTTGACGACCACGCATAACCATTAGAGTACGTTGAAACAGGTAATACAAGAGGGTGATTGGGTCTTGTGGTTTTTTGCAGCTTGCGGAGGCGGAGGCTCTAATAAAATCCCGTACCAAGAGTAAAAGAGGAGGGGCAGAGGGATTGGGAGGAGTTTTTGGCGTAATTAGAGATGGAAATAATGATTCTTTGAGTGCAGATGATTATCTCCAGCCTCTCCTTCCGCAAGTAGTTTGCGGGCTGTGCTCCTCTGTGGAGACCGTTGGCAGTGAAAGGGAGAAACGAATGCTTCCTTGTCGTGGCTGTTCCAAACGGTATCACAGAAAATGTGTAAAGCAGTGGGCTGAACATCGAGGTAATTTTTTTGACTTAGCAGGAGAACGTTGTATTAGGCCAGTTTGACTTCACAACGCTCTGTAAGCTCGGATGGTCCACTGATTATGCACCGCAGAACCACCCTTTTTCTCCGGTTTTTACTGTCTGATTTATTTTCTGCTGAAACTTATGCGCAAATTGCACATAAATTTACTTCGGAGGTTTTGGTGAGGTAACAGAATCTTGAAAATTGTGTTTTGGTCCAGCAGATATTTTTAACTGGGCCAACTGGGTCTGTGGATCATGTCGATCCTGCGAGGTAAGCCCTCCATCGTTTCTGCGGTCTTTTACATCCGCGTAGCTGATTAAGTCCATAGTAGTTCATATTTGCATTTTCTGTAATAGACTGGCGTGCCTATATGCGCATTGTTATTGATGTTGAATGTACAACCATGTGAAACCAATATCGGTCCTAATGTCACATGCTATCAACCATTACCGGCTTTTGTTTTTTAATTTTTAATTTTACATTCATGTTCGTATCACATACTTGTGTGGATTTTTTTGCCGTCCCTGATTTGTTGTCTAGTTTTAGGGAAAAACTTAAAGGTTTTTCTGGAAAGCTCTTCCTTCCATCTAACTGGAGAGCATCAAAGTAGCAGCAATTGGCTGTTGGTAGTTCATGGCATCTAGAAGCGGATAAGTTTGTTCTTTGGGCTCAAAGAATGGGCGAGCTTAACAGTCTGAGCAAAATAGACCATTTTCTGATATCAAGGTGGCTCAGCTGTAGGATTCAAAAAGTTCCTATTACTGAATCTAATCTTGGACTTGTTTCCGAGGAGGTCAGTGAAGATCCAGTTGGTCTGAGCCGTGCTACCTCTTCTTTGACCTTGTTCTTTACTTGGGTGTGCTCTTCGTGATCAGGTTTGCAAGCGGACCGGTGAGCCCAATAAATTGATGTTTTGTAAAAGGTGTGATGAAGCCCTTCATGTTTACTGTCAGCAACCGCCCCTAAAGGCAAGTTTGAGTGAAACTTACTGCCCTCTCACACCTATTGAAACTAAGCTCCGCAGTCTTGATTTGAATCTTGTCCTAAACTGATTGCATTGACGAAGAGCTGCAGTGAGGAATTTTCTTAGGCGTTTGAATTTATCAAACTACCGGCTTGGACTTCATATTATGACCATTGCTTATGATGAACAGTGGTTTATTTCCTAATTTCAGCACGTGCCGAAGGGGCCCTATCTATGTCCTAAGCATACTCGCTGCCACAGTTGTGCTTCCAATGTTCCCGGGAGTGGTGTCAGTTCAAGGTATGAAAAGCGTCCTTCAGATAAAAGTGTCTAATTAGTGGAATAGGTTTCAGCTCCACGGTAGTCGTCATAGCCCTCTCTTTTAAATCAGGTAGTTCTGTTAGGAAGCCATACACGTCACTTTGAATGACGTGACTCAGTTTTGCAACATTTTTCTCTAGTTTTGGCCTTTCTCTTTGTACGATTTGCAATCTTCATTACTGTATGATGCAGATTATGCAACGCATTTCTGAATAATGGAAGTTGTCAACGTAATTTAGTAATCTCTGTACCACCCAGTCCGGGTATGACAGGCACATACTAATAAGACAGTCTCCAATCTCTGCAGATGGTTCATGTCATTCACTACATGTGATGCTTGTGGAAGACTCTTTATGAAGGACAAATACTGCCCTGTGTGCCTCAAGGTTCGTGCCAGCTAGTGTCTGATATATCTTATTATAGTGCTTTGCAGGACTACAGTAGGTAAATATTGTGTTCATACCGCAATTACGCGTTCTCTTCACCTGCAATTTTATAGCAAGTTACATTCCTCAGTCGCAAACCCTTTTTTGGTTTCTTCGTTTCAGATGTAGAGCTTTTGTCTCTATCCGGACCATTGTGATGTGTTGAAATGCCCTCTTGCCATCAGGTGTACAGAGATTCGGAAGCCACACCCATGGTCTGTTGCGACAATTGTGAGCATTGGGTACACTGTCGTTGTGATGGAATCAGGTTCTCACTCAACTTTGAGACTATCTTATGGTTTTCTGAAAAACCCCCCACTTCATGAAATCTGGACCTGGGTTTACCACTCATTTATTGACCTGGAAGGCGCAGTGTTGTGACTGATTTGTCCATACCATGTTGTTGCAAACTTCTGCAGTGATGAAAAGTTCAACCAGTTCCAAACCGACGACAATTTGAGATATAAATGTGCTGCGTGTAGGGGTGACTGCCACAAGGTATTTTATGAGTTTAATCTGCTGAAATACAATTAGTCCTGATGAGCGTTGTACCCCTGACATCCAAAATTTGTTGGCAACATCCCGTTGTACTGCGAACTAAATGTCAACTGGTGTACTTCTCATTTATGCTTATTTTCTTGCTGATATTGCTTCGATGCATAGTCAAAGGATATTTTGTGAAGTGATCAAATGGATGACAAAATGCTTGATGGTTTCGGACTCATTCTGATTCTTGAGCAGGTCAAAAACATAGACGACGCAGTTGCAGTCTTATGGAGGAGAAGAGACGAGAGTGATGCTCAACACAGAGCAGAGCTACGTGCAGCTGCAAGTTTGCCCTCCGAAGAAGAGATGTTAGATTTGTGTCCATCATCTGATGATGAGAAGCAGCCTCCAGCAAGTAGTCAAGCAGTCCTTGGGGTGAAGAAGACAGCGAAATTAAAGAAGAAGAGTACGAGAAAGGACTCTAAAGATAACGCTGCTTCTGGAAGTGCAAGTGATAAGCAAGAGGATAAGATGCGGAAAAAATCAAGTACACAAAAGACCATACTTAAGATCTTGTCTCCGAACCCGAGTTCAGCTGGCGAGATATCCAGAAAGCCCAAGTTAATTATTAAAGCTTCTAAGTCCATAGGAAACAAACCGACCAGAGAGATTGCAGATGATAGTTCTGAGCAAGCAGAAGATATCGATGAAAGCGACTTAAATGAAACGCTTAAGGTTCCTGATGATATATCAGTGAAGGACCTTAAAGCGAAGAAGCTGGTATATGTAAATCAACAACCAGACCGAGAAAGAAGGAATGAGAAGAAAAGAACGGGCTTTTGCACGGCAGGAGCGGTTGATTCAGTCGGCACGGAGATTGATACAAGGACACCAAAGAGTAAGAAGGTGACAGTGCTCGACAACGAGGGATCTCAAGAGGCCGGCTTCAAACCCGAAACTTGGACCAGCAGTTCAGGAAGATCAAAGAATAGGAAAGCGGGCCCAAGGGGTGGCGCTAAGCATCCAGGAGTGATCCTGGATAACAGCACTGGGATCGCAACAGACACGGCGGATGTGTCCACTAGTTCAGCTGGTAATTTCAAATGCTCCGAGTCTATACCCCAGTTATTTCCATTGTACTTCTTTTCTTTAAATGAGGTACTTTGCAGCTATGGATGTGGTACATCTTGATTTACCACTCCGCCTCATTTCATCATGTGATACCCGGGCAGCTGATTGAAAGTCAGTGTACTCAATTCTTCCATTTCTGTCTAATTTATGGATTGTACGTAAAAAGTAATCATTCATTTGGACCCACCAGACGTAGAGCAGCTGAAGGAGGAAGGAGCTACCACCGAAGATTCTGATGGAAGGGACACAATCAACGATGATTCTGCAATGGTGGATAGGACACCTCGAGGTATCTCCATATCAGTTGTGCCAAGCGGGATTTGATCGTTTACGAACTACTTAAAAGTAACACACCAATGACGGTGTGTTCGCTATAAGTACTGAAAGTATGTCATTCTGTAACTCACCGAGTGCCACCATCTAACGGATATCTTTTCCTTCAGGTTTATTTCCACTCCATTCCTGGGGTGGTCATGGGCACTCCGAAAGTGCTCGGAGGCGGCGAATGCCAAGTTCAAAGTTCAGAGATATGGAAGTTAGTGCCTGGCGCCCCTCGAGAGGAAATTCCACCGGCCTAAAAGTTGATGGCGACGTTTTATCGGAAGCGGAATTTCCACAGCGGAAGGATGTTGGTGGAGGATCTGGACAAGGATTGACAGAGCTGCGTAAAGATAGCCGAGTCAAGTTTAATGTTTCTCAACAACACGAGGGTGCTAGTATCTTGGCTGCAGCAGAAGATGATTTATCTGAAGCTCCAAGAAAGAAGATGAAAGTTGCAGATATTGGAGGACGTGGAAGGCAAGAAGATGCAGTTGAAGGATCAAAGCCGAAAGTTGCTTTGAGACTCAAAATCAGAAGCAAACCGGGTGGGAAGAATGAGATAGATGGTACCGCAAGGGAAGGGCAAAATCACGAGGAAGAAGAGACGAGTACAGTGAAAGGGCATCGTTCAAAGAGGAGACGTCCAGGTGCACTAGAGCCTGGAGAAAAAGATGATCTAGGCTTTGCAAATGACAATAGAATATTGCAGAGACTTGGAGCAGATGCTGTTTCCAAGAGAGTGGAGGTTTTCTGGCCCATGGACAATCAGTGGTACGTCAAAACAAAATTAAGATTTCTTAAATACAAACTAGTTCTTCGGTCAACAATTATATCAGTCATAAAATAATTTGGTGTTCACCGAAGAAATTGAGAGATTGTATCTATGTTTTTATATCACTATTTCATTTCCTACCCTTCGTTGTCTGTTTACATGGTCTTGTTATTAACTTTTAGTGTGGAGGACCTGATTTGTGACAGTTGTTTTCCATAACTTGAATGGTTTTGCTTTCATGCCTATTTCGCCATTATTGTTGATCCTTTGTGGACGATGTGTTTGCAGGTACAAGGGTACCGTCATTGAAGTTTTTCCACAACAAGCTCAATTTGCTCTTAGGTATGACGACGGGGAAGAAGAGACACTTGATTTCGGCAAGGAGAGAGTTAGGCTTCTGTCTTCTCGAGAGTAGTGTTTGACAAATTGATTTTGTCAACTGAGAATTAGTAAACTATGACCAGAACAATGTCAGCCTGGCCTTTCCAGTGCATCTTTGCTTGTATAATTATTTGTTACAAAGATGGAGTAACTGCATGTAAACATTACTCACTCACTCTTCTGAGAGGCAAGGGTGGATCATCTCTAGTCTGTGAAATTTGTTCTGTTCTCGATATTGTGAAGAGAATTCTGAGGCAATACAGATTGGTTGTCTTGGTGATTGGAGGCTTGAGGCTCAAAAGCTGTTCCTGTCTTCTGCTTCACGTGTTTGCACTGAAAACATTTTTTCTCTTACAATTTTGTAATTTAATAGTACTGTAGTGTGTGTTTGCATAATATTATGATCCAGATAGACAAAGAGCTCTTTTCGTCTTCTGTCTGTCGTAGTTTCTATGAAAAGACTCTCTTTAGTTTTCTAGCACAACAGTAACCTACGTCTACATGGTTTGCTGGGCCAGAGACTTGAAATAACTTCACAACTGACGAGATCAGACTTTTACATGTCTTACGAGTACTGCACTATGCGTCAAAGCAAATTGCAGTGTAGGTTTCTTGAGGGTCGTTTTTCACGCCGTTTGTGAAGTTGCAGAAAATAATTCTCTCTTTTTCTTCCTTCCAGTTTTCGATATCGGCACTGACTTAGGCAAGCACGGGTGTAAGCATTTCAGCTTTCGTGACTAGTAACGCAGTTTGAAAGTGCAAAAACATGATCTAGTTATCGGTGGATGCATTTCACATTTATTATCTAATTTGGGTTCCCGTTGTGCAAGGCAACAGCTGTCGTAGTCGTGACTTCCTGAATGAGGGTGTTCATTTCATTGAACCATCTTAGCCGCGCTTACTTGGTCACAACCTTTAGTTGTAAAATTAAAGAAAAAACAAAATGAGTAAGGCAAAGAAACTAACTCGACTTTTAAAGGTAATCTTTTATGCTTTACACGATTAACGTTTCACAAACCTCATCGTCATGTTGCTTATATTCATGTTTCCTGGAGAATATCTTCCGTTTTCCTCTCCGCACAGGATCCGAAGTAGACTTCTTTACCTTAGGAAATAGGCGCAGAAGGGCGGAAATGGCTTTAACGTGCGCGATATCTGAACACACTCCCTGTGCACTGCGTGACTATTCATGTATTTGGTTACAATCTACTAGATATATTTTGGCGAGATGTGACAAAGATAGTGTAAGGTCTTTAGCAATTGATGTACCTTATTACTTGGTTTTGGGACCTCTATCATTCGGTACGAGTTTATCTCAAAGTGCTCAAAGATGAGACTCCACGACTCTCTCTTATGTGTGCATGACTATGCGAATGTAACCTCAATTGTGACATGGTATCAAAAGTAATTAATGTAAGAGATATACATTGTTGCAATAAACAGACATTGAACAATAAATCCTAGCCATTGGAGATTTTAGTTTAAAAAAAATTCAGTATAAGTTCCAAGTTGAAAGTGTAGTTTTGAAGCTCTAACAATATTGTGTGAATATTAAGTACATCTTACTCCATCTTTTATCAATAGTTTGATCTTTGCATCTTCCAAAGTTTGTGGGATTTTGAGTAATAGTATCATCTAGTGGGTCAAATTTTCAATACATCCGGCACTTGCACTTGAACATGCATAACATTACATCAAATTTCATCACCCGGAGGTGCACAATTCCAAAATAATATGATTCATAAAATTGATGAATGCATCATATAAATGTGGTGATTATCTTGTCAATTGATGCTTGCAATATTAAAATGTTCAGGTATGATTCTGCAAGTTAAATAACAAGACAAAAATAATTAAACTATACGATACAACATAAACATTTTCCTTGATATACATTTTTTAATTACAATACAATTTTTTTTTGAAAATTTTCGAAATATCAATAATTAATATATGCTAATGATTTAAAGGCAAAAAATAAACTCTTGTGCAAGTTTATTTTATATCAACTATTCAAAAATATAATTCTGTATATTTTTTGACTACTATATTCAACTTAAATTCATCAAAAATATCTCTTTAAAAATTAAAAAAGCTATGATGTAATCAAGTATGATAGAGTTGGTGTTAAAATACCAACTTTCATGACAACATCTCTTCTTGATCAATGTTTGTTTGTACATATCCATCGTATAAACTTGATTCTTGGTTATGATTTGATTTGATTACAATCTTTTGTTATTAAATATATTGATTGCAATAAGTGTTGATTATATATGATCTATTTGTTGTACTCATTATTGTTAATTGATTTTTTTTTAATTTCAACTAGAATATAAACTTAAAAATTGATTATCTTCTACTCAAGTCAAAAATCCTTCATAAAGCCACATGAATTTGTATTTTGAAGTCTTAGAATTATTAAAAATATAATTTTGATAAAAATACCTTGATATTTTTTGCAAGGGATTCATGTCCAATAAATATATTTACTTCAATAACTCGTTTAATATGAGGAGATATTTAATCATATTACCAAAAGGTTAATAATTTGTGTTATTGTTAAAATCAATAGACAATAAAAATGGAGGATGCATCATATGAATATGAAAAAATATGTTTTTTATTATTGATTTTACATAAATGATTAGAAACATTTTACATTAAAAATATTTTATGAGTAAAAATAAATACCAAAAAGATGATTAGAGAGCATAAATATATTTTTGATCAAATTAAAATTTAATTTATGTAATATTGATTTTTTTATTATGTGTTTATGAATTAAAAAAAATCTTTATCCAATAGTTGTATATGATTTAATCATCACATAAAATAATTGTCAAAAGATCTACCATATATCAATTACATAATGAGTTTGAGATGAAAAACTTGCAAACACTTTGATTCTTTGTTATAATCAAAATTAATCCATTAGAGAAATACTTGAGAGATATCATAATAATTTGCATTAGACTAACTAGAAGAATTTGGAATGATAGTTTGTAAGATCTTTTTCCTTCATAGTAAAATCTGATAAAGTTATCAAATGTAGGTGAAGTAGTTACATCCAAACATATATTGACATATGATAAAAAAATTTGATACATCTATTAGCTATTACATCTTATTTAAATACTCACGGAGGCTTGTTAGTAAGTTTATGCATATTTCAAAAAATCTTCACTTTGATACTATTAGGAGGATTTTAAGATATATCAAGCACATAATTCAATTCAAAATTCAATTCACATTAAAGTGACATAATTGAATTAATTACAATCAAATATGGATAAATAATTATTTAACTTTATTAATTTATATAATAATTATATAAATAATATTATTTTGACTAATAATCATATATTTTATGATGAATTCAAATATATTAGGTATATTATTATTTTACTCATGTTGAAATCTTTTCAAATAAAATTTCAAGTAAATAAAATTTAAAAATGTGAACTTTCATGCTCATCTTATTGAAATGTTCATAAAAATATTGTTTTAATTTTTTTTAATTTTTTTAATTTAACCTAGATGTTCATTATTTAGGTTAAAATATTGAATAGATGTTGTTATTAGTATGGATTAGTTTGATCATATATCACATATGTAATTAATTTTTTTTTCATCTTTAATATTTTTCTATCATTTTCAGTTTGATATATTTGAAACTGAGGTTGTTTTACTTTCATATTTTTAATTTATTTTCAAAATAATCAATAGTGAATATCCATGTCATTTTCTTGTGTATGATTTGATTTATATTATAACACTTCACATCATATAAGACAAGGTTCTTCAATTTTATAAATTTTATAACATGAATAAAAATACTTAAAAAATTAATCAAGATCAAGAGAAGTGTTTGAAGAGCAAAATGCTTTACAAAAAATTGGAATACTTATAAAAATTTCTTAAAAATAAAACATAAAGAGATATATTGAGATATCTTTAAGTATCACATATGATAATTTTAATGACTATATACTTGATTTTTTATTTATAAATCATTTATTTTAAGATAAAGAGATTATAGAATTGGATGTTGTGTTGGAACTTCAACATTTTAGTTTCTATAAGATTTAAGTATGTATGAGATTATTCATATTGGTATGGATGGAGTCTATGTTAACACTAAATACAAGTGTGTTGCAAGGAAAATATAGCATTTTTTATCTAATTGCTTAGAAGATAAGACAAAGATATTTATTTAATATCAAAAGATTTTAAAAAATTTGATCATGAATAAAAATGAATCATGAGTTTAGAAGAGAAACTTTTGGCAATTTTAAAGTTGAAGAGATGAATTTTTGACTCATTTTTATGTAAAATTTTTTAAGAAGATGTTATCAAGATATGGTAAAGGATTTGCTTCTTACTCTAGCTTCACTTTCTCCAATACTATAATTATCTTGATCTAGATTTAACATCGATAATTCCGCGTGGAGCTCTTTATGTAAATCTATTCATCCTTAAGTAAATCTTCACCAAATTTGAAGAGTTAGATTAGTTCTTATTTCAAAGATCATATATTTTATATTATTTTTTGAATATTTTTTACGATGATTGTATTCCGATTCATCAAGATTATTACTCCTATAAAATTATTTACAAAAAAATGTTAGACTTATGCATACTCATCTATGTTGTTTGCTCTAGAAAAATCATCAAATTTTGGGTGTTTAAATTCAATTTTGATTCCAAATTATTATATTTAAAAATCCATAATTATCATAATTATCTCAAATCCCACAAATATCTTAAAATTTAATTGATTTGAGGAAAAGTAGATCATGAGTTTATGAGAAAAACTTTAGGTAATCTTAAAACTGGAGGGGTGATTTTTTGTCTAATCTTTAGATAAAAACTTCCAAAGAAATGTTATCAAAAAATGATAAATTTTTTTTATCTCAACAAAAATTAGATAGAAAATTATTATTTTTAATATATTATATGGAATTTTAAAAAAAAATATAAATAAAATAAAATAACAGTTCATTTGGAGAAGTATTATGTCATGATGATAAGAGATATATTATTGGAACACAATATTTGCAAACATAAATGTATATAAAATAAATTTTATTATGTCGTTAGATTCTACGTGCTATTATAATTACTATGTGAAGATATATGTTTTGATGACATCATCTCTAACCACCCTATCAAAGAAATTGTTGGAATATAAACGATCGTAGGATCATGATAAGTCTTGTTAGAGGATGCTAAAAGATCTTTTAGAGTATGACAGATGAGTTGCTCATGACTCTTATGTTGAATACCCCATATTGGATATAATCATTTAATGTGAATGTGGATATTTCTCCCTAGATAAATAAGATTGATAAGATGTTCCCTCTCTTGCTTATTGCATTTTGTAGACGACGAGCAAGAGCGGGATCATCTTATCTATTTGATTAATATGATACACTATTTACTAGTGGTAGAGATGAATTACTTTATAACAAAACAAAAAATATTGTGAATGATTTACATGGAATAAAAGTTCCGGCATTATTTGTTGAAATATGATTTTGTGTTACATGTTGATATCTCTTCTAAAATATGTCTCAACATATAACAAGGTAGATTTTATTGTTATAAGAATTCTGTTCCACGGCGCAAACAAAGGAGTATATTCATCAGATCAATGATAACATCTTGTCATTCTTGAAGATATTTATGATCTATATAGATATATACACATCCTTCGTATTATGAACATTTTGAATTGTTGAAAAAATGACTATCATATCATATTACCTTATTTATAAAATGTATTCCATCACGCGGTGAATACTAAAGTACTTTTCATTAAGTTTTTTTGGAGAATCTATTGTGAAATGAGAATAGTTTGTTGCATCATTTATTGGACTTGATAAAGTTAGAGGAATCCTAGTATGATGCAAAAGAATCCACTAAGCATATTCAAATCCAACAGAAAAAAAGTATGATACAAGTTTTTGGATGACAAAAATAATAAAAAATAAATCATTATTCTATGATAGTCACAACATAAATTTTTCGAACAAATTTAATTTTTGATGGATGTGATCATATGTCGTTGATCTATTCTTTCATAATGATTCCCTCTAGTTGATAAATTTGAAAATAAACTTTTTCCTACTTAAATGAATGAATGGCGTATGAAAAAGTATCATAAATTTGGATAAATATTTGCAGTGCACCAATAGTAAAGGATGGATGTATATATAGGCATATTCAAATTTAAAAATTGGATTTTATTGGTGGCTGCGATGAAGAACCCGGGAGATTCAAAGGATTGGAGAAAAGAGATGTATAAAGCCTTGGGTCGAGATTTTTGGGAAGCCATGGCTCTTCATCGACAGGAGATTGCGGCAGATGTACAAGAAATTTTGTTAGAAATCGATGACTTCACGCAAGCAGCGGAGGTACGATCGAGTGGCTTAGATATACAAAGTGGACTTAGGAGAGAACGATCAGTGTAGGTAGCAGTTAGAAGTAGCAATTAGGGAATTCATTATAAATAGTCATAGGAATAAAGTGATGGGATCTTTTCGTCTTTACAAATGTCCATTCTGTTGGACTGCAAATTATAATAAGGATAGAACGAGCGCTCGAGGAGCCGGTGTGTATGCATGTTGGTGCAACATTGACTGATTCGTGTATCCGTGAAGTTATCCGGATATTCATCCACAAGCTGAGCCTGTCTGTAATCACCAAGAGTATTTTGTCGAGTGTTTCACCGCGACGTAAACTTGTAACGAGAAAGATTTCCATCTCGAAGTAAAGGAATTCATTGAAATTATTTCGCCGTTGTCTATGAAATTGATTGTGTGATGGGATTGAAGAAGAATTGATCAGAGTTGATTACTTCCTATGAATGTAACTCTTCAGACTCTGTAGTCTAGAGTGGTAAAGATGGCTAAATGCATGTTTCTCTTCCTTGCTAGTATGGTTTGATCCCTTATTCCCTTGGGAACGAATCTATCTATAGGAATTTGGACTTAGTAATGCATACCTATGCTATTACATAAGTCTATACTAATGACCAAAAAATTACATGGATTGAGTATATTAATCGGATGATTAATGGGATTTGAAAAGATGTGTAGTAGGAGGCACATAAGTCAGCCGAGTCAAAGGTGGAGGATGAAAGAAATATTTTGAGTGAAAAAGTGGATTTCCTCCTATCTAAGAGGAGAAAATTGAAAAAATGGAATTTATAGAAGATAGCAATGTTTTTGCTAAAGATAACAAGGCCCAAACGGAAGGCTATAAAGTCAAGAAGCAAACTAGTCGTCTTGATGTTTCAACTTGTGTGCATAAATTGGAATATGCAGTATGACAAATTTTGATGGAGTTGGAAATAGTGGCTTAGGATGACATGTCATGGATAGGAACCTAAGATGGAGTTCTAATACTCTAGCAATAATAATTACAAATAGTTGAATCCTTCATAATGAGAATGTTGAAGAATAAACGAACTCCTCAACAATCTGGATATCTGACATTGAATTATACTATGTAATAGTTAAAGTACATACTCTGATTATATACCAGTATAACCATAACTCTGATTGGTACTATATACTCAGTTGTTGCTCATGAAATCAAGGAATTCCTCTATGTTTGATACAACAAAATGAACATTTTGAATGATGAACTTCATAAAGTGGAAATTGTTCACACAATTCTCAATTGGAGAAGTAAGATGAAGATAATATACTAGTGTAAAACTAGATGAGTAACATATACCAAACTAGATATTTCATTTTGGTGGCAGGATAAGATTTGATGACTGAACAAAATAAGAGTGTAGAGTGTCCCAAAAAGTATAATGAGTGATTTAAACTATTTGATACATCTATTAGGAGAAGACTATGCAATTGTTATAACAATTTAACTTTATAAAGTAAAGATCTCATCATATTAGTGATTATGTGCTTTTGGTTAAACCTTAGGTGGATACATACATAGAATGATTAAAAATTATATCCAATTGCTATTTGAATATGTGATCAAACCTAGATGTACGCGTGAGTAATGGATAAAGTAGATAGGTTTAGAAGAAGAAAAACCTGATGGAAGAATTCATATAAATAAGTGGGATTATTAGGTGGATAAACACAAGAAAATAATATGATAAAAGATCAACGAGAAAAGGAAAAGATTTCAAATATGAAGTCTTTTCCTTTGACATATTTGAAAGTATGTCAATCACAAGAGACAAAGTGAAGTTAATTGAAGCTAAAAATAAATGACTTCGAATGCAAGTGATGGAAGACATACGTAGATCCAACAAACTGAGATGCAATGGCTTGATAAGCTAGATGCACTAACATGCAAGTGCATGAAGTAGTTGTTTGCATATTATGATAACTTTAAGGTACATTGGTTAAAGCGATTGTCGAGGTAATGGAGAAGCAAGAAAACATCAAGGAGAAACAAATGGATCAATGAACAAGAAGCATTAGAAAGACATATAAGAGTGCATTGCATGAAGATAATAGAAAAAGTGAAGGAATTACATACCAAACTTGCGCTAGACACATTTGCTCTAGATATGGAAGCACAAGGGCCTAGGAGGAATATCATTCTTTTAATGTGCTTGTGTATTAAAAGAATGATAAATGAGCTAAAGAATTTAATTGAGAAGTTACACCTTATCGTTAGTTATTGCGTTGAAGTACATAAGACTTTCAATGAACTAAATTTTCTTGTGTGAAATCATGTGATAGCTATGTATATGGATATATCATCATCAATAACAAACAAATTTGATGGAATCCAAATGTATCTTGCGATTGTCGGATTAAGGATGTATTTAAGTGTTATAAGATCCATGAATATTTCTATAGTTGATTAATGTGTTTATATATAAAGTGTATTTTTTAATAATGATTAAATTTTATATGTCTAAATTTAGATTATTTTTTATTATATTTAATTAATTAAAATTAAATTGAAAAAATAGATAAAATAATAAAGTAAAGTGGATTTTGTTATTTTTTTGAGCTAATACTTAATCAGAAATTTGATCTAATGATTTTTATAAAGCTCATGATCTAGATTCATCATGAGATTTTAGATTTTAAATCATTATGATCCATTTGTATTTTTTCCACATATTGTCACTCTTGTAACTTTGAACAAATTTTCATCTTTTTTTATTGATCAATAAGTATTTCACATCATAATCTTTCAACATTTCTTTATTGGAAAAATGTCACAATGAACATATATATCACTCGGTCAAAAACTTTAATTAATATAGAAGGTATTAAAAAAATGCTAAGTATGTGCTTCTCAATCATTCTATTCTCAACTTGAATAACTTATAATATTATTCAAGTAAATAAAAAAATTATCATCTAATTTTTTCTTATTAAGTTCAATTAAAATAGAGATACAAATTCAATGAGTGTCTACATGGTAACATGTCATTGGTCCACTTGAACTTTTTATAGTCTCAACGATCCTCCAACTGATTTGATAAACCAAGTCAATACCATCTTAGATTTAAAAATTCTTACCAAGTCAAACACATCTAAAACTAATCAAGTTAATTTAAGATAAGCATATGATTGATTATAACATTTGATTCACAATGCAAGATCAGCATGATTTAATTTGGGTGGTGCCACTTGTGTATGAATTTGATGATTGTTGTCTGTATTGTGGTTAAAGAGAGATAAATCAAATAAATTCCCTTGTATTGATTTTTTTACTATTTTATTGTCTTGAAAATATACGTATAATATTGCAAAGCACTCCTCTTCTATTCAATTTGTGTATAACACCATGCCAAGGAGATTTGAAATTGCATTTGTATTTAAAAAATATAGATTAGTCATTTCCTCATATGGTAGAACCATTAGCATTGTATAAAATGATGAAAAATTTAAATTTTAAAAGTATTAAAAATTTATTATGCAAAGGTTTGAATCATTAAGTATTTTTTATTTTTTTTGTGGAAGTTGGATCAAGTTTATGTCTTAAACATTATTATAATAGTTAGAATTAATCTTATTGCTCTTTGGTGGGTTAAATACACAAAATGTTGAAAAAAAATAAAAATTAATTTTACAACTAAAACCTTCAACAAGATATAAGGAGTTAATCTCAAGTAAATAGAGGATTGTGGTAAAGACGAGAGCTATAAAAATGAAAAAAAATATAATACTAACGTTCAAATGATCTATATAATTACATATTTGTATTTTTTATTTTAATGTGTAAATCCGAATCGAGAATTTTTGAGGGCGGAAATGCTGCTGAAAATTGAGAAAGTGGATTGATGCTTATAGTTATCTTGGGGCTCAAAATCGAGATTGGATGAAAAAGATTTTGGATAGAAATGCTTGAAGTCCAAGATTTGATGTTTCAAAATTTTTGGGTTGAAAATAGAAACGGTAAGCTATCATATTATCATATATTGTCTGTTTGATCTGAAATTTGGTGGGATGATAGAAAATATACAGTATCTTGCGTGGGGATAGAGAGATCAAGCACAAAATTGAAAGTGTCAAAATTGCGAAATTTTGACGTTTAGGGGTTTAAAATTGAAGTTGAAAATTTTCAAAGTCTCATAGAGTTTCAAATGGTATTCGTTTTTGCAAAAAAAAAATATATAATATGAAATCTGAAATTGGAGTTTATATATATACTTCAGTTTAAGTACATTTCACATCTGAAAAAAATTGCATTTATCAGGTTGTGTTAGCACCTTGTGGTGCCTCGATTACATTCTGTTGCAATTTCTCATTCCAGTTGGAGACCTATTCTTGTACGATTGTGGAGATGATAAATTGATGTCATAGTGGAGTTCTCTAGAAGGTCTGGAGGAGAGAATGCTTGGGTTAGCATTGGATGCATCTATTGCGGAGTTCGGTACCAACCTTGGTCTTTGAGGTTCACAGAAGACTCTGATTTGGTTTCAAAGAGTGACCGGGCTTTAGCTTGGTGATATCTTGAAGTGTGTACCCACACCGTTGTTGTGGGACATGGACGATATCAATGGGGCCACCAAGGGTCCCAGACGATATTCGAGTACAGTTGATACTATTGATTGAATGACTTCATACAAGAGTTTGGCTCATGGTGTGATTTACAACAGATGCACAACTTTGCATTGTTTAGTCATTCTACCCTAACTACACAATCATATTCTTCCCAAAGCAATCTGAGAATGAGATCTGAAGATCTATGCTAAGCTGCTTTTTATACTACTCCTACTCATAATTACTCTAACCGTCGCCTACATGGATCGCTCCCTTCTACAAATTCTCCCACCTATGTTGGCCATGATGTTTTGTCTTGTTGAGCTATTGAGCTCAACATGCAGGAAAGAGTGATAACTATTGGGTTTAGCAGGGGTTCTCCAACTTCATCAACTCCTTCATATTATTAGTCTACAACACAGACTTGGTGTGGTTATGATAGACATGTGAGATAGTCTCGACCATCCAGAATTAGTTGTGAAGGTGTTGGAATGAAATTTTTGCCATTCTTTTCAAGTCAACAATCAATTGCTATGATGGTGTGTTGGATATGTAATGAACCACATCATAAGAAGGATTGACTTGAAGATCGAAGGGTGGATTCTGTTGGATCAAAATCATGTGATCATTGTCACAAACATGGTCACATGATTGATTGATGTTTTGATCTCCATCCAAAATTACGATAAGCGAAAGTTGTCATGGTAGTCCCTAGAAGAGAACGAGGAATTCAATGTGATAGGAGTGGTGGCAAAAGACTAGCCCTTAGTCAAGTGTTGGCCCATGATGCTAGTCATGAGATGAATATGACATCTTGACTAGAGCAGAAGATAGCAAGTATGGCTATAGTCCATCAAAGGTAAGATTTTGGAGCTGCTGCCTCTACATCATATGATAAAGATGTTGTAGAGTCCATGTGCGTAACGGCACAATCATGTGTAGTTGTTGTGATTCGTACTGCAATATATACTACAAAGTCTAGATGAGCATTTATGGAGTTGGATCCACAAAGAAAGGAGGCGGCATTGATGGAGTGAAAACCATGGTGGCAATCTATAAGCTCCATGGTTGTGCATATAGGATAAAATGTGAGTATATCTAAAGTGTGACTAAGTTTATCTTAGTAATTACTATGTTTAGCTAGTTATGATTAAGCTGGAGGAAAATATAAAGTAGATTTTGATATAGTAGATGAGAACAAATATTTTTTTGTTTAGGGAGAATCAAGGAACTGTGACTCTCACTCAGGTTTACCTCTGATGGTTTTGTGGAAGCTCATCATGAATCTAGAAGGACTTGTTCCCACCCTATGACCATGACCTTAATGCACACTCTTACACAAACTCTCAAAGTCCAAACTTTATGTTGCAAATTCTCACCAAGAGTAAGATATCACTCAAAATGAAGGGATACTTTGGTGATCAAATTCTTCATTGAATCAATGCTCCACCCCGAACATGACTTCTTCAAGAACCAAGCTTCCCAAAATCAGGTTTCTCCAAAACTAAGATCACAAAACTAAATTCTCCCAAAACTAAATTCTACAAAAACTAACTTGAGAGTTGATTCTCAACCTCTCTATTTATACTACTTAGAATCTTATCATAGTAACTACAAGTAATCA
Organism: Marchantia paleacea; assembly: GCA_014180765.2. NCBI lineage: Eukaryota > Viridiplantae > Streptophyta > Marchantiopsida > Marchantiales > Marchantiaceae > Marchantia > Marchantia paleacea. The sequence continues at coordinate 837,841 of MUAA02000016.1, forward strand.
CCATATAACTTTCTCTTACCAAGTTTAAACTAGATAGAGATCACAAACCCCAATGAAAAGGATACATAGCAACATGCAATTGGTCCACTTGGATATTCTAGAAGCCCAACTACTCTCTAATTGACTTTAGTGTATCGAGTCAATCTCGCCCCTAGATTTTAGGTTCCTCACCAAGTCTAACCAATGAAAACTAATCCAAGTCAAGGAAAGTCAAGATACCCATGTGATGAAATCTGTTCCTTGATTCCTTCTAAACAACAAAATAGTAGTTCTCATCTACTACACCAAAAGTTACTCTATATTTTTCTCCAATTTAACCATAACTAGCTAAACATAATCATGACTAAGATAAACTTAGGCATAATTTATATATACTTATATTTTATCCTATATGTATAACCATGGGTCTTACAACACAGATTTTATCACATGGGTATCTTGACTTTCCTTGACTTAGACTAATTTTTCATTAGGTTGACTTAGTGAGGCAAGATTGACTTGGTATACCAAAGTCAATTGGAGGATAGTTGGGATTCTAGAAGATCCAAGTGGACTAATTGCATGTTGTCATGTATGCATGAGGCTAGTCATGAGGTGAGCATGGCATCTCAACACGAGTAATTGGAGCAGAAGATAGCAAGCATGACTATATTTCAACAAATTAGATTTTTGAGCTGGTGGCTCTAATTGCTATGATGGAGATGTTGAGAGCTAAAAATCTTGTTCATTTGCTTGTTTTCACAACCAAGGATTTATTTTTTTTGAGGATGTCATCATTCCATATATTACAATTGGCATCCATACTTTGTGAAAGCAAAGAGGATATGTTGATTACTTCTAGTACTAACATCACTAGTTGTCTTGATCTTGAGATCAAGACCGATGTCCATGGAATTTGACAAGCTACCATCCCTAGACTGATGGAGTTACTGAAATACGAAAGTACCATGGTGTCACAAGTGTCTTGTAATCTCATCTCGCTCCACATGCAAGTATCAATGTACTTTTATGTTAGACCACAAAATAACAACTAAACAATTTATCACTCCAAACACATCCAACAAAATTATGTCATTCTATGGATATATGTGTTGTATGCAAATTTTGGTGTCTTCATCACTCATAACTCCCTCCAGCGAAGGAGGCTCGGAAGACACTAAGGACCAACTAAACTCTTTGTGCAAACAATCCTCCGGATTAAACTTCATGAGGCTTGAAAATTCACTCACTAAATGACAATCACACAACTAAACATGAAAACAAGGGAACATTCCAATGGACCCCAAAAAGGTTAATGTCTAGGTGCCAAAGCTTTTTGGATTTCACTATATTCAAAAATGTAATGGATGACAAATCAATCATAAGTACTCCAAGGGATACATTGGTCAAATCAAATCATATGTACGATGATGTCAGTGATAGCAAAGACTTCGAGGGAAGGAATGTAGATGATAATGTCCTCACAAAAAAGTTTTTTTTTTGGTCAAATAGTCCACATGCATGTAGTGCAAAGACAAAAGGAGAGTGTCAATAAACATGAGAAAAAATGAAAATTGAGAAGAACATAAATATTTTATCTATCACATGCAATGATAATTTTTCTTTTCTCTTTGGTTGGTTTTACCATTAACCGTTCTATATTATAGTTTTAAGCTTATTACTCAATTCATTTAAATTATTATCAATATTGACATTCTCATGAAATTAATTTATCTAATAAAGTCAAATCTCTTTCAAACATCCTTCATAGACCTATGTTTAAAACTCATGTATAAAAAAATAATTTGGATTAAGAACATGATTGAAGTTTCTTATTATTACTAGTCATCAACTGATATTTAAAACGAGACGAAAAAAATTATATATTGAAAGATTTGTTCTTTGTGCATTCTATTTCAACTTAGGATTAAAACTCTCAATGTAAACACAGAAATTTCAGTATCATATAATAATATGAGCTGCAATTAATAAAGAGTCAAATAAATAACTCAAAACCGACTAAGTATGAACGAAATGTTGAAACCTATGAGTTAGTAATTTAATTCAAATTTTTGTTTGATCAATAAAATGATCATCTTAGCATGAAATAAGGATGAATTTTTATGAATATAAGACTTTAAGATAAAATAAAAATATAGTCAGGTGGGTTTTACACAAGGGTATATGGACAAATACACTTTGTCAAAATGGTCCATAATTATCAAGCAAGGATGAGTTCATGCATATTTTTAGTAGTAAAAAATATAGATTTATGGGGTTTAGCAATACAAAATTTGGACTTCATTTCAAGGATCAAGAACTTGATATGAATATGATTATAAATTGAACGTCAAAAGTGTGACAATATTGGAATTAGTTTTCATCTAGAATATAATCAAGACTTGATTGACAAGAATCTATCTTGTGATTAGAGAAATACATAGTAAGAAATCAAGATGCAACATGATAGATAAAATTAGTAATGAAATATATGCATATTTTGCATAACTCATTCAAGATGCACTCCTATACAACAAAAATTACACACATAAATATAAATCACGAGGGATTGTATGCATTTTAATTTTATAAAATCATATAGATATATATGAAATGAAATCAAACATGGATGATATGCTTTACATATCAAATCGTAATCACAACATCAAAAATGATGTTTGATTTTAAATCTATTTGAAATGATTGAAAAATCCAACATATTTATTACATTGTCCAAATTAATTGAGATTAAAAATAATATTCAATCAAAATAAGTACAAGATAAGATATGAAACCTCTAATAAATCCACATTCACATAAAGAAAAAAAAGATAAATAAAAAATAGAATAGTTTACAATGTCAAAACATTGTAAATTATTCTATTGATTCTTGTGTTATACGTAATAAAAATTATCAAATCTTTAATATAATTAAATATTATATTTTTATATAATTTATAATATTAAAATCACGTAAAATTATGTGCATAATAATCAAGATATGATATCAATCTTGAGTTAGTTATTTGTAGCGTATCAATAAACAATTTATAAAATTTTTAAAGTTATGTTGTATTCAAAGGCTCCATTTGAGGAGTTACAAATGCAACATGTGAAATTGCATGGTTGAAATAATTATTAACTAATATGAATAGATTTTTATTTAAGTCAATTATGTTGTATCCTGATAACATATGTATCATTCAAATAGCTAGTAATTTTGTATTTATTATTAATATTAAGTTCATTGGAGTGCACTATCATTTTATATGTGAAAAAATAATTACATGTAATATAAGTCTTATATATCTGAAGATTAAAAATTAGATTATTGATGTGTTAATGCAAGCTTTGTCTAAAAATAAATGTGAGATTTTATTTTTCATACAGTTATTTTTAAAATTTTATAATAACATTTGTAGATTTTTTAAGCTACATAGAGTATGAATTTGAAAATAAATATTTTTCTTTTATTTATATATTTAAATTAAACTAATTTTTTTAATGATAAGCCACATAGATACCTTAGTATCTTTAGCATCTTTAGTGTTACCCTAGTCATATAATGTTTATATATTTTGGGACAGTTTTTTTGAATGTTCAAATTTCATATAAGAGTGTTCTACATTGAGTCTTCATATTTGTTTATCCAAATTGCATGATCTTATGAATGCATTTTGAGATCTAACAATAATAGTGAATTTGATGCAAACAAATAAACGCTATTGAGAAACACCAAACATTTTTCTTCAAAACCTTTCTTTGAAATTATGTTATTTCTTTGAAATTAAATTATTCATGTAATCATGGAAATATGTATCTTAACTATTTTTATTTCCATGATAATAGTTTTTTAGAGTTATCATTGTATAGTTATTAACTATCTAACCATACAGTATGATCATCTATGTATTTATTATATGTAATATTGAAATTTGTAGAAATATTTGAATGATTGTTTTAAAATCCATTCTAATGTTGTGAACTCCGATTTACAGTTATAAACATGATGAGATTGCAAAATACAACATATCGCATGAAAAATTTTTCATACTTATAACAATCTAGAATATATCAATTCATTCATCGAGAATTTTGGTTAATAAATATAGTATATATTGTTTTTGTACAACAATGGTACTTGTGATGTCCAACTTAATTCCACTTTCTTTATTACTCAAATAGAATAATTATTTTCTAGGATTTTTATTTCTATTAAAGGTCAAAAATATTTCCTGAAAACATTGCAGCTTTGAATGCCAAAGAAATCGTGAATTACTTTGTGAGTACTAGTGTTCATTGGTTTCTCACTATACAAACGAATTTAGGATTCGGAAGAGGTTTGGTTTTTAGTTTATGAAAATGTAAGGATGTGTTGAGTTGACCAAGACACCCTATGAGTTGCAAGGATTTTTGTTTTGAAGGCTACGATGAAGTCATTGTGTTCACATTCTCGTGAAGATGGTGAATTTTTGGAAATCGCATCATAAAAGCTGGGTGGGCGTGGACAACGGATTGGTCGCGTACAGATAAATCGTTAGTTGCAACTCACCCGAGTTTCGGAGAGGCCGCCAAATCACGGACTACAAAATGCTATACAAGATTGCACACATCTCAGCGCCCGAACGACCGAAACGTTCGCCAACCCGCAGCATCCCATTGGCCCCAACCCGTCAGTCAAGCTTCTTCAGGCAAGTACCGGTAGACAAACATAAGAACACTCCAAGAACATTTACCGACACGGCGCCCGCACTCGACAGCTCACCACTCGATTGAGTCACAGGGGTAAGGACAGGTACAGCAACGCAGCACATTCGGAATCCGAGAAGGTACGAGACCCACGGCGAGAGACATCGAGTAGAAGAACGCAGGGCTACGAAAAAAGATTCATCTTCCCGTAGACCCAGGCTCCCAGGATCTTGTTCTACGAATCGAGTACACACATACCCAACACTAGCAAAGACTGTGCCACCGCAACGACTGCTCACATACGGTTGACGCGACGCGGGTAGAGTCGTGCATTCCATGATTTGAATTCATCGTTGTGGGACATCACAATGTGGGGGAAAGGACAAGCACCAGCACCACCACCCCTCTTCCTTCTTCCGCGCTCGGACTTTGTTTTCAATGATTTCGTCAAGCCTACAAGACCCCGATGACTTTGACTAGATAAAAGGCCGACATTCTCAGTCGCCACCATGAGATGAGGCGGCATCATCATCATCATCCACCCATCCAAGCTTCAATCTACCCATCCATCTGCAGAAAGGTGAATGAATCGGTGCGCGGTTTGTCGTAGTCCCGTCCCCGTCCCTCCCACAAACCATGTACATACGGCAGCACAACAGTCCGGACTCCGGCCTCCGATAGAGTCCAGTCGTGTACGAGCACGAGGTAAGGGAGGGGCAGACTGAGATGTGATGAAAGCGGTCGAAATTGACTGAAATGGATGGTACTGCGGCAGTCCTGCAGTCAGGCTTTTTCGATAACGGCCTAGACCTTGGACGGGGAATGAACACCAGCAGACCAGACCGGACCCAGAACGAAGTCGGCCTGCGATCGGAGTCGGGAATGAATGAACGGCATCGAGAAGCCAGCCCCGTTGTGCGTGGGCAGAGGGGAGCACGACAAGCAGAACAGCAGCGAGATCGAAGAATCATACGAAGGGAAACTCACCGGCTATGGGACCATGGGGTGTGGTGGTGTACCAGCGGGATCGAGTGCAGAGAGAGAGAGAGCTCGGAGAAGTAAAGTTCTGATAATCAGAGAGGCGTAAATGTGCCTCACATGCCAGGCAGGATACACAGATTTGATCCCAAGATTTGTTAAGCTGTACCTTGCAGTTATAAATGCTGCGCGAGCGTACGTCCTTCCCTGGTGTTGGGGCAGGCTAGACAACGAAGCTTCCCTCTTGCTCCCCTGCCCTTGCTCGTCACAGACTTTTCGGTCTCTCGTTCGAGAAAGAGTTGTCTAACAAATGCAGCCACCAACCTCGTGAAGTATGCGGGCCGGCCATGCCCGTTGCTCCGTCAGTGCTCGTCTCCTTCCTTGATTGCATTGTCCCTCTCGCGCTTCTACCATATGAAACCTGCTATAGCCTCTGCGCGAGTCCCATCACTGCCTGCCCCGGCTCAGCAGCACGCATGCGTAGAGCAACCTCATCGGCGCACCTCTTCCTTCTTATCGGCTCCATGTTAGCAAATTCTCGTTCTTCTTTCTCCGTATCATTAGTTGGGTCTAGCCAGGCAAGGCGCTCAATTTGCGTCAGCTCCTCCGTTGAGTCGGTCGGTCAGGGACTCCATGAGTCGAAACCTCCAACTTGTGCGGTGCGTGCACATAACGCTTACGGTATTGTATGGAAAAGTGAGGGGATTTAGGAGTACGGCTGCTGTCCCGGATGGGTGACAGAGAGCTTTGAATTGGGCAAGATGGTAGTTTATGTACTACTTCTCACTCGAACTTCATGACGATACACAGTTGTTTACAATCGGTCAGAGAGGCGAGGAACTTCCACATTCTCTACTGGTGCTTTGCCCACTTCAGAAAGCGGCCGACGATAGACTCCAGAGCGCTTACTGTATCCTGACAACATAGTACCGTATTCTTTGACCCAACATTGAAAATTGTCAAAGTCCTACCACCCCTGCCATGGGGACATACACAATACATCCCCACAGACGTACCGCGGTGATTGGACGAGCCTGACGAGCCTGCAGTGGGGAACCGAACCAGGAGTGAATATTGCTACTCTTCGTCAGCGCGTGGCAGAACGCAAAAGAATGCTTCGCAAATGACCGAGGAGCATTTTTGCTCCGCTTTTGGCCCATGGCCAGCACCACCAGCACCAGCGGCAGTGGCAGACAGCGGTATTGCAGTCAGCAGCCGGCCGATGAACGCTCTTGAATGTGGAGCCAACCTGGTTCGAAGAACAACAATAGCCAGCCGGCCAGGCTTCCTCCTTCCATGAAGCCTGGAGCTTGGCCTGGCAATTACCGTACTCGTGGGAAATGAATCCCTGACAATTCGTGAACGTTTGTCAAGGCTGCAGAGACGATTCCAGACAGTGACAAATTTCTTGTTTCAGGGCTCGAGAAGTTCTGGTTTCTCGTTCAGCCTCCGGTTTGTCAGACGTAAAGGGAGTCGAAATGATAGCCTTCACCAGGGCTATGTGGGGCATGCATGCAGGTCCTGTTGCAAGACTCGCGTGAGCTTTCAGACGCTGCTGAGGAATATGATCCCCAATGTGGAAAAAATGGTTCCTACTTTTATGCCATGATTTGACAGGAGTTATTGCTGCACGTCTAGGGACGGCGTCAGGGTGAGAAAAGGAGGAGAATCTTGGAGCAGAGATGACCCTGTATGCTCGTAGGCATGCTTCTAATATAAGAACTTTCCGACCTTCTGAGGTACGTACGATTCCCATTCTCGATCAATTACAACAACTTTACAAGCATTTCTCCACTCAGCCCAGAATCGTGATTGCAGTGCACCGTTCCTCGGCTGATTGGCATACAAAAGGTGTACCATACTGGCAAACTTGAGCAACTGCGCAAGGAGCGTCACGACAGAGTTACCGACCAATGAGGCATTCATGGACTCAGATCTGTCCTCTTCAACACTCAACAACGGGACCATGTGCCATCAGACCATAACCAACGTTTCTGCCAGTCTCAGAGCTAGTCCACAATCGATGGGATGAGAAAGTCATCCCTTATATTTATGTACAGTACACGAATTCCCGAACTCGGCAGGCCTTTGGGAGAGCCGTACTACGTACTGCTGAACACTATACACATTTACATTGACCCCGGCTTCTCCACCTAAATAAATAAATAAATTTCAATTGATGAATTATACCAACTGTCTGGCTTCTGCACTCGAATACTTAGAGCTAGACCTAACTAACAGTGATCTCTTCAAAGCAGGACAACAATTGCTCACTCCGATATTCAAATGTAAGCGTACAATAAATGATTAGTGTGCTACACACACGTCAACTCCACAGAACCTATCATATCGCATAAAAGCTCGATATCTCACTCCCTTGATCAGCCACCAGCCATCACCAGTTCAACCAGTTGAACTCACCGCATTATTGCTCTTCGAAAATCGCCACACTGGTGGGAGCTCAGCCTCTCGTTCTCATGATGGTTATACATCCGTCCCCTTGCGTGTGAATCTTGGTACGATGGACAACAGATTTTCCAGACAGACCACCAGCACCTGCCTGAACTAACCGTTTGTCAACAGAGAACTGGGATGGTCTAGATGGTGGCATGGACAGCCTTTGATTGATGTCTGTCAAAGTGACGTCACCCTGAGCTCGAGACGGTTTCAGGAGGTTGAAGGGATAGGCTACTGGAGTCACTGACTTTGGTTTGGTATATTGCACGGTTGACCTGCTACCTGTGTCAAAGGAGGAGACATAACGCCCTCAACAATTAAGTCTTGAAGTGGGACTAAGCACGAGTATCTGTAATCGGACTGCACGGGTGAACTTCGATTCTGTTACAGCCAGCACATCAATCCAGTCTGAGCCCCCATAAATAAACAAACAGAACAAAACTTTCAGAAGAAGGACGATCCTCGGGTTTATACCAGGGGTAAAAGGCCCTCCGAAGGAGATGGACGGGCTCTCAGAGAACTCGAACTCACATTCCTGCTGTTGTTGGTTTATTGAGCAGGATCCTGGGAACGAATTTGCGAGAGGACATGAGAGGGTGTGATAAGAGGTTGCCCAAACTTTTCAGAAAAAAACATCACATTGCTGCACACAGTGAGCGTGGCACGGGGTTAACATTTCATCAATAAATAAGAGTTTGGGCATCTTACCTGAGCCCGACGTACCTGAGATCTCACTGACAGGAACGACCTGTTGGTGACCTTGGATTTCCACGAAGCACCTTGACATCCACTTATCCGATGCAGCAGGTTCTAAGGCCTCGTCCATGATAAAGTGAGACTCATCTGTCGAGACAATCATCATAAGTCTTCTTTTCAAGCCATTTTCAAGGCACCAAACATCGCCACGGGACAGAATGAACGACGCAGCTTCTCGCTTTCCAGAAGTTGGAGTTCAGCTGAAAATACCGTTTCTAAGGTACCAAAGAGAATTCGGTGAAGAAGGGGCGGGAACTTCAAGTCTTTCGAATTCTTCGCAGGGTGGCATCATCGAACCACCGCCAGCGCAGTTCTGCCAATTACGAATACCGACCAGGCTGAGGGTCAAAACGGAAAAAGTTCACCCGACGTCGGGCTTGCTTGCATTGCAGTCCGTCTCTCTCGTCCGCCAGCACCTTGGGCGCGAAAGGCTTACCTCAATGTGAGACTCCATGCACTCCATGCACTCCATGCTCGCATCCATAGCCGGATCACCCGGACCGCCTTCGTCCCTCGAAGCAGGGAACAACAACATACGACGTCGTTTCAACCGTGGGCTTCCGTCTTGCATAGTAGTATCTGAATACAAGTCCTTACTAGCCTCCAACTCTGATCAATTGCTCCACACCACCACCCATGTCCAAGACCGACCGACCGTCAGTGCCCGTGAAGAATGGCTATGAGCACGAAGAAGCGAGAGGCAGAAAAACAGTGATTGTCAACCGCGAAATGCCGTGTCTTGGATCATGTGAAAAGAGTTTCTACCACAGCCTAGGTCCGACTCATTGCCTATTTTACCTCTTCTGTAGTAGGACGATAGCATCCGACTGGAATCCGCGTGCTCGCTCGTGGGCGGTGTCGAAGCGAAAAGAGACCGCGAGTCAGCCTCGCTCTGGGCAAGCCCATCCCAAAGAGAGCGAGAGATGGCTACAGACACACCGAATGGCAGATAATCAGTTTATTATCCGGGTTCGCCAGTTCGCGGATGGGGAGAAATGCTCGTCACTAAGTAAAATAAAACGCATGCTGCATCCGGGGCACTGCATCTGACACGAATTGACACATCGCTTATAACCCCTCACCTTACTCAACCTGCAGGTGCGTACAGAATTTTGTCCGTAGACACCTTTGGCCGAGCTAATGGCCTGTCATGGTCTTACTTTAACTGTCGTGACTGGCGAGCTGTGGTCATACCTAATGGAGATTCCGCGTCGAGCTTGTAAGAGTCCTCTTGCCAAAACCAGTCCTTCTCCTCCATCATGAAGGGATTTGCGGAAGCAATTTGATCATTGACGTCTGTCACCACTCGACAGAGATCAAGCCGGTGAACGAATCGTCCTCCAGCTCCACGCGCGTTACAAACTGCAAGGCACCTTCTTGGACGCGAGGATTGTCCGGGTTCGGTGCAGCGGGGCTCGAGGGTGCTCTACATGGCTGCAGGATGCGTGAATTTGAGATGCCGAAGGTTGACGAGATGATTATAAATGCCTCCAAGAAGCTCAGGCCAGGTGCAAGCCTCCAAAGCAAACGGAACGCACAGGGACGTGTCAACAAGAAAGACAAGACTGCAAACAATATGCTCAGTCGTAACCAAGATGAGTACCAGGAGACGCAAGAACAAAATAACACAGAATGTGCGGCTGCGGGAACGGGTGTATGAGTGTGTATGAATGCAGAAGTGAGTGACGAGGAGTTCAATTGGCGAGATATAATTGGGAGCACGAACTTCTTCTCGCGAACTCGTAACTGCGACGCGGTCTGCCTGACTCGGTTAGGCAGTCATGATGATCAAGAACTCATCGGAATTCCGCAAGCCAAACCGTTTCTTCGCGCAGCAACCAAAGACCTCAGTGCAGCGTGCAATCGAGTAGCCGAAAGAAATTGCTTCACAGTCGAATAGTATCACCTCCTGCGAACTGATCTGACCAGCACCAGAAAAAACCGAGGTGAGCTGGACTGAGCTGAAATGGGCTCGGCCGACGAACTCCTGATAAGAACTCCGCGGAGAAGAAGAATGCAGTACTCTCGCAACAAGTAAAGTCATAAAGCGATGACAAATCGAATCAATCCGTCCACGATCGGGAGGTAGACTGAACCGGGCTAAGCTGCAACTGCTGCAGAGAACGACCCGCCATGGCCACGCAATGCGTAGGCTCAGACGAGAGGGATTGCAATGCGAAATGGTTAGACTTGCCAGACAGGTCCGAGACGATCAACACCTGGTGCGGAAGATCATTCCAGGGACTACTGCCGCAGTGGCAGCGGCTGCTGAAAGATCATTGCTCCGCACAGCCATCTCGTCGACGCCAGTGGTGCTGCTGGTGCTGAGAAGAAGAGCACTCGTAAATGGCACGAGGAATGAGCCGGATGCTGTTGGCGATTGGGCCAAGGTCCGTGGTCCGCGAAATAATAGGCCGTAAAAGCCGCCACTAAGGACATCGGCCAGTGCATCCGTAGCTCATGAGAGGGGCATGTGGCATCACGTATCTTGCAGTGTTCATGGGACTGTTTTCTGTTTCCGTGTTTTCGACACATCCACTCCCGGCAGCAGCAGCAGGAGCACAAGCGCTAGCACCACTGACCAGAGGGCGAGGCCACCCGACCCGACTCTGTATCTGAGCCTGTGGACGAATCACGCTGCCAAGAAGACGATAGCACAAGTGACTGTTGGAAGGTGTTCATGAATGGGCGAGCGAGCGAGCATTCACGACTCAAGAAGCAACATAAACTCTGTCCAGACGGTCATAACTTGCGGTTACTTTACTCACGCCACTAAAAGATCGCGAGAGAGCGTGAGAGTTATGGACAAGGGCGGGCCGCGGGTCGCGAGCGACTATTGTTGAGTTGACAACTTGATGCCCCTCGGGCCCTTCCTCTCACAGGAACGCATCCATCTACAACTACAACAGCAACATACTCTACAGTTATCAGGACGACGTTCGCAGCGAAGTCAAATTTTGCACGTGCTGCGGCTGCCGCCTTCGCCTCCTCTCTCCTCTAGTCTCTTCTCCCCTCCTCGGGCAGACTCTCCTCCTCCCTTTGCTAGGACCATGCTGCACAGACGTCGTTTGCTAGAAATCAAAATTTAAATGCGTCGATTGATCTCGAGCCATTCGTTGCCACGCAGTATCCTTCCACTGTTTGGACATCTACGACGTTGGGATCCAGAATCTACTACTGTACATGACATGACTGTGCAATATCCAAAATACAGTAGTGTAGTGCTGCTCGGCTCCCGGTAGGCTAGAGTAGTGTAGTAGAGGCACTTCTCCTGCTCCGATTGCTTCTGCCTGACCGGCGAAGGCGCGGGTGAATATCTGTGAAGCTCTGCAGCTGCTGCCTCCTGCTGAGACTTCAATCAATGCACAGGTCCGCCATGAGCGTGTCCAGCTCGGATAATGGTCAGAGAGACGTTAAAAGAAAGACCTAACTTCGAGTGAAAATACGCTGCACGCTTCACGATGCTCCTGCACGTATGTCCCTTTACCATCTCATGGTTAGAGGCTCCCCCATCTGGATCCGCTAGTCGCTGGTGAACCACATCCTGGGGCCATAAGTCTGCGAGCTCCGTCGCCTCTAATTTTGGAGGCTCCCGCCATAAATCCCGGCGATTGTATTGTGGATCTTACCTGAAGACACAGACTCTGTACCCAACAACAACGACCCCCACCGCTCAGCTCTGGACTCTGGCCTGGCCTGCCATCCCTCCCACCCCTCTCCTTGCCTCGCCCTGACGTGCCCTACATCGCCTGACAGGCGTGCTGCCGTGATCCGTCCCGTAGCCGGTGGACACCGACTGTAGGGCAAAAATGGACCAATTGGCCAGACCAACGTTCTCGCCGCGCCGTCGCACCGGGTTCTACTGTGGTAGGAATTGGAGTGTTTCATGACTTTGCGTTGAGTAAGTAGGTGAGTGGCGGTTGATGTGGACTCTCTGTGCATGTACTCAGGACTGGCGCAGGAGTTGTATAGACCTTGTGATTGCGCTGGCAACCTGATGATAGTCGCGTAGAAACAACACGTGTTATTTATTGCGTCGCTGGTGTAGAAATCATCAACTGTAGAGACCGGATACGAGTTTGAATATGTGTCGAGACCAACCACGTCACTTTCGCCTGTCATACTGTCGGATTTCGCTTTCGACTTCGCACTACTGGTAGCATCGAGCCCTGGAACCTGGTTATCGTACTTGACCAGATGCACCAGATCATCGCCGTTCGAGCGTGAAATAAACGACTATTCGTCGATTTAGTATCTTCCTGACATAATGAAGGAATCTTGAGAGCGTAACCATCGCCATGGGGTGTCATTGCAGTCGTAATGAAGCAGATTTGGTCGATAGACGAGTGAGATGAATTGGAGGAGAATGATAGGAGGAACCGCCAACACTAAACAGGTAAACCATAGTCACCAAAAAAGCCCATCTGACTGGGAAAAACCCCCAAGTAGCCTTCCGAGCTGTTGTATAAATATATATGGAAAACTATTCACACTTTTCACATTCTATTCAAAGATATGACAATCATAATTAATTCATAAAATCAAACATTGCATCAAACACAATATTATAGAGTCAAAAGATGAAATAAAAATCAATTTGGAACAAAAGCTCTAAACCATACATAATTCAAATTGAATGAGCTGAATAAACCAACACAATTACATGAATTATAAACTCAATCGTTAACAAACATATTACAAATTGTGAATAACTCCAGTTGCAATAAAAATGATATGATATTATGATAGAGATGTACTTTTAAATCCAATTAAAAATAGTATTAATCATCATATTCAAATCTGAATAGAAAATTATAAGTAAATGCAAACTTTTAGTGTGAAATCTTAGCTATTAAATATATTATATATATAATCTGATTTAACTCATATTTTTAAATCATTAAAAAAATTAACAATAAAAAATAATTATAAAAAATATTTTATGATTTTTTCAAAAAAATTATTTTACAATTAATATAATGAAATTCATAATTTATAAAAATTATATAAATAAGTGTATAATGACATATAAATTTTGCATGATTGAATTTTACAACATATTGATCATTCAGCCAAAAGAACATTTCATGAATTTGATAAAATAAAGAATGTCTCATCCAAAATACATTCCATTTGATGGATATTTATGTATCATTGCAGCATCCATTCAATTTTTGAAACCATGGGTAAGCTTAACAAATTCATAATTATACTACATCAATATAACAATAAAGGTAATTGTTTAAATTATGAACCTAAATTTAACTTTAACTTGTGAGGAGATGGCCAAAAAATATAATTGATATATTGTAAAGAAATTTAAGAATACTATTAGTTTTTGTGTTTGATCGTATTCATTTGTAAAATATGATCATGGTTGAAATATGTTGGTGATTAAGACATATGTTATGATTGTTGGTCCGAAAGATAGGAAATACACCGAGAAGCAACATGCAATCAAGAGACTAGACATGAAATACTTGGTTCACCTTACTAAGGCTACGTCCACGGAACACACTGAGTCACTTTACTAAATAACCCTAATTTGTGTTATAGAGAGCTTCTGCCAACCCTCTTATATAGTAGTACCAGCCCTAGCCCTAGTCTAACTAAATATAGTCAAACTAACCAGAGTTACTCAAGACCTGAGTTAACTCCTAACAATCTCCCCCTTGACTCATGTCTTGGGGTGTCTAACTCTTGTCACCATATACATACTCCGCGGGAAGTCTTAGAAGGAAACCTAAAGCATAGGCCCTCATGTAAACAAGGATTAACTAGAACTAAGCCGTAGCCTAACTAGGAAGGAGTAAAGCATATACAAGAATCAAACAATTGCTAGCATAACTCTACTAGTGCTCCTTGTGCAAAACCTGCATAGTAGCACAATGCCTCATGAAACTCTCTAAAGGAATAACTTTGGTCAAAGAATCAGCTGGATTGAGTTTATTGTCAATCTTGACTAGCTCAACCTTCCCATCAGAAACTGCATCTCTGATAAAGTGATATATGATGTCGATGTGCTTCACCCTGCTATCCATCACTTGATTTGCTGCAAGATGTAAGGCACTCTGACTATCACAATGGAGATTTACAACATCATGTTTCAATCCCATCTCAGTGATAAGTCTATTCAACCAACCTATTTTGCTGCTTCCGCTGCTGCTACATATTCGGCTGTTGAGAAATCGACTCTCTAAGAATCACTCCAAGAAGAGGAGAGCACACCAAAGGGACAAGAGAGAGAGTGTACAGGAATGAGATAAGGAAGGCTTTGCCTTCCCTTGTATATATATAGGGTGAGTACAAGGAAATCCTAATTTCGGGTTAGCCCTAAACAGATCTGTACCATCGGTACATAACAACCCTAGATCAACTCGATGAGCTTGGGATATTAACACTCCCTTCAAGCTCAAGCTGTACATCCCGAACTCCTAGACAATGTCGAAATGTAGCAAACGACTCTCTAGGTAAAGCTTTGGTGAAGATATACGCAACTTTGATCTCCCGTATGTATATATCTAAGATCTACTACACCTGAAAGGACCTTCTCCCTAACAAAGTGATAGTGCACCTCAATGTGCTTTGTCCTAGCATGAAAAATAGGATTGTTGGCTAACATCATGCTGTAGGACTAGTATAATCTACTCCAATATCAGAAAGCAAGGAACGAAGCCAAACTGCTTCACAAGTGGCATTCATAGCACCACGATACTCTACCTCTGTGGAAGACAGTGCCACGGTCGATTGCTTCTTAGAAGCCCAGCTTACATCCGTACTCCCAAGTCCAAACGCATATCCAGACGTGGATCTCTCCGCCCGGAAATGTCTCCCCGCCCAATCGACATCGGTGTAGCCATGTAGGTTCAGCTCACCTCCAAATCTGTATCGAAGTCCAAAATGAAGTGTGGACTTCATATAGCGGAGAATCCGCTTAACGGCCATCATATCTTTGTACCCGTGGAGCATGCAGAGGCCCGACCGACTAGACCAACGGCGTAGCTCAAATCCCGTCTAGTGATAGTCGATAAATCAAACTCCCAACCATAAATGCATGCAGGCGGGGATGCGCAAGTAACTCTCCATCGTCTAACTCTAGCTTTAGACCTTGTTGTAGAGGAGTGTCTATTAGTTTACAATCAGACATCTTGAACTCCTTAAGCTTATCTAAAGCATATTGGCGTTGTATTGGCCACATATCCTTTCCCTCGTGATAAACTCCACACCAAGAAAGAATTTAAGATATCCTAAGTCTTGTATCTCAAATTCGAACATAAGATACTCTTTGATGCGGAAATCATCTCCTCATGGTTCCCCAAAGTGATAATAAGATCATCTACGTGATGGAAATCATCACTACATGAACTCCTCGATCTCATGCAAAGTATAGGGATGAGTCGAATGATGACTACAAATCCAAGAGACATGAGAAAGGAATTGATCTTCTCATACCATGCTCTGGAGCCTGTTTTCAAACCATAGAGGGATTTCCTTAACTTACAAAGCGGGAAAGAAACTTTGGATCTTTGTAACCGGTTGGTTGTTGCATGTAGACTTCCTCGCCGAGATCTCCATTGAGAAAGGCGTTCTTGAAGTCCATTTGATGCGCCGCCATCCATTGTTGACAAACAATAGCAACCACGGAAATGCGAATGGTTGCCATCTTAAGAATGGACTAAACGTCTCTTCGTAGTCCACTCCATGTTGTTGTGCGTAGCCCTTGGCTACCAATCCGCCTTGTATCGAGATACGGTGCCATCCGAAGTTGCGCTTGACCTTGAAGACCCATACGCAACCAATCGCTTTCTTACCTTGAGGTAAGTCCACCAATTCCCATGTTTGTTGGTGACGGTGCAGCAAGTTCTGTCTCCATGGCTTCAATCCACTCATTTACGTGCATCGACTCCTCAGCGTCGGTTCGGTTCTGGCTCGGCAAGAGCGTGAGTCATGTATGCATGATGAGCGACAAGGAAACTTTCATGCATAAATCGGCCCTGAGCAGGGATGCCGAACTCTCTCAGATTTTAAGTAAGAGGCGGTGTCGGATGTCTTGTTTGTCGCCCTTGCCGGATCGAGGTACCCGGCGGCGTGGATTGCGGGGATGCTTCATCCAACGGATGAATACACGTAATCCGTGGTGAGGACATCATATGTTGTAAAATAAGATGATCCTCAAGTCTAGAAGTGGTGCGGATGGTGCTCGGTGAACTTCATCCGTAGCGACTCAGTCTGAAAGACTGGCTCTAGGCGTGTGACTCCGAAACTCCACTCTGTAAAGGTACGGTGGATGGACTCCTTTAGTGCGGTTTCGGCAGGAAGAGTGGGTATGGCCCAGGAACAATCGCGAGGTGCATACCAGATTGCAACTCTTCAAATACAACATCTCTCTCGATATAGAATTGCCTAGAGGAAGGATTATAGCATCTATATCCTTTCGTATCTAAAGGCATATCAAAGGAAAATACACTTCTTAGCTTTCGGATCTAGCTTCTTGCGCTTCTCATCCGGAATGTGTACATAATGAGATGCAACCGAAAACTTTCAGAAATGAGTAATCGGGCTTGTGGTTTGTGAATACCTCCATCGGGGTCTTGTTGTGAATTCTTTGCAGATCGGAGTTCGATTCATCAAGTACACCGCAGCGAAAACCGCCACGCAAGCGGTCCAGGGGTTCTTACCGTTCAACATAGCGCGGCGACACGCTATGTGACGATTCTTCCTCTCCATAACGCCATTCATTTGTGGAGTATAGCGCAAGTATTACGGCGTTGTATGCCATGCTTACGTGAGGTAGCGGTGAATTCTCGACGCGAAACTCACCTCCTCCATCGGAGCGTAGACAAAGGATAGATTGTCGCATGTTTCTCCACCAAGGTGTAGAAAGTCGGAAAAGCCGACAACACATCCGAAGAGCTCTTGCTCTTAAGGAAGTAAACCAGTGTAGAAGAGAGAAATCATCAATGAAGGACACGAAGTACTCAAAACCAGATAAACTTGGTTGAGAAGAAGTCCATACATCCGTGTGCACCAACTCTAGAAGCTTGGTGGCTCTCCTACCCGATCCCTTAAAGGGTTGTCTAGCTTGCTTGCCCGAGCCCCGACAAGCGGGACATATTGCGGTGGGGGTGAAAGGAAGTGAAGTTGGGCAAACACGTGACTAGATCTGAACTTCGGAAGAGTCTTCGATTTCTAAAAGTTCATGTGCCCAATTCGCTTGTGCCAAATATCTATGTCATATACTACAAAGCCACTTTACGTAATGACGGGGAGTTGGTCGTTTATCGACATTAATCGTAGCATCTAGCTTGAGCAGTCTATCACTCCACGCTACCTCGAGCTACAACAGTACCTGTGGAGTCTTCAACAAAGCATCCATCTTTGTTGAAACACAATTGGAAATTTTGTTCTACCATCCGTCCCTACCGATACTTGATTTGAAGTCGAGTAGGAACATGTAAAACATTTCCGATTCCAGAAAGATTGGATCCTGGAATGTCAAGCGGAATTTTACCCTTATGCTTGATCTTGTGCTTCATATCATCTCCGGTCACCATGAGGCGAGGAGTCTCCCAAAGGTGTTTGTCGGCGCAAACCATTCTTGATGCGGCGTCATGTATTTGGTAGCTCGAAATCGATCACCCAATCGTACAAAAGTGCGAAAGCAACATAACTCTGGTGTGTCACAATGAGTAGCTATTCTTGGCGGCTACATGGCCTGTTGGCCGAAGCGCGAATCGTTCGACGCTTGTAACAATTTTTGGCATAGTGGCCATTCTTGTGATGATAG
The DNA here is from genome assembly GCA_014180765.2 of Marchantia paleacea. Lineage (NCBI taxonomy): Eukaryota > Viridiplantae > Streptophyta > Marchantiopsida > Marchantiales > Marchantiaceae > Marchantia > Marchantia paleacea. The sequence continues at coordinate 856,487 of MUAA02000016.1, forward strand.
TTGCAGTGTTAACCTCCTTACGGCGGCCCGGTGGCGCTTTTTGGGTAGTTGGATGTCTTGTTACGTACACAACCTCTACCTCCATCATATCCGGCTCCTCTCCCACGACCTCTACCTCGATCTCCGGAACCTGCAAAAAACACACATTCTTGCGGGCTAGGCGAAGCACTAAAATGCGCCTGCATTCGCACTTCTTCTCCCAACATCATTGGGACCAATCGAAAATCGAACCGGAAGAGGTTCTGCGGTCGAAATTGACGTAATGAACTGCGCTTGTACTCGGTGGAGCGGTCCTTGCAATGTCGCACCAATAATCACAGTCGGATCAAGTTGAACATTGACAGATGCTAACTGATCTGCCAGTTGCTTGATGTGATTGACATAGTCACTAGCACACATCAAGCCTTTCTTGACCGTATTGAATTGTTGTAGCAACTACAGCTTCCGAGCTTTTGTTCCCGAATGGAACATCTGTGACAATGCGTCCCAAGCTTCCTTGGGTGTGTCACAGTCTTGAATGTGACCGATCATCGAGCCTGAGATCGTGAGCGCAATGTAGTGGATGGCTTGAAACGAGCGCTTTCTCCACTCACGCAATGTCTGCTCACTGCGAAGATCACCAGCAACCACGATTGGTGCTTTCTCCTCCCCGGCCACAAGCTCCCATAGCCCTTGGCCTTGAAGGAAGATCTTCATTCAAAATTTCCACGTTGGAAATTAATCTTGTCGAGTTTCTCTCCAGTGATCATGCTCACTGATTCTGCCATGGTTAAGGTTACGAGTGGAAATCAGGACTCGAACACGGCAAATGCGCCACGGACACAAAGCAAAGCGAAAAAAGAACACCTCCGCGACTACGGCGAAAAAGCCTCCTCCGCACCTCGATCAAGAAACATGTAAAACTCCGAAATTGCTTAAAAATGTGCTGTCTTGACCCTTGAGACAAAGAATGAAATATGTTCGTGATTACGGCGCAGCGTCAAAAATAACAAAATATGGCTTCGGATTGAGCTGAAATTTTTCGTGGTAGGAGCTTTGACAAAGGCGAGTGTGGTTCAGTTTCTACCTGCGCTCAATGCAGGTATGAGGGTTTCTAGCTGCGCTATGGTAGAAACCCTCAAACCTATAAAAAACCTTGTTTAGGCCTCCAAAAAGCTCCTCAAAGATTTTGGAAAAGGCGATAACTACCTCCAACAACTCCAAATCGCACGAAAACTTCATGGCTATCAAAAACGACCATTCTGCGCAAAACCACTTCCTTTAGGGAGTTGGGCAATCAGAAATAGGTCAAAAACGAGCATCTTGACCTCCGAAAACGCGATTGAAGATTCTGAGAAAACACGAGACGGTTCCCCATCAATCTACTCGCTTCAGTGGGACAACCTCCAATTCTAAGGCACACTCCTCACTGATCTCCAGCACTCCTCTATGTCTAATCTACAAAACTAATGCTCCCACCAAGCTCTGATACCATGTTGAGAAATCGACTCTCTAGGAATCACTCCAAGAAGAGGAGAGCACACCAAAGGGACAAGAGAGAGAGTGTACAAGAATGAGATAAGGAAGGCTTTGCCTTCCCTTGTATATATATAGGATGAGTACAAGGAAACCCTAATTTTGGGTTAGCCCTAAACAGATCTGTACCATCGGTACATAACAACCCTAGATCAACTCGATGAGCTTGGGATATTAACATCGGCTTCCGTAGTTGACTGAGCTATGCACTTCTGTAAGGTAGATCTCCAACTAACGCATCCACCTCCAAGTGTAAACACGTACCCTGTTGTAGACTTCCTCTTGTCCAGATCTTGTCCATAGTCAGCATCAACGTAACCCAACAAGGATTTGGCATTGTCCAATAAACCATCAAACAAAAGACCAAAATCCTTAGTACTCTTGAGGTACCTGAGAATCCACTTCACAGCTTCCCAATGCACCTTCTCTGGATTTGACATATACCTGCTCACCTTGCCCATAGCTAGAACAATATCAGGTCTAGTGCACACCATCAAATACATGAGGCTGTCCACTGTCTTGTTATAGGGAATTGACGACATCTTTCCTCTCTGAGTTGCATCAATTGGACATTGAGCTGCCGAGAGCTTAAAATATGCCACCAAAGGAGTCCACACTCCTTTAGAGTCTGCCATGTTAAACCTATCAAGCACACGCTGAATAACCATAGCTTTCTTTTCTTAAAATCCCTATGAACATCCATACCTAATATCCTCTTGGACTCATCCAAATCCTTCATCTTGAAAGATTTCGATTTGCCTCTTGCATGCATCAACGTCGGATTGTTCCTTTGCCAAAATGAGCATGTCATCCACATAGAGTACGAGAATAATGAGGCTAAAGATCTCATTATTCACCTTCTTCATGTAAACACATGGATCAAACACACTCCGTGAAAATCCTTGTGCTTTCATGAACTCATCAAACCTTGCATTCCATTGCCTAGGAGCTTGCTTCAATCCATATAGAGATTTGAGCAATCTACAAACTAACTTCTCCTAACCTTTCTTCTCATAGCCAGTAGGTTGTTTCATGTAGATTTCTTCCTCCAAAGATCCATATAGAAAAGCCGTGACAACATCCATCTGATCCATAACTAGAATAAAATATCGCAAACAAGTGCACATACAAGACGAATTGTAGCATACTTTGCCACATGAGAGAAGATTTCATTGTAGTCCACACCTTTCTCTTGTGTGAAGCCCTTAGCCACCAACTTGGCTTTGAAGATCCTCTTCTCTTCATCCGCTGGATTATCCTTCAACTTGTACACTCACTTGCTATCAACCAAAGGTTGACCCTTTGGAAGCTCCACCAGCTCCCAAGTCTTGTTCTCAACAAGCGATTGCATCTCACGCTCCATAGCAATATTCCACTCAAGCTTATTGATAGAGACTTGAACTTCTTTATATGAACAAGGTTCTCCTTCTTCCAAGATCAACGCATTGCCATCATCATTTTGAGCTTCAATATCATGATCCTCAAGAATAGATGAATCAGCCCATGTTCCATACCTTTCAGGAGCTCTACTAATTCGATTTGATGATCTCCTAGTAGATGGTCCTGGTTGATCTCCGTCGTTTTGTGTTGTGTCTTGAGGCTCAAAGAACGACAACTTGCTCCTCCAATTCATGTTGTTTAGGGAATTTGCTCCATCTGTTCTAGAGCTTCTCCTTACGCATCATTAAACCCATAATGATCAATCTCCCCTCAACAACATCGTGAGTGGAGATTTGCCCCTTGTGATGCAGGGGAGCACGAGATATCTCCCCCCTCTTTCAATGATATGGGTTCATCGAAAGAAACATTCCTACTAACAATCACCTTACAAGCTACAGGATCCCATAGCCTTTAACCTTTCACACCACTTGCATATCCAAGAAACGACACTTCTTGGATGTAGGATCCAACTTGGTCCTATTCTCCTTAGGTATGAGAGGATAAAGTTTGTACAACCAAAAAATTCTCAAACGACTATAATTAGCCCTCCATTTGTGCCTCAATTCAAACGGTGTCAAGAAATCGATTGCACTTGAAGGAGACAGATTTACCAAATACACTGCAGGATTTACAGCTTCAGCCCATAATTCATATGGTAAACCAGATTGGCTCAACATACTACACACCTTCTCCAATACTGTTCAGTTGAGCCTCTCTGAAATAGCATTTTGTTGCGGAGTATAAACCGTGGTGAGATGACGAGTGATCCCCTCCTCTTTGTAGTAACTTCTAAACTCCTCAGAAGTATACTCCCCGCCATTATCCAAACGTAGATATCTCACCTTGTGACTAGTCTGAGTCTCAACTTGGGTTCTCCAACTTTTGAAAGTTGCAAAGACTTCAGACTTGTTTGTGAGAAAATAGACCCACACAAATCTTGAGTTATCATCAATAAATGATACATAGTACCACTTCCCAGAATGTGAGGCTTTAGGAGAGGGTCCCCACATGTCACTATGTACATACTCAAGTAACTCTTTGGAACTATGAGTTCCAACACCAAAGGCTTTTCTATGTTGCTTGCCCATAACACAATGCTCACAAAATTCCATGTCAACTTTACCTAAACCAGGTAACAAGCCCCTATCTCGAAGGAAGATCAAGTACCTGTTACTCATGTGTCCTCTTCTAGAATGCCAAACATGAGCCATCTCTGACCGAGATCTGGTAAGATTGACTTCATCACAAATGGTATTGCCCTCTAGCATATACAGATTTCTATGCTTTGTGTCCTCTTAAGATAGTCTTATCACCTATTCTCACCTCAAGTACTCCTTGTTTAGAACTCCACTCAAGTCCTTTTGAATCTAACATTCCAAAAGAGATAAGGTTCTTTCTCATTTTAGGTATAAACCTGACGTGAGTCAACGTACGTTTGACTCCATCAAACATGTGAATCTCTACAGATCCAACACCTTCAATTCTATAGGGTTGATCATTTCCCATAAGAACTAAACCGTTTGATACTGAGAAAGTATGAAAAAACTCTCTAATGTAACAAATGTGATAAGAACAAGCACTATCTAGAATCCATACATCACCAACGCCATTTGATGAGTTGCATAGGGCATACCTCTGGCTTCATATTCCATATTCGAGCAAGTCATCCTCCTCATCAAAATCTTGAGCCACATTGGCCAAAGGAGGATCAGTAGTCTTGGTCTTTACATGGCAATCCTTCTTAAAGTGACCACTCTTGCCACACTTCCAACAGACCACCGTCTTCCTGTCTTGGGATTTATCCCTAGACATGGATCTACCTCTAGATCCAACCTTCTTCCCATCCTTCTCAATCCTTGATTGTGACCGTCCACAGGTCACATTCGGTGCCGTGTCTGGGATGAAGAGGATTGAGTAGAGGGCATCATCATCTTCTGTTGTAGGTCATCAGTCAGGAGAGCACTTACAACCTCATTGTAAGTGATTGTTTGTCTATCACGATGGAGCAACATCTGTGACAGTGACTGATATGAAGCAAGTAATGAACTTAACAAATGAAAGGCCTTTCTCTCATCAGTTATCTCCTCTCCCAGATTCTGAAGATCAATAACAAGATCATCAAAGGCATCAATGTGATCTTGTATCTTAAATCATGCCTAAATCTTTCATCTTGAAGCTCATCGACTTCAAGGAGTGCCTAACTTGTTTGACAACTCTTTGCGATGAAACCGTCATTTGAAAGAGCCTCAAACAACAACGTACAATTGTCATACTCATCAACTTGCTTGAGGCTGAAGGTTGTAGATGGAGTATAACAATACTCACTGCTTGCTCTTGAAGGTCCTTCCAATCTTCATCATCGAATGTAGAGGGTTTAGACCTCAATGACTTGCCCAAACCGGAAGCCTTCAACTTGCCTTTGACTTGCCTCTCCCACAAAAGATAGTCACCACGCCCATCGTATTTGACAATGTCAAATCCGGCTCCTTCTGTCTTCATGACTGACATCTCGCTACGTCTAGGCGCTGAACTCGTTCTTTGTGTTGTTCGGTTGTCAAAAGGAACCTCCAAACTTAACTTCTTTCCACTCATATGAGTAAAAAGGAAATTTATGGTAGGATAAAAACTTTAAAGCACAAGGGATACCTCTGCTAAGCTTACTGCTCTACTGTTACTTATGTCCAGTCTGCAATTCCAATCTGCCTCTGATGCTCCACAATCCACTCTACTGCAAGCCTTGCGGAAGAGATGCAAAGTGCATCCTATCTCTGCAACTCCTTCATTGACCAGCAAGTAAGCAACGACCTTGGCTCCCAGCCTTCCCGCACCCACTTCTCCTCTCACTCAAGAAGCTACTCCCGTCGCTTACACCAAACGTTCAAAACAGCAGGAGCCGCTCCTCCTCCGACCTTCTACTCCCTGGCTCCTCTTCCGTCGAACTCCCTGTTCCGTCGACCAAACTCGACCAATAGCATATCGTTTGGGCTCGAGAGTGCCTTAATGTCACTAGATCTAGTGGCCCTTGTAGTAATATCTCATCTTTTACCTCAATTCGTAATTTCTTCCTCCTCCCTCGACTATTCTCCCGCACTCTGCGCTCTGTTCTTCTCTACCTGTCTATCACAACGATCAAATGCACTTCTCCTCTCCTGCGCAGAAGCAAAGCCCAATCTCCGCAAGCACAAAGCTCTTCTTCTTCACAAAACTCTGATACCAGAAGAATTGAAAGGAGAGATTGGAGGCCCAGGGTTGAAAGCCAAGACTATGGCTCCTCCGTTGCTCATGTCAGGGAGGACAGTTGTAGTGAAGCAGCCCCGAAACCCATACTACATATACATAGGAATTGTTCAAAGAGTGACCAACGGAAGGGCATGCATTATATTTGAAGGAGGCAATTGGGATAAATTTGTCACATTCAAGATAACTGATTTGTGAAGATAACTGATTTGATGATAGTGAAGAATCGACAGCAATCGACTCCATTCAGAATATCAAATCTTGTACATCAGTCTAAGTGGGGAAGATAGCAATCACATTCGACATCTTACAGACCCCATCAAATCGAAACAAGACAAATTCTTCCGCCTTTTCTCTCCCCCGAAGTCTTTCACATTCGATTTGGTGCAATTTACTGTGATCGTTCACATCCGTTTCTGCACATATTTCGACTGAAAAAGTGCCGATTGCTACTCCACTAGAGAAGGATGTGTGTCTGCAGGTCGAATAGTAATTGGTTTATCAAGAAATATTCGAATCCATAATTTATCACCTTGACGAGCGTAGCGAGTTATAGCTCTACGACCTCCTTCTATTTGTCTACATTCATACCAGATTTTACTCTACCGAAAACCGAAACAGCTACAGATGATACTCTAGCTGATGAAACAGTGGATGACAGCTCTTTCCCGAGAAATTGTGTTAACTCCCTCAGTAGACTGGTTCGCCCCAATGTTCATCCCCACTGCTCCCAAAATTGAAACTATACCACGAGCTCCAAGAACCTCTGCACGACGTCTCCCTAACTTCGGCAGATCCTCACCTCCACCGTTTCAAATCCCAACACCAAAACTAAAATTTCCTCCACCTCTGCAGAATTGCTCTGATACCAATTGTTGGTCCGAAAGACAGGAAATACACTGAGAAGCAACATGCAATCAAGAGACTAGACAGGAAATACGTGGTTCACCTCACTAAGGCTACGCCCACGGAACAGTCACTTTACTAAATAACCCTAATTTGTGTTACAGAGAGCTTCTGCCAACCCTCTTATATAGTAGTACCAGCCCTAGCCCTAGTCTAACTAAATATAGTCAAACTAACTAGAGTTACTCAAGACCTGAGTTAACTCTTAACAATCTTTTGACTATAATGACTACAATAAAATTTTTAACTTTACAATCTTGATTTTGGAAATGAGTGATGAGGGTTTTCATAATCTTCTTGTATTTTTTCCATATGTGAATACTACAAAAATTAAAAAAAATTTATTCTTTGTTGATGTTGAGATTGAAATAAGAGATTGTATGTTATGTAATATTTTAATATGGAGGAACATGCAAGAAATTAAGATGAAAATATGTTGTCATGCATATTTATATTGTGTGTTACTCTAAATTTTATTACATGTAATGTGACATGAAGTGTTATTTGAGAAGGTTTACAATATGATGAAATGTTACAAATCAAATTAACACGTCAAGAATAGACATGTAAGTTCACTATATAAACTTTCAATGTAAAACTTGAAAATTTGAGAGAGTATTCCAACTGCAAGATTAACTCTTGTCTTGTTGATCATTATTCGTTTAACCTTGGTTAAGTTAGGTTAGTAATTTGGTAGCCTCAAGGCTATATATATTGGGCCGCCACCTGTAGGTAGTCAGTATGTAGACTCTCACCATGAAGACTCATGTACTTTGAGATTTCGTGAAATGATTGCTTCTACCTGTGGGTGTAACCTATTGGTGAACGACATATATTTGGTATTTGTGTTTCATGTTGATTGTATCAATGTGATTGCACAAATAGATTCTCACAATTGGTATCACAACGGTTGGTACAAAAGACCACGTCAATAAAACTGTAGTTCCCGTGAGGAGCTCTTGGGTGTATGATGAAAACAACGGATCATCCTTGACGAGTGTTAGTAAAGACTCGAGAATCAGAAATTCTATAATTTCTGATTCGGTCTCGGAGGAACAAGCCCTTTGAGCCATCAATTTGGCTCAATATAGGTTGGAGTATGAGGGAGGTCGACGGAAGAGGAGCTGGGGAGTCGAGGCCGAGAGGATAGGACGCTTTTGGTGTAGCCAAGTGAGTGGGAGTGGCAGCCGAATGAGTGCCTGTGATTGATATACTTAGGGCCGGAGCTTCCATGATTCTGGATGTTGGTAGAACGATGTGTTGTGTTGCACAAACCATAGTAACGGTATGGATCTGAACTCGGCGGAGAGCTGAAGTCAGAGTTGAGAATTTTGTGTCGTTCCTCCCTTCCCTTTGCTTGGCCTACTTTCCTTTCGTGCTCCAATTTTCTTTCGGATTTGTGAAATATCTTCGGCTTGCAAGAAGGAATTGTATGTACATGTTGGAGTAGAGGATCGGAAGAGAGGAAAGAGGGAGAACAAGCTGTTCTCCCTCTTTCTCTTCAACAACATTTAAGAATGACTCTAGTTGGTTTAGAGACCAAAGCAGATCCTGACTAGCTTTTAAGAACGACTCGAGTTGGTTTAGAGTCCACAACGGATTCCAACTACCCATTTTGTATATTTGCATTGCCTATTCTAATCAACATTGACGGGTGAAGTAGAATATAACTCCACATGCCCACCAAAGCATTTGTACAACGATACTCCAACACCCCCATGTCATCATGGATGTCTTAGCTTAACACCAAACCGTCCTGGGTCTCAACGTCCAAGGATAAAATATCTACTTTCTGACCCAAGAGAGCTCACTTAGCTCTCAAGCGCCATTATACTCAAAAAAGGAGATGCATGCCAACCCATCACCATCTCCTCATTAGTATCACCCAGCCATCGAGCCCCGGTTTTGTACTTAACTTGTACATGGGTTTTGACTTAACCCATCCGCATCACGGTTCATCACTCTAGGTCTATGTACAACCGTGAAATCATAATCTTGTACGATAAAAGCCCATCATGCAAGATTTCATGCAAGCTTGTTTGATTCCATAAACCACTTCAATGGTTGATAATCAATGATGAGAGTGAAGGAATTTCTAAACAAATAACATCTGAAATGTACCACAGCCCAAAAAATTGCCAAACATTCTTCTTTGTAAGAACCATGCTTTGACTTCGGTTGCATTGTTGGAACAACTTGCATAAAATACTACAAACCTCTTCCCCTCATCATCATGATGGGTAAGCACTACTCCCAAACCTAGCATACTCCAATCAATATGTATTGAAAGGGACGACCTCTCACTTGTCTTCTCAAAATAGGGACATATGTCAATCTTTTTTTGAGCTCAACAAAGGCTCTCTCCTATTCATCTCCCCAACATCACTCCTGATCTAGCTTTGTCAACTTTGTCAAGACTTTTGGTAATAGTGCTAAATCCTCGCACAATATTGATGATAAAAGTTTGCAAATCAAGGTTCTCATCATACTCACATATGAGGGTGGTGGAATATGCAAGATTGCCTCCAACTTGGTTTGCTGAATTCCCAAACCTCTTGGATATATGCTATGACCCAAATACTCTACATACTCTTGAAAGAACTTTCAATTTTCAAAATACAACTTGAGGCCATGAGCAATCAATCGTTTAAATACCTCATGCAAATGTCTCTCATGCTTCATCACTATATTACTATATACTAGAATATCTTCAATGTAGGCTCGAGCACAATCAAATATGGTTAGGATCCTATCCATCACTCTCTGAAATGCAACACGTGCATTCTTCAACCCAAACGGTAAGAACTTACATTGATACAACAAATTCTTGCCATGTGAACCAATTGCCCAAAAGATAGTCTTGGTCTTATCCTCATCTCAAATCTGTAACTAATGATATTGTGCTCGTAAATCCAATGTATTGAAAACCTTTGCATGCCCAACTGCATCAAAGATTTCCTCAAGTGTAGGCATAACATATATATTGGATTTTGTTTGTTGATTGATAGATCGATAATTATCATTCATTAATATATTTGTATAATTATCATGTATATCTTTTTTGACTGGCATCACAATAATATACATATAGGCATACTCTTCATATGATATCTCCACTAATCCAGCCTCAACAAGGTTTTGACACATACTTTATATCAAATCTCTCTCCATATTGTTGTATTGATGCATTAGTTCTCAAATTAATATGTATATCATGTCCCTTCAAATAGTCTAAATCTTTCATATTGAAGGCAAAACAGTTTTTGTAACTCCTTAGAAACCTCTACACCCTACGTTTTTGTCCTCATGTCACTTTGGGACCAATCTCAATATCCCAAATCTCCTCTCCATCGACACTAGAGATAGGAGACGTAGTATTTGGTTGTTAAATAATAATCTCTGGAGCCGAAAGCTTTTTTTGATCTCTCCTACTAGGTTCCACCAACTCAATGTGAATAAATCCAACCAATTTAGCTGTAATCTCTTGAATTATATCATAAAGCTCTGTTGTGGTATCCATTGCTTGCTCTAGATAAAAGCCTCCAACCATACTCAAAAAAGACTCTACCTCTCCTTTAACATCCCCAAAAGATCAAGGATGAGGTCTTGGACACTTTTCATCCCTAGCTTTTGCCTCCATCCTCTCCATAGGCAAAGAGCTTACCAATGGTCTTGGATTCACACATGTGAGCCGCATGAGTCTCTGCTCAGCCAATCCACGGCTCACAATCCATGTCAAATGGTTTAGCTCCATAGCATGACCCAACATCTAACGTCGTGATGCCTATAATAATAAAGGTATTATTGTAGTACTAGTGCAAAAGTCCATAGCTTGCTTCCTCTCTTCAGCGTTAGATTCCACCAACTGCTACTAGCGAGAATCCCACACAAGTCCCTTTTTTTCCTCTCTATTGTCATAAAAAGCTAGATAACTCAACAATGTGGGTAATGCAACTTTTGGTTGCCCCCACAAGTTTCACCAGTACCATGGATGACATGTCAGCATAGATCACTTATCATGAATGTCTATTCACATCCAAAATATTCTCCATTGTGAGATGTGAGGGCCTTTGCACTCCGTCATATGCTTGTAATAAAATCTCTCTTGGAAGAAGGTTTGTCCATCATAGAAGTGGACAATGTGCACGAGGCCTTACTCTCGCTGCATCCAACAATATTGCTAATCTAATCCATGACCGCATTTGATGTGCACTCATCATCACTCGTGCACGTGGATCAGCCAATAAGGAAACATTCTTCAAAATGTATGCCAGTGAATAGGTTTGTTGTGACTAGAGAGATTGTAACACATGTAATATCTCCCAAAACATGCATAAATGTGAATCTTGTAGCCCATGACTATTACCAACCCATGTGTCTCTTACATGGCCATTGAGCAATAACCAAATGTATGGTGCCATGTGGAGCAAGATCTTGCGTCCCCAAGCAATGAAATATATGACGTCAAGACATGATGATATTTTTGAACCGTCAAAAATGATAGACGATATGGATATCTTTGCATCAATTGTGTCACATGGCGTAATGTTTGTAATGTATTGAAACACAATGTAAAAATGATTTTTTTTAATTTTAAAAAAATATTTATAAATTCATTATTATAAAAATAAATATATTAACGGATTAAGTACTTTGATTAAATATAATTACAAAAAATAATTTAATTAAAAATTAAAAATTTTAAAAATTTTTAAAAATATAATTTTATGAAATTTTTTTAATAAAATTAATGATATTCATTATTTATTCAATAGAATAGATATTGATGTAATTTATGAAGATTTTTATTTGAGTGATCGATTTATGATGTGAAGCAATATACTTGATTGTTTCCTTGCCCAAGAATATTTGAAATGCATGATTTATACATTTTTTAATTTGTGATAAAATTGTATCAAGTTTGATATTTTGAGTAATTGAAATCAAAAAAAATATTTTTGAGTTTAAAAAGATCAAAATTTTTATTTTTTGAAGTATAATAATTTTTTAAACCTATAATTATTTTTTAAATCATGTGTATTTTTTATAATCTTACTATGGTAGGAAACCCAAACCAAAAAGATTAGAATAATCTAAATTAAATTTAAATCTGAAATTGATGTATATATGATCTAAATTTGATGACATTCAAAGAAAAAAAACTAATTTCTAGTTTAATGGTTTTGATTACAATAAAATGCAGTTTGTCAAATAATTCTAGAGGTGATGATCCATTTTGAAACTGAAATATTCTTCATTAATTTTTTAAATTATCAATAAATTTTTTTATATAATTATAAAATTATAAAAATGATTCAAAAATTTAAATTGAAGATCTCAAATTATTTCAAAAATTATAGATGCAAAAAAATCTATACTGTGAAGATGTAATTTATTGCACATATGATTTTAAGGGTCTTAATTTAGAGGTTATAATGATTTATAACCATGTAATGTTAAAAATTACATTGATAATTTATTTCTTTTTTAAAAATAATAATATAAGATTCAATTTTAAATAATTTAATTTTAAATAATATTTTAGTATTTATTATTGAGCTTATTGAAGTGCAATTTTTTATGCTTTAGTATTTTTTGGTGCAATGATCAGAAATTCAAATGTCAAAATCATCCAATCATATTATTTCAAACTTAAGATTTGTAAACTTGACTAGGGCGTTATTCTTAGAAATACAAACAATAGAGCTACCAAATTTTGTGTTAATTATGTATTTATAGGTATGAAAAAATCTTTTAAATCATCTACAAGCAACAACAACAACAACAAAAAGACTGTGTAGATTATGATTGATCTATCCAATAAATGATAAAAATAAACAATAAAATTTAATCAAAATTAATGGTGAATCATTCATTTTTAATATATCTTCATATTCATCATTTATATGTATCAAATATTTTATAATAAAAAAAATACAATATTTTATAAATTTTATATAACTATCATAAAATAATAAAATTTTAAATATAAAATAAATATTTATATTTATATGATATATATTTTATCTTATCAAGTCCACGTTAATTTTTGTTGTTAAATAAAACTTATAATCATCAAAATCAAACATGAAGTTGAATTAATTTTTTTTTATTAAATAGTAAAGAACTTAGGTTCTATTCAAATATAATTTCATTTCCCAACTAAATATCAACTGATTGCAATGACATACACTTGAAATATTCCTTGAGGCTTATTCGTTGAACATGCATCTTTGAAGACTTATTTGAAAAATTTTGCTGTAAATTTTTAAAAATCAATCAATGTAATATTCAAATATATTTTCAATTTACTTATTTTTTGGTGTAATTCTGGGACATGGATTTACATGATATGAGAGTTTAAAAAATTGATAAAAAAAAGTTACAACTAGGTTATAAAAAATGTCCAAATTAATCTAATGATATCATTTTTTTTAATAGAATGATAGACGTTTCATTGCAAAATTGATAAAACTTGCTAACTCTTTACATAATAATAAATCTATTATATTTTTTAAATTCAATTCATATATTTTATTAATACGGAATGGTTTAGATATTAAATTGTGTTGAATTTATTTATTAATTATGTAGAATAGATATTTTTTTTGTGTAAGATCTTTCAGAAGATCAATTGTTAATATTGTATTGAAACATGATATAATTAAATCCAACGTAATAAACGTAATTTGATTATAATTTCTATGTGGTTTATCATTTGAAGCTACATATGTGCACAAGTTAATGATTTTTTTTAAAGAACTTTAAGCTGGTCAACACATTTCACAACTGAATTTTTGTTACAGCTTTAAAATGGATAACACATTTCAAATTTTTTTTACTATTATTTTTATGTAGTTAATCAGGTGATTATATATATATGCACAAGTTAATGATTTTTAATAATTTTCAGGTGGACTTCTTACATTTCTTCAAATTAAGTGATTTTATATTGATTTCTTATCTTTATTTGGTTGATACACTTGCGTCGTAGGCTTTTCTTGGTTTCCTTTAAATTTACGAGTTTCAATTTGTTAGTTAAACTGTTGAAACTCTCTGCACTTACATCAAAAAATTTCTCGCATACTGAAGACACAATAAAACGAGGAAGATTGATTGTGTCTTGATCTTCTGTTGGAGGTTAGCAAGGGTATGAAAAAAAGGTTATTGCACAACAAACGTGTGACGGTTTTGGTCCCAGGCTGATATAAAATTGACTACATTGCCCTCAAATATATCCTCATATCGCTCGCACTCTGTCCCGTCTCTCTCTCGCATGTTGTCTAACTATCACGAAGCAAGAAAGGGTGAGCAGACGTCTTCGTGATCTGGCTTGGCTTACTAACGGTGCGCAATATGTGAAAATAGTAACACTGTATTGCAAAAAACAAGACAAGCAAGTGTTCTGGCACTCTTAAAAGAAAAAGTGTGATTAATGCCTTGTTATGGCGGGAATAAATGTTAGTCCCTGCGTTTTTTTAGCAAGTATTGATATTGGCTCCCGCATTTTTTCCTTTCCTAACTGTAATATGAGAGTTCACAGTCCTTATTTTAATGATAGTCGTCGTTTAACGCAGTTTTCGAACTTAGTTGAACATCACCGGCGGCAACAGGCGCTATGTCAATCTATGAGGGAGTGTCCAAATAAGATATTTTTGCAGCGTGTATCAGGTAAAAGACACATTAAATAACAAAAGGGAGGGGAAGACCCCATCAAATCTTACAAAGATGTAACCAAACCCGTAACATGGGGCTAGGCCCCAATAGTATCACAATGGGAAATATGTCCTACATTGTCCGAACTATCATAGTCAAACGGTCTACAAACACCGTTTGACTATGCATAGCACTATACTTGGAGACCTTGAATGCTGCCGCTACACTCGTCGTCCATCCTGGAAGATGGCTAATCATTCCCTCTGAAACTGTGTCACGAGTAGGATCGGTAATCATCACATCCATCACAGTAACCTGATCCTCCCAAACCAAGTACATGTCTGCCCTAACCCTAGTCGACTACAATGCATACCAACACTCCCTCCATGTGAGGTATCCTTCCTCTCGCACCATAGCAACACCACATTCCTAATGGCATCATGGTAGCTATCCTCTGCCCTCTGAATGGGCAACGAGTCATTTAAACACTTGTTGCATCTCCAGGAATAAAACATCTCTCGTATATCGCAATAATACTGTAAGGAAAATGATCCTATATCCACGTCCCTCACATATATCTCAAGGATAGGCCTATTTGCAATCACAAATCGAGAAGATAAAAAAGGTGCCGAGAATGTCCAACTAGCCAAGAATGATATAGATACAGTCTCCTCCATCGATAATAAGCCTACTCCTCCACACAAAATCGGCAAAGAAGTCTGTCTCCGTGCCAAATCTCATGTCACACACTCGAAGTTCCCTGGTCTGATGATGTCACAAAAAACGCCCATGATCCTCCTATCAAAGGCTATCAAACGTGATATGAATGTATGTGAAGGAGGAATGATGCAAAGAAGGTAGATGGATTGACGAGCAATACTAGATGAGAGTATACCAAATGCCATCTGCGGATCCCCTAGTAGAGGAAGGTCATCTACATGCAAAATATCCTCGGCAAGAGAAATGTCTAGGTAGCGTGAGGCAAAATCCTTGGACCCTATTGACACTCCTAGAATACGTAAGCCGTTTGTCGATGTCATATATCCCTCTGGAAGCTGGAGATGAGGAGGAATGCCCAAAGAAAACCAAACCCTACACTTTGACACCTTGACTATCAAGCATACAAGATGAAGCTCGGTAGTCAAGTAATCAAAGTCATGCATAATGTGGTTTACAAGATCCACAATGTGTGTATCATCCGCTTAGGAGGGGAACACACAACCTGACACAACCAAAGTAGTAGACAAAAGAGCTATATAATGAGTCATGGCAAATAGAGATCCTCACAAAGGATCTCTCTATCGAGTGCCAGCGGCGGACTGTAGAACGATCACTCTCTCCTCGGAAAAGCCATGCTCATAAAAGAGAGAAGAATGCGAGCCATAGAAAGATCGTACGAAAGGAATGAGGCTCGATAGAGGTCCATCAACCTCTCTAAGCTCTTTAAAAGTGGATGCACTTGAAACACTGTTAAAAGCATTCTCAATGTTTACCTGCAAGACAATCCAATCCGGATGGATATCTAGAAGTGCTCTAATGCCCAATGATATTGCCTCACAGCCTCTTGGTGTGACGTCTCCAAACTTGTGTAGACAAAGTTGTTGCTGGAAGTAAGAACGATGCTACAAAACAACAATACGATTGATTAAACATAATAAGACCTCCCCAATATCAATCGGTATGATGTCCCCAGTGTCCTTCTCCATCGTAAGAAACCGACTAACATCTAGTACCTGACTAACTTACAACGAAATCCCCTCTCTCGCAAATGATGCAGCCACCTAGAACAACTCCTTGAAACCACTAGAGGGATCATCCACCTAAAAGCAATCTCAAAGATGCTCGTATATTATCCCTGACAAGCCCTTTGAAGACAAACGTGGAGCTGTGCATAGAGAATGGGCAAATAGTGATCTATCAAGACATAATGGCTCCTCTGGCTAATATTCCAAGACCTATAATGGTATCTCCTCGCCCATCGATGGATGTAAAAGGCGTAAAGAAGAAATCGTCTCCTCAATAGGACTAGCCATAGACAAAGTATGAAGGGCATGCACAGCCATGCTATACTCCCCAGCCTACCCCAAGATCCTACACCGTCGTAATCATGCCAAATCAGAAGTATCATGAGGCTGAACCCGACTCCTAACCTGTGTGGCCCATGAAATTGGGCTAAATTGCATTGAGGAGTCTATTCAGGCCATACACGTTAGGAAATGGGCCTCCTAACCTGTGTGGCCATGAAATTGGGCTAAATTGCATTGAGGAGTCTTTTCGGGCCACACAGGTTAGGAGTCGGATTCAGCAATTGGGCTAAATTGCAATTTAGCCCAATTTCATGCTCGGAATCTACGAAATCTAGCTACCACCTCCTTATGTCTAGCATGGGCCTCCTATAGTATAACGTAAGCACCATCGCAGAAGTAATAAAAACAAAAATCATGCTAACTCCTCCATAGGATCATGTGCCAACCGATCGAGCGGTGTCGTGTTGTGATGCGGCTACTATGAGAAGATGATGACATGTGTCATCTTCAGAGCTGTTGTCATGACGACGATACTTTAGATTAGGATAAATGACGGCGCACTGTAAGGTTGTTAAGAGTCCACCGTTGGATCAACTTTGTAGGGTCAAGATGTTGAAAAGGCTCCAAGAGATATTATCTTGGACCTTGTCAGATATAAAGCGCAGTCAGGATGGAAAGGATATGGGAGAGTGCTAGACACATCACTTTGCTGACTAAGGAGCATATCTAATCGAAGTGGAGCCGACGCAGGACATGGATAGAGGACAACATGATCCTCCAGATATACCGATGCCCAATCCATTTGTGATCAACATCCGGTGTCTTCATCGTGATCACTTTCGGGCGTGGTTAGTGTATCATTTTGGAGATAATTTTATGCAACAAGTGATAAACTCTTCAGACCCGATTATTCTTCCAGTTGTTTCCTACGGCGCGATTTGGGACGTAACAACGTTTTGATTTAGTTTGGGCGCTATGGATATGAACTTACCAGTATTGATGGCTTTCAACACATGGGTTCCAATCCATCACTATTGCTTACCGAAAACAAGCCATAGGGAGTTGATTGTTAGGAACTTTGGCGAGGAGTATTATTCTCAAGTTATAAACTCCCCGGTTCCGTTTGTAGTTCCGTTCATACTTAGCCGGTTTCGAGTTATCATTTTGACTCTTTATTAGTGGCAACTCGTATTGTGTTTAGGATGGCTAAGTAGTGTGTTTAGGATACTTGTAAAGCTCTAAGTTAAAATGGAGCTAATTTGGCCACACTAGAGGTCAAAATAACACTCTTCATTCTCATTGGTCTTGGAGTTTGGGCCAATGATGGCATTTGGACAACTTCTTCGAGGTTTTGAGGCGTTTTGGAAACTTTCCAGGGGGACATTCGGAGATCTGAGGATTGGGTTGGAGAGCTGACGGGACGAGCTATGACGAGGGCTCAAGAATGGATGGATTTGAAGGATTTGTCACTCTGAAGTGGTGATTCAAAGTTAGAGTGAGAAATTTAGACCTTTGAGTATATTTGGAGTGTTTCTGAAAATCTTACAAGGGTTTTGGGAGATTTGAGTCGACTGAGATACATTTTACGACTTGGGCTTGGGTTTTGATTGAAGTTTCGACTCAATTGGATGAGTTTTGAGTACGGAGTGATAGCTTGAAGTTTGTGTATACAGTCAGAATTGCCGGACTGCAATGACTGTCTCGAAGTTAGTACGGAGATCATATCTTTTGATATCAAAAAGTTCTATCAATAAAACTTTGCACAGTTCAAGTTCTGATGATGAGTGACCTTCTCATGAAATCTGGAGCAATTGAAGTCAAGGATTGGTATGTGTGATGGGTTTTGTACACAGGGGTCTGCATATCACCTTGTGATACAGTGTAGAAATCAACAATTGTTCTGAGAGATCTAGAAAAGAGAAACATATGAAACTTTCTTGAGAGATTGAAAGGGTTGTGGATAAATTTTCTGTGAAGTTGAAGCGAAAGTTATTGGTCGAATCATTGGATATCATAATCTTCTTCCGCTGAAGTTTTACCGATTGTAATGTGGAGTGGTGAGGAGAAGAAGAAGAGATTGTCAACTCACACGAGGTCCTAGAGGGTTTTTCTACAGCCAGGCGCTCGGGCGTTCTCAGAGCAAAGAAATGTCCATGCGACAGTGGTAAACAAAAAACACGTCTATCTTCGTCATGGAATGCACGAGCATGTATCCATTGCTGGCGATGTTAGGTGATGCTTCTTAGGAGCATCAGAAGATGTAGACTGATGTATGTCTTTGACCCAGATAATTAGGATATTTTAGGTGCAGTAGTACATATGTACCATGGTGATGTTATTGGGGCTAGCCCCATCCTAGCCATTTGGTTTCATCAACGTTTTGACAGGGTATTCCCATCTTTTTGCTAGATTACTCAGTTTACTCTAAAAAAAGTAAGATATTTGTGCAAGTGAGAGTCATGTATAGTCTAGGAGGCCAAATAGGGTCATGTTAAGTCAAATTTTGCGTTTTACCAACCAAAAGAGACATACTGCAAGATTGTTGAAAGTACTTCAGAAGCTCTAACCATAATCAAGATGAATAAAATCTAGTGCACGTCTCCATAGCGTGATCGACAACATAAAGTTGCCGGTGTAGTCATGTGACCCAACTGCTCTAAAACAACGACAGATGCCATTGACCACTGCAACATGTTCTACGTCATGGATGGTCTGACAAAAATTCGCACTCAAAACATAAGATGTGCAATTCTATACAAATGTTTCCAAATATTTTCTTCCATGAATTTCGATATGCCGATTGTAACTACCGCGCATTGTCTTGACCATACTCTTGTGGATAAGTTTTGTTTTCTTACATGAAATACAAAAGAAATAAAAACTTGTGGTAAACAAGACGCTGTGGGATATTTTTACGTCTGAACTGTCGAAGAGGGTTTGTCCTCTTATGAGGGCCAGGTGGCACGGTCCACCTAGTGTGCTGTAGTTGTTTAAGGTCAGCTAATCTGTGCGAGGCCGGAGTGGTGTACCCAATGGATTGCACGTTGCAAAAAGAATTTGATCGACCCTTTCTTTGACATGTTTGCTGGATCATGGTCCACGTGTTTTACTCGATCATTGAAACGTTATTTAGTTTCAAAATTTACTCGATCATACCCCAGATCATGGAACTGGACCTGTAGAGCCGGTCTTGCGTGAGTTGCCTGGTAATGTTCTTGCATATTTTGTGACTTGCTGACATAGGTATCATTGTGACCTCGTTGCTTCACACCACAGTGGTTGAATTAGCAGTGTTCTGTGCGAACGCAGTGCGATGTTTAGGACATTAATGGCACGGAAACCAGAAGTTCTTGTGTATTTCTTGCAATCTTGAGAACGCGTAAAAGCCATCTAGGTATCAGGTCCCTACTGTGGTGTCCATGTTAGTTAAACACGTAGACCATGACTCAAGTACTGAGTGAATCCTCCCTTAGAAGCGGTTAAACCGAGTTCACGTGTGTGATATATGATCTAGTAAACTCGTTAACTAAAGGTATGACTAGTAAACGTGGATAAGTAAAGGCCTGATCAAGTAAATTTCTGCAGAAAAACGTTGTGGAAAAGAATGTCTGGAAAGGTCCGACAACACGATTACTTTCGACTGTAACAGTGCTATGGATCTCTTCAAGATCTCAAGTGGAGATCTTGAAGAGCACGGCTTTGAACGGTACAGTTTACTGTTTCACTTCAGCACCTACCCTCCTCTCTCTTTGGGCACCCACATCTGGCCTGCGGGTAAAATAAAGCGACCTAAATTCTTTTCCCGTCATTGTCTGAAAGCCATAGAACACGCAATGCTAACGGATGAAGGTGAATAAAACAAAGGCAACTCCGATAAATCTCTTATATCCTGGGCTGATGGCTTTTGACAATACTTTATCGACCTTCATACAGATTCTGGAGTCAATTAGATCTACAGTATCGCCACCAAAATCTCCGGGACATGGCGGTACTCACTAAGATTAGCTCCACCATTCGACTAGTCGCCTTTGTTAGCTCCAACTATCACGCTAAGGCACTACAAATTTATACTGAATACTACTACAACAGAATAAAGAGTTGTATCTCCTATAAGCTCAAAAAGCAAAACGTTTTTGATGTAAATGACTTCCGTATGTTCTGCTAAAATACTTATGAGTTAAGCTGCACTGCAGGATCCAGTAAGCGAGTGTGGGGAAAATGGTTTTCTTTGATACTCAAAAACATGTAAGTTCAGGTCAGCAGAAGCTGACTCTGAAAGAGAACGCCTAAGATGGAACCTATGAGGCTTCTACAGTATTCAACGGTGAAGATGGAACAACAATTAAGCTCAACAGAAGCAACAATATGAAAATATACTGTCATTTAAAGATTTAAAATACAGACGATAAAGAAGATAGCATTAACGTATCAAGCCTTTGTCATGGAGATGATAATCAAAAGCTGGCAAGGGGTTCAAGAATCCACGCGAAACATTTGGATCGTAAGAATGTGTAACCCTGAATATGCACTGAAAGATCACTCAAAAGCGCTACTTATCTTCTGACCAGCACCGTGAACACATTGAACACTTATGCTGCATGCTACAGACGAAGAATGTCAGAGAGTACATCCATCAGAAGATGACACTACTATGAAACACAGACGAAGTGAAGTCTACATCTTGGTTGCGCAAAACCCTTCAGGAATGAAGCATGGACGTTTATTTACAGCAGAGCAGCAAGACTGATGTAGACAATCAATTGATCCACAGGAAGTGAGAGCTCTAAATATCCCACGATAGGAAACCTGACCATCAAAGAATCAACCCACGCGTTTCTTGACAGGAGTTTAATAAATATGTTTACAGTCGTTTCTTATCACCTAAACTGCCTCAAACCTTCGAATCCTGACCTGTTCGCAAATGCCTTGTATGACAGGAGTCTACAAGATGATTTAATTTTTGATTCTCGTATCGTCGATCCGTCTCGAAGTACTTCACGGCTCTTAGCTTCCCTCCAAAAACGGCCTAAGCTACGTACAACCCAAGGTTTGCTACCTGCTTCATCTCTTTTTCTTTCAGCCTAATTTTTTTGTCATAAGAGGTGAAGTTACGGTAGAACTGCAAACTAAGTACCTAGGCTGTCTACAATCGCTTATCTAACATCCACCTTTCCGAGTTCTCTCTAAAACGGAACATTCCTCTCCTTTCGACTCCACATAGTTGTGCTTTCGCTCCCAGAGCACGAGGGCTTGGAATGATGAAGACATATAACCAATTTCATGATGATAGATAACAGAATGAAGGAATCTCTACACCAAAAAAAAAGAGCAGGGGAGTTGAGGTCAAAAGAAAAGAGCGAACGTTCACTAGCCAGAGGGATGCAGTGACAAAATGTCCAAGAACTTCCCTAGAAGAAGCTGGCAGAAGGACACTGCATTTACCAATCAAATGCAAACTCCACTGAGCAAACCAAGACCAGGTTGACAATCAATGGTTCAGACTCGCCGGCCAGGTTATATTCCTCTCAATCGTTCAGTCCTCCTCCACAGGTTAGAGAAGACATGCAAGACCTCATCACCAAGCTTGCCAGCTTGTCACTTATCAATCGATCTCAAAGGTGTAGCTACTACGTAATAGTCAAGCTTCTGCACATGACAAGCGTAAACTCGATCAAAATATATTTTGTATCATAATTGGACACATCCAAATTTCACGAAGTAAAATTGACAGGAACCTAAGACAACCTCGTTAAAACTAAATAAAAGTTGATCCGACAACGCTTCTTTAACTCTGCTACTCCAAAAATTTTCTTTTAACGAATCATCACAGCAAAGTACACCAACTGTAAAAGGCTTACATAAATCCTGATAAGTTTAGATGGTGCCAGTCCAGTATGCACTCACTTCGGTCTCTTCTTCTGAAATCTGGAGGGTACCTGGAATACGACCCAAGTTTCGTTAAACCAAGTCCATTCTATTTTCACTTGAAACGATGATTTCGTCATATTTGCTAATCTTCGTCTACTAAGTGCAATCATAGAAAGCGGAAGTTTTTCATCATTCAAACACATCTGCTGCAACCTGTATTCGAACTTCAGTCAATGGACCCATCTTGATGACAGCCAAGAGACAAATGAGCAGGAAAACAAAGAGAACGTCTTGAAGCTTAATAGGGGACACAGAAAATCGTGATCGAAGCCGTAACAGCATTCGTAACTCAGAATTTGAACCTAAAGATAATTCAACGAAGCACAACTGACATATTCAAATATAGAGAATCTTTGAATGAACACCAAATGCTGATGTCAAGGAACTATGGCATTTGAATTTTCGTTAAAGAACAGTGTTCTGTACATGCCACTTAAATTCACACTCTTACTACTGATTTCTGCCTAAAACCGTACAATTTTCGTGGAATATCCATCCTTTCCAGTTTCAACTCTTATACTGCTGCAAACGTTTCGATGCAGAATAACTCAAGCAGCACAAGCGGAGAAATTCGGTCAGTTAATGCGGCTCCATCAGACAGTTGATCCGATATATAACCCAGAACAAACTAAAGAGAAACATATCAAACTTTTGGAATACGGTCTCTATGCATGGGTATATACATTAAAAAAAATGTGAAGTCAACTCACCAGCGGTAGGGCACGACACCTGTTGAAGGCTGCAGAACAAGAGAAGAGTTTCATAATTCGTATGTTACACCCCAACCTTTCGATGGAAGGCGAACTGGCTCACGGGAACATCATTTACTAGGCTCAGAAAGTAAAAGAAAGAGCTCTTCATCAGTTACAGGTCCCAATTCCAAGGCACAGTCCAGAGGAGTCTTGCCCCAGCCGTCAATAGCCGTAGGTTGTGCTCCTCGCAACACAAGTAGTTTGGCACAGAAGTTTTTGCCATAGGTGACACAATGATGAAGAGGACTTCTGCCGAAACCATCTCGACTGTTCACGCGTGCGCCATACTGTAGAAGCATTTCTATCATTGCAAGATCCCCAATTTGGCAGGCCAAATGAAGTAATGTACATCCCCACAAATTCTCCTCGAAGTCGCCTTTACTGGTGACAAGAGCACCTTGAGAGGCATGAACACTGACCAATCCCATCGCTTGCTCATGTGTTGTGTTGGCGTCGGCCTTTTCGATCAGAAAGAGTCTGAGAGCGACCTGTTTGTTGCCTGCAAGAACGGCATTCCAGATGCTCGAAGCCACGCTTGGCCCTTGAGGATCGAGTTGAACCTTCCGCAAAAAGCGTCTATCGACATACTTCATGTGTATATACCTCTCCTTCACATTGATGGGATCTCTCGGTTGAGGTTTGGCTAACGCGTCCTTCTGATCCAGGTTACCACTAGTCCTGTCAAACCGCCGTGAGCTGCTATTTGAACGAACGAGCTCTTCTTCCCAGATAGAATTGGCAAAGACATTGCCTACTGATAAAAAGAAGGCTATCACAGAAGGCTCCCATACTTTCACATCTAGGGTCAAGGAGCGCATCTTCGAGACGTGTACTCCGAGATTACGGTGAATACCTGCACATTCTATACACAGAAGGACCCCCAGGTTAAGAGACGCCCAATCCGGATCTGGGGTACCGCAATCAGCGCATAACTCGTTCCCTGGAACACTCCTCAAAATATCTAATGGCCTCTCCTGACGTTCACGAGCCCCGCCGTGACCTGACTCATAACTTCGTCGGTGTGAGGAGACGCTCAATGAACTCGTCTCTTCAAACAGAGAATGTTCGGAATCCATAGCGAAACTGCTAGAGCTACTATTAACAGGTCTCTGATCTGTTATTTGTGAATTTAAGAGAGATGCTATCACTCCGGTAATTTTGTCGATCCAGTCCATCCGATCGAGAGCATTCTCGGCCTGGAGCGTGTAGCTTTTGGAAGGCGAGATAATTCGAAAACAGAAGCGCAGGTCTGTTTGCTCGGCGTCCATTTTTATGGTGGACGTCAACAGGTTGACTGTGTGATGGGCAATCGTCTTCTCATCCGTCGGTTTCCCCCACTGTTTCCTGTAGTAGTACAACTTGCCAAAACTGTCTAAAACAAAGAACCTCCTCTTCCAGTCTCCACGCAAGTTCGTCGAACGTTTGAGCAGGTACCCCTGTTTAATGGTCTGAACCTTTCCCCCAGGCGTGGATTGCATCACTGCCTCAATTAGCCTATGTGAGCTCCTCCCAACAGTCTGGATTCCATCGCCCGCTGCGGACATATCAGTCTTACTAAATGACCTCTCATTCTCGCGCTCCATACGCCTAGTGAACTCCTGCATTCTGTCAGCAAGTGCGGCTTGCTCATAATTTGCTCTCTGCCTAGACTGCTGTGCGTAAGCTAGCACCTGATGAATGTAAGGCTCCATCTGATGTAACAACTCGTATCCCTGTTTGAAGTACCTTAAGTGGGCATCCATGCATTCACTGACGGCTTCTAGAAACTCAAACTTCTTCTTGGCCTCAAGATTCGACAGAGCGGATACAAGATTAAACCGAGCTTGCTCGAAAGAGCTTCTGGCAATTCGCAGGTCTTCTTCCGCTTCGATCACAACATCCAGTTTAGCATCTCGTTTGAGATTCAGAAACTTCACACGCACCTGGTCGTAGTGCAGGCTGGATTTCTCAAACCTCTTGCGAAGTTCCTTGACATCCTGCAGATCGAGGCTTACGAAATGAGTTAGCCGTTCCTCTAAGGTTTGTTCTACTTGAGAGCGCAGAATTTCTTTATAGGTGCCAATCTCCCGCAATGCGATGGTGAATTTTGTCATCACAGGCCCTCCGACCGCGATCGCCATCGGATCATCCAGGCCTCCGCCAAAACTTTCTAAGGCATTAGCAAATGCGATATCTCCATCGTATGCTTCTCCGAGCACCTCTGTGTATTTCCGGCAGCCCTTATGAAACTTTTGACATCGCTCCCTCAACGCTTCCGCAGTCTCCTCGAGAGCTAAGATCTGCTTCCTAAACATAGGGGAATCATCTAACTTGGAAAACTGCATGACCGCTCTGCGCTAGCGCCTTACTCTTCGAAAAATTCCGGTTCCCAGCTTCCTTCCCTGCCTTCAGCAACCACAATGTCCTCCCGCCTCTGCTCCGTTCTCCTCCCGCGACAACCCTACCGTCCCTCCGAGCTCCTCCTGCCAACCACTACCGTAATGCTGCAGGCAAAGGATGCTACTCGTCTCCTCCTCCCGCCTCCTCTAGGTCTCCTCCCTATTACCCGACCCCAAGAATTGTGATCCGTTTCTTGAGCACTATCTTCTCTCTACGACTCGCCTGGCCTGGTCTCGAGCCTGCGATTCTGTCTTCGAGATCTTGGTAGCGGACACGCAGGGCGTCGTGCCTGCTGAAAAAATATCCAAATGTATGTAGGCGCGTGCGCGTGAAAGTGTCTCGCTTGCAGCGCGACTGACTCACTACCTTCTCAAATATAGCACATCGGGCGTGCTAATGCGCGAATCGATGATGCAGCAGCGGTCTCGGCAGCACAGAGCAGACGCAGGGCAGCGCACACAAACAAGCAAGGAAGGAAGGCAGGCAGGCAGGCCCAGCGCAGCTCAAGGCTCAATCAAAACTCGCTTCGCTGATCGACCCTCGCAACTCGACGCGGCTCGTCTCGGCTCGTCCTCTCCATTTTCAGCGGCCCCTGACTCCAGCTCAACCTCCTCTTCCTCGTCCGACGCCTGCTTTCGCTCCAGTGCAGCTGCATTGCAGCTAAAGAAGGCGTCCGACGAGGCCTGCATACAAATCAGAAACATACGTTTCCTTCCCCTCTCTTACTGCGTTCGGCTGTCTCTAAATGTTACTTCTCGACGGTGCCAAACCCAATATACGGTCCAATTGCGGGGAGAAAACCGTCGGAAATTTCACCGAATACAACTGGACTGTAGATGATCTTCGGGGGAGATTAAGCTCTAAAACCTTTTTCGCTAGATATGTTGTCGGAAGTAGAAAACAGAAATTGGATAGAACAATTGGAGAATCAAATGGTTGAAGACGTTAACCTGATTGGACTGCCCGGGCATTCGACATACAGCACTCACCGAGAGCGATTGTACAGTAGACCCTGATGCCGACGGGAGTTGGTTCTTGGCCGTCGTCGTCGTCTTGGTCACAGTCCCATATTCTGATCTGATTGCCTGGCCCTGGATTGGCCGTGGCCTCAGCTTGGCTCGGCTCGCATCATACAGCATAACAGGGGGCGAGCGAGCGGGCCGAGAGGTGGGTCCCACACAGTTTGCGAGACTCTAACATGCCGTTGAAAGCACTTTCTGCTGTCCGGATTTGTCTCCTGCTCCACACCCCCAGTAACGATGCTCCCCGGGCCGGGGAGGGGACGATATCGGCCCGGTTGGATTACGGGACGGTAGAAGGTTCAGTTCTGGAGAGTACCGTTTCTGGGCCCGCGGGGTCGGGAGTCGCGACAGGACTTACAGGAGTGACTTGCTGACCAAAAAGGTCATCATCATTCCAAGCCTTGATATAAAGCTTCAACGAGAGAGGAGTCTATCTGCGCGACTGTGACTGCCGGTGACTGGTCATGTCCTGTACAAGGCTATTTCACGGTACAGTACTGAAGATATCTGTAAGGTCCAGTGCGATGGATAGCATCACAACCAAATCACATTTAGCCACCATGTACTCGTAACTCGCCCATGCTGTATTCCATCATTTGCATTTAGGCGAATGTACCTAAATCCACACAATATTCGAGAACATACCAGCCAAGGATAAACATATGAGAAGGGCATTCGGGAAAGTCGCTCGCTTCTCCTTTCCTCCTTCCTTGCGTGAGGCGTCGTCTCGAGGAGGTACGCGCAGTCTCTTGAGGTCGGGGATGTGAAGGATTTCAAATGCTTTAAAGTTCATCCTTCGATTTATGGGAGGGCGGGCCGCTGGGTACGAGATCGAGATCACTATGCTATGGTTGTTTCTTTGTGGAGTCCTTGACTTGCTCGATGTGTAAGGATTCCAATTATTCCTGGTATCATAACGATGGCGCACGACGAGGGGATTGAGTGAATAAATGAAAGAAACTTTTGAGCCGACACTCGCAGATCAGAACTGATTGGCGAAATCGCAGATCGGAGCAACAAGCAGCGCTCGGATCTTAGAGATTATTTCTTTCGAATCAAGTTAACATGAGTTCACACGTCATAGTGCAACTCTTATTCTTTGGGGTGCGTACAATGGAAGACGCATGGGTGCATGTGAAGGGTAATATGAGAACATGACTTTCTGAGATTTGCTTGGGACCCATTCAAAGCAGAGCCTGGTAACAACATCCATTCTTTACATTTTTTTCTTTGATTTACAGAATCTAGTGTACACAAACCTCCAACGACAAGACTATTGTCAACTAATCACACAAATTATGTTTTGGCCATAACAAAGCTATGAGCGCTGGCAGTTTACATACTGGATGCAGCAAACTTGCTCACCTTCCAAATTCATACATGGTTCACCTATTGGTTACATCAAGGGGCAGGAAAGTTTCACTAAAACTGAAATTACATGAGCCTCTATAGTGAAAGTATACATATTGACTACCCACACGAGACAGTTCTATATACATAGTAGCCTCATGGTTACTATGTATATAGAATTGTCAAGGTCAATAATTTAGGTACTTTAGGTAGGTCAATAATACTGTATGCTTAGGTCAAAAATTTCTGCAATCTAGATGTAGCTATGCAGGAAGTTGACATATCACCCATGGCGTGGTGAACCTTGTGGATCAGCCAAGAGCTACATTACCCACATTGTTGAGTTATCTAACTTCCCATGCATATAGAGAATGAAGACTTGGATTTATATGAGATTCTCGCTTGCAGCGGTTGGTGAAATCCAACGCTAAAGAGAGAGAGAGAGAGAGAGAGCAAGCTATGGGATTTTATACGTGTATTACAACATTACATACATTGTTGGAGACATCACGACGTCAAATGTTGGGTCATGTTATAGACATGAAAGGTTTGACATGGATTATGAGCCTTGGATTGGTTGAGCAAAATGCATGTGGTCCACATGTGTGACTGCAAAACCATTGGTAAGCTCTTTACCAATCGAGACGGTGGAGGCAAAAGCTAGGGGAGAGAAGTGTCCAAGATCTCGTCCTTGGTCTTATGGGGATGTTAGAGAAGGAGAGGTAGAGTATTCTTTGAGTATGGTTGGAGTTTTTTGCTTGGAGCAAGCAGTGGTTACCATTACAAACCTTTATGATACAACTCAAGATGTTACAACTAGAGCGGTTGGAGTTGTTCACATTGAGATAGTGGAGCCTGGTATGAGAGAGCAAATAAACTTTTTGCTCAAGAGGTTATCGTTTAGCAACCACATACTACGTCTTCTATCTCTAGTGTTGATGGAATGAAGATTTGGGATATTGAGATTGGTCCCAAAGTGACAAGAGGAAATAGATGTAGGGTGTGGAGGTTTCTAAGGAGTTTCAGAAACTGGTTTACCTTTAGTATGAAGGATTCGGCTGTTTGGAGAGACATGGTGTACATATGGCTTACAATTGATGCACCAGTCTTCCGTCGTCCCTATCGATACATCAATATGGAAAAAAATCTAATCCAAAGTAAGTGTCAAGATCTTTTGAGGCTAGATTAGTGGAGATATCATAAGGAGAGTATGCATATGATGTGGTGATGCTAGTCAAGAAGGATATACATGTAAATTATACAAATAGACGTATGTGTGATGACTACCGATCTATCAATTGACAGACAAAATCTGATCTGATATGCATACACCTGAGGAGATCTTTGATGTGGTTGTGCATGCAAGATTTTCAGTACATTGGATTTACGAGCATGATATCATCCATTGGAGATTTGAGATGAGGATAAGACCAAGATATCCTTTTGGAGAGTTGATTTGCATGGCAAGGATGTGTTGTATAAGTGGAAATTCTTACCATTTGGGTTAAAGAATGCACTTGTTGAGTTCCAAAGAGTGATGGATAGGATCCTAGCTCGACTTGATTGTGCTTGAGCCTACATCGATGATATTATAGTATATAGTGCTATAGTGATGGAGCATGAGAGATATTTGCATGAGGTATTTGAGCGATTGATTGCTCATGGCCTCAAGTTGCATCCTAGAAAGTGTAAGTTCTTTCAAGAGCAGGTAGAGTACTTGGATCATACCATATACCTAGGAGGATTGGAAGTTTAGCAAACCAAGGTGGAGGCAATTTTGCGTATTCCACAAGTCTTAGATGTGAGTAGGATGCAAGCCTTCCTTGGACTTGGAAACTTCTATCATCGATATATGCAAGGATTTAGCATTATTGCCAAAGTCTTGACAAAGCTTACAAAGCTAGATCAAGAGTAGTGTTGGGGAGATGAACAAGAGAGAATTGTTGTTGAGCTCAAGGAAAGGTTGACATCTGGCCTATTTTGAGGAGATTAGTGAGAGGTTATCCCTTTCAAGTACATACGGATTGGAGTATGTTGGGTTTGAGAGCAGTGCTTATCCAACATGATGATGAGAGGAAGGAGATTATAGTAGTTTATGCAAGTCGCTCCAACAATGCAATGAAGTCAAAGTATAGTTCTTATGAAGGAGAATG
Organism: Marchantia paleacea; assembly: GCA_014180765.2. Classification (NCBI taxonomy): domain Eukaryota; kingdom Viridiplantae; phylum Streptophyta; class Marchantiopsida; order Marchantiales; family Marchantiaceae; genus Marchantia; species Marchantia paleacea. Next base: position 886,852 of record MUAA02000016.1, read on the forward strand.
TTTGGCTGCTGTTTGGGCAGTGATATATTTCAGATGTTATTTGTTTGGAAACTCATTCACTCTCATCACTGATCATCAACCATTGAAATGGTTGATGGAATTAGAAAAGCTTACAAGAAAGCTTGCATGATGGACTCTTATCCTACAAGAGTATGATTTCACGATTGTACACAAACTTTGAGTGGTGAACCGCGGATGGATTAAGTCAAAATATGGATGGGTTAACTTGAAATGCGGATGGGTTGAGTCGAAATCCATATACGAGTCAAGTTGACAAAACCAAGACTCGATGACACGGTGATATTGATGAGGAGATGGTGTTGAGTTGGCATGCATATGTCTTTTTGAGTATGTTGACGCTTGAGAGCTATGTGATATCTCTCTTCGGTTAGAGAATGAATACATTATGCTTGGATGTTGAGATTGATGATGGTTTGGTGGTAAGTTGAGACATCTATGACGACATGGTGGTGTTGGAGTATATTTGTACAATTTCTTTGGATATTTTGAAGACCAAATAGCATGATCCATTGTTATAGAGAGCTCAGCGGTTTAGATATACAGATAGACACCTTTTTCGAGTATGGGAAGATGGCAGAGTGTTGTGCCACTTTCATCTCAAAAAGCACAATTGGTTAAACATGCTCATGAGTTAGATCATTTTGGACTGAAACGGACACATAGTTTACTTCAAAGTCACTATTGATGGAGAGGTATGCAAACTAAGGTGCAATAGTTTGTGGCCATATGTATGGTATTTGATCGTGTTTGAGCATAATTCAATGCCCTTACACCACAGTTACATCCTCTACAGAATATGGGACTTGATTATCGTTGGAGCTTGGATTTTGCAAGACCTTTACCATTGACTATACGACATCATCAATATGTGTTGGTCATGATGCAGCATTTCTTCAAGTGTATTGAGTTGGTGGCATTGGTTAGTCAAGTGAGGGAATAGCTTATATGTTCTTAGCTTAGGTGCTTAGCCAATTTGGTGCACCATCGGAAGAGCTGATTGATCAGGGTATTGAATTTTTGGCTGAGTTTCAAGATTTGTGTGATTAAATATTGATCGATCATTGTACCACCTCAAGAGATTATCCCAAGGCTAATGGTCTAGCAAAGAGCATTGTTTAGATGATGAAGAGAGGATTAAGAAAGTTTGGCTTGGAGATAGATCATCTGGGAGACTGGAATATCAAGCTATCATGGTTGGTCATGGGTTATTGATTTAGGTAGCAAGCATCTCTAGTGTCATTCTTACCGTACTTTTTATTATATGGTAAAGATCCACACTTCTCTTCAGCTATTCGTCAAGAGTCAGCTGAAGTCTTGGACTTAGATAACCTTGAAGTTTGGGTTAAGATGTGTTCTCAAAGGGTAAAACTCTTCCATAAAACAATGCCCATGACATTTAAAAACTTGAGTATTGCTCAGCATAGAGATATTTTGCGTTATGCTACCATTCAAGGAGATAGATATCGATCTTCAATTCACAGATTTCATGTTTGTGATTACGTTTACATGTAGTAGAGTGCACCGACCACACTAGATGTTAAAGCTAAAAGCATGATTTTCCGAGGACGTGAGGTTTTACCTTCAGAAGTTTTGGTATTAGAGGGTCGTGATGATGTGATTTGGAAGGATCACAATTGTAATTGTGCACCATGTCATCTTGCAAACATTGATTGTATTATGGATCCAAGCCTGGAAGTTGTGCAGACATGCTTGAGATGTATGTTATATGGATCAGTTAGTGGAGCAGCTAGTATGTTGATTTGTGATTCTTTTTCAAGAGGATGACATATGTCATGTTTGACAGCTCCTCTCAATGCGGTATCTAGTGGGCGGTGAAGATGTCCTCGATGCGATTAGGAAGCAAACTGGTTTGACCATAATATGGTATGGAGTGTAGATAGACAACTAATGATGAGGCATTATATCACATGGCCTCGTGATCTTAGCCCCACGAAGGGCATCATGTTATGAACTAGATGACTACTTGGTTTTAGAGGGACCTAATCGCTAATTCGGGAGGCGATTGTGATACACTTGTGTTGATGTATGATGATCTATGTAATGTGATATTTGAGATGACTACAATGTATGATGTGATGCAACATTATATGCACAATAGCTCTCATGACTTATGTAGCGACATTCCTAGTTAGGTAGATTTGTGTATGCAGAAGCAAATCAGATAGTTAGGGCCAATTGTGCAGTTAACCACATTCGTATTGGAATTGCTGTTAGGACCGACAGCGGCGTTAGGAGACCTATGACTCAAAGGGTAGAGTTTGAATAAGGCCTCCTTTGGGTGTAATTTTTGAACCTAGATTCTTTGAAGCACAAAGTGGATTTGGCTCAACTTTAATCTCTCTTTTATGCTATGGTTATGAGCGGAGTGTACTTGTGAATGTTTTGAGAGTAGAAAAGATTGATTGTGGTACATTTGAGTTGGTTTATGATGATCTATGTAGTGTGATGTTTGAGGTGACAACGATATATATTGTGATGCAATATGTATGTGCACGACACTAGAGGATTGATGAGTGTATAGGTCTTTACTCATGCAACCAAATCATATGAACTTCCTTGACTCCCTTCATTGTCAGTATTCTCCTTTAAAGAGTCATCAACACCCTCTAAAATAGAGTTAGATTTAGTCAAATGCAAAATCCTTCATTTAAATGGCTTAGAAGAAGAAACATGAAGAACTCATTCAAAATTTGAAAAAGTTGCATTACATTCACTAAATTAACAATCAAAGACAACTCTAAGTCGTTGAGAAACATCTTAAAAATAAAATGTAAAAGCTCTTGAATCTATCCTCAACTAAATCTTATGCAAGCTCAACCACATTGTTTACACTCCTTCATTTCTTAACATTGCATCAAATTATCACGTAAATTTTCTTGATATTTTTTTTTATATTTTTTTGTTCATAAAATGAAAAAAAAATTGATAATTTTAATTTTCCAACTATTATTGTCAATGTTTAGAATGCATTCACTATTTTGAAGCAATAATGATATCCACATCACTGCATTGTATGGAGAGTTTGCTCAAATTCTGACCTTCATAGAGATGATTACTTTTTGTCGCTCTTAAGTTAGATGTGAGTGATAACTATGGCCATATATATTTCATCATTTATAGAGTTTACTTTTATGGATAAATTTTAACTATCAAATAAACTACGGTTAATTTTCTTGCTGTTTGGCACGTTTGACAAATTTTAGTTACCCAATCACTATCATGATTATTTCTTTAACATCAAGTACATAATAGAATTTTAGATTTATTGCCACACAAATATGACATCAAACAAATACTAGAAAGCCAAATATGTGAGTTTAAGCTTCTTTAGCAGACTCTAGACATCTCAATCTAAAGAGTTCAACCATTTATCACACCATTCCCATCAGACAGAGGCAAATTAACAATGTTTTACAAATAAAAGATCCTTTATTGATATGGGTGAACCCAATTACAAGAGTCGATCATATATCATGCACAAGCTCACAAAAGTTTTCTTGAGAAATCATTGATGGCCAAGCTCATGGGTTGAATATTTGAATATTTGAATATCTTTGCAAGAATCCAAACATCAATCTAGTTGGCCACCGCGATATCCATCCAACTTTGAAAGGTTCCGTTCTACTATGCCTTAGGATCAATTCCTATCAAAACTCTTACAAATTGAAGATATCCCATCTTATAATTCTTGTACTATTTATATAGAATACTAGAGCTAATACTCAAATCATTACCTATATGGATCGCACCCTAATACTTCTTTGGGAAGCATTTACACCATCTAATGATGTTTCCAACTTCTAGCATGTTCTTCTACATCTACCTCGTGCAATTGTTGCTTTAGATCCCGTAATTGGATATGAAGTCGTTCATTCTTCAACTCCATGAATTTTACCTCTACTCATTGGATCTTGCAAATCTCTGAATAAAAGAGCTTTGCAGCCTTTTCTTTTTTCTTCTCCTCTGCCTTCTGTTTCTCCATATGTTGTGCAATCTTAGTTAACTTTCAAATTGTCTGAGTTTGATCCTTGCATCTTGTGGCCTGAATAACTTAAATCAGTTCCATATAATCATCTTCTTGAGGATCTCATCCCTGGATCTAACTAGGACCCATTTTGTTCAATTCCATCACAACTTACACAACAATATTCTCCAACTTATGTGTAACTGTTACATTAGAAAAGTGGTTCATCTCTGAAGTTTTCACCTTAGACCGCGATGCCTTCAATACATGACTTCTTGGCTTTGCTATCTCCTTAACATTCTCTTCTTTAGTCCAGGATCATGAATGACAATTCCACTTGGATTCGGATCTCTCCACCCTGAATTTCCTACCAATTACTCTTGCGGAATATGGTTTTCTCAATCTTCCGCATTACAATGTAAAATTTTTCCAAAGCCATCTTGTATCTATTTGTAGTACCCTATTTAGAATTTGAGCTTGTTTTTTTTATTTTTGGAATAAAAGTGCATCATATTCGGATGAAGTATGGTATGTCAAATATAAATATACGGAATAAGTGAGAATATGATCAAGACGAATAGGTTATTAGGAAATGACTGAAGTATCGATCGGATTAGGGTAGTTAATAACGACATCAACAAGTGAGACGAGTAGTGAGCAACCAAGAACAAACTGACAAAGCAATTAAGTAACATGAAGAAAATATCGATCATTTGTTCGGGGGCTTGAAAGACTATTCAATTGCCGTCGATGAGAGAGATGTCAATATGAGTGTATGCCGATTGGTGCCAAAGTCTGATTGGACAATGGAAGAATTGTTACAATTAAAGAACTTAGGAGGAGCCTTCCTAGGCGATGGGATTATGTATGTCCGGAGTTGTGTGAGGAGATTCGAGCAAAAAAGGTAGCAAATCCGATAGGATGGAGAGGGCATCCTAATTCGTGGAATATGCTTATGTGGGCTGAAGCATTAGGTCGAGATTACTCAAAGGAGAAGGATGGCATCGACTGGGAGGGATCTACATTGTATACAAGATTTAACTTTGATGAATCGAGGTGGTTTGATCCTCGAGGAAGGAAAGGCACGAATGGATTTAAGATCGACCTAATTTGTGATGACTTTAGGAGAAAAATTATGTATACCCTAAATCAACTTTTCTCTCCACAAAGTACCACGTATGTAAGTATATACAAGGTGAGAATAGTAGAGGGATTCGTGAGAGGATCGATCAAGGTAAATTAGGGAGAGATCTTTGTCATGAATGTGCAAGCGATGGGATAGAAGTTGAGAGCATGAGAGAAGGGAGTGATATATATTTCATCGTTCTTGGTTCACATGTATTGAAGAATGGGATGGTTAACACCATTTGAAAGAAAGAGATATCAGCTGAACAGAGCAGATGCCTTAGGTGGGCATGTAAGACCCAGGGTTGTACATATAGGATAAAATGAAAGTATATCTAAATTGTGCCTAAGTTTATCTTAGTCATGACTATGTTTAGCTAGTTATGGTTAAGTTGGAGGAAAATATAGAGTAACTTTTGGTGTGGTAGATAAGAACTACTATTTTGTTGTTTAGTATGAGTCAAGGAATAGATTCCATCACATGGGTATCTTGACTTCCCTTGACTTGGACTAGTTTTCATTGGTTGGACTTGGTGAAGACCCTTAAATCTAGGGGCGAGATTGACTTGGTACACTAGAAGTCAATTAGGGAGTAGTTGGGCTTCTAGAAGATCCAAGTGGACCAATTGCATGTTGCCATGTACCCTTTTCATTGGGGTTTGTGATCTCTACCTCGTTTAAACTTGGTAAGAGGAAGTTACATGGTGATTACTTGTAGTTACTAGGGTAAGATTCTAAGTAGTATAAATAGAGAGGTTGAGAAGCACCTCTCAAGTAGTTTTTCAATGGAAGTTAGTTTTGGGAGAAGATAGTGTGGTGATCTTAGTTTTGGGGAGCTTGGTTCTTGGAGACGTCATGTTCGGAGTGGAGCCTTGATTCAATGAAGACTTTGATTACCAAAGTATCCCTTTCCTTTTGAGTGATATCTTACTCTTGGTGATAATGTGCATAATAGAGCTTGGACTTTGAGAGTTTGTGTAAGAGTGAGCAATAGGGTCATGGTCATAGGGTGGGACTAAGTCCTTCTAGATTCATGATGAGCTTCCAAAAAGCCATCGGAGGTAAACCTGAGTGAGAGTCAGCCCGGAGGTCACATTTTTGGTTCCGTTGCCGGGACCTCGGTCTAGAAGGAGAAGAGATGTTTCGAATCCAGTTTATTGCCCGTGAGAGCGCAACGATGAGAACTCATATGGAGAGGACTGTGGGGGAAGAGCGAACCGAGATCATGATGCATAGTAATGTACCATTTGTGTATCCGGTAGTGTTATATGATAGCCTGGAAGTTATTTTGTACATTTTGTTTACTTAAGTGTTGTTTGGGATGAGGCGAGAGTGCTATAGTACGTATTTGGGAGGAAAACTTTATTTTCCAAAGTTTTTCCGATAATTTTATTGATTTTAGATTAGTAGATGGGATACGTTTTGCACTTGAAATAACAATCATATCATGTCTAGATCAAAAGTTATGATGTTTAGAATTTGCTAGGGTCTTGACGGGTTTTGAAAGATAGCATTCGGGAAAAAGTGTACAGAGTTTATCAATTCGTGCAAGAATTGAATCAGGATTTGAAACTTTGCACGATTGTTTATCAGGAGCTAAGATACATGTGGGTTCAAATTTCGTTGAGAGATCATTTTTATAGAGAAAGTTATGATACCTGAAGTATAGGGGGGTATAAAAGTGAGCAAAACTGCTTTACTTTTCAGATTTGCTTTTTCCTTGTTTATGATCATTCCGAGAGAGTGAGTGCATGAGTGTTTTGCATAGTGAGGATGACTTGACACTCATTGGAAAATGGGAGATCAACCTCTTTGGAAGATCCGGTTATCTAAGATACCTCAAGGGCTGGACGTGATTGTTTCAGCGGATTCGAACACGAGGGAGTTCAGAGTGGAGTTTGAAGAGAGGACACTAAAAAGTTCCCGAGAGCGAAACGTGAGAGTTGCTTCTATTGTGGAGAGGAGGGACATAAGCTTGTGAGTTGTCCTTTGAGGACCAAAGATCGGAGGTTGAGAGAGAGACGAAACGTGGGAGAGCTAAACCTTCATTCGGGACCATCATCTCCCCATGAATCCAAGAGTGGAACCTATTGTGAAAATTGTGGAGTGACCGGACTTCCCTTAGGACACGAGTGTAGTGGCGTGAAAGCTCTGTTGGAGTCACTAGTGGAGGGCTTTGAAGATAAATTGAGTGCATATACCGAAAAGTTGAAATCTCCGGTGGCTCAAGTTCTAATCTGAAGATGGAGATCATTTTCAGAATGATCGAGAAGATGTCGATGAAGGTAAGGCTCATAGTGTGTTTAGGAGAGGAGAGAGCCATGGCAATCTTGGACCAACCAATTCCGTTCATTTTGCCATTGATGAATTACTCTAGAATGGAGCTAGTTTTGTTTGTGTTGTATTAGGGAATCCCGTATAAATTTCCAACAACAACGACAAAAGGAGTTGGAAATGGGGAAGCTTCCGGTGTTCTATGGGAGAGAGAAAGAAGATGTAGAATCTTTTGTAAGAGACTTCAAGAGGGCATGTATAGGAAACAATGAGAGAAGGAAACCCGAATGGGCTATCCTTTTGCCCGACTTCTTGGAGGATTATGCATTGAAGTGGTACAATGAGTACAAGAAGGAGCATGTGGAGGAAGACACTTGGGAGAGTTTGACGGAGAATCTTGTTGAAAACTTTCTTCCGGATGAAAGTTACGAGAAGTCGATGTGTGAAGTCACCTTTTTGAAGCAAGGAGAGAGTGAGAAGGTGAGATCATACGTAGAGAGAACAGAGAAGCTGGAGTCACGTTTTCGTGTGGTGTTGAGAAAGAGTGGAGACGAGGTCGAGCCAACCATGGCGGGGATTGTGGCGATGTTGACAAAGAACTTCATTGGAGGTTTGAAGCCTCAGATTCGAAGCAAGGTGAGATATGAAAAGCCCTCTTCTAAGGTTGAGGCTATTCGCATTACTATTCGAATGGAGGAGAGCCTAGAAGACGATGATTCTAGCTTGGTGGCTAGAGAAGCATCACCACCGTTGTGGTTAGAATGGCAACTCCTATTTGTTGTTCTTTGCGCCAAGAGTAAATTCTCCAAATGGTAGACTTGCACCATGAGTTGAAATCTATCACGTAAAACACTCGCTGATCTCAAGATTAATGTAGTACAACTATGGGAGAGGAGGAATCGAGAATGTAGGGGGAGGATCTAGAGGGTATGGGAATTATCCTCCAAAAGGAAATCCACCACAAGGGAACTTCACAGGTTTCATGCTTTAGTTGTGGAGGCCCTCATTTCCAACGAAATTGTCCTAATCCTCGACAACATGATGGAGTTAGACACAACAATTCTACTCCCTGCTCCAAGTCAATCGAAGGATAAGGGAGTAGTGTCTATTGATGTGTTTCCTCATCGGTGCACGTTTGAGAAGGGAGAGAGCTCTATAAGTTCGAGTTGATATTCTTGCACACGAGAAGAAGAAAGCAAGATTTGCGAGAGGAGGCCATCTCAATGGAAGATCAACCAAGCGGAGCACTCGATCGATCCGGTGGTGTGAGTCAACCGAGAGCACCGAGGAAGAAGTTGGGAATGGATGATTTCTCCATTTCATCTACCCAAAGCTCAAATACGACGTGGTGGAGGATGTGGGGAATCAAAAGCCAATATAACTGTTGGCCAATTGATTGCTCTAAATCCTACGATAAGAAAGGAGTTGAGGGAGGCCTAAGCTCCAAAAGGACCAAGAAGCGGCGATCAAGGGGAAAAGCTTCCATGGCGAATGTTGGAGTAGGAGTGGTGGATGCCGCTGTCTCGGAGGTATGCACTCAGGCTTCAAGATTGAAATGCGCATTAATGGGCGTGATGTTTCGGATGTACTAGTGGATGGTGGATCTGCGGTGAATGCCATGTCAGAACGTTTGTTGAAGAAGTTGGAGATGAAGCTTTCAAGACCTTCCAACATCATTGTTGGGATGGCCAACAAGCAAAAGGTGCGACCCATTGGAGTGATGGACAAGGTGGTGGTAAGCCTGATGGGACTTCAAACCTTGTTGTCCTTTCAAGTGTTTGAGGAGGCTAGCTACGACTTGTTGTTAGGAAGACCTTGGTTGAGGGTGAGGACAGCGATCGGTGGCATAAGGGTTACAACCGTATAGGGCCGAAAAACCATCAGTGAAGGTCCCTCTCACAAGTGGTGGAGGAGCAGTCTCAGACTCGGATAGACCTACGAGTGATTACTCAGAGTCTGAGAGTGAAGAAAGTGGCAGTTTTTCAGAGGTTGACACCAACATGTCGACCGATGAGGAGACATCATCTGAAGATACCTCGGACGATGATGTTCAAGTTCAAGTTCTTGTTGCAATGGATTTACTTCCTAGGCCAGGGGGTGGTGAAAGATCCCGACAAGATGAAGATGAGTGAAGATGAGATAACTTGACGGCTCTCCACTCTCAAGTTTGGTCCCAAGGTTACTATGGAGGAGAAGTCAAGGTTCTTGGATATATTTCGAAAATATATCCATGTTTTTGCCTTTAGCTACAAGGATTTGAAGGAAGTAACCTTAGAAACTCATTGCATTGAGTTAGAGGAGAAGGCCTCGGCGTCGATGCGTCGTAAGCAACGTCGGATAAATCCACCAACGGCTGTGGTGGTCAAGGAGGAGATCGACAAGCTAGAGGATGCGGGTTTCATCTATGAGGTAGAGAATTTGAATGGGTTTCTCCTATTGTGATAGTCAAGAAGAAGAATGGTAAGCTACGTGTATGCGTAGATTACAAGAAGTTGAATGCTTTCACAAAGAAGGATTACTATCCTTTACCTTTCATAGATGAGATTCTAGAGGAGGTGGCAGGTCATGAGTGGTATAGTTTTGGAGATGGTTATAGTGGTTATAACCAAATTCAAATTGCTCATGAAGATCAGCTCAAAACCACTTTTACCACGCCATGGGGAACTTTTTGCCTTTAGGTAATGCCCTTTGGTCTATGTAATGCTCCAAAGAACTTTTTCAGAGGTTCATGAACAAGGTGTTTGAACCTTTTATTGGGAAATTTGTGCGAGATTTCATAGATGATTTTTGTGTTTACGGGAAGAAGGAGGATCATTTTGATCATTTGATCAAAATTCTACAACGGTTGGAGAAAGCCAAGGCCTCGCTCAATCCAGAAAAATGCATTTTTGGATGTGAGGAAGGTTTGTTGTTAGGGCACATCATCTCCAAGGATGGGATAGCGGTGGATCCAGAAAAGGTGAAACGCATCCTCGACTTACCTTTTCCGGTGACATTGACCAAGTCGAGGCAATTCCTTGGAATGGTGGGATACTATCGACGGTTCATCTTTTCCTTCTCCAACAAAGCTTATGCCTTGACAGTTTACATGAAGAAGGGGACGGATTATGATTTAATCCTCAAGGATGGAGAGGCAGCTATGGCGTTCAAACTTCTTAAGAAGGCGTTGGTAACGGCTCCTATTTTAGCCAAACCAAATTGGGGTAAACCTTTCATTCTCTACACGGATGCATCAAACATTGCTATAGGATGCACTCTAAGCCAGTTAGATGAAGATAGCCATGATCATCCAATTGCTTATGCTAGTAGATAGATGGTGCGGTGAGAGAAACTATTGGTGGATGAAAGGGAGGCTTTACCGTGATCTTCTCACTCAAGAAGTTTCGACACTATCTTTTGGGAGGAAGTTTACTATCGTTCTTGACCACAAGGCTTTGAAGTACATTTTCAACAAGCCTAATCTCGAGGGTAGGATAGCCAGGATGGAAGTTGTTTCTTGGCGGGAGTTTGATTACATCATTGAGGATCGACCGGTAAGAAACATACCAATCTTGATTTGATGTCTCGAGCATACGATGAGGAAGGAGATCAACCAAGATGGATGATACATTTCCGATGAGGATTTGCTGATGATGGACACCATAACAAAGGTACCGGCTGAATACAAGGGGATATGGGATTTCATCTCGGAGGGAGAGTTTTCCCAAGGCATGCATTCATGGGAGAGGAATGCATTGGTGAAGCGATGTGAACCTTATACCATCATAGAGGGCGTGTTGTTTCATCAAGGAGCTGATGGACTACTCGTAAGGGTTGTTGGAAGGGAGGAGTCAATTCAACTTATGAAGGAGTTTCATGAAGGCTTGGTATGTGGAGAACACTTTGGGGAAAGGTAATCGCATTTAAGATCCTAGATGCAAGCTATCACCGGAAGGGCATTTTCAAAGATTGTGTGGAATTTTGCAAGAGTTGTGATGTATGTCAAGCTTTTGCCAAAAGTCCATGAAAACCCCTCCTTTGACATCGGTCCTATTTTAGGTCCTTTTGAGAACGGGGGAATAGATTTTGTAGGACCCTTGAATCTTACTCCTCGGGGTAACAAGTTCATTGTGGTAGCTACATTATCTAACCAAGTGGGTAGAAGCTAGACCTCTAAATCTACTAGTGAGGAAGAAGTGGGTAGATTTCTCTATGAAAGGATAATCACTAGATTCGGATGCCCTCTAGAAATTGTATCGATAGAGGTGGTGAGTTTGTTGGAAGCATTATTCAAGCCATGCTAGATCATTTTTCCATCAAGGCAAGAGTGACTACTTCCTACAAACCCAATGCAAATGGGGGCAGAAAGCGAACCAACTATACGCTTTGCATGATGTTGGCCAAGGATGCGGGCGTGGGACGGGAGCAAGCAAAAATTGGGACAAGAGGCTCCATGCTATCTTGTGGGAGTATCGGACGACTTGGAAGACATCACGGGGTACTCACCTTTCCGTATGGTATATGGTGTCAAGTCAAAGCTTCCAATTCAATTTGATTTGACGACCTTCTTAACTATCCAACGGAAGTTAAAGAGGACGAATGGGTAGAAGCTATCAAATCAAGGCGTCAACAACTGTTGGAGCCGGAGGAGGCTCGTTTGGCCATGGTACGTGTGGAGCGGGCTCAACAATTGCAGAAGAAGTATCATGATAATCGATTTGGGACGAAGAAGATGAAGATTTTCAAAGAAGGTGATTGGGTAATGCTTTACGACTCCATTAGATATAAGAGAGCAATAAAGAAATTTCTTCCAAAGTACTTTGGTCCTCTCATAGTTCACAAGGTGTGGGGAAACTTTACTTATGATTTGAAGGAGTTGGGTGGACGACATTTTGACCGGGTGAATCACGATAAGTTGAAGCCGTTTCATCGACGATCAGATTCTTTCACTCCGAGGACGGAGTGAAATCTTGGTCCGGGGGTAAATGTAAGACCCAAGGTTGTACATATAGGATAAAATGTAAGTATATCTAAATTGTGCCTAAGTTTATCTTAGTCATGACTATATTTAGCTAGTTATGGTTAAGTTGGAGGAAAATATAGAGTAACCTCCAAGTGGGACTAAGTCCTTCTAGATTCATGATGAGCTTCCAAAAAGCCATCGGAGGTAAACCTGAGTGAGAGTCAGCCCGGAGGTCACAGTCCCAAAGTGACATGAGGAGAAAGACGTAGACTGTGGAGGTTTCTGAGGAGTTTCAAAAACTATTTTGCTTTCAGTATGAAGGATTTAGGCTGTTTGAAGGGATCTGGTTTACGGATTGACTTGACAATTAATGCATCAATCTTTCATCGTCCCTATCGATACATCGATATGGAAAAAAATCTAATCCAAAGTAGGTGTCAAGACCTTTTTGATTAGTGGAGATATCATATGGAGAGTATGCATGTATTATGGTGATGCCTGTCAAGAAGTATATACATGGTAATTATACAGATAGATGCGTGTGTGGTGACTACCAATCTATCAATCGACAGACAAAATCTAATTGATATTCTATACCTACATCTACGGAGATCTTTGATGCGGTTGGGCATGCAAAGATTTTCAGTACATTAGATTTCCAAGCATGATATCATCAGTTGAGAAATTGAGATAAGGATAAGTTCAAGACAACCTTTTTGGTAATTGATTCACATGGCAAGGATGTATTGTATAAATGGAAGTTATTACCATTTGGGATGAAGAATGCATTTGTTGAATTTCAAAGAGTGATGGATAGGATTCTAGCGTGACTTGATTATGCCCGAGCCTACATAGATGATATTCTAGTATATAATGATACATGAGTGGAGCATGAGAGACATTTCTAGGAGGCATTTGAGTGATTGATAGCTCATATCCTCAAGTTACATCCTAGAAAGTGTAAGTTTTTTCAAAAGGAGATTGAGTAATTGGATCATACTATATATCTAGGAGGATTGGGAGTTCAACAAACCAAGGTGGGTCAATCTTGCATATTTCACAAGCCTCATATGTGAGTAGGATGTGAGCCTTGCTTGGACTTGAAAACTTCTATTGTCGATATATGCAAGGATTTTCCACTATTGCCAAAGCCTTGACAAAGATGACAAAGCTAGATCAAGAGTGGCGTTGGGGAGATGAACAAGAGAGAGCTTTTGTTGAGCTCAAAGAAAGGTTGATATTTGCCCCTATTTTTAAGAGACCAATGAGAGATCGTCTCTTTCAAGTACATACAGATTGGAGTACGTTGGGTTTGGAAGTAGTGCTTACCCAACATGATGATGAGGGGAAAGAGTTTGTAATAGCTTATGCAAATCGTTCCAACAATATAGCGGAGTCAAAGTATAGTTCTTATGAAGGAGAATGTTTAGCAACTGTTTGGGCGATGTCACATTTCATGTGTTATTTTCTTGGAAACTTCTTCATTCTCATCATTGATCATCACCCATTTAAATGGTTGATGGAATCAGCCAAGCTTACATGAAAGCTTGCACGATGGATTCTTATCCTACAAGAGAATGATTTCACGGTTGAACACAAACTTGGAGTGATAAACCATGATACAGATGGGTTTAGTTAAAATCCATGTATTAGTCAAGTTGATGAAACTAGGGCTCAATGGCACGGTGATTTTGATGAGGGGATGGTGTCGGGTTGGCATGCATATGTCTTTTTGGATATGTTGACGCTTGAGAGCTTTATGATATCTCTCTTGGGTCTGAGAACGGATATGTTATCCTTGGACGCTCAGAATAAAGATGGTTTGGTGGTAAGTTGAGATATCCATGACAACATGGTGGTGTTGGAGTACCTTCATACATGTGCTTTGATAGACATTTTAAGTACCAAGGATCGGGATTGAGTGTTATAGAGAGCTCGACGATTCAGATGGGAAGGTAAACACTTTCTTCAAATATGGGAGATGTCAACGTTTATGTTGTGACACTTTATCTAAGAGAGCACAGTTGATCAAATATGCTCATGACGAGTTAGATCATTTTGGAGTGAAGCAGACATATAGCTTTTTTCAAAATCACTATTGATGGAGAGGTATGCAAACTAAGGTGCAATAGTTTATGGCTAGATGTATGGTATGTGATTGTTTTCGAGCATCATTCAATGGCCCTACTCTACAGTTATAACCTCTACAGATTATGGGATTTTGTTATCATTGGAGCTTGGATTTTGAAGTATCTCTACCATTGATTATACAACATCATCAATATGTGTTGGTCATGGTGGAGCATTTTTCCAAGTGGATTGAGTTGGTCGTTGCCTAAGAAGCCAAGTGAGAAAATAACTTATGCGTTCTGTGACCTCCGGGCTGACTCTCACTCAGGTTTACCTCCGATGGCTTTTTGGAAGCTCATCATGAATCTAGAAGGACTTAGTCCCACCCTTTGCCCATGATCCTATTGCTCACTCTTACACAAACTCTCAAAGTCCAAGCTCTATTATGCACATTATCACCAAGAGTAAGATATCACTCAAAAGGAAAGGGATACTTTGGTAATCAAAGTCTTCATTGAATCAAGGTTCCACTCCGAACATGACATCTCCAAGAACCAAGCTCCCTAAAACTAAGATCACCACACTATCTCCTCCCAAAACTAACTTCCATTGAAAAACTACTTGAGAGGTGCTTCTCAACCTCTCTATTTATACTACTTAGAATCTTACCCTAGTAACTACAAGTAATCACCATGTAACTTCCTCTTACCAAGTTTAAACGAGGTAGAGATCACAAACCCCAATGAAAAGGGTACATGGCAACATGCAATTGGTCCACTTGGATCTTCTAGAAGCCCAACTACTCCCTAATTGACTTCTAGTGTACCAAGTCAATCTCGCCCCTAGATTTAAGGGTCTTCACCAAGTCCAACCAATGAAAACTAGTCCAAGTCAAGGGAAGTCAAGATACCCATGTGATGGAATCTATTCCTTGACTCATACTAAACAACAAAATAGTAGTTCTCATCTACCACACCAAAAGTTACTCTATATTTTCCTCCAACTTAACCATAACTAGCTAAACATGACTAAGATAAACTTAGGCACAATTTAGATATACTTTCATTTTATCCTATATGTACAACCACGGGTCTTACATTTACCCCCGACCAAGATTTCACTCCGTCCTCGGAGTGAAAGAATCTGATCGTCGATGAAACGGCTTCAACTTGTCGTGATTCACCCGGTCAAAATGTCGTCCTCCCAACTCCTTCAAATCGTAAGTAAAGTTTCCCCACACCTTGTGAACTATGAAAGGACCAAAGTACTTTGGAAGAAATTTCTTTCTTGCTCTCTTATATCTAATGGAATCGTAAAGCATTACCCAATCACCTTCTTTGAAAATCTTCATCTTCTTCGTCCCAAATCGATTATCATGATACTTCTTCTGCAATTGTTGAGCCCGGCTCCACACGTACCATGGCCCACAGCTCGAGCCTCCTCCAACTCCAACGGTTGTTGACATCTTGATTTGATAGCTTCTACTCCATTCTTCCTCTTTAACTTCCGTTGATAGTTAAGAAGGTCGTCAAATCAAATTGAATTGGAAGCTTTGACTCGACACCATATACCATACGGAAAGGTGAGTACCCCTGTTGATGTCTTCCAAGTCGTCCGATACTCCCACAAGATAGCATGCAGCCTTTTGTCCCAATTTTGCTTGCTCCCGTCCATGTCCGCATCCTTGGCCAACATCATGCAAAGCGTATAGTTGGTTCGCTCCCGCCAACCCATTAGCATTTGGTTTGTAGGAAGTAGTCACCCGTGCCTTGATGGAGAAATGACCTAGCATGGCTTGTATAATGCTTCCAACAAACTCACCACCTCTATCATATACAATTTCTAGAGGGCATCCGAATCTAGTTATTATCCTCTCATATAGAAATCTACCCACTTCTTCCTCACTAGTAGATTTTAGAGGTCTAGCTTCTACCCACTTGGTTAGATAATGTAGCTACCACAATGAACTTGTTACCCCGAGGAGTAAGATTCAAGGGTCCTACAAAATCTATTCCCCATTTTTCAAAAGGACCTAAAATAGGAACTGATGTCAAAGGAGGGGTTTTCATGGACTTTTTAGCAAAAGCTTGACACACATCACAACTCTTGCAAAATTCCACACAATCTTTGAAAATGCCCTTCCAATGATAGCCTTGCATCTAGGATCTTAAATGCGATTTACCTTTCCCGCAAAGTGTCCTCCACATACCGAGCCTTCATGAAACTCCTTCATAAGTTGAATTGACTCCTCCCTTCCAACAACCCTTACGAAGTAGTCCATCCGCTCCTTGATGAAACAACACGCCCTCTATGATGGTATAAGGTTCACATCGCTTCACCAATGCATTCCTCTCCCGTGAATGCATGCCTTGGGGAAACTCTCCCTCCGAGATGAAATCCCATATCCCCTTGTATTCAAATTCGGTACCTTTGTTATGGTGTCCATCATCGGCAAATCCTCATGCGGAAATGTATCATCCACCTGGTTGATCTCCTTCCTCATCGTATGCTTCGAGACATCAAATCGGCATTGGCATGTTTCTTACCGGGTCGATCCTCAATGATGTAATCAAACTCCGCCCAAGAACAACTTCCATCCGGCTATCCTACCCCAAACATTAGGCTTGTTGAAAATGTACTTCAAAGCCTTGTGGTCGATAACGATAGTAAACTTCCTCCCAATAGATAGTGTCGAAACTTCTTGAGTGAGAAGATCACGACTAAAGCCTCCCTTTCATCCTTTGAATAATTTCTCTCACCGCACCATCCGTCTACTAGCATAAGCAATTGGATGATCATGGCTATCTTCATCTAACCGGCTTAGAGTGCATCCTATAGCAATGTTTGATGCATCCTTGTAGAGAATGAAAGGTTTACCCCAATTTGGTTTGGCTAAAATAGGAGCCGTTACCAACGCCTTCTTAAGAAGTTCGAATGCCACAACCGTTTGCCTCTCCATCCTTGAGGATTAAATCGTAATCCGTCCCCCTTCTTCATGTAAACCGTCAAGGCATAAGCTTTGTTGGAGAAGGAAAAGATGAACTGGTCGATAGTATCCCACCATTCCAAGGAACCGCCTCAACTTGGTCAACGCCACCGAAAAGGTAAGTCGAGGATGCGTTTCACCTTTTCCTGATCCACCGCTATACCATCTTTGGAGATGATGTGCCCTAACAACAAACCTTCCTCACATCCAAAAATGCATTTTTTCTGGATTGAATGAGGCCTTGGCTTTCTCCAACCGTTGTAGAATTTTGATCAAATGATCAAAATGATCCTCCTTCTTCCAGATAAACACAAAAATCATCTATGAAATCTCGCACAAATTTCCCAATAAAAAGGTTCAAACACCTTGTTCATGAACCTCTGAAAAGTTCTTTGGAGCATTACATAGACCAAAGGGCATTACCCTAAAGGCAAAAGTTCCCCATGGCGTGGTAAAAGTGGTTTTGAGTCGATCTTCAGGAGCAATTTGAATTTGGTTATAACCACTATAACCATCTCCAAAACTATACCACTCATGACCGCCACCTCCTCTAGAATCTCATCTATGAAAGGTAAAGGATAGTAATCCTTCTTTGTGACAAAGATTCAACTTCTTGTAATCTACGCATACACGTAGCTTACCATTCTTCTTCTTGACTATCACAATAGGAGAAACCCATTCAGAATTCTCTACCTCATAGATGAAACCCGCATCCTTTAGCTTGTCGATCTCCTCCTTGACCACCACCCGGCCGTTGGTGGATTTATCCGACGTTGCTTTTTGACGTCATCGACGAGCCTTCTCCTCTAACTCAATGCGATGAGTTTCTAAGGTTACTTCCTTCAAATCCTTGTACTAAAGTCAAAGACATGGATATATTTTCGAAATATATCCAAGAACCTTTGACTTCTCCTCCATAGTAACCTTGGGACCAAACTTGAGAGTGGAGAGCCGTCGAGTTATCTCATCTTTACTCATCTTCATCTTGTCGGGATCTTTCACCACCCCCGGCCTAGGGAAGTAAATCCATTGCAAAGAAGAACTTGAACTTGAACATCATCGTCCGAGGTATCTTCAGATGATGTCTCCTCATCGGTCGACATGTTGGTGTCAACCTCTGAAAAAACTACCACTTTCTTCACTCTCGGACTCGAGTAATCACTGTGAGGTCTATCCGAGTCCGAGACCGCTCCTCCGCCACTTGTGAGAGGGACCTTCACTCGATGGTTTTTCGGCCCTATACGAAGGTAACCCTTATGCCACCGATCGTTTGTCCTCACAGCCCTCAACCAAAGGTCTTCCTAACAACAAGTCGTAGCTAGCCTCCTCAAGCACTTGAAAGGACAACAAGGTTTGAACTCCCATCACACTTACCACCACCTTGTCCACCACTCCAATGGGTCGCACCTTTTGCTTGTTGGCCATCCCAACAATGATGTTGGAAGGTCTTGAAAGCTTCATCCCCAACTTCTTCAACAAACGTTCGACATGGCATTCACCGCAGATCCACCATCCACTAGTACATCCAAACATCACGCCCATTAATGCGTACTTCAATCTTGAAGCCCGAGTGCATACCTCCGAGGCAGCGGCATCCACCACTCCTACTCCAACATTCGCCATGGGTTTTCCCCTTGGATCGTCGCTTCTTGGTCCTTTTTTGAGCTTAGGCCTCCCCTCAACTCCTTTCTTATCGTAGGATTTAGAGCAATCAATTTACCAACAGTTATATTGGCTTTTTGATTCCCCACATCCTCCACCACGTCGTATTTGAGTTGGGTAGATGAAATGGAGAAATCATCCATTCCCAACTTCTTTCTCGGTGCTCTCGGTTGACTCACACCACCATGGATCGAGTGCTCCGGCTTGGTTGATCTTCCATTGAGATGGACTCCTCGCAAATCTTGCTCTCTTCTTCTCGTGTGCAAGAATATCAACTCTAGAACTTATAGAGCTCTCTCCCTTCTCAAACGTGCACCGATGAGGAAACACATCAATAGACGCTTACTCCCTTATCCTTCGATTGACTTGGGGTAGAGTAGAATTGTTGTGTCTAACTCCATCATGTTGTCGAGGATTAGGACAATTTCGTTGGAAATGAGGGCCTCCACAACTAAAGCATGAAACCGTGAAGTTCCCTTGTGGTGGATTTCTTTTGGAGGATAATTCCCATACCCTCTAGATCCTCCCCCTACATTCTCGATTCCTCCTCTCCCATAGTTGTACTACGTTAATCTTGAGATCAGCGAGTGTTTTCGTGATAGATTTCAACTCATGGTGCAAGTCTACCATCGGAGAATTTACTATCAAGCAAAGAACAACAAAGTAGGAGTTGCCATTCTAACCACAACAAGGTGGTGATGCTTCTCTAGCCACCAAGCTAGAATCATCGTCTTCTAGGCTCTCCTCCATTCGAATAGCAATGCGAATAGCCTCAACCTTAGAAGAGGCGTTTCATATCTCACCTTGCTTCAATCTGAGGCTTCAAACCTCCAATGAACTTCTTTGTCAACATCGCCACAATCCCCACCATGGTTGGCTCGACCTCGCCTCCACTCTTTCTCAACACCACACGAAAGCGTGACTCAGCTTCTCCGTTCTCTCTACGTATGATCTCACCTTCTCACTCTCTCCTTGCTTCAAAAAGGTGACTTCACACATCAGCTTCTCGTAACTTTCATCCGGAAGAAAGTTTTCAACAAGATTCTCCGTCAAACTCTCCCAAGTGTCTTCCTCCACATGCTCCTTCTTGTACTCATTGTACCACTTCAATGCAGTAATCCTCCAAGAAGTCGGGGCAAAGGATAGCCCATTCGGGTTTCCTTCTCTCATTGTTTCCTATGCATGCCCTCTTGAAGTCTCTCACAAAAGATTCTACATCTTCTTTCTCTCTCCCATAGAACACCGGAAGCTTCCCCATTTCCAACTCCTTTTGTCGTTGTTGTTGGAAATTTATACGGGACTCCCTAATACAACACAAACAAAACTAGCTCCATTCTAGAGTAATTCATCAATGGCAAAATGAACGGAATTGGTTGGTCCAAGATTGCCATGGCTCTCTCCTCTCCTAAACACACTATGAGCCTTACCCTCATCGACATCTTCTCGATCATTCTGAAAATGATCTCCATCTTCAGATTAGAACTTGAGCCACATGGAGATTTCAACTTTTCGTATATCGCACTCAATTTATCTTCAAAGCCTCCACTAGTGACTCCAACAGAGCTTTCACGCCACTACACTCGTGTCCTAAGGGAAGTCCGGTCACTCCACAATTTTCACAATAGTTTCCACTCTTGGATTCATGGGGAGATGATGGTCCCAGATGAAGGTTTAGCTCTCCCACGTTTCGTCTCTCTCTCAACCTCCGATCTTTTGGTCCTCAAAGGACAACTCACAAGCTTATGTCCCTCCTCTCCACAATAGAAGCAACTCTCACGTTTCGCTCTCGGGAACTTTTTAGTGTCCTCTCTTCAAACTCCACTCTGAACTCCCTCGTGTTCGAATCGCTGAAACAATCACGCCCCAGCCTTTTGAGGTATCTTAGATAACCGGATCTTCCAAAGAGGTTGATCTCCCATTTTCCAATGAGTGTCAAGTCATCCTCACTATGCAAAACACTCATGCACTCACTCTCTCGGAATGACCATAAACAAGGAAAAAGTAAATCTGAAAAGTAAAGCAGTTTTGCTCACTTTTATACCCCCTATACTTCAGGTATCATAACTTTCTCTATAAAAATGATCTCTCAACGAAATTTAAACCCACATGTAGCTTAGCTCTTGATATACAATCGTGCAAAGTTTCAAATCCTGATTCAATTCTTGCACGAATTGATAAGCTCTGTACACTTTTTTCCCGAGAGCTATCTTTCAAAACCCGTCAAGACCCTAGCAAATTCTAAACATCATAACTTTTGATCTAGACATGATATGACTGTTATTTCAAGTGCAAAACGTATCCCATCTACTAATCTAAAATCAATAAAATTATCGGAAAAACTTTGGAAAATAAAGTTTTCCTCCCAAATACATACTATAGCACTCTCGCCTCATCCCAAACAACACTTAAGTAAACAAAATGTACAAAATAACTTCCAGGCTATCATATAACACTACCGGATACACAAATGGTACATTACTATGCATCATGATCTCGGTTCGCTCTTCCCCACAGTCCTCTCCATATGAGTTCTCATCGTTGCGCTCTCACGGGCAATAAACTGGATTCGAACATCTCTTCTCCTTCTAGACTGAGGTCCCGGCAACGGAACCAAAAATATGACCTCCGGGCTGACTCTCACTCAGGTTTACCTCCGATGGCTTTTTGGAAGCTCATCATGAATCTAGAAGGACTTAGTCCCACCCTTTGCCCATGATCCTATTGCTCACTCTTACACAAACTCTCAAAGTCCAAGCTCTATTATGCACATTATCACCAAGAGTAAGATATCACTCAAAAGGAAAGGGATACTTTGGTAATCAAAGTCTTCATTGAATCAAGGTTCCACTCCGAACATGACATCTCCAAGAACCAAGCTCCCCAAAACTAAGATCACCACACTATCTCCTCCCAAAACTAACTTCCATTGAAAAACTTGAGAGGTGCTTCTCAACCTCTCTATTTATACTACTTAGAATCTTACCCTAGTAACTACAAGTAATCACCATGTAACTTCCTCTTACCAAGTTTAAACGAGGTAGAGATCACAAACCCCAATGAAAAGGGTACATGGCAACATGCAATTGGTCCACTTGGATCTTCTAGAAGCCCAACTACTCCCTAATTGACTTCTAGTGTACCAAGTCAATCTCGCCCCTAGATTTAAGGGTCTTCACCAAGTCCAACCAATGAAAACTAGTCCAAGTCAAGGGAAGTCAAGATACCCATGTGATGGAATCTATTCCTTGACTCATACTAAACAACAAAATAGTAGTTCTCATCTACCACACCAAAAGTTACTCTATATTTTCCTCCAACTTAACCATAACTAGCTAAACATGACTAAGATAAACTTAGGCACAATTTAGATATACTTTCATTTTATCCTATATGTACAACCCTGGGTCTTACAGTTCTTAGCTTCAGTGCTTAGCCGATTTGTTGCATCAGTAGAAGTGTTGACTGATTAGAGTACTGAATTTTTTGGTGAGTTCTAGACTTTGTGTGATCGAGTGTTGATCGATCATTGTACCACCTCAAGAAATCATCCCGAGACTGATAGTCTAGCATAGAGTTGTTTAGACGGTGAAGAGAGGACTAGGAATATTTGACTTGGAGAAAGTTCATATGGGAGACATGGACATCCAACTACCATGGTTGGCCATGGATTATCGATTTAGCCATCAAGCATCTCTAGCGTCAATCTCACCATACTTTTTATAATATGGTAGAAATCTAGACTTACCTGTAGCTATTCGTCGAGAATCAGTTGAAATCTTGGACTTGGATATTCCTGATGTATCAACCTTCAATTTGCATATTTCATGTGATTACGTTTATTTGCAGCAGAGTGCATCGATCACATTGGATATTACAGCTAGTCGCATGATCCTACAAGTATGTGAGGTTCTACCTTCATGAGTTTTGGTATTAGAGGGTCGTTATGGTTTGATTCGGAAGAATCAAGTGCGTAATTATGCGACGTGTCACCTTCCAAACATTAATGGTACTATGAATCCAAGCATGGTAGTTATGCAGGCAAGCTAGAGATGTATGTTATATGGATCAGCTGGTGGAGTAAACAATATCTTGATTTGTGATTCTTGTTCGAGAGGATGGCATATGTTATGTTTGACAACTCCTCTCAATGTGATGCCAAGTGGATGATTAGATGTCATCGATGCGAGAAGCATGCAAACTTGTTTGATTGTTATATGGTATGGATTGCATATGAGTAAAAATGGAGCATTGTAGCACCCGGCCTCTTGATCTTAGCCCCACGAAGGGCATATCATGTTATGGACTAGATGGTTACATGGTGTTAGAGGGACCTAACCGTTAGTTAAGGGGGACGATTATGGTATACTTGTGTCGATGCATGCCTATATATGTAGTGTGATGTTTGATGTGACATTGATGAATGTTGTGATGTGATATGTATGTGCACGACAGCCATCACGACTTATGTAACAACATCTTTAGTTAGGTAGGTGTGCGCATTTAAGAGCAAATATAACAGTAAGGGCCAATTGTGCTGTTAGCGTCATTTGCACTAGAAATGTCATTAGCGCCTTTAGACGATCTAAGGCTCAACGGGTAGAGTTCGAATTAGGGCTTCTTGGGTTGCAGTTTTTGAAGTTGAGACTTTGAGAATGTGGTTATGGTGGAGAGTAGCTAGTGCGGGAACTTGGAGTCTTTGAAGCACAAAGTGGGTTTGACTCTACTGTAATCTCTCTTCTATACTATGGTTATGAGCGGAGTGTTCTTGTGGACGTTTTGAAAATAGAAAAGATTATTGTGGTACACTTGTATTAGTGTATGACGATCTATATAGTGTGATGTTTGATGTGACAACGATTTATGTTGTGATGAGATATGTATGTGCATGATATCCTTTATTGA
The DNA here is from genome assembly GCA_014180765.2 of Marchantia paleacea. Classification (NCBI taxonomy): domain Eukaryota; kingdom Viridiplantae; phylum Streptophyta; class Marchantiopsida; order Marchantiales; family Marchantiaceae; genus Marchantia; species Marchantia paleacea. The sequence continues at coordinate 910,819 of MUAA02000016.1, forward strand.
TGAAAAATTTGATGCAGGTTATGTTTTTATTTCTAACAAATAGCTACACTTCTTTAGGATAAATATATAGCTTGATTTATATAACGCACGATTTGCCTAGTTTTAAGATCTAAATATAATATTAATGTGAACTAAATTCCAAATTTAAAAAATAATTATTCGCATTTAAAACATGTTCTTCTAATAAATATTTTTTCATTGTTGTGTTGAAATTTATGTATTACATATAAAAAAATACTTCTCAAACTGAAGTTACCACGAAGTATGGATATATCAACTAAGGAGCCCAACTTAGAAGCTAAAATCAAGTCTAGTTAATATATATATTTAACTTCATAGCATCGTCAAACAAATATTTTGATCTACAAATATTTCAACAATATAAAATAAAAGTTTCAGATATTTCTTTAAAAAAATAAAAAAATATTTTTTCAAATTATGTTATTAAATCTAATACATATCAATACCCACTTGCAATCATATCATGTTTAATTTTTGCAAGTTCAATTAACTTTCATGTTTGTTTTCAATCCAATACTATAATCTTTTCTTGCACAACTTGTTGACACAAAATATGCTTTACAACTTTTTTAAAATTTAATGACTTTTTGTCCTCAACTATATTAATCATGTCTTCCATCATCCGTTTTTTTTCTAAAAATATGACTATGTCATATATAATTAGACCTTTTACAATACTAAAACCTGTAGGTTGTGGTGAATTGTTTACGGATTGTTTGACCTCTTTTAAGTCTATTTCACGTTGTTTTGTAGATGTTATATGGACTTTGCTAAAAAATTTACATTTTGAAGAGTTCATAACTTGCTTCAATCCTTACTAGAGGTATCACATCAAGAAATACTTTGAACAACATGTACAACTATATCATGAATATATTTTTTTATTAAGGATTTAAGAGTCATATAATTTTATAAATTACATTTTTTCTTCATCAAAAATAATATTTTCATTAAAAAAATTTGTTTAATTACATGATTCAAATATACATATGTTTTCGAATCTATAACAAATTGTACAAAAAATCTAATGATGGATTAAACGAGAAATCTGATCATGAAATTGAAGTCGCTTAAAAAGGAATAAAATTTGTCATAGATTTTCACTCAAAGACTAATATTTCTTGAAATATCTCTTATGTATCATTATTTTTGGTTTTCAATTGTCATAATTTTAGAAAAAATATTTAAAATTAGCTTTTCTCAAAAAAATTGTGTCAAATGTGAGATTCCTCTAAAATATTGAAAAATTGAAGAAATGATTAGAGAAGATCAAAGATTGAAATCCCTATTGTCAATATTGAAGAAATTGATCTTCTCTAGGCTACGAATCTGAAAAGTAAATTTGGATATACATGTATAACTTCTTACTTCTTAACGATTGACAAAACACTTGAAAACTTTTCATAGATGAAGTGATACAAGTACCATTATTCAATGTCTAAGGGAGCTTACATTTTTTCACAACAAAAAATCATGGTTAGAAATTATAGGAGCTTAGCTAAGAAATTTTGAGCATATTTTTTGGAATAAACATGTCATATTTGGGAAAAATGTCGGATATCAAATACAAAAAAGTCTTTTAGTACAAATATGAATACCACGATTAAGTGTGATGTGTTGAGGAAGTAGAAATGTGGCACGATGAGTCCCATTATTAAGAATAATATATGTTGAAAATTGTTGTTGAAGTATAGAAGAAGCAATTATGCAAAGGATTCTCGAAGATCACGATAAAAAAGTGAGTGCCAACTCAATCTATTGCGCAAGAGGTAATTCGACTATCATCAGTTCAAAAATTATCATCAAGATTGATACGTCTCATTGTGCCAAAATTTCATTGGACAATGGATGAATTATTGAGGTTGAAAAATATTGGCGGTGCGTTTCTAGCATGACGATGAAACCATGTATGCCTGAAGCTATGTGAAGAATTTTGAGCCAAGAAGATGGCACATCGTATTGGACTTAAGTGACATTCAAATACATGGGATGCAATCTTGTGGGAAGAGACTACGCTGAAGAGAAGGATGATATCGACTGGAAAGAATAAGCTTTGCATACGGGGTTTGACTTCAAATAGACCAAGTGGTCGATCCTTGGGAAAAAAAAGGAACCAACAGATTCAAGATCAATTTGATTAAGGATGATTTGAGGAGTAAGATCATGTATATCTTGAACTAACTCTTTTTGATGCATCAAACTACCTATGTGAGTATGCATAAGATAAGAATTCAGGAAGGTTTTGTCAAAAAATTGATCATTGAAAATTGGAAAAAGATCTTCACAAGGAATGTGCATGCAATGGGGAGACGCTCTAAGCAATGGAAAAGTGAATAGTCTACCTATCCTCATTTCTAGTCCACATGTATTCTAGGTTGGAATGGTTGATTTCAAAGGAGAGAGGGAAATATCAGTTCGATACAAAGGATGTATTGAGAGAGAGCCAATTATGGATGCAACAAGTAGTGGGTTGACGAGGAGCTTAAGATCCAATGTTGGGAAGAATCTTTGATCACATACATCGGAGGTAAAAATTGTAAAAGACAAGTTACATAAAGGTTTGTCAATTGTAAGTAATTAAAGTTTGTTCCCAAGGGAATGAGATGTTAATTCACTACCATTGATGAATAAGTGAGTTTATGCATCTTTTGTAAACTCTAGACAATCATAGTATGAAGAATGCTACAAATAAGCAGTATTCAACCACTCAATCCGATTTCAATGTCACTATCCATCCATTATATTACACGCAATTACACATGTAAATGAAATTCCACTCCTGATTTATTAATATGAGATTGATCTCTCCTTTACAAGCCGAAGTCAAGACGATGTTCTCGATGAAGTTCTATTGCTAAGGCAAATTCGACCATGGCTCATGGACGAATATCCGGATTTCTTCACATATATGTCACATCAATCTATGCGGATCGAACGCAGCACCCACTAGCTTCTTGAGCACTTCGTTTTATCCTGATTACACTTGCGGTTCTCAATGAACACTTGCAAAGAAAAAGATAATCCTACTCTAACTTTATTCCTATTTATACAATTGCTTGCACCTATTCCTAACCGTTGGCTACACGGATCACGTCCGATTACTTCTTTGGAAAGTTGCTAGTCCCTTCAATGATGTCTCTTCTCTCCATGCGAAAGCATCTTTTCTCATCTGCAATTCTCTAATGTCTTCTGCAATCTCCTTCCGATGGACACATATCACTTCCTAACATTCGCGACCCATGACCTTGTACATTTTCTTTCATTTCTCTTTCGAGTTGATTGTGGCAATGAGTGTTCATTGCCACAATCAATCGATCCAACCATTCACTTTCCACTTCATCACATCGAGCAAAAAGGTATTGCGAGCACTTACTCGCCAAAATTTCTAATCTAGCCGGCCTTTCAACATCAACTTCGTGCAACTGCTGCTTCACCCTCTTCAATTGATGTTAGAGCTTCTCATTCTCTCTCCACAAACTTCACCTCTGCGTCTTTGATCTTACAAATTTTGTTGTGGGCCTGCTTTGCTGTTGTGGCTTCCTTCCTTGCCTCCGCCTTTTGTTTCTCCAGCCGCTTCACCGACTCTGTCAACTGCTTGATTGTTTGCGTCTGGTCCTTCCTTCCTTGAGCTGTGTGGTTCATTTCCTAAATCAAGTCCATGTAACCGTTTTCCTGTGACCTTCACACTTGGATGTAATTGGTCCCCATCTCGTTTGATTCCATCAGAACTAGAATTATTACATTCTCCGTGTGACCTCCGGCTGACTCTCACTCAGGTTTACCTCCGATGGCTTTTGGAAGCTCATCATGAATCTAGAAGGACTTAGTCCCACCCTATGACCATGATCCTATTGCTCACTCTTACAAAAACTCTCAAAGTCCAAGCTCTATTATGCACATTATCACCAAGAGTAAGATATCACTCAAAAGGAAAGGGATACTTTGGTAATCAAAGTCTTCATTGAATCAAGGCTCCACTCCGAACATGACGTCTCCAAGAACCAAGCTCCCCAAAACTAAGATCACCACACTATCTTCTCCCAAAACTAACTTCCATTGAAAAACTACTTGAGAGGTGATTCTCAACCTCTCTATTTATACTACTTAGAATCTTACCCCTAGTAACTACAAGTAATCACCATGTAACTTCCTCTTACCAAGTTTAAATGAGGTAGAGATCACAAACCCCAATGAAAAGGGTACATGGCAACATGCAATTGGTCCACTTGGATCTTCTAGAAGCCCAACTACTCCCTAATTGACTTCTAGTGTACCAAGTCAATCTCGCCCTAGATTTAAGGGTCTTCACCAAGTCCAACCAATGAAAACTAGTCCAAGTCAAGGGAAGTCAAGATACCCATGTGATGGAATCTATTCCTTGACTCATACTAAACAACAAAATAGTAGTTCTTATCTACCACACCAAAAGTTACTCTATATTTTCCTCCAACTTAACCATAACTAGCTAAACATAGTCATGACTAAGATAAACTTAGGCACAATTTAGATATACTTTCATTTTATCCTATATGTACAACCCCTGGTCTTACATTTACCCCTCGATCAAGATTTCACTCCGCCCCTCTGAGTGAAAGAATCTGATCGCCGATGAAACGACTTCAACTTGTCGTGATTCACCCGGTCAAAATGTCGCCCTCCCAACTCCTTCAAATCGTAAGTAAAGTTTCCCACACCTTGTGAACTATGAAAGGACCAAAGTACTTTGGAAGAAATTTCTTTCTTGCTCTCTTATATCTAATGGAGTCGAAAGCATTACCCAATCACCTTCTTTGAAAATCTTCATCTTCTTCGTCCCAAATCGATTATCATGATACTTGTTTCGCAATTGTTGAGCCCGCTCCACACGTACTCATGGCCACAGCCGAGCCTCCTCCAACTCCAACAGCTTGTTGACGCCTTGATTTGATAGCTTCTACTCCATTCTTCCTCTTTAACTTCCGTTGATAGTTAAGAAGGTCGTCAAATCAAATTGAATTGGAAGCTTTGACTCGACACCATATACCATACGGAAAGGTGAGTACCCCTGTTGATGTCTTCCAAGTCGTCCGATACTCCCACAAGATAGCATGCAACCTCTTGTCCCAATTTTGCTTGCTCCCCGCCCATGTCCAGATCCTTGGCCAACATCATGCAAAGCGATAGTTGGTTCGCTTTCCGCCAACCCATTAGCATTTGGTTTGTAGGAAGTAGTCACCCGTGCCTTGATGGAGAAATGACCTAGCATGGCTTGAATAATGCTTCCAACAAACTCACCACCTCTATCGATACAATTTCTAGAGGGCATCCGAATCTAGTTATTATCCTCTCATACGTAAATCTACCCACTTCTTCCTCACTAGTAGATTTTAGAGGTCTAGCTTCTACCCACTTGGTTAGATAATCAGAGCTACCACAATGAACTTGTTACCCCGAGGAGTAAGATTCAAGGGTCCTACAAAATCTATTCCCATTTCTCAAAAAAGGACCTAAAATAGGAACTGATGTCAAAGGAGGGGTTTTCATGGACTTTTTAGCAAAAGCTTGACACACATCACAACTCTTGCAAAATTCCACACAATCTTTGAAAATGCCCTTCCAATGATAGCCCGCATCTAGGATCTTAAATGCGCTTACCTTTTCCCCAAAAAGTGTCCTCCACATACCGAGCCTTCATGAAACTCCTTCATAAGTTGAATTGACTCCTCCCTTCCAACAACCCTTCCGAGTAGTCCATCCGCTTCCTTGATGAAACAACACGCCCTCTATGATGGTATAAGGTTCACATCGCTTCACCAATGCATTCCTCTCCGTGAATGCATGCCTTGGGGAAACTCTCCCTCCGAGATGAAATCCCATATCCCCTTGTATTCACCGGTACCTTTGTTATGGTGTCCATCATCAACAAATCCTCATCCGAAATGTATCATCCATTGGTTGATCTCCTTCCTCATCGTATGCTCGAGACATCAAATCAAGATTGGCATGTTTTTTTACCGGTCGATCCTCAATGATGTAATCAAACTCCGCCAAGAACAACTTCCATCCGGCTATCCTACCCTCAAAGATTAGGCTTGTTGAAAATGTACTTCAAAGCCTTGTGGTCAAGAACGATAGTAAACTTCCTCCCAAAAGATAGTGTCGAAACTTCTTGAGTGAGAAGATCACGCCTAAAGCCTCCCTTTCACCACCGAATAGTTTCTCTAGCCTACACCATCTGCCTACTAGCATAAGCAATTGGATGATCATGGCTATCTTCATCTAATCGGCTTAGAGTGCATCCTATAGCAATGTTTGATGCATCCGTGTAGAGAATGAAAGGTTTACCCCAATTTGGTTTGGCTAAAATAGGAGCCGTTACTAACGCCTTCTTAAGAAGTTCGAACGCCATACCGCCTCTCCATCCTTGAGGATTAAATCATAATCCGCCCCCTTCTTCATGTAAACCGCCAAGGCATAAGCTTTGTTGGAGAAGGAAAAGATGAACCGCCGATAGTATCCCACCATTCCAAGGAAATTGCCTCAACTTGGTCAACGCCACCGAAAAGGTAAGTCGAGGATGCGCTTTCACCTTTTCTCGATCCACCGCTATCCCATCCTTGGAGATGATGTGCCCTAACAACAAACCTTCCTCACATCCAAAAATGCATTTTTCTCGATTGAGCGAGGCCTTGGCTTTCTCCAAACGTTGTAGAATTTTGACCAAATGATCAAAATGATCCTCCTTCTTCCCCAGAACACAAAAATCATCTATGAAATCTCGCACAAATTTCCCAATAAAAGGTTCAAACACCTTGTTCATGAACCTCTGAAAAGTTGCCGGAGCATTACATAGACCAAAGGGCATTACCCTAAAGGCAAAAGTTCCCCATGGCGTGGTAAAAGTGGTTTTGAGCTGATCTTCGTGAGCAATTTGAATTTGGTTATAACCACTATAACCATCTCCAAAACTATACCACTCATGACCGCCACCTCCTCTAGAATCTCATCTATGAAAGGTAAAGGATAGTAATCCTTCTTGTGACAAAGATTCAACTTCTTGTAATCTACGATACACGTAGCTTACCATTCTTCTTCTTGACTATCACAATAGGAGAAACCCATTCAGAATTTCTACCTCATAGATGAAACCCGCATCCTTTAGCTTGTCGATCTCCTCCTTGACCACCACAACCGTTGGTGGATTTATCCGACGTTGTTTCCGACGCATCGGACGAGCCTTCTCCTCTAACTCAATGCGATGAGTTTCTAAGGTTACTTCCTTCAAATCCTTGTAGCTAAAGTCAAAGACATGGATATATTTTCGAAATATATCCAAGAACCTTGACTTCTCCTCCATAGTAACCTTTGGGACCAAACTTGAGAGTGGAGAGCCGCCGAGTTATCTCATCTTTACTCATCTTCATCTTGTCGGGATCTTTCACCACCCCCGGCCTAGGAAGTAAATCCATTGCAGCAAGAACTTGAACTTGAACATCATCGTCCGAGGTATCTTCAGATGATGTCTCCTCATCGGTCGACATGTTGGTGTCAACCTCGAAAAACTACCACTTTCTTCACTCTCTCGGACTGAAGTAATCACCGTAGGTCTATCCGAGTCCGAGACCGCTCCTCCGCCACTTGTGAGAGGGACCTTCACTGATGGTTTTTCGGCCCTATACGAAGGTAACCCTTATGCCACCGATCAGTTGTCCTCACAACCCCTCAACCAAGGTCTTCCTAACAACAAGTCGTAGCTAGCCTCCTCAAGCACTTGAAAGGATAACAAGGTTTGAACTCCCATCAGGCTTACCACCACCTTGTCCACCACTCCAACGGGTCGCACCTTTTGCTTGTTGGCCATCCCAACAATGATGTTGGAAGGTCTTGAAAGCTTCATCCCCAACTTCTTCAACAAACGTTCTGACATGGCATTCACCGCAGATCCACCATCCACTAGTACATCCGAAACATCACGTCCATTAATGCGCACTTCAATCTTCGAAGCCTGAGTGCATACCTCCGAGGCAGCGGCATCCACCACTCCAACTCCAACATTCGCCATGAAAGCTTTCCCCTTGGATCGTCGTTTCTTGGTCCTTTTGGAGCTTAGGCCTCCCCTCAACTCTTTTCTTATCGTAGGATTTAGAGCAATCAATTGGCCAACAGTTATATTGGCTTTTTGATTCCCCACATCCTCCACCACGTCGTATTTGAGCTGGGTAGATGAAATGGAGAAATCATCCATTCCCAACTTCTTCCTCGGTGCTCTCGGTTGACTCACACCATCGGATCGAGTGCTTCGCTTGGTTGATCTTCCATTGAGATGGACTCCTCCGCAAATCTTGCTCTCTTCTTCTCGTGTGCAAGAATATCAACTCTCGAACTTATAGAGCTCTCTCCCTTCTCAAACGTGCACCGATGAGGAAACACATCAATAGACGCTTACTTCCCTTATCCTTCGATTGACTTGGAGCAGGAGTAGAATTGTTGTGTCTAACTCCATCATGTTGTCGAGGATTAGGACAATTTCGATTTGGAAATGAGGGCCTCCACAACTAAAGCATGAAACCGTGAAGTTCCCTTTGTGGTGGATTTCCTTTTGGAGGATAATTCCCATACCCTCTAGATCCTCCCCTACATTCTCGATTCCTCCTCTCCCATAGTTGTACTACGTTAATCTTGAGATCAGCGAGTGTTTCGTGATAGATTTCAACTCATGGTGCAAGTCTACCACTGGAGAATTTACTATCGGCTAAAGAACAACAAAGTAGGAGTTGCCATTCTAAACCACAAAGGTGGTGATGCTTCTCTAGCCACCAAGCTAGAATCATCGTCTTCTAGGCTCTCCTCCATTCGAATAGCAATGCGAATAGCCTCAACCTTAGAAGAGGGCTTTTCATATCTCACCTTGCTTCGAATCTGAGGCTTCAAACCTCCAATGAAGTTCTTTGTCAACATCGCCACAATCCCCCACCATGGTTGGCTCCGACCTCGTCTCCACTCTTTCTCAACACCACACGAAAACGTGACTCTAGCTTCTCCGTTCTCTCCACGTACAATCTCACCTTCTCATTCTCTCCTTGCTTCAAAAAGGTGACTTCACACATCAGCTTCTCGTAACTTTCATCCGGAAGAAAGCTTTCAACAAGATTCTCCGTCAAACTCTCCCAAGTATCTTCCTCCACATGCTCCTTCTTGTACTCATTGTACCACTTCAATGCAATATCCTCCAAGAAGTCGGATAAAAGGATAGCCCATTCGGGTTTTCTTCTCTCATTGTTTCCTATACATGCCCTCTTGAAGTCTCTCACAAAAGATTCTACATCTTCTTTCTCTCTCCCATAGAACATCGGAAGCTTCCCCATTTCCAACTCCTTTTGTCGTTGTTGTTGGAAATTTATACGGGACTCCCTAATACAACACAAACAAAACTAGCTCCATTCTAGAGTAATTCATCAATGGCAAAATGAACGGAATTGGTTGGTCCAAGATTGGCATGGCTCTCTCCTCTCCTAAACACACTATGAGTCTTACCCTCATCGAAATCTTCTCGATCATTCTGAAAATGATCTCCATCTTCAGTTAGAACTTGAGCCACTTGGAGATTTCAACTTTTCGGTATCTGCACTCAATTTATCTTCAAAGCCCTCCACTAGTGACTCCAACAGAGCTTTCACGCCACTACACTCGTGTCCTAAAAGGAAGTCCGGTCACTCCACAATTTTCACAATAGGTTCCACTCTTGGATTCATGGGGAGATGATAGTCCCAGATGAAGGTTTAGCTCTCCCACGTTTCGTCTCTCTCTCAACCTCCGATCTTTGGTCCTCAAAGGACAACTCACAAGCTTATGTCCCTCCTCTCCACAATAGAAGCAACTCTCACGTTTTTCGCTCTCGGGGAACTTTTTAGTGTCCTCTTCAAACTCCACTCGAACTCCCTCGTGTTCGAATCCAATGAAACAATCACGCCCAGCCCTTGAGGTATCTTAGATAACCGGATCTTCCAAAGACGTTGATCTCCCATTTTCCAATGAGTGTCAAGTCATCCTCACTATGCAAAACATCCATGCACTAACTCTCTCGAAATGATCATAAACAAGGAAAAAGCAAATCTGAAAAGTAAAGCGGTTTTGCTCACTTTTATACCCCCTATACTTTAGGTATCATAACTTTCTCTATAAAAATGATCTCTCAACGAAATTTAAACCCACATGTAGCTTAGCTCTTGATATACAATCGTGCAAAGTTTCAAATCCTGATTCAATTCTTGCACGAATTGATAAGCTCTGTACACTTTTTCCCGAGAGCTATCTTTCAAAACCCGTCAAGACCCTAGCAAATTCTAAACATCATAACTTTTGATCTAGACATGATATGACTGTTATTTCAAGTGCAAAACGTATCCCATCTACTAATCTAAAATCAATAAAATTATCGGAAAAACTTTGGAAAATAAAGTTTTCCTCCCAAATACATACTATAGCACTCTCGCCTCATCCCAAACAACACTTAAGTAAACAAAATGTACAAAATAACTTCCAGGCTATCATATAACACTACCGGATACACAAATGGTACATTACTATGCATCATGATCTCGGTTCGCTCTTCCCCCACAGTCCTTCCATATGAGTTCTCATCGTTGCGCTCTCACGGGCAATAAACCGGATTCGAACATCTCTTCTCCTTCTAGACCGAGGTCCCGGCAACGGAACCAAAAATGTGACCTCCGGGATGACTCTCACTCAGGTTTACCTCCGATGGCTTTTGGAAGCTCATCATGAATCTAGAAGGACTTAGTCCCACCCTTTGCCCATGATCCTATTGCTCACTCTTACACAAACTCTCAAAGTCCAAGCTCTATTATGCACATTATCACCAAGAGTAAGATATCACTCAAAAGGAAAGGGATACTTTGGTAATCAAAGTCTTCATTGAATCAAGGTTCCACTCCGAACATGACATCTCCAAGAACCAAGCTCCCCAAAACTAAGATCACCACACTATCTCCTCCCAAAACTAACTTCCATTGAAAAACTACTTGAGAGGTGCTTCTCAACCTCTCTATTTATACTACTTAGAATCTTACCCTAGTAACTACAAGTAATCACCATGTAACTTCCTCTTACCAAGTTTAAACGAGGTAGAGATCACAAACCCCAATGAAAAGGGTACATGGCAACATGCAATTGGTCCACTTGGATCTTCTAGAAGCCCAACTACTCCCTAATTGACTTCTAGTGTACCAAGTCAATCTCGCCCCTAGATTTAAGGGTCTTCACCAAGTCCAACCAATGAAAACTAGTCCAAGTCAAGGGAAATCAAGATACCCATGTGATGGAATCTATTCCTTGCTTCCTACTAAATAACAAAATAGTAGTTCTCATCTACCACACCAAAAGTTACTCTATATTTTCCTCCAACTTAACCATAACTAGCTAAATATAGTCATGACTAAGATAAACTTAGGCACAATTTAGATATACTTTCATTTTATCCTATATGTACAACCCCGGGTCTTACATTTACCCCTCGACCAAGATTTCACTCCGTCCCCTGAGTGAAAGAATCTGATCGCCGATGAAACGGCTTCAACTTGTCATGATTCACCCGGTCAAAATGTCGTCCTCCCAACTCCTTCAAATCGTAAGTAAAGTTTCCCCACACCTTGTGAACTATGAAAGGACCAAAGTACTTTGGAAGAAATTTCTTTCTTGCTCTCTTATATCTAATGGAATCGTGAAGCATTACCCAATCACCTTCTTTGAAAATCTTCATCTTCTTCGCCCCAAATCGATTATCATGATACTTCTTCTGCAATTGTTGAGCCCGCCTCCACACGTACTTCATGGCCACAGCCGAGCCTCCACCAGCTCCAACAGTTGTTGACATCTTGATTTGATAGCTTCTACTCCATTCTTCCTCTTTATCTTCCGTTGATAGTTAAGAAGGTCGCCAAATCAAATTGAATTGGAAGCTTTGACTCGACACCATATACCATACGGAAAGGTGAGTACCTCTGTTGATGTCTTCCAAGTCGTCCGATACTCCCACAAGATAGCATGCAGCCTTTTTGTCCCAATTTTGCTTGCTCCCCGCCCATGTCTGCATCCTTGGCCAACATCATGCAAAGCGTATAGTTGGTTCGCTTCCGCCAACCCATTAGCATTTGGTTTGTAGGAAGTAGTCACCCGTGCCTTGATGGAGAAATGACCTAGCATGGCTTGTATAATGCTTCCAACAAACTCACCACCTCTATCGATACAATTTCTAGAGGGCATCCGAATCTAGTTATTATCCTCTCATATAGAAATCTACCCACTTATTCCTCACTAGTAGATTTTAGAGGTCTTGCTTCTACCCACTTGGTTAGATAATCTGTAGCTACCACAATGAACTTGTTACCCCGAGGAGTAAGATTCAAAGGACCTACAAAGTCTATTCCCCATTTTTCAAAAGGTCCTAAAATAGGAACTGATGTCAAAGGAGGGGTTTTCATGGACTTTTTTAGCAAAAGCTTGACACACATCACAACTCTTGCAAAATTCCACACAATCTTTGAAAATGCCCTTCCAATGATAGCCAGCATCTAAGATCTTATGAGCAATTAACTTTCCTGCAAAGTGTCCTCCACATACAGGTCCATCATGAAACTCCTCCATAAGTTGAATTGACTCCTCCCTTCCAACAACCCTTCCGAGTAGTCCATCCGCTCCTTGATGAAACAACACGCCCTCTATGATGGTATAAGGTTCACATCGCTTCACCAATGCATTCCTCTCCCGTGAATGCATGCCTTGGGGAAACTCTCCTCCGAGATGAAATCCCATATCCCCTTGTATTCAGCCGGTACCTTTGTTATGGTGTCCATCATCGCAAATCCTCATCCGGAAATGTATCATCCTTTGGTTGATCTCCTTCCTCATCGTATGCTCGAGACATCAAATCGGCATTGGCATGTTTCTTACCGGTCGATCCTCAATGATGTAATCAAACTCCGCCCAAGAACAACTTCCATCCGGGCTATCCTACCCTCGGCATTAGGCTTGTTGAAAATGTACTTCAAAGCCTTGTGGTCAAGAACGATAGTAAACTTTCCTCCCAATAGATAGTGTCGAAACTTCTTGAGTGAGAAGATCACGACTAAAGCCTCCCTTTCATCCACCGAATAATTTCTCTCACCGCACCATCTGTCTACTAGCATAAGCAATTGGATGATCATGGCTATCTTCATCTAACCGGCTTAGAGTGCATCCTATAGCAATGTTTGATGCATCCGTAGAGAATGAAAGGTTTACCCCAATTTGGTTTGGCTAAAATAGGATCCGTTACCAACGCCTTCTTAAGAAGTTCGAACGCCAATTTGCTCTCTCCATCCTTGAGGATTAAATCGTAATCCGTCCCCTTCTTCATGTAAACCGTCAAGGCATAAGCTTTGTTGGAGAAGGAAAAGATGAACCGTCGATAGTATCCCACCATTCCAAGGAACCGCCTCAACTTTGGTCAACGCCACCGGAAAAGGTAAGTCGAGGATGCGTTTCACCTTTTCTCGGATCCACCGCTATACCATCTTTGGAGATGATGTGCCCTAACAACAAACCTTCCTCACATCCAAAAATGCATTTTTCTGGATTGAGCGAGGCCTTGGCTTTCTCCAACCGTTGTAGAATTTTGATCAAATGATCAAAATGATCCTCCTTCTTTCCCGTATACACAAAAATCATCTATGAAATCTCGCACAAATTTCCCAATAAAAGGTTCAAACACCTTGTTCATGAACCTCTGAAAAGTTCTTTGGAGCATTACATAGACCAAAGGGCATTACCCTAAAGGCAAAAGTTCCCATGGCGTGGTAAAAGTGGTTTTGAGCTGATCTTTCAGAGCAATTTGAATTTGGTTATAACCACTATAACCATCTCCAAAACTATACCACTCATGACCTGCCACCTCCTCTAGAATCTCATCTATGAAAGGTAAAGGATAGTAATCCTTCTTTGTGACAAAGATTCAACTTCTTGTAATCTCACGCATACACGTAGCTTACCATTCTTCTTCTTGACTATCACAATAGGAGAAACCCATTCAGAATTCTCTACCTCATAGATGAAACCCGCATCCTTTAGCTTGTCGATCTCCTCCTTGACCACCACAGCCGTTGGTGGATTTATCCGACGTTGCTTCTGACGTACTGGACGAGCCTTCTCCTCTAACTCAATGCGATGAGTTTCTAAGGTTACTTCCTTCAAATCCTTGTAGCTAAAGGCAAAAGACATGGATATATTTTCGAAATATATCCAAGAACCTTGACTTCTCCTCCATAGTAACCTTGGGACCAAACTTGAGAGTGGAGAGCCGTCGAGTTATCTCATCTTTACTCATCTTCATCTTGTCGGGATCTTTCACCACCCCCCGGCCTAGGAAGTAAATCCATTGCAGCAAGAACTTGAACTTGAACATCATCGTCCGAGGTATCTTCAGATGATGTCTCCTCATCGGCCGACATGTTGGTGTCAACCTCCGAAAACTACCACTTTCTTCACTCTCGGACTGAAAGTAATCACCGTAGGTCTATCCGAAGTCCGAGACCGGCTCCTCCGCCACTTGTGAGAGGGACCTTCACTCGATGGTTTTTCGGCCCTATACGAAGGTAACCCTTATGCCACCGATCAGTTGTCCTCACGACCCTCAACCAAGGTCTTCCTAACAACAAGTCGTAGCTAGCCTCCTCAAGCACTTGAAAGGACAACAAGGTTTGAACTCCCATCACACTTACCACCACCTTGTCCACCACTCCAATGGGTCGCACTTTTTTGCTTGTTGGCCATCCCAACAATGATGTTGGAAGGTCTTGAAAGCTTCATCCCCAACTTCTTCAACAAACGTTCGACATGGCATTCACCGCAGATCCACCATCCACTAGTACATCCGAAACATCACGCCCATTAATGCGTACTTCAATCTTGAAGCCCGAGTGCATACCTCCGAGGCAGCGGCATCCACCACTCCTACTCCAACATTCGCCATGGGAGCTTTTCCCCTTGGATCGCCGCTTCTTGGTCCTTTTGGAGCTTAGGCCTCCCCTCAACTCCTTTCTTATCGTAGGATTTAGAGCAATCAATTGGCCAACAGTTATATTGGCTTTTTGATTCCCCACATCCTCCACCACGTCGTATTTGAGCTTGGTAGATGAAATGGAGAAATCATCCATTCCCAACTTCTTTCTCGGTGCTCTCGGTTGACTCACACCACTTTGGATCGAGTGCTCGGCTTGGTTGATCTTCCATTGAGATGGACTCCTCTCCGCAAATCTTGCTCTCTTCTTCTCGTGTGCAAGAATATCAACTCCGGAACTTATAGAGCTCTCTCCCTTCTCAAACGTGCACCGATGAGGAAACACATCAATAGACGCTACTCCCTTATCCTTCGATTGACTTGGAGCAGGAGTAGAATTGTTGTGTCTAACTCCATCATGTTGTCGAGGATTAGGACAATTTCGTTGGAAATGAGGGCCTCCACAACTAAAGCATGAAACCGTGAAGTTCCCTTGTGGTGGATTTCCTTTTGGAGGATAATTCCCATACCCTCTAGATCCTCCCCTACATTCCGATTCCTCCTCTCCCATAGTTGTACTACGTTAATCTTGAGATCGCGAGTGTTTTCGTGATAGATTTCAACTCATGGTGCAAGTCTACCTTTGGAGAATTTACTCTTGGCGCAAAGAACAACAAGAGGAGTTGCCATTCTAACCACAACAGTGGTGATGCTTTCTCTAGCCACCAAGCTAGAATCATCGTCTTCTAGGCTCTCCTCCATTCGAATAGCAATGCGAATAGCCTCAACCTTAGAAGAGGGCTTTTCATATCTCACCTTGCTTCGAATCCGAGGCTTCAAACCTCCAATGAACTTCTTTGTCAACATCGCCACAATCCCCACCATGGTTGGCTCGACCTCGTCTCCACTCTTTCTCAACACCACACCAAAGCGTGACTCCAAACTTCTCCGTTCTCTCTCTACGTATGATCTCACCTTCTCACTCTCTCCTTGCTTCAAAAAAGGTGACTTCACACATCAGCTTCGTAACTTTCATCCGGAAGAAAGTTTTCAACAAGATTCTCCGTCAAACTCTCCCAAGTGTCTTCCTCCACATGCTCCTTCTTGTACTCATTGTACCACTTCAATGCGAGAATCCTCCAAGAAGTCGGGCAAAAGGATAGCCCATTCGGTTTCCTTCTCTCATTGTTTCCTATGCATGCCCTCTTGAAGTCTCTCACAAAAGATTCTACATCTTCTTTCTCTCTCCCATAGAACACGGAAGCTTCCCATTTCCAACTCCTTTTGTCGTTGTTGTTGGAAATTTATACGGAGGACTCCCTAATACAACACAAACAAAACTAGCTCCATTCTAGAGTAATTCATCAATGGCAAAATGAACGGAATTGGTTGGTCCAAGATTGCCATGGCTCTCTCCTCTCCTAAACACACTATGAGCCTTACCCTCATCGACATCTTCTCGATCATTCTGAAAATGATCTCCATCTTCAGTTAGAACTTGAGCCACATGGAGATTTCAACTTTTTCGGTATCTGCACTCAATTTATCTTCAAAGCCCTCCACTAGTGACTCCAACAGAGCTTTCACGCCACTACACTCGTGTCCTAAGGGAAGTCCGGTCACTCCACAATTTTCACAATAGTTTCCACTCTTGGATTCATGGGGAGATGATGGTCCCGGATGAAGGTTTAGCTCTCCCACGTTTCGTCTCTCTCTCAACCTCCGATCTTTGGTCCTCAAAGGACAACTCACAAGCTTATGTCCCTCCTCTCCACAATAGAAGCAACTCTCACGTTTCGCTCTCGGGAACTTTTTAGTGTCCTCTCTTCAAACTCCACTCTGAACTCCCTCGTGTTCGAATCCGCTGAAACAATCACGTCCAGCCCTTGAGGTATCTTAGATAACCGGATCTTCCAAAGAGGTTGATCTCCCATTTTCCAATGAGTGTCAAGTCATCCTCACTATGCAAAACACTCATGCACTCACTCTCTCGGAATGACCATAAACAAGAAAAAGTAAATCTGAAAAGTAAAGCAGTTTTGCTCACTTTTATACCCCCTATACTTCAGGTATCATAACTTTCTCTATAAAAATGATCTCTCAACGAAATTTAAACCCACATGTAGCTTAGCTCTTGATATACAATCGTGCAAAGTTTCAAATCCTGATTCAATTCTTGCACGAATTGATAAGCTCTGTACACTTTTTCCCGAGAGCTATCTTTCAAAACCCGTCAAGACCCTAGCAAATTCTAAACATCATAACTTTTGATCTAGACATGATATGACTGTTATTTCAAGTGCAAAACGTATCCCATCTACTAATCTAAAATCAATAAAATTATCGGAAAAACTTTGGAAAATAAAGTTTTCCTCCCAAATACATACTATAGCACTCTCGCCTCATCCCAAACAACACTTAAGTAAACAAAATGTACAAAATAACTTCCAGGCTATCATATAACACTACCGGATACACAAATGGTACATTACTATGCATCATGATCTCGGTTCGCTCTTCCCCACAGTCCTCTCCATATGAGTTCTCATCGTTGCGCTCTCACGGGCAATAAACTGGATTCGGAACATCTCTTCTCCTTCTAGACTGAGGTCCCGGCAACGGAACCAAAAATGTGACCTCGGGCTGACTCTCACTCAGGTTTACCTCCGATGGCTTTTGGAAGCTCATCATGAATCTAGAAGGACTTAGTCCCACCCTTTGCCCATGCTCCTATTGCTCACTCTTACACAAACTCTCAAAGTCCAAGCTCTATTATGCACATTATCACCAAGAGTAAGATATCACTCAAAAGGAAAGGGATACTTTGGTAATCAAAGTCTTCATTGAATCAAGGTTCCACTCGAACATGACATCTCCAAGAACCAAGCTCCCTAAAACTAAGATCACCACACTATCTCCCTCCCAAAACTAACTTCCATTGAAAAACTACTTGAGAGGTGCTTCTCAACCTCTCTATTTATACTACTTAGAATCTTACCCTAGTAACTACAAGTAATCACCATGTAACTTCCTCTTACCAAGTTTAAACGAGGTAGAGATCACAAACCCCAATGAAAAGGGTACATGGCAACATGCAATTGGTCCACTTGGATCTTCTAGAAGCCCAACTACTCCCTAATTGACTTCTAGTGTACCAAGTCAATCTCGCCCCTAGATTTAAGGGTCTTCACCAAGTCCAACCAATGAAAACTAGTCCAAATCAAGGGAAGTCAAGATACCCATGTGATGGAATCTATTCCTTGACTCATACTAAACAACAAAATAGTAGTTCTCATCTACCACACCAAAAGTTACTCTATATTTTCCTCCAACTTAACCATAACTAGCTAAACATAGTCATGACTAAGATAAACTTAGGCACAATTTAGATATACTGTCATTTTATCCTATATGTACAACCCTGGGTCTTACAGATCATGGTCCTAGGGTGGGAACAAGTCCTTTTAGATTCATGATGAGCTTCTAAAAAACCATCAGAGGTAAATTTGAGTGAGAGTCAGCCCAGAGGTCACAAAGCAAAAAGCTTTTTCTGTTCTCTCATATCAGACTCCATTATCTAAGTGTGAACAACTCCATCTACTCTAGCTTTTAGTCTTGAGTTGTATAATAAAGGTCTGTAGTGGTAACCACCGCTTGCTCTACAAAAAAACTCCAACCATACTTGAAGAAGACTCTACCTTTCTTTCTCTAAAATCTCATAAGACCAAGGATAAGATTTAAGACACTTCTTGACCCCAACTTTTGCCTCCACTGTTTAAATAGGCAAAAAGCTTACCAATGATCTTGCAATCACACATGTGGACAATATGCGTCTTTGTTCAGCCAATCAGAGGCTCATAATCCATGTTAAACAATTTAGGTCCATAGTCTGATCCAACATCTAACGTCGTGATGTCTCCGACAATGTAGGTAATGCTTTAGTACTTGTACAAAATCCCATTGCTTGATCTCTCTCTCTCTCTCTCTCTCTCTCTCTCTCTTCAGCATTGGGTTTCAACAACAGCTCCAAGCAAGAATCCCATACAAGTCCAAGTACTCCCTCTTTGTAGGTATGGGAAGCTGGATAACTCAACAATGTGGGTAATGCAACTTTTGGCTTGTGGTAACCCATAAGATTCACCATTGTCATGGGCGATATGTCAGCATAGACCACTCCTTGGGAGTGTCTACCCACATCCAAAATACTCTCCACTATGAGATGTAAGGACCTTTGCACTCTGTCATATGCTCATAATAAAACCTCCCTTGGAAGAAGGTTTGCCCACCATAAACGTGGATAATGTGCACGAGATCCTTCTCTAACTACATCAAGCAATATTGTCAGTCCAATCCATGATCGCACCTGATGTGCACTCATCATCATTCGTGCACATGGATGATCCAACAAAGGAATATTTTCTAAAATGTATGCCGATGAATAGATCTGTTGTGATTGGAGAGATCGTAACACACATGACATCTTTCAAAATATGCCAAAACGTGAATATTGTAGCATTTGACCATTATCAAAAAGTCTCGATGTATACTTACCAACCTTACTGATAGCTTTAAGCTCTACATCTACTTCAAACATTATCGTGTTGCGACATGGCTACTATGAGAAGATGATGACATATGTTATCTTGAGAGATGTTGATTATGACGATGATATTTTAGGTCAGGATGACCATTAGTTTGATATGATGTCATCATAGGAATGCCATGGATGGAGCAATACAATCCGGAGGTATCCTTGAACCACCAACAATGATAGAAGATTTGGGTATTGTCACACCAACTATGACACATGGTGTAATGAAACATGTCTTGCAATCTCATCTCGCTCCACATATAAGTATAGATGTACTCGTATGCAAGACTGCAAAACTATAGCCAAACATGTGCTTATCCCTCCAAACAGATTCAACACACATATAATTTCCTCTGGATGTTGCCAAACAATATGTGTTGTATCTAAAGGTGACAACATAGTGAAAGAGGGAATAACTTCCTTTGTCTCCTCCATCTATGGAGCAAAAGACTCACTCCAAGCCGGATATATGAGCTGATCTAACATCAATTGTAGCTGCATACATGAAGTACACAATGATTCATTCAACGTGGATGACACTATTAGTGTTGTCACTACTAGAAGCAACCAATACATCCTCTTTGCTTTCACAAAATGTTGCTTCCAATTGTAATACATAGGATGATGGCACCCCCAACGTCAATGAATCCTTGGCTAAGAAAACAGGAGAATGAACAAAGAATCTTTGCCGCCCCCAATATAACCCTGCATGCTACCTCATACGATGTTGATGGTTGGGCCCTACTTGCTCCATCTCCAAATACATCAACATTAGCTTACACCCTCATCTCTCCAGTAGGTCGTCTAGGAGCCATGGTTGAGGTATTCAATGCCTCAAACAATGTGAATGACTGAGGAAATCTAACTTGTCGGCTAGCCTCCTCTCTTTGTGGATCCAACTCCACGGATGCTCCTCTAGACTCAATAGAATGTGTTGCACTACGAGTCCAACAACTTCACATGGTTATGTCATTGCGCACATATACTCTACAACATCTCCATCATATGATGTAAAGGCACTAGCTCCAGAATATGACATAAGTTGGGTTATAGCCATAATTGTTATCTTCTGCTCTAATTACTTTAGTTGAAATGCCATGTTCATCTCATGACTAGCCTCATGGGCTAACACTTGACTAGAGGCTAGTCCTCTACCACCATCCTTGCCACGTTGAACTCTTCGTCCTCTTCTAGGGGCTACCATGACAACTCTCATTGATCATAATTCTAGATGGAGATCAAAATATCGATCCATCATGTGATCATGTCTGTGACAATGTTCACATGATTTTGATCCAACATGATCCATTGTTTGATCTTAAAGTCAATCCTTCTTGTGATGACGTCCATCACATGTCCAACACACCATCCTAACAATTGATTGTTGACCTAAAAAGGATACCAATGGTTTCGATGTGATACCTTCACCACTTTGTCCAAATGGTCGAGACTATCCCACATATCTACCATAACCACTCCGGGTTTGTGTTGTAGACTGGTAACGTGAAGGAGTTTATGAAGTTGGTGAATCCTTGCTGAACCCATCAGTCACAACTCTTTCTTAGTGCATGTTGAGCTCAATACGCTCAGCAAGACAAAACACAATGGCCAATGTAGATGATGTATATTGTAGTAAGGTGACATCTCTCACTCTACGACTCAACTCCCTGTACAATATTCCATACCAATATTGGATTTCTTGTGATTCTGAGACCCCATGGGTAACACTGACCAACTGACGCATTCGAGTATACACCTCTCAAAGACTTTCCCAAGTCTTATGTTGAAACTCCGGCAAGCCTTATAGCTTGTCAGTCCTCACCCCTTGGTAGTCTCTCCTCAAGCGTGCAAAGAACTCCAGAATAGGGTTAAAGGTTGGGATCTCTAAACTCTTTCCAACTCGACTAGCTCCAATTGTATCATCAGTGTCAGGTATAGAGGATAAACTCACACCACCAAACACTGTATCCAAAGTAATAGAGAATGTAGTTGTAATAGCACGGTAGGTACTATTCAGTCCGAATTCGTATAGATTGATTCGTTCCCAAGGGAATGAGGGATCAAAACTGTACTAGCAAAGAAGGAAAATAAACATTTAGACATCTTTCCAACTCTAGACTGCAAAGTCCGGAGAGTGTTCACAAAGAAGTTAATTGATTCACACTGTAATAGCACAGTAAGTACTATTCAGCCCGAATTCGTATAGATTGATTCGTTCCCAAGGGAATGAAGGATCAAACCACACTAGCGAGGAAGGGAAATAAGCATTTAGACATCTTTCTAACTCTGGACTGCGGAGTCCGAAGAGCATTCACCAAGAAGGCAATTGATTCAATCTCAATTCCTTCACAAGCCCATCACAGCACCAATTTCACGTGAACCACGCGGCAAATGTAGTTGACAATTTGCTTTGCCGAGATGGGGATCTTTCTCATTACAAGTTTGCGTCTCGGCGAAACACCTCCTAGAGTACTTCCGATGCTCTGAGGCGAGGCTCATTTCGTGGGCGAATATCCGGGTAACTTCACGGATACACGCTTGATGCGTCACAGCGTCGGCTGCAGAACAAACTCTTCGAGTCTTTCGTTCTACCCCACGACTACAATTTGCGGTCTAACAATTTGGACACTTGCAAAAATAAAGATCCATCACTTTATTTCCTACGACTATTTATAATGAATGTTCTAACTGCTACTCCTAACTGTCAAGCTAACCGTTTTCTACACGGATCGCTCTCTCCTAAGTCTTCTACTACGATCTAAGCAATTTCGATCGCGCCTGGCGCTGCGTAAATGCGTCGATTCCTAACTGCATTTCCTGTACATCTGCTGCGATCTCCTGTCGATGAAGAGCCATAGCTTCCCTGAAATCCCGATCCAATGCCTTGTACATTTCCTTCCGTCTATCCTTCGAGTCTCCATGATTCTCCATCGCTGCCACCAAATTGTTCTAACATTTGCACTTCAACTCGGTCACATCGTGTGAACAGATGTTGCGCACATCTGTTAGCAAGGTTCTCCGCCTTCGCAGTGCCTCCACATCCCCGAATCAATCTTCGTTTTAAGTCCCGCTTGCTTGTCTCCCGAAGATGAGCATTCTCCTTCTCCACAAAATGGATCTCCGCACCCGAATACGACGGATCTCTTCGTAGGCCTTCTTCGCCTCTTCAACCTTCTTCTCCATCTCGGTTTCTCCTTGGCCGGCTTGTCCACATTCTCTGTTAACTCTTTCACCGCGATGGGTGGTCCTCCTTTCCCAACTTCTGAGACGGTTCATCATCCGAATCAACTCCATATACCCGTCTGCTTGAGGGTCCCACCCTGGCATATACATCGGTCCCATCTCGTTCAACTCTAGCAATACTGGGACCACCACGGCTTCCAACACGGACGGTGGCCAGTACCGATGCCATGGGTTACGCAATCTCCTTCGAGGCTTTTGGCCCGGCTTCACCGCCATCATCTTCGGGCGAGAGGACTTGGCGGTCCTACTTCTTCTATCTTCTTCTTGCCCACGTCCTTAATTGCCGCTAGAGTGGCGGGGAGGTATCTTCTACTACTCTCTTCCTCTTCCTCGATGTCCCAATCACTTCCAAGTCTGAGTCCGAATCAGGCTTGCTTTGTACCGCCGGTCTCACTTCTCCTGTTCTCCTCGGCTCAGGAGGTGCACTCGTGCCTAGACTCCTTGTCGACCCACTGCTAGCGCTGTCGATGTCCGCATCCAAGTCCGACAACCCACTCTCCAACCGTCTGTTTGCCTCTCCTTATGGGCGTCACCACTCCAACCATGCTGGTGTACTAAGAAAGACGAGAGATAGGCTACACTCTTATCGTCTTCTCTTAGCTTCGTTGCCATGGCTTGCACATTCTTCGCAAAGATCTCTCCCCAATTCACTCGGATAGTACCTCCGATGAACCCTTCCACGATCCTTACCTTATGCATACTCACATACGTTGTTCTCTGGCGAACAGGTTGATTCAAGGTGAGTGCCACCTTCCTTCTGAATACATCCTTGATCAAGTCGAGCTTGTAGCCATTCGTTCCCTTCCTCTCCCTAGGGTTGAACCACTTCCGCTCGTCGAAGGTAAACGCCGTATGCTGCTTGCCGATCCTCCCAATCGACTCCGCCTTTGTCCTCTTCGTGATTGCGTCCTAAAGGCCTTCGCCCATAGCCTCGCATCCCACTTCTCCGGATGTCTTTCTGCTCCCAATTGTTGTAGCGGCTTCCCTCTCCGGACCTCATCGCACGCCTCCTCGAGGGCACACATAATCCCATCGCCATGACGTAAACGCTCCACCGAGGTTCTTGACCTCAACAACTCATTTGGAGTCCAATCCGCCATGAGAATAAGCGGTCGAATTCTTCCCATTGTCGCACTTCTTCCTACTTGAACTCCTCCAGTTCGACGCTTCGACATTGCAGCTCGCTTCCTCTCCGCCATTTCGGCAAGTTCTTGGCATCGACCTTCGCTCGACAATTCTCCAACCCGCCGCCCAAACGCGCGCTTAAATTCCCTTGCAACTCACTCGTGTGAACTCCACAATGGTATTCCTAGCTAACAACCATATATTCGGACGAATACCTCCAAGAGAACCCGAATATAACTCGTTATTCACAGAAACCCAAAAAAATCCTACTTATCCTAAGAACTATGCTCCTACACACACTCAATTCCTTCACAAACCCATCACATCATCAATTCCACAGACACAGCAAATAGAGTTCAGCAATTTACTTTACTTCGGGATGAGGATCTCTCTCATTACAAGTTTGCGTCTCGGCGAAACACCCTCTAGAGTACTTCTAATGCTACAGACCGGCTCAGCTCGTGGACGAATATCCGGGTAACTTCACGGATACACGCCTCAGTCGTCGCAATGTCGACCCTCTGACCACCAAACTCTTCGAGTCTTTCGTTCTACCCTGACTACAATTTGCAATCCAACAGCTTGGACACTTGCAAAGATAAAAGATCCATCACTTTTTTTCATACAACTATTTATAATGAATGTTCTAACTGCTACTCGTAACTACCAAGCTAACCGTCTCCTACACGGATCGCTCTCTCCTAAGTCTTCTACTCTGATCTAAGCCGCTCGATCGCATCTCATTTGCTTGCGTGAATCGTCGATTCCTACTTGCATCTCTGTGACATCTACAAACAATATCTGTCGATGAAGAGCCATGGCTTCCCTAAAATCTTGACCCAATGCCTTGTACATCTCCTTTCGTCGATCCTTCGAATTGCCGGGATTCTCCATTGCTGCCACCAACTGCTCTAACTGCTGCACTTCAACTCGATCACATTGTGTGAACTGTGACCTCCGGGCTGACTCTCACTCAGGTTTACCTCCGATGGCTTTTTGGAAGCTCATCATGAATCTAGAAGGACTTAGTCCCACCCTTTGCCCATGATCCTATTGCTCACTCTTACACAAACTCTCAAAGTCCAAGCTCTATTATGCACATTATCACCAAGAGTAAGATATCACTCAAAAGGAAAGGGATACTTTGGTAATCAAAGTCTTCATTGAATCAAGGTTCCACTCCGAACATGACATCTCCAAGAACCAAGCTCCCTAAAACTAAGATCACCACACTATCTCCTCCCAAAACTAACTTCCATTGAAAAACTACTTGAGAGGTGCTTCTCAACCTCTCTATTTATACTACTTAGAATCTTACCCTAGTAACTACAAGTAATCACCATGTAACTTCCTCTTACCAAGTTTAAACGAGGTAGAGATCACAAACCCCAATGAAAAGGGTACATGGCAACATGCAATTGGTCCACTTGGATCTTCTAGAAGCCCAACTACTCCCTAATTGACTTCTAGTGTACCAAGTCAATCTCGCCCCTAGATTTAAGGGTCTTCACCAAGTCCAACCAATGAAACTAGTCCAAGTCAAGGGAAGTCAAGATACCCATGTGATGGAATCTATTCCTTGACTCATACTAAACAACAAAATAGTAGTTCTCATCTACCACACCAAAAGTTACTCTATATTTTCCTCCAACTTAACCATAACTAGCTAAACATAGTCATGACTAAGATAAACTTAGGCACAATTTAGATATACTTTCATTTTATCCTATATGTACAACCACGGGTCTTTGAGTAATCTATGTCGTACATATGTGAGCGAGGTTCTCCAACTTCGCCGGTGCCTCCACATCCACCTGAATCAGTCTTCGCTTCAGGTCTTGCACTGTCTTGCACTCACTCCTTCTCCACAAAATGGATTTCCGCACCCCGAATATGGAAAATCTCTTCGAAGGCCTTCTTCGTCTCTTGAACCTTCTTCTCCATCTCAGCCTTCTCTTTGGACAACTTGTCCACATTCTCCGTTAACTCTCTCCTTTGGCTTTGGATTGATCTTCCTTCCCCAATGCCAGACGGTTCATCATCTGAATCAACTCCATATACCCGTCTGCTTGAGGATCCCATCCTGGCATATACATCGGCCCCATCTCGTTCAACTCCAGCAATACCGGAACCACCACAGCTTCCAACTTCTGCGACAGTTGTAATACCGATGCCATAGGTTCTGCAATCTCCTTCGAGGCTTTCGGCCCCGGCTTCACTGCCATCATCTTCGGACGAGAGGACTTGGCCGGTCCTACTTCTTCCACCTTCTTCTTGCCTACATCCCTTCGAACTGCTAGAGTAGCTTGTGGACTGTCTTCCACTACTCTCTTCCTCCTCCTCGAAGTTCCAATCACCTCCCGGTCTGAGTCCGAATCAGGCTTGCTCTGCACTGCCGGTCTCACTTCTCCCGTTCTCTTTGGCTCAAGTGGCGCACTCGTTCCCAGACTCCTCGTCGACCCACTGCTAGCGCTATCGAGGTCCGCATCCCACTCTCCAACCGATACAGCATCCTCTCCTTAGACGTCAATCACTCCAACTTTGCGTACACGTGTACTAAGAAAGACGAGAGATAGACTACACTCTTATCGTCTTCCCTTAGCTTCGCCGCCATGGCATGGCACATTCCTCGCATAAAGATCTCTCCCCGTTCACTCGGATAGTTCCTCCGATGAACCCTTCCACGATCCTCACCTTGTGCATGCTCACGTAGGTTGTTCGCTACTGTGAGAAAAGCTGATTCAAGGTGAGTGCCACTTTTCTCCTGAAGACATCTTTAATCAGGTCGAGCTTATAGTCATTCGTCCCCTTCCTCTCCCCTAGGGTTGAACCACTTCCGCTCGTCAAAGGTGAATGTCATATGCATTGCCGATCCCTCTCAATCGACTCCGCCTTTGTCCTCTTCGTGGTTGCGTCCTAAAACCTTCGCCCATAACTTTGCATCCCATTTCTCCGGCTGCGCTCTGCTTCCAATCGTTGTCAACGGCTTCCCTCTCCGGACTTCATCACACAACTCCGGGCACACGTAGTCCCATCGCCATGACAGAAACGCTCCACCGAGGTTCTTCAACCTCATCAACTCCGCTGGAGTCCAATCCGCCATCAGAATGAGCGGTCAAATTCTCCCCATCGTCGCACTTCTTCCTGCTTGAACTCCTCCGGTTCGACGCTTCGACATTGTAGCTAGCTTCCCTTGCTCCGACCGCTCGGCAAGTTCTTGGCATCGACTTTCTCTCGATAATTCTTCAAGCCGTCGCCCAAACGCGCGCTTAAATTCCCTCGCAATTCACTCGTGTGAACTCCCTAATGGTATTCCTAGCTAACAAACATATATTCGGACGAATACCTTCAAGAGAACCCGAATATAACTCTTTATTCACAAAAACCAAAAAAAATCCTACTTATCCTAAGAACTACGCTCCTACAATAGTTTTGAGACCAATATTGTCTCCAAAACTCAATCTTCTCATGATGTTCATGCCAAAACTCATGATAATCATCCATCGGCGAATCCTTCAAATGCTAGAATAATCCCTTCCAAGCCATAAACGGACTAAACCACGTAAAGTTGCGCATCCGTTGTAAATCACACCATGAGTCAAACTCATGTAAGAAGTTATCCACCTCAATGGTACCAACTGTATTTGAATATCATCTTGGACCCGTGGTGGCCGCATAGATCTCGTCCATGTCTCACAACAACGATGTGGGTACACATTTCAAGATATCACTAAGCTCAGCTCTGTCATCCTCTGAAACCAAATATGAATCTTTTGTGAACCTCAAAGGCCAAGGTTGGTATCGCACTCCGCTACGGATGCATCCATTGCTAACCCAAGTAATTTTTCCTCCTAAATCTCTAGATAACTCCACTATGAGACCAATGTATCACCTCCATAACTGGACAATAACAAGTCCCCAACTAGAACCAGAAATTGCATCAGAAAATACTTGAGGCACCACAAGGTGCTAACACTAGGGCAACCTGAAACCTACCATCACCATAGACACTTATCAGTATGACTGATACGCAAACCCAGCTTCACTATCGGTAGCACACAAGAGCACTAATACTCCAAGCAACAAAGCACCAACACAAACAAATGTGATGCACAAACAAGATGGAGTTATATCAATGGAGGTGGAGGTAAAGATGGAGGTATATCAATACAAGAAAACATAAATAATAATGCTCCATCTCAAGAACATCCATCAAAGGGGTCAAACCAACCCAACCCAACCCAGATTGATATAGCCTTAGGAGGGCATTTAAAAACACTAAAATTGAGTTTTGGAGGCCTTTTACTCTCTAGATCCATAATTTGATGCTGGTAATCTGGATGTATAAGGTGTTGATAAGGGACTTTGAAAATCTTCAACTCTAATTTCATATCCCTAAACTTCAAAATTTTGCAATTTTGACCATGCTAGCCTTATGTTTGACGTCTCTATCCCTGCATTCTGTGTGAGTTACTTTATATTTTCTATCATCCCATCAAATTTCAGATCAAACGAACACTTTATGATAATCATATAACATGCTGCTCCGATTTTTGACCTGAAAATTTTGAAACATCAAATCTTGAACTTCAAGCACTTCTGTCCTAAATCTTATCCGGCCAATCTTGATTTAGAGCCCCAAGGTAACAATGAGCATCAATCCATTTTGCCAATTTTTAACAGTGCTTCCATCCTCCAAAATCCTGAATTCGGATATAAACACAAATAAAAAATACAAAAATTTGAAATTGATCATTCAAACTTTGAATCGACTCTACTTCTAGATCACGGGCTTCATTTCATCAACATCATGCACACTCTACAATAAATAAATCAAAGTTATCATTGATCAAAACTCGCCAAAACAACTTCAGCACTCTAAAAACTCACACACCACAGAATCCAATTTGAGTTTTCAAAGTAATCTTTTCTACTCTCAAAATGTTCACAAGGACACTCCGATCATAACCATAGCATAAAAGAGATATTATAACCAAATCAAATCCACTTTATGCTTCAAAGATTCTAGATTTCTACACTAGCTACTCTCCACCTTGCCACACTCTCAAAGGCTTAATTTCAAAAACTACACTCCAAAAAGCCCTAATTTTAACTCTACCCTTGAGCCCTAGGTCTCCTAATAGCTATGTTGGCCCTAACGGCAGTTCTAGTGTGAATGGCGTTAACTGCACAATTGGCTCTAACTGTTGTATATGGTCTTGCATGCGCGCACTTACCTAACTAACGATGTCACTACATAAATCGTGACAAGGATGAATATGAAGTTGAATAAACATTACATGTAAAGCAGTTTGGTTGAATCTATTACTAAATCTATTACTTCCATTGATATTTTTGAATTCTTTAGATCATATAGATGAAGGATGGTCATAACAAAAAAAAGATCGATGATAACAAAGAACAAGAAGAAGAAGACCAAGTTTTGGACTTGGCAACTGTTTTTCCCAACAACTTCCGAATTTTTGTTTGAAGAGGTGTGGAGCGTCGAGATTTAAAATTGAAGGAGAAGGAGGTCCAAGGAGTATTTCTTGAAATTTTGTTTGCAAGTGGGAAGGTAAAAATAACTGTAGACGTTTTCTAAAAAGATTTTCTGCATCTTTGATGATATCCCTTACAAAGCCAAGAACGATGAGGGTTTTTTTTTTGAAAAATAAAATGTTCACCTTCTTCAAGTTTTTTACACATGCAATATTTTCAAAACTCAAGCATTTGATTTTGTTCCACTCAACAAAGCATTGGAACATGGTTAACAAACTTTTGTGTGAAAAATATAACATTGGCATGAAATTTAGCATATTGTGAGTCTTATCCATGAAGTTTCACTTCTTTACTTCATTACCTTCTTCCTTTATTTCCACTTAAATTTTAATTTCATTTGTGATACATGTATCACTTCCTCTCATTCTAATCTCACTTATGTGTAATTCTTTAGGGACAAAGATAACGTGGGTGGAGAGGTTCTAAATAATCATCTTACTTGGTGTTTCAAGCAATGTCTTTTTGGTAACACTATGAATCTAGAAGTCTGAGAGGAAGCTCTATAATTTTAAGCCCAAAGAAGGCCTATAAAATATAGAGATATGCGACTATGTTGCTCAAAAGGTTTTGAACTATACTAGAGACATGGTAATCCCCTACTAGAAACTCATGGAACTCATGTTGTGGTTCATTGAAAACTTTTCCTACCCCAATAATTAGATTATGGATATATTTGTTGCAAGTGGAATCATCATTGCCACTAACATGCTTTGTAGAAAAAATTGTATTTCCGTGGAGAAATCTTTGATGCAAATACAATTTTTGGGACCCAAATTGACACTCTTTTGGAATAAGCAGTAGAACCTCATACCAAAAATGTTAGTATTAAATTTGGTGAACCCAACCAAGAAAAGGAGCTTATGATTTTGCAAGTCATTTCTCCTCTCTCCAAGGGGAAAAAGCCTGCAACAATTTCTTATTAATTACTTTAATATGACAAAATATCCTTTCCTTATCATTGTTTTTCATCCACGTGAAAAAGGGACAGATTGGTCACATTATCAATCTAATTGGTCACTCTATTAAAGATTCTCTTTTTTATTTTATCACCTAAATTTTTACTCTTTTTATTAGAAATATTTACATAAAAAAAATTAAAATTTAAATAACCTAAGATCAAATTTATTGCATATTAGTGTTTTCATTTGTGTTTTTTGTAAATTGTTGTTGTTTTTTATTCTTCAACCATACCCCATACACAATTGATCTACCAAACATGATTTATGCATAGGATTCTCAATCAAATTTCTTCTTGCAATCTCTAAAGTTGTTGATTTTTTCATTCAGCTATTTTATTAGGATTTATGTGCGTTCACTTGTTAAACTATGATTATTCATACTCCTTTACAAAATCTTAAATGTTTGATGAATAGTACAATTTGCTTCTCCACAAGAGCATTAAAAATCCAAAAGATTAAAAATATTTCATTATTAGAGTCTAAATATGATTATCATTAAATTTGAAGTATATTATGATTTCAATTTGGTATAGTTCATGTTTCCTACTCTCTTATGCTAAAAATTAATATTTGAATTTCATCCACCATTATGACCGTAAATTCCATTTGCATGAAGATATGTATTAAAATATTTAATTTTAATACATGTAATGTCATTAAAATTTTATGTTGTATTTCATATCTTATATGAAAAAATCTTGAATATTGTTAAAATAAATCTCATGATTTTTTTCTATCATTAGTCTAACTTAGAGTAAATTCTTGATAATACATGGTAATGTTTGACCCATTGGTCAAACAATAATTCTTTTATTGTCTTGACATCAATTGATGTAGTGTTGATTACTACATCTTCCATTAGTATAATGAAAAATATCACTCTTGGAGTCTTTATTCCTAACATACATATAGAACTCTTATTGTTTATTATCATGTAATTTGAGACTCTAAATCAATATATCAATCAAAATCACAGTCTATTATGTTGAGCGCATGTGTACTTTACATAATGGATCCTTTGTTTTTATCTCTAGCTATATAATTTTCTCAAGGAAAAACTCCAAACATGATGTCATTTTCTTTTTCATACACTCCTTATACTTATGATCTCTAATGTCATAGTCTTTATAAGAATCATTCTTGTATCTTGGTGTTAATCCTTTGCCACCAACTCTATTGCTTTTGCTAGTTTTTGTTATAGATTCATCAATATATATTGATGTATACATTGATATTGAATTTAATTATCAAAGTAACATGCATGATCAACTTAACTGTTTATATCATAGCTTCATCTACCTTTGAAGGAACAGTTTTGTTTGAACAGATATTGAATTTGATATTCAAGACAACATGCATGATCAACTCTACATGGGAACCATATGAAAAATCTATACAAATAACATTACCATATTTTTTCTGATTTTTATAAGATATATTAACACAAGAACATATTTTTTATTCTTTAATCATCATTAAAGATACTTATTTTTAATATTAAAAAGTAATAGTAATCAAATTTTGGAAGACATTGGATTGATTTCACAGTTTAATGAAATCATCATAAATATATTATCCTTGATTTTTACTCATATGTTACCTAATTGACCAAACAAATTTTTAATTATAAACATATCATCATTAAAATTATAACTTACTGCTAAATAAATTTTAACTATTATAAAAATTGAATATTTTTAATTTTGATAAATGTATCAAACATCTTAGTTAGCGCATGCATCTTGTGGACTTTCAAAGTTTTGAAAATGTCAAATCATCAAAGTTGATACAATCATCGAAATATAATGATTGATTTTTTATATCTTACTCATGTAATCCATGAAATAGTCTTATTTCATTGTCTTCTTGTGATATTAATTTCATAGTTCTTTCAATCACAAACTACCTAAGTAACTTGTATTTCAAAAATTCATCATGCAAAATTTTCATGTTCAATAGTTGTGTTTATTCAACTTTTTTTTCAAGATAATTTTTTTTGATTTCTTAATCATTTATTGATGGAATCAAAATATAACATTGTATTATATTTGCTAATCTGAATCTTATATATCAATGATGCTGTATAGTCAAAGAACATTATCTTAAGCTTATGATTTCACAAAAGTCATAAGTATGAAAAAATCAGATCTTCAACTCTAGTTGCTTTGTTGAAAATGTCACAAAATTTAACATGTGCAAAGCTAGAAGTATCGCAAGGTGTATTTCTGCTGCACAAAAATGTTCAAAAATGTCATTTAAACCCCCAAAAAATGCATTTAAAAAAATAATTGGGATTGCAATTGATCCAATTTTCTTTTAAATTTTTTTCACTTGTAAAGATTTTTTTAAAATTTTCTCTACTTTGTCTATGTTGTCTTGCCGAGTGCCTGCCAGGGCCCAAGTAAAGAGGGAATAATCAATCACTCTTTGTTCAAGCAATGGACACATCGTTTTTGTTAAAATAACAAAAAGGATGGAAAGACCCATCAAGTCGTACATGGATGAAGTTGAGGCACCCGATAAAGTAAAATAACAAAAGGGAGGGGAAGATCCTATCAAAACGTACAAGGATGGAACCAAACCGGAAGTTGAGGAGGACAAGGACAAGTTGAGAAGATACCGTCTTGACCTGGAAGCTCTGTCTGAGCGTCTGAGGAACGACACGGTCAGCTTTGGTCAATCTGCGTCAGTCCATGAGAACCTCCTTCCAATGGCAGTATTCGTGTGTGAGCTGCGAGTCACACAGAGAGAAAGAGAAAGAGAGAGAGAGAGAACGGTCCACTGTGAGAAGGTGAAGAGAACACGTTCAGCTACAGCATTTCTAACTTCTAGACGCATTATATCTCAAGAGACGTCTGCTGCCACAAAATTCCGTGACAGTTCATATGACGGTGAAGCTATATGGAGATCATCTGTCTCAGCCTGTCAGAGCCGTGGCCCTCCTCCTGCGGTAATAACTCCACCTTGGAAGTTCGATCGATTATGAGGCTCGAGCTCCTTCAAATTCTATCGAGTCTGAAGTCCTGTTCGAACATAGTCTCGCTCTGGGAAGCTTAGTTGTTTCGCTGAGTTGCATGTTTGCATGGTGTATTGAACGGTACAGAAGTTATCAAGTTTTGAGACCTTTTGTCTTGTATTTGCATCGACTTCTTCAGTCCCAGTAAGTAGGTTTTTGAAGAATGAGGGCTGTCGGAACACGTACTTCTCCAGCAAGAGACATGGGTCACCGTGAAGAAATTTGGTCACAAATTAACGTCTTTGTAAATCCTGTCACTGTTTTTTCTGGATCCGTCGGCTGCTTGTGACTTAAGTAGACGTTCAAGTTTTAATGGGAATATCATCAATCACAGACTAAAACGCAACTGAAACAGCAATGGCAGCCATAGCAACAGTGTCTTCTTTTCTTCACCTTTCCCTTCGTTTTGCTAATTGTCGATCTTTGACTGTGATCCAGGGCGAACAATATCGAATATGAATTTATTAACATGGATGTACCGGCAGGGGAGCACAAAAGCCCTGCATATCTTGGTGATCACCTCACAGTTTCTGACGATGCAGTTTGCACTCGCTTCTGCTTCAAAACTTTGTTCGAACGTAGTCTATGAGCAAATTTCACTCTTCACTCTTGAAAGAGTAGTTTACGTCATCGTCACGAGCTACAATGTCCTGACCATTGTCAATGCCACTCGGTATATGTTGTACACTGGTCCTAGAACAACACCTCGGATTGTGCTGCGTAGCCCAGGGTATTTGTTGATTGGATTGGTAGCTGTTTCAACATATATACAACGTTTCTGCGCATTAGTTCCTAGGCAGTAGAGTTTGTATCCCATCACCGTTGAGAATCGTAACGACGAAATGCACGTTAGCTTATGCTAAGCGTAGAGAAATATGTGAACTCCATTGGGACTTCCATGTTGAACCCTGCAATTCGCCTCGTGCGGGCAGAACGCTAAATAGAGAGGAAATACAGTGGTCCACAAGCACTGCGTGCGTTTTTGGTCAGCTTCTAAGAAGCGCATGTGCTCAATGTGCAGCCATCAACCCCAGAGGACAAGTTCCTGCACTCGTCGACGATGATTTCACGCTGACAGAGAGGTAAAAACTGAGCACTGAAAACGCCGGGCTCGTTCGTCGTGGTCTTGTAAAAAACGCAACTATGGAGCGGAAGAATCTTCTGTTATCGATCCTAGTTCCCAGTCCCAAATTTCCTCGCCAGAAGAGGTCGATGTCGTTGATTGAATGAATGGTGTGAGCTCATCGTCCTCCGTGTCTCTTCCATTTGCAGCGCCACGATTTTGAGATACATGGCTGTGACACGGTCGGTGCCGGACCACTGGTGAGTCACTTCAAACCTTGAAGATCCAAGGTTCTGAGACTGTGAGAAAAGGGTTGCTCTCGTCCGATCCTGATGTGCTTCCATCGCTGTACATGACCTACGTCCGACTTCTCGCTGTCAGCTGTTGTGCTTTTCCCAACAGGAGACAATAATATCATGATGGGGCAAATGAAGCTGAAAAGCATCTTACCTCAATCTACTGCCTACTGCATCTGAAATTCTTTCATCGCTTACTTCATCGTTTTGATGGGGTCTTCCCATCTTTTGTTATTTTACTGCGGCGCCTTTTTCCCGAGTTTCCTCATCTTCCTTCCAAAAATGGCCGATATGAGCTTCTGGAATATTTTCTGAAGCAGAACGAAACGAGCTTTTTGACCACCTCTACTAGCCATCCATGCTTCCCTTAAATGCAACCAGTCTCACCTTCTCCGCTACCAGAAGGCACGTTGAACAATCAAGATGTATGTTGACGGTTTTGCTATTCGAATTTTTTTTCCCAGTATCAAATATAGAAAGTGAGAGTCGATTCAAAATAACCTTTGAAGCTCAGTTGTTTATAAGGCATGTGGTGGTGCGCTGATCTGAGTACCCATGGAACACGTTTGATCCAGGTATCCCGCAGATGTGAAAGAAAGAGCTCGTGTTGATCTCTTGATGGACTGGTATCAAACAAATCTTCGTCAAACTTCTTGTAAGTTCTAGTACACATTCAATCTTCGCAGCTACTGTATTCTTTCTGTTCGAAAATATAGAACAAAACATTTTACCGGAATTGATGTTTATGGTCAAGATATATTACTTCAAATTATGGGGTTTCAGAACACAACCCTCAACTTTTATGGCAGTCCGGTAGCAGGGCTCTACCGGAAATGGAGTACATTTCATGGGATTCTTAAAAGGTACCCAGTAAATTTTAAGGATAATCGATCAGTCCTTGGAACTTTTTGCTCCCTCTTACCATTTCACAAAGTTTTGAAAGAGACACTTTTACTCAATTTACACTCGAAATAGTTTGTAGATGCACATAAAGATTCCATACCAGTTTATGGTCATGGGAGTTTATTTTTATGGGTATCATTCCCGTGGAGTTTCATATGGCTCTGTTTTGAAATTGAATGGAGGTTCATACTTTGAGGCAATAGCTGGCAGAAGTATATCAAGTCATTGAGCAGATTCCTCGTAAGTAGCGCACAAACTGGTCTGCATGTATTTGTATTTTGGATTGAAAGGCGTCGACTCACAGGAAATGTAGACGCAAAGGGTTACCGCAATTTCATTATGCGCTCATGTTGCGAGTCATCGTAACTTATGAGTAACGATTGATTGTGGAACTGGTGAAACAAATGTGCAGTATACGTGTGGCACAAAGAGTTATCAGTCAGCGTATTCAAGACATGCCGATCTCCAGAAATGGAAATCAAATTGTATGAAAGCCACATGCAGCATGCCCTTCGGCAATTGGAGAAGATGTTTTTGACCGAAGGAGGTCCTTTTCTGCTGGGTGCATGTCAGCCTTCAATCGCTGACGCACTTCTGAGTTGTGAGATTACGCAAATTCAGGTCACTGCCCCGGCACTTCAATGTCTTTTGGAGAAATAAATTCTTGGTCTTTGTGGTGTGAGAATGACTCAATAATTCTCCAACTTTTCTGCATTGCCTAATATTTTAATTTCTATCATAGCCTGTCGGTAGACAAAGGACTTTTGTATTCACTTCGATGTTCACCTACGAACCGATGCAGACACTCGCAATGACAGAACGTGAAAAAGCGCTGGGGTCAAAGCCGAAAATCAAGAAGTGGATTGAAGCAATGGAAAATCGTCTAGCTCCACATTTTGCAGACGTGCACTCCAGAGTCCAGCATGTAGCCGAACTCTTGGACAATTCCAGAAATGAGATCAAGTGAGCTGCGATTGACGAACAACCTCCGATCTGTCACAGTTGCTTTCGGCAGAAACGAGGTAGAGATTGGTTCGGAATGGCTCATGATATTCACGTGGAGACCAGGAGGACAGGTTGGTGGCTCCAAGATTTAGTTAGTGTCGAGTTTCAATATATGTTATTAGTTTGGGTTTTCTATCATGTAATTTTTATTTGAATATATTTTTAGTTTATTAAAAATTTATTACATGGGATTCAAAGCTTTTTTTATCGCTTTGTTTATTAAATTATTGAAAATGTATATCAAATATTCATTTTATGATTTATATAATATTATATATTTTATCATGATTTATAAATTTTTTCTAAGATTTAAAATGATATATTGATAAAAATAATTATATTTATAATATTTTTAAATTATTTATCAAAGTTATATATTATATAATAGAGATATTTTTAATAAAATATAAAAAATAATTATTTAATAATATAAAATATATTTTTATTTAATGATATAAAAATAAAAAAATTATTATTTTATAAGAAATTTAATATTTATTTGAAATAATAATAAATATATATAATAAATATTTTATAAAATAAATTTTTGAATTATATTATATTATTAAATTGATGTATTATAAAATCAAAAATTATTTATTTTTAAAAAATATATTATATATTTATTTCATAATATATTTTTTTTTAAAATAATAATTTTATATTTTAATATATTAAACCCTATTACCCTAAACCCTAAACTAAATATTATTTCGCATTTACATTATAAAAATTTAATTTATATTATATATTACAAATAAGAATTGATGAATATATAATAAATTATTAATTTTTATTAAAATGATATTAGAATCATCTAACAAATCATGAAATGAATATATATTTAATATACAAAAATTTTATTTACTTTTTGATCACCCATTGACTACAATACTAACATTTATAATGAAATATAAAATCAATATATATATATATACATACATACATTGAGATATGTTTGATGTTAGAGACACAACAGGAGTTCATATATTTTTACGTTTTGTCCACCAATTAGACTAGAATCCTAAAGATTACATTGATGGATCGACATTTTATAATTTTTTTTAATGGATCATGGTCAAGATTGCAAAATTGTGTATTTTGGTTTGATTATTCATCATATTTTTTTAATTCATATTAATTATTTTTTGAATTTACATCAATTTTTCATCCATATATATCTTCATTATTCATATGTAAATATGATATTATATGAAGTTTAAAATGGATCCATATGAAACGTTGTCAATTCGGATGGTGTAAAATAATTACTAATGATTTTATTATAAATATGGTATTTATTATAGCACGAGATGATGAATATCTCATGTGAATGAAACATTGATATGTCTTGTAATTGATTCGGGTATACCTATACTTGGTTCAGGAGAACCAAGTAACAACAATAATTTGATTATCCTAAACCAAGTTACTGTTGCATACGTTGTGTTACAAATACTACACATGATATTGTTTCGGAGGGATGATTACACCTACTCCTTGATAGACGGCAAGTGGAACGACATCGGTCAAGGTCTCCAAGTATATGGGTATGCAAAGAGATCCACTCTTTGTTCCTTTTGAAATTATATGGAACTATGTACATTCACTTCGACACATTTGTGACAAAATTCTCAAGAGGTTACCGTTCTAGGAGAATTGGTAATCAATCTCTTTAGTATATTATATAGCATATTTTAGACAATGTATATCTATTGTTTTTCATAAAGCATTAGTTGATACGATCCACAAAAGAACAATCGCATCATATGATTCTTCTTAGGATACACTATAATATATAAACCATTTTCCCTAGATAATTTGGATAATCTATGAGGAGTGTATTTTCTACTTCCCTGCTTATTGTCCATAGGGTTTCTAGCATATAGTGAAGTTTAGGTGCATTCACACACTGGAAATATATGTGAATGTATTTCCATTGTGATGCTATTAGAGCATCCATGTGAGACTTGATGTCCTCCCTTTTGCTTTATTTCCTTTGTAAAGTTTCTTTTCTTGTAGCTAAATATACACATGTATATGTATACTGCTCATGCATGCACATGGACGGTTTCATTAATTACTTGCGTGTATTAATCCCACTTTCTGCTTCTATTGTTAATCTTGGCGGGGTATTTGCCATATATTCGATGGAAACCCATTTGAAAAGGGAATTCTGGAGTGATTGGTCTCCATATGTGGAATTTGAGATATAGTACAAACTCGAACACAGACAACTTCGGATTTCCCAGACAGAAAAAAACTGAGATTAT
Organism: Marchantia paleacea; assembly: GCA_014180765.2. Classification (NCBI taxonomy): domain Eukaryota; kingdom Viridiplantae; phylum Streptophyta; class Marchantiopsida; order Marchantiales; family Marchantiaceae; genus Marchantia; species Marchantia paleacea. The sequence continues at coordinate 949,904 of MUAA02000016.1, forward strand.
TAGTGTCTCATCTTCGAATATTCTGCTCTCCTTTGTTTCATAAGTACACCTCCATGTCATTGAGATTACACTCTAGTTGAACAAGCTTCTGTTGTCCGTATCTCCCATATGAACTAATATATGCATAAACCCTTTCTACTGCCCAGATTGTGTGTGAGGAGTGGAAATTTCGTTTCTACAGTCATCTGGTAGATTGTCCCAAATACTAACCAAGGTCATTCACATACATCTTCCCTTCCACATGGATGCCAACAACACCTTCAGGTAAGGAGAGTGACATAATTGCAGGTGCCATGGTTAATGACTTCAGACAACAAAGGTGACAGTAAACACACAACACATGTTTCATGTCACTTGTCTACTGGTGTAGTATTCCTTCGCTCAGTATTTTGAAGTAGACTATCTGAAAAACTCAGCTAAAATTTCCGGGAGTGCACAAGTAAGCAACTATATGTGATCTTCTCCAGTGCCTGATGGCTGCAGATAATTGCTCAAAACAATTTTCATTCACATAGAAGTGCTTAAAATCATACTCTCTGAAAATGGCTGCCCGAGGCTTCAGCTCTTCCAAAATGCTCTGGGAAAAGGTATGCCTGCTCACATGGAATTGGCTTCATGCTCATTCGAACTTCGCAAGCAATGAAAGGCCCTAAATAGAACAGGACATATCACCAGAACAGTCCTTCAGCGGACACTTAACACCATCAGAGACTCCTTGTGAAATTTTGACTCAACAATGGCCCACGAAAGAAGAATAAAGATGCTAAAGGCCATGGAGCAAACATACTTGCAGTTCCCTGCTCTCGATGTTGACCTCTTCTCATTCAAAGGGTTTTAGCTCACCCAGTAAACACTATCGTTTCGACACCCAATTATTGGGTATGCAAGTAATTACCGAGTATACTCTGATGGGAGTCGGAAACCTGTTATAACTTTTGAACCTGTGAAGATCCCCCCTGTTAGCGGCATTACGTTCCAATACATGGTTAAGTTGAACTCCCGTCCACGTAAATTGCTTCCCTGAAAAATGATTTTACCAGTGTCATCCTATTATCAAAAAAAAGTCCACGTGTTTTTACAATCACAGGAAAGAAAACTCTTACACTCAAAGATGGAACTCAACGCACCATGCACTAGTAGATGCGAGTAAAATGACCAAACATTCATCAGATATGACGCGTTAACTGAGCGGAGAACTGGGAAGCAAGTGAAGCGAAGCTAAAAAGCACTTACTTGATCAACAAATCCATATTTGTTTCTTCGTCGAAGGTCAATTTTGGCGTCTTCTTTCCTCTCCACAATCAAATCCCATAACGATACCTTTTCAGTAGAAAAGACAAGTTGTATGTAAGCATCGTCATTTCAAAAGAAGAATGAACTGACGTATAGAAGGCATTGTCCCTTCTGCCTTGTTTAGCTATGAACAAATAGGCAGCATATTCACCACTTCTTGAATCGGCGTGAGTAAATAATAGGGCTTATATCTGGGGTGGCACTCAATACTGACTTTGTTCGGGTAGAAAATTCAGTTGAATCACCCAATACGCACGATAAAAGAAATCTAATAAGTCTGTTTGGGTAAAAAGTATCAAGTGACTCAACCAATACGCAAGAATGAAGAAATTGAATAAAGATTCAGCTGATGGGACAGTGTCGGGATGCTAATAAGAGCCAATTACAATGCTACAATCTACCGCTTCAAGAAATTCCCCAATTGAAACGTGCCCCAACAGAACTGCAAATGGATAACATTGATCGCCTTTTGAGATCAGTCGCTGGATCAGAGTTGATCGACAGAAATGAAATCATAAAGACACACTCTTCCAGAGCTTGACCGTGCATACTAGGGTATAAAAGCCTATAAAAATAACATCTTCCAGAATGTAGAAACTCAGGGTGCCCAAGGATCAGATTCTGGTTTGACCTGATTGAGCTGGTTCTTCTGAGTCTCATACTCAGCAGCGACGAAAACAAATAGCTGATTCACAAAACATACACATAATATTAGACTTCAGCAAATATTAGCTACCATGTAAGGTTATAAATCAATCATGAAGGCAAGTGACAACTCCCTACAACTTCACATTTGAATTGGGAGAAACATGCACCTGTTTGGTGTTCCAGGTGAACACTGAACGTAGATCGGCCGATATATGCAGAGTCAACTTTGCCTGAAGCAGCCAGATTTTCGGAGTGAGTTAAGATGAATGATTTGCACCTGATCTCTGGTATGTCCAGACGTGACTTTGTCCGTCCATTTTGTGATAAGCTATAGCACTTCAACGTTCACAGGCATCAATTCTGCAATCAGGTGAGACTGCCATTGCCAGGAGCTTATTTCTTTTCGAAGTATTGAACATGAAGTTAAAATTTTGAGTTAAGAAAGGATCGATTTTCACGGCATCTTTCATGTTGTACAAGTAAAAAGAGAGAAAATGTTAACAAATACGGACAAGAGAAATGTTATGTACACACCTCGTCGTTGCCATTCGACAGTCTTTGCAAAACATCAACGTTCAGGACCTGCGAGATGACGAGAATCACAACAGGTAGTCTTACTTCACTACCCAACATCACAAACGTCCCAGAAAGTATAAACATGGTAACTGATGATAAGTATCACGGGAGGAGTTCATCGAAGCAGCATGCAGGGTAACGAAAAAATTGCCAGTGAATTAGCAGGCCCAAACGTTCCCACTCCTTTAGAACTGACTTGAATTAGAAAATCTTATCCATCACCGGAATTCGTCTGCGTGTTAGTTTCACTAACAAACTGAGAAGTTTACCAATTGCACCATCGGCGCAGTCCAATCATGCTTTCGCATAAATTAGTCCATGAACATAACCTCAATTTCGGATGCCGGACAGGTGAAGCTCAGGTTGTTTACTTAGGCAGCTAGTCTGCAAACTTCAAGCCATCTTTGATTAGGTTAAAGCATTCAGCTCTTCGAAAATCAAGAGCAGTAAAAAGGGACATCAGAGGGCACATACAATACGTCCTGAAATACCTGAAGGTTGATATCGGGAAGCGAAGAATGAAAACTGTCGGAGAGCGAGGCCAGAATACACAGAGCAGCAAGGACGGTGATGCCGAAAGTGAGCACCGCATTGGCTCTGAACACAAACGAATGCATGACTCGCAAACTTCGGCTCTCGCTAGCTTCTACTCAACCCACCTGGATGAACTCTCCAAAGCTGAAAAATATTCAAAGATCTACTCTCTCCTTCTCCTCTCGAGCTACCACCACAAATCAGCCTCTCAAAATTACGGTCTCAAAGAATCTGTGCCACCTCTCGGCTCATCAGACGACAGTCCGGTATGACCACCATTGACGACTGCTCCAGGGGACCTTGCCGGCCTCGAACATGTACACCAGCCACAACGACAACGACAAACAGAACAAGTTCTCCCTCCTTCTCGCTCCCCACCTTCCCTCTCTGCCTCGCTGCCTTGCCTGCCTGCCTCTTCCTGCCCTTACCTCTAGCCTCTTCCCTTCTCCTGCGGCTTTTGTGCTCTGCTCTCTCTGCTCGCACAAAGCAAAGCCAAAGCAGCGGAGTTTGACGAAAACACAACCATCTATCTACCACCTCTGAACATCGTCATCGCCATCATCATCGCCATCATCATCTAGCCAGCCAGAGCAATGACAGAGCATCGGCAGCGGTAACAGCAAGAGTCAGAAAGACGACCCCAGGTCCCCAGTCAGTGAGCCTGTGCCACATTCATTCGGGACCAAGAGAGAAAGATTGACTGCCTCCCTTCCTCCGTCCCTCCCCAGCCCGCGTCCTCGATTCTCCTCCTGCTTCTTCAACCCGACCAAACCAGCCCAGACCCTGGCCCGGCCGCGCCTGGCATGCCATGCCATGAAACAAGTCGTCGTTGTCGTCGACAGGACTGCAGAACTGCAGTTGCAGGGCGGTGGCCATGTGACTCACTGACTGTGGTGGACCGATGGATGTGGTTATGTGAAACTCCGACTGAACCCTCTACGGTGGACTGTACAGGACAGTACATTGTACCAATCAGGGCTCTTGCTGCTACAATAACGACGCAATAAATCGGATATCGCAGGGGAGAATAGGAACGCTACAGACATAATTATCTAATGAATGAATGAGGGAAGCGTCGTCGGTCACTCGTCAACGAGGGTGTGCGACATGCTTGTGTGTCGAGGAGTGTGCTCGTGCTGGGCATGGAGCAAAGTGCAGGGTTGAGACTCTACAGTAGTAACTCGCTGAGTCCCATGTCGTGAATCAGGTACGCCTCCCCTTATGAGCCAAGCACTCGGCCTCCCTTTTGAGCTTTGAGCTTTGTCGAGGTATTGGTACGCAGTTGCTTATAGTAAACTCCCGAGATCGGCCTGTTGGGTTGTGTGATGTTGTCCACGTTGCATTAACCAGTGTGGGGCTTGGGACAATTGTACCACATTTCAATCAATTGCAAGTGTACCTCCGAGTGCCTACAGTCTTGTACAGTAGAGGAGGTGGGTACTGAACACGGCACTGTGTACTAACAATGACCAACTGCTGAGCGATGTCATCTCTGCGAGGACTCAAGAATGTGATCAACATTCACAACTTGGTGAAGCCATGTTGGCATAACTGTAAACGGTAAATAAATGATCATCTGCGTGAATTGCACGCATTTCACGCTATGAAATGGAGCCGCAGAAAGTCACCATCATTTTCTGTTACTCTTCACCACTGGAATTTAGAGTACGTATCGACTGACCACGTAACCAGCTACTTTCCGCGCGGAATGTTACAATCTCTGAAAATGGTTTCAAAGTTTTCATTGTACATGGAGAAACAGAGTCAAGATTCAAAGTAGCTAGGGCTCTCAAAAGGGTTTTGAGGCAGTGAACTGAAGATCGACTTCGGATGTTCACGCCAGAGCATCTGAGTTTGAATTTCCAGGTAGAAACGTTGAACTCTCTGCAGTACGAAAAAGCAACAACCAGCTAAGAGCAGTTATACATATTTGAAATTCACATTAAAAATTCCGGGTTTTAGTTACGAGTTCGACTTTCCATATCACGATCAATGGGTGAAAACATTATCCACCTTCCAATCCTTCACTGACATCTCCGTTTAAAAAATTTGAGAATTTTGTACTGCTAGCACAATCTACAATTATTGTTGTAAAAAAGTAACGCTCGAGGGATTAGAGAGTCTCCTCCAGGTGGCATAGAACTATCAGCCGCATATCAAAATCACTCCTCAATAAGCCGGCCTTTCTCGTAAAATTTTTTAGGCACTGGCTTCACCATCGAAATTGATGACAAACATGAAAAAAGAAACTCCAGGCAGTGACTGCGATTAGATTGGAAGAGTGCACAAAACATGTGCATTGTACAAATTATCTGCATGTGGTGTCCCAAGATAAGTGTCATCCACCAAAGACACGGACAACAATCCGGGATGAATCTGATCCGTTACAACTTATCTATAATCCAGCACACTTGGTATTCATCACGCAAAGAGTACGCTGAATATACATTTGTAGTTCTCATGTGAAGCCTCTATGTTGTATAATACAATCATCAACAAGATGGTGAATCAATTTTACACATTATACCAGGCCAAGCCTTTCATAAACATGGAAGACTTAACCTTTTCCTGTTTGCCTCTCCTTCAACTGTTTATCCCACTCCCGCGCCTCAAAACTTTGTTCTGAAAAGTCCTTCTCTGTTGAATAAATGATCCGGTCACTACTGATAAAAGTTCGCTGGGCCATTTCCCGTGCACTTGAAAGCTTCAGTCACAGAACACAAGCATACGGTGTCAAAACTCTACATAATCAACATTAGTATTTCAAAAGCTACAAGCTGAAATTTTTTTCTACTTTAATTTGAAATATAGAGTTGTGGTTTGCACCCTACAATCACAAAGACAAAACCAAGCCAAGTATAAAGAAATATAAATCCGCTTACCTTCTCCTGCAAAGCTTTGTTCGCTCGTTGAAGTGCGACAGCCCATCCTATACGTGCACGGTTCCTGTCCTCAATTTCAGTGTTTCGTTTCTGGAGCAGAAGCCACCGGAAGGCTGGTATGGCAAAAAATGTTGCTGTGTATCCCTGAATTGAGTACATAAGCCAACAGTTAGGCCTTAATCTAAGATGACGATTCATCATACTGTACTAAACTATAGCAGATACAATTTAAGAGCCGGTGGTTAAAAGTTTTGGTGTGGCACCATACCTGTAACCATGGCAAAAGTTTGCTTGCAAATGGAACAAGTCCAGTTCCACTCAACTGCCCCACAAGATTCAAATCCCTAGAGAATAATAACAGCAATACTCTCAGTTTCTTCGTTATAACTCATAACGACAATGGAGACCACGACGAGCGAAGGAAGCACAAAAGGATGCATACACGGACCTCAACATACTGCCCAAAATGACAACACCCAAGAGGTTGACAGCACCCAGGCCGATAACAAGCGCTTGCTCCATCTTATTTGCTTTACTGTCACACCATGTTTAAAAGCAGCTATTAGCTTCAAAGATAACGCAGATTCCTGCTTAACTGGAGCACGATATACCGTATTAAAGTATTGAAGTATTAACTTCTAACCTAAAGGCCCTTAACTTCAGGAAAAAAGGTACATGGTATTCTCGAAACTTGAAAGGTCCACATGTACCTGAAGTTCCAACGGCGTTCTGCTAGGTAAAAAGTATCTTCGGAGTTTTCTTTCCTCTGTCCAATCCAGTCATTGGCTGTGCGTTGCAAAGACGGAAAACGATAGAGAATGTTTCCCTGCACTACGATATGAAGGTTATGAGCAGCTTACACTCTGCAAGCTCAAATCATCAACATCTGCCGTCACAACCTGTCAAATGGCGCGGAAATAGCATCAAGCCCAAAAGCAAGCGTCATACCTTTGCATCCACCTCTGGATAACCATCAAATCGAAGCAGCACGGGCAAAACGAAAGCCTCATCCTTCTGCTGACAGGTCCATGAGTTATGAAAAATTAAGAGACAGTCTTTCTTGTGAAAACATGTGAACTTAAGATCATAAGATGTGTAGATAAAAATGGACACACTATACTTCAATCCCACAGCATACCAACCTCCTTGTTGAAAGGTCATAATTTTGCTGATCAAGCTAAAACTATGTAATCTTGAGTTGGAGGATCAGATTAAGCGCCGTGAACAGTTGGAACTCATCGCAGTCTACACAATACATTTATATGTGCGCAATACACTTACTGAACTTCCACCCCTTTCAGGCAAAATAAATGAAATGTACGAACCTTGTTCTCCTCTGTTACGGGTGGCACGTCAAGATAAGGAGCCAGCTCTTCAGCTGTTACGACACCTCCCTTGCTAGCTATAAGATCTCCGATCTGCTCTGATAATAATGTACTCTTGATCAGATGACAGTAATTTTCCGGGATGTCGTAGCTATCAAATTGCAAATACTAAATTCGAAGTTCAAATTCATGCAACTAAACTCGACACAACGAGAATACAAGGGATGGAGTAATAATATCAAAGACCATCATATGACAGGGATTCTTTATCTGCTACACAAAATGTGCACGTCACATACCAAAAGTGAAAATTTAAAATAATGATAAATAAATACAACAACAACAATGACTGTTAGGATAAGTTCTCAAACAATCAGAAAGATCTGCAGGAGTCTCACCACTTTCCATCGACGTTCCTCCAAACCCTCATTGGGGTCGCCGTCTCCGAAAACAAAAGAGAATACCTGGAAGAAACTGACTGTTACCAATGTATAGAGTGTAAATAGTCACAAACATTGAAGGCAGAGTCCAATAGTGAAGCATTCCTCGACCATATTGAAGATGTTAAACACTATCAAGTGCATAACTATACGATGGCCAGAGTTGCACTCATCTGAAAGATCATTATTCTGAATTTAACAAAACCAGGAAACTCCTCAGCGTTAGTAAGAACATTCACCGATTCAAAAAAGTTCATTCCACCCTTCGCTTTTGCCCTTGGCCTCCGGTTGTAATACGGGTCCCAAAACCTGCAGGATATACACGAAAAGAACCCAAGAGACACCAATCAGTGTCCAACTATGTTGTTTCAATTTCAAGAGGCTTCAAAGTACATTGTACAAAATGATCACCTGTCTAGAAAGGCAGCAACCTTTATTGATCAAAAACAGAACCAAACAACAAGACGTTTGTTCTACGCACTTCAAAGTCATGATCACAAAGCTGGAAATTTACGCTAGCATTTGGATCAAGAGGCTGCTACTAAAATCTAGGCTATCGCACCTGTGTCTGCCTTCCTCTTCCAAATTTGGGTTCTAAACTACCAGCAGACACATCAAAATAATAATAATATGCTCACACAGAAATAATGGTACCTAATAGGCCAAGTAGAGTGCCTGCTGTCCAGCAGGCACTCTACTTGGCCTGCGAGAGGAATCGATCCTTCTACTTCGTCTGAGCATCTCAGATTACACCGCTCAAATTAAAATGAAATACGGTAAAGATCCATTAGGCAAAAGAAACTGGCTACGTTTATTTGTTCAACATTCCAAAAAGCGGCACTTGCTGTACCAGCCCTAATCGCAGGACAACGCAGAAAACTAAAATGCACTTTATGAAGGGGAAACTGAAGGAGTCGGGTAAAATAAACCTACTATCATAATTTGCTTATGTGCTTGAACATACATCTAAGCTCGTCAATTGCATTCTGCAACAGTGCGCGAGAAAGTAGGCGATGAAAAGTGTATGACACAAAGTTGCCCACACTACCTAGTACCTGTCCATGTGGGCATCCTATTCACAAAAGCCCTACTCTCTATGACCTACCAAAGATAAGAAAGAATACTGAAATGTGATCATTTCATGCTCCAGAGCAATAAAATTCGGAACAAGCATGACTAAACAACACCCGCACATCGCGCTTCAACCCTTTTAAATTATGTAGCAAAGCGAGTGTAAATGTATACAAACTGCAACAGTCCGAGTTTACAGACTGTAGCATGTACAGACGAGCACCATAAGCATCATGATCAGCTCAATTCGAATAGCTGTTTCCGAATTATAAACATAAAATTAGACGCTAGCTACAATTGACAATTTGTTGTACTCTTTCTTACTCAAGCCTATTCGTCCCTATGAGAGGAGTGGCGTCAATATTAACGAGGTCGTTAGAACGATTTATACGTGGATTTTGATAGTTGAGAGGCAACCTGATCTAACCAAGAGCCCCAACGAAATTCAAAAAGCACTATTTCAATCCGCATAAATTAAATAGACAAGTTTCGAAGAAAGAAAGTGTTAGATTACCAAATGAGAGATCTGAATATTGGACGAAAAACACCATTGACTATTCGACGTGCCTGAACGCTCCAATCAAAAGAACAGAAAAAACCTCACTTTAAAAATACTTGCGACTCGAATCCTACATTGTGCTCAGACCAGGAGGTTGTGCTAGTCTCACATCTGCCACTGATCGCAATCAATCAAGGAAATAATGTGTCTCACATCGGCCACTGATCGCAATCAATCAAGAAAATAATGTAAGTTATAAAGTATTGGTTAGAAATACAAAAAGAACAGCTCGTTCGGTCCGGGAAGGTGCACCCTTTGAAACACTATACTGATCTCCCGCTGTCATTGCTTTAGCAGTTGACAAGTGGCAAAGCGGACTTCTCGCTCTATTCAAGTCTCTGCCTACTTGTTGGTTTCCTCTGCCGCGGTACCCCTGCTAGCCTCGAATTAACCGGTTCAACTGATCATGATCACACTAATGCTAAAACCAAGTTCCAATGACTGCGATAACGACATGCACTGACTTGTGTTTGGCACAAGATCACTCTCGTTACCGCGAATCTTGAAAAGCGGTAAAATCAGCGGACCCAACCTTGGACGTCAGTCAAATTTCGCGGCCTTCTAAAATACCACACATGTAACTATGTTGTGGCATTTGACTTCACACCGCTAGATGTTGGGAGGAAAAATAGTGACATTTTCTTGCCACAAGGCTGTAAAGAAATTAAAACGTTAAATAGCGCATCGGTACGGGATTGCGCTTGACGACCTAATTGGGAATTTAAGTCTGTCTGCACCAGCTTATGAGAACAAACGAAGGCCTCAACGATAATTTGCGAGCTCAAGATCCTGCAACGTTCACACAGCCCAGCCTTCCGTACTGAATTACCCATTCAGGATGTTACTCTCACAAGCGATGTCAGACTTTGTCATAAGGACAATTATGTGATGTCTCAGCTTCTTCGCATAAATGTGATGGAATTGAGACAAATCCCGAACTTCCCAATAAGTCTTGACTGTAACAAAAATCATAAGTTTCACGGTTTACTGGAGAAGGGCAAAGAGAGGAGCAGAGTCAAGAAACTGTGCGAGTAACTCGTAAATAGTCCAATGAAGCATCCGAAAAAAAACCAGCAAACTCTTGAAACATACGACTCACGAAGGTATCGAATATGATGGAAAAGAGGCAACTAAAATTTGGGCGTTCAACGCGATAACAAGTTAGTGAAAAGTTGAAACATGAACTGGGCTCTAGAGTAAAATAATCTTCCAGAAGATCATGTTTCTGACTATGTAATGGCAGAAAATTCAAACGAACTGTAGCTAGTTCAAAACTTGTGCGTAGAGAATATTAAGGCATAAACTTAGCAGTGGACGAATCTCACCTTAGTCAAACAAGCACTTAACCCAGAAAGCTGACACAGAAGGACAGCTGAGTACGTTATGGCCTTTCAACAACCATATTATCTCAGCACACAGATCTGGACTCCACGTTCCACTATAGAGAGATCGTGACAGCAGCCTAGTTGTGATGAAAAAGACCATAACAATTACCGATAACCGACATGACAATGTTATGTTAAATTGCTACAAAATGCACTTGAATGATGACACATTTATCATTGCGACATGCACTACTTTGTGCAACCAGGACCAAGCCAGTGAAACATTACAATTGCCTGGTTGGATCTTGAGAAACCAAATGTACAACAAGGAGAAAATATATCACAATATCTCAACCTATGTCACAGGCAGCACACATACATCTCATAAGAACAATGGAACGCAATGGGCAGCACATGGGCAAGTCACAAATTTTCAATTAGAGATGATCAAGCATAAGCCCCTGTTATGGTGTAAAGTGGGGTAGGCACGACATGCACTCCCAAGGACTCGGGAAGTATGCCTGGTTACAACAATGTCTCGGTCACTCAGACAGAACCTTCTTTAAAAGTCCACAGCATATAACGTCATTACGTTCATATTAAAAGCTTCAGGGTCAAAGTTAAGCAGGCATTCAAAAAACATATCATAAGTCAGTGCGAGTTATATCAACGCAGGGTATAATTGCTTGAACTGCTCAAGACCTTCGGGTGGTGAAAATCATGATTGTTAAGAAAGAATCTTAGTGCATGTATATGTATGTATTGAAGGAAATTATAGCGCATACGTCGTTGACAAAACTACTTTCGATTTAGTCTTCCTTTTGCAAAGGCGCGTAAAATGCAATGAGACGAGAATGTTTAGAATATAGAATAAAATACTTTGCTTTCACCTAGCGCATCCAATCATCAAGGATGTAACACCAACCAGAATAAATCAGCAGGGCTGACGTAGAATGACATTCCGGAGTTGTATCTTTGATTCCCAAAGCCCCCCCGGTTGCCTCGGTTGTCGTCTTCGCTGTAAACAATACACCATCATACAATGTAAGCTCTTCCATCTAGTCTGCAGCACCAAGGAACGATTCTCATCTAAACTACTGAATCTGAGATGTTCATTGCCTTGGACTTCTAACGACGAACATAACATCATACAGTGCAAGTATGAATCAAAGCAAGTACCTTCTTCCAGACGAGAGGAGAACGAGGATGGTGCTGTAAACTATGACAATAGATGATAACAAGGCCGTGCCAAACGACACTCTGATTAAGTAACCGCCGGCAGCCTGTCAATAAGGATGAATATCTGTTAATAAATGTGACGAGGACAAAAATGAAAAAGAAAATTAAGTGACAATCATGATGAGCTGTCATTACCTGAAGCTTGTTCAGCACAGGCTCTACTTTGAGCCTTAGAGATTTTGAGGCTAATCTTGTTCGATAGTCCTTCGGAAAAACGTAAAGAACATCTCCTTCATCTGAAACCTGGAAGAAAAAACAATTCACTTAGATCTCCTCACGACTAATTCTGATTGTGCCGTTTGATATAGAAGCCGTATGATAAGTACAACTAGGGACATGAAGCAAAATAAAAGGAGCCACTTACATAGTCTCCACGTCGAGACGATAAACTAGAAAAACATAAATTAAGAGAAGCGGAGAAAATGCATGAGCAAGAAATATGCAGGATAAGCAATTTAGGCTAGAAAGTCGACAACACATCTGGACTTAAGGTGCAGGGAATAAATCTCTAAAATAAATCAACTCCATGACAAACCTGAAGCAGTGCAAACGATATGGACAAAACTATTATTCCACGAACCTTTCACAACATGGTAACCCCTTAAAAAATAATTTGAATGTACAAATGGGACTAACACAAACGTGTAACATGTAAACTGACCTCCAAGAACCCATCACAGTCGGCTGCTAGAGCCTGAAGGGCACTTTCTGCTTGGGTCACTTTCAGACCAGCTCGTGAAGCAACATCACCGTTGGTGACTCTACCCCCAAGGTCATCAATCGCTTTCATTGTGCTGTCCCGTACAGCAGGAGGCAGTGAGTCTGTCTGTATGGTTTTAGTAAACTTCAAAGCCGATTGTAAACTCCGTCCAGCTTCTGCTGTGCATCGGAACTGAAAGCGGATGTTTCCTCGAGCAGAAGCCTTGGAACAATCCCCATAACGTGGCAAGTTTGCAGAAGAACGTCTCTTTTGCAAAACCAAGCTGCTTGACAAGCCAATTGGCTTCCAACTTGATCGTTTCGCCAGACGAGGGTTTACTACAAGTCTAGGCGACTCGCAATTTTTAACGATGCTGAACTGCTGAAATTTAGGTCTGAGATTGGTGCTGCATACAAGTAACGAGGTCCCCATGGTGTTCCCAATTGGACTTTGAGCCAAAGGCTGCAAAGCCATGTATCATACAACAACCGCTACGTGCACATGCTCTACATTCACAAATTCGTCACCAATCTGAGAATTCGCAGTCCCAGAAAACCTGCGAGAGGTAACTGTGGCCACCTTTAATTGGTGTAGGCTTGCCGACATATCTGCAGTACAACATCCAGAGAAAGATCCGCGTAAGGCAGCAGTCAAAAGAGTGAACTGCGACAGCTAGAGGGAAATTCTCCCTAAAAGAACGAGAAAAATCATAAGTCGTTCATGCTTGATTGTGAAGCCCAGAATCACAATCTGCTCTAACGCACTGAGCATTTCAAAATTACGAGCAAACGCTCCTCAACACGTTCTCGTCGTGGGGGAAGAGCGTTAATTACAACTGTACAAAAGCCAACCTAATGCTCTGAATGAACAAAGGCAACCCCCAGCGTCATTCCATTCTACAATCACCGGTTACCATTGAGAGGGAAATTTAAAGTCCAAATACGGACAGCTTCCAGCTTATTGTCTGCCCAAATCTCGTTTCTAAATTTCCAACTCACATTGCTCGTGTAACACCGATAACCTCTTCAATTCGCTGCTGAAGCACGCGATGAAAGGATTGTAAATTCCAATCTAAAAACAGAAAATGGGCAGCTAACTTCTTTCCAGCACAAAGTGGACCACCTTTCACATTTGACACGAAGACACCGAACGGGCCGTCAGACAACTGCCTCTTGTCCGCCGACTTATTTTGTGCTAGGAGCCAGGAGGATTTGCTGCGGATGCCAGTGGACCAACGAGCAGTGTGGATAGGGTGGTGACCACCATAGCCAAAAGCTCAGGACAGTTCCAATGAAGCTACTTGCCAAGCTCTTTCCCTTGGAGTCCCTTTATGCAGTACTGGCATTTCACTGCCTTAGGATATAAGGTACAGTAGGTCAGTGCCACGCCATTAACATTTCCCACCTCAGCATTCTTGTCCAACCATGCTGTTCGCTGTGCTGACTGACCAGGTTTTTACTTCCTCGTACCCAAATACCGTAAAATTACACCTTCATAAGGGACCTTTAAAAACGTCCTTATAGTTGGTCATGTTCTGCTTCAAGCTTTTACGCGGTTGGCACGGGTGCATTACCTACTGCACTTAAAAACTCAGTCCAGAATGTGAGTTTTTAAGTGAGAGGTCCGAGGTAAAAACTTTCGCAGAGTTTTTTTTTTTTTTTTCCAAATTTGACTTTTTAAGGGATTCGAGTATACCTATGGATGCAAATTGTACACACTACGAGAAATTTCATCCAATATAATGACAATGCACTTTACTTATCATTTATTAACATTCAATGAGGAGTACATTCAAACTCTCATCAATCATGAAATCGATGACAACATGTTGGTTTCTTCAATCTGTTCTACAGCCTACGAGTGGATGATTTGAATATTCTTATGGTTGTAACCCATGAACAAGTCAAAAATGATGAATGTTTATTCTAGAACAAGTCTAACACCTATTTTACTTGAGTAACAAAAGACAAAGTTCTTGGAGTTATAACCTGTTATAACCTATTCCATGGATGGTTTTTTCAATTTGTCATATAGTATCCGAGTCCTTCATGTAAATTTGGGGATGAATCAACATGTCAAAATCTGCTCTATGACGGCTAACTATTTTCTGCGTCTCTTTACTAATCTACCCAATGTGCCACATGTCATTGATGTCCGATGATAACCACACCGCATTATGGTTTTTTGAGCAAAATAAGGCCTTTTGCATCTTGAATTGTGTTTGCTCTCTTCACAAAGTTTGCAGCCAGCTTCAAAGAAAAGCTGCTCACCAAGGTTTTTGATAGCACACTACCTTGACCCTCGTTTAGGGATTGATATATTTTGTACTTGTCCCATCTATTACTCCACATTTCCTTGATCTTTGAAATGACAAAACTATCACAAGGTTGACATTTGTCAATACATCAAGGAGGCAATTTTGGAATGAAAGTGTTCATTGAAAACAATGACCACTAAACATCCTTAGTGAAGTTGTGTGCTCCATAAGTTGTATGTTCAACCATTCTTTCTACACTCTACCGTTCATGAAACCTCAAGGGGATGTTTAACAACATACTCCAAGAACTTTATCTTTTATTACTCAAGTAACATAGGTGTTTACTTGTTCTGAACAATCATCATAGTCTAGATTCTTCCTAAAGGACCTCATGTAATTCTCACAACCTACAACTCCAAAAATAACATTTTGGTATTTTATTTTATAATCAAAAGGTTACAATTTGCAAAAAAAAATGTAATATTAATCAACTATATGTTGGTAAAACGACTATGGAATTATTTTAGGTGTTAGTGATTATATATTATAAATGAATTATAATATATCACTTGTGTAAAGATTTTTGTCTTATTATAACTCTCACATCTATCATTCATATATATATATATATATAATATGTTTTTACAAATATGTCACAAAACTGAAAAAAGAGATATTTGTATGTATATAATCAAATTATTGTTTAATTAACTACAAATACTAATATTTCTTAATAAATGATCATTTTGATAATATATTAAAATGATGGTCATAAATGAGATATTTTATAACACATGTGGAAAAAAATGATGTGGATAAAATAATGTATTTTATAGTCAAACATAAAATATTCAATTTCAAATCTTAAAAATCATAAAAATTAATATAAAAATTATCAAATTAATATATATTTCAATTCTATACAAAATTTTATGATTTGTTAAATCATATATTATTTATACACAAATAAATAATGTTTTTGAAACAATAATAATAAAATAAATAAATATAAATAAAATATAATTTATGTAAATTTTAAATTAAAATTTTTATTATTATTTTTAAAATTTAGTTATTTATATTTTTTAATAGATGCACCAAATATTGTTTGCATGAAAATTGAATTAAAAAATATTTTATTATGCATATTAATAAAATATATCTCTATAAAGTTAAAATTTAATTAAAATTTAAACAATAAATCTATATTTTTTATTTTTTAAAAAAAATTATTAAATTATCAATATTTGAAAATATATAGTTTCATTATTGTAAATTTTGACTATTTATATAAATATATATTGAAAATTTTTTCGAAGATAAATATGTTAATAGATTTTATGATAATAATAATTCTAATGAATTTAATTTTATAACAAGGTAAAAATCTTTAAAAAAAAAATTCAAATAATGATTTTTGTAGCACAACATTGTTGAAATTAAAATCAGTTTGTTCAAATAAAACATAAATTTGCAAATAATTTTATTTAACATATTTTTTAATTAATTTAATATATATACATGATTTTCAAGTATATCTTATAAAAATTTTATTATATTGAAAATTTATAAAATTTATTTTAATATTAAAAATAAAGTTTAAAAAATATAATAATATAAAATAATATATCATTGTAAAATAAATTTATTAGATATAACTCAAAAATTTTTATGAATTATAAATTTAACAACAAATTCAACATATCATGTTTAGAAGAGATGCAATTTTTTTTGCATCAAAATTTCATAAATTTCATGTGTAAGTTTTTAGATTTTAATAATGAAAATATTTAAAATGGATTGAAAACGTTATAATTTATACAAACATAGAAATATAAATAAATTAGATTGAAAAATTCATAAAATTAAATCATATAAAATTTTATAATTTTTTACATAAATATTTATATTTATAATCTCTACATGATGTTTTGAAACTTATGTTTAAGTTTCAACCTATTGCAACACTTCCACATATTCATAACATGCAATATTTTTAAACAATTTGCTTGTTTTAAATTATATCATTACAAATCTCATATACATATTATTTATCTAACCATATCATCTATCAAAATTTTTATATATTTAATAAATATATATATAATTTAAAATTAATTTTTTTGAATTTATTATCATAAGTTAAGATAGATTTGTAATACATTTTTAAAAATGTTATACCATTTGTATATAAAGAATGCAACACCACTATATTCATGATTTTTCATATTTTATTTTGTTTTTTAATTATTATTATCAATAATTAAAAAATATTTGAATACACATAAACTACCTAGATTGTGGTACATATTTTCTCAATCAATACACATGAAATTCAAGGTGTATTTTTATATGAGATGGGAGATGTAACTTGTTAAACACATTGCCAACATGTTTCAACACCACAAAAAGATCAATGAATTGAAGATTAAATTTTGATATTTTCACGAATGAAAAATTGATTGTGGATAATCAAACTTGATATTCTACGTGGAAAATCAACTTTTTGCAATGAGAATCTGTATATTACTTGTGTCGATTTTGAATAATTACCAACTTCTTCTTTGCTTGATGTAGTGCTTTTTGTATAAACCCCATAAAATTATCAACAGTCACAACTTTGACTAAAAACTCCTACCCTTTAGGAACTCTCACCAAACTAGAAAGTGTCAGCACTATATAAAAATTATGATAATGTAAATAGATTGTCATATTTTTTAAATACAACTTTCACAAGAGTCAAAAGAGTATTCCATTCTTGTTGTTCCTTTGAGGTGAATGCTCGTATCATATACTCTATTATTCTATTGGTTCTCTCTATTTGATCATTTGTTTAAGGCTGATAGTGTAACCAATTTTGGTTAGCTATAGTTAGTTTAGTCAAATATTAGATTGATCATTAGATCACTAAACAACAAAAAAGTGATGTGCAAGATCCAAAAAATGAAAGGTAAACTTTGGTTTGTATGGATACATGAAAAGTTGGTTGCCATGCATTGATGGATTATATAATGTGCTAGATGTCTTTTAAAAATTGGATAGGAAGCATGTGAGCTACACATATTAGTCATGTGGCATAGATTGTATTTTGAACTTTCTAGTCATATAGTATATAAAGCAAGGAGAGACCTTGAGAAAATATCATATCTTTGAAAGTTATTACATAGTCATTGTCTTGAGTGTTACAACGATATTACAGTAGGTTTATTATTCATATGAGTGTGGATCATCCCTCTTGAAAGAATAAATCAGGAGTTGAATTTCATTTACATGTGTAATTGCGTGTAATCTAATGGATGGATAGTGACATTGGAATCGGATTGAGTGGTTGAATACTACTTATTCGTAGTACTCTTCGGACTATGATTATCTAGAGTCTACAGAAGATGCATAAACTCACTTATTCATCACTGGTAGTGAATTAACACCTCATTCCCTTGGAAACGAATTTTAATTCCTAACAATTGGCAAACCTTTGTGGGGAAATGGGGAGATCACCTTGAGCCTTTAATGAGAAGAGAGTTGAAAACTACAGTTGAATTTCATGCTCCTAAAAGGTATGCTACTTGGTGTCCTTGAGACCTAATGATTGAAGCTATTGAAGCTTATGTTGACGATTCCGGTGATGCATTCATAAGATAGAGATTCATCTTCATTCTTTGAAGCTCAAGCTTCTAACGAGAAGCAAGAAAGGAATGCATCAATGCATAAGGAGATGAAATCACTTCAAGACAACAAGACATGAAAACTAAGAACTCTCCAACCTTGTCCCTCCAATTCCAAATGTCCACTTGGAAAGACTTCCAAAACTCCTCAAAACCTTGAAGAACTTGACCAAGTGCCATCATTGGCTCAAATTCGAAGATCAATGAGAATGAAGAGTGTCATTTTGACCTCTAGTGTGGTCAAATTAGCTCCATATTAACTTGGAGATTTACAACTATCCTAAACATACTTTTTAGCCTCCGTAATAAGGCCCCACAATTTAAGCCTTTTCCTTATCTCCTTTAATGGGGCCAAAATTTGCAGAGGTAGCGCCTCGTATCTTCCCACGTGTTCTCGTCGAGCCTTCTCCCTATCTTTATCAAAAAGGGTTCGGACTTCACACTCATCGCACCACTTGTCGAGTTTCATCATATAAACAATATGAACCGCCACTAATAAAGAGTCAAAATAATAACTCAAAACCGACTAAGTATGAACATAACTACAAACGGAACTGGGGAGTTTATAACTTGAAAATAATACTGCTTGCCAAAATTCCTAACAATCAACTTTCTATGGCTTGCTTTTGGTAAACAATAGTGATGGATTGGAACCCACATGTTGAAAGCCACCACTACTGGCAAGTTCAAATTCATAATGCTTAACTAAATCAAAACATATACTGTTAGGTCCCAAATAGCACCGTATGAAACAACTAGAAGAATAATCGGATTTGGAGAGTTTATTACTTGTAACATAAAGTTATCTCCAAAGTGATATATTTATCATGTTTGAAAATGATCACAATGAAGACACCAGATGTTGATCACAAATGGATTGTACATCTGTACATCTAGAGGATCATGTTATCATCTATCCATGTCCCACATTGGCTTCATTTTGATAAAATAAGCTCCCTAGTCAGCAAAGAGATGTTCTAGATCTCTCACTTTCCCTTTCCATCCTAACCACGCTTTATATTTGATAATGTCCAAGATAATATCTCTTGGAGCCTTATCAACATCTTGACACTACAAAATTGTTCCAATTATGGATTCTTAACAATCTTACAATGAGTATCTCTTGAGTGGCTCATTGGCAAAAATTTTAAGCAATTGATTTCATAATCATTACACAAATGAGGTTGTGAAAACTCGAGCAGAAGGGAAGTGTGGAGGAGTACATCGAGAAATTTTGAGATTTTTGATTTTATATACAAGATATGAGTGGAGCTAAAGTCCTTGATCTATTCAAGAAAGGGTTGAAGAAAAAGATTCAACATGAGGTGATTCCGGACAATCCAAGCAACTTGAACGAGGCTATTGCTTATGTACAACAAATAACCAACGTGTATCAGAACAATGGAAAGTTATCTTTTCCCACAAATCAGTATTATGGATCAATGTCTATGGAAATGAACAACATAAGGAGGAGAGAAGATTTCATTCCAAGATGAGTGAATGCTCAAGGAGTAGATTGTTGCAACTCGAATATGCCGATTATTGGTTTCTTATTGAGAAGTAAATTGGAAGGGAGATGAAAAATGAAGCAATGCTACAATTGTGGAAGATTTGTTCATATTGCTATGAAATATTGAAATGGAATACCAACAAGAAGAGCTAGATCACCTATCCCTTCAACAATCTTGAAGGTGGAGATGAAGTGACCGTTGACAATCTGGAAAATGACAAACACTAATAACCTTGCCTTGTGGTCTTATTTGTTTGATGAAAAGTAAAGAAGGCAAGGGAAGGAAGCAACAACATGAGATAAATGATTGGAGAAAGAAGGAAACATGATTGATTGTGATGGATGACGAGATAGGAGTAAAAGTGAGGGTGTTAATTGATCTAGGAGCTACATAAAACTTCATATCTAGATCTATTGCTATAAAGTTTGGATTAGCTTAAACTAGTTGGAGTATCTTTGGAGATAAATTTAGATTGGAATCAAAAAACTTACCTCTATATATAATAGAAAAAATCATTATCTGTCACAAAGATGTATGTTTTTTGGGATAAATAAGAGATGTAAACATTCTAAAAGAGCAATCTTTTTTACACGAGGAGTTAACTTGTGTCTTGAACAAGTTTCAAAATATTTTTATGGATGATCTACCTCCGGGTTTACCACCAAGAAGGAGAGTGGATCATAAGATAGAGATCTTACTAGGAAGTTACCTTTATTGTAAAAGTCCATATCGATTTGCACCAAACAAGCCGGAGCAATACAAGGCACAGTTGGAAGAGTTGTTGGTAAAAAGGTTTATCCAACCTAATATGTCACCATACTGAACTCTAGTGTTGTTTGTGAGGAACAAACTCAGCTCCATGCGGATGTGCATAGACTATTATGCCCTAAATCAGAAAACAGTTAAAATCAAGTATCCATTCCCGCAAATGGATATCATCCACACAAATGAAAAACAATGACAACCTCTACCATCCCAAATATAGACTTTGCTTCTGACAACGTAAGATGAACCTCCTCCAATCGAGACAATATCTTCTCACAATCTTCAATATGATCCTTAACAAACTTCCAAAAATCCCCTTGATCGATAGTTCCATCCTTCTCCTCTTCTATACATCCCTTGATGGACACATCATCTAGAAAAGACATAGTCTTTTCCGGAATAAAGTCTCTTAACATTTTATTCATCCCATTCATCATGTGAGCTATCGAATTTATAGCATCCTATGACAACGTGCACATCCTTACCAAAACCAAGGGTGTTCTAATTGTGGTAATATCCTTGCTCCCTTCTGATAATTGAAACTGATCATACCCATAGTAAAGATCTTCCATGGATTAGATAGCTCTCCTTGCAAAAGTTTTTGCAAATTCGTCCATAATCGGTCCCATCCCCATATTCTTAATTGTCATTTGATTGACTGATTGCATGTCTTGAATAAATTCATTCTTTTTTGGCATTGTAAACCACCAAGTGGAATATGGTGCAAATGACGGCTCCAAAATCCTCATCTTCATCTTCAACAACTCAATGAGTTTTGGAAGATGGACCCTAGGTACTATGATCGGTCTCAAATCCCAAGGCGCATGAGGCACAATAAAAATGATCATGGGAGCTACCACATTAGGATCCACACATCCTATCTCCTTTGCTTCAAAAGAGAATACTTTTCTATGTCTAGCAAACATCTCTTTGAAGCACCTTTCCTCACTTGCAAGAAGGAAACCATATGATCCAACCTCTTCATAATGGTTTAATTAAAGTTGTGTCCCATTTTAATAGAATGCCTCAAGTTACTTTCTCTACTTGCTTGCTGCACTTGTTCTTAGGAGTCATTGGGTAAAGGAGCAACTCTAAGTTTCACCTTCTTATCAACCATTTTATGTCTGGTCTCCACTCAAACCTTAGGTGCTTGGAATATCTCAATAGTGGAGTAGAGCACTCTAGAGTGAACCTTCACCATCATATCTTCATCACCAAATCCAATCTCCATTATCTCCTTCAAGGGATCTCTCAAACCAAACTCCTCAGAAACTCCTCATATATATTCATGTTCCTCAAGAAACTTCAAATATGCAAGTTTTTCTTCATATCTACGCAATTCGTTCTTCTCCCATCTTTTCAAATCAGCAACCTTCTTGTATGTAGCATATCCATCACGTGAAATCTCCACCAAACCTATACAAAAGGTACCTTTCTCTTATGTAGGTGAGAATAACTTCTTCTCTCTACCATTATATCCTCTTTCTACAATGATACCTCTCCAAAATCCTCAAAATCTTCAGATTTTGGGAGAGCTCCGTCTCTCAACCGTACTTTGTTTCACTCATGATTTGCTGGAACTATAAAAAATTGCACTAACCGCTTCCCATCTTGGTTGCAAATTTGTGCATATGCTGATCCATCATCAAACACCTTCGTTTTCATCTTGTTTGCTATAATGTAAGGCTGCCCAATTATCAATGGCTATGAAGTAGAGTCTTGCACAAAGAAATTTTGTTCAACTACTACATCCCCAATCTTCACCGGAACATCACGGCACTCTCATACAAATCCCCTCGAGTTTTGTTAGCTGCCTTGATCACCCAACCATGCTTGGTGTCAATAGTCCACTTCCCCTTCTTGTAAAGTTCTCTTGACATTATGTTGATCTCTGATCCATGATCAATCAATGCTAACACCGGTTCATTGAGATCCCCTAGCTTCACAAGTGTTTCAGTAGTTGCTCTTGCCCAATACAATTGGATGTAATGACTATACACCTTCACATCTTCTTCTTCGGCCTCACCCTCAAAGCAAACTTTATGAGATTTTACTCCACAACACTTTACCAATGCATCTTCTTCATCTTTTGTACCCAATGCATTAATAAGAACAGTCTCATTGGAAATTTGCCCTTTCCTCTTGATGATATCAATGATAATATCATGAAACTCCCTCTTTGCTTCAATTATCTCCCTCAAGATAAACTCCACCTTGATACTCAAAATTCTCTCCTCCAAAACTCCCTTCAAATCTGTTGCCGCCTCAATATCCGATTGTAATTTGTAAGCTGGTGTTTTTCCTTGTCCTTTTCACTCCGTTTGGCTCTTTCCTTAGACCTTAAAGGATCAGCTTCCTTTAAAGTCTGACACTTTCTCTAGCCAACCTCTTCAACGAGAACCCTTCTCCAAAACCTTCCTCTTTCCTTCGTCTCTTCTCTTCCACCAATGCTTCATATTGAATCTTGGCAATATAAGCATGAACCGACATGACCTCTATGGGATCTTCCCATCCAATAGTAGCACGAATTTCCGCCGATGTTCTTAAAAGAGTCTTTCAAGCTACATTCTCTTTCTCCATTGTAGTGAGAGCACTTGAGCGTAGGTCATTGAGCGGTACTTGCCCTTCAAACTCTTGTTCTGCTCCTCTAACCTTAGCACCATAACTAAAGGCTTTAACCGATGCCACTGCATGTGCAATATAATAATCATCCACAAGTTTTCTCATGACTTCTTTACCAAAATTGGTTTGGATGATCGTTCCAGTGTCCTTAAGGAATGTCTTCCCTCTTTCCAAAAAATATTTCCACTGTCCAATATTTGTGCAAAGTCTCAGCAATCCCTTAATGCATGATCTACTCGCTTGCTGCACTTTATTCTTTGAGTCATTTGGTAAAGGAGCAGCTATCGGTTTCACCTTCTTATCAACCGTTTTATATCTGGTCTCGACTCGAACCTAAGGTGCTTGGAACATCTCAATAGTGGAGTAGAGCTCTCTAGAGTAAACCTCTACTATCTTGTCTTCATCCCCAAACCCAATCTCCATCATCTCCTTCAACGGATCTCCCAAACCACACTCCTCATAAACTCATGATATATATTCACCTTCCTCAAAAAGCTTCAAATCTGCAAGGTTTTCTTCATATCGGGCAGTTTTTTCTTCTCCCATCTTTTCAAATAAGCAACCTCCTTGTATGTAGCATATCCATCACGCGAAAACTCCATCAACCCTATACAAAAGGTATCTTTCTCTTGCATAGGTGAGAGTACCTTCTTCTCCATACCACTATATCCTCTCTCTACAGTGATACTTCCCCAAAATCGTCAAAATCTTCAGATTTTGGGAAAGCTCCTTCTCTCAACCGTGCTTTGTTTCTCTCATGATTTGCCGGAATCGTTAGAAACTGCACTAACCGCTTCCCATCTAGGTTGCAAATTCGTGCATATGCCGATCCATCATCAAGCACTCTTGTCTCCATCCGGAGTGCTATAATGTATGGTTGCCCAAGAATCAATGGGTATGAAGTTGAGTCATGCACAAAGAAATTCTGCTCAACTACAACATCCCTAATCTTCCCTGGAACATCTGGGCACCCTCCATACAAGTCCCCTTGAGTGTTGTTGGCTGCCCTAATCACCCAACCATGCTTGGTATCAATAGGCCACTTCCCCTTCTTGTAGAGTTCTCTCGACATTATATTGATCTCTGATCCATGATCAATCAATGCTAACACAAATTCACTCAGATCCCCTAGTTTCACAAGGGTTTCAGTCGCTCTTGCCCAATGCAATCGGGTGTAGTGGCTAGACACCTTCACATCTTCTTCTTTGGCCTCATCCTCAAAACAAACCTTTTGAGATTTCACTCCACAACACTCTACCAACGCATCTTCTTCATCCCTTGATACCTTTGTACCCATTGCATGAAGTAAAGCAATCTTATTGGAAATCTGTCGTTTCCTCTTGATGATATCAATGATAACATCATGAAACTCTCTCTTTGCTATTCCAAGTATCTCCCTCAAGGTTAACTCTACCTTGGCACTCAAAATCCTCTCGTCCAATACTCCCTTCAAATCTGTTGCCGCCTCAATATCCGATTGTAGATTGTAAGCTGGTACTTCCCCCTTGTCCTTCTCACCCCCCTTGGTTCTTTCCTTAGACCTCAAAGGACCAGCTTCCTCCATAGTGTGATCACGTGGAAGAGGTGTATCAGGTTTGATACGTTCTCTAGCCAATCTCTTCAATGAGAGTCCTTCGCCAGAACCTTCCTCTTCCCTCCGTCTCTTCTCTTCCACAGATGCTTCATATTGAGTCTTAGCTTAGACACAACAATTCTACTCCTGCTCCAAGTCAATCGAAGGATAAGGGAGTAGCGTCTATTGATGTGTTTCCTCATCAATGCACGTTTGAGAAGGGAGAGAGCTCTATAAGTTCCAGAGTTGATATTCTTGCACACGAGAAGAAGAGAGCAAGATTTGCAGAGGAGTCCATCTCAATGGAAGATCAACCAAGCCGGAGCACTCGATCCAGTGGTGTGAGTCAACCGAGAGCACCGAGGAAGAAGTTGGGAATGGATGATTTCTCCATTTCATCTACCCAACTCAAATACGACGTGGTGGAGGATGTGGGGAATCAAAAAGCCAATATAATGTTGGCCAATTGATTGCTCTAAATCCTACGATAAGAAAGGAGTTGAGGGGAGGCCTAAGCTCCAAAAGGACCAAGAAGCGACGATCCAAGGGAAAGCTTCCATGGTTAATGTTGGAGTAGGAGTGGTGGATGGAAATGCCTCGGAGGTATGCACTTAGGCTTCAAGATTGAAGTACGCATTAATGGACGTGATGTTTCGGATGTACTAGTGGATGGTGGATCCGCGGTGAATGCCATGTCGAACGTTTGTTGAAGAAGTTGGGGATGAAGCTTTCAAGACCTTCCAACATCATTGTTGGGATGGCCAATAAGCAAAAGGTGCGACCCATTGGAGTGGTGGACAAGGTGGTGGTAAGCGTGATGGGAGTTCAAACCTTGTTGTCCTTTCAAGTGCTTGAGGAGGCTAGCTACGACTTGTTGTTAGGAAGACCTTGGTTGAGGGCTGTGAGGACAACTGATCGGTGGCATAAGGGTTACCTTCGTATAGGACCGAAAAACCATCGAGTGAAGGTCCCTCTCACAAGTGGTGGAGGAGCAGTCTCAGACTCGGATAGACCTACGAGTGATTACTCAAAGCCTGAGAGTGAAGAAAGTGGCAGTTTTTCAGAGGTTGACACCAACATGTCGACCGATGAGGTTCATGAACAAGGTGTTTGAACCTTTTATTGGGAAATTTGTGCGAGATTTCATAGATGATTTTTGTGTTTACGGGAAGAAGGAGGATCATTTTGATCATTTGATCAAAATTCTACAACGGTTGGAGAAAGCCAAGGCCTCGCTCAATCCAGAAAAATGCATTTTTGGATGTGAGGAAGGTTTGTTGTTAGGGCACATCATCTCCAAGGATGGGATAGCGGTGGATCCAGAAAAGGTGAAACGCATCCTCGACTTACCTTTTCCGGTGACGTTGACCAAGTTGAGGCAATTCCTTGGAATGGTGGGATACTATCGACGGTTCATCTTTTCCTTCTCCAACAAAGCTTATGCCTTGACGGTTTACATGAAGAAGGGGACGGATTATGATTTAATCCTCAAGGATGGAGAGGCATTTTGACCGGGTGAATCACGACAAGTTGAAGCCGTTTCATCGACGATCAGATTCTTTCACTCCGAGGACGGAGTGAAATCTTGGTCTGGGGGTAAATGTAAGACCCAGGGTTGTACATATAGGATAAAATGAAAGTATATCTAAATTGTGCCTAAGTTTATCTTAGTCATGATTATGTTTAGCTAGTTATGGTTAAGTTGGAGGAAAATATAGAGTAACTTTTGGTGTGGTAGATGAGAACTACTATTTTGTTGTTTAGTATGAGTCAAGGAATAGATTCCATCACATGGGTATCTTGACTTCCCTTGACTTGGACTAGTTTTCATTGGTTGGACTTGGTGAAGACCCTTAAATCTAGGGACGAGATTGAATTGGTACACTAGAAGTCAATTAGGGAGTAGTTGGGCTTCTAGAAGATCCAAGTGGACCAATTGCATGTTGCCATGTACCCTTTTCATTGGGGTTTGTGATCTCTACCTCGTTTAAACTTGGTAAGAGGAAGTTACATGGTGATTACTTGTAGTTACTAGGGTAAGATTCTAAGTAGTATAAATAGAGAGGTTGAGAAGCACCTCTCAAGTAGTTTTTGAATGGAAGTTAGTTTTGGGAGAAGATAGTGTGGTGATCTTAGTTTTGGAGAGCTTGGTTCTTGGAGACGTCATGTTCGGAGTGGAGACTTGATTCAATGAAGACTTTGATTACCAAAGTATCCCTTTCCTTTTGAGTGATATCTTACTCTTGGTGATAATGTGCATAATAGAGCTTGGACTTTGAGAGTTTGTGTAAGAGTGAGCAATATGGTCATGGTCATATCCACTCTCCAACCGATACAGCTGCCTCTCTTTAGGCGTCTGCCACTCCAACTTTGCGTACAGGTGTACTAAGAAAGACGAGAGATAGACTACACTCTTATCGTCTTCCCTTAGTTTCGTTGCCATAGCCTGCACATTCCGCGCAAAGATCTCTCCCCAGTTCACTCGGATAGTTCCTCCGATGAACTCTTCCACGATCCTCACCTTATGCATACTCACGTACGTGGTCCGCTGCGATGAGAAAAGCTAATTCAAGGTGAGTGCCACCTTCCTCCTAAAGACATCTTTGATCAAATCGAGCTTGTAGCCATTCATTCCCTTCCTCTCCCTAGGGTTGAACCACTTCCGCTCGTCGAAGGTGAACGCCGTATGCATTGCCAATCCCTCCCAATCGACTCCGCCTTTATCCTCTTCGTGATTGCGTCCTAAAGTTTTCGCCCAAAGCTTTGCATCCCACTTCTCCGGCTGCGCTCTGCTTCCAATTGCTGTCAACGGCTTCCCTCTCCGGACTTCATCGCACAGCTCCGGGCACACATAGTCCCATCGCCATGACAGAAACGCTCCACTGAGGTTCTTAAACCTCAACAACTCATGGAGTCCAATCCGCCATCAGAATGAGCGGCCAAATTCTACACATCGTCGTACTTCTTCATGCTGGAACTCCTCCGGTTCGACGCTTCGACATTGCAGCTAGCTTTCCTTGCTCCGGCCGCTCGGCAAGTTCTTGGCATCGACTTTCTCTCGACAATTCCTCAATCCGCAGCATAAACGCGCGCTTAAATTCCCTCGCAATTCACTCGTGTGAACTCCCTAATGGTATTACTAGCTAACAAACATATATTCGGACGAATACCTTCAAGAGAACCCGAATATAACTCTTTATTCACAAAAACAAAAAAAAATCCTACTTATCCTAAGAACTACACTCCTACAATAGTCAGCATCTACATAGCCAATTAGTGATTTGGCATTGTATGATTTAGCATCGAACACAAGACCAAAATTCAACATACCCTTGAGATATTTGATAATCCACTTCACAGCTTTCCAATGTATCTTCCCTAGATTTGACATATATCTTCTAGTTTTGGACATAGCTAGAGCAATGTCTGGCCTAGTGCAAATCATCAACAATATGAGACTTCCCACTGCCTTGTCATAGGGTACCTTGGACATCAAACCTTTGACCATGGCATTTGTTGAACAAAAGGCTGATGAGAGCTTGAAGTAAGGAGCTAAAGGAGTACTCACTGCCTTGCAGTTCTCCATGTTAAATCTCACAAGTACCTTATTAGCATACTTCCCTTGAGTTAACCATAGCTTTCCATCCTCCAAGTCCCTTTGGATCTCCATCCCCAAAATCCTCCTAGCTATACCAAGATCTTTCATTCTAAACTCATAACTCAAGAGAGCTTTGAGATTATCAACATCAGATCTGTCCCTACCTGCAATGAGCATGCCATCCATATAGAGTACCAAATTAATGATGCCAAAGATTTCATTACTCACCATTTTCATGTATACACAAGGATCAAACACACTCCGTCAAAATCCTTGTGCCCTAATGAAATCGTCAAACCGTTTGTTCCACTGTCTAGGGTTTTGTTTCAATCCATACAAGGATTTTAGCAACCTGCAAACCATATCCACTTGGCTTTTCTTCACAAAGCCCAGAGGCTGTCTCATGAACATCACCTCATCCAAGTTACCATAGAGGAAAGCAGTGCCGGAGCAAGAGCGTAGACGAGCTCTAGTAGTACGAGGAATGGACGGATCCACTAAGATTCAATGTAGAGTCTCTTGAAACTGTGGGTCCATCAAGATAGACTGTAGATCCTTAGTCCAATCGGTAGCCAAAGAGGAAAAAGATGGGAATTCATATCGTACCTCCCGTGGTAAAGCATCTCTTGTATGTCGTAATAATACTTGTAAGGGAAATGATCCTGTATCGATGTCCCTTGCATATATCTCCAAGATAGGTCTATTTGCGATCACAAATCAAGAAGATAACAAAGGTGCAACGAGCGTCCAACTCGCCAAGAATGCAATAGGTGCCATCTCCTCCATCGATAATAAGCCTACCCCTCCACACAAAATTGACAAAGATGTCTGTCTCCTTGCCAAATCTCTAGTCACACACTCGAATGTCCCTGGTCCGATGATGTCACCAAAGACGCCCATGATCCTCATATCAAAGGCTGTCAAACGTGATATGAATGTAGGTGAAGGAGGAACCGTGCAAAGAAGGTAGGTGGGTCGATGAGAAATACTAGATGACAATATATCAAACGCCACTTGCGGATCCCCTAGTAAAGGAAGTTCGTCTACATGCAAAACATCCTCGGCCAATGCAACGTCAAGGTCGCGTGAAACAAAATCCTCAGATCCTACTAGCACTCATAGAATACGTAAGCCGTCTATCGATATCATACATCCCTATGGAAGCTAAAGATGAGGCGGAATGCTCAAAGGAGACCAAACTCTACACTTTGACATCTTGACTCTCAAGCCTACAAGATGAAGCTCGGTAGACAAGTAATCAAAGGCCTGCATAATGTTGTCAACATGGCCCACAATGTGTGTATCATCCGCTAAGGAGGGGAACACACAACCGGGCATGGCCAAAGTAGTAGACACAAGAGCTCTATAATGAGCCATGGCAAATAAGGGTCCTCCCAAAGGATCTCCTTGTCGAGTGCCAACGGCGGATGTAGGATCATAGTTCTTAGGATAAGTAGGATTTTTTTTTTATTTTTGTGAATAAAGCGTTATATTCGGGTTCTCATGAGGGTATTCGTCCGAATATATATTGGTTAGACATGAATACCATTAGAGAGTTCACACGAGTGAATTGCAAGAGAATTTAAGCGCACATTTGGACGGCGGATTGAAGAATTGTCGATAGAAGGTCGATGCCAAGAACTTACGGAGCGGCCGAAGCAAGAGAAGATAGTTGCAATGTCAAAGCGTCGAACTGTGAGAGTTCCAACAGGAAGAAGTGTGACAATGGGGAAAATTTGACCGCTTATCCTGATGGCGGATTGGACTCCGGCTGAGTTGCTGAGGTTAAGAACCTCTGTGGAGCGATTTTGTCACGGCGATGGGACTACGTGTGCCCGAAGCTGTGTGATGAGGTCTGACGAGGAAAAGCATTGACAACATTCGGAAGCAAAGCTTAGCCGGAGAAGTGGGATGCAAGGCTGTGGACGAAGGCTCTTGGACGCAACCACGAAGAAGACAAAGGTGGCGTCGATTGGGAGGGCTCGGCGATGCATACTGAATTCACCTTCGACGAGCGAAAATGGTTCAACCCTAGAGAGAGGAAGGGGACGAATGGCTATAAGCTCGATTTGATTAAGGATGTCTTCAGGAGGAAGTTGGCTCTCACCTTGAATCAGCTGTTCTCACCTCAGCGTATAACGTATGTCAGCATGCATAAGGTGAGGAATGTAGAAGGGTTCATCGTCGGAACTATTCGGGTGGACTGGGGGGAGATCTTCGCGAAGAACGTACAAGCGATGGCGACTAAGCTAAGTGAAGACGATAAGAGTGTAGTCTATCTCTCGTCTTTCTTGGTGCATATGTATGCGAAGCTGGAGTGATTGACACCTAGGGAGAGGCAGTTGTATCGATTGGAGAGCGGACTGTCGGACCTGGACGTAGACATCGACAGTGCCTGCAGCGGATCGATGAGGAGTCAAGGAACGAGTGCACCTCCTGAGCCAAAGAGAACTGGAGAAGTCAGGCCGGCTGTGCAGAGTAAGCATGATTTGGATTTGGACCTTGAAGTGATTGGTTCTTCAAGGAAGAGGAAGAGAGTAATGGAGGATAGTCCACCAGCCACTTTGACAATTTGGAAGGATGTAGGGAAGAAGAAGGTGGAGGAAGTAGTGCCACCGAAGACCTCTCGACCAAAGATGATGGTAGTGAAGCCGGGGCCGAAAGTGTCGAAGAAGATTAGCCCATGGCCTATGAAGAAGTGTCGAAGAAGATTAGCCCATGTGTTACAGCTGTCGCAGAAGCTTAAAGCTATGGTGGTCCCAGTATTGTTAGAGCTGAACAAGATGGGACCGATGTATATGCCAGGGTGGGACCCTCAATCTGACGGGTACATGGATTTGATTCAGATGATGAACCGGCTGGCTTTGGGGAAGGAAGACCAATCCATTACATTTCAAGAGTTGACAGAGAATGTGGACAAGTTATCCAAGGAGAAGACTGAACTGGATAGAAGGTCCATGAGGCAAAGAAGGCCTACGAAGAGATCTGCTGTATTCGGGGTGCGGAGATTCATTTGGTGGAGAGGAGAATGCTCAACTTTGGGAGACGGTGCAGGACCTGAAGTGAAGACTAATTCAGGTGGATGCGGAGGCGCTGCAAAGTTGGAAAACCTCACTAACAGATGTGTGTAGCATCTGTTCACATGATATGATCGAGATGAAATGCATCGGTTAGAGTAGTTGGTGACAGCAATGGAGAATCATGACGACTCAAAGGACAGGAGGAAGGAGATGTATAAAGTGTTAGGTCGAGATTTCAGGGAAGCCATGACTCTTCATCAACAAGAGATCGCGGCAGATGTACAGGAAATGTAGTTAGAAATTGGTGCATTCACGCAAGCAGTAGAGGTGCGATCAAGCGGCTTAGATAAGAGTAGCAGACTTAGGAGAGAGCGATCAGTGTAGGAGCAATTAGGAGTAGCAGTTAGAACATTCATTATAAAGAGTCGTAGGAAATAAAGTTGTGGGATCTTTTCATCTTTTCAAATGTCCAATCTAATGGGCTACAAATTGTATTCAGGGTAGAACGAGCACTCGAGGAGCTGGTGTATGCAGGCTGACATTGTGTTGACTGATTCGTATATCCGCAAAGTTACTTAGATATTCGTCCACAAGCTGAGCTTGTCTGTAGCCATCAGAAGTACTCTATAGGGTGTTTCATTGAGACGCAAACTTGTAATGAGAGAGATCCCCATCCCAAAGTAAAGCAATTATTGAAATCAGCTTGCTATTGTCTCTGGAATTGGTATTGTGATGGGATTGTGAAGGAATTGAGTTGAATCGATTGCCTTCTTTGTGAGTAACTCTTCGGACCTTGTAGTCTAGAGTTGGAAAGATGTCTAAATGCATGTTTCTCTTCTTTTCTCGTGTGGTTTGATCCCTCATTCCCTTGGAAACGAAGCAATCTATACGAATTTGGACTTGGTAATGCATACCCGTGTTATTACAGCGGACTGTAGAACGGTGACTCCCTCTTCGGAAAAGCCATGGTGATAAAATAGAGAAGAATGTGAACTGTAGAAAGACCGTACGAAAGGAATGAGGCTTGATAGGCGTCCACCAACCTCTCTAAGCTCTCTAAAAATTGATGCACGTGAGACGTTGTTAAAAACGTTCTCAACGTCCACCTGCAAGACAACCCAATCCGGATGGATATCTAGAAGTGCTCTAATGCCCAACGATACCGCCTCACAGCCTCTTGGTGTGGCGACTCCAAACTGATGTGGACAAAGATGCTCATGGAAGTGTGAGCGATCTTGCAAGACAACGGTACGACTGACTAATCGCAATAAGACCTCTCCAATAGCAATCGGTCTGATGCCCCCAGTGTCCTTCTCCATCGCGAGAAGCCGACTAGCACCTAAAACCTTACTAGTTGACGACGGAATCTCCCCTCTCGCAACTGATGCAGCCATCTCGAACAACTCCGTGAAACCATTAGAGGGATCATCCGCCTGAAAGCAATCTCGAAGATGCTCATATACCATCCTTGACAAACCCCATGAGGATAAACGTGGGACTGTGCATAGAGAATGAGCAAATAATGATCTATCAAGACATAATGGCTCCTCTAGCTGATACTCCAAGACCTCTAATGGTATCTCCTCGCCCAAGGATAAATGTAGAAGGCGTAAAGAGGAAATCGTCTCCTCAGTAGGACTAGCCATGGACAAAGGATGAAGGGTCAGTGCAACCCTGCTATACCGGCCTGCCCAAAGATCCTACACCATCGCAATCGTGCTGAATCATAAGTATCATGTGATTGAACCCGACTCCTAACATGTGTGGCCCGAATAGACTCCTCCTGCAATGTAGCCCAATCCCCTGCTCGGAATCTCTGAAATCTAGCTGCCACCTCCATATGTCCAGCACGTCCCCCTCTAGTATAATGTAGATACCATCGCGGAAGTAATAAAAACAAAAACCATGCTAACTCGTTCATGTGATCATGCGCCAATCGATCAAACGATAAGCAAAAAGCACGTCTAGCCTCGTCATGCAGTGCCCGAGGAAGCCTATGGAATAAACGTGGACATGGAAACCTAGTCTCAAAAGCCCCGCATCGAACGCATGGGAAGTTAACCACTCCCACGACCCAAACGGTATACCCAGAATGCTCAACGAAGGAGTCGATGTAGTCTGCGTGTTCCCCAAAGTGACAAATACCGATGTCAATGTGACCGTTGTCGTGTTGTGAAGCGGCTACTATGAGAAGATGATGACATGTGTCATCTTCAAAGCTGTTGTCATGACGGCGATACTTTAGGTTAGGATAACCCGGCAAGCCTTTAGCAAAAAGGTCAAGTTAAGAGCCCACCGTTGGATCAACTTTGTAGGGTCATGATGTTGAAAAGGCTCCAAGAGATATTATCTTGGACGTTATCAGATATAAAGCGCAGTCATGATGGAAAGGGTATGGGAGAGAGCTAGATACATCACTTTGCTGACTAAGGAGCTTATCTTATTGAAGTGGAGCCGACGAGGACATGGATAGAGGACAACATGATCCTCCAGATGTACCGATGCCTAATCCATTTGTGATCAACATCCGATGTTTTCATCGTGATCATTTTCGGGCGTGGTTATGTATCATTTTGGAGATAACTTTATGCAACAAGTGATAAACTCTCCACACCCGATTATTCTTCCAGTTGTTTCCTACGGCGCGATTTGGGGGCGTAACGATTATGCGTTTTGATTTAGTTTAGGTGCTATGGATTTGAACTTACTAATAGTGGTGGCTTTCAACACATGGGTTCCAATCCATCACTATTGCTTACCAAAAACAAGCCATAGGGAGTTGATTGTTAGGAACTTTGGCGAGAAGTATTATTCTCAAGTTATAAACTCCCGGTTCCGCTTTGTAGTTCGTTCATACTTAGCCGGTTTCGAGTTGTCATTTTGACTCTTTATTAGTGGCAATTCGTATTGTGTATAGGATGGCTAAGAAGTGTGTTTAGGATAGTTGTAAAGCTCTAAGTTAAAATGGAGCTAATTTGGCCACAATAGAGGCCAAAATAACACTCTTCATTCTCATTGGTCTTGGAGTTTGGGCCAATGAGGGCACTTGGGCAACTTCTTCGAGGTTTTGAGGAGTTTGGAAACCTTCTAAGGGAACATTCGGAGATCTGAGGATTGGGTTGGAGAGCTGACGGGACGAGCTACGACGTGGGCTCAAGAATGGATGGATTTGAAGGATTTGTCACTCTGAAGTGGTGATTCAAAGTTAGAGTGAGAAATTTAGACCTTTGAGTGTATTTGGAGTGTTTCTGAGAAGCTTACAAGGGTTTTGGGAGATCTGAGTCAACAAAGATATAGTTTACGACTGAGGCTTGTGTTTTGATTGAAGTTTTGACTCGATTGGACGAGTTTTGAGTATGGAGTGATAGCTTGAAGTTTATATATACAGTCAGAATTGTAGGACTTCACTGACTGTCACGAAGTTAGTAAGGGGATCATATCTTTTGATTTTAGAAAGTTATGTCAATAAAACTTTGCACAGTTCAAGTAACGATGATAAGTGACCTTCTCATGAAATCTGATAGCAATTGAAGTCAAGGATTGGGACGTGTGATGGGTTTTGTACACAGGGATCTACATATCGCCTTGTGATATAGTGTAGAAATCAACAATTGTTCTGAGAGATCTAGAAAAGAGAAACATATGAAACTTTCCTGAGAGATTGAAAGGGTTGTGAATAACTTTTCTGTGAAGTTGAAGCGAAAGTTATGGGTCGAATCATTGGATATCATAATCTTCTTCCGCTGAGGTTTTACCGGTTGTAATGTGGAGTACTGAGGAGAAGAAGAAGAGATTGTCAACTCACACGAGGTTCTAGAGGGTTCTTTCTGACCCCGGTATTTCGGGCGTTCTCAGAGCAAAGAAATGTCCATGCGATACCGTCCTCCTCACATGCGCATCTCAAGTAGTCCAATCATAATCTTTGTGCATCTTTCCCACGTGAGTCTTTACCCCTTGCGAGGTAAAGAGACAATGACACACCGCACATGGTGTATCACGCACTGCTTTTGGCGGTCCCATGAGGGAAAGTCAAGCTATAGCTAGCATAAAAGGAACGATAAAGAAACCCAGCTCTCCATCATGTATCTCCTCCCATCTGCAGAACCACAACCCCCTAACACCCCACCTCACATTGGAAAATGCTAACTATGGAAACTCTAAAATCTAAAAATACTCATAATTTTTTATTTAGTTCTCCATAATTTTCCAACTAGAATCTGTAAGACCCATGGTTGTACATATAGGATAAAATGTAAGTATATCTAAATTGTGCCTAAGTTTATCTTAGTCATGACTATGTTTAGCTAGTTATGGTTAAGTTGGAGGAAAATATAGAGTAACTTTTGGTGTGGTAGATGAGAACTACTATTTTGTTGTTTAATAGGAATCAAGAAATAGATTCCATCACATGGGTATCTTGACTTCCCTTGACTTGGACTAGTTTTCATTGGTTGGATTTGGTGAAGACCCTTAAATCTAGGGACGAGATTGACTTGGTACACTAGAAGTCAATTAGGGAGTAGTTGGGCTTCTAGAAGATCCAAGTGGACCAATTGCATGTTGCCATGTACCCTTTTCATTGGGGTTTGTGATCTCTACCTCGTTTAAACTTGGTAAGAGGAAGTTACATGGTGATTACTTGTAGTTACTAGGGTAAGATTCTAAGTAGTATAAATAGAGAGGTTGAGAAGCACCTCTCAAGTAGTTTTTGAATGGAAGTTAGTTTTGGGAGAAGATAGTGTGGTGATCTTAGTTTTGGGGAGCTTGGTTCTTGGAGACGTCATGTTCGGAGTGGAGACTTGATTCAATGAAGACTTTGATTACCAAAGTATCCCTTTCCTTTTGAGTGATATCTTACTCTTGGTGATAATGTGCATAATGGAGCTTGGACTTTGAGAGTTTGTGTAAGAGTGAGCAATAGAGTCATGGTCATAGGGTGGGACTAAGTCCTTCTAGATTCATGATGAGCTTGCAAAAAGCCATCGGAGGTAAACCTGAGTGAGAGTCAGCCCGGAGGTCATATTTTTGGTTCCGTTTCCGGGACCTCAATCTAGAAGGAGCAGAGATGTTTCAAATCTAGTGTCTTGCCCGTGAGAGCGCAACGATGAGAATTCATATGGAGAGGACTGTGGGGGAAGAGCGAACCAAGATCATGATGCATAATAATGTACCATTTGTGTATCCGGTAGTGTTATATGATAGCTTGGAAGTTATTTTGTACATTTTGTTTACTTAAGTGTTGTTTGGGATGAGGCGAGAGTGCTATAGTGCGTATTTGGGAGGAACACTTTATTTTCCAAAGTTTTTCCGAGAATTTTATTGATTTTAGAGTAGTAGATAGGATACGTTTTGCACTTTAAATAACGTCATATCATGTCTAGATCAAAAGTTATGATGTTTAGAATTTGCTAAGGTCCTCACGGGTTTTGAAAGATAGCTCTCGGGAAAAACTGTACAGAGTTTATCAATTCGTGCAAAAATTGAATCAGAATTTGAAACTTTGCACGATTGTTTATTAGGAGCTAAGGTACATGTGAGTTCAAATTTCGTTGAGAGATCATTTTTATAGAGAAAGTTATGATATCTGAAGTATAGGGGGGTATAAAAGTGAGCAAAACCGCTTTACTTTTCAGATTTGCTTTTTCCTTGTTTATGGTCATTTCGAGAGAGTTAGTGCATGGGTGTTTTGCATAGTGAGGATGACTTGACACTCATTGGAAAATGGGAGATCAACCTCTTTGGAAGATCCGGTTGTCTAAGATACCTCAAAAATTTGGACGTGATTGTTTCAAATGGATTCGAACACGAGGAGTTGAGTGGAGTTTGAAGAGAGGACACTAAAAAGTTCCCCGAGAGCGAAACGTGAGAGTTGCTTCTATTGTGGAGAGGAGGGACATAAGCTTGTGAGTTGTCCTTTGAGGACCAAAGATCGGAGGTTGAGAGAGAGACGAAACGTGGGAGAGCTAGACCTTCATCTGGGACCATCATCTCCCCATGAATCCAAGAGTGAAACCTATTGTGAAAATTGTGGAGTGACCGGACTTTCCTTAGGACACAAGTGTAGTGGCGTGAAAGCTCTGTTGGAGTCACTAGTGGAGTGCTTTGTACATAAATTGAGTGCAGATACCGAAAAGTTGAAGTCTCCAAGTGGCTCAAGTTCTAACTGAAGATGGAGATCATTTTCAGAATGATCGAGAAGATGTCGATGAAGGTAAGGCTCATAGTGTGTTTAGGAGAGGAGAGAGCCATGGCAATCTTGGACCAACCAATTCCGTTCATTTTGCCATTGATGAATTACTCTAGAATGGAGCTAGTTTTGTTTGTGTTGTATTAGGGAGTCCTGTATAAATTTCCAATAACAACGACAAAAGGAGTTGGAAATGGGGAAGCTTCCGGTGTTCTATGGGAGAGAGAAAGAAGATGTAGAATCTTTTGTGAGAGACTTCAAGAGGGCATGTATAGGAAACAATGAGAGAAGGAAACCGAATGGGCTATCTTTTGCCCGACTTCTTGGAGGATTCTGCATTGAAGTGGTACAATGAGTACAAGAAGGAGCATGTGGAGGAAGACACTTGGGAGAGTTTGACAGAGAATCTTGTTGAAAACTTTCTTCCGGATTAAAGTTACGAGAAGCTGATGTGTGAAGTCACCTTTTTGAAGCAAGGAGAGAGTGAGAAGGTGAGATCATACATGGAGAGAACGGAGAAGTTACAGTCACGTTTTTGTGTGGTGTTGAGAAAGAGTGGAGACGAGATCGAGCCAACCATGGTGGGGATTGTGGCGATGTTGACAAAGAACTTCATTAGAGGTTTGAAGCCTCAGATTCGAAGCAAGGTGAGATATGAAAAGCCCTCTTCTAAGGTTGAGGCTATTCGCATTGCTATTCGAATGGAGGAGAACCTAGAAGACGATGATTCTAGCTTGGTGGCTAGAGAAGCATCACCACCTGTTGTGGTTAGAATGGCAACTCCTACCGTTGTTGTTGCGCCCAAAGTAGTAAATTCTCCAATGGTAGACTTGCACCATGAGTTGAAATCTATCACGTAAAACACTCGCTGATCTCAAGATTAATGTAGTACAACTATGGGAGAGGAGGAATCGAGAATGTAGAGGGAGGATCTAGAGGGTATGGGAATTATCCTCCAAAAAGGAAATCCACCACAAGGGAACTTCACGGTTTCATGCTTTAGTTGTGGAGGCCCTCATTTCCAACGAAATTGTCCTAATCCTCGACAACATGATGGAGTTAGACACAACAATTCTACTCTGCTCCAAGTCAATCGAAGGATAAGGGGAGTAGAGTCTATTGATGTGTTTCCTCATCGATGCACGTTTGAGAAGGGAAAGAGCTCTATAAGTTCGAGTTGATATTCTTGCACACGAGAAGAAGAGAGCAAGATTTGCAAAGGAGTCCATCTCAATGGAAGATCAACCAAGCCGGAGCACTCGATCCGGTGGTGTGAGTCAACCGAGAGCACCGAGGAAGAAGTTGGGAATGGATGATTTCTCCATTTCATCTACCCCACTCAAATACGACGTGGTGGAGGATGTGGGGGAATCAAAAGCCAATATAACCGTTGTACAATTGATTGCTCTAAATCCTACAATAAGAAAGGAGTTGAGGGGTGCCTAAGCTCCAAAAGGACCAAGAAGTTTACGATCCAAGGAAAAGCTTTCATGGCGAATGTTGGAGTAGGAGTGGTGGATGCCGCTACCTCGAGGTATGCACTCAAAGCTTCAAGATTGAAGTACGCATTAATGGATGTGATGTTTCAGATGTACTAGTGGATGGTGGATCTGCGGTGAATGCCATGTCAGAACGTTTGTTGAAGAAGTTGGGGATGAAGCTTTCAAGACCTTCCAACATCATTGTTGGGATGACCAACAAGCAAAAGGTGCGACCCATTGGAGTGGTGGACAAGGTGGTGGTAAGCGTGATGGGAGTTCAAACCTTGTTGTCCTTTCAAGTGCTTGAGGAGGCTAGCTACGACTTGTTGTTAGGAAGACCTTGGTTGAGGACTGTGAGGACAACCGATCGGTGGCATAAGGGTTTACCCGTATATAGGGCCAAAAAACCATCAAGTGAAGGTCCCTCTCACAAGTGGCGGAGGAGCAGTCTCAGACTCAGATAGACCTACGAGTGATTACTCAGAGCCTGAGAGTGAAGAAAGTGGCAATTTTTTAGAGGTTAACACCAACATGTCGACCGATGAGGAGACATCATCTGAAAATACCTCGGACGATGATGTTCAAGTTCAAGTTCTTCTTTGCAATGGATTTACTTCCCACGCCGGGGTGGTGAAAGATCCCGACAAGATGAAGATGAGTGAAGATGAGATAACTCGACGGCTCTCCACTCTCAAGTTTGGTCCCAAGGTTACTATGGAGGAGAAGTCAAGGTTCTTGGATATATTTCGAAAATATATCCATGTCTTTGCCTTTAGCTACAAAGATTTGAAGGAAGTAACCTTAGAAACTCATCGCATTGAGTTAGAGGAGAAGGCTCGTCCAAAGACATCATCGAAGCAACGTCGGATAAATCCACCAACTGGTTGTGGTGATCAAGGAGGAGATCGACAAGCTAAAGGATGCGGGTTTCATCTATGAGGTAGAGAATTCTGAATGGGTTTCTCCTATTGTGATAGTCAAGAAGAAGAATGGTAAGCTACGTGTATGCGTAGATTACAAGAAGTTGAATCTTTGGCACAAAGAAGGATTACTATCCTTTACTATTCATTGATGAGGTCCTAGAGGAAGTTGCTAGTCATGAGTGATATAGTTTTGGAGATGGTTATAGTGGATATAATCAGATTCAGATTGCTCTGAAGAACGGCTCAAAACCACTTTTACCACGCATGGGGAACTTTTGACTTTAGGGTAATGCACTTTGGTCTATGTAATGCTCAAGCAACTTTTCAGAGGTTCATGAACAAGCTGTTTGAACCTTTTCTAGGAAAGTTTGTACGTGATTTCATCGATGATTTTTGTGTATATGGGGAGAAGGAGGATCATTTTGATCATTTGATCAAAATTCTACAACGGTTGGAGAAAGCCAAGGCCTCACTCAATCCAGAAAAATGCATTTTTGGATGTGAGGAAGGTTTGTTGTTAGGGCACATCATCTCCAAGGATGGTATATCGGTGGATCCAGAAAAGGTGAAACGCATCCTTGACTTACCTTTTCCGATGACGTTGACCAAGTTGAGGCAGTTCCTTGGAATGGTGGGATACTATCGACGGTTCATCTTTTCCTTCTCCAACAAAGCTTATGCCTTGACGGT
The DNA here is from genome assembly GCA_014180765.2 of Marchantia paleacea. Classification (NCBI taxonomy): domain Eukaryota; kingdom Viridiplantae; phylum Streptophyta; class Marchantiopsida; order Marchantiales; family Marchantiaceae; genus Marchantia; species Marchantia paleacea. Next base: position 990,788 of record MUAA02000016.1, read on the forward strand.
TTACATGAAGAAGGGGACGGATTACAATTTAATCCTCAAGGATGGAGAGGCAGCTGTGGCGTTCAAACTTCTTAAGAAGGCGTTGGTAACGGCTCCTATTTTAGCCAAACCAAATTGGGGTAAACCTTTCATTCTCTACACGGATGCATCAAACATTGTTATAGGATGCACTCTAAGCCAGTTAGATGAAGATAGCCATGATCATCCAATTGCTAATGCTAGTAGACAAATGGTGCAGGCTGAGAGAAACTATTCAGTGATTGAAAGGAAGGCTTTAGCTGTGATCTTCTCACTCAAGAATTTTCGACACTATCTGTTGGGAGGGAAGTTTACTATCGTTACTGACCACAAGGCTTTGAAGTACATTTTCAACAAGCCTAATGTTGAGGGTAGGATAGCCAGATGGAAGTTATTACTAGCGGAGTTTGATTACATCATTGAGGATCAACCCGGTAAGAAACATGCCAATGCTAATTTGATGTCTCGAGCATACGATGAGGAAGGAGATCAACCAGTGGATGATACATTTCTAGATGAGGATTTGCTGATGATGGACACCATAACAAAAGTACCGGCTGAATACAAGGGAATATGGGATTTCATCTCGGAGGGAGAGTTTCCCCAAGGCATGCATTCACGGGAGAGGAATGCATTGGTGAAGCGATGTGAACCTTATACCATCATAGAGGACGTGTTGTTTCATCAAGGAGCAGATGGACTACTCATAAGGGTTGTTGGAAGGGAGGAGTCAATTTAACTTATGAAGGAGTTTCATGAAGGCTCGGTATGTGGAGGACACTTTGGGGAAAGGTAATCGCATTTAAGATCCTAGATGCAAAGGCTATCATTGGAAGGGCATTTTCAAAGATTGTGTGGAATTTTGCAAGAGTTGTGATGTGTGTCAAGCTTTTGCTAAAAAGTCCATGAAAACCCCTCCTTTGACATCAGTTCCTATTTTAGGTCCTTTTGATAAGTTCATTGTGGTAGCTACAGATTATCTAACCAAGTGGTTATAAGCTAGACCTCTAAAATCTACTAGTGAGGAAGAAGTGGGTAGATTTCTGTATGAGAGGATAATAACTAGATTCGGATGCCCTCTAGAAATTGTATCTGATAGAGGTGGTGAGTTTGTTGGAAGCATTATTCAAGCCATGCTAGGTCATTTCTCCATCAAGGCACGTGTGACTACTTCCTACAAACCAAATGCTAATGGGTTGGCTGAGCGAACCAACTATACGCTTTGCATGATGTTGGCCAAGGATGTAGACATGGACGGGAGCAAGCAAAATTGGGACAAGAGGCTGCATGCTATCTTGTGGGAGTATCGGACGACTTGGCATCAACAAGGTACTCACCTTTCTGTATGGTATATGGTGTCGAGTCAAAGCTTCCAATTCAATTTGATTTGATGACCTTCTTAACTATCCAACGGAAGTTAAAGAGGACGAATGGAGTAGAAGCTATCAAATCAAGACGTCAACAACTATTGGAGTTGGAGGAGGCTCGAGCTGTGGCCATGGTACATGTGGAGCGGGCTCAACAATTGCAGAAGAAGTATCATGATAATCTACTTGGGACGAAGAAGATGAAGATTTTCAAAGAAGGTGATTGGGTAATGCTTTACGACTCCATTAGATATAAGAGAGCAAGAAAGAAATTTTTTCCAAAGTCTTTGGTCCTTTCATAGTTCAAGGTGTGGGGAAACTTTACTTACGATTTGAAGGAGTTGGGAGGACGACATTTTGACCGTGTGAATCACGACAAGTTGAAGCCGTTTCATCGACGATCAGATTCTTTCACTCCGAGGGACGGAGTGAAATCTTGGTAGGGGTAAATGTAAAGACCCGAGGGTTGTACATATAGGATAAAATGAAAGTATATCTAAATTGTGCCTAAGTTTATCTTAGTCATGACTATGTTTAGCTAGTTATGGTTAAGTTGGAGGAAAATATAGAGTAACTTTTGGTGTGGTAGATGAGAACTTCTATTTTGTTGTTTAGTATGAGTCAAGGAATAGATTCCATCACATGGGTATCTTGATTTCCCTTGACTTGGACTAGTTTTCATTGGTTGGACTTTGGTGAAGGCCCCTTAAATCTAGGGGGGCGAGATTAACTTGGTACACTAGAAGTCAATTAGGGAGTAGTTGGGCTTCTAGAAGATCCAAGAATGGACCAATTGCATGTTGCCATGTACCCTTTTCATTGGGGTTTGTGATCTCTACCTCGTTTAAACTTGGTAAGAGGAAGTTACATGGTGATTACTTGTAGTTACTTAGGGTAAGATTCTAAGTAGTATAAATAGAGAGGTTGAGAAGCACCTCTCAAGTAGTTTTTGAATGGAAGTTAGTTTTGGGAGAAGATAGTGTGGTGATCTTAGTTTTGGGGAGCTTGGTTCTTGGAGACGTCATGTTCGGAGTGGAGACTTGATTCAATGAAGACTTTGATTACCAAAGTATCCCTTTCCTTTTGAGTGATATCTTACTCTTGGTGATAATGTGCATAATGGAGCTTGGACTTTGAGAGTTTGTGTAAGAGTGAGCAATAGAGTCATGGTCATAGGGTGGGACTAAGTCCTTCTAGATTCATGATGAGCTTGCAAAAAGCCATCGGAGGTAAACCTAAGTGAGAGTCAGCCCGGAAGTCACAGTTCCAATAGAACCAATGCATGAAAAGGAAGAGATGGGGAAAAAAAAAACCCGACCCATATATTTAATTGAAGAAAAATCACTCAAAATTCACTCAAAACCCTAAAAAAACAAAAACACTCATATTCCACTATATCATTCTCTATAGTCTTCAATTTAGATACCAATGGAACCCAAATTGAAAGACAAAGAGAATGTAATATTTACTCTCCATGTTTGGCAAAGTATGGCCACAGAATATGCAAGAATTAGTAAAGGAGGAGGAGATGGCTGCGGGAAAGTTGCGAGAGGTAGCGCAAAGAAAAGTCAAAGCAGAGATCTCGATCACAATAATTTTGAATTCACGATAGTTTTCAAACAAACTTGGAACCCTCTACTATATTGTACAATGATCCTCTGGTTGATGTTCATATCTGAATCCGGAGCCTAACATTTAAGTGTCCCTCCTTCTACACGAATCGCCATCACATGGGTATCTTGACTCACGATTCCATCACATGGATATCCTTTGACTTTCCTTGACTTGGACTAGTTTTCATTGATTTGACTTGGTGAAGACCCTTAAATTTAGGGACGAGATTGACTTAGTACACCAAAGTTAATTGGAGGGAAGTTGTACTTCTAGAAGATCCAAGTGGACTAATTGCATGTTGTCATGAACTCTTTTCATTGGGATTTGTGATCTCTATCTCGATTAAACTTGGTAAGAGAAAGTTACATGATGGATACTTGTAGTTACTAAGATAAAATTTTAAATAGTATAAATAGAGAGGTTGAGAAGCAACTCTCAAGCAAGTTTTGAGAAGTTAGTTTTGGGAGAAGTTAGTTTTGTGATTTAGTTTTGATGGTACTTCCGTTGGAGCTCCTCAAAGAGAGTAATACATTCCATGTAATAATCCATTTACATGTGGCTATAGATATAATGTCAATGTGTATACAACCATCTTTTGCATATAGTTTCAATCGTCCTCTAACATCAAATAGGTCTTGTGCCTCAACAATTTCCCAAAACCATTAGCCTTGAACATGTCATTCACTTGACATTCCCATAAGAGATAATCGGAACGTCTATCATACTTGACAATGTCAAATCTGACACCCTCAATCTTCATGACTGACATCTCACCTAATATAGCCTCCGAACCTGTCCCTCGTGTTGTTCAGTTGTCAAATGAAACCTCCAAACTTGACTTTTTTCCACTCATATGAGAAAAAAATGAGAAATTTACCATGGGTAAAATCCCTAAACCACAATTTGTCTGTGAATTGTTCTCAACAAAGAAAAATCCAATGAGCTGATGCCCATCGCTTTCATAAAATCTTGTGAACTACCTGTGGCACAATCGTCGTACCCATGAAGTGTGAAAGACAGCCAAAAGTACAAACAACAATTCAAGTTGTCAACAATGGTGTAGTACACCTTCTAGTAGAATTGTTGGATCTCTTGTCTATAACCCGCGATCCCATCAAATGGGATCCTTTGGTCCAAATTTCTATGGGAGTATTGCAATCATCTAAAAAGAAGCTCAAGAATTCCGAACCTCTACAATAGAATCCGGCACAACTAGATAAGTTCAAAGGTACCTCTTTATACCCACGAGCAAATCTAGGAGAATTGGATGACTCGCAGATTTTGGCGTAATTTTACGAGAAGTACAAATGTTACAGAGCTCAAAAATGAGGAAAGTTCAATACATGATCAAAGTTGAGAAGTGGCAAGAAGTCAAAAATTGCTAGGAGCATTTACCAACCAAATGTATAGCAAGTAGGAAACTAAACCACATCAAACCTTAATGACTATTGTTGCTATTGCTCCACACATTATACACGTCTTGAAAGCTTCAAATTCAATCATTCGTAGAACACGAGCTAGAACAGATGATCAGTGCATTTTTGATCATCGGCAGCATCTAACTCCACTCCAAGCACTTATCATCAACAACATATTCCACTTTCCTTCGCAATCGGACTCCCTTTCTCCTCCTCGTAAGGCACGAGCAATCCATCGCTAGCTCTGTCCGACTCAATACAATCAATGTCAACACAGGATGGATGTCAAAGACATCTTGACTTTGAGATGCATATTCAACACGCGACAGATCCTCCACTCAATCCCATGCCAAATTCAAACTGATCTCAACATGATGAGATTGAGGAAAGAACCTCTTCTATATTTTGCTCATATCTTCACTATGATATACGGAAGGGCATTACTCTTCCGTATGCATGTAAGAAGTGGATAGTTTTTCTTCATTTACGCACCGGCTAGTGGCCTCGAAGATTAGAATCATGTTCTCCGATTTCCTTGATTCCTTCCAAAAGTCCACTCTAACCCGCCCTCTCCTTTCACCGTACTTTTACACCTCAATGTGGCATTGCTTATAGCAAGGTGCAAAATCACGGTGAAAGGAGAACTACACAAATAGAACTACGTTCGCTTCTCAATCTGTTCGTCTTGTTGCTCGTCACATAGTCGAGAATCAACACTCAATTCTAAGGAGAGCGATGACTCTTGATTATTACCATTGTTCAAATACCAATTGTTGGTCTAAGACGGCAAATAATCAATCACACATGCATCAAACTAGTCGACACAAAAGATATGTGGTTCACCTCCTCGAAACTACGTCCATGGGAACAAACAAATCGCTTTATTCATCTTAAGCTTTCTCTCTCATTCTCTCAAATTGCTCCGGAAGAATGAGCTCTAGTGTATCACATAGAGCTTCCACAAGCCTTTTTATATAGTAGTGCCAACTAACCCTAGTCAGCATCAAACTAGAGTACCAGTCTAACTAGAGTTAACCAAGACCTAAGAGCAACAACATAATCTCTAATCTCCGGCACCGCAACAAGACAAAACATCTCTATTATCTCTCTCAAATAAACGGTTCAGCTCCATTTCCATAATGTAATACCTCAAGTACTTTAAGACATTCCTTACGTCAAATTGATCCATCTTTCCCACCACAGCTTGTAATGATCTTGTGGCTAAATTCTCTCTTTGATCATGCAATTGTTGATGTAAAAAGAGCGTGAAAGCTTGAAACATCTCTGTTATTGCCAGATCAAGCTACACCTTAGTACATCGTCTGCTCTACTTGACCTCTCCCCACTCACTGTAACCTTCTTTGTGACCAAGAATAACCACTCAGCTTGTTGCTAATATAAAACCGTCTTGATCGTTGATCCCACCAATCCACCAAGTATCCAACCTTTTACTTCTATTTAAACTCGTCTAAATCTAGAGCCCCGTGGTATGTGCCTAACGGACAAGGCGACCTAGCCTGTCATCACCTCAAGCACTCTTGGGAGAGTTGGCCATCACTTTCAACTTCTCACAAAAGAAATACGCGACACACACTAGAATGATAGTCGATGATCAAATTCAGAGCACTTCCATAGAATCAAACACCCACAAAAATCCAGTATGGCCCACACACAAGAAACAAACATCAAGCCTCCATACTGAAATTTTCCCAACCCATCCACGACTAACTCTTGCCATCATTTGACATTTGACATATCATAAAAATTCAACGGTATGCATTAAATTATCACTATAGAGTCGTTACAAATCTGATTTTTGACTAATTTAATATTTCAAGTTCAAACAAAACTTGAATTTACACCTTAACATTTCAAGATCAATCCACAATTTGAACTTGCAATCTACACTTTAATGTAAACTTGAAACACTAAAACATAAACCGTAACTCATGAGGCTATAAACTCACAACAAGAGAATTGATGAAAGTTCTTCCATCTTAGAGATTTCACATCAAGTTCACCACTTATGTCGCATGGACATTGCTTCGTTCTAAAAAACTTGAACACATGACTCTAGAAGAACCCTCATGAGTCTCATGTGAGTTGATACTCTCTCTTACTCATCCTTAGCAATCCACATTCAAGTTCATTGCAACCGATAAAACTCAAACAGAAGAATATCGTGATATTCAACAATTAGACCAATATCTCTTGTCCAAACTTCACATATAATAGCTTTACAACCTTCTTGTTCTCTTGGAAAATTTCCTTATGTTTTTTTCCAATTGCTCTCAAATTTTATGAGAAGATCACTTATCATCCAAGCTTCAAAAGTTATGATCATTGTACTAACTTCGTGACAATTAGTGCAATCTTGCAACTCTAACTGTATGCAAAAACTTCAAACTATCACTCTGTACTAAAAACTCATCGAATTGATTGAAATTTCAATCCATACACAAGGCTGAATTGTCAATCTATCCCCATTGAATCGGATCTGTCAAAATTCTCGTAGGATTCTCATAATTAACCCAAACATACTCCATGATCTGAATTTCACTCTCCAGCTTCAAATCATCACAATAGAGTGACAATTTATTCAATTGCATCCATTCTTAAACCCACCTCGTAGCTCTTGTTGTCAGCTCTCCAACCTTGTCCCCCTCAATCCCAAATGTCCCCTTGGAAAGACTTCCAAAACTCCTCAAATCCTCGAAAAACTTGACCAAGTGTCATCATTGGCCAAAACTCGAAAACCAATAAGAATGAAGAATGTCATTTTGACCTCTAGTGTAGTCAAATTAGCTCCATATTAACTTAGAGCTTTATAACTATCCTAAACATATTTTTTAGCCATCATATAAACAATATGAGCCGCCACTAATAAAGAGTCAAAATAACAACTCAAAACCGACTAAGTATGAACGGAACTACAAACGGAACCGGTGAGTTTATAAGTTGAGAATAATAATTCTCGCCAAAATTACTAACAATCAACTTCCTATGGCTCGCTTTTGGTAAACAATAGTGATGGATTGGAATCCACATGTTGAAAGCCACCACTACTGGCAAGTTCAAATCCATAATGCTTAACTGACTCAAAATGTATACTGTTAGGTCCCAAATAGCACCATATGATACAACTAGAAGAATAATCGGATCTGGAGAGTTTATCACTTGTTACATAAAGTTATCTCCGAAGTAATATATTTACCACGTTTGAAAGTGATCGCGATGAAGACACCTAATGTTGATCACAAATGGATTGCACATCTATATATCTAGAGGATCAGGTTGTCCTCTATCCATGTCTCACGTCGGTTTTACTTTGATAAGATAATCTCATTAGTAAGCAAAGCAATGTTTTAGATCTCTCACTTTCCCTTTCCATCTTAACCACGCTTTATATTTGATAAGATCCAAGATAATATCTATTGGAATCTTATCAATATCTTGATCCTACAAAATCAATCCAACTGTGGGTTCTTAATAATCTTACAATGAGCCGTTGATCATCCTAACCTAAAGTATTATCGTTATAACAATAACTCTAAAGATAACACATGTCATATCTTCTCATAGTAGTCGCATCACAACACGACAATGTTAAATGATTTTACTTTTTATATTCAAGTAACATGTTGACCATTTGATCTACATGATCATATTGCACCTAAGATAGTTATGATATCTTAGGTGCAATATGACATATTTCCCATAGTGATGCTATGATATGAGAGGCTAATCACTCCTTCCCACTTGGTTTCATCCATGAACCACTTGATGGGGTATTCTCCATCCTTTTTGCTATCTTAATCGTGCCTTAGCCTAAGATGCAAACCTAATGCTATGATTCTTGAATGACACTTTTCCTCCCCCCATCTTTTTTGTCTCATACTCATTTTCTACCAGTTAACCTATGTTAGGACTCCATTCCCCCCAAATGACTTCAAGTTCCAAGGTACTATTTACTATATGAAAAGATCAAATGTATACAAGCGTGGTTTGGGAGTGTTGTTTTTCCGTATGCCAATTTGCTTTCGAGTTTGAACGGGATAAAGCAAACGGCTATTTCCCGGTCACTTTCAAACAGAAGTCAAGTTTGACAGAGAAGCTAGCAGCTGAACAAAAATCGAAAATGTTAATATCCGGTAACAGCTACTGTACTGCACTTTACTTGGTACCGTTTCTCGATACGGTACTGCATAGTACAATACAAATACAAGTGCAAGCGCAAGCGGATTCTTACAAGTCCGAAGAGAACGGAGGAGTCATCCAGTGGCATCTGCAGAGGGTCCTTGCCGTCACTGTCCTGCGCTACCCCGCTTTCATCTTTGACTGAATGACGACGTCGTGGTGAGGTAAGTCAGCAGAGTCTGAGCAGACACAGTACTAGCGTAGCGGCCCTAGGCAGATTCTGCGGATGACGCAAGATCCCTGGTGCCATTGAGGATAAACTCAGTCGAGAGAAGACTGCCTGCGGCCTGCGTGACGCAAGCAAGCGAAGAGCAGAAAATACGCAGAAGAAAGTGACTGGGGCTGACCAGAATATTTCCCCTCGACTTACCTCACCTCGCTTTTAATCGCTCTTCGTGTACAGCCCCCTCGGCCAGTCACTTCTGAGGGACCTGGCTGCACTCTGTGACTTTAACACCTGTCACAGAATCTCGCGTACGGTGCCGGAACGGAACGGGGCAGAACCTGACCGATATGCAGATCCCGATTCCCGATCCCTGCTCAGAGTTTGGAGAACTCCGTTTCAGTGTGTGCATCTCCAGTGCCGAGTTTCCAGAGCAGAACCTGCATCCGGGGGGTTCCGGTGACACACTTGGCCTGCTTGACGGGTCATCATGCTCGAGTCCTGTCATGTCGAGACAGAATTCTCTTGTGCGCCTCGGCGATGAGTTTTCTCGCGAGGGAGAAGTGTGCATGAAGAATGGGGGCAAGGGGAGGGGGCGAGCATGCGTGTGACCACCTTCTCTGCTACAATACAAGGTCGGTTTCGTTTAGGTTCACCTGTCTTGGCCGACGTCGGCGACTGCCAGGTCATGATCATGCACCAGGAGATTCCACAAGCAGGGATTCTAGGTGTTCATGGGAAGTATGGTGAGCACTGAGCAGCAAGAGTAGCGGCCCTGGTCAAGGCGCCCACGGCCTTCTCACCTGCCACAATTGCGGATGTTTGCTTGATTGCTCAAATGATGTCCTTCCTACACAAACAAACCTCAGTCTCAGTTTCGTCGTATTCGCTGCTCGGTATCGAGCCTCGTGCCCTCCTCTGTCTTCTTAGTCTACTACTTCGTGCATGCAGTTGGCCGTATTGACGCTCAAGTCCTCCATATGCGCAGATTTCAGCTCGAGCTGTGCATAATTCTCATGTCGTGGCCGTCACAGGTGCACCCGTGCGTTTTATTATGGTGAGGGCGAGCCTTGAATGTAACCGGGGTTACTTGCATTACATTGGGCCCTTTGAATCAGGCGTACTCTGGATATTCAGGACTCAGCAGGATCTTGTGAAAGTTAAAAATGCTCAACCCCAACATGACGATTCCTCGAAAAGGGCATGCAAATGTGGCCTGTGACCTCGAAACAGGATTGGTGCGAGTGATGTCACATGTAACACAAGGCATTCGCAAGGAGCATGCAAAAGTCCCGGGAGCCTCAAGAGATGTGAGTGAGAGAGAGACCAGACAGACCGAGTGAAAGAGGAATTCGAGGAGATACTTTATTTCCATCTTTCTCAAAATCCTTGCTGAACCTCAGGAAAGACCTTTCTTTTATTCGGCCAGGCATCCATCCAGCCAGCCATCGGTTGGTAGTTGCAGCCGGGCCTTCTTCCGATCGTCGAGGCCTTTCTTACACGTGACACACATGTGACAAATCCCCCAAGTGCTAGTGATCGCCATGATTGGACTCTCTGTCGTGGATGGAGAACTTGCGTTATAGCTGAACACGAACACGGTCACCTGTGCCTGCGGACGACTCGCATCGACCCCCCGACGTCTTGAGCCTTTGCAGGGGCACGACGAAGAAGGCCGATGGCTCTTAACAGATTGTGTCTGTGCGGTTGGCGGCAACGAGCGAAAGATCGTTCAGAGCTAGAACCCAGAACTCAACCTAATCTGTCTAGCCAGGATCCTTGCCAAACATCCATCGCGTAGCTCGGACGTCTATGTACGAAATCTACGCAAACTTTGAAATTTACCTACTCTAGAGAACACCTTTCTGCCTGACCAGCTCAAACCCGGACCTGGTCTAGATAAATAAGTAGTGACATCTTCTCAAGTAACATCGGAATGCCGGAAACCATTATTAGAAAGTTTCGCGATTGCCTTGCCTCCTCTACTGCGCGATAATCACATTCGAGGTTGTCGTACGTCGGACATGAGGATATCAGCCGATGTCAAGGGACTAGAGTGGGTAAAAGCCGAAATGTACAGAATCACTTGAACCCGGGTGAGGGAGGGGCTCCTAGAGACTTTCAACTGAAGGTGCAATCAAACGGTCGTGGGCATGGCATGTACTGAGCCCGACACCGCCAAGGGTGCAAGGGAAAAAACATCTTTGAAATTGCTACAAATAATTCTCAAAACGGGAGTAAAGGGTAACGACGTGGGTGAAAATTTCTTTCTGCAGGCAGTAGTACAAGGCCACTCTGGACCGGACTGGGCTTGTAGAATGTCTGACAGACTTTACAGCACCCAGTCAACTATTGGTTACAATCATGATTTGATTTGGGAGAGTTGAGAGTCACAGAACCAGCACAGGTTGCACCCGGCTTATTAATAGAAACAATAGGCTGTATGCTATTCACAATTGGCTAACTCAGAAGTTGTAAGGATGAACTACTAAAAATTTTGGGCAGGTGGTGGTGGGAATGATGCTCTGCTAAAGGAATTGTAAAGTTTACTGACTGTCTTGTGTCAACGGGCCTGTTCATTGTGTGGTGGTGCCAACCTCGCATATGCATCCTGGAAGGGGATTGGCAAAGAAGTTCTCTTCCAGTTTGGCTCGGGACGGACTAAGAGGTTTTCTCGGGTGCGGAGATCCTTGTCGGTTTCGGTGTGTTCTCAGCACGGCCTTTTGGAGCTGACTCCAGTCGATCTCCCCGTTGTGATATTGATCTAGCAGCTTCACCAGCCCGACTCTGCACCACATTGCAAGTTCCAACACGCCAACCTTTGTCAGACCAACGCTCAGTCAGGGTTATCTCCCTTGGTCGCTCAAGAAATCCCGAGCAGAAGCAAAATGGCCGAGAAGGCAGGGCGAGAAGAGGCTCGGCTCACCTGTCCGGAATGAGGGTGGTCTTGTGGCCATTGAAACGTCGGTGGCCTTGGACAGCTCTGGCCATGTTGCCGTCGTAAGACGGAACGAACACATCGCTGTCGACTGCGACCATGTAATCGATGGCTGCTAGTCTGTTTTGATATTCCGAAAACCGCTGCATTTCTTCAGGGGTGGTGATCGTTTCCTTGGTGACCACATTGGGGAACAGTTGGGTGAAAGTTTTCATTCTGGCTTCTCCACCATAAATCTGACCGGCGGCTACGTAAATCAACGTTTTTCTGGGATATCCCATTGCTCTCAACATGAGCCCGATTTCGTGAGGTGTCAGAGGGCAGCCTCCTTCAGCTCTGCGGCTGACTGGGTCGATTTCTTTTTCCTTCCACCTGCTCACATTGTATCGAATGATTCTCAGCTCCTCTGCCTCCGCCGCCGACAGACCGAATGTGCATCCTGAAAACGCCAGCATATCCTTCTCAAATCTGCACATATCACACCCACACACGGTCACTCCATCGGCCTGAGAGTCGCCTCGTCTTCGGTGATCCTCAGAGCAACCGCCAAGGCGCCTACGAATAACGCCCGGATTGCGTCACGTACCTCAAGTGCATAGCAATGTACGGCCCCTTGGATCGTAGACGACTGATGATTTTGTGGCCCAGGTCCTCAATAGAGGGTTCGAATTTCAGCGCCTTGTAGTTGGCTTTGCAGCGGAGCCTCTGAATTTCCTCTGGCAAGCGGTTGTTGGCAAGACGCGAGTCTGTGAGAACGAATCGAATGACCTTGTGCTTCTTCAGAAGCGGCAAGACTGTCTCCTCGTAGTAGGCAGTCTGCAGGAGCAAACAGAATCACATCAGGGATGCAGGGCACACGCCGGGCGGCGGCTATGGACGGATGATTCAAACGAAAACGCATGCGGGCTCGTGCAGCTAGAATGTGCAAACGAGAAGTGCTGAGGGCCTGAGAGGCGTTATCTAATACCTCGGACCAGGAACGAGGTGCCATTTCGTAGACCGGTAACTCTTGCATGCCGGCGGGGAGTTCCGTCACGATTCTGATGTCGTCCCTGAGGATGCGGATGAACTTCTCGACGTCGAACACATCTCCGAACTCGCTGCAAGGGACAAGAAGGGTCACAGGGCACGTTTCAGTCTGCTGTCATCGTCAGAGAATCTAGACTGTCACTCAAATACTGGCTAACTCACGGAATCGGATTTATGGGGACGACACGGGTGAAATTTCACCTTGGATCTGCCCAGTAAGAGGTGTGGTCCAGTTCCGGAATGACTAAGGTCGCATTCATAACACGTGCAACGGCCACCATGTCGCAAATCTGATCCAAGAGGACGAAGAGCACATTAGAGCACGTACGTGTAAGATCACCTGTCCGCAAGTGCAAGTGCAAGCGCCCCGGAGTGTAAAGCAGTCGACAAGGACGGACGAGTAACTGAAACTTACTGCAGTGCGCATTTGGTTCAGTCCGCCGTTAGCGAAAGTCAACAAGTAGCCTTCTGTTGCTTCTGATGGTCCTGGAATACCAAATCGGAACGAGGAGCAGTTCAGTACTGAACGGCAAAGAATCGTTATAAGCGTGTAATTGTGCGCCCAAGTAAAATTCAGAAAGCCCGCTCACTCGCCAATTAGCCTCTCAGAGAAGAACAATGGGTACGGCTGTACTCAAATAATACTTGGAAATACGTCCAATGGGCTCGTAGCCGTGAACCCCTCCCAATAATTCAAAGCATCCTTTTGGCCCCGAGACAAATTGTAATGCTTGTGATAACGGGATCCGTAGGCTTTGCGGTCGTTTCCTGGCTTGACAACTCAAACCGGAAGCCACCAGTCCATGCAACCAACTCTGGAATTGGTCGAGAAAGAAAGGAAAGGAGGAAGAGAGAAAGCATCCGTACTTCGATGGCCAGATCCTTCTGCGATACATTGCTCGTAATTGTAAGTGGGTCTTCGAAACCAGCTGTCTTCCTGTGATCGAATCAACACCACAAGTCAATCAATTGCACGCTCGTTGCAGCTTCTTTCTCAAGGTGGCATACAAGGAAGAGATCGTCAGAGTGCGCACTCGGTCCTCCATCACAAGCGCAATTCCTTTTATTAAAATATACGCTGAGCTCTCAAGAACCGACGCAATTACTGGCTGGAGTGAATCTCAAGCATCCAATAACATGATGAACTAAATCTGGGGCTCCAAGCACTCTAGAAGGCAGCATTCGCGCTTCGGCGGGACAGGGAGGTACAATGTTCACGATGACACTGACACCCAGAGCAGACCAGAGCGTGGATTGCCCTGAGGTGCGTGGGAATGTACCTCTTTCTTGACACCCATCTGCACTAAACCAGTCGTAGTTCGTTCGGCAACGGGCTGAACTTGAGCTTGAACCACGGTAGATTCGACGCTGGGTCGGTCGAGGCTGGTGCGATCGTCGACGACGGTATCTCGTTGGACATCGCGTCTGCTTTCCAATGACTGGACATTCCTGGAGTCGATGGCGCCGCGGTCCTCGTCTCGGTTATCGCTTTGCACTTCGCGTGTGCTTTCCACGGGCCGGACCGTGAGGTCGGACGGTTGACGGTCGCGCTCGCGCTCACGCTCGTCCCTCACCTGCTCGTTCACGAAAATTTGACGCTCTTCCCTCGGTTGTTCATTATAGGAGAAAGTGTGACGATCATCCGTCGTGTATACCGAAGGAGTTTGTCTCACAGTGTTATCTTTCAATGATTGCTGAGTCTCCTGAAGTTTATTAGAAATCAAGGCCCAAGGTTCACTATCTGCCTCTTCTTTTACAGGTACCGTCACTGGTTTCCAATGGCCAACCTGATTCATCTGCTCCTCCATAATTTGATTTTTTTCCATAACAAATGCCGCTTGGACCTGCTTGACTCCACACAGCTGCATCCAGCGGAGGCAGTTCGGTTCAGTTCAATCCAGTCCAGTTCATAATCAGCGAGTGCTTCACACATTTGGGCGACGAGAAAAACTTACAATCACTCTCTCAATCACTCACTCAGATGCAGAGAGCATGATGATGATGATGATGATGATGACATTCATGAAGAAGGCTCAAGCAAGAGCAGGGAACGTCTGTACGTGCGAGTGCGAGTGAAGTCGAAAGAAAGGGGACAAGTGGGCTCACCGCGTTGGGGTTGGAGAGAAGTCCCAATCCGCCAGTGACAATCTGAACGAGCAGAAACAACGAAAGAATGCCACCCAAACAGTATGACACAATGGTCCGGTTCTTCCTGACGCCCTGTTCTCCAGAAAAACTACGCCTGTGTCCTCCTAAGCCGTTGGACTCGTTGCCATAATCGGATTCACTTATTGATCCCATTTCCCCTCCCCTGGCAATCTGAGGCAGAAGACCCGGTATGTATGGCACGCTGGGCTTTTCCAATTTGTTGTCGCCCCTGTCCGTGAGGACCGAAAAGCAATCGGCGTTACTGGCGACTTGCTGGGCCTCCAGAGCCGAGCGGACGGAGCTGACTCTCCTGAGAGGTCTCTCGACCGGGGTGACTAGAGATGGCTGCATCGTCACGGCCTTCACTTCGACTAATGAGAGCTACCGGTATGCTCGCTCGCTCGCTCCAACCGCTTCAACGCCTGCAATGGAAGGGAAGCAGAATGGCTCGGAGTTCTACTTCCTCTCTATCGACCATTCGAATGGGATGTGATGCTATTCTAGTCTCGACGACCGCCTCTCTGCCTGTCCTGGGTTTGTCAATATGATGACAGGCATGCGGTCATAGGAAGCGTTGCGCACTACATTAGAGAATACTGAAATTATCCGTTCAATGTCACACCTGTCGGCCTCGCCCTCTCACCAAACGAGCTACAATGTCCACGCCGCGGTCCCGCTTAAATCCCTCCCTGGAACACCTTCGGCTGCACAGAGTTCGTGTACGAACAATGTACATTCCGATTGACGAGATCCATCTACCGATAAATTCTCCGCACGTCAATCCTGCCCCATGCCAATGCTGCTCCTGCCGAAGAGAAGAGGGCTGCGAGCGACAGCTCCAATCGCGTACTCGACTGATTCCGACCTGCTGCTGCAAACGACTCACGCCCCGCGCAGCTGGCCGAAACGTCCTGGAGCTGGTGCGAAAATCAAAATGCAGCTCAAGTCAGGCCTCGACTCGACTCCTAGTGCTCTGCTCTGCTCGACGACCATGCACATGCACAAGGGCTATCTTCTTCCGGGTGGGGATGTCCGGACCCCAAAGAATAAAACAATCGAAGAGAAAATAACCTGTATTTCCTACGCACGCACACACCACAACGAGTAGGAAAAGCACAGGCACACACAGACAGAGAAGAGAGGAAAGGAGGAGAGATGGGGGATGAGAAAAGTGGGGAGGAGACGAGAGGACGAGGGGAAGGTGTGCAGTGAGTGACTGGTGACCGATGCCTCAACTACGACAGCCGGGAGTGGGGGATCGCACTTCCAGTCAGAAAAGGGGAAGAGGAAGAGATTAGGAAAGCCAAGAGAGTAGAGGGGAGGGGAGGGGACGGGAGGAGATGGGGACGGGAACGGGGCGATTAGGAAGTGGAATGGGAAGGGGAAAAGAGGGACTGTGATGGCGAAGGGGGAGGAGGGGATGGACTGGTGAGAAAGGAAGGCGATCGGGTGAAGAGGGCGAAGCGAATAGGAAAATCTCGTAAAACTAGGAATGGGGCAGGAACCAAAACCGCAGAGCACAATGATGATGATGAGCAGGCAGCCAGGCAGCAAGGGAAGGAAGGGAGGGAGCAAGGAAGGAAGGAAGGACGGAAGGAGGTGGAGGAAGAGCGGGCGTGGCACAGAAGAAAAAAGAGTTGTGGTGCAAGTTCAGCAAGGCATGGCAGGCTGAAGACAGCAGACCTTTTGGCTGCTAGCTTCCCTTTGGCAATCCTGGCAGGTTGGCAATGGCAGTGGCAGGCAGTGCGAGAGTTATAGGCCCCGGCCCAAAAAGACAACCGTGACCGAGAAGGCTCGAAGTCTCATCGCCACCCACGAAGCGAGCGAGCGACGCAGCCAGCCTGCCTGCCTGCCTCGCTCCCGTCCCGTCCCCTGCCTCGCTGCTTGCCGGTCACTCCCCACCGTCCTCCTCCACCTCCTGCTCCTCCTTGATTGCTCGTAGGTTCCCCTCCCTAGACTTGTGGAGAGCGAGGCCTGTACAGTACGCTGTCCTCAACTGTACTTCACATGCCTCCCTCTGTGTGCGTATGTGACAATGTGTGTATGTCTTGCTGCCTGTCTGGATGCTCTGCTCAGCTCAGCTCAGGTCGACTGGAGTCAGTGGACTCGGCTCGATCTAACGTATTTACCCAGTTGCCTTTTTCGCGGTCGTCGTCGCCGTCGTTGTCATCGTACGCCCAGCAGCAGTAGATGTGGTCCACGAGACGACCCACTTTTTAACCCTTCGCCCGAATCTGTAGCCGAGGCTGCTGCGGGTAAATAATCCCGCGGACCCCACGACTAGTGACCGACACGGTGATTTCTCTAGTCTGGCAGCAGAGAACCACGTATGAGGCACGACCGACCACGGTGCTCTGTGCAAAGTCCCAGACTCCAAGCACTTCAGCAATTTCACACTTCGCTGCTCTTCTGTGCAGTACTTGCCTTGACGTTGGGCCGGGTCAGGTCGGGTCGGGTCGGGTCGACTTGGGACCTGGGTTGCTCTGCAGGGAACATGGAAGGAATGAAGGGAGCCACCCACCCACCCACCCGCGGGAGTCGGGACGGGCGCGGGGCCTTCGACCGCACACTGCCACAAGCGTAGTAGCGTTATGTAATTATCATGGCATGTGAAAGTTTAGATTGGGAGGGTTTCGGTTGTGCGTTGATCGGGAAGTGATTCTCTACAAACCCAAATCTTGTGTTCGTTGTTGCTGAGAAGGTGTATTATTATCCTACGAGGGCATTAGATCTGCTGTTCGGCCGAATGTCTGACTGTCACGGGATTTATTATTAGGCATGAAACCATTTGGGCCTTCGCAAATAGCTGTCGCACGAGGTATAACTCTCGTGATCCGATGTCCACAATTCGGCCCTCTCTTTTGCTCGGGTCTCGTCTCGCGGTCTCCACTCTCCTCTGTTTCTCGATGCGAGGCGAGGCGAGGTATTTGGTGGCGCCCACGCATCCATGGTCAATGTCGTGTATGATTTCTGGGCCACTCATGCTTTCCCACAAGGGCTCTCGCATCGTGCTTTTACCTCACTATTGCATGAAAACATTCTCTTTACACAAAATGCGCTTTTGTCCGGACTCGGTTGCGGAAGTCCCTTAACGCTAAAACACGAACCACCCTTTGCCTTTGACATGTTGATTAAGCCCAATCGCTCTGGAGTATGCAGTCTGGACACAAGTTCGCGTAGAAAGAGCCAAGTGTTTGATTCTTCTTGTTTCCTTTTCTTGACCCAGGGGAAGCATAATGCAGCTCCCATTCCATTCCTGGCCTAGCCGACTTTCTCGGATTCCACATTTTTGCTTTAGCCCCTACTCTCTACCATGTATGCTACTTCTATACGTCAACTTTCTAGCTCAAACGTTATGCTGAATTATTCACAATAAACTACTGACCAAATATTCGGGATCCTATTTCGCGGAGGATGTATCAATATATCCAAGCTACATCGTTACCCGGTTGGGGTTGAAGTCCCCATCGAGTTACGAGCAACGGAGTTCAGACGCTGAATGGAGAAAGTCAAGGTTCGAAAATTTACATGATAACTTTTGTGGACATCAGGGGCCAGTTTTAACGGCACGATATCGAAATCCGATGTCATCCTCCCTTTCCCTCAATTTTGTACATCGAGTTCGGACGCAGAAAACATGCTGGTTTTGGGATGGACGAGGGATTCTTTTGGTTGAATCGTAAAGGGCCACTGTTGCTTCATTGATGATAAAGATCCTGCCTCTCCGTCACGGAGTTCTCTCTAGGTAGCAGACCAGCTTCGGCACCTCTTTCTAAAGATGAAGGAACCGATTGCCGCCGTGAACCTCAACGCCTTCCTACGATCAAAATTCTCTCGGCTCTTTTACCGTTTTCGAATGATTGAAAGCCACCCTTGTGTCTGCTCTGTCTCCCAAGTGGGATGTAGGAAAATGGCCAAGAGAAATGACAAAAGTCCAACGCTACTGTGTCCTTGAGGCTTGTTTTTCTTCTTCTTCTTCTTCTTCTTCAAATCCTGATGCCAAACATGCATAAATGTTTGGTGAATGCGTAGTATTCTGCATTTTGTCCTCTCCTTATCGACATCTTGGATTGCTCATGAACTCTGTACCATATGCGAGAAAGATCCTAGCGATAACTACATTAATTGGAAATGTGAAGAAACTACAATCTACGATTCTACATTCTATTTAAATGATAAAATTAGGTCACCTTGCAAACGTTTATATACGGTACGTACAGATATATAAATTAAATTTCTTCCATAAGAGGGAACTACCAACCCACTGTCTTCCAGACCCAGCTATATTTCCATGTAGATACAATTAAATATCGACGACACGAGCATATCTATCCCTGAATCATATAAAGCTGGAGGATCTTGCTTTGCATCTTGGATTTATATGTTGGATTCACATATTGGCATTTGAGCTTCATTGAAATTCGGAATACACTTGTCATCCAGGAAGAAGGCCAATTGATGATTGCAGTGGATCCACACGCATGGCCAAGGCTCCCATCATCTGTGGCTTGGCATGGTGTCAGCTTCATGCATACAGTGAGATCTCACCAAACTGCCGTATGTGGTGGTAGGATGTTAACACACATCATTTTTCTAATGGGAAAGCTTGAAGCCAGGAAAACCATGTGCTTCTTGTTCCGTTCGTAGATCAATTCATTCTTAAGCAGTACACGCACGAGGGGTTTTCACATTTACAACGTACACTACAGCCTCATTAACAAACCAGTTTTCCTACATACTGTTCAATTAAGTGGACCAAATCATGAAGTCAAAAGAGGACCACGTACGTAAGGTCAACATCAAATTCCCGGTCCACTTGTTCCATACACACGAAGTTGATTCTTCCTTCCATTCTGATGCTAGCCACGAACTCGCAACAGGGAAGACCTGGCCAAGTAACAAAGCATTCGATTCTGAAAATATCAACAGTAGAATGCATCTACTAATTTGGCATAGCTCCTGTCCACTTACTACTGCTTTGTGGAATATGTCCAGTATGGCCAGAAGCATCCCTCCTCACTGCTCACCAGCGTATATCATATCTTCTCCTCGTTTGGGGATGAAAACCAGGTTGCTCGACACGACTGTAGTGTGCCAGTTTGTGCCAACCAGCATTTGCATGGTTCTCAGGACAACACTGTTTTGGCACCTAGTGGAGTGAAATCACGTTCATTTTCCCTTCAGTAGGACTCGATACGAATTTACTCCGAGCTGTCTCGAATTCTAGCTAGCTCAGGGAAAGTGAACTTTCACACTGCGGGAGGGAGGAATTAAACTGAAAAAGCAAGCATGAAAAAAGCGAAGCAAGGGAGGGAAGAGGTTACATCTAAACGAAGACGACTCCTTCGATCCATGCAAACATCTTTCGGGTCTTTGCCCATCTCGACAAGCAACATATCGTGGGATCGACAACGCGACATGGCATACAGTTTTATGCTCCATAAAGTCCTCTACAGGTCTTCGATGCAGCATCTAGCTCCAAGAGACAAATCCTGTCAATTGTCAGTTTCTCTCCAAACGGACATTGCTTCCAGCCCTCCCCACCATGGAACAATGGGCGCCGTCTTGGAGTCCGGTCGCGAACTCGCGGGGCCGCATC
Source organism: Marchantia paleacea (assembly GCA_014180765.2). Taxonomy (NCBI): domain Eukaryota; kingdom Viridiplantae; phylum Streptophyta; class Marchantiopsida; order Marchantiales; family Marchantiaceae; genus Marchantia; species Marchantia paleacea. The sequence goes on from MUAA02000016.1 coordinate 1,011,279, forward strand.
TGCAACGTAGACTCCCAGTCGCAACCTTTACGAATAAAGCAGCCAGGCCCCACCCGTACGACCAATCAAATCCAGCGAAATGGCGTGCCATATCCACGACACGTCTTGGGCAAATCAGGTGCCGGGCTTGAACGGTCAGGAGCCTATTCCTTCTAGAGTCGCCATGGTACGTCGCCCATTGCGACCGCCCTCGGACCCTTGCCTTTGCGTCGCGCCGAGGGACTTCCCATGATCCCATCACCGATCCTTAGTACGTTACCCCGGTTTAATAATTGCAGCGAGGGAGTATGGGATAGGTACACGAGATAGTCCAGTGACGGACTCCAGTCCTTGCTCGCTCGGGAGATATGGTTGGCTGGGACCGGGATGGTGGGGCCTATAAATTGGCATTCTTTAATCGAAAGATGATGCGGACGATGCGTGGGGGACGAGGAGTAAGAGTAAGCAACCGTAGCAGCCCAGGATGCCATGCCATGTTCTCTCTGGACTCTAAGTGCTCTGCTTAGAGTCCCGAAAAATGGAACCGTTTCTGTGTCAATTCTGTGGGTGCTTGTGTCCTTAGACTCCTCCACCACCACCACTGTAATCTGACCCCAAGAGTATATGCGCCACGACTGATACGGAATCAGCATAATTAGATCGATACTTGGTGTGAGGTGCTACTTGCATGGACGATCAATGAAGCTCCGAGTTATATGGAGCAGTGTCCTCTTTTATTAGCAGGAGAATTCGTTTAAATGGATCTACACAACTGTCGTCTACATTCTACCTCACCGGGCTGGTTCTCTCTTGCTCGCTCGCTGGACTCCAGTTGACACTAGGGTCGTGCGGGAATGGAAGTTTTCTTACTACAGAGTCCAGTTGGGGAAAGTGGCAGTTGTTTGCGAGTCGATTCCCTTGAACCCTGGAAGATGTTTAGTGACCAGTGACCACTCTTCCCTTGTAGAACTCTCTTTCGCTTACTCTGTTCTCTGAGGCTCTGAGCACCCGTGAAAGCTCTCAGCTCACGTAACATATTTACTTGCATGCATGACTAATGAAGCTCCGTACTTGAAGGATCTATGTACTTGTGTCGATGTCTTCTTTTCTTAACGGATTTACGGAACGTTTTCATGAGACGGACAGAGTACGAACATGATGTCTACAGTACAGTCCTGTACAGTGTCGAGCCTCCTAGCTACGTCCAGTTGACTACCTTCACAGTCGGTGGACTGTTGATCGGAAGTCATGCTTCGCGCCTCGACGGACAGATGTCGCTCAGAATACGCCTTCTCAATACGTCTCTGAAGTAATATAAAGTAATGTATACTACAGGACACACGGTCGCTCAAAATCTACGGGAAAGAACTAGTGCATTAGTGCAATCATCACATAGTTAAGAGTCACCAGTCAACAGTAAATCCAAAGCTAATTGGCGGATGCCCTATATGATAATTACTGCAATCTTGCAGTAATCTACCATTCCTTCCTTCCAAGTTCCAGATTCCATTCCATTCTTCTTTGGACGGTACAGTACCTACAAAACCAGAGACGGGCTAAGTTTCGGAGGGACCCTTGGCAGAGGAACTTCGGAAACCGTGCCGCAACCACAACAGAAAAGCCACTCAACATGCAGTCCACTTTCTTAATCAATCGTAGCTTGATGTTGTTGAGCCCGACTTTGCTCAGAGTCTCAGATGCTCGCTGTGAGCATTTGGTGTTTTGGACAACCAAACATGCGTGACCGATGCGATTCATGGTGTTCGATGACCACTCACCAGCCTCGGACCGCTACCCAACCAACCGGTCGCTAAGCCAACCTTGGCAACACCAGCGAGAGCGAGGTGAGTCCGGACTCACTGTGCAGGACGAACAGTTCTAGAAGAAATATGAAATTGAGTCCGTGAGGATGTGTGCCATTTATGCCGTTTGATGTATAATTCAGTTTAACCCTTTCTCTCCATGTTTATAGGCATATGTGAGAAACTATAGGGAGAGGCATTTACATGTGCACGCGCTAACAAAGTAAAAACAATTGACTTTTACTTGGATGTTATTCTCTCTAAGTATATACACATATATACGAGAGACTATAGAGAGATGAATACATGTGAACGTGATAAAAGATAGAACAATTGTTATTGAAGGATAACACTTAATCCAGTTCATGAACCTGTTTATGCTAGAGTTTTGTCAAGGTTGTAGTTAATAGATTCGGAGCACTCTTTGCTCGATGTCATGTAATTTAATGGTTCCAAATCGTTGTATCAGTCAGAGTTGATATTTTGATGAACCATGATGAGCTCATGAGTCATCATCAAAACGGATACTCTTTATTTATCTCCAACATAATATCACTTTATTTCTTTATACACTCCTTGGCCCAATGACTTATAATGCTACAATGGTTACAAGAGTCATCCTAATGTTGTTAGTCTACTCCCTCTGGTTACATCATAGGTTAATCTAGAGCTAGAGTGATAGTTTACTCAAATAAATATTGAGTCTGATTGTTGAAGTAAAACATGAATACCTCGAACTAAGTATTGTTTGCCTCTATCACTATGTAACACATATGCTAGCTCTTGCTAATTGCTGTAAGATGTACAAGAATTAGAATCCAGTCTCTGCTCTTCATCCACAAGCAAAGTTAAAAGTTTAAAATAATATAAAAAATCAAAAATTTCAACAAATTATTTATTTATTTCTATTATGTATAGATCACATAGTTCATTAAGTGTGATCATGAGAAGCATATGATCTTTAACTTTCCTCCTATATATTCAAAGATCAATAACTACTTTGATCTGTTGTTTAATATTGTTTGATCTAAAGTGCGTCATTGTTATGATGTGATATCCTTGCTTGATAATGTTCAGCTATTCTAGCAACAATGTCTTCCCTGACTTGGAAGATGTATTCACCAGTTAGCCAACTCATCTCATATCGTCTCCGTTATCATAATTTTAATACATTTGGGGTAAAAAAATCATTGGGTATGGATGATAGGGATTGTTTATAAAAATGTGATGAAAGTAAAAAATTTTAAAAAAAAGGCTGGATGTGATGCATTAGTCATATTAATATTTTGCAAAAATGAAAGCATATAGAGAAATCACATGTGACTCCGTGAGGAAAGAAGATGTACTCTACAAGCCCACTAGAAGGGTTCAAAAGCTCAAATATATGATAATAAATATGATATTTGAAGTTAATATTAACCAAAAGATGATACAAAACATTGTGAGGATGTTCATTTGAGAGGTAATATGGCAACAAAAGCTATTGATTTATTCAAGAAAGTACCAATGGTGGTTACATAGTTAGTAGGTTACAACAACTCGATGAAAGTATTGTCCATATTGTAGTTATGATCAAAGTTTATCTCATCTAATCCCTCTCATACACTCGTCCATTTATAGAAATGACTGTCCCATCAAACTCATCATATACAAGCATTACTGCATAGAATTGAAAATTAATTAATTAATTATATATATATATATATAATATGCAATTTGTCATTCATATAATATGTATTGCCTATCCAAACCATTAGCTATTTAAACCAAGCCAATAAAATTATTTGTTAAATTAATCTATGAAATTTATTGATTAAAGATTTCAAAAGATTGTTGAAAATAATCATTAGTTGCTAAAAATTTACAATATATAATATAAATTCAAGTTAGAATAAGAGTTACAATTTTTTATCATATTATATTATATTATATATTTATTAAGCTTCAGCTCAAAAAAATTATGAATCAAGTTTGAATATAAATTTGAAAGCTCATAAGTATTTTATCACATTAACATATAATGCAAAGAATATAGAAAAACATATGATGATGAAGGTATGTATCATCAATATGCTACATAGCAACATAATTAATAAACAAGCTCTTAAAGTTGAGATTCATGATGTACAAAAAGGGATGAGAATGATTTCATGAAATCATGATTTTATTCTCATATATTTTTTGATTGTGCAAAATATTCAACACTTTAATTTGCAAATAAATGTCTTGCAAATTTTTCTAAAATGTATTATTGATAGAAAAAAAATCTACACTTGACATCAATCTGCATATTACAAAGTCAATTTGTTATTTTTTCATAAATTATTTTAAAAAAATACAATTTCAAATTTTCAACATTTAAAATTTCAAAATAATAATGATTATATTTTAAGTTATTTAAATAATGAAAAATATTTATTTTTAATTAAATTTTTGATATTTTTTCAAATTTGATTATTTCACTTTTCTATGTATTTTTTATTATATTTGATAATGTGTCATACATCACATAAAATTAAATCTTGTTTCAGTTAAAAAAAAATGATTTTATTTCTTTGTTTAATTCTTTCAATCAGTATATTTGATAAAAAATAAAAAATAAATTTTTATTCTTTCAAATTGATGTGATGAAAAAAAATTTAATACATTTTTTAAATTTGATGTCAATTGTTAATTCATAATTATTTATTAATTCAATCTCACGATGTGATAATGGAATTTCTCAATTTTTTCATGATTTTTATGTATTCATTAGTTAAAAAATAAAGTGTATGTATAACCTAATTCCATAAATTTTGAATTTTTATTTATTTTAATATAAAATAAAACAAATTATTTTATTTTTATAAAATTGATTATAATAAATAATCTCTTTGACTGATAGTATTAAAAAATTAAGTATGCATCATAAAAAAGCATATGAATAATATTTTTTATTTTTTATTATGATCAAATGATATTATTTTAATGAATTATCATTTCAAAATTTTAGTCAATTAAAAATAATAAAATTATCAAAATTTTTACTTTAAAATATCAATCATACAAAATTCATTTCTTTTAATTAATTTCATACTATAAGGAAATGAAGAATATAATATTGGAGTAATTTTAATTTTTCAATCAAATAATATATTGTTATTTAAAAAAAATCTTAAAAAATTTAATCTATTATGAAATAAATTATGAAATTCATTTACACTAGGATTTTTTTTTTCATGGTCAAACATATAGAACACCCTATTGTGTATTTTTATCAAAGTTACTATGTAATGATATATTTAATTTGCAATTGATAAATATTTTGTTGAAAATCTAGGAAGCAAAATCTACACATTGTTTTTTTTTAACTTTCACTATATAAGTATGCTCAAAAAAATGTCTTCATATATATGTCTTCTTAGATTTACATCAAAAAGACATATATATATTGATTTAATTTTTCCAAAGATATGAAAAATATTATGTTTTTATTGAGATGCGTTTCAATCCAACACCTTAGTTTATAGTGTTTTTTCGTACATGAAAAATTAGATTCAAACATAAGCATGATTGATACACTAATTTTTTTTATTTTCCATCTCAATTCAATCAATAATTTATGTGACTTATTATACAACATTTTGTGCAGTCATTTGTACATCTATACATGTGTGAGAGTGTTTTGAGAAATGGTTAGAACCTTTCAGAAATGGTCATAACTTCATACGATGACCTGGTTCGTGTTAGGTGCCCTTAGTAGAATTAAATATTTTCTGTAGTGAATTTTGCAACTATCCACGTTAGTTTTTCATATGCGACAATGTAGCAGCATTTATCATAACCAAATATATTGAAATGTCTCCAATCCTACATGTCATAATCTAAACTATAAATCAAGTACATACAATCCTGATTCATCATACCAATAAAGCGTGTTTGTTTCCACGGTAACTAGTAATAAAAAATAAAAAATTAGAATGAATGTACCCGCAATGCATATCCATTGTTATTGAAGTCTGTTGTTATATTTGGTTTAGTTCACACTAATTATAATAGTTCCACAAGCCAAGATCATCTCAAATATAATTATAATAATACATACCAAGTTGTAATGCATGAATGTTTAGTCCTTAAAAAATGAACGAGCTCAAGGCACTGCGGCACGACTATTCTGATTGTTTGCTGATCACTATAACCATGAATGTATCTGCGTAAATTACCTCAGTATGTAAACAGGTCTTCCAAATTGAAATTCTATTACTTGTTTTTTAGAAATTGACTATCACATATATTCCTGAAAGATTTCCACATGAGAATGACTTGGTGTTTGATTGTCCACATAAACTTGAAAAAAACTGCATTAGACAAATATCTAGTGGCAAAGCCTTCACCATCTAAGACTCAATCGTGAGAACAAACTCAATCATTTGGATCATAACTGTGATTTATTCACGACAGGTTCTGGCATTGACTGATTGATTCCGTGCATTTGCTCGAAACTGCGCCACGCTTAAATGTGAAGACCTCTTGTTGGAAGGACATCTTTATTCGATACCTATTCAATAGCACAACACTCAAAGGAAAAAACACTCGCTATTTTCAAAATTGGTCACTGTCCTCGGTTAGCATATGACAGAGGGCAGCCTGCAACCGCAACTCCCGTTATTGGCTGGAAGCGATTGTACTTTGCAGAACTCGGGCACGAATAATCGCCATGCCATGCATTGGACCAGTCATGCATGACATACCAACTACAGCCTCATATAGGAATCAAGTGATAGTTTGTACCACTAATCAGTTTCAAATTCCGAAGCTTCGTTTTAGCCTGAGCGTTCAAAATAGTACCCAGCTTGTTCACTTCAGATTATAGCTATTCTGGACATGGGCATAGAACATAAAACATGGACTAAGCTAGACCTAAGCTACAGCAGTCTGCAAGGAATCTATTCCTCGGCGATGTTCAAACCCTTCTTGGCACATATGTATAATATTATACCCTACAAGGAGAACTCACTGTTTAGTATTACGGGTAAATCCCACATAAAGCAGGTGATGAATACGTCCCAGCTCCTAATAACCTCACTAAACGACGTACTCTTACTCATACTCGCAGCAAATTACAAGTAACATATATGACGCTCGCCCATGAGTTACGTTACCATAAATTGTCAGAAGATACGACGTTGAGGAGTAAACCGACAAAAATTTGTGCTCATGACATGACACCTTGTCCTTACCTTCTATCGATTAACCATATGATTTCAGACGTGGCAGTAGACCGTTCTCTTACGGTGTTACAGAAGTATACTTCACGTGCAACCTCCCCACAACAGAATGGAACCTGGATGGATCTTGAAGAAAACATCCGTCGTCACAAGCACGGCCATACTGGAGTCGAAACTAGTAGTGTTGAGCTTGTCCTGATGGACTGGACGTATCCACTTGAGTAGCATGAAAACAAGAGACGAAAGCTTGCTTATCGTGCAGACCCCACGTGTACATATTTTCCACACTTCTACTGCTAGTCAACATCATAATGAATTATTGAAAAGGAGGTCACTCCCTGGAAGTAGAGATCTTGTTCGTGATCCCTGCACCCGTACGTAGCGAAACTTGGAGTAACCTCCCAAAACTCTCTGATTCTTGTTCCGACGCTAACGCTAAAAACGACCGCACACAGCACAGACAGATTCGAACACAGTTGCATTCCTACACCCTATAGCTAAACAAAGACATTCGAACTCACTTTTGACTGTCAAGTAGCATTCACCCCACTGTGAGCCCAAACACAATCCTCTTCGTGAATGGACTTGTCACGGGCCAGAATTCCATCTTTATGTAACCCCAACGCATACACCCTTAGCGTGAAGAGACAAAAGGGAAAATACAACTCCCTTCCCTCTAATCTTTATTTTCTATCGTTCCCACGACATCCTATCTTTTGAGTGCTTTATGGAACAGGAAACACCTCGAACTTCCACGAGCCACATATTCTCCTTCAAGCAATCCCCACAGGATAGACAGCGGAAGCGAGACCGTACTTTCTCTTCCCTATCTACATCGTAACCAACTTAGTACAAGATTCGTGGAAAACCTGAAAGAACAAGTCGTGGACCTTACCAACGGGAACATTCAATCGCTAGAAGCCTGACATGGGTCAATCATCTCCTAGACTAACAGAGCAAGGTACCCCAGCCTTGAAACTCATCTATAATGAAGGTTTTCGTGTTCAACCTGTCGCCCACCTTATCAACTATACAAGTAACCATAACATACACGCTGCAAACCTGGAGTGAAAGCTTGCAAGCATACTGCGGATAGATGACAGGACAAAAGAAGGCTAATAGACACTATTTACAGCTTAGGAAGGGTTAAGATAATGGGGACGTGATGGTTTGGTACTTATCCAGCCATTTGGAATGCTATCGTTGATGTGGTACTTTGTACATGAATTATTTGCGCTTGGTGAAACAATAATTCCCATCTAATCCAAATTTTTCTCCATCTCTACCCTCACTTTCTGGATCTGCACGAGTGGTCTCACATCCTGTCGTATACTTCAGCCCATCAAGATGTTCTTGACTTTTTCCGTGATATCTTTCCGGACTTTGGTATCTGTCAGTTGAAGATCCGGCTTCTCGATCAGCAAAAAACGATATACTTCCCATGGCCGCTTCTCCACCACATGCCTTCCAATGTCTGCCTGTTTTGCCCCACAAGCAGTAAGAAAGAAATGTTTAGAACTCTGAATAATGCTCAGCTACGATTGATTCGTCGCGACACCAGTTAAGAGAGAGTGGAGAAGAGGACGTCTTTTCATCGATATCGAAACAGTTCTAGTGTTTGTAGCATCTAGAAAGGGGAAGGTTTAGTATGCAGCAAAACCATATAAATGCTTGTCCCTTGATAGAAATCATCATGCAAAAACCAGCTTCATACCAACCTTTTCAAATGTTACTATATTCATTGCAAATCTGAGAGAAGCTATAACTGACCTTAAAAATACAAATACCAAAGGGCTTCTCCATCAACGCGTGAGTGACATCGAAAAGAACACGTGGTCTTCCTCTTCCACAGGCCTCTATTGGTGTAGCTACCAGCAATTCAGTGTCAGGACCCCTCGTGACGACTGAGACACGCAGTGGATTCGTCAGCTCCCGGAGCAGTGAGTCACATAACGCATCTTGCTTGTGCTGCTCTTCGATTTTCCTACCGTCTTTCAAAATGAACAGACTTATTTCACAAGTTCCCTTCTCCAAAGTAGAGATCCGGCCGAATGCAACCTGACCAAAGCAGAGTAGAGCGTACTCCATAAGTAATCAATGCTGCACCTACGTTGAACACGGCCCAGAAAAATCTCACATGTGCTCTCTGTACCATTTTAAGTGAAATCTGTTGAATCTCTTGACCCATAATAGTGACATACCTGCATATTGTTGTCTTTCAAAGTTCGCATACAGTCGTAGAACAACCCTTTCCTGTCCCTGCACTCTATTTGCATAGAAGTGTGAACAGGACTAACTGTGTTTTCCAACTCCAGCTTGGTCATCGTCGGTAATGTAGGGCAGCTTAGAGTCTTCAATAAATTCTTGCCGCCAGAACTGACAAGATCATATTGCCCTTCGTCAAACAAGTCCTTGGGAACCAAAGCCGGCAGGTGCGGTGCACAATCTAAACCACTACATTCAGGGCCTGCTAGTTTCAATTCGACAAGCGTGCCTTGACCTAGAGATAACCTAATTTTCTCGCAGATGACCTCTCTGCGATCTTTGTCCAACGGTTGCTTTCCACTGCGATCAAGATAACCGGACATCAGCATATGAGATGATAAAGAGGAAATCTGAAGGAAAACTTTAGAGGCTTTGGACTCTCCAGATGGCAGCCGTCAGAGCATGGCGGGATTTTGGATCAGTCGCTCAATCGTACCTCTTATCATATATCCAGAAAAGGTTGACAGCTTTGCCCTCCGGACTAGTTGATACTTTCACCTTGTGAATGGTGAGTTCAAGTTCCCACAGTTTTTGTGTCACCACTGCAACTCCACATGGAAGATTCAGCCAACATCATCAATCCCATTTACGCGACATTACTCACGAGACTACGACAACTCCAAATGTTGCATAATCATTCGGGTGGCAAAAGTCCAAAGTCACATGTACATATATCTAGTTCGACAACCAAGGTCACACACATTCTCCGTGCAAGAATTCCACCCATACAACTTCAGAGGAAAACAATTTGAAGTTCATACTAAAATCAAAAGGTCTGTTCAAGATGAGACTCGTTTCTTCAACCGGTTCTGGTCCTCCCAATATGTAAACCATTTCAATCCTCTAAAGATGCATCAGAGACGCGCACATATGATCAAACCTAGCAAGCAAAACGACTGTTATCTCCGCTATGGAATCACTTCACTCGAATTTTTTTAGTAGTGAGTGTTCATGAGCTGACAAGATACAAGCCAGTCACCACGTATGAACGTGCCAATAATTACTCAATGTCATGAACGATTTACGGTGGAAGAGGCGGGTTGCACGTGAACAACGCAACGCCGAGGCAAAAGTGAAAAGACAAGATTACGATAAATGAAGTGAGAATGGGGTACATGGTTCCTGAAAATCTCATCCAAACATCAAGATACATCACTACATCCGGCCATCTAAACACATCACAAGTCCTGGACATGAGAACTTACAATTAAGAAGCCCTGTTCTATCGACGGCAGAGACTTGAAGAAGAAAAATTTCTGGGGCTTTGTCGACAATAGGTTCCGGAGGAAGAAGCACGCCATGATGAGAAGGGCAGGCAGCTGCTAATCTTTGCTTAAGAAGCTTCCAATTCACCTCGCCGTAGATTGAAGTACTACGAGGAACCACCCACAAAACTACGAAGCACCATCTTCCATCCGTGGACAAATCTGCGAAAGAAGAAAGCCCAAAGGTCAAGATCGAAATAAACAACCACGGCACTAAACTGTAAATGGATACAGGTGAGCAGCCAAGCGATCCCAATGTCATATGCAACACTCGACCTACTGCATCTATTTTGATAAGAGAAATATGGCACTTGAGCGTAGATCTCACCTCCTCTGACAACAGTAAGACCGAATTCAAAGACAATGCGAGCAAAATCACATCCGAGACCGATTTTGTCTGGACAATTGACTGTGATCTCACTCGGTTCGCCTGCTCCCTGACCTCGCCTCACACCCACAAACTCATCGCCGTAGTCCTTCATTATCATATCTCAACGCCCATGGATCGAACTCCCAATCCTCCTCTCTTTGTTTGCTTCTGCTACTCCTGCTGGCCCCGAATCCGAAACCCAACATTGCCCTCACTCCAACCCTCTCTCTACCTCTCCTCTGTCCTCTATTCTCTCTTCTCTCTCGCTCGCGTATCGCAATCAATCGGTCGGAGGCAGGAGAAGTCTCTAGTCTACACACACAGAATGATCGCCCTCTCACCAAGCGATTGTTCGTGCACAGTAGCGGCGCGACAAAATTCCTCGGTGAGCATCTCGTCCGGCGAGGAGTGAGCGACAAGAAGACTTCGCTTTCTTCCTATGCTAAGCGTTCGGCAGCGCATCCCGCAGCAGGCCATGGCGGACAACCTCCGGGCTGATACAACCCCCTATCTCCTCCCCTTCCTCTTCCCCTCTCCCGCTGCTGCTGCTGTAAGTCTTCTTCTCCTCCTTCGAGCAGTAAGAAAAGCCTCCACTCTTCTCTATCCTCCTCTCCTCTCTTGTGTGTGTCTCTCTCTGACTGCCTCAGCCTCCCTCCCCGCAATGTGCCCTCGCTCACCTCTTCCACTTCCCTAAGCCAGTCCCATGCCCTTCCGTGCGCTTCTTCTTCAGACGAAAAGGTCCACTAAACGGCTTTCTTTGATGTCGGCCTGAGCGACATCGCCTCTCTTGTCTGCCACCCTTTCCTTGGCTGTATTCGGCCGAGACTTTTGCTTTGCTTCCCTGGACCTGTGCCGGTGTTCTTGGAGGGATGATGCTCTGCCCTGCTCTCTCTCATCGCATGAGCGACTGACTGAATGCCTGACCCACCGGACTGCAGTACAATAGCAGGAGGGACAGAGTCCACACCCGGCGCTGTACTGCACAGACACAGTTAGTTAGGCCTCTTATCGTGCGGCAGGCGGCCAAATTGGGATGGATGGCGGGACTGTTGAGGATCATCTCCAATTTCCAATCTCATCTGGTGACATTCCCCACGGGGCTCAAGATTCGTGCTGGTTTGGAGGGCCAGGGGCGGCCAATGCTGGAGCCCCATTTGGGCCTGGGCCTTTTCTGGCCTCGCCGGAAACGACGATGAGAACGAGCCGCCGTTCGTAACTATTGCGTCAGTGAGGCCGGATGATGAGACGAGCGACGCGGTAGTGGGAGCGAGCGAGAGGGTCATATTGGCTGCGACGCGCGCCCGGCCCAGGCCAGAGCACTCAACTGCCATTCCCCTCGCCCTTCCTCCAGTCGGCGGAGTGCGCACAGCATACTCCACCGGCCAGTCAAAAACCGTGCGTCCCTTTTCTACCCCTCCAGCGCTCGGACCCGAGTCCACCCAGATCTCGCCCGGAGGCGAGGGGGCTCACCCATCCCATCCGGTAAAAGGCTTCGCTCGTTCGGCACTGGGCATCTATCCACCCCAACCCCACCACATGGAAGAGGAGGTGAGCCCGGGTAATATAAGACTGGGCAGTTTGGCAGCGAGCTCAGGTCAGGCCCTAAAAGCTCATGACCTAGAAAGACCGACCTGTGGTTGGAGGGAGCGATGAGGCAAGCCTGCTGACTGCCTGCCTGCGTGCCTGACAAGGCCAAACAGAATTCTCTAGTCGATTCTGGATTCTCGATTAATCCGGTTTGTTGCAGAATCCAGACCCAGATTCATCCATATATACCTGGCGAGGGCCCTTATCTTGTCTCCTGGGCAGGTCTCGATGCTGTTAAACTCCTGCGGCATATTCGCCCCCACCTCCCCCACCCCCTCTCCCTCTATCATCTCCTCTCTTAACACTTGTCCCCTCCACCATCCGGTTCCTCTCAAACCTAACATCTTCCCAGATCACCATGTCTGGTCTGCCGTCAATGCCAGGCCCTCCCTCTCCTTCTCCCTCGCCTCGAATCGCATGGCGCCCCCGCGCTCTGCTCCGTGAACTCCGTCCGTCGTCCGTCCGTCCTTGCCCAATCAATCGGACGAGCGAGCGGGAGAAACGCGGGATGAAAGTCTTGCAAGATCGGCCTCGCACGAGTCTCTCAGGCCATGGCCCACTCGGAGGTCTGGAGTCGCAGTTTCGCTCGCATAGGGGAGAGGAGGTCACCGAAATGTCACCACGTCAAGTCTTCTCGAGTAACACCACCGTCCACTTTTGAGATCTTAGTATCGTCCTACCAACTCCCAGCAGCACCCCGCGGACGACAGACAGGTATTATTATTGCTGTCGTTGGATCGGCTATCTTCGCTCATCGACTCCGTGCGTAGACTCTGTTGCATCATCATCTATTAGCGTTGTATCAGAAGTTCATAACATTGTCTTGTTGAAGGCCTCCCTCCCTTGATTCCAACAGGTTTTCGTTCGTACGTGCTACTTCTGTCCTCTCCCTCTGCTGCCTCGGGCTATTGCTGCTATTAGCTTCCGTTTCTTGATTCCTTTACAACGGGCAACATGCCTTCGTACATGCTACCGCGTCTCACATATCCGCCTACATGACGAGCAGCAAATATCACTCTCCAACATAGCATTCCATTCCATTCCATTTGAAACATCGGCCGATAAAATATTTTTCATTCGGGAGGAACGGAGATAGAAAACGGGAGGGAAGTGATAGCAGCGAAAAACATTTTGCCTGCCTCGGGTTTTCGGGTGTGTCCAGAAAGGTTGATAACTGCTAATGGCCGTTCTTGACGACAGATCTTGACGATGATTTCGAACTACAGTACTGTATGTGGTCTATGGTAAGAATTATAACTATGTGTCAGACTTTGTCCACCGATTCTGACCGACCATTAGCTGTGTCTAGCGATGGTCTAGCTATCGAGGCACCCCCGTATAGGGCATTGTTATTTTGCCACTCATGGCCATGGAATGGAGCCTTGGCAGATTGGAGCTTATTTCTGCAGTAGAAAAATATTTGTTGCATTTGACGTCATGGACCTCAAACCGCAATGGAATATTCTCCTCGTCAACATACTCGTCCGTTCTTTTTGCTTGTGTACATTTAGCTATGAACTTGATTCTGAGAATAAGTTCAAACTTTGATTTGTTCATTTTCCAAGATTTACGTTTAGGGTTATTTAAGGTTCATCCTAGAAGCACTTATAACTTGAAGGATAAAATTTCGAAAGAAATTTTAGCTACAAATATTATTTAAAAAATCTATTATTACAGAATTTAAGCACTCCTCATATGGGAAGAAATTATTGACACTTTACATCTAAAATGCATAAATTATAAATTATCAGTATAAGTGTACAAATTCTCAAACAAATATTTACTTACTTCCTTAATCGTTCAATTCTAAGATATTTTTACTTGAAAGACATAATCTAAAGAGATCAAAGCAATAGAAATTTTTTAAATGATATTGAAAAGTGACATATAGCTGTATACCCACAGATAACTTAAATCTTGGGTTCTAAATAATCTATATAGTAAGTCTATCCATATTTTTTATTTTTGAAATTTATTCTTTATGTTATGATAAAAAAAATTTGCTTGCCTAACTTCTCTAGACTACTATGCTTTAATATAATTTTTAATTATTGAATTTAAATATATTTATATTTAAAAATTAAACTGAAGAGTTTTTGGTTTTTTAATCTCCGAAATAAGGAAAATTTGGTTTTAAGTAGATTTTTAGTCTGCCAAAAATTTTCTAAAACTTGGCTATGATTTTCCAATCGAATTTATTTGATCCATCATATTTTGAATGAAAGTTCCTGTATTAATGATGTTTTATTTACTTCAGTCAATCCACATTCCATAGATATACCAGAACATCTGAAAACTCAATTTTTGAAGGAGCTCAAATCTAATAACATGAATAGAGAGCATGAAAGATCATTAGAATCTTCTCAAGATTCTGTTGATCGTCTTCCCGGGACTTCTAATAGATCTGGGGACGACAACTGAAGAAATCCAGAAAATCATTTTTCCAGAATTCATGCTGACTCACGCATGCAACTTAAAACATATTTGTGAATACTCAGCATTTTTTGCTTGAAATTTTTCTTCTTGCAAACTTACTCGGGAATACTTGGAAGATGAAAGGTGAATACTTACGCATATATATTCTACATAAAGGTCCACAATACATACAAACCTACTGAGACTGAATCGTTTGACCTGCGTACTGATTAGCCGGTGCCCACCGCAACTGAAGAGGAGGCATGGTTGGCTTCGAGTTCCAAACTCGTAGTTTAGTTACCACATCTGATACCCAGTTGAACGTGTCGAAAGTTGCTTCAGATAGCGGGCCAGGTCATGTATTTATGAGACCATTCGGCATTAGTGACATGCTCCATTCCAGAGGTAGGTTCGCGGAATCGGCCGAGACAGAGCCAATTGGTGGAGATTCGCAACCATCTCCTTAACTATACAAAGATAGGCAAGAACCTGCTCTGGGCTACATGTTGAACCTTGGAGGCTTAACAGGTAATTTCGCAACGACATCCATCAATTGTGTACCACTCCCGAGGCTGTACCAATATCATTCTTCTTCTCCATGGAGCTCAGTGGAGCCCCCGGGGCCCCCGACGACACGTGATCCTCAACCTATCGAGGAAAACCTGACCAGTCCACCACTGCAGGCCGAAACCTGAAGCTGGAGCCTGCATCCCAGATCCCAGAAGGTCATCACATGTTTGGTTCGTTCTGGGAACGAGTCAATCATTGTTCGTTATACTGTGCGGGAGATTCAAATCTTCAGCTTATATCTACCCTCAAGCGTCGAGGACGGGAATGACAACTGGAGGAGAGACCCAAAGCTCGAATGATTTAGCGTGAGCGATGAGCAGGACGGACGCAGTCAGATGAGGACTGTAGAGTATTCTTTTACACAACAATCTTACATCATGCAAATCGGCTTACTACAGTAAATGAGATTTGCAGCATCTTTGTCAAGCCATCACAATGAGATGAGGTGAGAGTACAAATGCTTTTGAGTTTAAATGCACAGTATGTACATACTGTGCATTTAAGTTTCAAGTGGAGAGCTTTCTTACTGAAGATAGAAGGTGTAAGGTTGGGGCCATTGGGTCGGTCGATGAGTCAGTATCTGCTAAAAGGATTCAAAGGTGTTAAAATGTTCCATTGGCATTCTTCGCACACAACCCAAGCACCGCCATCACTGTTTTGATAAATAATTCAGATTCAGATTCCTCATTTATAATATGCGCATATGCACGAAGGAAAACTAGTGGCTCGGGGCAGACTTGGATATTCTCTACACTTGATCTATTGTGTCGTCCAAATAAAAAAGTAACTGTGAAGTATCCTGAACAGTACTTTAACACCTGTAGGATCTCCTCAATGCTTGCTGATGGTACTTGCTCAATCCCTTCTTCATTTTCAGACGCCAAATCATGAAGCCGGAAACTGATTCTCAATATGAGCTTTGACAGGTCAAGGGAATCAATAATGCATTTAGGAGGCTGTAAGATAGACCACTGACTTAGTGTGGGATGTTCTTCGGTTACATCACACTTGCAACTCGCTGCTCATTTTTGATGAAGTTAGGCAGTCCAGTTGTCAGGTACGGAAACCATGAAAAGATGGTCATTCTACAAAGCGGTCCGCTGATTTTCCTTGTAAACAGATCTTAAAGTCTGTTAGTCTGTCTGCCGTGTTCGTTGCATGATCCACACCTTGTGCAGCACATGTACAGTAGAATCAAGGGGAGTATGCAGGATTCCATATCAAGTCTGATTACAACATGCGTTTCGGATGGAGATCCCCGACTGTTAGAACTACTAAGTAGACTCTGGATTTTAAAGATTCGGAAATGATTGTAGATCCATCAAATGTAGAGTGCAAATATGTAAAAGCACGTGGGGCTCGGCCCCATTGCAAGTCCACTAATTCACTTGCGTGTGGGCCTGAACACTCAACACACGGCCGGGCTGATGTTTCTCCCACTTTCCCATACTCGTCCCATCTTCTCAAAACCTTTGGAATGAAACCTTTGGGAAGAGGTTACTCGATACTTGTTCAAGGCAACGACTTGTAACGCAATGTGTGAAATCTGACTACCCCTTCACGATGGGTATAGGGAGGCATGCCGGCAGCGGTCACATTCAGCTTTCATACGCGTGGCCATGCGCGGACGTGATGGCCCAAATATGTGCCAGGTGAGTGCCCTGTGAGAGAGAAAATTAAGATTCAAGTTCGGGTAGTCAAGGGGGTCAAAAAGAATTGCGTCTGCTACGACTTTCCTTTAGGGCTCATCAAGCCACGGGCCCAACATGTTGCGAAGGTCCACAAAAGCCTACCACTTATTCGTAAACACTTGATGTTACGAGCGACATACGCTGAAAACAGTGGATTTAGCTTGTCTGCCTTCAAAGGAGAAAGTAGAAATGTTTCCTTCTCTACAGGAGAACATGTTGAACATGGTGGTCTGCATGCATGTTCGCTCGGGAGAACTTTCATGGCCGTGTACGGCAGGCTAGCCGTGTCCATCACAGACAGGCACATTCCCTCGACCGCCTGCATGTATGTCCATAGTCGCAGGCATCTAATCTGGAGCTTTGCATGCCTACATCGCGGAAAAAGATACAAAATGTATGTTGTCCTCGTTCGCGACAAGGGATGCACCAAAAGTCAGTGCAATGGAGTGCTGCTCCTTTCCGCAACTTGTCCCCTCAGAAGTTGCGTGTCAGACTTGGGAGGGCATCTAGCTTGGACCAGCTGGACTTCTACGTTGCCAAACCAGCAGCCGAACCACAGCCACTCGCAGCCGCATGTGGAGCACCTCGTGCTCTGCTCGGGACCTCGGCCCATTGCAGCCCCTTTTACCATGCGTAGCATTCATCTGGGCGACTACGGTCTATGAATCGGGAAAGGTTGGACAGGAATTGTAGAAGATACAGCCTCCTCTTGCCCACTAACTAATCTAGCCTCGTCTCCTCCGACCGTTCTTTACAGATTCGGGCGCGCCCTTCATCACTAACCACGCTCGAAGATGGATCAAAGTTGTGGGAACATGCCATTCTCAGGAGAAGATCAGACAAGGTAAAGTGACGACTCATAACAGATCACAGAAAACTGCAAGCAAGCGTTTCCAAGGTAAGCATTTGTATATGCAAAATCAGCTCCAGTTGTGACAATTGCCGGTAGATCGTGGGTCCAAAACATTTGCCACGAGTATTAGCTGAGCTATGAAAGATTCTGACACACCCAACAAAGTGAAGGATACCACCGGAGGACTGATTGGGCATGTGTAGTTTTTATTTTCTTGGTGTGAGCATTCCGATGCCATACGAGGGGCGTCGAAGTTGTAAACAAAAAAAATGCTCAAACCATTGGAGCCATGTACTTGTATGCTACATGGCGGATGCTACCTTGACTGTTTGCTCGCGACTGCCGTGATAGTAAAGATGCGACCAATTTTTCAAACCCAAGGGCGAAGGAAGTCATACTACTCAGGTATGGAACCCATGAAGGCAAGCACGGCGCACTTTACTTTATGACTAAACTCTAGTAAGGTAGTAAAAAGTGTCTAACTTGCATACTACAAAGTTGACCACGGTATAGAGAACATGCTGGGGTTGGGTTTGCCATTTACCTCACAAACAATTAACTTCAGGCTAAGACAAAGAATAACCTAGATCTGTCCCAAACACAAACTAATCTTCAAAACTGGAGTGAAAACACGTATGTGTCTCCAACTTTCTCACCGCATTACAGATTCCTTTACACATCGACGGTCTCCAGAACTGTAAAGCACCATAGAGCACCATTAGAAATACATCAGAAACTCGTAACGGACGTCTCGAGAAATCAATTCAGAGGGGAACCACACGCTGCTCCCAGACACATCCCTCTGCCGAGGTATGTAAACCATAAAACTAACTTGGTCTATATCTTACACGGGTTAAACTGCGAAGTAAAACAGAAAAAGCAACCCAATTACCTGTACTCCAGATGTATGTTCAAAAATCTGGGATTCTCCCGAGTCTGTGCCAAGGTGATTGACCCTGTAATCACCTGGTCTTGCGTTACTTCGATTGGGTCGTAAATGTAGAGGATTGTCTGCAGATGATCGAGAAATACTTGATTGAGTCAAGATTTCTCCATAAATCTCTGATCTACTTCAACAAAGTTATGGTAGATATAAAATATACAAGAACGGGTTGTCGATATAAGAACTCAGAACCACTCTAATTATTTGCACTTATGATTGTAATTTGATTAACATGAAATAAAATTTCATGAATTACCTGTTGCCAATGAGTAGGATTTTCCTCCGGTGCTGTTGAAAGCACCAAGGTCTCATTTCCTCGTCTTCGACGCATGTTCAGGGCCATGCTCTCGTAGTCACTGGCAGGTGGACTATCCTGCGGTGACTCTCCGGCTGACTCGAACTCTTGAGAATTTTGCCCACCGAAGGTAACGTCGAACCACATGGCGAAGCCATGAAGAGATGCTGGAAATATATTCAAGGGGACAATTCCAGACACCAAGAAGGTTAAGAACCATGTCAGTGGAAAATGAGTCACTCGAAAGAGGAACGGAGATCGGACATACAAAAATCTCACACGGTCTAACTCAAGACCTAGTCTTGTCCAAGAGTAGAAGCAAACGCTTGTCATTGAAGGAACATCATAACAACTGCTTACGTTTCTGAGACTTGTGTAAATTACCTATGAATGACGACTGAAGCTGTTAAAGATTAACACTCTACACAAAAAAAAAGTGCTCTCCTACAACCTCTTAAGAGAAATGAAATCGATGAGTTTGACTTACCCATCATCATAGACGAAACGCAAAAATTTGTTGTGACCACCTCGAGTTCTTGTATGGTTACTTTACTGCAATCGATGTGTTTCACCTGCCGAGACATAGTGCAACGCTTCTTCAGTTGGACATTGCTCACAAGCATCATACTTTTGCGACAGTGAGCTATCCAAGTAAATACAAATTCTTGGAACTGTCTTACCACTACAGGCCATGAAAGTACGTTCTCGGCTGTTATAGACTCGACGCAAGGCTCCTCAAATGCACACTGTTTTGCAAGCGGCAACATAGCAGACACTGCGATTCGTAAAGCACACCAAAATCATTAGATACACCATCTTCCATCTTAGACATTTCCGCTTTCAACTTCAAATATAAGGTAATGCTCATGCTGCGTAACCTGGAAGCCTTGAACACTTATCGTCTCTTTGTATCAGGATTCCTCGCATGCTTTTACCATAATTCCTTACAAATGAACATAGGTTTGAAAGTGTAAAGTGTCTATCCATACTTACTATCAATGCCGTATACATTGCGCCAGAAATCTATGCTATCCGCATACCTCTCGGCGTTGGTGATAGGAGCCATGTAAAGCTGCAAGCAATAAGAAAAAATTAAAGGTAGATAAGCACAAGTAAAAGGGAAAAAACATCCAAGACATGAGTGAAAAAAACTTCAACCGTTGAACTTCACAGTTCATGCATGGATTTGATAGTAAACAGCAGGCACTAACACCAGAGACCAATAAGAATACAAGACACTGGGGAAGCACACAATGCAGATTTCTGTAAGCGTATCATCTGCTTGGATATATATAAGCATATGATAGGATAGACAAGATCACCGTGGCATGAGATGGTAGTATAAGACCTCCGGGTTTCAGCCAGCGGTCGCGCGCACAGATAACACTCGGTAACATGCTCTGATTAACGGAAAAGGTAAAATATGAGTACAAATATGACATCAACCACTTGCACTTCCACAACGAAGTTATTGATACTGTTGCTGAGCAAGTTGGCAACTCTTTTTGAAGCTGAAATTTTGTTCCATGCAGATGAAAAGAACCAGGTTGAGCAACTTCGATGGAAAAGGAAAGATACAAGTGACACAAGACAGTGATGCGGAGAGATATGAAAAGAATTTTGGTTGTAAAACAAACATTGATCCCATTGACTTTTGTTACATTATTTTACCTCGTATAAAAGCATGTACCCCATCCATTCAGAAACAATGACATCGACCTGCTCATGTATATCGACTTCCTGGCAACAGAAATACAACACCACTAAGTCTACAGTTAGGACAAAGATTAAAAAGCCAAGGCAAGTTTGAGAGATGACAATTCAACTGAAAAAAGATTACTCCAAAGTGAATCAATGTACTGCTCAGCAACTTCATTCTAACGGTTCCCCGAATAGGATATAGAATAGACTTTACAAAGATTCAGTTGTGATCAACATGAGATGATGAGACTAATATGTTGATCTTGAAACAGAATATTTTACTTCCTAGTCACACAGCAGGACGATCGTACATAAAATGGCGAGCTCTCATGACAAAACTGAGGTAAATGGTTTTGACCAGTGCCTGATAAAAAGGAAAGAACTGGCATACCTCTACCCGTCCTAATATGACGGTGATGATTTCAGAGAGACCATTGGCTTTAACCACTTCCTGTGCCTGAGAGGAGGAAACAAACGATGAATGGAGAAAAACGGGTAATTCGGCTCACACTGAATCAAGTAGAGAGTCAATAACTGACGGAATATTGAGACACCTTACTTTCGAAAGACTGCATTATGATACTTAATACCAACGACGCTGACAATCATTTCACATCTTACTTATTATTTTAGAAAGTCTCGAGTCAGTGGGACACTAACAACCACATCCAGAGTCACAAATTTATAATCAGGAGATTAAACAAAAGAAAAAAGATGTCATCATAGGTATCATACCTGGACAGCGATATCACTGGCGTCGATAGCATAGACCTGGCATGAATTAGTAACACAAGTACCATAGACTGAATAAGAATTTATATCGCAACTTTCCCAAAATTAAAACAAAAATTCAAATAGTTTCAAACTAAAACACGATAGCTTTCTCCCGCGATTAAGCTCACTAATTATCCAACCAGAGTACTCTCTCTACTAAGGTAAAGCTCATACCTTGCGAGCACCCGCAAATGCACAAAAGATCGAGAGAATACCGGTGCCACATCCAACGTCTACCACCACCTGTCCACCCATTTGGTATCAATCGGAAGCTGCATTTCACTACGTCTATATTTATTTCGATCGATCTACGTGATGTAAAGGATTAAAGGCCGTTCGTTCGAAACTGAATGATCTGTCAGACTTAAATAATATTAAAAATCGACGCCTCTGACCTTATCACGGATGGCATCAGTGTGCATGAAAATGGCGTCCCGATAAGCATCTGTTCGTGTCCGATCCTGGAAAGACAAATGTACAAGACGATGAGATTAGAACAAACGGATCCAATATTGTACAGAAAAAAAAGTGGTATGCAAGGTACTGATGGACAACCACACAAGCGTCACAACCGTCTTTCGTAACTGAATTGTATTTGTTCATGCTGCCCAATAATTAAAAAACACGTCAGTCTATTCTACCTATGGTGAAACGAAGTCAGAACCTGTGACCAATTACACTTGATTGGTTACAGAACTTTTATCAGCGATCAAACAACTGAATCCGTACATGAATTCATAAAACCAAAAAAAAATTCACGACATCATATGCAAAGAAACACCGATAAGTTGTGACGAGTTAAAAAGAAGTGTTAACTCTTTGTCAGCCAAACAGTACTCATATGCTGGGTAACATCGAACTCGTTCCAAATTCAAAAACAGAAGTAGGAATATGTTGACCGGCAATAATTTCCTGGATAATAGTAACCAGTACTTGAGGCCTCTAGGTCAAGCGTAGGTCCCTGAAGATAAATGCATCTCTGGGAGCATCGCCCAAGCTATGAATCAGGAATCCAAAAGAGGTATGGCATCACATGGTGATGTCTGGGCTGCTTTACCTTCTTCTGCCATGGTGGCCGAGACGTTCCAGAATAAGCAGCCATAATGACTCGCAGCAGTCTACTGCACTCTCTACGTTACGGACTAACACCACGCCAGATACCTGGAGTGCTAGAAAGAATGTCGTCTTTCGTTCTTGTCAACCAAATGCGGTAACTTGCAAGCTTTGCAGGTCAGTGCGTGCAAGCACACTCTTCAATTCAGAAAATGGAAGGTCAGAAGAAACGGTGTGATCTGATTAACGTCCACAGGACAGACGAGGTTCACTACACCTGTCAGTCTTTATCGGAATCTGACTGAGAGAGATAAGAATAAGGATGATTGCTTATGGATTCTCTTCATGTCAACTCATAAGTCGTGTCTGTTCGAAGCATGACACGACTGTGACAGACAAAACGCTTGGCCACTGGGGTAGCATTCCGCAGCTATTAAGGAGGAAATTCTTCGTCTCTTACAGGGGTTCACTGTCAGTTTTGCCAGTGAAAGCTTTAGGTGGTAACGTCAAGCAATCGACAAGGATACCTAGAATCGGCAAGCTCAAAGAATAGAGCAAGCAAGCGCTCGAGCGCGGCAGCCAGCTAGCTAGAGAAAAAAGGAAGGGCGAGGTACGGAGAGAAAGAGAATGCCTTGATCATCTCTTCGTGGACGCCAATGTGGGAGTAGGCATGAAAATACGCGGCATCATGCTCTCGGAAGGCAGTGGGAGCGACAGCACCATGGTCCCTGGAAGCGGAAGAGGACACCATTGAAGCAGCAGGCTGCAAACCATAGCCCTCTGCATTCAACCTTGACTTTCCCAGTTTGCGAGCAGCTCCTCTTGCAGGACCTATGCCTAGCAGCTTCGATTCGCGCAAAATATCGGCTCCTCCTGCTACTTCAACTTCAACCCCCTCCGCACAGGTAATAGTAGCAGCAGCAGCAGCAGCAGCAGCAGAGCTCTTTTCTTTGCCACTCTTGCCCTTGTCTCTTCCCATTTCAGTTCCCCAACTCCTCCAGCGATCTGCCTCGGTCACCACATTTCCCGATGCGGACCCACGATCCTGTTCGGTGTTTCCATCATTAGAATTCCCCCTCCGTTTCCTTCCCTCTCCATCGTCCTGCTAATCAGCCTCCCCTTCTACAACAGGATGTAAAAATTCCCCCCCTGCACCTCCTCTCCTGCTAATTCTCCACCTTCTTTCCTTCCTCCTCCATCCGCTTCCGCGTCGTCACATTCATCCTCTATTCTTCTTCGCTCGGGATGGGCAGGAAGAAAGAATAATCTCGTCTCCTCTCGTCTCCCCTACCCTCCCTTCTCCCGCCTGGCTCGACTGATCGCCTGACCTCCAGAGCAGCAGCTGTTCCTCCTCCAGCTGCTCCTCCCCTCCCCTGCCCCACTCTGTTCTTCTCTCCGCTCCTCCTCGTCCTCTCTCCTCTCTCTGGTCGTTCTGTTTTACTCCTCCCTCCCTCCAGGAACAGCACCAGAGAGAGCTGTGTCACAGTTGTTTCACTTCCGCGCATTAACTCCCGTCATCTTCCCGTTCGTTCGTTCCCCTTGCCATAGGAACACCGACTATGCCATAGCAGGCATGCCGTCTTATCGGAATGATCGGACCCCCCGTCAGTCCCGTCACCCATCCCATGATTTGGGCCCTCCCCCTCCCCTCTCAGGCTCTGCTCTTCCCTTAGCCTCTCGCGCCTGCCTCGCCAGTCCAGTCTACAAGCGCCTCTACTACCACCGGTAATAGCGCCTCTACTCCATTCGGCTTTCTGTTTCACAGTCTCGAACTCTCACGCATTTCCTAGCAACCTCGATTCCTGTTCTCTCGGGGCGGGGCCGCCTCCTCTCATTCTCCTGCCCCGGCCTACCCCTTCGGCTCTGGGCCGCCTCTCATCCACTTCAGTAGCCGCTGCCTCCATCCACCAGTAGCTTCGCCCGGGCCAGCTTTCGCTTTTTCTCTCTCGAGATCGTAGCGTTGTCAGGGATGGCGGGCGGAACGGAAAGGGTAAGGAGGAGGACCGGGCTGCCTTCCTTGTCCACGGAGGCGAAAAGCGCGGCCGCGGAGGCTGACCAAGCTTGCTCACATGTCTCAGCTCTGCTTCGATGATTCGACATGAACAGGCCGAGCGAGAATTCCCCCATGCTCGTCATACATGTCTTTGTCCCGATCGAAGCACTGTTCTCATGACTCCTCTTCTCCTTGATTCCAGTGACTCCAGTCCGGACTTCGGTCCCGTTCCAACTGTACTCTACGACATTGTCGTTGTACGGTCGTATAGTACGACGACACCCTTTTGGTTATCATTGACATACGGCCACCTCCGCTTCAGTGCTCCACTCACCACTCACCAGGGACCATTCTCATTCGTTCGCAATTTCCGTACGGCTCGAGCCCGCCAACACCCACCCCCTTCCCCCCGCTAAACTAGAATACAGGCATCTTTAGCACGAATTCGTAATTCGAATATCTGCCCTAAAATCGTGAAGCCCTGGCCTCCTAACGGTCATCAGAATCGTTCGCGGCACTTTCTGCCCAGCTGTCCGGCCAGGGGCAAAATGGTAACCCTACTTGTGTACTGTAAGGAGGAGGCAGTGACGCACACAGAAGGTGAGGGTGACCGGCCGCCCACCCATAATGACTAAATGTCATGTCTTGCATGACATTCCTTTGAAGTTTCTAAATCCGGAAATGTCGCGGCACCAGTGCGGATGAGGCAGCCCGAAACGGCACTCCAGGGTTCAATTGTGGCTTTCTCGGTGCATCCCACGACGATGAGTACATCGTCGTGGGATGCTGTCACTGTCAGCAACTTGCGCACAGAAACAACATATTCCCCATTGGAAATAAGATTCCCCATTGATATAAAGATAGC
Organism: Marchantia paleacea; assembly: GCA_014180765.2. Lineage (NCBI taxonomy): Eukaryota > Viridiplantae > Streptophyta > Marchantiopsida > Marchantiales > Marchantiaceae > Marchantia > Marchantia paleacea. Next base: position 1,036,907 of record MUAA02000016.1, read on the forward strand.
CTAGTTGGTGCAATCCGTTCCAGAACGTTTGAACTATATAGTTGTCATATCTTGGGTGAAGTATGACATATATTTTCATTGTGATGTTTTGGAGCCTAGCCCCATCCTATCCCTTTCCGGGGTATTCCCTTTCTTTTTGCTATTTATTCTTGGTACTTTCCATCGAAATTTAGAAAGCGAAACGCTAGAAAATTCAAAAAAAGATGGGAATACCCCATCAAGTGGTACATGGAAGAAACCAAAGGGTTAGGATGGGACTATGTCCCAATAGCATCCCAATGGGAAATATGTACTTTTGCACCTAAGATATCCAACCTATTCAGATCAAACAGTCTACCCGTACATACTACTGGAGCATCCCAAAAAACATCACCTAACATGATTAGTCTCCTATGGAATGCACAAGCCATTACTCTCTCTAGAAAAATGGATAATTCTTATCTAAAATAAGCAACATAATATGATAATGAAAGGGATATTCCATATCATTGTCATCTAGTATGGTAAGTTCTCACTCTGTAACATGTCAAAGTCTAAGTCCATAGCTCCATATAATTCCAAGGCTAGATGAACAAAAAAGTGTTCTCTCTGCATGGCCCTATACTTGGAGACATTGGCTGATGCCACTCCACTCACCGCCCATACAGATGGATGGGTAATCACCCCTCTAAAACATTATCACATGTGGGATATATAACCATGACATCCGTTAGGCTAACCTAGTCTTTTTGAACCAAGTGTAAGTTTGTCATAACCCGAGTTGACTGATATGCATACCAACTCTCCACCATCTTATGTCATAGCAAACAACACATCCCGAATGGCATCATAAGTAGCTATCCTGTGTCCTCCAAATGGACAATGATACATATAAAACCCCGTTGCAGCTAGAACCAACAAAGATGTTCGAGATCCTCCTATCAAAGGTTGTCAAGCGTGATAGGAATGACGATGAAGTATGAATGGTGCGAAGAAATATGTGTGCCAACACGCAATACTAGAGAAGAGTATTCCAAATGCAAGATGTGGATATTCTTGTAAAGTAAGTTCATCTATATACAATAAATCCTCCGGAAATATTATTGGCCTTTGGAATGCATAGGATCGCGTTGTGATATATTATACTCAAGGATGGAGGACTTTAACTCATCATTCTTTGTGTTCACATGGGACCCAATATGCAAAGGCCTTGAGATGCCTTGCTTTACGAAAAAATTATGATCTCATCATGTAAAAAATCCGGTGGTGCAAAAGGTTATATTGTAAGTCAAGCTCCTAATACAAACTAGATGATATGAGCAACAACTTCATGCTATGGTTCTTCTTTTTCTACATAACATCTAAACACACATGATAGTCATGACATGAAAATTGAACATCATGACCTCTTCTCGAAAAAGTTCAAATATGGTTTTCCCACATTTTCCCATATGTGTGAAAGAAAACCTTGACTTGAAGTCTTATCTCTACCCCAAAATTTAATGATCTAAAGAAAATACATCATATGGTCATCATATTTTAAGAGATCAAACTTTACCACATTAATCATAGTACAAAATTATTAGGCTTCATAAAATACGTTGAAAAATATAATTTACAATTCATATTCTTTAAAAACTTATCATGTATATTTCTTAATGGATATCATAATCTTCTTCCGCTGAAGTTTTACCGGTTGTAATATGGAGTGCTGAGGAGAAGAAGAATAGATTGTCAACTCACATAAGGTTCTAGAGGGTTCTTCTACAGCCAGGCGCTCGGGCGTTCTCAAAGTAAAGAATTATTCTATGCGACACCGTCTGAACAACTCTCTCTATTAGACCATCATCCTCATAATGATCTCTTGAGGTGGTACGATGGTCGATCAACACTCAATCACACAAAACCTAGAGTTTTAAGTTTATTTGAAACACAAGAGATATATAACAAGCATCAAAAATCAAAATTATCTTTCTCTCAATAGCAATGGCTAAAGTACCTTGTAATGCAATGCATATTAGCTACTAAAGTCAATTGTTTCAAGGTTATCTTTCTCTAGAATATATAATTCTATTAATAATAAATTCTAAATATATTTGTTTCAAAGTTATCTTTCTCTCTATAGTAGAAGCTAAAGTAACGTATAATGCAATTCATATATATTACTAAGGCTATTTATCTTTAAGCTAGGAGTACTTTGTAGTCAAGATGTTGACAGCCCTCCTCAGTTGTTGTCTTTACTATGTGAACACACATGTTTAGAGAAACATGTAAGTCTACTGTAAGTGCAGAGTTAATAATGCAAAGGTATTATTAACCGTGTGTTGTGTTGTGTGGGAAAAAAGTCTTCGGTGTCGTAGGAGTGATCAAATGCATCAGGAAATCAAAGTACTCTTCGAGATTATGATATCATGTTCTTCTCGTTTTCTCGGGTTTACGGTCATTACCATCACACGCCCCATACATTCCGTCTAAACTTTTCCTTCACATATCTAAACAAGATTTGCTTAGGGACAGCAATTGTCATTTTAAAAAACCTTACAACTCAATAAGCCTTACAGCTAAAATGCGAGACCTCGAGGTGGAAAGACCCAAAAGGATTTATCAAAAGTCCTATAGTTAAAACCGAGTAATATAGCAAAAAGGATGGGAAGACCCCATCAAGTCCTATATAGATGAGACCAAACGGATAGGATGTGGCTTGGCCCCAATAGCATCACAAGGGGAAGTATGATACTTCACCTAAGATATCCAAACTATCTAGGTCAGACGGTCTGCATACTACATGAGCATATGAAGCATCACCTAATATGATTGCTTTCCTATGGATTCCACCAGCCAATGCTCTCTATAGAGCAATGGATACACACTACTTAACAGAGGCTACATAATATGTTAAAGAAAGTGAAATAACTTATCATCTAGTATGATAGGCTCTCGTGTACTCTCTCACAAACTCTCACAAATGTGTCTAAATCGACGTCCATAGCTCCATATATTCCAATGCTAGAGAAACAAAGAGATGACCTCTCTGAATACCCTATACTTGAAGATCTTGATTGTTGGTACTCCACTCGCCACCCATCCAAGAGGATGGATAATCATTCCTTCCAAAAATATGTCACGTGTAAAATTTGTAAACACAACATTTACAACAGTAATCTGGTCCTCCCGAATCAAGTATAGATCTGCCCTAACCCAAATCAACTGCAAGGCATATCCAGGCTCCCTCCATGTGAAGTATCTATCTTCTCATGCAATAGCAAATACCCCATTCCTAATGACAACATGTGTAAATATCCTCTAACCTCCAAATAGGCAAAGAGTCATATGAACCCATGCTCCATCTAAGATAGTACCACACTCATATGTGAGTAATGAAGATGCATATGGGTGGACCAAGTCAAGGCAAAATCTCATTATTGTAGAAAAGATAGAGTACTATAGAGTAGGAATAGTGAAGTCTTCATGAACAATGATTATGAGAAGGTCGACTAATCCAACTTCATGACGCGTATGGAAATTGATAAACAAACTCTGATGTGTATGTTTGTCACACATTTTCAGTAAAATTTCCTTATGATCACACATTTTGTTATAAGCAAAAATGAAATTATAATCACATTTACAATTGAAAGATTTCAAGATATGATTATAAAAATATGTAGTTGAATAAAGCTAATGTATGAATTTTATGAGAAAATTTGGCTAGATAAACCTTGATCATATAAATTGAAAAGTAAACTAATCAGCAAATTTGCTCATTTATAAAAATGCACAATTGATGCACATATTCTCTTATTATTTTAACTTTGAGGTATTGTTTGTTGACTTAGAGTATTTCTTCAAAGATGTATATACATATATTCTCTAGTTACTTTTAACCTTATCAACTGAGGTATTGCTTCTCTTTTTCTTAGAGATTCTCAATACATGTACGAACGTAACCACAAGACAAAAAACGATTTACAAAGAAGAGAAAAATGACTTATATTTTTTTATTTTTAGTCACTCCAACAACTTTCAAACCTTTGTATTTTCATAATTGACTAATCATTGTTTCGATGACCCAATCAAACATTTTGAGTTCTTTTAAAATTCTACTAAAGTGATACACAGTAAAATAACAAAAAGGATGGGAAGACCCATCAAATCGTACAAGGATTTTAAAAGGTAACATGGGGCTAGGCCCCAATAGCATCTTTTAAAATTACATATACACCTTTGGATGAACAATATTATGAAATTCTAGAGAATTAAAGTTCTGAATTTTTGTATTATTATAGCGAGGTTGAAAGTGATTATACCGAGGAAAATTTACACTAAAAGTGATTGATTCCGTAAAAAATTTATGATTATAGCAAGGATGTAACTATAAAGGGATTGTTATAACAAGGTTTTAGTATTAGAAATGTCAACTGCACCTTATATGACGCCACGGACATGGTGTCAAGTGTCAAGACAAGGATTTGTTGTGATGAATGAAGAAAGCTGTAGTACAGGTAGAGGTCCGGAAGATGAATGATGTTTCTTCCTGTGCTGTAGAACTTCTCAAGAAATTCTTGGTGATGTGTCGGATGTAGTGATGAATAGATACAATTTTCCAACTAAGTCGCACCGAATGAGGTGGATTTTGTGTCATCTAACTGATAATGATCTAATGTAGGATCCGCAGATACTTACATTACCACCTATAATCCAAAGAATGGGATGTTCTATACTAGGACCCATGTGATGTGACGGATGGATACGGTTGTGGATAAACGTGAATACAAAATGCAACGATAAGAGGCATGGAGTCAACGCATTCGCTTTCGGTCCAGGAGATAAGATACGTAATCGGATAAGTACAAACGCCTCCACAATAATGTTGCAAAATTAATAAGTGTGCATGTTGCCACAAAGCTCTAATGATGAAGGCGTAATTTTTAAGAGGAACAATTTCATGCACGTTACAGTTCAATGTTAAGATAAGACGCTTATTCGGGTAACTACAAGAGACTCCACAGAATGTTGCAAAATTAATATGTGTGCATATGTTCACAATGTTTTACATGAAGTTGTAAGTGGGAACAAGTTCATCACCGTTACATTTCGATGTCAATATATCATACACATTGATATAAAGTAATTGAAACAATATATTTATTACGACAAGAAAATTATATTGGTATACAAATATTTTTGTACCAAAAGGTTGACCAGTCTGAAGATTTTTAACTATTCGTATGACATTTATATATATTAGAATTAATTATTTTTTAGTGCAAAAATCTCATCATTAATAGAGATAAACTTTTGTGCAGATGATGTATAAGTTATCCAAGTCATATTCACAAGTGAAAAAATATGTTACACTTGTGAAAAATATTTCCCACCTGAAAAAATAAAACTCATGTGTGAAAAATAACATGTCACAATTTACAAGTACAAACAAGAGACAAATGATTTTTCAAATACGTGAAAATGATAAATGTGAATAGTTTTAGATATGTCAAAGAGTTTATAGTATACATCCCTATCAACTTTCTCACATAATTATATTTGGTTGAATTAAAATATAAATTATTTATTTTATGCAGCCTTGAAAATAAATTTCATATCTAACATATACTAAATATCAAACATTGAAATTAAAATTGGCATGCCCATCATGGCACCTCTTGTCTCATTCTAGCAAATTTGTCATGCAACCTTGTGCAATTAGCACCTATCTATCCCATTACATAACATTGTTTAGAAACAACCGGATCCAATTACATATGAGGTAGTCTTTAACCGATTCTTGGACTCATATAGTATGCTGATGTTCCCCAAAGAACATAGTTTGATGAATGTGGAGAAGGATTTTATATAATCCTATACATTTATTAGATGTGCTTACTTTACATTCAGCTTTTATATATTTTATACAAAGTTTTAAAAACAACTCTTCACTACCTTTCATAATGTGGAAAAACTTGAAATATATATGGTATATTTTATTGTGAACGAATCAATCATCTAAACACTAATATCATATGTGTATTTTAAACTAGTAATTTTTATAATAAAATTACATGTGTTACCGTCCTTGAAATGGCTAAGATTATAATCAATCTTGAAACTTAAAAAATGTTGATATGAGACAAAAAACAATGAGTCACACATAGACCAAAGTAGTAGACACAAGAGATAAGTAGTTCACCTCCTTGAGGCTACGTCCACGACAACACACAAATCACTTTATTGATCTTAATTTCTCTCTCTCATTCTCTCAAATTGCTATGTAAGAATGAGCTGCCACCGAGAGCTTCCATAAGCCCTCGTATATAGCTGTGTCAACTAACACTAGTCAGTATCTAACTAGAGTAGCAGCCTAACTAGTGTTAATATCCCAAGCTCATCAAGTTGATATAGATCGATCCGTGCCCAATGACTACAGGCCGTAGATCTAGGGTTGTTACGTACCGATGGTACAAATCTGTTTAGGACTAACCCGAAATTAGGGTTTCCCTATACTCACCCTATATATACATGGGAAGGTGAAGCCTTCCCCATCTCATTCATGTACACTCTTTCTTGTCCCTTTGGTGTGCTCTACTCTTCTTGGAGTGATTCCTGAAGAGTCGGTTTCTCAACATGGTATCAGAGCATGGTGGGAGCATTAATTTTGTAGATTAGACATAGAGGAGTGCTGGAGATCCGTGAGGAGTGTGCCTCAAAGTGCATTTTGTCTGTTTGAAGCGATTAGATTGTTGGGGAACTGTTTCGTGTTTTCTCAGAATCTTCAATCGCGTTTTCGGAGGTCAAGATGATCGTTTTTGACCTATTTCTGATCGCCCGACTCCCTACATAAAGATTTCTTGCGCAGAATGATCAAATTTGGTAGCCATGAAGCTTTCATGCGATTTGGAGTTGTTGGTGATAGTTATCGCCTTTTCCAAAATCTTTGAGGAGCTATTTGGAGGCCTAAACAAGATTTTTTAGAGATTTGAGGGTTTTTACCTGAGCAAAGGCTCAGCTCTAGCGAAAGTAGAAACGGAACTTTGCTCGCCTCTGTTAGAGCTCCTATCACGAAAAATTTTAGCTCAATCCGAGCTTTCTTCGTCGTTTTTGCTTAAATATTGTGTAGGCGTAGAATCGCGAACACATTTCATTCTTCGTCTGCGGGTCAAGACAGGCGCATTTCGCCAATTTATGGAGTTTTGCATGTTTCTTGATCGAGGTGCAGAGGAGCTATTTTTCTGCCGTAGTTGCGGAGGTGTTCTTTGTGTTCGTTTTGTGTCTGTGCAAGTACTTGCCGCGTTGGGGTCGTGATTTCCGCTCGTGACCACAACCATGGCAGAATCCGTGAGCATGATCACTAGAGAGAAACTCAGAAAAAATAATTTTCAAACGTGAAAATTTCGAATGAAGACCTTCCTTCAAGGCCAGGGGCTATGGGAGCTTGTGACAGGGGAGGAGAAAGCATCAATCGTGGTTGCTGATGATCTTCGCAGTGAGCAGACATTGCCTGAGTGGAGAAAGCGATTGTATCAAGCCATCCACTACATTGCGCTCACGATTTCAGGCTTGATGATCGGTCACATTCAAGACTGTGACACACCCAAGGAATCTTGGGACGCGTTGTCCAGATGTTCCATTTGGGAACAGAAGCTCGGAAGCTGCAGTTGCTACATCAATTCAATACGGTCAAGAAAGGCTCGATGTGTGCCAATGACTACGTCAATCACATCAAGCAACTGGAAGATCAGTTAGCATACGTCAATGTTCAACTTGATCTGACCGTGATTATCGGTGCGACATTGCAAGGACTTCCTGCTGAGAACAAACAGTTCATTACGTCAATTTCGACCAGAGAACCTCTTCCGAAGTTTGACGAACTGGTCCCAATGATGTTGGGAGAAGAAGTGCGAATTCTGGGGAGTACTAGTGCTTCGTCCAGCCCGCAAGAATGTGTGTTTTTTGTAGGTTCTGGAGGTCGAGGCAGAGGTCGTGGTAGAGGAGCCGGATATGATGGTGGTAGAGGTCGTGTGCAGAACAAGGCGCCCAACCAGCTAGGTGCGCCACGAGAAAGGCGGTGTTAACACCTGCAACTATTGTCACAAGAATGGCCACTATGCCAAAAATTGTTACAAGCGTCAGAACGATCTGCGCGCTTCGGGCCAACAGGGTCATGTAGCTGCTGAAAAACAGCTACTCATTGTGACACACAAGAGTTATGCTGCTTTTGCACTTGATATAGACTGGGTGATCGATTCCGGAGCTACCAGCCACATGATGTTGCATCAAGAATGGTTTGCGTCACTCGACACTGTGGTGACTCCTCAGTTCATGGTGACTGAAGATGATAAGAAGCACGAGATCAAGCATAAGGGTAAAATTCCGCTTGATATTCCAGGATCTAATCTTTTTGGAATCGGAAACGTTTTACATGTTCCTACTCTGACTTGAAATCTGTTATCAGTAGGACAGATGGTAGAACAAAATTTCCAAGTCCGTTTCAACAAAGATGGATGCGTTGTTGAAGACTCCACATGTACTGTTGTAGCTCGAGGTAGCAGGAGTGGTAGACTGTTCAAGCTAGACACTACACTTAATGTGAGAAAATAGCCAACTCCTATTATTACAGAAAGTGGCATTGTAGTATTTGACATAGATATTTGGCACAAGAAAATTGGGCATATGAACTTTTAAAAACTGAAGACTCTTCCGAGTTCAGATCTAGTCAAAGGTTTGCCCCGATGGAGGTATTCACAAGCCACAAGCCTGATTACTCATTTCTGAAAGTTATCGGTTGCATCTGTTATGTACACATTCCGGATGAGAAGCGCAAGAAGCTAGATCCGAAAGCTGAGAAGTGTATTTTCCTTGGATATGCCTTAGATACGAAAGGATATAGATGCTATAATCCTTCCTCTAGGCAATTCTATATCAGTAGAGATGTTGTATTTGAAGAGTTGCAATCTTGGTATGCACCTGCGAGTGTTCCGGTCATACCCACTCTTCCTGCTAAAACTGCACCAAGGAGTCCGTCCAATTGTACCTTTCTGCAGTGGAGTTTCGGAGTCACACGTCTAGAGCTCAACAGATTGTACTGAGCCGCTACGGATGAAGTTCATCGAGCACCATCCAGACCGACTCCTAGTCTTGAGGATCATGTTATTTTGCAACATATGATGTCCTCACCACGATATTCATCTGTTGGATGAAGCGTCCTAGAACGACGCTGCTGGTACCTCAAATCCGAAGCAAGGGGAGACAAAGCGGTACATCTGAGCACGCCCACGTAAATCCGAGAGAGTTCGGCATCCGGTTCAGAGGTTTATGCATGGGAGTTTCCTTGTTGATCACCATGCATATATGACTCAAGTCCTATTTGAGCCAGAATCGAGTACGCTTGAGGAGGCAATGCACAAAAATGAGTGGATTGAAGCCATGGAGACAGAACTTGCTGCACTTTGTCACCAACAAACATGGGAGTTAGTGGATTTACCTCAAGAAAAGAAAGCGATTGGTTGCAAATAGGTCTTCAAGGTCAAGCGCAACTCGGGTGGCACTGTATCTCGATACAAGGCCAGATTGGTAGCCAAGGGCTACACACAACAAAATGGAATGGACTGCGACGAGACGTTTAGTCCAGTTGCCAAGATGGCAACGATTCGTACGGTGGTTGTTATTGCTGTCAACAAGGGATGGCGAATGCATCAAATGGACTTCAAGAACAACTTTCTCAATGGAGATCTCGGCGAGGAAGTCTACATGCAACAACCACATGGTTACGAAGATCCAAAGTGTCTTTCCCGCGTTGTAAGTTAAGGAAATCCCTCTATGGTTTGAAACAGGCTCCGAGAGCATGGTATGAGAAGATCAATTCCTTTCTCATATCTCTTGGATTTGTAGTCTGTCATTCCGACTCATCGCTAAACTACATGAGATCAGGAGTTCATGTAGTGATGATTTCCATCTACGTAGATGATCTTATTGTCATTGGGAACCATGAGGAGATGATTTCTCGCATCAAGAGTATCTTATGTTCCGAATTTGAGATACAAGACTTAGGGTATCTTAAATTCTTTCTTGGTGTGGAGTTTATTATAGAGGGAAAGGATATGTGGCTAATACAATGCCAATATGCTTTAGATAAGCTTAAGGAGTTCAAGATGTCTGATTGTAAACCAATAGACACTCCTCTCCAACAAGATCTAAAGCTAGAGTTAGATGATGGAGAGTTACTTGCATATCCCCGCTTGTACAGACAGATGGTTGGGAGTTTGATTTATCTGACTATCACTAGACCGGATTTGAGCTATGTTGTTGGTCTAGTCAGTCAATTCATGCATGCTCCACGGGTACCGCATATGATGGCGGTCAAGCGGATTCTCCGCTATGTGAAGTCCACACTTCATTTTGGACTTCGATACAGATTTGGAGGTGGAATTAACCCGCATGGCTACACCGATGCCGATTGGGCAGAGATATTTATGGCGGGGAGATCCACGCCGGATATGCGTTTGGACTTGGGAGTGCGGCCGTGAACTGGGCTTCTAAGAAACAAGAATCGTGGCCTTCGTCTTCCACCCAGTCGAGTATCATGGTGCTATGAATGCCACTTGTGAAGCAGTTTGGCTTTGTTTCTTGCTTTCTGATATTGGAGTAGATTATCCGAGTCCTACAGTTATCCTAGCTGATAACATTAGCAGCATGATGTTAGCTAACAATCTTGTTTATCATGCTAGGACAAAGCACATTGAGGTGCACAATCACTTTGTTAGGGAGAAGGTCCTTTCAGGTGTAGTAGATTTTAGAGATATACATACAGGAGATCAGGTTGCAGATATCTTCACCAAGGCTTTACCTAGAGAGTCGTTTGCTACTTTTTGACATTGTCTAGGAGTTCAGGATGTACAGTTGAGCTTGAAGGGGATTGTTAATATCCCAAGCTCATCTAGTTGATATAGGTTGATCCGTGCATGATGACTACATGCCGTAGATCTAGGGTTGTTACGTACCGATGGTACAGATCTATTTAGGGCTAACCCAAAATTAGGGTTTTCCTGTACTGTAAGACCCAGGGTTGTACATATAGGATAAAATGAAAGTATATCTAAATTGTGCCTAAGTTTATCTTAGTCATGACTATGTTTAGCTAGTTATGGTTAAGTTGGAGAAAAATATAGAGTAACTTTTGGTGTGGTAGATGAGAACTACTATTTTGTTGTTTAGTATGAGTCAAGGAATAGATTCCATCACATGGGTATCTTGACTTCCCTTGACTTGGACTAGTTTTCATTGGTTGGACTTGGTGAAGACCCTTAAATCTAGGGGCGAGATTGACTTGGTACACTAGAAGTCAATTAGGGAGTAGTTGGGCTTCTAGAAGATCCAAGTGGACCAATTGCATGTTGCCATGTACCCTTTTCATTGGGGTTTGTGATCTCTACCTCGTTTAAACTTGGTAAGAGGAAGTTACATGGTGATTACTTGTAGTTACTAGGGTAAGATTCTAAGTAGTATAAATAGAGAGGTTGAGAAGCACCTCTCAAGTAGTTTTTCAATGGAAGTTAGTTTTGGGAGAAGATAGTGTGGTGATCTTAGTTTTGGGGAGCTTGGTTCTTGGAGATGTCATGTTCGGAGTGGAACCTTGATTCAATGAAGACTTTGATTACCAAAGTATCCTTTTCCTTTTGAGTGATATCTTACTCTTGGTGATAATGTGCATAATAGAGCTTGGACTTTGAGAGTTTGTGTAAGAGTGAGCAATAGGATCATGGGCAAAGGGTGGGACTAAGTCCTTCTAGATTCATGATGAGCTTCCAAAAAGCCATCGGAGGTAAACCTGAGTGAGAGTCAGCCCGGAGGTCACAGTACTCACCATATATATACAGTGTACACTCTCTCTTGTCCCTTTGGTGTGCCCTCCTCTTCTTGGAGTAATTCATGAAGAGTCGGTTTCTCAACAACTAGAGTTTACCAAGACCTAAGAGTGAAGCCAACAATCTCCCCCTTGACTGTGGTCTTGGGTTCTTAACCTCTATTGTCTATATGATTACTCTACGGGAAGTCATATGTAACATAGGTTCCTATGTAAACTAGAGTTAACTAGAACTAAGCCATAGCCTAAAGATGATAGAGTAAAATCATATATAGAGATAACATAATCGCCAATCTACTCTACTTGTGCCCATATGCAACAACTGCAATTTGGCATGATGTCTCGAAAAACTCTCCAAATGAATCACTTTCGTAAAGGCATCATCAGAATTGAGTTTATTGTCAATCTTGACTAGCTCAATCATTTTTTCAGACACATTCTGTCTAAGAAAATGGTAATGATGTCGATTTGCTTCACTCTAATGTCCATCATCTGATTTACAACTAGATGTAAATCACTCTTACTATCAAAATGAAGATTCAAAATATTATGTGTCAATCCTATCTCTGTGACAAGCCTATCTAACCAAATTGCTTCCTTCGCTACTTCCAATGCCGCTACATACTCAGCTTTTGTGGTAGACCGAGCTATGCACTTCTGCAATTTAGATCTCCAACTTATGCATCCACCTCCAAGTGTAAATACATACCCAGTTGTAGATTTCCTCCCATCCAGATCTTATCCATAGTCAGCATCTATATATCCAATTAATGATTTGGCATTATACGATTTAGCATCTAACACAAGATCAAAATCCAACGTATCCTTGAGATATCTAAGAATCCACTTCACAGCTTCCCAATGTATCTTGCCTGGATTTGACATGTATTTGCTAGTCTTGCCCATAGTTAGAGTAATGTGAGGCCTAGTGCAAATCATCAAAAATATGAGATTTCCACTGCCTTGTCGTAGGAGACCTTTGACATCAAACCTTTTTCCAAGGCATTTGTTGGATAGAAAGTTGATGAGAGATTGAACTAAGGAGCTAAAGGAGTACTCACTGCCTTACAGTTCTCCATGTTAAATTTTGCAAGTACCTTTCTAGCATACTTTCCTTGAGTTAACCATAGCTTTCCATCCTCCAAGTTCCTTTGGATCTTTATTTCCAAAATCTATCTTGTTGTGCCATGATCTTTCATTCTAAACTCAGATCTCAAGAGAGCTTTAAGCTTATCAACATCAGATCTGTCCCTATCTGCAATGACCATGTCATCCACATAGAGGACCAGAATAATGAAGCCAAACTTCATTACTCACCTTTTTCATGTATACACAAGGATCAACCACACTTTATTTAAATTCTTGTGCCCTCATGAAATCGTCAAACTGTTTCTTCTACTGTCTAGAGGTTTGCTTCAATCCATACAAGGATTTTAGCATTGTGCAAACCATATCCTCTTGGCTTTTTTTCACAAAGCCCAAAGGCTGCCTCATGAAGATCATCACATCCAAATTACCATAGAGGAATGAAGTGACAACATCCATTTGATCTAAAATAAGACCAAACAAAGCCACAAGTACACACAACAAGCGAATAGAGGCATACTTAGCAACTAAGGAATAAACCTCATTGTAATCCACACCTTTTTCTTGTGTGAATCCCTTGGCCACCAACCTCACCTTGTAGATCTTCTTCAATGCATGTGTGGGGCTATACTTCAGTTTGTAGACCCACTTATTGTCCACCAGTTATTGACCCTTTGGAAGCTTGAATAACTCCCAAGTCTTGTTTTCAATCAGTGATTGCATCTCCCTCTGCATTGATGCATCCCACTCTAGCTTGTCCATAGAAGCTTGAGCCTCATCGTATGAAGAAGGTTCTCCTTCTTCCAAGATAAAAGCCATACCATCGTCATCATCAAGAGAGATATCTTCATCTACTAACTAAGTTGAATCAGCCCATTGGCCAAAATCATTTAGGAGCACGAATAGAGCGTCCATACATCCTTCTAGTTGATGACTCAACTTGATCTTCGTGTGTTGGCATGTGTTGAGGTTCGCCAGTCTCATCATGCTCTTGCATTTCCTCAAATTGAGGAACTTGCTCCTATGGGGGAGCACCTCCTTGTGACTCATCATGATTAATCTCCCCCTCAACAATATTAAGAGGAGATTTTCTCTTGTCAGTATTAGGAGTTTGAGATTTCTCCCCCTCCTTTGATGATCTAGATTCATTGAAAAAACATCTCTACTTATAATCAACTTGGGATGAGGGGATTTCACAATGTGTAACCCTTCACACCACTATGATATTCAAGAAAAATACATTTTTTGGAAGTAAAATCTAGCTTAGATCTACTTTCCTTGGGTGTGAGAGGATATCCATCTTATCTTAAGCCTACCAATCGACGGTAATATGCCAGCCGTCCGTACCTCATCTCAAATGGTATCATATAATTAATCGCACTAGAAGGAGAAAGATTTACCAAATAAGCCACATTGTTGATAGCTTTAGACCAAAATATATATGATAAACCTAATTGGTTCAACATACTCCTCGTCTGTTCAATAATGTTCGATTGAGCCGCTCAGCAACATCATTCTCTTCTGGAGTATATACTCTCTTATCCCCTCTTGTTGACAATACACCTCAAATTCTCTAGAAGTGTATTTTCCGTCATTATCTGATCGTAGAAATCTCACTCTCTTACCAATCTAAGTCTTAATTTGGATTTTTACTTCTTGAAAGTGACAAAGAGCTCAGATTTCTCATGTAGGAAATAAATCCATACAAATCCTGAATAATCATCGATGAAAGATACATGGTATATTTTTCCTGAGTGTGAGTGAGTAGGGGATGGATCCCACACGTCACTATATTTATATTCAAGCATCTTCATTGAACTATGAGTTCCAACGTCAGAAATAGTCTGATGCTACTTCACTAGTATACAATGCTCATATAATTTTAAACTACTGGACCATAGTGTAGAAACAAAGCCTTTCTTGTGAAAAACATACATGCTCTTCTCACTACTGTGACCTAGCCCTAAGTGCCACAAAAAGTTAATCTCATCCTGAGATCTAAAAACATGTGATTCTTTACAAACAATATTGCCCTCTAGCACATATAGATTTTTGTGCATATTTTACTTCAAGACGACTTTTCCTCCTAGCCATGATTCAAAATACATCATCAACTACTTCCCATTGATGACCATTTGTGTCTGATACGCCAAGAGAAATCAAGTTCTTCCTCATGTCACGAATATGATTGACATTAGTCAATGTGCGCACAATACCATCAAACATATGAATCTTAATAGATCCAATATCCATAATCCGACAAAAGTGATCATTTTCCATCAAAACTGAAACGTTTGATATCGAGTAAGAATTGAAAAACTCTCATATGTAACACATATGGTATGAACAAGCACAATCTATAATCCATTCATCAACTGTCTACAAGATGAAATGCATAGGGCATACCGTTGGCTTCATAGAGCATAGTCTTCATCAAGCAGATCCTCCTCATCTTCTTCCTTATTTTCTTTTACCACATTGGTTGAAGAATACTCACATGCTTTGCCATGATAATCTCTCTTGAGGTTGTCAACTTTGCCACACTTCCAACATAACAACGTCTTTTGATCTTAGGATCTACTCCTAGATCTCTTCCCCTTCCATTATACTAATTCCTTTTTGTTTTTGGAGAAATAATTATCTATATGGGATTGATAAGGATTCATCGTTCCCCTTAGGGTTGAGTGTTGATTCTCGACTATGTGATGAGCAACAAGACGAACAAATTGAGAAGCGTAGGTAGTTTTGTTCATGGGGACATGAAAGATATCTTGGTGGATGCATCATGAGTTCATGACACTGTGGTGGTAGATTCGATGAAATTGGCATGGCATTGCTTACACCGAGGTGCAAAATCTCTAGTGAAAGGAGAGGACAGGCTAGATAGGACTTTTGGAAGGAAGCAAGAAAATTGGACGACCTGAATCAAATCTATGAGGTCTTGGATCGGTGCATAAATGAAGAAAGACTAGCTGCTTCTGACGTGTTTGCAGAAGAGGAATGCCCTGCCGAACGTCACAGTGGAGATCTAAGCAGAATATTGAAGAGATTCTTTCCTCAATCTCATGAGGTTGAGATCAGTTTGAATTTGGCAGACAACTGAGTGGAGGATGTGTCACATGATGAATATGCGTCTCAAAGCCACGATGTCTTTGACATTCCATGCTGACATTGACTGGATTAAGTCGGAGAGAGCTAGCAACAAACGACTCGTACTTTTCGAGGAGCAGAAGTGGAGTCCAATTGTGAAGAAAAGTGGAATGTGATATCGATGAACAAAAATGCAATGATCATCTGCTCTAGCTTGTGTTCTTCTAGTGATTGAATTTGAAGCTTTTAGGGCCTATATAATATGCGGATGAACAACATCAGTAGTCATTAGAGTTTGTTGTGGTTTAGTTTTCTCTTTGGTGTACATTTGGTTGGTAAAATCTGCCGGCAATTCTCGGCTTTTTGCCACTTCTCGGCTTTGATCATGTATTGAACTTATCTCATTTTTGAGCTCTAAAACTTTAGTTTTTCTCGTATACTTGCACCAAAATCTACGAGTCATCCAATATTCATGGATTTGCTTGTGGGTATAAAGAGATTCTTTTGAACTTGTCTAGTTGTGCCGGATTCTATCGTAGAGATTTGGAATTCTTGAGCTTCTTTTTGCACGATCGTAATATCTCCACATAATTAGGGGGGTTGCGAGTAACAAACAAGAGATCCAACAATCCTCCTTGAAGATGGATTGCATCGTTGTTGACAACCTGAACTACTATCTATACTTTTGGCTCTCTTCCACACTTCATTTTGTTGTTCCACACTTGCAAGTGTTTTGTTGACAAAAACGTTCACGAGATTTTGTGAAAGTGATGCGCATCTGCTCAATGGATTTCTCTTTGTTCAATCCAATTCACAAACAAATTGTGGTTTAGGGATTTTACCCCAGGTAAATTTACCATTTTTTTTCATATGAGTGGAAAAGAGATAAGTTTGGAGGTTCCATTTGACAATCGAATGACACGAGGGACAAGTTCGGGGGCTAGACGGGGCGAGATGACAGTCATGAAGATTGGGAGTGTCAGATTTGATATTGTCAAGTATAGTGGACATTTTGATGATCTTTTATGGGAATGTTAGGTGAAGGGCATGCTCAAGGCTAACGGTTTTGAAAAATTGTTGAGGCTCAAGACCGATTTGGTGTTAGAGGACGATTGGAACAACATGCAAGAGATGGTTGTACACATAGTGACATTATATCTACAGCCACATGTAATCAAGCAATTGGGTGATTACATGGACTATGGTACTCTCTTTGAGGAGCTCCAACGGAAATACCATCAGAAGGAGTTGTCAAACCTCCTATACACGACCTTGAAACTGATGAGCTTCAAAATGAAGCAAAATGGAACCCAAACAAGATCATATCAATGCGCTCAATGATCTTGTTGTGGACTTACAGAATCTTGATTAGGACCTAAATGATGAGAGGAAGGCTCTCCACCTATTAAGTTCTCTTCCTATTCATATCAATCCTTGTCACTAGTATTACTACATCGTGATAGAAAGACCATCACCTACAATGAGGTGGTGAGTGCTGATGACAGACAATCTTTAGCAAAAGATGATGTTACCTTCTAAACCATCGACTTCTTGAGGAACTGCGTTGAACATGAATCGTGAAAGGCCTCAAAAGTGAACAAATGGTATCAAAAAATAGATTTTCAACAAAATAAAAAATATATAACTCCATGCTTTGTTGAACTAGTTTTGACTAATGTTTTTGCAATTTGGGAAAGCAAAATTTGTCACAAACTGTTTCGCAAAAACAAGTTACTATCTTCTATTGTAAACTAATACGAGAATGCTCTTGAATAACTAACACTAAAACTCTTATGAAAAATTTTTTCTTGTTGAAATGTCGATAGTGGGTCTAATAAATTTGATAAAAAAAATGGAACGCCATGATTTTTTTAGTCATTAAAGGCCGAGGGTCACAATGAATGTTTTTTTCCCTATTCTCAATGATGGATGTCTGATATTTTATAAAACAAAGGCGCATTAACATTTGAGTTGGTAAATATATTGTAAAAGTCATAAGAAAGTGTTATACTTGTGCGCTAGTGTGTGTAAGAGAGAATGATTGGACCTTGTTTTTCAATATGGTTACTTTTTTATGTTGTATTTTAGGAACTTTTTTTGTGTGTTCTGGATTACTAGCTTCCGTTCATAGTTTTGCTATAGATTCTACACGAGGACTTATTGTTGAAACCCAAGCCGGTGATGTTTCAGTTTATATTCCAACAAATGTTATTTCTATTACAGATGGACAAATTTTCTTATCAGCTGACTTATTTAATGTAGGAATTCGTCCAACAATTAATGTAGGTATTTCAGTATCAAGAGTTGCATAGGCAGCAGGCGGTCAAGTCATTTTGCCGGACTCAAGTGAATATTCCTCATTTCGATTTTTTTTCTAATTAAAAAAATGAAAAATTTCAGTTAAAGAACCAAGTAAAACATGTAAAAGTGTTAAAAAATCAAATTTCTCGCCAATTATTGGTCCGAGATGGCAAACAATGAGTTACAAATGCATCAAAATAGTCGACACAAGAGATATGTTGTTCAACTCCTTGAGGCTACATCCACGAAAACTTAGTCAGCAACTAATTAGAGTAGCAGGCTAACTAGAGTTAACCAAGACCTAAGAGTAAATCCAACAAAAAGTATCAAGTATCCAAGTTCTCTTTCAAATTGACACTTGAATTGATGCAAGTTTTTTATGATAATTATTCACATGTCATTGATTGAGAGATCACAACCAAATGCAAATCAAGTGTATATTAATGCTTAGTAAAGAGTTTGATTCATAAGGAATCTCAACATATGATTGACTAGATACATACTTTGGGAAAACTGAGTAATATAACGAAAAGGATGGGAAGATCCAATCAAGTTGAACAAGGATGAAACCAAAGGGTATATGATGCAAACCAAGATACATATTTACTTAGTACTTATCACAAAGATTATTGTTCATTCAATTATACATTTTCATTTTATCTTATCAATCATATATATTTTTTAATGATTTATTATTATTAAAATTCATATTTAATTTAATCAAAATTATAATCTTATTTTAAATTATTGAATCAAAATATTTCTTATTATTGCATAATGTTATACGTTGATAATTTTAATTTCAATATTTTAAGGCAAAAATAACATATACATTCAAAGAATCAAATATATGTTTAATTGATTCATATTATTTTCATGATAACGAATTGTACTTTTATATGGATCTTATATTTTAATAATCAAATGTCTATTGTGAAATCATTTTTGATAAGATCTTCGGATATTTAATCTTAAAGGAAATATCTATCAATATATAGATATTTAATATTTAGATGTATAGATGTTTTATAAAATACATTACATTAATAATGAAATCTTACATGGCTTAAATATATGTTCATCATTCAAAACTATGAATAAAATATATATTAAAGCAAATGTGCACAATTCGACCAATAACTCTCGCTTAAACTTCACAGAAAATTGCTCCACGACCCTTTCAATCACTCAGAAAATGTTTAGATGTTTTTCTCCTCTAGATCTCTCAGAACAATTGTTGATTTCCACATTGTATCACAAGGCGATATGCAGACCCCTGTGTACAAAATCCATCACACATCCCAATCCTTGACTCCAATTGCTCTCAAATTTCATGAGAAGGTTACTCATCATCCGAACTTCAAATCTGAAATGTTTTATTGACATTAATTTATGATATCAAAAGATATGATTGATGTACTAACTTTGTGATAGTTAGTGCAATCCTACAACTCTGACTATATACACAAACTTCAACCTATCACTCCGTATTCAAAACTCGTCAAATCGAGTCAAAACTTCGATCAAGACACAAGCTCAAGTTGTAAACTATATCTTAGTTGACTCAGATCTCCCAAAACCCTCGTAAAATTCTCAGAAACACTCCAAATACACTCAAAGTTCTAAATTTCTCTCTCTAACTTTGAATCACCGTTTTAGAGTGACAAATCCTTCAAATCTATCCATTCTTGAGCCCACGTTGTAGCTCGTCCCGTCAGCTTTCCAACCCTATCCTCAGATCTTCGAATGTCTCCCTAGAAGGTCCCAAAAATCACTAAAAACCTCGAAAAGTTGCCATAGTGCCCTCATTGGCCAAAACTCCTAGACCAATGGGAATGGAGAATGCTATTTTGACCTCTAGTGTGGCCAAATTAGCTCCATTTTAACTTAGAGCTTTACAACTATGCTAAACACTATACTTAGACATCATATATACATTATGAGTTGTCACTAATAAGGGTTAAAATGACAACTTAAAACCAGCTAAGTATATCCACCGGACACCGGATGTTGATCACAAATGGACTCGACAATGGTACATCTGGATGATCATGTTGTCCCTTATCCATGTACTACGTCGACTCCACTTCAATCAGATAAGCTCCTTAGTTAGGAAGGTGATGTGTCTAGATCTCTCTAGCTCTTTACAACCTTACAATGCCATCTATTACCCTAACCTAAAGTATCGCCACCATGATAACAGTTTTGAAGATGACACGTGTCATCATCTTCTCATAGTAGCTGCGTCACAACACGACATCCACCCCCTCTAAATCTGTGCATCCTCCGGTATGCACCAAGAAGTTAACCAAGGTGTGCGCGACGTCAGATTAGATCAACCTAGTCTTCTACTCCGGCTAAATCCTCCCCATATGACTCATCTTCACCAAAATGGTCAAACTCCTCCTCAAGTTGGCCAAGGTTGATCTTCTTATCCCGACTTTTGAAGATCTTTATTCGCTTTCCTGCAATAGGTACCACCAGTTTTGTACCATCCAACTCTCTTAGCGAATAAGTAGCATTGTCATGAACATTGATCACCACATATGGCCCAAACCACCTCTTTGAAAACTTACTTAAGGTGTTATGTTGGTTATCCGGACTACTGTCATACACCAACATCCAATCACCTTTTTTAACCCCCTTTGGTCTCAGCCTATGCCGTTTGTCAAGTCTGTCCTTGTTTCTAAGTCGTGCCTCTCTCAATCTCTCCATTGCCAATTGTACATCCTCTGTTCTCCTCTCCAACTATCGAATGCGTATCGCCAAAAGATCTTCTCTACTCATATTATCCTCCCAACGCAACACACTCCATGTGAGAATGTTTTCCTCTATTGGCATAATTGGCTTTTGGTCTTGCATAAACTCTGATGGCATATAGCCGGTCACAGAGCTATGGGTTATACGATTAGCCCATAATGCAAAAGGTAACAAACGAAACCATTGTCCAACCTTCCCTCTACATGACTTCACAATTGCTTTGATAATAGGTGGATGACCCTGGATGCTTCTGGATTATAAGTAGTGGTGAGAGACAACTTGACTCCACATCTCTCAAAGAAGTCACGTGCCTCTTGAGCATTCAACTCTCCTCGATCAACGAGTATCTTCCCAACACATCCATAACGACACACAACGATCTGGAAAATATGTCTACTGTCATTCTCACCATACTTTTTATTATATGGTAAAAATCCAAACTTACTTACAACTATTCTTTGAAAGTCATCTAGTTGAAGTCTTGGACTTGGATAATCCTGACATTTGGATTAGATTGTGTTCTCAAAGGACAAAATTCTTTAGTATGGTAATGCCCATGGCATTTGAGATATTTTGCGTTATGCTACCACCCGATTACATCAAACCTCAATTTACATAACATCAAACCTCAATTTACATATTTCATGTTGATGACTAAGTTTAATTGGAAAAAAATGTACCTACCACCAAATACCACCTGATATTAATGTTGTTGTATAATTGGAGTATGTAAAATTTTACCTTTTGGAATTTTGGTATTAAAGGGTCATGATTGAACAGATTTGTGCATAGTAATATTTTCTTCGGTACTATGGATACATCTCAAGGTTGGCAGTTGAGATGTATGTTGTGGATAACTTGTGGAGTATGTCACAAAAATTTCACAGATAAAACTAGCCAAGTTCCAACTCCCGTAGACCAACCAATGTCAAGGTGATTCAGACTTTTTCGTGTTTTTCAACTCGTGACACATGTTTCGAAGAAGAGTACCTCCGAGAAGTTTTCAAGTACATTCAAATTTCCACGGTGTAGACACAGGTTTCAGTCTGACAGGGTCTTCTGGTTCAGATATCAGACCATATTGAATACCCTCTCTTCCTATGATTGGCTCCGTTACATGATCACACATAACGCATCAATAATCCATCGATCAAGAGGAGAAAAAGAATATGGATGATGAAGAAACAGCAAATAAAAATGAAAGTAATACAATCACACAAAATCACTAATACATGTTACACACGACAGAAACAGGAAAGGAAGACAAATACTACAAGCCCAGGAAGGCATTCATGGAATGATGCAGGACAAAGCAAGGATAATTACAAGAGAACGAAGGCAACGCTACAAAAAATGCTAACGAATAAGAGGCCAAAAAACGTCTCTTACGCCCATAAACCATAGCTACGTTGTTACAGGTCAACATGACCAGCATTTTATGGCATGGTTGTGGTCAAAAATCGTGTTCCAGGTGGCTCATCTCATGCAGATCACACTGGGTATAGAACCAGTTACAGTTTTACCGAACCCGAGAGTCGTATCGACTGTGATAATTGATTCGAGCAACATGCCTGTTGAGAATCAACACCTAAAGACCGAATTATCACTGCGCTTAGCCGACTATTTCGAACTGTCAATCAAATTCGAAGCATGAAGACTCAGCATGTCATCCTCAGACTGCGTTTCAGGACTGACAAAATCATCGGCCTTGAAGGACATAATAATCCTCTCTTTCGTACAGTGGTGAATCTTTCTGCTCTCGGTTCCTACAAAGATGTAAGAAACAAATTCCTCCTACTTCACATGATGACAAGATCACATGTATATTTGTGTTGTATCTATCAAAACCAAGCTCGTCACGTGCAGCTGAGCTTGCACTCTGCAAACAGAGTACACATTGTGTTCCGCTTGTGTTGAATATTGCTAACTGCTCTGAATTCAACATGAACATCACCCCTTAAGAATACCAAGCTTTAAGCTGGCCTTCTACAATTCTGTCACGTTCGCAAGAAACCGCAAGTGTGGGGCAACCCCTCGCGACTTTCAACCATTTCTGAGAGAATATGTGGAGCTCCGGGTGGTGTTACTCTTCGTCAGAGAAACCGATCCACAATGGCAAAAGCCTGATCCTGCTTGCAATAAAGAGCAGATAAGCTTGCCTGCCATAGGCATTGCCTGATGTCAACCTTCCTCTGAGACCGCCATCGACTGATCTCAGGAATGCAATAAGTGGCTAACAATACTCGTTCTTCTGGAAAACGCACTACAACGTACAACTATCTAACTGACCAAAAGATCCGAAGAGCCGAAAGTCCCTTCATGCTGTAAATATCGACAAACAAGAACTTAGGTGATGTGGAATCACCAAGGTGACCATCTCACCTACATACTGCCACCAACGGTATTGATAACGTACATGTCGCAGCTGGTGAGCTCCGGTGCCCACCTTGGCATGAGGAACGTTGAATTACGCGACAGAAGTGGCAACTTGCCCACCTCCACCTATGGCCTTCTTGCCTTGATCCTTTTCGCCGTTCCCGGCTGCTGGAGCCTGGCTTTTGTCGCCCCTTCCTCGTTTAGAGGCTGGAGGACCAGCGTCGTCTTTACCCTTCTCTGTTGGCTTCTTTCCTGCAGCAGCTCCAGCTGCAGCATCGAGCTTCACGTCACTCACTGATAGTTTCTCAACCTTAGCCGTAACAGACGCGACAGACGGCTTGTCATTTTTCTGCTTCGCTTTCAGCTCCTTGCGCATGTCGAACGCATCCTCGCTATCAGCGTAGTACTTGGCTTCGGTATCGTTAATTCTGTAGCCAAGAGTTTCAGTGTATAAATGAAACGCGGCTCTATTGCTCTTCCTCACATGCAGGGAAACATATTCTGCTCCAAATACCTCTTGCATCGCACGCTGGGCGGCATTCATGAGCTTGGTTGCAAGCCCTAATTTCCTGTGGGTGCGCAGCACTGCTAAGGAGGTTATATGACCATGGCATTCCGACGATTCCTCCTCCATTTTGGCAAGCACATACCCCACGATCTTTTTGTTGTAATCCTCTGCGACGTACAAAAGTTGTGGCCAGGACAGGATGTGGTAGAGATAATACTTCATTTGATAATTTTCTGGTAGACAAAGAAGATTGCAATTCTGCATGGCCAACAGGTCGTCGACCGTCGCCTGCCGTATGCACACCATGGCTACTGCCTTCCTAACCTTAATTCACCAGAAAAACCTACTCGCTCGTGGTTTCAGCGTCAACAAATGGACGATCGAGCCCACTTTCCTGTCGAAAATCCGATCAATCCGGTCATTTTAGTAATCGGGAAATGTAACAAACCCAAACCAAATCCAAATAGCGAGGGCATTTGAGATCCTGACAGAAGGAAGCGAAAGCGGAAATCAGCTTATCGATCCGAATAATCTTGCGTCAATCCAAATGGACGGATCATCTCACTTACTCTCAGTCACCCGAGCTACCATGGCTTCTCAGCTTTCCCCGTCCACCACGCAATC
This sequence comes from Marchantia paleacea, assembly GCA_014180765.2. Lineage (NCBI taxonomy): Eukaryota > Viridiplantae > Streptophyta > Marchantiopsida > Marchantiales > Marchantiaceae > Marchantia > Marchantia paleacea. The sequence goes on from MUAA02000016.1 coordinate 1,061,488, forward strand.
TCGAGAGAAGGCTCCAAACCCGTCTTCTCTCGAGTCGATGGAGCCCTAATTCCCGTGCTCGATCCACCAAGAGTCGGATTCGGGATGGGACGGGATGAGATCGGGTCAAGAGTAGCAAGAGGAGGCTCTGGAGAAGCGGCTGCTGCTCCGTTCACAAGTGCGGTTAAGATCAAAGAATCAAGAATCATGACCTGGCTTTTGGCTAGGCTTCCGTTTTATGCTTCCACGTTTGCTTCTTCACTATCGAACTGTTAAGTCTATTTCAGCAGAGGGAGAAGGTGCCCCTCTTTTCTCCTCTTTTTTCTTTTTTTGGCGGTTCCTAAAGCAGTCATATTCTCACATAGAGCAACCAATCTAAGAATTGTTTCTGTAATAAGGGCACCAAACGGTGATGTAAAACAAATACAAGGCAGAGAAAAAAGGTGGCAAAAGTCAAATAGGTAAAAACGTGAACACAAAATGGAAAAGATAATCAATGCAGAAGCGATACTGGTACTACTACGTGACAGTAATTAAGCTGGAGGTGCAATGGGGCAGAAATCATAGAAGTCCAAGAACCTAGCATAATTGCTTTCCAACAAAATGACTCTAGCTTGAGTACTAGCTTGTAAAACCATCCACTGTCTGTTGCTGTCTACCTTGGGACTCAAGCTTCCGTCCCAAAGATGTGGATGACGTGTTGCATTGCATCAAAATCAAAAATCAAAATGAGTGAATCAAAATGATGGTGTAATCTGCCAAAGATCTACACAACCAAAGTGGAGATTTCACATATGACTCAGCAAACGGGATTGGACATTCAATGTGGAGAGAGCCATGTTATCCATTTGCACAGAATCCTGAATTTAAACCAACCTATACATGTCACAAGAGTAACAAGTCCTGTGGCAAAACTGGTTGCCATAGATGTTATTCAACGTGATTTTCGAGGAGCCGTGCATGTCAACACTAACCAGAAATGCAAGATTCAAACTCTCTCATGACTAGCCAATGCAACTGACACTTGACACCGGTCACACACATTTGCTTTATGTTTATAAATTGAAAATGGATGTTACTTCATTGACAGAGCTTGACTAGACCTTTAGGTGCTCTTATATAGAGCCTGAACACATCCAGTGATCACATATCTGATCACTTGTGAAGTTTAAGCTTTGAGATTATGTCACTCGTGTACTTGTGCTCTTCATGTTCGTGTGTATGAGGAATGTGTGAACTGTAAGTGAATGCAATTGATTCTTGTTCTTGAATTGACAAATACTGAAGTTTAAGCTTACTATACGTCGGTTTTCTGCCTTCTATACATTTTGGCACATTGTACATATTATTTTCGATCATTGTACACTTCACATGCTGTGTACTGGGAGATGGAAAATTTGGGTATTGAAGATTTAGATCTATACATACATTTAGCAGGACCGAGTACAAGTAGTCAGGAAGAGCAGTAGGGACTATGGTGAAATGTAAGCAGCATGTTAGCTGCACAGGACAAACACGATTAGTGGTGAAAACTTGATCCCGTAGAAGATATCGTCCATACCTTTAGACAACAGCTGAAGGAGTTCACAACGAAAGCAATCAAATCTATATGCAAGGTACATACGGTCCAGAGGCAGAAGTGATTCGAGTCGTCGCTGAAGTAGTTTGGCAGATGTTAACAACGAAATGAAAGTTAAGATAAGAAAGGTAACCGGAAAATTGGTGCTAGGTCAGGTTTTATTGCTGCTCAATAGAAGTCGAGAGGCTGTAATCAGGTTTGTTAATGGGCGTGCATCAACTTGCCCCACTATCCCCAAGATGTCAACAGTCCCATTGAGGAATTCCGTTTGTACGAAAGTTATTTAGTACATCTATACACGTACGGTTTACTCTTCACTTTCTTGTGATCGTTGAGCATACTTCTTACGACAATGTGAGATCAGATGTTGGGTGCGACGATATAATTTACTCGTACATTGCATGAGATATGATGTTGGGCGTGTGACTGGAAAAATACATGGGAATGAACACAAGTAGTCCCTTTATTGGAACCCCTGCGACATGGCTCTATTCCCCATGCCTATTTCTACTCGTTCCTTGAAAATTGCATTTCGTGCAATTATGACCGTGATGGGTGGATGCAATTATTACGTGAAATTGAATGTAAATTTGCCGTGCACAATGGTTCAAAGGCTTCAGACATACTCTCACGAGACAAGAATTGTCTCTAATACCCTTGCAATTGTGTGCAAAACTTTCTAAGAATACTGAGAACACTTTTTAACTCTGGATACTTTTTTGGATAACTTGCAACAACATTTATCTTAATGCCTGATACCATCGGTTGACAATGCAATCTTGACGGAGATTTCATAGGGTGTAGTGTAAGTGACAAAGAATATTAAAATAATACAAAAATTATTATACTCATGACACAAAGAAGAATTTTTTTAAAAAAAAACTAGTAAAACGAGGGATCGCAACAATGATCAGAAAGAGAACGCATCCAACCCGGAAAGGGTCAAAGGGGAGCCCGCCTACAATAAGCAGGAGAAAGAGAGGACTACTCCCTCTCGTCGTAAGTACAGTGACATGATATGAAATTTGTCATTGCCCTTTAACATTTTTTTCACTGTCCCTTCGCTTGGAAAGTCCCTTCCATGGATTTCATATAAACTCTGTACCAATAACAATGCAATTCTCATCAATTTTAAAATTTGTAAACTAGACATGCTTTTTGCTTTGCTTTTGATAAGGAACAGAACAGAAGAAAGTGAAGACACACATTAACATTCATAAGACGAGGAGAAATCCATCCATTACATGTGACACAATTTGAAGAAACTTGAGATCCAATTTCTACCTTTATATAAAGCAAGAAAGCTCTGGCTTGACTGCGACTTACAATGAGCATAAACTTCTTCCAACTTTGATCAAAGTGGATAATAAAAGAGGTAACTTTTGAAAGGTTGTTACCTTTGATCTGAATAATTTGCTAATGGGGAATTGGTCATCGCAGATCCACTGACAACTTCTATGATCACTCGATCATTGTAAAAAATAAACTTTTCAGTCCCTCCAATTCTACTGAAGACTCTCCCTGTAAAAGCTAGATAGAAGGTTCTCTTCCTCAATGTTAAAGAATGTACAAATGGAGATGTCTCGTTACACTTAGACATCAAACTGCACAAGAGCCGAGAAAAAACATCCAACGGATACAGTACGACCAAACTAGAAAGGAGGGGAAGTGTGTGGCTAAAGCCCTCAACGTAAAACAGACTGTGATTTTCACTATGCGAGCATGCTGAAAAAGTTGTTGGCATATTGCATTGGCCTGATGGCGGGATGTGGCTGCAAAGATGAAGTGGACAAAAATACAGTACTTCGGATTAGTATCAACACTATTTTTTAATGACCAACATTGAGAAGACTAGGAACCTCCCATATGACAGGACCTGGCGGCAGGCAAAAGAATCAGACTTTGCTTAACTCGAAGAATTTCAGCCAGATATACTGCATAATCGCTACAGGACAGGGGCTTACCACAGCGGAGAATGTGGTGAACTTTGGCTTTAGATCTGGCGCCTCAAATCTTATAAAAGCTCCCATATTGCCCATCTTCAATAATAAGTGACACAGGAAACAGTTCATCGATGAAAACAAAAAATACAGGAAACAATATATCACAACTGATACTTACAGTATAAGAATTCATCACCTCACTAAATGGAGCAAAAAGAAAAACGAGTTCCGTCAAGAAAGCAAACTGGACAACTCAATATTATATTTCAAGAACGCCACCAACTACACACACCTGGTCGCAATAGTTGGGCGCTGAAAACACAGTTATCAGCTTCCCATCATGGGTTTCTTCGTAACCCTCATCCTTAACCTCATGTGACCGCACTACAAGATCTGGAAGAAGTTATGTTTGGGTCAATATCAGAATACTGGCTTCAAATATGGATCTTAGTAGAAAAAAATATAACTATGATTACATGCGAAATCCCTCAAAGTGAAAATTAAGAACTGCTAAACAGTACCGACACGTGAGAATAAACTATACAAATTACATTAATGAGAGTGAAGTTACCAAGATTGTTATCTTGAAGAAACCGCTTTGTGACATCAGAGCCAAAAGCAACCCCCACCCCTCTTTTACTGGGTATCCGACCCGTGCCGTCATGTGGGTCACTCCACAAGATCTCTGACATCAACCCTGACACAATGACCGGAATAAAAATCAGTTACAATGACATCACTCAACATCATACATTTGTCAAATTAATAGCTCATACGTATAATTTACTAGATCCTGGTATATGACTTCATCATGAGGTGTACCTTCATCAGGGGGTTCGCGAAACCGGTTAATTGCACGGATGTCACTAAGCTTAACACCATCAGAACTGAACAGACCCCCATGTACTACAAAAATTTTCCCATTGATGACATTCGCCAGTGGCAAGCAACAAAAGACTTCCGTAAACATCTCGCTCATTGTGTCATTGAATTTGGTTTTCACTTCCCCATCAAATCCGTATATTTTGTTCATACTCTTGCTTTCATGATTTCCCCTAGACAGATACAATCCTGCGGCAATTTTTACAATAAGTAAGACACAAGTAGGAAGTGAGTAAATTATGCACGCATAGACTTCTTAATAACAAGGGTGCCCGGCTAGAATGCATAAATGAATAAAGCATAATTTACAATGCAAAACACGTTGAATTTGATATGATGTGCAGAAGGTTGATAAATACCAGTTGGGTAAAGACATTTGAATGCAAAGAGAGTGAATATGCACTCCACCGAAAATGAACCACGATCCACAAAATCTCCGTTGAACAGATACGGATTCTCCTCAGAAGGTAATCCATTGAGCTGAAATATATTCAACAGGTCGTAAAACTGCAAGACCATAAAGTATGAACTCGTAAGAAAATATATTCCAAAGGTCGGACAACTGATGCTTATAAGAAGATGTTTCTGGACTCTTGTTCAAAGCAGGAGCTCCCTACTCAAAATGATGGGTCCTATGTTAGTTGCAAGCAAAAAACATTGTGCATGCATCACAGTTGTCAAAACCTCATGCTCAGTAAAGCCTAATGATCTATTAGGAACTCAGAAAGGAGCTTTGCTTTACATCAAAGGTAGAATTTAAAGATGGAATCTCGAACACTAGTAATTGATAAGATCAGAAAAAGCTTCTGCAAAATTTGGAAACTTTTATAACCAATGTTTGTAAATAAACCAACGAAAAAGAAAGAGAAAGTGTTCAACATACCTGGCCATGGATATCTCCACATACGGTAAAGTGCCCATTCGGAGGAATTGTGATGTCAACTAATGTTGGCGTTACAGTCAGCAATTCATGCGTTTGCAAGAGTATTTGGTATGCGTATCTGGCATCCATATCAACTATAGTTAAAGTCTGATGTCACAAACAAACGGCTATGAAGAGGTATAAATGATGAGATATTACTGCTTACTGCAGTTCATGAACAACGGAAGCATTAGGAATCCTGTTCTCAACAAAGGTAAGGGTACGCTAAAATATCAATCCACATGACAACGCATATACCGACAAAATCAACTGCTTTCCATCGTCAATGGACGCTCCTTCAGTTTGGGAATCACAGGTGAGCACCTTTTATGTAAACTCTTCTGATTCTTAAAGTCGTCCATCATCTTCTTCACAAACTCTAAAGTTATTTTATCCTCTATCCTAGCCCCTTGGTAAGAATCCTCCACCTCTGCGAAACATTCAGAGACGAAGGTCAAAAATGTGAAACTCAGTTAACAAGACGTAGAGCAGAATGAAGACATGCTCGCATTAACAATTCCAAGATTTAGCTGCACATCAAGAAAAAGATTGAATCAGAGATAACTTCTCACCGGCTACCAAGTGGTAGATCATATGACGCAGTCCCTCCTCACGTCATCATTCCACAAAATCATCAAGAAGGATGCATGATCTCTACTGGAAACTGGTTCTGATGTTCTGACTACGGAACCTCCTCGGTGACTGACCAAGAAAAAGCATTCCATTCCGTTAACCGCTGAACAGTAAAGACCAATGACTTGATTGAAAATATTCACCTATGGTACGATAGTCGAGTGTCATAGCAACAGATTGTGAATCCAGTGCGATGGCCTCTTCGAATTTGGCCTTCGCTACCGCCTTCTCACACTCTTTTAACTTCTTCATAGCATCTGGATCCTTTGGAACAATTTTGCAGACCTGTTCCGAAACCAGACACCCAATACAAAGCATGAGTAGATGCAGTCACAAACAAGTTTCTTTCTATGTAGAAAACATCAAACATTCAAGAAGTGAACTGTCTACGGTGGTAAAACTATCATAATGATAGTTTTCATTTCCACTCTGTAGAGTGGAAATGGCGAAATACCTGGCGAAAATCTTTCAGGGCTTCTTTCATTTTTCCCATGGCCAAATATGCTGCTCCTCTCCTGTAATAACCCTGCGTCCATTACATGTGTCAGCAGAGATCCACTGGATGAGGAGCTCTGAAATCACCAACAAACTTCCACAGACCTCAATGAAGCGCATACAAGAGATTGGGTGATCCAGTACACATACATATACTTTTTAGACAAGGTTAGATACAGATAAATTTAGTGTGAGGTGCAGTACAAGGTGTTCTCCCATCATAAACGCGCATATACTCGGCACTTGTTGTAAAGGCAGGAGCCTGGGGCTATTGCACCCAGCTTAAGAGAAATAGGAAGAAAACGAACAAAAGATAATGACAGCATAACATAAGATACAGAAACGAGAAGCAGATTTAATAATATACACTTAGCCAGACCGAGTACAAGTACTCATTACGAGCAGTAGGGGCCTATGACGAAATTTAAAAGACATGCTCAGACAATGAAATGAATGATAGCTGCACAGTCGAACGTGATTACTAGTGAATGCTTGATAACTTAGCCATAGTGCATACAGTTAAGCAACAGCAAAAGCAACGCTCAACAAAAGCAACGAATTTTGTTTGTTAAGTACATACGTTCAAGTAGAAGCATTCCAAGTCGTCTCTGAAGTAGTTGAACAAATTTTAACAACTAAAATGAAGAAAAAATTATCAATGTTACCGAACAGGTAACCAGAAAAGGGTGTGCTAGCTTGGATTCTATGGTCGCTGGGTAGAAGTCCAGAGACGCAAATTGGCAATAAGCGGTATGCGACTCTATAGAGCAAGAACGGTATATATGTAGCAAGATCGAGTACAACTACTGAATACGAGCGGCAGGGCTAAGACATAAATTACAAGCTGTGCCAATACAGTAAGGTTCCAGTTGTACCTGGAGGTTAGTAGCAAACTACTAACCTCCAACTACTTGAATGCAGCCTGAAGAAAAACTGGATGCCGATGTCAGTAGTTGAGAGAAAATGCCCTATGAACTATGAGTAAATTAAAAGGCGTGCTAGTACCCTTAGGCCCAATTGTGACCTGCCGATTACCAAGATAATTAGAAACATTGCACAAGTGAAAAAAAAAACCGTAACCTACTGAAGGAAGCTTGAAGAGAGAAAATCCCAAGCAGTCCAGTCCGACATAAGTTGAATGAAAGGAAACAGCAGTAAGTGTAAATGAAGTAAAAACTACAATTGGTTAGTGGAAAAGGAAATAATAATGAGGAAGAAATGTTGAAAGGTACCCTACAGAGACCCATGAAGCGATCTGCAAGCTTGGCTTCTATCCCAGAGGCTATAACCAAACTAGAAAGTGAGTGTATCAATCCACTCCCGGTACCTCCAAAATGTCGTCAGCCCCTTGAGGATCTCTGTTATGAATGAAGGATATGAGGCCTCAAGTTTCAATCCGAAGTTGTCGCGCTGGGTTTCGATCCACTTGAGTAGTAAAGTTGATGAGAAAGACAGTAATATTACAAAACTGATTGCAACAAAATTTGCAATGAAGATACTATGAACTCCTACTGCAGCAAACCCCTTAGATTTGTTTGACAATGCGTACGTAATTCCAGGAACTTTGAAAACCCGTAGAGTGGTGGGCATCAAGGCACCACCGTTACCCATTCAAGATTTGCCTGTGAGGACTATGGACGCAGCATGATCAAAGCCAGCGAGGCATAGTAGGCAGAATCTGGCTTTGATGCCTTGTTAGCTAAAACCAACAGAATTTCTAGCCAGCAATCAATCTACTGACCGTAACCCAAGAAGCAAAGCAGCAACCACTGACGATATAGTTCCAAACACTAAAATTCCTCGTCAGTGCCTCAGATGTTGTGCAAGCGCTCAAAGACAAGAGAATCAACCGGACGACTTTCCGTAGGATAAATAGTAATGAAAGTTGGGCTTAGAAGGAACGTGACAAAAGCAATGTAGACGTTCGTGCTTGTCAACAATCGATCAAAAACGGATGGTTGCAAATTCATTAACTAACCACAAATGACTTTAATCAAGCTGAAGCACCTTCCTATATTATTTCCTACCTATACATAGAGCTTACACATTTGCGAGATTGAAATTAGGATGTGTCAATGCTACACTGGAAAACTGGAAGTAGCGTACACCTAACCATCTGCCTTTACCCTAGCCTTACCTGTTGAACATATATTAACCATTTTGTACCGTGGAGTGTTGGAGGAACCATCCAAAATCAATTCAAACAAGTTTTTCTTGATACAGAATGTGTCGATTTTTTGAAAATAAACAAAAACTGCAGTTGATTCTAGCTTATTCACAATCTGACAACGAGGTTCATCTGAATAATTTGATACAATGAAAACAAAAATTAATTCAGAATATTCACAGCAGTAAAGAACGTTGAAAAAGCAGTCCAGGGTACTCAAGTACAAAGCCGAGTCAGAGAGTGTCATTTGAATTTGCTATGTAAAACTTAGCAAGACTCGACCATGTTATCAACAGTGGGCAGTCTGTGTCACCAGTTATGCATATTGGATATGAATTTCAAAACTTTATGAAATGGATACAGGCGAAAATATGTATTTGACTTGGGCTGCTAGTGAAGTAGCTTGGATAAGATATACAACCAAGAGGTAATTGACATCTACGATGCGAAGGAAAGCAAGCCACATGTAAAATGGTCAATGTGTTAGTACATACAGGGACTTCCTGCATAGGAGCTTCCCATATTATGTCCCACAACCCTCACTAGATATCCGTCATTCGCCAAGAATTAAATAGTTTTTGCACTTATAAATGGAGAAAATCACAGTACATAGAGCATGAGAACTCTAAAGCCAAGGTCAGGTGTTTTACCTTAAGGATGGACACCTCAACCATATCATATCTAGAAATTTAATTCAGTTGGGCAGTATAGTAAAGATTTAAATGAAAGCTAGAGATCTACAGAGTCTTAATTGTGGCTTTAACATTATAAGATTGATTGCACATATTTATTAGAGCTTCCGTAATGATTAATGTGAACACAGGAACAGTTAAATCAGACATGTATTATAATCAGTCTATTACAGATATGTCAAAGTCCTTATAAAACTGTAAGTCTTCATCATTCAGATTTTTCACCAGTCGTCATGTACAAGAGAAGCAGCCCCTCACGCCTTCAAATCACATTCGTGTGACGCTCACAAAGTTCAAATCGCAGTTATGATACGAAATTATCCACATCTTGGTGAGGTTTAATTACATCATGAAACTTAAATTTTGAAAACTGCGTATGATACATTCCAGAGTTGACGATTTTAATACGAACAATACAAGGGCAAACTGAAATCAATTTGGATGGGTTGACACTAATGTATGTGAGACCCTCAAACACAGTGATACACGAGCTTCGCATATTAACACCGTACAGATCTGAAAGTTAAAAAACATTCGATAACAGTTGACATCTACCCAGTAATCATATTATTTCCTGTGTCCTTGAAACTAAAGTTATGATCCGTACCTTGACATACTTGGGGTTGCATTCAATAGATTTGGTCGCGTCTGCGATGGCGCTACCATACTCCTCTAACCTTGTGTGAGCAAATGCCCGATTAGCATACAGCACGGCATTATCCGCGTTCAGTTCGATAGCCTTGGTGTAAAGTTCCACTGCACGAGAGAATCTGCGGGCTGCAGGTTGTCGTGCATAAAAAATTGGATTAATTAAGCAGCACATTAACAGTACGTACTCGCAAGACCCAGAAAACAGATACGGAAATCAAACCAAACAATTATGAACACACGAGATCTCTCTCTCCAAAAACCCAGTGATCTATGCCAAACAACCAAGCAGAATGTTCCCAAATAAACATATTACTTGCAGGACATGTATGAAGCTACTCCTCACGACGTTGAGGTCAGTGATCAGTCAGCGAGGGTACAACAGACAGAAAATTTCAGTGCCATGGGAGAAAGTTGTGCAGCTTCCTGGAGGACACCCGATAGACCAGAACTTCTATCAATTGCTCTCAACAAGAGAAGAATGTTGCTAGACCAAGCTAACCTTGAAATGCGACATTTGCGGCAGCCTTCAGCTCTTCCGATTTCTCGAGGTCCGAAGACGCAAAGCCATTTGTGGCAGCCATCCTTATCTACGTAAACAACAATGTCACCCTTGATGCCCCACCGGCCACCTTTCCCCACCGTCTACCTGAATTCTCTGTCCGACAACAATACCAGGCCCACTTTCGGCTCTTCCAGGCTACGAAGGACCCATCTGTCGTCCTCCTCCGCCAAGCACACTTCGGGACTCCATCCGGCACCTTGAACTGAACACCGCCATCTTGCCTAGGCAGGCAGCAATAACGCCTTCCGCATCATCACTCCCTCCCTCTGCAAGAAGGCCAAATATTTTCCCTCCCCTCCCCTTAGCTCTCTCTACTCTCTCTCCCTCTGTCGTCCTACTCCCCAACCTCTACCAGCGAAACCGACACTAAAAGAACTGATGAACAATCACAAGAATATGACGACTACAACAATGTATTCTAATCTCCTACTCGGGTTCCCGGACGCTTCCAGACCAGACCAGACCAGACAGACCGTGGGCCGTGCTTGGCCTTCCCTCTCTTCTTCTCCGCTGCCTCTCCTCCTCGTCTCCCTCTCGCGTTCCTTTCTTCTCTCTCTTTCCTCTCCTTCTCTTTCGTCTCGTCTCCTCGCTCTCTTCCTCCGTCCCTCCCTACGTCGTTTGTACAAGCGAAGAGTTCTCTCTTCTCTTTTCCTATGCTCTCCCCTCTCCTCCGGTGGACAAGACCTGAGCTGCGGTTGAGTCCACCGGCGGTAAGAACCAGATGGATGGAGGAATACCGTATATGTTCAGACTTGTTAGCATGCAGACGTGGCATACGTACCGGGGAGGGAGCCAGTCAGTCAGAGTGCCATTGTGGAGAGAGCGCATGCATACGTAGTCGTTGTGTAATTGAGTTACGAGATCAAAACGAGCAGGGTTAGGGTTAGGGTTCCTGGATGGTCGTCGTGGATTGGATGGACGAAATCAACCACGTATAGTCACAACAGTACGTATTGCGGTCGATTGATCAGGCAGTCCAGTCATCAGTGTCCCAGTCTCCGAGGCTCTGAGCCCGCGGGCCCCTGAAAAGATTTGTACGTATTATGAGCGAGATTCCAGTCTTGTGAAACTGTCCCATTGGACGGACCTCCTGTAGGGTAGGAGTACCGTACCGTACGTCATCTTACCGTCTCTTCCTTGTGAGCTCTCTCTTTCTTCGTGTTCTTTGTCTTCCCGTTGCGCTCAGTCCTTTCACATGGACACTCTGCTCTGCTCCGGCTCCTGCTGGGGCACCTCGGCCCTGTTCTGAGCTATGCTTTGCTCTACTCTCGCTTCTCTACTTTTCCTGCCACGCAAAACGTAATGATTCGATCGAGCAGATGTGGACTGCATTCTGCGGTGAATGATTATTGGAATGTAGTAAGGATTCCAATGATGGCTGTCTGATCGATCCAGACAAGATTATATGCATATGAGCTCCGATGCTGTACCCGAGTGAGTCACTGGCTGTGATGAATGGTGGGTCGGTGACGCTGTGGTGGTTTGGGTTGTTGGGTGGGTAGTACAGTAGGGTGGGAAGGAATCATATGTGATGTTCTCCATTTCCTTCTTGGCTGATGAGCGCTCGCTTTGCTTTTCGGTGTTGGTCCGTCTGACAGAAGGTGAATGTGTTTTAGTTTACGGTTTGCTTCGGGAGCTCGATTGTCACCATACTGTTATGGAACGTCAGCCTGGTCAAAGTTTTGAAACTGGCGAAAGTCGGTGTAGAGCGTTTGGAATGCTTCATTCGATTGGATACTTTCCTCGCTGTGGCTGAGTTAATGAACAGAATGGATGGTGATATCCTCAGTGTGACTTAGCCCAATGCGAAGATATCCTTTGTCTGCTCTTTGAAGGACATAGACTGCTATCCTTTTTTCTGGTTTTGGTGTCGGACGTGAGTGTCGGGATGAGATCCGCCGAGACTTTGAAGCAACCGTGGGTGGATTGGGTCGAGGGAAAACAGCGGCAGCTGCAGTTGTTGACTTCGATTGCTAAGATGAAAGTTGAAGATGGTATGCGTCGACCTGGTGGGTTTGGTCTGAACAACTGGGCACATCACGCCCTACCCATGGAAACACATCATTTGACCCCACGGCTCAGGGAAGTCAATCCGCAGATGGAAAAAGCTTTGTCGTGCAGCCATCAAGAGAACATCATGGCGACCATGCGACAGCCGAGTGCTGAGCCGCGGAGAGCAAGTTTGTCGAATCGCGATTTGAACAAGTATCCGCAGGCTGCTTATGTCATGGACACCATCCAGGTCTCGATGCTACATTAACACTTCTAACTGATTTGAGGAGGTTGACATTTATCCTCGAGCGGAAGAGAAATGGAATTCATTGTTTAGGACAATAGTTCCTTTTGACTTCCCCTCGAAGACAAGTTCTACATTTTATCATTGCAATCACGGAACACAAGTCGAATGAAGTGTGCCCTTTTCCGGAATCTTTCATTGTGCTTGCATCGTGTGAATTTGTTATGCTGTTTCGACGTGTAATGAGAACAAATCACTGCAAAAAAAATGAGATCTTTAACCTTCGCAGGATGAGCGCAGATGTCATGGAAGCTATATACACATCAGTCCAGGAGACTAGAAAGGCATCATATGTTTTGAGATCCGTCTTCGATCGAATTTGGAAATCTTTGGCGGTGGTCACTTTGCAGATTTGTTAGACTATTGGTGGATGGAGTCACAGGGTTGCGACGTTGGAAGTATGAAGTTAAGAATCCACACGTAAAATGAACTTTTGAAGTCTATGATCCAGGTGTCGTCATGTGAGGAGTCACTACCACATCTGAAGTCGTATGGAAACTCGATACAAGAGGTGATTTCGAAAGATGTATTATCGACAGCAGCTACAGCTCTAGCCTTCAGTACAAGTTCTACAACTTTCGATGGCTCCTGTCACTCACAACCTGCGTGTGCCGTGACTGTTGACACACTAGTTCAATCATCTCATTTGGAAGGCAAGGTGTTTTGCGGTGAGACCTTGGAAACTGGAAATGCGATATTTGAACATGAAGTGGAAAACCCTGACCTTCATACACAATGTGTAACACTACAAAAAGCTGTAGGTTCCGGAATTGTGAGAGCATCTGGATCAAAGCATCGTTCTGGGCCTGCAGTTGTCTTGCAAGGAACTTTTCGGGCCCCTGAACTTCATTCCGAAGACGTTTCCATGAACCAGAGCACGAAGGAACCTGATCGACCTACTATAACCTGGCTCAAAGAGACGACAAATAAGTTTGCTGGTTTGAGGAAGCCCAAGAACTATGGGATGACCCTCAATCAGTTATTTGAAGTGAATCAATCGTCCAAAGCTATCGCCTCTAGCTCGAGATACTGTATGGCGTGTGCTGGACACGTAAACTCTCAACAAATTCGCATTGCAGGTATATTACTAGACCATTGTTTTCTCCTTGAGCTCTTGCCTGTAAATTAACAGGAATTGAAGGTTTCACAGGAATATCAGCAGTCAGAATTATGTGTATGATTATGCACTTTTGATTTTTGTATTTTATTTTCTTCTTGTAAATCAAACATTTTTGTCTAGTTTTGTGTACTTAACAGTACCTACAGTAATATCTCGGATTGTTTCATTAAATGCTAGAGTAATTTATGGCGGTAAGGCTAAATTCCCCAGATATTGCTGAAATACATCACTCTATATCTTCCATCGACTGTTTAAAATTCAAAATTAAAAATTTTGAAAGGACAATATTATCTTTTGGAGAATGTGCATGCATTCTATTTGTGGAAATTTTCTGGATTGGTGTTCAGGATATGTTTAGTTATTTATATTCTAGGTCTGTGGTCCTTAAGTGGATGGATTTTGCTATCCTTATCAAAATTTCTTGTTTACACAATCATCACTACTTTGATACCTATAAACCACTTGGGGTAATATTTGTCCTTATACATAATCACTCTCATGCTTCCATTGAGTTGTTCTGTGTTTTACCGAGGAAATAACTCGACTCCTTTAAAATGTTCTGCTTTATTGAACCTTGCGTTTAGTTGTGCTTTTGAAACCGTATGTCAGAATCCCGCAGAATTCTGTGTATCATATTTGGTTGGCTAATATTTTCAAGTTTGCGCACTATGCTTCAGAATCAGTCGGATGGAAGGTTCGCAAACATGTAAATTGGCACATGCATGAACGGTAAGCTAGAGAAGGTCTGGTTAATCCCATCATTCTACTTTGATTCCCATTCATTCCCTGTTACAAGATCCATGTTCCCTCCTCTACTTCTCTTATCATATAATGTCGTTAGCATCCGTTTGTACTTCGTTTTCGAAGATGCATGCTTTATGTTCTGCTGTCAGTCACTACTGTATGTAGAATTTCCTACCAACTGTATTGCGTCTTTTCGTCATCTAAACGGTAGAGGAACACTGATTTTTAAAAACAGGAGTGACCTCTCTTTCCAAAAGCGCGAAAAGACGCGGTCTGGACTGTCGTGCCACCTCCTTGGAGGTATGCATCCTCAGACTCATGACAGGTTTTTCAAGATATTTGCTTCCTCATAATATCAAGGTTTTATACATGTGCAGAGCGCACTGTGATTCTATGTGTATCAAAGTTGCTATTGTATGGCAGTTATACGGCTCAATAGTTTTGCTCACAACCAAGCTTCCACCATGTAAAATTACTCTTCTTATCGGATTCCAAGTAAGAAGAAGCGAGTAAGACGTGTATTCGAGAAACCCAGAAATGCTTATCATCCATGATTGTAACTCCGTGACGTCGCTTTTCCAGTATGGATTTCCTGTTTTCTGATTAAACTGAATTTTAATCATCTTTGGTGATTGAAACTGTTTGAATCCCATAATGTCATAGGAGAACGTGATCCTGAAAGCCATGGGAGACCATTAAATCACAGACGAAAGAAGCCCGAGGTATGTGCAGCAGATTTACGAGCGAAGGTAGAGCGGAACAGCAAGAAGGATGAATGGAAACAGCAACGAACTGCGCAAAAGCCGGTGGTGAATCTGGAACATTTGTGGATGAAAATACATGAAGATGTGGGTTGTTGACCAAAGTAATACAACATACGATCAACGCAGGACATTTGAATTATTATTGACGCTTCGTACTATCCATACTCCTGGCAAACACACTTTGTAGACCATGTGTGACACAAATGGATTCACTCAGGTTTGAAATTTGATTCTGCTCCTACAATGACAGGTCGAAGACATAGGGCCAAGTTGGCTTAGTGTCCCCAGAAGCCCGACAGTGGGATTGGACGATAAATTTCCCCGGGTTTCAGTCGAGAGTTTGGTTGAGGATCGATCATTGGAAGAAAGTCAATTGTTAGCAGAATCAGGTGATCCTCCTTGTCCACCTTATTCACTACGAACCGAATAGGCTTATTCGTAGCCTCTCACTCCAGCTGAAACGAATCAAGACAGCTGTTAGCTGAAGTCGGACTAATCCTCAGATATAATCTACTTATTTTCTCAAATGAATAGATTCGGCCTTGGTTTCCCCATCTCTTCACATTCCGCCATCGTCCTGATACGTTCGAATCCTCCTACTTTATGTGAACTATACTGAAACGATAGAAACATATTTGAGTTCAAAAAATTCGTATCTAATGTCTTCATTACTTTCATTCACAGATAACAAGAAGACGATAGAGAAGGTCCTTGAAATGGAAAGGTGATTATATTGTCAAATTCTTGGACAGATTACCAATTAGTCATCATCTCTATTGATGATACTTTAAAGTATGTCATCAAAAATTGCCTGCAAATTTATATATAAACGTTGGTTGCTTCATAGGCATAATCATGAGGTTATGTATATGATGATAATGTTATTATAAAAAAATAATTAGATCTGAAAAGTTTATATTTTGTTATAAAAAATTATTTTCAAAATGATACATTGATTTCGTTCGAAAATAATCATAAATGAATTTTATATCTATATATTTGGAAGATCATGTTGTTATTTATTCATGTTTAACGTTAATTTTATTTTGATTAAATAAATTTTTTAATTAATAAAATGATGTGTATAGTTCTCTTTTATACATTTTTTTATATTGATTGTGAATTATATCTGATAAGATTTAAGATAATATTTTTTCAACGTCTTGATACTACAAAATTAATTCAATGATATATTTTTAAACAATCTTACAGTGCGTCTTTGGATATTTTAACTTAAAATATCGTTATTATGATAACAGTCCTAGTAATTTTTTTATAATAATCGTGTCACAACACAACAGTGTTAGAAACGAATCAAATATAATGATGTTAAGGGATTTTAAGACTTTGTCATAGGTTATTTGGATGAGGCTTTATTATTATATGATCTTTTCACATGGATAACATATCATATTGGAGAAACCTCGAGTGATATGAGATATACTATTCACATGTGACTCATAGTTCCGTGAAAAATCACCATGATGGTACTATCTTCTCCTTTCATATCTCAACTTGTGCATTTTGATGAGAGAGTTTGATGAAAGAGTTCTTTACTTTTGTGATATAATATGGGTCAAGGGACTTAAGAATCACCTCCAGATCCTTTAGTTAGATGCCATGCTCGATTATCAATTACTTTTGAAAAGACATGAGGATTGTGTCCCATGAGTTTTTCAGGTAGTTGGATCATAGTTTCTCCTATATTATGCTCCCAATTTTACATTCATAATAGATTCCTCTTCCATGATTAGGTTTCATTAGTCAAGAGTGATCTATTACACTTTATTCAAACCAATCTCTTGTTATCATTGTTCAATAATTTCCTTTTCCACTAAATGATTGCTTAAGGATCTCAATCTTAGCAATCTTCTCTACATGAACATCCATTGTTTGACAAAATGGTAATCATTGTCACACATGGGTTACATTCATCATGCTTAAAGATCTAAAGTACTGTTTATTTCCAGGCTTGCAGATAAAGTTCTGGATGCATTGCTTATGGATGTGGCATGTGAGCTCTCAGGAATATGCACTTCCGTTGTCGACAACTTAATATTAAGAGAATTTGGTGATATTTGGAAATCAAGCACATGAATTGGCATGGCAGAGCAACTATGCATGCCTTGCTATGCCATGTATGCGCTGTGTCTTTTTCCATGAATCTGCTAAGAGCCCTTTGGGTTGTACCTCACGGGTTTGTGCTATTCTTCTTGTACATGCTAAGACCTCGTGGTTGATCATGTAATACTTAATATAAACTAGGCATGACCTGTTCAGTACAATTTTTCGCCACTTGGTTACCTGGAGCTTTGGAAGTGAGCATTATCAGCATATCAGTCTTGCACAACTGGAAATACAAAATTATTGTTCTATTTTCATCCTATGATCAATTGTCAACCTTCACTTTATTCGCAGTCTGCACAAAAAATTGGCGTATTGTATTGGCCTTGCTTGTATTGGTCTTGCTGTCCGGAACGATAACAGCTGCATGCATTTTTCTTCAGTATCTTAACCTGCTTAGAATGCACCTGCTCACCTGTTTTCCAAAAGTGTAAAGATATTTGTTGCTCTACATTCGTTTCGTTTTTCTCTATTGCCTTTGTGCTACGTTTTATGGGTGTTCAATGTTACAAATGCCAACCGAGGTGGAGTTTCATCTGCCTCTCTCATCGCTGTTGCAAATCAACGTGTGAAATCGAGTTTCCACCAACTGGGCCGAAACTTTACGCGATAACTTTCAAATGAAACTTGAGGTTAGAATCTTGTTCATGTACAAGAGATTCATTGCGGGGCTGAGGACGCCTTGGAAATAGCGGGAGTGGATCGATTGCACGATCACTTTCGCCGTTGATCACAGTCTTTGGATTCGTATTCAGCATTGATAGGATCTACTAGCATTGCCCATCATGAGTACTCTGCTGGGACCTTTCAACGTTACTCTACCGGTCTGTGAGTTGAGCGTTCCCTGAATTTCGCTCGTTCTGCTGATCGTCGACTTGGACTGTATTTGATTCTATTGCTTCAAGCTTCATTCACGTACGTTGAAGTCATTGGTTTTGTCTTTGCGTTTATTCTGTGGAACGTGGGATCCGCAGATCATAACAGCTCTACAATGTATGGCCACATCTTTTAATTTCAGTAACTTTCTCTAATGCCCGTGTTGAGTACTTGTACTCGTCCTTGAGAATACATATATTCTCGTCCTTTAGGAATCCGTTTGGGAATAACTTCGAGGACGGTGCATACTCGGGCTTTCTTTCCGACCACTAACTCAGCAGTTCCGTTTTCATCATGTGAGCGTCTATCTTAATACATATGCACGGACTTGTTCCTTAGAAGAGTAATGTGCATTGATTCACGTAGCATTTAGTATCATAATTCTGTATGAAGGTCATGTTCTAAACCTAACATGTCATCTTAACAAGTTTTAAGTACGCAGTGATTAGTTTTAAGTACACAATGATTCAAGGGAAAGTGTATGGATATTAACGGGAGAAAATGAATAAAAAAGTGTACTATGTTTTCTTGCATATATTGTGGCCATATTTTGACAACCATGGAAAGAGAATAGTACATTTTATTGTATTTCAATTTGAATTCCATTGGTACTCAAATTGAAGACTATGGAATATGATATAGTGAAATATGAACGTTTTGAGTGATTTTTTTTCAATTATATATACGGGTCAGATTTTATTTTATTTTTTTTTCTCATCTATTTCTTTTCCTGCATTGATTCTATTGGAACCTAGTTGGAAAATTATGGAGATCTGCATAAAAAATCATAAGTGTTTTTAGATTTTAGGGTTTCTATAGTAGTCTTCACGTTTTCCAATGTGATGTGGGGTGCTATGGAATTGTGTTTCTGCAGGTGAGAGGAGATACATGATGGAGTGTTGGGTTTCTTTATTGTTTTCTTTGTGCTAGCTATAGTTTCACTTTCACTCATGGGGCCGCCAAAAGCTGTGCACGATACACTATGTTTGGTATGTCATTGTCTCTTTACCTCGCAAAGGATAAAGACTCACGTGGGAAAGATTACAAAGATTATGATTGGATTACTTAGGATGCGCATGTGAGGAGGACGGTCACATCGACATCGATATTTGTCATTTCGAGGAACACGCAGACTACATCCACTCCTTCGTTGAGCATTCTGGGTATACCGATCGGGTCGTGTGATTGGTGAGCTTCCCATGCATGTTCGATTCTAGGGCTTTTTGAGATTAGGTTTCCATGTCCACGTTTATTCCATAGGCTCCCTCGTGCACTCCATGACAATGCTAGACGTGCTTTTCGCTTACCGCTCGATCGGTTGGCTCGTGATCCCATGACGAGTTAGAATGGTTTTTGTTTTTATTACTTCCGTGGTGGTGTCTACGTTACACTAGAGGGGGATGTGCTTGACATAGAGAGGTGGGAGTTAGATTTCGGAGATTTCGAGCATGGGATTGGACTACATTGCATGAAGAGTCTGTTCAGGCCACACAGGTTAGGAGTCGGGTTCAGTCACATGATACTTCTGATGCGACGCGATTGCGACGGTGTAGGATCTTGTGGCAGGCGGGAGTATACCAAGTCTGCACGGGCCCTTCATCATTTGTCCATGGCTAGTCCTACTGAGGAGACGATTTCCTCTTTACGCCTTCTACATCCACCCATGGGCGAGGAGATACCATTATAGGTCTTGGAAAGTATCGCCTTTAGGAGCCATTATGTCTTGATAGATCATTATTTGCCCATTCTCTATGCACGCCTCCCACGCTTATCCTCGGGGGATTGTCGGGATGGTATATGAACATCTTTGAGATTGCTTCCGCGCGATGATCCTCTAATGGTTTTTGAGTTGTTCCAAGTGGTCGCATCGCTTGCAAATGGGAAGATTCTCAAGTTGTCGTTAATGGGGTTCTTGGTGCTATACCGCGATGGAGAATAACACTGCAAGACGGGCCAATCGATTGCTATTGGAGAGGTCTTATTGCGATTAGTTAGTCATACCGTTGTCTTGCAGCATCGCTAACACTTCTAGGAGCACCTTTGTCCACATCAGTTTGGAGTCGCCACACTAGGAGGCTGTGAGGTAGTATCGTTTGACATTAGAGCACGTCTAGATATCCATCCGGATTGGGTTGTCTTGCAGGTGGACGTTGAGAACGCTTTTAACATCGTCTCACGTGCATCAATTTTTAGAGAGCTTAGAGAGGCTGGTGGACCCCTATCAAGCCTCATTCCTTCATTCTTTCTTTCGTATATTTTTCTACGGTTCACATTCTTCTCTATTTTATCAACATATTTTTCCAAGGATGGAGTCACCGTTTCTACAACCGTTGTCATCCTTCACGGATAAGGAGATCCCTTGGGAGGACTCCTATTTGTCATGGCTCATTATAGAGCTCTGTTGTCTACTGCTTTGGCCATGTCCGGTTATGTGTTCCACTCTTTAGCGGATAATACACACATTGTGGAGCATGTAGACAACATTAGGCTAGCCTTTGATTACTTGACTACCAAGCTTCATCTTGTATGCTTGAGAGTCAAGGTGTCAAAGTGTAGGGTTTGGTCTCCTTTAGGCATTTCGCCTCATCTTCAGCTTCCAGATGACATCGACAGATTGTTTACGTATTCTAGGAGTGCCAGTAGGGTCTGAGGATTTTGTTTCACGCTACCTTGACGTTGCACTTGCCAAGGATGTTTTGCATGAAGACGACCTTCCTCTATTAGGGGATCCGCAGGTGGCGTTTGGTATATTGTCATCTAGTATTGCTCGTCGACCCACCTACCTTCTTCGCACGGTTCCTCCTTCACCTACATTCATATCACGTTTTGTAGCCTTTGAGAGAAGGATCATGGGCGTTTTTGGTGACATCATCGGACCAGGAACATTCCAGTATGTGACATGAGATTTGGCAAGGAGACAGATATCTTTGCCAATTTCGTGTGGAGGGGTAGGTTTATTATCGATCGAGGAGACGGCATCTACGGCATTCTTGGCGAGTTGGGCGCTCGTTGCACCTTTGTTATCTTCTCGATTTGAGATCGCAGATAGACCTATCTTGGAGATATATGCGAGGGACGTGAATACGAGATCATTTCCCTTACATGTATTATTACGACATACGAGAGATGCTTTAACACGGGAGGTACGATATGAGTTTCCATCTTTTTCCTCTTTGGCTACTGATTGGACTAAAGGTCTACAGTCTATCTTGACGGACCGACAGTTTCAAGAAGCTCTACATTCACTCTTAGTGGATCTGGCCATTCCTCGTACTACTAGAGCTCGTTTACGCTCTTGCTCAGGCTCGACCATGCATTAGGGCTTTCCGACTTTCTCCACATTGATGAGATTACGTCTTGGCTTGGTCCATCCATCTACATCTTCATTACTCACATGTGAGTGTGATATCACTTTAGATGCAGCATGTGTTCATATGACTCGTTGTCCATTCGGAGAGCAGAGGATAGCTACCCATGATGCCATTAGGGATGTAGTGTTTGTTATGGCGCGAGAGGGTGGATACCTCACATGGAGAGAGCGTTGGTATGCCTTGCAGTCTACTAGGGTTAGGGCAGACCTATACTTCGTTCGGAAGGACCAGGTCATTGTGGTAGATGTGGTGGTTACCGATTCTACTAGAGACACAGTTTCAGAGGGGTGATCACCCATCCTCCAGGATGGGCGGCGAGTGGAGCGGCAACTGGCAAGGTCTCCAAGTATAGAGGTATGCAGAGAGGTCACCTCTTGGTTCCTCTAGCTTTGGAGTTATATGGAGCTATGGACACCGACTTCGACATGTTCGTGAGGGAGTGCGCGAGAGCCTACCATACTAGGCGACATGGTATATCACTCTCTTTAGCATATTGTATAGCCTATTTTAGGCAACATGTTTCCATTGCTCTATTTCCATGCTTTTTAGTCTATATGCTATGTTTTGTAAATAGATGTCCATTGACATCTATTTACAAAACATAGCATATAGACTAAATAGCATCTACCCACTATCTATGTTAACTTGGTTAAGACATCTAGTTAGATTTTGAAAGCTTTATTTCTTATAGGAATATGTGCTAGGTCAAAAGTATGTGACCACTACAATCATTATTATTTCTAAAAATCAGGAAACACATATGATTCGCAAGGTTATGTGTACTCTATGTATTTATTTGGTTATTTATCTCTTTTTTTACAAACTCATATCCATATAAACATAAGGTGCATTACAATTATGTGTGTTCCTTGTCAAGATTCCAGCAAAAAGTAGGAGATCTCATTTTTGTTGCACATTGTAACAATTTTATTACTATGAGATTCTAAAAACTTGGAGTAGGAGAAGGAAATTCCAATCAATGTAGGGGTAGGAACCTCTAGTAGCAAACCTTGAAGATGAAAATCTTTATAAAAGTGTTAAATATAACTTCACTTGGGTAAGTATGCAAACAATCTTTTATTTCTAGACTACTTTAGTGTCAAACTTGATGATAGTGAACAAGGAGCCTACCATACAAGATCCAATAGATATTTTTGCTTGCATGCTACTTGTTTCAAGGTTATTGTTTGGACAATCAAGTTGTTAGGAGTTAATTCAGGTCTTGAGTAACTCTGGTTAGTTTGACTATAGTTAGTTAGACTAGAGCTAGGGTTGGTACTACTATATAAGAGGGCTGGAAGAAGCTCTCTGTGACACAATTAGGATTATTCAGTAAAGTGACTCTATGTGTTCCGTGGACGTAGCCTCAGTGAGGTGAACCATGTATTTTCTGTGTCGACTCTTGATTGTATGTGTTTCTACGTGTATTCCTATTTCGGACCTACAATTGGTATCAGAGCTCAAAGGCGTTGCATTGCATTGCGTTGTGTGGGGATTCCTTGCCCTATTGTTCGTTGTGCATCATTGCGTGGAGAGGAGATTGGTGACTTTGGATTATTGGTCGATGGTTTTTTCTGCCGTCAGTTTGTGTGAGATATCACCGTGCTCGTGGTGGGATAGGAAATCGGCCTAGAACACAAACTCTAGAAGGAGAAGTTGGTTTGTTCTCGGTTTTCGTTAATTTTTATTTTCTTCTGGTCGACGATGAAGTTTCAATTTTGGGTTTTTCCATTTGGGCAGTGGTGATGGCTTATGAGAACTGGGGGCACATGGAGTGGATTGTTGTGTAATTATCGTCGTGAACTGCTATATTGGTCTACTATAGAATTTTTGCACTAATCTTGTGCAGAGTTCTTGATGTTAGTCACTCCTTGGGCTGACCATGATAAATCAGAATTTCAAGCTCTAGACATCGATTTGCAATTTAGTTCACTGAAAGGATGACTCGGAGGATTCTGTGGGACATTGAGGGATCACTCACTGGCTTGCACGAACAATTTTGTTGCTTGATTGATTGAATGATTGGTTGATCAACTAATTGGCTCGAAAGTGTAGGCAGACGGCTCGCAAATTTGATTCTGGATGGGTCAGATTTTGAGCCTGAGAGACACGAGAGGAGATCCACAGAAGGTTGGATTGGAATCAGGGAAAGTCGAACATTAAGCAGTAGGATAGACGGTAGTGTGCATGGTGTGTCAGGTTGTCGATCGGATGTAATCCCTTCAAGAATGAGACTGCGAGTTGTTAGAATCTTTTGTTGAAAAAGGGCCAAGACTTGGGAGCGTTGAAAAACTTGATTAAAAGAGGCCTTCCACTAGAACATTGGTCATTGATGTTCGACGTCTGCTGTCGTTGAGTGCACGGGCTACTTCACTCCCTCCCTACCTCCCTCCAAGTACGCATGTGTGTGGGAGTTCTAGGATTGTCCAAGTGATGATTGATTCATTTCGAATCCTCTCGTTCCAGATTCATGCTCAATTGGCAAGAATTTGGAACAGGCGCTGAAGCTCAGGTGTTCGTGTTGTGCACTTCTATTCTCACATAAATATCACATCGGTGTCTTATAGCTGATCATAGGATGGACTCGTGACTCT
The DNA here is from genome assembly GCA_014180765.2 of Marchantia paleacea. Lineage (NCBI taxonomy): Eukaryota > Viridiplantae > Streptophyta > Marchantiopsida > Marchantiales > Marchantiaceae > Marchantia > Marchantia paleacea. Next base: position 1,085,882 of record MUAA02000016.1, read on the forward strand.
ACTCATATTGCTTCTCTAGCCCCTAACGAAAGCTTGCCTACACACACTACAGTACATAGACTGATAATCTCTACGGGATGCGAAATCATATCAAATTATCCAGTTGCATAGCATGAAGGCGGGGATAAATTCGTCCAAGCTGAAGTCTGTTTCAACATAACACACTTCTTCAAAAACCATCACAAAGAATTTCTACAATCACAGCAACGGTATCTCTTGTGGTTTAGAAATTTGTATCAAGGGTAAATTTCCATTTTCTTTTTCATATGAGTGGGAAGAAGTCAAGTTTGGAGGTTCCATTTGACGACCGAACGACACAAGGGACGAGTTAAGGGGCTAGACAGAGCGAGATGGCAGTCATGAAGACAGGAGGAGCCGGATTTGATATTGTCAAATATGATGTGTGTGGTGACTATCTTTTGTGGGAGAGGCAAGTCAAAGGCAAGTTGAAGGCTTCTGGTTTGGGCAAGTCATTGAGACCTAAACCCTCTACATTCAATGATGAAGACTGGAATGACCTTCAAGAGTAAGCAATGAGTATTTTTATATTCATTGCTTCAATTCTGAAACAAGTTGATGAGTATGACCATTGTACTTTATTGTTTGAGGCTCTTCAGTGACGAATTCATCGCAAAGAGTTATCAAACAGCTTGTACACCTCCTTGAAGCTGATGAGCTTCAAGATGAAAGATTCAGGTATGAAGATACAAGATCATATTGATGCTTTTGGTGATCTTGTTATTGATTTTCATAATCTTGAAGAGGAGATAACTGATGAGAGGAAGGCCCTTCATTTGTTAAGTTCATTACCTACTTCATATCAGTCATTGTCACAAGTGTTGCTCCATCGTGATAGACAAACGATCACTTACAATGAGGTGGTAAGTGCTCTATTGATTGATGACCTCCAGCAGAAGATGATGATGTACTCTACTCCATCCTCTTCATCTGGTACGGCATTGAATATGACTCGTGGACAATCACAATTACGGAATGACAAGGATGGGAAAAAGTTTGAATCTAGAGGTAGATCCATGTTTAGGGGTAAATTCCAATATAGAAAGACGGTGGTCTGTTGGAAATGTGACAAGAGTGGTCAATTTAAGAAGGACTGTCATGTGAAGATCAAGGCTAATGATCCTCCTTTGGCCAATGTGGGTCAAGATTTTGATGAGGATGATGACTTGCTCGAAGATGGACTATGAAGCCAGAGGTATGCATATCACCAAAGAACGTTGGTGATGTATGGATTCTGGATAGTGCTTGTTCTTATCACATTTATTACATTAGAGAGTTTTTTCATACTTTCTCAATATCAAATGGTTTAGTTCTTATGGGAAAGAGACAGTCTTCAAGGAACTAACCAAGAAATTGTTTGTAGCTTTCTAGTGGACCATTTAAAATTCATACTAGAATATGAAAGATTGTGTAGAAGCTAGAGTTACCGAATAGCATGTGCAATTGTCATCATATTTTCTATAAGTCTAATCTCAAGCATTATGTGGTCAATAATAACGTAGCTAGGATAGCTAAGTGGGCAATTGCTACTCATGCTTTATCATACCCTTATGAATTTTTTATAGAATAAATACTAGATGAAAGGTTGGTTAGAACTATAGAAGACATATATTAAAAAGAATATATGATGAAAAGAAAGCATCATGATAATGAGTTTGCTACTTGGAAGCCTTTGACTTTCTTGTCACTCAAAAGCAATCTTAGTGCTTTGAGATGTTGGCGACAAACTTTTCTCCGAAAGGCAAGAGAGGAAGAACTTGAGTGATTGAAAAACAATAAACTTGTTTGTTGTGTTATCAAAATTTCATTAAACATTCTTCTTATTATTGTTAAAGTGCTCCACTGGCTGTGGAGGACATTCTAACTGGGGCTATGCTAAGTCTAAGAAGGGAAGGTAAGCTTGACCATAGACTACAGTTGGCTACTTTTTGATCAGATCTATGGATCTGTCCATCAATGTTTGTAAGTCCGGAAAACCTTAGTTCATGTTGGCTTCTTTTTTATTAGGTCTATGGATCATTATACCGATGTTAGTAGGTCCAAGAGTCACTTGTTGTGGCCATAAGTTAAAATTATATTAATTTAAGGCAAACTAAGGTTGTTACTGATAAACACTTGTGGTTTTGATGTCATGAAATAACGCAGAAATAGACTTTGTATAGTTTGTTATTTGAAATAAAGTTCAGTTGTTATAATGTGTCGTTTGTGTTTATAATGTTCTTGGCAATGATCATACAAACTGCTATTGGTTTGCCAATCATAAGGACTTTATCTTTTTGCGGTTGGGGAGGATGTCACATATCCACCTATCATACCCACATGTCGTAAATCCATAGCCAATTTCTATGGGCCACTCATATTGATCTTTTATGGACCATAACCCAAATCGTTCGACCCTTTTTCCCTCCCATGTATTTAAACTTGTTACACATAAAATAGAGGCATTATTCAGGATTTTTCACATATAGAGAGTTACATATAGACCCTGAGAGCTACAAAGAGACTAACATAGAGAAGAGAAGGAAGTAAAAAGGAGAATGGAGAGGAAGTAAGAAAGGGAATCATCTTGACCTGAAAAGGCGGTCGGATTAGAAGGGAGGTCTTGACAAGGTCAGCTTCAGCGGTATGGTGGGTGTGACAATCCAATATATGGTTCGCGTACTCCAGAAATTGTAGGTATTTTGAACCTTCAAAATGCACTTATTAACCTATGTATGATGTGGGGATGCATCTTTGGGGAGTGGTTTTGTTTTGTTTGACATATACTTGAATAGTAGAAAGTGTGTTACAAGAACACTGGGGAATAAGGATGGAATTATTTTAAGGATCCGATTTGTCACTTTATCCTTTCTTTGACAGAGGTAACCGTCAGATTTGCCGAGATTTCCAGATTCTCTGCCACTGGCCGTCCGATAGGTAATCCGAGTACGTTCGGGTTTCCAGAACTTTCGCTCAAAGAAAGAGAAAGTTCAGGATATGAACTCAACATGAGGCGCTCTCTATACATCCCTTGATTCCCATCCCATCCCTTCCGCGCCTTAGCTCAACTGACCGTCACCCTCGCTGCCCGGCCTGCCTGCCTGCCTGCCTGCCCTGGCCCTTCCTCGCCTTACCTCATCCCCTCCCCGTAGCTCTGCCATTTCCGTTGCAGTCTACACGCAGACAAACACTCTCGGAACCACATTCCCAAAGCAATTTCTTTCTTCTCTGCTAGACCTCTCTCCAGCCTCGCCCTGCCTGCGTCGCATTCCACTGCAACGATTTGGATTGCATTGCTGCTGAGAATCCAGGAGGGTCGCGCGCGTAAGGAGCAAAGATGGCTATGGCGGCGACCACCTCTCAACAGCTTCTGAGTTCCCTGACGGGCATGGCGACTTTCGTTGGCCTCCGGGCAACTTCAGCCCGCATTGCTCCGGCCAGCTCTGTAGCGTTCCCCATGCGCGCCACCAGGTCGATGTCTGTCAGGGCCGCAACTGTTGTCGCTCCAAAGGTATGGATTTGTCCCCCGCGTATGGGAATTTCAAGGTTTAGGCCTGAGCTAGCTCGAAAGACTGGCTGTGGATGGAATGTGCTGTATATGAGAACTGCGCAGAAAATCAGTTATAGGTCGGTCTATCTATTCCGGTCTTCTTGGTTCAACATATGGAAGCACGAGCTTTAGCGGTTGGAATTTCGTCAGGGTTGTGGGGTTTAGTAGGATTCTTTATCCTGATGTACATCTATCAGGAGTTTTCCTCAAGCCGGGAACACTGATGTAGTACCTCCAGTTTGCGTTCTTCATTACGCCTGAGAGGTGGGACGGCTTACCCATTTTATCCTTGAATCTGCAGTTTAAGGTATTGAAGCCTTTGGGAGACCGTGTTCTCGTCAAAATTCAAAACGTGGAAGAGAAAACTACTGGAGGAATTCTGCTCCCCACTACTGCCCAGAGCAAGCCCCAAGGAGGTGAGGTAGTGGAAGTCGGTGAAGGCAAGGTCATCGGCGACAAGAAGATTGAGAACTCCGTTGCGGTCCGTACATCTCCTCCTAAGCTTTGTGGATCATCATTTCATTGTACCCTCGGTTTATAACTAAATTGAGCATGCTTTGTGCTGTGCATAATGTTGGTTACAGAAAGGCGATAATGTTGTTTACTCGAAGTTTGCCGGAACCGAAGTTGAGTTCAACGGTGACGACTTTCTTCTGTTGAAAGAAGATGACCTAGTAGGCCTATTGAAGGGTGATGATATCAAGGAGTTGAAGCCGTTGAACGACAGAGTTCTGATCAAGGTACATGATAAAGTTTTTTAAGAAGGTGATTTGTTCAATGCATGAATGGTAAGTGGTTTGTTTAGGACACTTAGTACAATCTCTTACTTCTGTTACGTTATTCCGTTGTGAATTTAGATTTCCGAGGCTGAGGAGAAGACTTCAGGAGGTGTTCTACTCACTGACAGCGCTAAGGAGAAGCCTGTTGTTGGACAGGTCGGTAACTTTTGACCTCGACCAACAGAGATTTGTCGTTTGACTGTATGGCTTACCCACCAGTTTCTTGGGATATCGAAAGTCTTTCAGAGGTAGTCGAGTTTAGTACTAGTCTAGTGCAGTTTGATCTCCTGTTTCATGGCCTCTTCTCTGTTTTCAGCATTGAGACCATTGTATTTGGCTTAGGGTGAGTGGAATTCTCTGGAGTTTCAAAATTCCACTTAAAGCTGTATCGGTTATTCTGTGAGATACTTGCCTGGTTTGGTCTCCGGGAAGTATGCTATTGCTTTGGGGATGCCCTACGCTCCTTGGAGTTGTTTAGCCCTTGATAAAATTTGTGACAGGGTTCAGTAGGTTAAACTTGTTTTACGTCTAATCGCTTTGTTTGGTACAGATTATTGCTGCTGGTCCAGGCACCATCGGAGAAGACGGCACAAGGAAGCCCCTTGAGCTGGCTGTGGGTAACACTGTCCTTTATTCTAAATATGCTGGCAATGACTTCAAGGGCAAGGATGGAAGTCCCTATGTTGTGCTTAGGGCATCGGATGTCCTCGCAGTTCTTTCTTAGTTCTGAACATCCACCACAGTTCCTTGTTGAGTCGTAGTATCCCCCTTGCGGCCCTAGTGAGAGAGATGTCAGTCTGGGTTCATTATGTACCCCACGTTTTAGAGTAGTGCTGTAATATCAACCACGGGTCTAGATTCTCATTTACCCGGGTAAATGTAACAGATAAAGTGGTTCCCACACAACCACACCAACGAAAGTCCTCATTTAAAGGGCTCTTTCAACAAATACGACTAGTCTACCTATTTTTCGTGTTAAGGTGATTACGATTGGAAGTTTTTCGGCCGCAGTATCATATGTTTGTATATGATATTACATTCAACCCGCTTATCCATCCTACCGTGAAATATGTCGAGCTGTACTGATGGGTTGTAGAGTGCAGTCAGACAACAACGCTCGTTGGTACTCCAGGAAGATTATTAGTAGCACTGCGTCGTAGGATACATAGTGACCTACATACATAGAGGTTTCCCGGCTTGGATCTGATGGCCGATGTGTACGCGTCTGTTCTGTTCCGGTTTTGGGAAGTATACGTCTATACTCGTTTGCAAACCGTGCCCATGGTAGAAGTTGACGAGTGCATGTGCCATAATGTCTGATAGCTTATTGCGACGCTTGTAGGTTTGTGAATCTAAGAATCTACTAGTTGTGGATTAATGTAAGTAGATTGTCCCGAGTGATGTTGCGTTGTCAAATTTAATCTTCGACTACCACCGCAAAGCGCATGCCAAGCACCTTATTGAGGCTAACGGATGTACCATCTAATTCACTACGATTACGATGGACAATTCTTGCGGTGTGATATGAATTCGGTCTCATAGGGTTCCATAGTGAAGTAAACTCAAAAGTACATTTTCCCACTTAATGAAAAGTGTCAAAATCCACTCGAGTATCTGGATACTCTTTCCAAAAGTAAATCTAACAGATGGTAGCACCAAAATGTGATTTTCTGTATTCAATGAACATAATTTCATGCAACTAAAGTAAACTGTGGATTGTTCATATAGATTCACAATATATAGTCCAGATAACTGAAGTTTAAATGTATGTTGCAACTTCAAATGATTTTTTAAACCAATTAACATAAGAAATGTGAAATTAGTTTCATACTCGCGTTTCACTTTGTCACTGGCCTTTAATATATTCTCCGTTCATTAGAGAAATATTTCCCCTTGCGTGTACAAATTTCACCTTCAATGTTAGTCAAACATTTCTCATATTTCAAGACCTACCATCACATATGTCTTTTGTGTATATGCATATGATTTATTTATTAATAGACGTCCTTATCCTCCTAATTACTTCACTTCCTTCAATAAATAAACAATAATGAAAATCACTTGAATCTACCAGAAATATAAATGTTACAGTCACTCCATACATGATTTGTATGAATTAATCACTTCTGAAATAACATGAGGAAACACATCCAATGAAAAGCCTATCATGAAGGGGATTCATTTCATTTCAGGTAATTAGATTAGTTTTTTATCTTTATGATGAAAAAAACTTCAAAATATATATACAAAGGAAATTATGGAATATTATTTATAAATTTTAGTCTTAATCAATTATTGAAAAAAAATTTGAGACTTTCAAATTATATCTTCTCATTCAATTTTATTATAATAGCATCATGTCTAAGAAATGTATAAATGAAGTTGATTAGATATGCAATATATTATGTTTGAAGTACTTCATAATTTTAAAATTAACCTAAAATCAGGATTAATTTTATGTGAGACATTTAATTATAAATAAATTGAAATTATTTTGAGTTAGCTATTTCATAGCTAGAATATATATCTTTGATAAACATGAATAAAAAAAATTTGATATAACATCAAATCTTGACAATACTTTTTTATCACAATTTCATTATAAACATTGAAAAATTTCAAATTTTTCAAAAATCATAGTAAATTAATTTGAGTAGAGTATTCATGACTTGTTGTCTTATATTTATAATATGATAAAAATCTACTTTAAAATATATTTTCATATTTTAAAATGCAAACATATATTAAAAATTGATAATTCTAATAAACTTCATCTTCAACGAGCAGGACTTGATGATTTATATTTATTTTTAAATAGATAACATATATCATTTTAAAAATATAGAACAAAATTTATTTAAAAATAAATTGATATATTAAAAAAATATTTATTTAATTATTTTTAATAAAAAATTTCATAATAACATATAATGTAACTCTGGTCGAGGTAAAATAAGATGATGTTCAATATTTTTATAATGATCAAAAGTTGAGTAATAATACTATGCCAAACTTAGTTTTGTACAATATTCACAGAGTGTATAGAATATGGTAAAAGATAGATCAGGGATATTTATTTTAGAAATATTTCAATATAATTTAATAAATGAACTGAAAAAAAATTCAATTCTTTTTATATTTTACATAAATTTGGAAAATATTTTTAATTAAATATTTTATTTAATCATATTTACATTATTTAATTTATCATACATAATATTTCAATTAATCATAATCATTTCAACTCCTTTTAAAATCTGTTAAATATTGTTCTTTATCATCATGGTATATCGATATTATATTTATGATTGTTTATTACAAAAGTCCTATTTGATTAGGTATAAGATGTTTAATAAATATCAAAAGATTATATTAAATCAGCATAGATTTTTTTAAGAATCATACTTGAATAATTTATAATAATTGTATGAGATATTTGAAAAAAAAATCACATAATCTACAAAATTGAAAATTTTCAATTTTTTAATATTTATAAAAAAAAATTCTAGAAATATTAAGTACATACTTGGTGAATTGTATGGGTATGAAAAATAAAATAGATAATTCCTAATCATGCACAATTTTCTAGATATATAGATGTGAAAAATGTGTTATATGGAATCAATAATAAGAATATTAAAAAGATATTGATTTTTTATCTTTAAAAAATGTGGATCATATAGATACTTTCAACATAGTTACACATCTCACCTTTCATGTACAGACCTGATTACATTGGTCACAACACAAAGTTGTTATGACCAATGTAAGTTTAACTTGTCTTGATAACCAAAGTTAGCTTAATCATGGTTAGGTTCGGCTTGTTAGATGAGTTACACAGTAGCCTCATGGCTATATATACTAAGCCATCCCTATGGTTAGTCATCTATAAATTCTCACAATGGAGTCTCATGTAGTTTGAGTTTTAGTGAAATGCTTGCTACTGTAAGTGGATGTAGCATATATATTAGCTGTTTGTGTGGCATGTTGTGTTGCCTTAATGAAATCAATCCTCACAATTGGTATTAGGGCAAGATTGCTAAGTCAGATTAGGAAGTCAATAGTATCACAAAAACCACAAGGCAATTGTGTCCACTTGCTGGGTTCGCTTGAGAATGTGATCGTTTTGAATTAGTCCTCGACGCGAGTGTTCTCTAGATCGGTTCATATAATATGTTGTGCGGCCTCGTCAAAGCATACTACGCCCTTTGCCCTCCATCGCTTTCGATTTTGTTGCCTCCGATTGTTTCCTTCCAGCAGGGCCTTGCGCAATTTCATTTTTATCACTTGGTATTGCTCTATTCTCTATTCGGCTTTCCACTTAGGTTTTTGAAGGAAATTCTTTGGTTTGTTGAACTAAGGGGCATGAAGAGGGGGATTTCGGATGTCTTGGACTGTAGCCAAGGAGAGGAAAAGCAAAGTCTGCGTCTCGGATTTCGTGTCCCTAGATTGACTGATTGATTGCCAGGTGGAGGTCTAACAAGAGTTCTTCGAGGTCTTACCAATCGACGGCATATCAATACTGGAAGGGCTGTTTTCAGGCATGTGAAAATGTAGTAGCTATCTAGGTAGAAGCCACGCGACTTGGGTTGGGAAACCAAACACGAGATTCAAAATGGCAAGATCAGAGAGGAAAATATTCTCGTGGCGTTATTTTTGCAGCTGCGAGTGTTTGCATCCACGCATATCAGTCAGATTTCGGTTCGAGGTTTTTTTTCTTCAGATCAGTTGGATTTTGATTTGAGATCAGTAGATTGAGGAGGTAACGTAGGTTAGAAGGTAGATGCATGACACACCTAGGTTGTGATTTGCACTCCTGGTTTGCGGAACTCTTGCGAGGATGAAGGCTCGAGGATTTTTATCACAATCACATTTAACATTTCATTCGTCGTATTAGGTGCTAAGACTCATTTAGAAGATAAGCGGTATGTGCATACGATCCAGCTTTGCGCCAAACAACGCCGAAAATCTAATCCTAACCGTGTTTGTGGTAGCCATATGAGGCAAAGGGTAGCACTTTTGGGCAAATGGCAGCGCGGAGTTCAACATCATGAGTTTTTTTTGGTACATGAGTGTATTATATGATGTGTGGAGCTTGTCCCTATCGTGCACTAAATCGATCTTTTAACTGTAGTGCATCACAAGAGTTTCCTAAGCAAATGGCTCTTATTAAGATTGGTGGCCCAAAGTTTGAAGTTAAGAAGTTTGACAGCCAAATTGATTGTGTTTTGTGGGAGCGACAACTGATCATTGTCATTTGGGCTTAGGGAAGGTACTAAAGCTCAAACCAATTGATATGGATGATGAAGAGTGGAGGTAGATACAAGATCAGGTGGTGAGCATCATGGTATTGTATCTCAAGCCCAGTGTGTTCAAACAAGTGGAGGAGCATGATACTTTGAAGGATTTGTTTGCAACTTTATGGTAAAATACCACCACAAGAAGCTCTTACATAGGTTGTACACCTCACTAAAGCTAATGAGCTTTGAGATGGCATAAAATAGAAACATTCAATACCATGTTAATGTATTCAATGATTTGCTTGTGGACTTGGAGAATATATTAGTGATGAACGCAAGGCAATTCAACTTTTGAGCTCTTTGCCATCATCATATCAATCAGTGTTATTTCATTGTAAAAAAGAGATAATCTCATACAACGAGATTGTAACTGAATTTTTTATAATGATATGTAACAAAAATTATTGTTGTATTTTCATCCCATTAACTCTTCATCCACGGCTTTGAATTTACCCATGGATGAATTTACATCCAAGAGTTAGAAAATGAAAGGATCAAGTTTAAATCTAGGCTCAAACCTAGACCTATATCTAAATCTAGATCTAGGTCCAAGTCTGAAGATGAGAAGGAAATTAAATATTGGCAACGTGGCAAGTTAGGTCACATGAAGAATGATTGATGTTGTAAGTATCATAAGTATTCAACTCAAATGGCTGTGACTGAAAGTGATATGTTTTTAATATATGTTTGTTTTATCATGTGTCACAGTAGATAATCTTTCCCGCCTTTCAAGATTGAGTTTTGATGGAAAATGGTTAGCTATGTGTAGTTGTGGGAATTAGATTTGTGCGTATTCAAATGTTTGATGGGAAAGTGTGGACATTTTTCGATGTGCGGCACATCGCTAGTACGTGTAAGGATATAATTTTCTTTGGACATTAGATTTCAATAGGGTGTTGATGGTGGTGTTTTGAGTGTCGTGGCAAGAATCCGTTATTGATGTACAAGCATTCTTGCTCGCTTGCGCCACATCAGAAAAAATAGCATTACTGCGAAGCTGTAATGCAATTTGCAAATACAACATCTACAACCATGTAAGGTTTTATATTAGCAGAAAAGCTAGTATGAAACCATGGACCAACGTGAATGAACCTGGAGGCGGGAGCATTCAATAAATTTCAGAGTCAACGATCGTCAGTAAACAGAACCGTGTATGAGAGGAGCTTGGACCAATACAATTCCAGTAAAGCTCAACTCGACGAACATCAAGAGTCATTCTTCGACCATAAGAGTCATACATCGTCTATGTCGAAGTCCAAGAGGAATTCGGCGGAGAACGGTGCTAGCGGTTAGAAAACGCACTACTGTGAGGGATGAAGAACGTAACAAGGAAAGGAAACAACAGCGTGTATCATATCGATGTCAGCTAAATAGGACTCCAGGAACCGTAATCGACGACGAAAGCGAGGATGTACTTATCCGCTCCCGATAATACAACATTTAGGAAAATAGTGTTACGATGAAGCGTCTCCTTTCTCAACAAAATGAAGACCCTAGATGAGTGCATCAACCCAAGTTACTTCCATGCTGCAAGTCAGAAGGTTGAATGATGCCTTAACTTGGGCCATGTAGGATGTTATTAATATTGCTCATCATTACAACACTGATAGCTAATGTGCAAGACGTCGACGCAAAGAATCTTGCTCAGCCAATTGAGTCATCATCATCCAAGTCCTTGTGTATGCGCACGTTTCGTTAAGATTAAAAAAGGGGCGAATCCTAAAGATCAAGCGGAATAATAATAGAAGGTTGTTCAATGTTACGTTTCCTTATTATGTACTACCTTCGTCGCAACATACATGCAAATTGTTGCAGAAAAAAAATTACGTTAATGATATTCTTGACCAGCACGAGATATACTATGCACCAATACTCTTGAACTGCGGTCACGTCCGTTGAATGATACTCAGCTAGAGACTGGTGAAAATAAACGTTCAAATAGTGGTAAAAATGTAGTAATGATGGAGGCAAAATTTATAATCACAGAATCTTGACCGTGTAGACCATAATGTGCTATCCCCCATGTGCATACCTTGAGAAATGAATCCTTGAATTATCAAGAGCAGCACCACAATCACATGTGGGTGGAAGTCTATGTCTATCAAATCTATGAAGAAAGGGGATGAGAGAACTCTACACTGATGGCAGCATTTACTTCTTCTTCTTGGCGGCTTCGCCCGCTGCCTTCGTCTTCTTAGTACCGCGCAGCTTCTTAGCTCGGTTCTTCCTTTCCTTAACTTGCTTCCTTGACTTTTCTACCTTAGTGGCGAGACCGTTCTGCAAAGAATGTAACCAAATAATTTCAGTGACAGAAAAAACCGATATGCCAGCGCACATATCACACATACAAGCCTAAGTGAGCCTCGACCAATAACTCACAGCGGCTACGGCCATCACGCATAATTCCGGAGAGAAATAGGGATTGCATTTAGGTAATTGCACGGGTAGAAATGTCATGAGCCCACGAGTACAAACCAGTCACAGGAGCGTAAACGAAGAGCCAAAAATGGGCCGACACAACAAATGTTAACGTTTGAAGACGGGAAGGAAGGTGCGAGACCTAAAACATGCAGCTGCTTCAAATACTGCGGCTCGATGAAGACCTTTCCAACGATCAAACAGAGGGTAAGAGGGTTTGAAGACACTCACCCTGATAAGTCTGTACTTGGGCTCGTATTTCTTAGCGGAGTCGAGGTTGTCGTAGATGAGACCGAATCCAGTGGACTTCCCACCTCCAAATTGTGTGCGGAATCCGAACACAAAGATGGTTTGGGCATCACGCACCTCGTAGACTTTAGCAAGCTTCTCCTTTAGCTCAGCCTTGGAGACATTGGGCCTGCCCGGGTGCAACACATCGATAACCTGTGAACCATCGACGTGAGAGAAGATCAGACATTCGAGGTAGACTGATAATTACATGTGCTACGTGAGATACTCTAACAGCACGAAAAATGAGACGTCACGTACGAATTGCTTGCGGGCAAGCAGCCTGTTGGTCATAAATTTGCGGGTGCGCACGGTGCAAGCCTTGGCGTCCGCCATGGTTTCCCGATCTCTAGAGCTTGACAAACTGCAGGTGGCAGCTGCGAGAGAAATTACGAGGGAAAGAACGACGCAGAGAAAGGGCGATCCTCTCGAGCTCCTCACATCAAGAGGGAAATTGCCAGCCCCTGTTAGGGTTTGAGCATACTCCCTTGACTAAGGATCTGCAGATCCAACGGTCCCCGTTCATCGAAGTTATTCCTGACTACCGCGCGGTGTTCATAGGAATCCAACTTCTATACCACGTAGACGGAAGTACCACGTAAATCGATAATAGAGAATTACAGAGAACATTCTGTGCTAAGCAAAATCGGCCAATTTAGTCTCCACCAGATTAATGTGCAGCATATCCTCCACTGTGATTAATCTCGATGCACATTTAGGGCTGGAAACTAACTAAATGTGTTCCACTATAATATAGGTGTAGATTATCAGTCGTTGTTTCGCAATCTCTTCAAATAAAATTAAAGTGGTTGTAGAAATTTTTAGATTATCATAGACTCTCAACTATACTTCAATTTCCACCAGTTCACTAAAAGGAGTAGGAAGGTGTGCATTGAATCAGATCTTACGAGTTGGCATCAGTTCTGGAGGAAAACCGTCTTGTGATCTGCATATGATGATTCTGTTAATAAGGTTTCTTGTAACTATAGATCACATATCGGTAATTCAATATTAGTTACTCATATATTAATCCTCACTTTTTCCCTATTGAATTGTATAATGACCATGCGAATAGGGGGTTTCAGGATAGGATTTCTAGAAAAGTTATGGTAAATGACTGGTTGCGGAAAAAATATAATCCGTTCCATTAATTATTTTACGGCTAATGGGGTATTTTATATACTTTCCGTCGTGGTACTCAGCAGTCATGTATTTATTTTTACAATTACATGAGAACTGGATTACATGGATATGAGAGTCACCTTATAACTCACCGCACCTCGTATTGAAGAATTATGTTCACTTTGTTCTCAACTCACTCACGCCCTTCACAAGGTAGTTTTTGATAAATTAATTGCAAATTTCATAAAGATGTCTACTACGGCAAGGTTGGATGACTATAAGATAATTCCGTAGTCAATGTATATACCCTAAATCTGATCTTCAATGTTCACATATATAAAGATTTTTTCACCAATAAAGTGATAATGCATTTAAATGTGTTTGATGTCACATGAAACAAAGCATAAACAACAAATTGATTATTTTATATTGTATAATTTAATCAAGTTGAATAATCTTTAATCAATATAAGCTAATAGTTGCTCCAAACATGTCGTTTCTCATACATAGCTTCACATAAAACACATGTCTTTGTGCACTACATGCTGAATTTGAATCTATAAAATCGTTTAAAATAAAAGCAAAATTGATACGAAGTAAAGTTCATATTGAATTATGTACTTCACATCTCCTTAAGTCCTTTGAATCTATAAAATCATTTAAATTAAGAACAAAACTGATAGAAAGTGAGGTTCATATTGAACTATTTACATCACATCTCCATAATTGCTTCTCAAAACATCAAGATGATACTTTTCTTTGAGTCTACATCAGCAAATAAAAAATGCTAATTGAGTTGTTCTAATTATGTTTTGTTGCTTATAAATATATTAAACTTCATACAATATGTTAAGACATGTTTGGATATGCAAGTTTTGTATCTACAATAGATAAAACTTTCAAATGTTATTCCAAAGGTGTAGATAGAAGCTTATAACCTACTATTCAAAATTTACTAGTTTATTTAGGGCATATTGTTGATACATCATGCAAATTTACTCTTCAATGAAAACAATCTTAATACCAAACAAAAATTAAATTCTATCAAAATCTTTCATCTTAAACTCCTCATATAATTTATCCTTCAACTCTTGAAAATTATGTTCATCTAAATATATGATGACCAACCATCTAGAAACACATGGATATAGATTTGGCAATAATTTTTAATGAATAATTAAAATAAAAAAAATCATCATTTCATATTTAAATCTTAATATGATAAAAAACACATTCATTCATTTGTATTATGCCCTTCATACTTGTTCAACAAAAATTTGCAATTTTTTATTATAAATATGAAATTTTAATACATATAATATCTCTCTTGAATTTGTTTACTTGCTAAAATTAACCCAAATTATTTCTCTTCAATCTATTTTATTTCAGTTTAATATTCAATAAATAAATCTTATAATATGTGATATGATATTATGTTATAAATTGTATCAACATATACAAAATAAAAAAATAACTTCGGTTTGACATTACAACAAATCACTCTCACAATCTCCAATATTACATAATATCATATTGGATCAATAAATATATAATAAAGAAAATGAGTGTATATATATATATATATATATATATATGTGTGTGTGTGTGTGTGTGTTTAATGAAGAGTAGTTTTATATAAAACTCACAAATTGAGGGAGTGAGAGTTTCAACTTATAACATATGAATCCAATAAAGGCAAAGTAACAATAAACTTATTAATATGATGAAGGAAGTAACCTTAATATGTGACTTACCGCCAAGATGTATGAAATTAATAGTAATAAGCAATAATTACATACATCAAATATGTCAATAAATTCAAATTTCATATAAGTTTAAAAATTATTCTAAAATGGTTGTCATCATGGGTGAAACTTGACACAATATATGTGAAATATTATGAATATGATATTTGATATGGCACAAGATGATGGATATCTCATATGAATGAAGCATTGGTATGTCTTGTAATTGATTCAGGTTAGGTTATACCTATACTTGGTTCAAGAGAACCAAGTAACAACAGTAATTTGGTTCTCCTAAATCAAGTTACTGTCGCATACGTTGTGTTACAAATACTACACATGATATTGTTTTAGAGGGATGATTATACATCCTGCTTTATGGACGTCAAGTTTCCAAGTATAGGGGTATACTAAGAGGTCAACTCTTTGTTCCTTTTTCTAATTATATGGAGCTATGTACACTCACTTCGACACATTTGTGACAAAATGCGCGAGAGCTTACCATACTAGGAGAATTGGTAATCAATCTCTTTAATATATTATATAGCATATTTTAGACAATGTGTATCCATTTTCTAAAATTTAATCAATTTGTGTGGAAAAATATAATTGAGTTCAACAACTTTTTATTAGTAATTTCAAATATATTGAAAAACAAAAATACATATATTTTATAGAGTTCATCAAATCAGTCACAATAATTAATAAATTCCTTTGTGATGTAAGATTGCTTGAAACATTAATCATTATTGTCTAAGTTTTTATAAATTTGTATAGAAAATAAATTTTAAAAATGAAGAGATTTCCCAAACAGTCAAGAAAAATAAAAATGCTGAAATATTAAACATGATCATAATTTATATATGAATGAGATTTTTTCTTAAATTTTAAATTTTTTTACTTAAATTCTTGTAAAATTTTGTTGCATTAGGCGTAAAATATTCAAAAAATATGTGTAATTTGTAAAAAGTTATCATGTAAAACCCTTAAGTTAACAATCTTTCATAGCAAGTATACATCCCTTCTTAGTTTCAATATATAGTACTATTTTGAATGACAATAAAATATCGTAGGCCAATTAAAGTTTATATTTAATAAAATTTGATAATTAAACAATTTATGTTTAATTATGTTATTATTCAAAGATGTATACACACCAAATAACGTGGATTTAATCATCAGATAATTTTTTGAGTGAAATTGTCTTATAAAAGATTATATATATGATGATATTACGTATTATCCACCATATAAATATTTAATTATCCTTTAAATGGAGTTAAATGTAATCTCATCCTTAAATAAAGCTTATTTGTTTTCATATTCTTGCTCTTACTTATCAATATTTTGATGAAAACAAGGGAATGAAAGGATACTATATATCATCTTTACATTTTCAGTCAAAGATGAGATTAACATTGTTTTTTCCTCCTTTCCGTTGCTTTTCTTTCAATATTTTTCTTCATTATTGTGTTTATGTAATTTCTTTGCCCACTCTAACGTGAAGATTTACATTCCTGGTTTCACACGAGTAAACATGTTGGTGGTAAACATGTATGGCTCTTGACTTTCCTCGTTCGTTTGTTTTAAAATTTTCTCTGCTTGATCCAATCTTTCCTATCTTACGTTCTGGAATCTTATACTACAATGACTGTGTGGCCTGATACGTACACACGCGGAGACACACACAACTCAACGAAAAACTGGAGCTCATTTTCAATAGAATCTATCATAATGAATTTTGTTCAAGTATGAGCTTCCCTCCGCACAAGAATTAGATTGGACCACTATAATAACCAACCACATAAGAATGGAATGTTTGGACTACTTGAGACTAGCATTTAACATTTTGTAAATTTGTGATGTTCTAGCATGTTCATTTTGACAGGGAGTACTTTTCTCTTACCCATGAGCCAGCCCAACGACCAGAAATTTGGTTATCATCTCCACTATATGGAAGATAAAAAAAGCGTTACTTGTACTCGGGATATCACAGATCAACAATACTTATGCCTGAAAGGATTAAAAGATACATTTCCGCGCAAAGTAGTATATTAAAATAATTTATTTGTTGCATTGGGTTGGGAGGTTGACATATGATAAGAACTCCAGTTTTTCTATACTAGTCGTTCACTTTTTTCTATTATGTACTCAAATTCTCTTTCTGCAACTACATTTTTTTATCCTAGCATTTCTGTCACAAGTCGGAAAGGTTTAATTAAAATAATTTAATACTTCCAGAAAAAAATTAGAGCGCAGATAAAAAAATTAAGTTCGTGAAAAAAGCTTCAACCACTTGTAAAAATCAAAGACGCTGTTCTATACTGATTGAACATTCTGCATTTTACGACTAGACAGATTTTTGTGAAGAAAAAACATCATTCTTAAGAATAGTGTCATGTATAAACGATGGGCTTTTTTCCCCTTCCGTTCTTTTTTCTCTCTTTTTCTTTGAGTAAACAAAGAAAAAAGGGGCTAGTCACTACTAGACAAAACTTTGTAAAGGGATATCAACATTCTTCAGAAATATGTTAAGAATAATCTACGGGCCTCGTGTCAAAGTCGCCACATACATCCTTTTGCTTGATTTGCATCAATGCAATAACCAGCACAAGGCTAACTCCTAAAACCACTTGCAGGCTGTGATAAGACCGCAGCTACATGTAGCTCCGGTCATTACTCGTTCCTCACCTCCCAGGAATCTTACTCTCCAAGTCTTCAGTCATAGGACATTCTATACATTTTCCCTATTTCTCGTAGTAAGTATTTCCCCCTTCTACATTCCTTATCTTCAGGAAGCTACTGTTGTCATACGCACCTACGGTATGTTCCATATGCCACGCTTGTTACGAGGGCTCGATTCTGTAATTCCTGCATGAATAATTGTGAAGAAAGTGAGAGTTATCTCGACAATCTCACCGTTTGACCTGTGATGGGAAAACAGAACCTTTTGTTGTCGTACCGAATTGATGCTAGAAAGAAATCCCCAGGACTGGGTATCGGGATATCACTGACTAGAAGAAAGAGGAAAATGGCGAGAGGGCAAGAAGCACCAGAAGCTGGCTGCTGTAACCCGGGGAACCTACAGCAAGCCGGACTTTGTCTTTTCTAAAGGCGACCTGATTTTGGAACGGTTTGCCCATGGATTTCGATTTCTCTGGCCAAAGTGGAGCAGGTTCGGTTGGGCACCTGGTCCTAGGCTCCTCTCCTCCTCCTCCGTGGTACGTCTTTCGAACACTTGTCTGCTATATGCCAAATCTAGCTAATGTCGCTATCGTCCTCATCGCAGTAACGCGATGAGGACGTGCGACAATTCTGTGATGAACATCGTCTACGATTGGCCCAAAGGTGATCATGTGCGCGACGGCGCCAAAGCAGGTGAATACTTCCGCGTTCAGGAGTGTTTAGGATATGTCCCTGTCCGCACAGAAGCCAACAGCAGCGACGGTCCACGGAGACAAGGAGAGTGAACGAGTGAGCGCATCTGAGGCCATCCGTCAATTCTGTATCACGGATTCTGCACCCGGAGAGAGCTCGAGTACAGCAGGAAGAGAAAGCTTTGAAACTCGTGAAGAGAAGAAGCAGTGTAGTGTTGTGCTGTGATGGAGAAATCGGATCGTCCGTGTAAGTTTGCTTGCTCGCGAGCATGAAGTGCGGGCAAGTTGCGCTGACAAGTTCTGACATGATTTTAGTGCAATGTTCACCGTTACGCAGGCAGGCTGGCCTGGCCGCCCGTGCTCAGGAAAATGTGATTTGTTGTTATGCTTCGTGATTGTAACCCAGTTACTGCTGGGCTGCAATGATGCAGATCCTGAGGTTCCAGTTGCCTTGTCTCTCCCGAGGAAGCCCGCCCAAGGGCTGGCTCTCTGTTTACAAGCATTCTTCACTGCAGCTCGAATTGCTCCACCTCCCGTCACGACGTGCTCCGAGTCAGGGAACCCCGTGGTCAGCAGCAGCAACAGCTATCCGGTTCGGCCACCAGCGAGCAGCATCGACGAAACCCACGCAGGCATGGCAACGAACTCGTCTATTAGCTCTACCTTGGTTATCATCGTCGAGTCGTGAACCGAGCAACTCCGAGCGGAACGCTATGCTGAGGAAGCTCAGCATCTGCACAGGGTGGAAGTCAGCGAAGAGAAGTCATACAACGAGCAGCAGACTGCTGCAGCTTAGAAACGATGGCACAAGAGCACAGCGAGACGAGGAGGAGGAGGACGACGACGACGAGCAGGTGGTGGGAGTTCGAAGTGCTCCAAATTCGGTCGAGAAACCAGAGGAGGACGAAGAGGGCAGGTTCTGTGCATCGGTTGCGAACACCAGCGAGAAGCAGTGGGATGATGTGATTCCATCGGAGGATGCGACGTTCCTCGCGTCGATCATGACTCGACATAATTTCATCCGCGTGTTGGAGGTGGCCAAAACGTCCGACCATCCCATGGCCGGCGCCAGAGTTCTGCTCCTCGACAAATTCGGGAACGTGCACAGCTTGTACCACGAGTACAGACTGCTCACCGACTCTTACTACGATGTGTTCCCCACGCTACCCCCCATCATCCCCGATGGTCCGATTGGCATTTTCGGACTCGCGGCAGGAACCGCAGCTCGTCTAATCCACTACTTCTGGCCGGACCGCGACACCTATGGCTGGGAGCTGGACCCGGCCGTTGTATACATCGCGAGGAAGTACTTCAGCTTGGAAGAGCTCGAGTGCTCGCAAGATTTCGATCGCCAGGAGCATGGAGCAAGTGCGCTCGTGATGGAGGAGGGCTTTGTCGGCCCCGCGAGCTATAGGAAGTGGAAGAGGGACAATGGCAGCAGCGTTTTTTCGGAGAATTCCGGTGGGCGTCGGGCTGAGGGGAGGCTGAGGGTGGTGATCGGAGACGCCCTGAGCGCTGACGCTGCGGTGGATGGGGGATTTGCGGGAATCATCGTGGACCTTTTCGCTGAAGGAGCCGTCGTGCCGGCGCTGCAGGAGCCTGGTGTTTGGCGGGAGATGAAGAAGAAATTGCGACCGGGTGGTCGGATCATGGTGAACTGCGGCGGGTCGTGCGTCGACGCCGGAGTGGGGAAGAAGGATGGCATGATCACCATGGAGGAAACGGTCGCCGCAATTGCGCGAGAGTTTCCGCGTCAGTTGTCGGTCCTTCCTCTGCGACGTCGTGGCGATAATTACATCGCGCTGACTGGCCCTCTGCCTGACCTCGAAGCCTGGTGCCACTGTCTTCCCGAATGCTTGCAGATGGGTTGCGCGGATTGGCTCACCGTCAGCGACACGGGCACGATTGCCTCAGGATCTCGGGCCATAGACTAGGTCCACAAGACCAGCTCCTTCGGCTCCTTTGCCATCCACCAGAGAGCTTCTTCGTCCTTAATTTCGAGATGTAACCCAAACCATCGCAGCTAGCGAAGAACCGATATTGTCATGCCCTGAGCTCGATTATGCACTCATCAATTGTGGCTGTCCTTTCAGTGCACGTTTGGTCTTACAAATTACGCCAAACGACTGAAGCGCATACTTCAAGCTCTGTTTTATCCATGCCTCGTCAAGATTATCTTAACTTCCAGATCCTCCAGCAAAGGCTTTCCTTCTCATGTATCCGTCTTGTTGGATCCCTGTGTGCAATTGTTCAGGCAGGAGTGTCATAAGTTTTGACGAGTCGGAGAAAGACGGTGCGAAAGCCCCTCTGCGTACGTGACGAAGAAGGAGAGGGACAGCTCAACGAGAACACGAAGTAGAGTCACTGGATTCTATGGATGTAATTGGTGCTGCATACTCGTGCCAGATCGACGAATATATAAATACGTCTATGTATCTCCTTCATCAAAGGAACAGTACGTACTCCTCTGAGGGCAACGGTTGCGATAAAACTGTCGCGCAATCGGGGCTCATAAGAGGTCGTATGGGTTGCTCCATCATCCTCCTCTCGAGTTTTGTTCATGTATGATTTTCCTGTATGAGCCTGTGTTGAGAACTTAGGATGGCTGGAGCTATTCCGCAAGCTTGAAGTTAAGCATGAATCTATTCACGTGCGCAAGACAATCTGGAGACGCGGCGTAATGGGCGGAAACATACCAGAAAAGGAGTAGAATTCATTTTTCTCACGGTTGTGCTCACCACCTGTAGAACCCGGGATCTGATCATCAGCAGCGTCACAAGAGGAGAGGAGTTCGCAAGAGGCGCAAGCAAGAGTAGAAACAAAAGAACGAGGCCTTCTTCCGAAGCCCGGCGCTAGAAGGCCAGGCCTAAATTGTGAAGAATCTTAGGCAGCCCGAAGCCGAAGTCATTAGCATCTCTAAACAGACCCAGAAAGGGCCTCTAGTGCCCCATACACTGGCTAATCGTAGCGGGGTCTCCATTTCACCCCCGGGATCGGAGAGGAACACACAATCGAAGATCACGCCGCGAGATAGTGATTCGGCCGATCCTCTCAACTGTGCAGGAGTGTTCGCCAATGCCACACATTGCGATAGGCATATTTCCCATACTTCCGCTCGGAGTGAAAAACCCCACTTTTTTTGTACAACGATGACTGTTGTCTGTGTCTACTCTCCAATAACCTTCCGTGTGCTACTATGTCTGCGACGATGTGGGAACTTAGTTACGATGCCATAAAACTCATTATCGTTCCTAAAAAGAATTGATGAAACGTAAATGGACAAAGATCTTTGATAATATCCATCATATTATAACACTGGAAATTTGTAATCAACGTATTTTGATGACTGATACTGGACTACACCCTGAAACCTGAAATATATATCACTCTTGAGTCTATAGTCATCCATAGGCCAATCCCTGTCGCCTGTCTTTCAACTGTTTCCACGCCATATCCATGGTGATAGATCTGAAGTAGTTACCAGAGAAGTTCTTCAAGCTAAGAGTGCCGCTGAAACATAACCGCCTTATAAGAGTTACGATAAGGAAAATTATTCCACATTGTTTTATCTACAATAATGTGAACGTCTACAATATGGAACCCTCGAGCCAAGAGTGCTTCGCTCAGCCAACACGACTAGCATACGAATGACAGCATCTACTAGTTCTTCCGTCCCATTAGGTGACTAACTGCATATCATCTCTACCATGATCATGGACGTTCATCGGCGTCCTCAAACTCGGTGTCACTTGGCACTGAACGTGTGACAGCCCACCAAAAGCTGACAGAGAAGCTCGGACTCAACGACTTGACGTAGTGCCACCATTTGGGTGGTATATACAACATGTCTCCTTCCTCCAGGACATACTCCATGCCACTTGTTTTCTCGAACTCAGGGAAGTTGAGCAAATCTGGCCCATCCAGGTCGACCTGTAAGGCCGTTCCCGGATTTGGAATCTCCACAGCGTTATAATCGATGGCTCCATTGAATGCACGTATCATAGACAAGACGAAGAAACGACAAGCTAAATCCTGATTGGGATTCCGTAACTCAGTTTGCTGCATTCCTGGAACAAATCAAGAACTTTGGGTGGTAACCTATCGGCAACAAAAGAAGAACGTAATCAACAAATGTACCAGTGTACAGTTGAGCACCACGGAGGGTAGAAAGACAAAACGTCGGTTCATTCGGTGTGACTCACCTGGCTTGAGTTCATGAGCATGGACTCGGTGAAAGGATAGAGGTGGCTACTGTGTGCAGGGGAATAGAGTCTAACGTACTTTTGTCCTACAACCTGCGCCCTTGCAAACCAGGCGTCAGATTCATTCTCTTCCTCCCCAGCAGCCGATCAAAACCCTTAACTATTAAACTCATGTGATACAAGTTGATGGGCCAAGCACGAGTCCCAGGGAGGGAGCCAGGATTTACCTGGGCAAAAAGGTTGTGGTGAGGATCGTGGTGAAGTGGAGTGACTGTGCTGGCTGGACCAAACCACGCGTTCACACTTTTCATTTCACCACCTCCAAGCGCACAATAATCAGGAACAATGATATCCTTCCTCAGCTCCGGAATCTGCACTTCTAGGGCCGTCATTCAACTCGTCAGAATCTTCAACTCTGATCGCCGAAGCACCGTATCACCAACATAGACACAAATTCCACACAGTTGCAGCTGGGTGATTCCAAAACGTTTAGGGTTCGAAAGGAAGCAAAAGGATGATCGAGTAAAATCCGTTTCAAAGCCTTATGGTGTATCCACCATGGACACGTACGTGTGCAACACAAACTGGGAAAGAGAAAGCAGTGACTTGCCTGTTCAAATAGACTATGCTGTGCGAGATACGGACGATTGGTAGAGGTCACTTCAGGAGAATTGCAACGGTTGATGAGCTCCCCCATGGTCATGAGCTCCTGCTTCCAACCTGGTGCTAGATAGTGTTCTCCAATCTGACACAACAAATCGATCGATACTCTTCAAGTGATGTTTGACAAATTAATCAACGCCTGCTTTCAGAGTCACATTCCGCATCAACAGACAAAAGGGCTAAAATATTCGAAATTCAGAAAGGCCGTCGAAAGCAGACGCACGAACATTTGGAAAACGAAAAAAAAAACAATACCAAATAAGTAGACGAACCTCCACGGGGACCGTGCGACTTCCAGCTATCCTCCGCATATACTCCAAGTTCTTCCACTTCGTGAGTGCTGGCCAGTCTAACATGGCTCTTGTGATAACTATAGGCTCCCCCGGCATGAAATACTCACGAGCAAACGTTTCAAGAGACGGAAGGCACCTGGCTCTAATTCTCGCCTGGCTCAGAGAACCTGGTGGTAGCTTCTTAAGACTCTGCAGCAAAGTCTACTGATATATTTATGTAAATACTATTACTTCGTTATCTGATCTTCAAGTAGAGGAACAGATCAAGAGATTTCCTCTCACTCGTGCAAGAAACTTCCGACATAATCCTCCTGAACCTCATTCGTCATATCTCAGAGCAAAAAGCCATTGCAAGATCGAAAGCTACCTGGCTTAATCTTTCAGGCCCATGACTGTATCGACATCCCAGGGGACCTAGTTATTTAAAAAAAATTGCAACTGTGTTAACTCGAAGTACTGAAGCTTAAGAGGGCCCTAAGCACTTGGCTAAATGAGCATCTCACTTGACTTCCACACCTGGATCCTCAAAGTGAATTTATGTATTGTACATCACTGCACGCTGTCTTAAGACAACACCGCTAGTCTCTTTCCAGAATTTCAGCTCATCAAAGTGACTGCCATCTACGCTTCCTTCAAAACCTACTCCTACACTAAACGGAACATTTGTCAAACAAACTTTTCCACTCCGTATGCCGAACGAAGGGTTTGACAAAAAAGGAGACAATGGATGTTCAATGAATACTCAGTACCTCTGCAAAACTCCGATTTCGGTAATTTTGTTCACTCTTATCCCCAGTTTCCCCGTCCCCAGTCTGAGAATCGTCTTCTTCATCATCGGCAAGCTCAGGCTGTTCTCTGGCTTTCTGAGCTCTCGAAATGGCAGATTCTAAATGGGGTCGGAAGACTAGCCCGCCCATGATGAGCCCCATGTCAAGATACTTCAGGCATTGCTCTAGGTCTCCGTTCTCACGTTCGATGCAGTTGGAAAGGAGAAGGCATGCGAGCGAAAAGGCATCTCGCCAAGCACTGTGAACTTCGCTCCATGGGCCACTGTGGAGTTGCTCCCATGCCATCTCATAAATCTCTTCAGCTGCAGTCCTGTCTCCATTCTCCGCCAACGTCGTCAGAGCCACATATCCAAACCCCCCCTGCTTGCGTAATGCCTCCGACAGCTCGTCAATAATTGGACGGAGATCGCCCATTGCACAAACTCACGCCACTGACCACGCACCCATAACCTTTCCTCGCTGCCTTCCTTCCTTCCTCAATGACTCCCTTTCTTGCTAGCTTCGATTTGCCTTGGCGTGCCTCGCCTCACCTCGCGTCGCTGCTCTTGATGGCGCTTTGAACGACTGAATGAAGCGGGCAGGCTCCATCAGTTCCCTTACAGCAATGCTGTTTGATCCCTCTAACCCGAAGCAGTCCCGGACCCATTCTCATCCATCTTCTACTTCAGAGTCGCATCTCCAAACCCCAGGAAACCGTGACCCTGTTTTCGTGACATCTTCGATGATTCGTTGATCATTGAACGATCAATTAGCTCGCCATCTTTCTTTCTTTCTTCCTTCCGAGCTGAGAGTCTCACAGGCTCACTCAGACCATTCCACTGACTCACTCCCTCAATGGCTCACTAACTGACTCACAGTGCGGGCATTGATCGATATCCCTCTCCCTCGAGTCTCTTGCTTCGTTCCTTAGCTTCACGTGTACCGACTCGGGTCGCAAGAGTCAGGATCCGGACCCCGCTGATGCTGCTGATTCGATCGCTTCTGCGCAACCCAACTACGACCCCAATTCCTGCTCTGCTGGCTGTGCATTAGGTACCGGCGTTGTGCCATGCATCGTCAACAGAACGATGGACGTGGCGTTAGCAGAGTCACATTGCACGTCACCACCTTGCCCGAAGACAGGTCAGACTCAACCTCATTCGTTCACTCGTTTTGCAACCTCGTACATCCTTTCCTTCACAAGCTCTCTCCATAACTACTATGCCTTACACTACATAGTGAGCTCGATTTAATACATTGTAATGATGATTCGAATGTCAGAGTTGCAACTGGATATTTTATGGTATTGTATACTCCAAGTTCTACTCTACTCTCGGCAAGGGTCAGTTTTTAGCTAAATCTCATGCAAATCCAATCACACTGTTCACACTCATTACTTCTTCAATATTATCAAATGGCCATGCGAATCACGTTGTTTAAACTCAACTCTTCAATATGGCGTCAAATGACCATGTGAATGTGAATTTCTTTGACGTTATTTTTGTACTTTTAGGTCTGAACAAAAAAAGTTTATACCTTTGATTTTCTATGTCCAGAATGTCACCATCTTACCCGAAGAAAGGTAAGACCCAACCTCACTCGTTTTGTAACCTCGTAAAGCCTGTCTTTCACAAGCTCTGTCCATAACACTGTGCTCTACACTACATAGTGCGCTCGAATTCGTAATGATGATGCAAATGTCAGAGTTGCAACTGGATATTTGATGGTACTGTATGCTCGAAGTTCTACTCCAAGTACTTTAGGGCAAGGGTCATGCCCTGCCGTACGATTCCAAATTTCCGACCATGTTATTTTGTGTGTTGTTCAAAAGAGTTGATTATTTCCATTGTTGCCACTATATTGTCCTATGAAACCTCGTAAACATCATCGACCTCAGATAATTCCACATTACGGACAAGTTTTCCTTCGGTCCAGGTTGTCCGCTTGTCAAACGGACCAAAGGAACACCCAACAAGTAATACTGAACTCTCAACAGACAAAGTATAATAACAAAAGGGATGGGAAGACCCCATCAAATCTTAACATGAACCAAACCGGTAACATGGGGCTAAGCCACAATAATACTGCAATTAATACTGCAGTCCTTGTCTTGGCACTCTTCATATTTTTGGTTGTCTGTTACTGTTTGTTATTTTACGTTTTTTTTTTCGCTACCGTGGTTGGTTTTTGATTTTTTAACGGAAAGTTCAAATGTCCATAGAGTCTTCTACATAGATTGGACCGGACCTTTCAAGAATTGAACCGGACCATAAAAAGTTAGTAAAATTCAATGATTAAGAAGTATATATCCTACAATCCGCGAAACCAAGGGTAAATTGAATAATTTTTCAAGGCTCCAAGGTGATAATTTCTAAATGTTGTTGGATATTTTTTTATATATAGTTGTTATAAAATATCTTGCATTTTAGGGAATATTTTGAAACCAAAGAAATGTTCTCTTTCGCAATATTGTGACCACGTCCCATATTGTGACCATCTCCATATTGACGACGTCCCCCACTGTTAACTCCTCGTCACTCATTTTTTATACTAGCTAGCTACAAGTTGAGTTAAATTTCGGCGATGGTCTATCAGCACAGCTGCAAAGATAATGTCCCAGTTGACAACAAATGCCACTTCTCTTCTTGTTTCACATGACTCTTTAACGTTGAGCACTAGAAGGCACAGGATCAAGATGCACATCCTGAAGCATGTGTTGATTCATCTCGTCTTAGAAGAGAAAGGAAAGATTCAATGTCCTTCTTTTAACCTACGCAATATGGTATCATAACGAGTGGATGTTGACCTTTCTTTAGAGCGATGGGAGGCAAAAAACAAGTGTATATGATCCGCATGTTATGTGTAAGAAGTCAATGAACGGGCATATATTGCTTGTACAGATTATGTGTACCAGATGAGATCAATCTCTGCATGTTATGTGTAAGAAGTCAATGAATGGGCATATATTGCTTGTACAGATTATGTGCACCATATGGGATCAATTTTTTTCATAGTATCATGATGATTCATATAATCCCAGCATATGAAGGCTAGATCATCTCCTGTATATTTCGGCTGGTGCAGGTATTAGAGTTTCAGTGGCGAACCTCAAAATTGTGATGAGCAAATGAAATTTTTGTTGTTAAGCTCGTTAAGTGACACATCACACAATGTTGTTTTGTAAACATAAGTGGCAAAACAAGATCATCACTCATTGCAGCTCATTGCTTGGAAAAATTGGACATAAGAATGTTTACAATGCGACAATGATGCAAACTAGTGCAATCTTTGAATGCAACGTGAACTAATTAAAAATTGCAACTTGCAAAATGCATGGCTTGTTCACAATTCCGTTACATGACACAAATGTAATTCGTTGCACCTGCTCCATGTGCAACTTGTGGAGAAAAGATTACAAGTATTGAACAAGTAACAACCAAAAGGCTCAATGAAAGCTATAGAGCAATGTCACGTTTTAAATTCAAATTTTTTTTTATTATGGTAGAGGAATGTTAGAAAATATAGTTTAGAGTGAAATACGGAGCATCGTGAGTACACAAGAATCAAGTGAGTGAAAACATTCCAAATCAACTAGCAAGTTTTTTTTGTGAAATAAAGTTTCTTTGTTTGGCTTGACCTTTAAACAAAGAAACTTTTTTTAAAGTTCAGAATTGCAATATTTGGACCTTTAGGAGTTTGAAATTAGAGTCAAAGATTTTCAAAATCCCGCAGAAGTTTCAAACAATGTTTGTTTACAAATTTTTTTTTGTTAAGTAGAATTATCAGCATTCGATTATCGATATGGAGAGCATAAGACCTCCAGAATTGAGTTTTAGTGTTT
Organism: Marchantia paleacea; assembly: GCA_014180765.2. Lineage (NCBI taxonomy): Eukaryota > Viridiplantae > Streptophyta > Marchantiopsida > Marchantiales > Marchantiaceae > Marchantia > Marchantia paleacea. The sequence goes on from MUAA02000016.1 coordinate 1,114,224, forward strand.
TGAAATGCACTCCTAAGGCTATGTCAGTGCAGGTTGGGTTGGTTTGATCCCTTTGATCGATATTTTGGAGATGGAATATTATTATTTATGTTTCTTGTGATTGATATACCTCCATCTTGGTTACATGTTACTTGTCTACAACACAAACCTAGTGTGATTATGGCAGATGTGGGATAGTCTTGACCATCCGGACAGAGTGGTGAAGGTGCTGCATCGAGACCATTGTCATCCTTTTCAAATCAACAATAAGTTGTTGGGATGATGTATTGGACATGTTGTGGACCTCATCATAAGAAGGATTGCCTTCAAGATCGAAGGATGTATCCTATTGGATCAAAATCATATGAGCATTGTCACAGACATTGTCACATGATGGATCAATGTTTTGATTTCCATCCAAAATTATGATCAACGAGAGTTACCATGGTAGTCCATGAAAGAGGACGAGGAGTTCAAGATGATAGGGGTTGTGGTAGAGGACCAGTCCCTAGTCAAACGTTAGACCATGAGGCTAGTCATGAGATGAACATGGCATCTTGACTAGAGCAGTTGGAGCAGAAGATAGCAAGTATGGCTATAGTCCACCAAAGATTTAATTGTAGAGCTGGTGCCTCTACATCATATGAAGGAGATATTGTAGAGTACATGTGCGCAACGACACAACCATGTGTAGTTGCTATGACTCGTAGTGCAACACATATTACAAAGTCTAGAGGAGCGTCCATGGAGTTGGATCCACAAAGAGGGTAGGCTAGTCGACAAGTTAGACTTCCTCAGTCATTCACATTGTTTGAAGCATTAAATACCTCATCCATGGCTCCTAGACCACCTACTGGAGAGATGAGGGTGTAAGCCAATGTTGATATACTTGGAGATGGAGCAAGTAGGACCCAACCATCAACATCGTCTGAGGTAGCATCCAAAGCAATGTTGGAAGCGCAAAGACTCTTGTTCATCCTCATTTTTTCTTCAGCCAAGAATTTATTGACGTTGGGGGTGTCATCATCCCATGTATTATGATTAACAGCCACACTTTGTCATCATCCAAATGTGTTGGTTGCTTCTAGTAGTGATAACACTAGTAGTGTTGATCCTGGGATCATAACAACTACTAGTGGAACTTGGCAAGCTGCTACCGCTCAAATGATGGAGTTACCAACGAGGCCAATATACGTTGTCGCATGGACATTTCTTTGCTCTGAGTACGTCCGGGCGCCTGGCTGTAGAAGAACCCTCTAGAACCTCGTGTGAGTTGACAATCGGTAAAACTTCAGCGGAAGAAGATTATGATATCCGATGATTCAACCAATAACTTTCGCTTCAACTTCACAGAAAATTTATCCACAATCCTTTCAATCTCTCAAGAAAGTTTCATATATTTCTCTGTTCTAGATCTCTCAGAACAATTGTTGACTTCTACACTGTATCACAAGGCGATATGAAGACCCATGTGTACAAAACCCATTACACATCCCAATCCTTGACTTCAATTGCTTCCAGATTTCAAAAAAGGTCACTCATCATCAAAACTTGAAATGTGCAAAGTTTTATTGACAAAACTTTCTAATATCAAAAGATATGATCTCATGATTAACTTCGTGGATACCGGTGCAGATCCGCAATTTTGATCAGATACATAAACTTCAAGCTATCACTCCGTACTCAAAACTCGTTCAATCGAGTCAAAACTTCAATCAAGACACAAGCCTGAGTTGTAAACTATATCTCTGTTGACTCAGATCTTCCAAAACCCTCGTAAGATTCTCAGGAACACTCCAAATACACTCAAAGATCTAAATTTCTTACTCTAACTTTGAATCACCACTTCAGAGTGACAAATCCTTCAAATCCATCCATTCTTGAGCCCCACGCCGTAGCCTCGTCGTCAAAAAGCTCTCCAACCCAATCCTCAGATCTCCAAATGTCCCCTTGAAAGGTATCCAAAACTCCTCAAAACCTCGAAGAAGTTGCCCAAGTGCCCTCATTGGCCCAAACTCCAAGACCAATGAGAATGAAGAGTGTTATTTTGACCTCTAGTGTGGCCAAATTAGCTCCATTTTAACTTAGAGCTTTACAACTATCCTAAACACACTACTTAGCCATCCTATACACAATACGAGTTGCCACTAATAAAGAGTCAAAATGACAACTCGAAACCGTCTAAGTATGAACGGAACTACAAACGGAACCAGGGAGTTTATAACTTGAGAATAATACTCCTCGCCAAAGTTCCTAACAATCAACTCATTATGGCTTATTTTCGGTAAGCAATAGTGATGGATTGGAACCCATATGTTGAAAGCCACCACTACTGGTAAGTTCAAATCCATAGCGCCCAAACTAAATCAAAACGCATAATCGTTATTGCCCCAAATCGCGTCAGAGTAAAAACAACGGAAGAATAATCGTATTCGAGAGAGTTTATCACTTGTTGAAGAAAGTTATCTCCAAAATGATACACTAACCACGCCCGAAAATGATCACGATAAAGAGACCGGATGTTGATCACAAATGGATTAGGCATTGGTACATCTGGAGGATCATGTTGTCCTCTATCCTTGTCCTCGTCGGCTCCACTTCGATCAGATAAGCTCCTTAGTCAGCAAAGTGATGTGTCTAGCTCTCTCCCATACCCTTTTCATCCTGAATGCGCTTTATATATGATAAGGTCCAAGATAATATCTCTTGGAGCCTTTTCAACATCATGACCCTACAAAGTTGATCCAACGGTCGGCTCATAACAGCCTTACAGTGCGCCGTCGGTTATCCTAACCTAAAGTATCACCGTCATGACAATAGCTCTGAAGATGACACATGTCATCATCTTCTCATAGTAGCCGCGTCACAACACGAAAATGTAATAGGGTGTCACCAAGTGCGATGATATTGGATAGTATGAGTGATGTCTTCTGTTTGGTCAGACCTTGAGGAAAGGTTTATTGACCTCAACGAGTGGTGTTGGATTCTAGTGCACAATCCCTTATGTTGGGTAAGGATGAACTGCTTGGTCTTGGTTTGCGAAAGATCGATGTGAAGAGATATCCATTTCAGATTCAGACATCTCTTGGAGGTTCTAGTGATGCTGTGACACCATACATCATCAGTTGGAGTTGACTGTGCAAATGCAACCTTATTATGTCACGGATAGCTCTACAACGTGAGCAAGTGATGTAATTACACTTGCAGAGTCATATGATGTATTGATGGGTGCGGTAATGTTATACCCGATGGGGTTTAACATTGATTATTGGGAGGAGAAAGTCTCTTATCGGCCAAGTTGGCAATCTAGTGAGGGTCGAGCAAGTCAATTATCAGTACGATTCATTACCGGTTCTAGCCCATTACCAAGTGGAGGATTGACATATGTTGCAACCTTCAGTACTTGTATTACTTGGTTTGGTGATTTGTTGGAGGTCAACATGAATGCACATGATAGTCATTGTCTAGAGGATATGACTTGCCAAGTCTTAGTGGAGTAATGTCATACACTTTGGATGAATCACTAGATACTTCATGTATGCAGATACAATATATGGAGCAGGTAGATTACTTTGATCATACCATATACCCAGGAGGATTGGAAGTTCAAAAAACCAAGATGGAGGCAATTTTGCATATTCCACATAGTTGACAAAGCTAGATAAAGAGTGGTGTTGGGGAGATGAACAAGAGAGAGCTTTTGTTGAGCTCAAGTAAAGGTCGACATCTGCCTCTATTTTGAGGAGACCAGTGAGAGGTCGTCCCTTTCAAAGACATACTAATTGGAGTATGTTGGGTTTGGAAGCATTGCTTACCCAACATGATGATGAGGGAAAGAAGTTTGTAATAACTTATGCAAGTTGACCCAATAATTCATCGGAGTCAAAGTATAGTTCTTATGAAGTAGAATGTTTGGCAGTTATTTGGGCGGTGGCACATTCCATATGTTATTTGTTTGGAAACTCCTTCACTCTCATCACTGATCATCAACCATTGAAATGGTTGATGGAATCAGACAAGCTTACAGGAAAGCTTGCACAATGGACTCTTGTTCTACAAGAGTATGATTTCACAGTTGTACACAGACCTGGAGTGGTGAACCGTGATGCGGATGGATTAAGTCGAAACTCATATCCATGTCAAGTTGAAAAAATTGGGGTTCGATGACATGGTGATATTGATGAGGAGATGTTGTCAAGTTGACATGCATATGCCTTTTTTGGTATGTTGGCGCTTGAGAGCTATGTGATATCTCTCTTGGGTCATAGAACATATTTGTTATCCTTGGACACTGAGACTGAGGACGGTTTGATGGTAAGTCGAGACATCCATGACGACATGATGGTGTTGGAGTATCTTCATACATGTGCTTTGGTGGGCATTTTGAGTGCCAAGGAGCGGGATCGAGTGTTATAGAGAGCTCGCGATAGGGATCAGCGATTTAGGGATCAGGGATTTAGATGGGAAGGTAGACACCTTCTTTGAGTGTGGAGAAATGGCAACGTTTGTGTTGTGCCACTTTCATCTCAAAGAGCACAGTTGGTCAAACATGCTCATGAGGAGTTATGTCATTTTGGAATGAAGCGGACATATAGCTTACTTCAAAGTCACGATTGGTGGAGAGGTATGCAAATTGAGGTGCAACAATTTGTGGCTAGATGTATGGTATGTGATCATGTTTGAACATCATTCAATGCCCCTACACCACAATTACATCCTCTAACGATTATGGGATTTGGTTATCATTGGAGCTTGGATTTTGCAAGACCTTTACCATTGACTATACGACATCATCAATATGTGTTGGTCATGGTGGAGCATTTCTCCAAGGTGGATTGAGTTGGTGGCATTGCTTAATGAGTAAAGTGAGGGAATAGTTTATGCGTTCTTGGCTTCGGTGCTTAGCCGATTTGGTGCATCAGCAGAAGTGTTGACTGATCAAGAGAATTGTTCAGACAATGAAGAAATGAATAAGAAAGTTTAGTTTGGAGAAAGGTCATCATGTAGATTGGGACATCTAGCTATCATGGTTGACCATGGGTTATTGATTTAGCTAGCAAGCATCTCTAGCGTCATTCTTGCCTTACTTTGTATTATATGGTAGAAATTCAGACTTACCTCCAGCTATTCGTAGAGAGTCAGCTGAAGTCTTAGACTTGGATAGCCCTAATGTTTAGGTTAAGGCGTGTTCTCAAAGGGCATAACTTTTCCATAGGATAATCCCCATGACATTTGAGAACTTGGCTATTGCACAACATAGAGATATTTTGCGTTATGCTACAATTGTAGGAGATGAATATTGACCTTTAATTTGCAGATTTCATGTTGATGATTATGTTTACTTGCAGCAGAGTGCACCGACCATATTGAATGTAACGTATCGTCGCACGATTCGACGAGTACGTGAGGTTCTCCCCTCTAGAGTTTTGATATTATAGGGTCATGATGGTGTGATTTGGAGGAATCATGTGCATAATTGTGCACCATGTCATCTTCCAAACATTGATGGTAATATGGATCCAAGCCTAATAGTTGTGCCGACAAGCTTGAGATGTATGTTATGTGGATCAATTGATGGAGTAGTCAGTATGTTGATTTGTGATTCTTGTTCGAGAGTATGACATATGTCATGTTTGACACCTCCTCTCAATATAGTATCATATGGACATTGCTTTACTCTAAGAACATCTAAGCGTCTGCTCATGCGCTTAGACGGTAGAATAACTCTCATGACCCTTGTGTGAGTTGATACTCTCTCTTTCTCTTCCTCACGACTCCACATTCGAATTCATTGCAACCGATAAACTCTAGCAAAAGAAGATTATGTATTTAACAATTGGACCGTTAACTCTTTCCCAAACTTCACATATTATTGCTCTACAACTTTTTGTACTCTTGGAAAATTTTCATATGTTTCTCTACTCCAGATCTCTCGGCACAACTCTCGGATTATACACTGTATTACAAGGTGATATGCAGTTCCCTATGTACTAAAACCATCACAAATCTCAATCCTTCACTCCAATTACTCTCAAATTTCATGATAAGGTCATCATTATCAGACAGAGCCTAAGGGGGACTGTCAAAGAAAAAAAACTACAAAAAAAAAAACAACGTGACGATATGACAGATAGATGGATATATAGAAAAAGAAAATGAGCGACCGGGTATAACATCTTTTGAATAAAATCCCGTTGAAAAAGGGAAACCAATTAAAGATAAGCTACCTATAAGCATCATAGCATAGATAAAAAGTAACAAGGAAGCAACGGGATGGTACAAAAATTCATACAGGTGTTGCATGGCTGTCGTCAGCTCGTGTCTTGATACGTTGGATTAAATCCTATAACGAACACAACCCTTGTTTTGTGTAGCTAAGATATGCTTTGGTTCAATCCTTGACCACTTGAGACTGACGAAGACTACACCGTGAAAATGGAGGATACCGACGAGCTAAATTTTTGCAAACGCCGTGTGGCTCATTCTAAAAAGAATATGACCATACAAAGTTTTCATACGGTATTCTTTGACGAACGAAGCTCTCAGAGCATTGTACACTTCACACTAAATTTATCTGTCTTAATAAAATTTAACTCTATAAAGTTTAATTAATCAAGCTTTCTGATAGCCAAAGTTATAATCATCAAACTAATTTCGTGACAATAAGTGTAATCTTGCAATTCAGATTGTATACCCAAACTTCAAACTATCACTCCGTACTCAAAACTCATCAAATTGAGCTAAAATTTTAATCTAAACACAAATCCAAATTGTAAGCTACATCTTTGTTGAAACTGATTTATCAAAAACCTTCATGAAACACTCAGAATGGACCCAAACACTATATATAATCCCAATTTCACTCTTCAACTTCAAATCATCACAATATAGTGACAATCTACTCAATTGACTCCATTCTTGAGCCCATATCGTAGCTCTTCCCGTCAGCTTTCTAACCATGCCCTCCAATCTTGATTTCTCTATTCCTAAGGCTTCTAAAACTCCTCAAAACCTTGAAGAACTTGACCAAGTGTTCTCATTGGTCCAACCTCCAAGACTAATGAGAATGAAGTGTCATTTTGACCTCTAGTGGGGTCAAATTAGCCACATACTAACTTAGAGCTTAACAACTATCCTTCACACACTACTTAGCCATCATATAAACAATATGAATTGTAAGTAATAAAGAGTCAAAATAATAACTCAAAACCGGTTAAGTATGAACGGAACTAGAAAAGGGACCCGGAAGTTTATAACTTGAGAATAATACTCCTTGCCAAAATTCCCAGTAATCAACTCCCTATGGCATGTCTTTGGTAAACAATAGTGATGGATTGGAATCCTTGTGTTGAAAGCCATCACTATCGGCAAGTTCATATTCATAATGACCAACTAAATCAAAAAGTATACTTTTAAATCCCAAATCGCGCCGTAGGAAACAACTGGAAGAATAATCGGGTCTGGAGAGTTTATCACTTATTGCATAAAGTTATTTTCAAAGTGATATACTAACCACACCCAAAAGTGATCGCGATGTAGACACCGAATGTTGATCACAAATGGATTGAGCATCAGTACATCTGAAGGATCATGTTGTACTCTATCCATGTTCCACGTCGGCTCCATTTTGATTGGATTAGCTCCTTAGTCAGCAAAACAATGTTCTAAACCTCACCCATTCCCTTGCCACCTTGACCACGCTTTATATTTGATAAGGTCCAAGATAATATCTCTTGGAGCCTTAAAGTCATGGAGTCATCTTGACCTAAAAGTATCATCGTCATAACAATAGCTCTGAAGATGACACATGTTATCATCTTCTCATAGTAGCCGTATCACAACACGACAACAGTGTCTAGTAGGCGGTGGAGATATCCTCGATGCGATTAGCACACAAGCTGGTTTGACCGTAACATGGTATGGATTGCAGATAGACGACTAATGATGGGGTATTGTAGCATCCATCCTCCTAATCTTAGCCCCACGAAGGGCATAACATGTTATGGATTAAATGTCTATCTGGTGTTAGAGGGACCTAACCTTCAATTAGGCAGGTGATTGTGATATACTTGTGTTGGTGTATGACAATCTATGTAGTGTGATGTTTGATGTGATAGCTATATATGTTGTGATACAATATGTATGTGCACGACAATTGTCACAACTTATGTAGCAACATCTCTAATTAGCTAGGTATGCGTATGCAAGAGCATATACAACAATTAGATCCGATTATGCAGTTAGTGTCATTCGAACTGCAACTTCCATTAGTGTCGACAACACCGTTAGGAGTCATAGAGCTAAAGGGATAGAGTTCGAATTAGGTCTCCTTCGGATGCAATTTTTGAAGTTGAGACTTTGAAAATGTGGATATGGTGGAGAGTAACTAGTGCGGGAACCTAGAGTCTTTGAAGCACAAAGTGGATTTGGCTCAAGTGTAATCTCTCTTTTATGCTATGGTTATGAGCGAAGTGTCATGATGGACGTTTTGAGAGTAGAGAAGATTTATCATACAATTGTGTTGGTGTATGATGATCTATGTGATGTGATGTTTGATATGACAGCGATGTATGTTGTGATATGATATGTATGTGCACGACATGTGTCCTTGAAGTGTTCTTATTAGTCACTGCTTCAAGTTGTATTATTCTAGGTCCTCAACATTTTCTTATTAACCAACCCCATATCATGTGGCCTCAACATTTTATTCTTAACCAAGACTCCAATTTCTAATTTTTTTGTACTTAGAGTATTCAGATTAAGCAAGCTGATGTCATGTGGCCTCCACATTTTTTTCTTAACCAACCCTCAAAATTGTATTATTTCTGCTGTTTAAGGTTTCAATATTAACCATCCATATATCATGTGGCCTTCAAGTTTTCTAATTAATCAAGTCTAAAACTTGTATTATTTTAGTTCCTCCATGTTCTTTTATTAACCAAGATCATATAATGTGGCCTAGATGTTTTCTTCTAAACAAAGCCTTGAACTTGCCTTATTTCTAATTCCTAAGGTTTTTAGATTAACCAAGCATATATATCATGTGCCCTCAAGGTTGTTTTCTTAACCAAGCCTCTAATTTGAATTATTTGTAGTTCTTAAGGTTTTCAGATTAACCAAGCATATATCATGTGCCCTCAAGGTTTTCTCTTTGACCAAGCCTCCAACTTCTATTCTTTAATGTCCTCGACATTTTCTTATTAACCAACAAGCATCAGAATCTACTCTTATTGGTCCTCTAGGTATTCAAATTAGTCAAACATCTAACTCTTCTCTCTTTTATACTCTTGCTGTTCAAATTAACCAATCATCTTTCATGTGGCCTCGATGTTTTGTTATTAGCCAAGATCAAACTATGTTTCTTTCAGTTATTTGGGTTCTAATTTCACCAAGCTCATCACTTCTTCTTGCACCCTCAACCGGAGACAACAGTGCAACACCACATGTCCTTCAAGCAGCAATCCTAGTTAAATAGTGCAACTCAAAGACGTGTGTAAGCTCATCCTCCTCTGTTCTTTTTTTCACTCGGTTCAATATTTCTTCTCATCCTCAACACTTTCAATGTCAATTCCAACTCCTCTTTTCATGTTGAAAATTTATTCATTTCTTTCAATTTTCATTACATTTGTTTTTTTTATTGTGTGTGTGCCACATATTGCATATAATAGGGCATCAAATATTGCATCTGATAGGGCTCAATGCAGTTAAATTGCATCTGATAGGGCTCAATGCAGTTAAATTGCATTTGAGAGCTCTTTGGTCAACCCTTTCATCTGAACTCCAATGTTCTTGTGCATCTCTATGAGCTTCGCTAAATTCTTTACCTCCCAAAAAAACATCTGAACTTTCTATCTACATTTTTGTATCATTAATACACGTCTGTCACAATTTTGTTTATAAACTCTCAACAACATCTTGAATTCTTCCTCTATGTGCACATCTACAATTTCTACTTGACCTTGTCCTTGATTGAATGATGATTTGATTGTACTTCCAGTACATTTTGTATACAATCTTCTCAATTTTCTATCACCAATTCTTAAAATAAGTTTGCATTGATTCCCAACGGTACCTCCCATACACTACAGACCATAGCCATTAGAAGTGAACTCTCATCTCGATGTTCTACTGATGAATCTTTTAATACAACCTCAAATATTGCTCTTGTGTCTCGATCGAGCTACACATGATTTCTGCTTTCGCTTGGACTCATTGTGGAGCCAATTTTCCAATTGCATCCATATGCTTTGTAGGCAGTGTATGAAATTTCACACGATAAGGCGTACAATATCCATGACAATCCATTTTGAAACCTTCGCGGTTGCACCTAGGCGTTCAAATTCTGCAAGTGAAGTCATCCTAACCCATTGCAACTCTAAACTTGCCCTGCCATCGATGGTACTTTCCATCCACTTTTCTAGTATGTTTTCCTTGTTTCCTTTCCACGCCCTCTTCATCGAGGACTGACACTATGCACCTCGCTCTCTTCCCCTTCTTTCCCGCCAAATTCCTTCTCATGTCAAGTCCCATTTCTTGTCTCTCCAAGACTCCCACTGTGAGATCCAAACTTAGTTTCAATCCACCATTTTTTAGGTTCCATCACGCTGTGATTCAATGGGCACATTTGTTTGTTTCTCGTCTCTCTTAGCCTCTTCGATACACACCGGCTAGACTAAGAACATAACCGTAGACTACCTGGCTTTCGGCCACCCACGAAAGGTTAGCATGAGGAAGGTAGAAAGTGAAACATATGGGGAGGGAGGAGAGGGAAATGTTTGATCTTGTCATCCAGAATTATTAATCTGTAAATCTATCTAAACTTCAGGTAAAAGTCACTATGTGACGTACATTGACATCTCTAGAACCCTCATGAAGTTATTTTAAATTTTTTTCATTCCAACATTCTGAAGTGATAGTTATATCTTAAATCGTCTCAAACCTGAGTTTTTAAAGTACACTTGTTCGCAAAATAAATTTCAGAGTAGAACGGTCAGAGTAGAACGTCCATTGAACAAATCTGTATTATCCAATTTTATGACGCTTTGATATTTAGAAATTTGTATACAATAAAACAATGTTACATAGAAAGTCGAAGGCAGGATGTTAAACCTTAAGATGAACTATAAAATGAGGCAAAATCAGGACAACAGTTAGAATTGAAACCATTTGAAACCATGCTTTCAAACCCACAAGGGAAAGTCAACTGTACGTCGCGATGCCTGCTATGGAGTTACATACACCTAAATCAGAAGGAAAGAATCATGTGCAACTGGCCTGTGACCACCCGTGAAACCAAAAGATGGAAACCCTACAGAACAATCCAGAGGTTCGAATAGCTTCGGAAATCCAGTTCCACTGCCATGAAGCAAAAACGATCAAACAATGTTCTCCAGGCAAATGTCGTCGCACCTACAGATATACATGATTATAAGTACAATGATTTGCACAAAGGACATTAAGTAAACACTAAAGATTTTGGCATCTTATCAAAATGACTATTTTAGCATAGAATTATATTTATACACTCCAGCGTCTTCGATGAGACTATCCTACATGTGATCACGTCCTCCCGTATGGTGTCATAGATAGTTTCCCGAAACCTACATAACTTCAAGCATATTTACGATGTATATGCCCTCCATAATCGAGCAAGCAAAAAGTTATCCTAGATCATTGCCAGCCTGCAAAAGATAGATATAAAGATCAGAACCCTCACTATAGACTAGGTTTCATGTTACAAGCGAAAGATAAGAATGGCAGGCACACAGCACTTGTATCGTGAAGTACCTCATCACTTTCCAGTGAGTCCAGTTGAGTGAGTCAACGTGGATGGGCAATTCTTGTCATCCATGTTCAGCTGCTGTGCCAGGTAACACCTCTCTTTTCATTGTTCATATATCAGACACACTGAGCGACGGCAAGAAATGGGCGAACCAAGATGTGTCTCAAGTTTGGTGTTTCCGTCCGCTCTACGCGTCAGACTCAACAAAACAACAGAAAGACAAAAAACCGACGTTCCAGACAAAAGCCTGATATTCTGAAGCGTACGTGACTTTCGTCAACCATATTCTGTACTGTACGAAACTATCAACTCGAATTCAAATCCAATGACGCGTGATCACCTTTTCCTCCTCTTCGCGTTGGTCAAGGGAAGGAAAGAACAGAGCGCTACAGGCAGTATGACCTGTGAAAGATCCCGTCAACTACACGTTCAGTACAGTACTGTTGGTTAGCAGGTCGGATAATGCCGTCTGTGATCTGTCTCACCCACCACCAACCCGCAACCCAACGCAGCGCAACCTGGTCCAATGAGAGTGAAATGGAATTTGTTGCTGATCTAAGAGGTGCACAGGGCAACAACTCGAAACGCTGATGGTCTGAAAACTCAGACATATGTATTGTACACACAATGAATTGGCTAAATACAATGACCAAACCAACTACAACTACACCTAGAAGTACGTAGACTGATTGTGCAGAACGTTAAGGTGAGCTAATATCCTGGCAGCTACAGGTCTCGTTGTGATTGAACCCTTTTGAGTAAGATCAATCAAAGGCATTTGAGCTTGACTGCCATAAGCCGCTCGATACTTCTCTATCCGAAATAACCTTTCTAAAATCGAGACCGCCTTCTCCTTGGCCCCTGGCGTTCCGACCGTCAATACTCTTATGATGGGGATTATCCCCTGAGCATCTGCTATTGCCACAGCTCCTCTCTCCCCATTTTCACCAAGTAGCAGCGTCTTTAGAGCACCAAGAGCGGCTTCTGCTGCACCATCCTCCCTCTCCTCTAAAGTCTGTACAAGTGGAACCAGAGCCTCGGCTGCAATCAAACAGAAGGATCCTTTGACTGAGCAACGCCCAGAATGGACAATACAACCTGGCTCTAGTTTGGAAGGAATACATCCCAACCAAAAGCAGGCATGATCATTCGCGATGGGAACACTCAGCCTTCTAGTGCAGTCTGCGAACTGACTCAGTGCCATGGCCGCACGTTGTTTTGCCAGAGGTGTTCCGGCCACCAGGAGTTGTACAAGCTTAGGAATAACATCCAGCTCGGCTGCTGTCTTCAGAAGATAATCGTCGTGTGCACCAGTGAAGCGTAAAAGAGCACCGACCGTGTTTTCCAGCAATTGATTGCGAACGAATCTAGTGGAGGTGTTCGTGTTCTTTACGGTCAGAAGATTACAGATGGCATGCAAGGCCCCCGCATCCAGCAGAACTTGGGTGAGATGCAAGTCAGACGAAGGTAGATTCTCAAGGATGCCCATGGCAGCTGCCTTCTCATCATCTCGAGTCGAAACGTTCAGAAGCTGTACAAGCGCTTCTATATACGTAGGTCCCAAGTGCTCCGACATTTCCTTCCCGTGTCCATCCCCAGATATGCAGTACAGCAAGTTTACCGCATTAACTCGTACTTCCACATCGGCTGCTTCGCAAAATGGCAGTAAAAGTTGGATGGCACCTCCTGCTCTAAGCTTGTTCCTAACTGAAATGGCTGCGGGCAAAGTAGACATACCCAACAGCGCCCTCAGCAGATGGCTTTGGATCACAGGCCCTGCAAGGTTCAAAAGTGATAGTATTTGATATATGGTCTCGTCCGATTCTAAAATGTTGCCATTTGTATCTATCTTGGTCTCAGCCGTAGTGCTGGACTTGGCTATGTTAGCTAAAGTTGCAGCGGCGGTCTCCTTCAAACTCATGACGCCTGATGTAACTGAAAACAGCAACTGTAGTAACGGCGGTACTGCTCCGGCATTAATCAAGTAGTCTCTGTTGTCGGCAAGAGTGGACAAATTCTGCAGAGCACCCAAGGCAGCAGACCTCGCCTCAAGCTTTCCAGAGCTAATCATTTTCACTAGAGGGGATATCGCTCCTCTTTTGGCAAGCGCTGCCTTGCCTTGATCTGTAAGTTGCATCCTAGACAAAGCACTCGCCATCAATATCTTCGTCATGTCCGCACCTGCCGCATGTCATACAAGAGTATCCAGCTGAGAATTCAGGTTAGCCTAGAAAGAACCATACAAGTTTGTTCGAAAAAGCTCTTTGCCCAAAGAATATATTAAACAGTTGATTCTCGAACGATTACGGTTCACGCAGGTAAGCGAGTGAAACACCGGCTGTTGGACCACAGTCCCCATCTCTCGCATCCAAGGATTTAGACCTTCTCATTTCACAGCTGGAACTCTTTGGATTTTAAAACGTTTATGTACGTAAAGCCTTGCCTCGCCATTCTTTGAATGTACATCTTCTCCAATTTCATTTTCCAGTTTAAACGGGGTTCCAGCAATCCAACAAGATGCAAAAAGAAGCCTCCACATGAGATATATTTCAAGCTAAAACTGCAGTACTCTCCAGGTGCATAAATTGACGTAAACAACACACTGTTATGTTTAAAGCTCAGCCACTAGGTGCGGGGCCTAGGATCCTCATGCTATGACAGCCAATACTACTTGAGTACAGTTTACTAGGGTGTCAGTCGCGAGGTATGACCACTAGTAAACCAAGGCAAATGACAGTTTGACTGTTCCTCTTGTCGCCTATACTCTCAGCGGGTAAGGTAGCTCACAAAATACTTACGTACTGTCGTGCAGTACGTAAGTATTTTGAGGAACACAAACAATGTGGAAAACGTCTGCTGAACATGAGAAGGCTTTGCTGGCCCGTCCAGAAATATGATCAACTACAGAAGGTCGTATTTCTTTACTTGAATGGTGCACTGAATTGGCCTGTCTCTTTTCGTAGTCTTTGAGTGTGCTATTTTCCATGAAAAGGTCTTGACAGATGGGAAGGGCATTGAGTGCACGACAGCAGTGCCATGTGTAATTTCTCTTACTTCATCAACCGATATTACGACCACTTTCACCATCCCGACTAGGAGTTTCAAAGAACACAATGAGAACTGAAACCTGCAAACTTTCGAGAAAACTATAGAAAAAAACAGTGCCCTTCTTAAGCTTCATCCCGGACGCTTTAACTCCTCTCGATCTGAAGCTGAATAATTCAGCTTCGGACAAGGGTTTCGAACAGATCATAGAGCTTCTCAAAGGCTCCTAACCTCCTCAGGATCTGGACTTCTAACAAAAATACTATAAATTCCACGTCCGGTAGAAGTACAACGCGCTGGGAAAGGGAGGCCTAAAACGCTGGGCCAAAGGTTGATAGCAATGACCCTAATCTCGTCAAAACGCGAATTCAAGTCTTCAGAACATCTATGCACACAGTTTTCTGCTAGCTGTATAAAACATTGAATGAGGGTCCAAAAAGCAGTGGAAGTTTACCTTCAGTTAATCGCTGAGCCAAAGGCTGAAAGTGATTTGCTTCAGCCATCTGAACAACATTCTGGTCATTGTTCGATAAATTTTCAAGCAACTCCTTCGCATCTTCAACTGCGTGCGGATTTTCGCAGTTGAGCATCGTTACCAGCAGCAAGATACAACCTTGAACTTTCCCAATTTTCTCACAGATTTTTGAGCTTTTGGATGTCTCCAACAAGAAGGCCACAGCTTGTCCGCCCTCTACAACATCCCGTGCGAGGGACCTGACAGCCATCTTTATCGCACCTGCTTCTGCAACAGCCTCCTGATCTCACAAAAAACCATCCGTTGTATCTCAGTAACCCGTGTGCAAGTAGCGCGTACAACAGAAAGTTGTGACCAAGGACTTCTGCGACAATCTAGTAGGCACCACGACACAAATAAATACCTTGTTGTCATCGTTGTTGACACAAATGCTCTTCAACGTTGCGAGCGAGTGGGTCCTGATGCTGCGGGTCCCGTTATTCAATAAATCAACTAAGACAGGTATCAAGTTCTCACTAGCTATCCAATACCGATGCTGCGCCTTCTCTTCACTCAATTGGTGAAGCTCTTGTAAAGCATCGGAAACCTCTTGATCCTTTCCAGAGCGAAGCCTGGGTCCTATAGCTGAGATACTGATTGCAGTATTTCTTTCCCTCCACTCTTCGATTGACTGACGTAGAGCTTGGTTAGGCTTCACATCTAAATTCTCCAATTCGACTTTCGTAATTGGGCAAGTCCGATTTCCTGCTTTGAACCACGTTAAAATTGCAGTGCGCTCAAAAGTTTGGCCAGACGCTATCTCGACAGGTTCATCCATCACATCCCCTGTTATCGGACAGTAGAAGGAGGATAGTGGGGGAAGCGTGCCTCCACCACCTAAACCTCTCTTCTTCATGTAAATCTCGTTTTTCTCGGTTGCCGTAGTGGCGGCGTCGGCTCTGCTGAGCAAAGCAATTATCTGCTCCAGCTGCACTGCCTCTGCCTGATTCTTACGAAGTAGAGCTTCTTCCTTTTCCTTCCTGAACTCTTTCAGTTCCTGTTTTAAGGCTTGAGGTTCAACCGACACCCCGACATGCTTGGCAATCTGCATAAGAAGGTCGTTTGCATAATCGCTATCTGTTTGGCGATCCCTAATACCACTCTCGATCTTGTCAATAATTTCCTCCTCTGCCACAGCTGCATGAAACTGGGCCTCTCCCATGGTTTTCATCAACTCCTCGGTCTCTCGGCGAGTTTCCAACGACACGTCCAGAGTGGCCATCGGCAGCAGACTTATACACCGGCCCAATTCTCGAGTGACTTCCTCAATCTGCTTGACGATGGATCTACACCGCATGAGCAGATAGAATTTGCTCTTATTGCTGCAGTTAGCCATGAGGTCTTTGGCCACCTTCAACTGCTGTTCAATGGCCTCCAAAGCTGTCCTCATGGTGGGCGTATCATTCGTACTACGCTCCGACAGCTCACCCAAGATGGGCCGCAGCCTCTCCAGGTAGCTCGAAAGCTCATTGAAACTCTCGCGTTCAATGAGAACATCTTTGGCTGCGAGAACAGTCTTCGCTGCCTGCACGAGCAACCTCGCTAGCACCTCAGAGATGGGTGCAAGCACCACATTGCCCACGCCACCGCGCATCATTGTCCTGTTTCAATCCAATTCACTTCCTCGTCTCTTTCCTCGATCTCTAATCTACACCCATTGGTTGCCATGATTGCTCGTGTCGATTACCATGACTTTCTACTCCGAGAGCCACCACCGGCCATCGAAAAGAAACCGTTCTCATCGCATGTGCTGTCCTCTGTCCGCCCGCATACCACTCGCAATTCCTCTCCCTGATCACAATTCACTCACACGCTCCCTCCTTCCCTCTGCTCCTGTGTTATCAAACCGGATATACAACTTGCCAACGGGTCGATCGGCATCTTCAGCCCAACCAACCATGCAACTCAACCCAACCAGACTTCTCCCTCGGATTCTTCCCTCCCCGTCCCTGCCCTCGAGGCGGCATGGCATCCCACCACTCTAACTGGCAACCTCTCTCGTCTCACCCAAGAGACCCTATCGGTGCTAGAGTGGCCCTGTCGAATGATCCTTCGCGTCCTCGCTCGTCATCCTCTTGGTCCTGGAGACAGTATTCGAATATCGGGACAGCAGCCCACGCTTGCTACACACTGGAACTCACGCGTAAACAATCTGCCTCGTGCGTGCGTTCGTTTGTGAGTATGTGTGTAAGCAGGCAACCTACAAGGCCCGCTCCGCGCAGAGCCCAATACAACACAACACAACACAACAAACGCAAAGACCCAACGAACGCAAACGCGATTCAGTATAACAGGCCTGTCCTGTCTATGTCTATGGTTTTCCCTTCGGCGGAAACTCGCAGGCACTCAATCTCCCTCTCACTCACTCAGAAGAGAGCACTGAGCAATCAATGTCCTGTGTAAGTTGACCAAGCAGCCAGACAGCCCAGCCCAGCCCAGACCGGCATCGCGAACGTTAGTGCCAGCGACGGGACGGAGCTCCTCTGCTCAAGTGCTACATTAACCAACACAACAATCGGTCCTATTCATCTTGCAGATTCCCACCCAGCAACCGAGTCCTGCGCATCCTTCGCCGTTTCGCTGGCTGGCTGGCCTTTTAGCGTGCGCAGTAGTACTTGATTGTCATCTTGTTCATCGTCGGGACCCACCACGGCCGAACTCCTCCCGCGCCATCAGAATGAACGAGCGAGCGAGCCGTCATCGATCCAACAGCCACTGAAAAAGCCATGGAAATGAGTCTCGTCTCGTCCCGTCTCGCTCTCGTCGCAGGCTTGCAGCTGGGCCGCCTTGTGCTCCGCACTCATCGATGATCTTTGAGCGCACACGAGAGAGACAAAGGGGGAGGAGACGCGACAGGAGAGAGGCGACGACGATCGGGTGAGCTGTAGATACCGCGCCAACGTGCGGAGCGGGGGGCCGCGGCGCACACAGTGATACCCGTACGTACTGCTGCTCTCGGGAAGCGGTGAAACGCCTGCTCGCTCAGCTGCTGATCTGGTGGCTTTGCGCTTCGAGCTTTGATTAGACTCTGAGCTTGCGCCGTCATTTCGCTACCCACAATAATCAAATATCTTCAGGGCCGATCGCTGCTTCCATTCCTTGTGTTCGTATTTTCAAACATGCGCATCATCTGACCGTATGTCGCTGTACTGATTATCCCATCCCATACCATGCCCCGCCCTCCCCTTCCCTGGGAGTCTCGGAGGACGCCTCCGTCCTTCCGAGTTTCACTTCCCACTTTCACCTTCAGTCCTCCAGTCCTTCCCACTTTCACCTTCCGAGTTCTGTGTCCTCTCCACGTTCGAAACTGCTAAACGCTTTCGCTTTCGTTCTATGGCTATAGCTTCCTCAGTTCCCATCTATGAGATCATTAGTATGAACTTCGTTCAGGCAGACAGTGGCCACGACGATTTGATAGCTCCGTGGGATGGAAGTGTCTCGTCTCCACTTGCGTAACGGAGGGTAGAAAGGAGCTTGCGTCGCCCGGCATGAGGAAGAGAGGAGGCGGCCCTTGAATTTGTGAATTTCAACGACAAACAGTGCCGGGCAAGGCATGTTAATCTTGACATATTAGTCGTCCTTGGAATGGCACCCTCATACTGAAACTGGTCTTGCAGGTCAAGTCAATGGAACGAAAGTGTTCGAATGAATTCCCTCTCATGTGCGGCCCGGGATCATTTTCCGCCACCAGCCGGTTCATGCCAGTAAATGTTGTCCGAAAGTTTGATGGCACGTTGCTAAATCGTCTGGACTAATGCAGGCACCTAAATTTGGCAACACTTTCACGAGTCAGTATTTTGCCGACAAGACTTGTGTCGTCCCAGAATGTTCATATTGCCAATGTGGAAAGCTGAGTTCGGACGTATTTCACGGCATTTGGCCCTTGTGGTGTTTAACCTCAATGTGTCAGAAATCTAGTCCTGGAGATAGTCCATGACCGGCCTGATCGTTCAAGGGACAACCCGCGCATGGGGTACGAGGGAGACATTTTCTCAACGAGTAACTAGCTTAAGTCCAACAATCCCCTAATGGTACCAAAACCAGTAAGAAATCATTTCCCCGTGGAGAGATGGCTTGTTTTTATTTTAGAGCGCAGTTCCTCGGGATGCATTAAATTATTTTGTGTTATTTTTTCCTCAATACAACTGTGCAAAAATAAAGTTATGAATAAGGAGATAAAATAATTAATTGCAGAGATATATTATATTTATTTAAAATATTATAAATTTATAATATATTAAAAATTGATAGTATATAAATTTTAATTATTATTATATGTAAAATAAAATATATATAATTTATTTTTTAATGAAAATTTATCATAATAAATTGTTGTTGTACCGTGATTATGATGATCTAAAGTTCATTATAATGATATTAAGAGTCATGGGTGGATCAATTTTGTATAGTCATGAAAGTTTGTAAAATATATTATTTTAAATCTTATCAAATATAAAGTATGGTCATAATAAAAAAATGAAATTACATATCTAATATATTGATTTATTGACTAATGAATTTATCTCATCAAAGTGAAGTCGACGTGAAACATATATATATATATATGACAACATGATCTTCCAAATGTATGGATGTTCAATTTATTTGTGATCAATATCCGATATTTTTATCGTGATCACTTTTGGACGTGGTTAGTATATCATTTTGGAGATAACTTTATGCAACAAATAATAAATTCTTCAGTTTTAATTATTTTTCCAGTTGTTTTCTACAGTGTGATTTGGGATCTAATAGTATTCGTTTTGATTAAGTTAAGCGTTATGGATCTCAACTTGTTAGTAATTGTGTGTCAACACGTGGGTTCCAATCAATCATTATTGTTTACAGAAATCAAGTCATAGAATAGAATTGATTGTTATGAATTTTGGCGATTAGTATTATTTTCAAGTTATAAACTTCTCGATTATGTTTGTAATTCTGTTCATACTTAGTCGATTTAGAGTTGTTATTTTGACTCTTTATTAATGATGACTAAACAATGTGTTTAATATAGTTATAAATGTCTAAGTTAATATAAAGTTAGTTGGCCACACTAGATTTCAAAATGACACTCTTCCTTCTCATTAGTCTAGGAGTTTGGACCAATGAATGCATTTGGTCAAGGTTTTGAGTAATTTTGGAAGATTTTTCAATGAACATTCGGAGATTTGGAAACATGGTTGGAGAACTTAAGACAAGAGCTACAAGATGGACTCAAAAATGGATGCAATTGAGTAGATTGTCATTCTATTGTAATGATTTAAAATTACCGAGTGAATGTTTGGATCAATTCTGATAATACTACAAGGTTTTGACAAATCCGATATAATAGAGATATATTTTACGACTCAAATGATTTTTTTGATTGAAAATTCAATTCAATTAGATGAGTTTTGAATATATAGTGATAGTTTGAAGTTTGTACATTCAGTCAAAGTTGCAGGATTGAGCTTACTATCACAAAGTTACTACAATGATCATAACTTTTGCTATTAGTAAGTTTCATTAATAAACTTTTTAGAGTTGAAGATTGGATAATGATTGAATTTCTGCTGAAATTTGAAAGCAATTGGAATGAAATATTGAGATCTATGATAGTTTTAGTACACAATGGTCTGCATATCGCCTTGTAATAAAGTGTACAATTAGACAATTGTTCCGAGAAAGAAACATAATCAAATTTTCTAACAGAACAAGAAGGTTGTAAAGCAATTCTCTTTGAAGTTTAGACAAAAGTTATTGGTCCAATTATTGAATATTATAATCTTCTTCCACTAGAGTTTTACTGGTTGCAATGAACTTGAATGTGGATTGGTAAGTAGGAGAAATAGAAACTATCAATTCACACGAGAGTCAATAGTGTTTTTCTACAACCATGCGCTCAAGCGTTCTTAGACCGGTTGCAATGAACTTGAATGTGGATTGGTGAGTATGAAAAAGAGAGATTATCAACTCACCTGAGAGTCATGAAGATTTTTCTACAACCATGCGCTCATATGTTCTTAGAGCAAAACAATGTCCATGCAATAACGTGTCGAAAACGGCATGTATGGTTCCATATGATTCCAAAGCTATAGGAACAAAGATGTGACCTCTTTGCATACCCTTATATTTGGAAACATTGAGTGTTGCTACTCCACTAGCCCCTCATCCCCTCCAAAATAGTGTCAAACTAGCATTTGTAACCATAACGTCTGCAATAGTAAAATGGTCTTCCGGAACCAAATATAAATATGCCTTAACCCGAGTCTTTTGCAACGCATATTAATGCTCACTCCATGTGAAGTATCTACCATCTCGTGTCATAACAAACATCATATCCATAATGACATTATAGGTAACTATCCTCTACACTTCAAATGGCAACCATTCATATGGACCCATGATGCATCTAAGCTACTACCACATTCACAAGTGAATAATGAAGATGCATATGGGTGGACCAAGCCAAGGTGAAACTTGTAGAAAAGATAGTTGGTGCGAGTCGGAAAATCTTGATGCATGATGGAACCAATATCCAAGAGCCTACACCTTGCAAGAGCAAGAATTCTAATAGTTCGAGGAATGGTGAGATCTACTAAGAGAGAATGTAAAGCGTTTTGAAACTGTCGGTCCATCAAGGTATACTATAGTACTCTAGTCCAATCGATGTGCAAGGACATGAGCTCTTGCTGTAATAGTACTCGTAAAGAAAATGATCTTCCCTCCAAGTCTCTCCCATACATCCTTGACATATATACAATGATCGTGTATTATAGTTTTTGATTGTTTATCTACAATCAAAAATCAAGAATATAACAAAGTTATCGAGAGTATACAACTAACCAAAAATACAATATATAATTCAAAACCTTGTCAATCTATGGATAAATTTTAAATTGTTGAGTAAAAGGATGGTAAAATGTTTAAATTGGAGGATTAGAAGTATCATTTAAAGGAAATGTAGTCCCTTTATAAATAAGGGGACAAGAAAGGAAGAGGATAAACTAAAATATTGACAATTGGAGGAAACTGTAAACGTTTAAGAGAAATCAGGAACTGAAAAGAATTCAGGCAGACTGATGAAGTGAGAAAAATAAGAGAAAGATAAGTTTTTGTCCATACAAACTTCCCAATATAGTGTTGCCGTGTTTCTTTGTAGAATATCAAGCTACAAACCATTTTAAATCACATGATTAACTGAGCAGTTCACATGTGAGAACTCCCACGAGAGCAGACGTAAAAAAGTGTTTTCCAGTCGGGAGTAAAAACTGACAACTGAAGTTGCACTCCGCAGTTACATTGTGAACACCTAGTGAGAGACTTGAAGAGCGAGAATTTGGAAGCAGTGTGTCCTCGCGACATCCCTATAGATCTCCGCTCATCTAAGCTGCAGTCCTCGTCAGCTACTTTGCATTCTCTGAAGACAGTATAAAATGAATACAAAAGTATAGACGAGCCCCGTCAGACCACAATATTGCCACTCGATGATCCAAGGAACAACAGAGGGTCAAGGTACCCGGTTGCCTCACCGCCGGGCAATGCTGGGTACACGCCTGCAAGAGCACAAGGCTCGAGGCCGAAAATATGGCTCGAGTAAAAAACAAAAACAACCGAGGGTTCCCAGGTACAGTACTTCCTCCAATTTATGATCATTGAATACTCTCGAGGCTGCGGACGTACGGCTGATAACAGGCATCTTACGTGTAGCGGACCTGTCTTCAAAGTAAACAACGCCCACCTGGGCAACAGCCCACACTCTCTCGCCTCCCGAATCACTCTGCGCAGCAAATTACACTAATACACGTCCTCTACTACAGTTTCACTTGGTACAATTCTCTGGATGCAAAGATCAGGACGGGAATACTATCCTACTTAACCGGTCATTACCATACGGGAAATTTACTCGCTCGGCCCTCAAGTTACTGGAAACTACCCTCACACGTGTTGACTCGATCATACCTTTAGTTTATAAGTGTACTAGGACATACCCTACACTCGTGTTGATTCACATTAACTTCCCAGAAGCGATCATACGACCCTTTTGAGGTAGACCAACATTTATGAGCATGACACAAGTTCTCTAAACTCCCACCTCCCAAGACCGGTCATGCCGCACCATGGAGGGGGACCTCTCCCTTCATAGTGCCGCATGCGAGACGCAATACACTCCTGTCTGCGTCTATTACGAAGGGAGAACAACATCAGAGAGGCGCGATACAATTTAAGGGCGGCGCAACCAAGCCCGGCGTGCTTCACATTCACTAACATGTTCCTCCGAAACTAGGAACATAAATCTATTTCCATGCCTGGGGGAATAGATGAATTTTGAAACATAAAGTAGAACCCAGCAATAGTTCGATTCCAAACGGGTTGTCAAGTAAATTCCTCGAAACCGTGTGTCCCTCTTTTAAAGAAGATTCACACCAAAGACTTTTTCTCGTTAAGGAGAAGAGCGTTCGATGGAATGAGAAAATGTGTTCGTGATCAAAAGGGCAAAAATCATCGCTTGCTACCTAAGTTATCCTACTCGTTATACTGCCTAAAACAAAGTGAAGAGAATCTAATCCCAGCTTCCCAGAACGAACCAAGATGGAAGACCACATCATAAAAGGCAGTAGTGATATTCAGGTGAAAGCATTGAAACTCAAATTACTTTTAGGCACAGCAACGTGGCCAGACAGTTTTCACAAGTCCCAAACGTACTTCAAATATAAGGATGGACAAAAAACTTATTTTTTTACAAGATGTTTCGAGGGTCAATTCCTTCACCTCCGAAACAAGAAACCTTCCTCCGGATTGAAGATAGACGAAGTATACAGCAGAGCTCGCGACAATATCGGCTTTAGCTCTCAATGAAATTAATTACAGCCGATGATAGAAACGCAACTTGAGTTCGATATAACTGCTGATTTCCGTACCGACATCTAGCGGTTTACAATCAATTAATAATTACAGAAGCTGGGAACGTAAACTCTAGGACTGTTCTTCGCTACCTTCGGTGAGATCAATTCCGGGATGAAATGACATACAAGCAATCCTACTGAGACTCATACACCGCATGGTAATTCAAGAGGCCAACCCTTTGCAGCTTTGCAGTCTAGACGCAGCACATGCTTGATTTGGAGGCCGGTGGTGCAGAGCGCTCTGAGAACGAAATGCCTGCAGGCTGTGCGGCTGGTTGAAGTTTTGGCAACCTCTTAGCTGTATCCAAGAACGGATAAGGAGAATCAGTAATAAGCTGATTAGCAACAAAATGCGTAACTAGAAAACGCTAAATCTGCAAGTATTCGACAGAGGGATTCAAACGATTATTCAAGTGCCCACCTACATGCACGCGGTTATATAAGATCGATAGCAGAGTAACACTGAGTTTAGACAGTCAACTCAATGGTACATCATATGTGAACTCCACTACAAATAAGATTAAGTTTTCCCAACGCCAAAAGAAGACGGATGATGATCATGAAAACATACCAATTTCATAGAAGAGTTCATTCACATTTTGAGCTGTTTTGGCTGATGTTTCCATGAAGAACAACCCGTTCTCCTCTGCATAAGCTTGAGCTTCCTGTAAAAGTCATTACGTCCTCGTATTTAAAACTCAAATCAAAACTAAAAATGGCAACCCAACGAGGATCGAGAGTACGTTTCTCACAAAATGAGACTTACGTTCTGGGGCATAGATCAGTAATATTTTCATAGCCCAAGGGCATGTACATTTGTATATATACTGTACTAAATAATAATATGTGCCTGTAATAGTGTGAAGACCGCAGAACCAGAGCCGTGGCTGAGCAGTGCTAATATGAAGAGATTCAGTATGAGATAAAAGAAAGAATTCACAGACATACCATACCGAACAGGCAGTTGGGTGCAACCAGAAAGATATTTACATTTCAATTAGCAGAGGATCAACCGGATAGGTTTAGCACGTGAGTGGCGTCATAGAGCTCAAAGATCGGAGACGAGAAGGATACACTGTGAACTGACCAGCAAAGGCATACAGATGCAAACGGCAAAGAACAAATGGTTTCGTGACTAGGAGATAATGCTGAAATGTGCTATCTGGCTAAACCAGTATTATTAAGGACGTGGAGGTTGGTGAATATTAACAAGCGTACGGTGAGGTATAAGATGAAAAGAAAGGAATTTGATTGCAAGAACAGTACAATTTCCTCTCGAGTCACTAGAATAGATGAGAAAGTTTATTTTTGGACCTGAGGGAATGAAAGACTCAATGCACCTGTAAAACGGTCTGCCTACCATATAAACAAACAAATTGTGCGAAGACCAAGATTTCATACACACAATCAACACTCAAGTCAACGTGCATTAAGAAGGGAACAATCAAAGACCAGTACGGTTTGTTTTTATACACTTTTCCGGCCAATTGTTTACGTCTAACTTCTGGAGTTTCCCGACGGACCCACGTGGAGCAGTGTAGTTCAAGGAAGCTGGCGAGACAAGTATGCTTTCCTCATCGTTTTATTGCATATTCTACTCCCCACCTTCTACACTTCAGCAATGAATTGTACTGGCAAGGGTCTGAGCAGGTACACACAAACTTCGAAACTATTTTACAATACAAGCCATGCCTCTCGTGGCCAGTATCCCACCCTTATCATACAGTTGTTAGTAGAGATAGACAAATAGAGATTTCAAAAGTGATCGGCTGGCTTCACCTCAGGTTTGGTACTCCTTTTCGCTTCTAAATCAGCCTTGTTCCCGGCAAGCGCCATCACCAAGCTTGAACTTCCTGCGTTTAGAATTTTCATTTTCAGAATTACACAGAAGTAACGAATATCGGTAACGTGACAACTGAAGAAACAAATCTTGGATATCAAACAAAAAACTATCATTGCACAACGTACACACAGCTAGATTACCAGGTCTCAGAAGTTGCATGAGTCTGAAACTGTCAATCTAACCATATCAAATGCTAAAATTTAAAACTGCTTTAATTTTTTATGTTTTAATTTAAAACACTAAAAACTTACTGCTTACCTTGACTTTGAAGCTCTTGAACCCACTTTTTAGCTCGAGTAAATGAATCCTGCAAACGATTCCCGAGACTCAATTAGTTACTTCCCACCAGTCTTCTATTATGAACATAGAAACATGGAGAGACCCAAAAGCCAAGGCAGCTTCAAACTTGATCATTCGAAGTGTATTACCAATTCGAGGACGATGATCTTGGTTTTTTCAGTGATCTGTATAATGGAGCATGGACTTCTGTAACATACTTTTGATTCGACCTTAGTGTATTATGTAGTAAGAGCATGACATAATGACAAGAACGACAGAAGACGATAAAGGTGAGGGCCAAAGAGTAGCGAGTGAAAATATAGTAGATAAGTTTTTTGTGTGGATCGTGCCTTCCAAACTCTACCCCTTAGAACAATCGGACTGGGAGAGATAATACAATCCGAAGCCAATACTATCCTAAAGTAACATAGAGTTAGAGTAAAATAGTTTAGCCTCAAAACGAAGTCTTCAGCGCCAAAAACTGGCGCACAACAACAATTTAAAGAATAAGCTGCGTCCGAAGTCCCTGTAGACCAAGATTGCGATACCTAGACGGCAATAACTGATTGCGCAGGATATGGTGTTATCCTTTGGTCTATGGAACACTCCGAGCTCGAAGTTGTTCGAAAACCAGAATGAGTACGACTAAATATCCGCTTTGTAAATACTCAAATAACTTTCAAACCTCCATTTGCCGAGGAAATGTACCTCTGCCCGAGAAGGCTTCAATAACATTTGGTTGCTGAATGTCTTAGCGATCTCGGTTGATTATGAAGGGTATGATAAAAAGTACGGTAAAACTAATGAATGATTAACTCCAGAAGTGACTCATTAGTAAGAGGAAAATCTTCAAACGTAAGTTAGACTATATTCGGCAGAAGCAAAAAAGAAGGTAGTAAGTACTTACGGGATTGGTGATATCATACACAATAATAGCGGCAGCAGCTCCTCGGTAGTACATTGGGGCTAAGCTGTGATACCTCTCTTGGCCTGCAGTGTCCCAAATTTCAAACTTGATAGTCGTGTCGTTGACTGCCAAGGTTTGTGTCAAGAATGCGGCACCAATGGTGGATTCCTGCAGCCGCATTCGCCAGAGTTAAGTTTTACAATCACACTCTTAACTGATTCCTTCAGCCTTATATTCTCTCATAAATATATGACCGCATATTTCCCTTTTCAAACCCAATCTTATTCAAATACAAGGCCAAGAAGAACAATAGGGCAACTGCTGAGGCTTGACCGAATTCTTGCAACATTTACTGAACAGCGAGTTGCGTAATTTCAAAGAAAGGAAAATAGTAAGAAAACAGGAACAGAGAGAATAAATTCTGAACCTGATAGTCAAAAAACTGGCCCTTGGTGAAACGCAAGACAAGACTGGACTTTCCGGCACCCATATCACCCAGTAGCACCTGCTCGTTAAAGGCATGTTTGTTAGTCAACGAAAATGTTTCTCGTGCACGGGCTCACAGTCAAATAAGAGAAATCGGCATGAGAGTTTATTGACATGCTTAAACTTGACTCCAAAACCCTAAGCTGCATCCTTAGTGAAGCAATGGTACTCTTAAATCAGCATGCGTCAGGTGCGCTAAAACAACTTGATCTTCAAATCCAGACAGAGCAGAATAAGATGTATACAACTTAAAAGCTTTGTAAGGCTGCTAAAGAATAGAGATGGACTTCAATCAACGGATTGAAGTCCACCTCTAAGCAACTCTATCATACATTCAAATCGCAATACAGAACACCGCACACAGGCACCTTCCACGACGACACGAATCCTCTGAGAAATTCACAGCCGGTGCCCTTTGAACAAGGATGTCCTCGGAAGCTACAGTGACGAGATAGGGAAGTAGGTTCTATTTTTTGTTTCTATCGGGAGAAAAGACGGCTTTGATCAGGAAGCATAAATTTCAATGCTGTCTTTTTGTCGTATGTGCAGAAGCTGAAAAGTGATTGTTTGTGGTACTAAAGGAAAAAAAAGGGGAAACCACACTGAAACAGGTGACAAGGGTTGGACGATCTCGAAGACGGAGTGAGGGAAACTAAGGTGCACCTGCTGTCATGATCCAGAATGTGCACGTAGTCAGGGTAAAATAAGGATTCGTAGGTGCACAGTTACCCTCGTTTCAACAAGAATGGCAATAGGTTTATGACAAAAGGAGGATTCCGCCAATTGAACCCTTCCTTGGGACTCAAAACCTCCAGCAGGCTTGTGCGGTCCTCATGTTCAACAAGTGACGAAGAAAACACACAGATCATCAACAAACACAGACCTCGGTGACCAATTACCCTAGAACAGCCAAGCGTAAGAGACCACACGAGAGACCTACAAGTTTCGCTTGTCTCTGATTCGTTCCCACGGTGGCCATCCTCGCTACCCTTCACTCACACGCTCCTCTTGTGAATCCCTTCCTGTTACTGTATATCCTCTTCGCCGTCCGCCTCAAATCACATCAACGCGCCTCGAATCCTCCCACTACCTCCTCTGTCGTTCTTGTCACTTCCTCGACGAAACTAAACACATCGACCTCTCAGTTCAACAATCCACACTCACGACGCCCTGATTGCTGCTTGCTCAACCTCGAAGAAGTGTGCAGAATTCGAGATCTGAGGACGCCGAACGCAAACCCAGCGGTGGGTTGGGGGGCAGAATGTGCACTCGCTCTCTGCCTCTACACAAACGCAGAGTAAATCTAGCACATCAAAGTCTTCTCCCGCTCTCGCTCTCACTCTAGAGGCTCCTTCCTGCGAGCCTGCCTGGTTGTCACTGGCCGCTGCGCTGGCCTCCTTTCCGAACTGGCCTGGCCTGTCCTGCTCTGCTCTTTACGTGGCGTGCACACATGTCAGTGCCAGCACACTATCGCATGCGCGAAACTAGCGGGTGTAGTTCCAGTCTACATTTGCGATGTTTATATGAAGGGCATTGGAGGCGCTTTCCTGCTTGATTTGGCAGGAAGGCCGGCAGCTGCTTTCAATTATTGAGTTTCCCAGTTTGTCAAATAATGACGATGTCACGGTGGACTCTGGGGCTCCCAATAAGCGAATCAGCTAGCTGCCAGTGTACTGTGGTTGTCTTTATTGCAGTACCAAGTGCGTAACTACACATACGCCGTGCATTTTCGTTTCAGACTCACATCCACCATCCTAGGGCTGGTGTTGTGGTTCTCTGGGTACCATAGAAGGACTCGAGAAAGTATAATAACAAAAGGGATCAAATCTTACAAGGATGGAACCAAACCGGTAACATGGGGCTAGGCTCCAATATTATTCCCAAAAAGCATCAACTAACGTGATTGCTCTCCTATAGATTGCACCAGCTAGTGCTCTCTGTAGAGCAATGGAAACACGTTGCCTAAAATATGCTATACATTAAACTAAAGAGAGTGATACCCCATGTTGCCTAGTATGGTAGGCTCTCGCACACTCTCTCACGAACATGTCGAAGTCGGTATCCATAGCTCCTTATAACTCCAAAGCTAGAGGAACAAAGAGGTGACCTCTCTGCATACTTCTATATCTTGGAGACCTTGGCTGATGCCGCTCCACTCGCCGCCCATCCTGGAGGATGGGTGATCAGCCCCTCTGAAACTGTGTCTCTAGTAGGATCTGTAATCACTACATCAGCCATAGTGACCTGGTCCTCCCGAACCAAGTACAGGTCTGCCCTAACCTTAGTCGACTTCAAGACATACCAACGCTCTCTCCATGTGAGGTATCCACCCTCTCGCGCCATAGCAAACACCACATCCCTAATGGCATCATGGGTAGCTATCCTCTGCCCTCTGAATGGACAACGAGTCATATGAACATCTGCTGCATCTAAAGTGATACCACACTCACATGTGAGTAATGAAGATGTAGATGGATGGACCAAAGCCAAGACGGAACCTCATCATTTGTGGAGAAAGTAGGCAGTGCGAGTCGGGAAAGTCTTGATGCATGGTCAAGCCAAGATCCACGAGCGCACTCCTTGCCTTGCCCAAAGCAAGAGCGTAGATGAGCTCTAGTAGTACGAGGAATGGCCGGATCCACTAAGAGTGAATGTAGAGTCTCCTGAAACTGTCGATCCATCAAGATAGACTGTAGACCCCTAGTCCAATGGGTAGTCAAAGAGGAAAAAGATGAGAACTCATGTCGTACCTCCCGTGGTAAAGCATCTCTCGTATGTCGTAATAATATCTGTAAGGTAAATGATCCCGTATCCACGTCCCTCGTATATATCTCCAAAATAGGTCTATCTATGATCACAAATCGAGAAGATAACAAAGGTGCAACACGCGCCCAACTCGCCAAGAAAGCCGCAGGTGCCGTCTCCTCCATCGATAATAAGCCTACCCCTCCACACGAAATTGGCAAAGATGTATGTCTCCTTGCCAAATCTCCAGTCCACACTCGAATGTCCCTGGTCCGATGATGTCACCAAAGACGTCCATGATCCTCCTATCAAAGGTTGTCAAACGTGATATGAATGTAGGTGAAGGAGGAACAGTGCGAACAAGATAGGTGGGTCGACCAACAATACTAGATGATAGTATACCAAACGCCACATGCGGATCCCCTAGTAGAGAGGAAATACAATGCCTACATGCAAAATATCCTCGGTCAATGCAACGTCAAGGTAGCGTGAAACAAAATCCTCAATCCCTACTGGTACTCCTAGAATACGTAGGTCATCTGTCCATATCATGACACCTTGACTCTCAAGCCTACCATATGAAGCTCGGTAGTCAAGTAATCAAAGACATGCCTAATGCTCTACATGGCCCACAATGTGTGTATCATCCGCTAAGGAGGGGAACACACAACCGAACACGACAAAAGCAAGAGACACAAAGAGCTCTATAATGAGCCATATTTAATAACGGCCCACCCAAAGGATCTCCCCGTCGAAAGTGTCGTGGTCGATCAGAGAACGGTGATAGAGAAGAATGTGAACCGTAGAAAGATCGTACGAAAGGAATGAGATTTGATAGGGATCCACCAGCCTCTCTCATCTCTCTAAAAATAGATGCACGCGAGACGCTATTAAAAGCGTTCTCAACGTCCACCTGCAAGACAATCCAATCCGGATGGATATCTAGAAGTGCTCTAATGCCCAACGATACTGCCTCACAGCCTCCTCGTGTGGCGACTCCAAACTGATGTGGACAAAGATGCTCTTGGAAGTGTGAGCGATGATGCAAGACAACGGTACGGCTGACTAATCGCACTAAGACCTCTCCAATAGCAATCGGTCTGATGCCCCCATTGTCCTTCTCCGCCATAAAGAAGCCGACTAAGCACCTTGAGCGACTAACCGACAACGGAATCTCCCTCGCAATCGATGCAGCCACCTGGAACAACTCCGTGAAACCACTAGAGGGATCATCTGCCTGAAAGCAATCTTGAAGATGCTCATATACCATCACTAACAAACCCCCATAGGATAAATGTGGGGCTGTGCATAGAGAATGAGCAAATAATGATCTATCAAGACATAATGGCTCCTCTGGCTGATACTCCAAGACCTCTAATGGTATCTCCTCGCCCATGGATGGATGTAGAAGGCGTAAAGGCCATAGACAAAGGATGAAGGGCCCTTGCAGCCCTGCTATACTCCCCGGCCTGCCCCAAGATCCTACACCGTCACAATCGCGCCGAATCAGAAGTATCATGTGACTGAATCCGACTCCTAACCTAAGTGGCCCGAACAGACTCCTCATGCAATATAGCCCAATCCCCTACTCGGAATCTCCGAAATCTAGCTGCCACCTCCCTATGTCCAGCATGTCCCCCTCTAGTATAACGTAGACACCATCGCGGAAGTAATAAAAATAAAAACCATGCTAACTCATATATGGGATCGCGCGCCAACCGATCGAGTGGTAAACGAAAAGCACGTCTAGCCTCGTCATGCAGTGCTCGAGGAAGCCTATGGAATAAACGTGGACAAGGAAATCTAGTCTCAAAAAGCCCTAGAATCGAACCTGCATGGGAAGCTAACCACTCCCACGACCTAGACGTTATACCCGGAATGCCCAACGAAGGAGTCGATGTAGTGTGCGTGTTCCCCGAAGTGACAAAAACCGATGTCGATGTGACCTTCCTCCTCACATGCGCATCCCAAGTGGTCCAATCATAATCTTTGTGCATCTTTCCCACGTGGGTCTTTACCCCTTGCGAGGTAAAAAGACGATGACACACCGGACATGGTGTATCACGCACCGCTTTTGGCGGTCCCATGAGAGAAAGTCAAGCTATAGCTAGCACAAAGGGAACGATAAAGAAACCCAACACTCAATCATGTATCTCCTCCCACTTGCAGAACCACAACCCCTTAACACACCACCTCACATTGGAAAATGCTAACTATGGAAACCCTAAAAACTAAAAATACTCATAACTTTTTATTCAGATCTCCATTATTTTCCATCTAGGTTCCAATAGAACCAATGCAAGAAAAGGAAGAGATGGGAACAAAAAAAACCCGACCCATATGTCTTATCCAAGAAAAATCACTCAAAATGCACTCAAAACCCTAAAAAAATTAAAACAATCATATCTCACAATATCATTCTCCATAGTCTTCAATTTAGGTACCAATGGACCCAAATTGAAAGATGAAGAGAATGGACTATTCACTCTTCATGTTTAGCAAAGTATGGTCGAAGAATGGAACTAATACTCTTGAGGCACTCTCAACACTCCTCACGCTCCCGCACATCACTTCGTCATCTCATGTTAAAAGGAGATTGGTTTTCCATTTTTCTGAAACTGAATAGATTTCGTACCATAGAAGGCACCATGCAAGAACATCTATCCATCCCTTTTGTTATTATACTTTGTTTGTTAGAACATCTATCCAATCATGAAGGTAGTAGCGAGAAAATAACATAAAAAGAGAAAATCTAAACATCGACATAAGGAACGGTGTATCGTTTATTCCAATTTGTGAAATAAGATAGCAACACACCCATATTTATTATGCAAATAAGTACAATTCCACTAGACTTGTGTCCGGAACCTAACCCAAATGTGCGCCACATAATTGATCAAGCGTCTAACTTGTGTGAGAAATGATGGAGTGGTGTGCAAGTGCCATTCAAAAACTCACATCATGATCTGTCTTAGTTTTAAACATACAACATGCATTCAAGATTTGACATGTTAGTGTCAATGAGATATTACCCTCCCCCGCACTCTCTCTAACGAACATGTGGAAATCTGCTTGTCCATTGTTTTATATAACTCCAAACCTATAAGAATAAAGAGGTGATATTCCTTCATATCCCTATACGGTAATTGGAAACCTTTGCGGTTGATGCTCCACTCGTTGCCCATCCATAATCATGGGTAATCATCCATCCGAAACAATGTCAATGTAGGATTTGTAACCACAAGATCAACAACCCGAGTTGACTGCAAGGCATATCAATGTTCACTCGATGTGACATATCCACCCTCTCATTCTACAAGAAACACCCCGTCCCTAATGTCATCATCGGTAGTTATCCTCTACTCTCTGAATGGACAACAAGTCATATGGACTCTTCTGCATCTAAGGTAGTACCACACTCACGTATGAGTAATGAAGATGCAGAATCTCATTCATGTAGAAAAGATAGCATGATCTAGCCAAGATCCATGAGCTGCATTTTGTCAAAGCAAGAGTGTACATAAGACCTAGTAGTACGAGGATTGGTTGGATCCACTAAGAGAGAGTGTATAGCATGCTGAAATTGTCAATCCATCAAGGTAGATTATATGTCTATACTCCGATAGGTGGGCAAAGAGGAAAAGGAAGAGAGTTCATGTCATAACTCTGTAAAACAACATCTGACCTAATAATATATGTAAAGGAAATGACCTCATCTGCACCCCTAGCATACATCTAAAGTATGGCCTATATCACAAATTGGAAGGATAATAAAGTTGTTTACCTTTCACATAAGTACAATTGACAGCTCTTGCTATTAACTTTATGTGAACTACAATAACGTCTATGAATATGAATCCAATGATGGTAATTGTAACTTAGAGTTATTTTGACTTCAAATTTTATTAATTTGTATCTTCTACCATATCAAAATTTTCAAACTCATATTTTTTATCACCAATATATAATTTTTTTAATTTAATCCATCAAAATATACCTAAAGGTTTATCTAATTATTTCATGCAAATTTGTGTTATATAAATCATAAACATAAGATTTTTGTATTTTTTTCTTCAATATTATGTTTAATTTAATCATTTAAAAACATTATTTTTTTCAACAAAGTTACATACATGAAGAAATAAGATACTCAACATTCAATAAAAAAATGTAAAAAATCAAATATTATCAAAAAATCGTAACTAAAAAATATGTCTATTTTCTATTTTTAAAATTTTAAACAAAAAATAAAAGAAATAAAACAAAAACAAAAAATCAAATCTATTAAAATGAATAAAAAATAAAATGATTCATATGCAACACAATACAATTCCAGATAATTTGAAGAATATGTAATTTTAAAATTATACTAATTCAATATCATTCATTATATTTTTAAAATAAAAAGATTTTTTAATCAAAATATAAATTTTAAAAAATAATAGAATATAATTATGTTTTCTTACAATTCATAATTCCAAATAATCAGCAAAATTTAAACAAAATCTAACCTTTTAACATATGGAAAAAAATAACAATCTAAAAACTAAATTGTATATATTTTTTGATTTAATTATTATCATAAATAAATTCAAAATATTGAATATTTGTCAAAATACAAGCTCATCAAAATGATTTTTATTCCATTTAAAAGAGATAAATATGATATACTATTTTTCACATTTAAAAATATGAAATTTCAAATTTTTTAAATTTCAAATTCGGCCCATGGTTTAAAAAAATTTCAAAATTAACCATTTATTTATTCAATAAAAATATTAAAAATATTAAATAAAAATAATAAATTTGAAGTATTTTTAATGCATTGGAACAAAAATAATTTTTGAGTATTATCAACAATTAGATATAATTATAAATGATAATAAATAATTATATTTAATTTATTAAAATAATTTTTAAATAATTTTGGTTTGATTATAATTTCAGTAATTATTTTCAATAAATTTAAATTCCAAAAAAATAAAATTTAAAAATAAAACCAAAAAAATAGTATATTTCAAGTTAAAAAATTAATTTATATTATTTTTAAAAAAAAAAATAATATAATAATATTTTTTCTTTTTTTTTTATTTCGTATAAATAAATATAATAAAGATTATAATTCAGAAATAAATAAATTTCTCAATTTTTTCTTTCATATTTTTTGAAGGTTATATACAATTCATCATAATTTTTATTAAACATTATTGTTTAAAAATGCAAATTTTGTAACATATTATAATTTATATTTATAATATATTATAATTATATTATATTTTTAATATTATTCACAACGTTAATTTTTAAAATTTTCTTAGTAAATAAAATAAAACATTATTTTCATAAATATAATTAAAATTTTTTTTTTTTTTTTTGTTACTTAAATTTTATATAAAATAAAATTATTTTTATTTTTATTTTATTATTTTTATTTATCAAATTAAAATACATTTATTTTGATATTTATGAATTTATTTATCTTTACAAATTTTATTTTATTTCATAATATTATTTTTTTTGATATAATTGTAATAAATTTTTAAATTTTTTTTGAAAGAATTAAAACTTTGTAAATCTAACATTATTTTCAAAATATTTATATCAATAAAAAGTAAACTTTCATGGTAAGTGTTAACACTTATTATTTATTAGATCTCTAGATACATTATCACAATCATCTAAGGGTTGTGATAATTGGCAAATAGAATGGATATAACATTTTATTATCATCATATTTTGAATACATTTGGGATTAAACATACAAATTTTATGATTTCATTATTATGTGCAATTATGTAAGATAAAATAAAACTGCATGTTGATGCATAACCCATAACAACTAATTAAATTGATGCCAAAATTATGAGAGTATAGCATATGATTTTAAGATAAAATTTACAATAAAATTTTATCAAATAATAATTATATATATATGATTATATTATATATTAAAATAATAAAAAATTAATATGATACTTTCATTTTTTATGCAATATTTGAACAGACATTTTTGGGAAAAAATTAATAAAAAAAAATAAAATTTTATAACATATTAATAATTTTAAATTTATAATTTTAAAATATAATAAAATAATTAATCAAAAACGAAATTTTTGAATTTTTAAAAAAAAATTATGTACAATGAGACAGACATCTTTGACTATTTTGTGTGGAGGGGTAACCATTTTTTGTGGAGGGAAACTACGGCATTCTTGGCTAGTTGGGCCCTTGTTGCATCTTTGTTATCTTCTAGATTTGTGATCGCATATACACCTATCTTGGAGATATATGCAACGGAGGTAGATATGTGATCATTTCCTTTACATGAATGATTACGACATACGAGAGATGCTCTACCACGGGATATATGACATAAATTCCCGTCTCTTTGGCTACCGATTGGACTAGGGGTCTACAATCTATCTTGATGGACCAACAATTTCAGTAGAATCTACATTCAATCCTATTGGATCCTACCATTGCTCATACTACTAGAGCTCGTCTATGCTATTGCTCGGGCAAGGGTGCATGCTCGTGGATCTTGACTTAATCATGCATCAAGGCTTTCCGACTCGCACCAACTACTTTCTCCACAACAATGAGGTTCGGTCTTGGCTTGATCCATCCATCTACATCTTCATTACTCACATGTGAGTGTGGTATCACTTTAGATGCATCAAGTGTTCATATGACTCGTTACCCATTCGGAGTGGAGAGGATAGCTACCCATGATGTCATTAGGGATGTGGTGTTTGCTATGGTGTGAGAGGGTGGATACCTCACATGGATGTTTTGTTTGTAATGATTTCATATAGTTCACATTAAGTTTAAACATTCTTAATGCAACATGCTTAGGATTTTATATAAAGAACATAAAGTATTATTTGAAAGTAATTTTTAAGTTTTAAATATAAATTATTATTTTTTAGTTTATTTAGATCACATAATTAAGTTTAAATACATAAGATGAATTTTGCATTTGTTTATATATAGGATTCAAGATTGACAACTTATTATTGAGTTAAAAATAAGATAAATATTTCATATAATTTATCCGGTAATAAATAATCAAATACAAAAAAATAAATCGTAGTCCATATTAAAATAATAATGATTATTTTTATTAATATATTTATTAGAAAGATAAAAGATACAAATTTTGATATTTTTACCAATGAGTGATATGATATATTATTTCAACTTGAGGAATTTCTTTAAAAAGGTTTTGTGAAATGCTCCAAATAATTTTAAAATATATTTCATATACATTAAAACATAAAGTTAAAATATTAAAAAATAAATGCAATGGACAAAAAAATTCAAAACATATTTATAAACTTAATTTTCATTAAACTTTAACTTAATTCTTACATTTTGATATAATATTTTAATATTTTAATTTTATTTATTATTATCAACAAAACTGAATAGATGAAAATGAACCTCAAGAATATTAAAAAGTTGCATGATATGTTTCTAATTTTTGAGATGTTCTACTTTTTAATCTTATAAATCATATAAAAGCTTCATAACATATGTAAATATTGATTGAAATCAAATTATGGATGTCAAACTTTCAATTTTGAATATAAATATGATTTTGATAAAAAATTTCAAAACTTTAGAGGCTTTTAAAAAATAACATCATTCAAGTGTTTTTCAATCAAAATCATCTGATCGAAACATGACGCACCTCAAATGGATTGGCGATTTTCATGCACAAGCACATGTTGAATGCTACTTTGATCCATGAAAAAAT
Source organism: Marchantia paleacea (assembly GCA_014180765.2). NCBI lineage: Eukaryota > Viridiplantae > Streptophyta > Marchantiopsida > Marchantiales > Marchantiaceae > Marchantia > Marchantia paleacea. The sequence continues at coordinate 1,152,448 of MUAA02000016.1, forward strand.
TATGAAGGCTTTATAACAAAATCACCATAATATACCCTCCTAAGTTAAATCTTGAATGCCAAAGTTTTAATGAAGATAAGTGTGACAATTTATAATTATTATTAAAAAATTCCAGAATTTTTTTTAAAAATTATGATGAACATGATAATCAATAAGGCTTCCAAATTGCATGCATCATGAATAAGTAAATAATTTTTTCTTTTGTTTTTTAATTATGAAATATTAATTTCAAATATTGATAAATATAATCATTTATTATATAAAGTAATCTTTAAATATACAAAATATGATTAAAAATATATTTACGTATTAGGACAACAAATAATGATAAAATTTTAATGTAAAATAAAAAGAAAATATTGAATTCAAAATATAAATAATTTTTTTTAAAAATGAATTTATGTTTTAAAATTCAAAATATTTATTTCATATTTATTAAAATTTTAAATTTTAAATTTTATACACATTATTGAGTTTTAAAAATATATAATTTTAAATAAAAATATAAAATTTCATTCTAAAATATATTTGTTAACGTTCATTTTTTAAAATTGTTGAATTAATAAATTTTATATATTTTTATATTTTTATAAAAAAAATTATTTTTCAAGTAAAAAAAAAAAAATTTATTTAATTTGTAGCTTTAAAACTTTACAATGATATTAAGGTGATAAAATATGAAATTCTTATATAAAATTCTAAATTCTTTTCAAAGTGGTTATACAAAAAATTTATGTTTTTTATTCAAAATATTTTTTTAATGGATATTTTTATTTTAAATATTTTTGACTACAAAATATAAATATATAATTTTAAATAAAAATAAATTATTTTATTTTTTAATTTTATTGATTATTTATTAAATATATATATTTTAACCTTTAATTTATAAGATTGGTGTTTTAATTAATATAAAAAAATTAAATTTTTTTTTTTAATCTTAAAAAAATTTTATTTATCTAATTTGTAGCTTTTAAACTTTACAATGATATGAAAGTGATAAAATATGTTATTTTTCTTTTGAATATTTATTTATTAGAAGAAATTTCTTTTTATTTTGATGAAATCTGAATCAAAAGTAATTTCAAAATCCGATAGTTGAATTTTATGGTTTTAATTTTTAAAAATAGAAAAATATTTGAAGTTATATGTATTATTAGTAAAGTAGCACTTAAATGATGAGTGATATTATGAGACTTTTTCTTTTAGTGATATGAATGTTTGAATATAAATATGTATACAATTTTTAATTTTTTTTACAACTTTTTTTGTTTAAATAATATTGAGTTGAAAATAAATCATATTCAATTTCTTTATTTTTTTTTGGTGTTTTTATATATTTTAATAATTTTTTTTCAATTTCATTCAACTTAATTAATCATGTGGTTATATGTTATTTTTTGATCATATGATTTTTAATTGTCTTTTTACTCATATTATATTTTAATTTATTTCTGAAAAGTTGGATTCAATTTAATTAAATTTCATTTTTTTATTTCTTCAACATGAATTTATTATTTATGCTTTAAATATATAATAAAAATTTAATACTATATTTGATGATTTTTTTTAATTATATTCAAATATATTTGAGCAATACATTAGATCATATATTTGAGCATGCATAGATTATTTTATTATATGACAAAATAATGCAATAATTACAAAATTTAATTTTTCAAATTTTAAAAAATAAAAATTTGAATTATGATATGTATTTCAAGTTTTCTTATTTTTCTCCATGATTTAAAAAAATTATTTACTTTTAAAAAAATTGTTTGTTGACTTTTTAATATTTTTTTGAAAATATTTTTTAAAGTATATAAAATTAAATATATATTTTTAAATATCAAAATTTTTATTAAGAACGAATACAAAACATTTGATTGATTAAATTAAAAAAAAAAAAATTTCTTTCTTTATAATTCATATATTTAATTTTATATTTTATATTTGTTGGCTCATTAATCACATATTTTAATTTAATAATTGTGAGGAGAATGAAATATAAATCATGAATAAAATTGATATCAAATATTAAAAAAAAATCTATCATCTGATGTTGTTATGCATTTTAATGATGTATGAAGTGAATTTAATGAGTATATGTAATATATCATGAATTTCAGCTATTTTATCAAAAAAATTTCAAATCTATTAATAAATATATTTTAAAAAAAATTTGCACCAGTTTTCAATTTTAAATATATTTTTTATATATATTATACGATTAAATATATTACGTATCTTATGAATATAAAGAATCATGTATAATAATTAATATTTCAATATTTTTTTATTTAAAAAGTAGAAAAATAACTTTATTTTTGTTAGCAAATGAAAAATGTATGCTTCAGTTTTAATTAATATTGAATTTTTTTTACATCCAATACATCTTTCACATATGATTACAAATATATGTAATCAAAATATCATTCAGATGTTTATAATGATGATAAATATATAACATACATTTTTTTACCGAATAATATATTGAAACTGAATTTTTTTAGAGAATATATGATCTTAAAATATTATAAGTTATGAATTAAAATATATAAATCATTTATATTTATTATATTATCTTTATTAAGCTTATTAAAGTTTAATAAAAATAATAATTTATAATTTGATATTATGAAAAACCATTATTTCGAAATTATCTAATTTAATTAATAAAAAAATGAAACAGTTCATTTGCATAGTATTTTTATTTTTTTCTTTTAAATCTATTAATTTTTTAAATATACTCTCTCTATCAATTATTTATATCTTGGTCATGATTTTATGACACCATTTTAAACTACATAATTTCCAATCCATGATAAAGAAGTGCCAACACTCCTTCATTAGGCTCTCCTATCCTCACAAGTATGTAAGTTGTCATCCTTGACCAATGTATTTGGATAGAATTATTAGAAACATTAACACCTTCTTTCATGACTTCATCATCATAGCAAAATTTTTGATTTTTATTCCATAATATTTTACAAATTATTTTTGTTCATATCTTGACATATGTGTATCAAATGCATGGAATAAAATAGTTTTATTATAAATTTTGTATTTTGGATGACAAGGTAGATTTAATTGTGATGGAAATACTTGACATAACATTTCTTTGACTATTTTTCTAGACGTTGAAGGATCATCTTCTTCCATAGTTGATCAAATAAATAGAGGTATTGATTCTTCTCTAAATACATCATCATCTATTGATCTTTTTTAATGATGCCTCATATTGAACTTTGGCAAGGTAGTCATGGACAAACATGAGTTTTATATGATCATTTCATAAAGAAGTAACACAAATTGCAATTTTCGTTATTATGAGTGTCTCTTTAACAAAATTATTTTCTTTAGTATAAAGAAAACACTTGATCAAAGATAAGTTAGTGTTACTAGACCTTCAAAGTTCTCTCATGTTATGCTTAACTTAACATCATAATTAAAATCATGAATAATCTTCATTTCATTATAATTTATAATATGATAATCTTCTATCAGTTTTTCCATGCATCATTTATCAAAATTGGTTTGGATGATAGCTTCAATATCTTTGTGGGCTATCTTCTCTTCATATCAAAGAATAACTCCACTTGATAACAAATATGCAAACTTCGCGAATTACTTTTGTGCATGCTTGGTGTTGTCACACCATATGCATCATTGCACATATTATTGTTTGAAAAACGTTTTCATTTCTCATACTATTTTGCAAACTTAATCTTTTGTTATTTCATAATGCACATAATCTCCTCCATGAAGTTTTATTATTTTTTATAAATCTTATGATTATTGGAACCATATGTTTTGTAGTAGGAAAAAGAGCAACAAAAGTAACCAAGGACATAAATCTTCTCATACATTCTTCTCTCTCTTTCTTGCCCTATTTGCTAATAGCACTAAGATGTCACGACTACTATGAGAAGATGATCACGATGATACTTTAGGTTAGAATAATCAACGACTCATCGTAAGATTGTTAAAAATCTATTACTAGATTGACTTTGTAGGGTAATATATTGATAAGGCTCCAAGAGATATTATCTTGGACATTATCAAATATAAAGCGGGATGCAACACGGAAGATAGAGATCTAGAACATAATTTTGCTTATTAAGAAGCTTATTTGATCAAAGTGGAGCCAATATAGTACATGTATAGAGTACAAAATGGTCTTCCAAATATACCAATGATCAATCTATTTGTGATCAACATCTGTTGTCTTTATCACAATCACTTTTGAACATGGTTAATATATCACTTGGAGATAACTTCATGCAACAAGTGATGAAATCTCAAGATCCGTTTATTATTCCAATTTTTTCCTACGGCATGTGGGTTCCAATCCATCACTGTTGTTTAATGAAAGCATGCAATAGAGAGTTAATTGTTAGGAGTTTTGGCAATTAGTATTATTCTTAAGTTATAAGTTCATTGGTTATGTTTGTCGTTCGGTTCATATTTAATCATTTTTGAGTTGTTATTTTGATTCCTAATTAATAATAGCTCATATTGTTTATATTATGGTTAAGTTATGTATTTAGGTTAGTTGGTAAGCTCTTACTTAATATGGAGCTAATTTGACTATACCAAAGGTAAAAAAAAATCACACTTTATTCTCATTGATTATGAAGTTTTGACCAATGAGTAAGCTTAGGTGAAGTTCTTCAGGTTTTGAGGAGTTTCAGAATGCTTTCCAAGGACCATTTGCAAATTTGGGGAGAATTTTGGAAAGTTCACAACATGAGTTACGAGGTGGGTTGAAGAATGAGTGTAATTGAATAGATCGTCAATATATTATGGTTATTTGAAGTTGAAGAGTTCAGGTCATGAAGTGTATTTCAGGCTATTCTAAAACACTTACGAAGGTTTATAGGGATATGATTGAAGTGACATAGAGTTTACAACTTAAGCTTATGTTTGGATTGAAAATTCAACTGAATTGGAGAAGTTTTGATTGTAAATGATAACTTGAAGTTTGTGTAAAAAATCAAAGTTGCATGATTGCACTAACTCTCACAAAATTAGTATAGTGATTATAACTTTTTCTATCAAAAGTTTTCATCAATAAAACTTTTCAAAGTTGAAACTTGGATGATAAAAAATCTTCTACATAAAGTAATTAAAGTGAAGGATTAGGATTTGTAATGATTTTAGTACACAAGGGTCTACATATCGTGTTGTGATATGGTGTGTGATTAGACAACTATTTTAAGAGATTTAGAAGAGAAAAATATAAGAATTTTTTTAAAAAATAAAGAGAGATTGTAAGACAATTATATATAAATTTTGGCCAATTGATAACGGTCTAGTTGCTAGATATCATGATCTTCTTTTGTGGGGATTTTAAAAGGCTACAATAAACTTATATGTGAATTGATGAGGAGGAAAAAAAAAAGAATTACAGCTCATGAGAGGGTCAAGAGGATTCTTGTACATCCATACACTCATATACTCTAAGAGTAAAATAATGTCCTTGCGACAACCATCTTATCCACATTCTTCCAACCACTTATTGATAGTTGAAAAAACTCATCTTCCTCATTTTTGTTCTCTAAGTAATTTCAACTTCTTATGCAACTGAAAATCCATAGCTCAAAATAAAAATTTGTATTTTGGGATTATCTCCATTCAAGAATATTTTGAAAATTATATTTCAATATTTCTAAGAAACTCACTTGTATAAGTTTTCTTATCAACTTCATGAAATATTTGGTTGATGACTTTATAAGCATATTCCAAGACATATTTGTCCCCTTATGCATAGGAATTGAAATTAAATTATCCTTATTCTCATCAAAATGTCATTATATGAATCATGAACCTTATATGATATTTAATATCTGGCATTGCACGAAGTCAAAAAGCTTACTTCATCCCTCCTTCATATATGAGATTTTCCTCAATCACTTAACATATAATCTCAAGTACTTTGAGACATCACTTTTATCAATGTGATCCATTTTTCTAACTACTTCTTGCAATGTCTTTATGGCTAAGTTCTCCATGCAGTCATGTATATTTTGATGCTATATGAAAAATATAAGAATATTCTTATCAAAAATTTTCCATTGTTGCATGATCAAGTTGTATCTTAGCTACTTTGCTTGATCTGCTATATCCCTCCCCTTTCATTATAATTCTCATTGTAACCAACATAAATCCAATCAACTTATTGTTAATTTGTGATTGACTCCGTATTAATCTACATCAATAACACCAATCCATCCACTAGCAAACTTTATGTCTCTTTCTAAACTTATCTTAAATCTAGATACCATGATATGTATCTAAAGGATTGGGCAATTTATCTAACATGTTATCACCTTAAACCCTTTTGGAAGAACTAGTCATCACTTCCAACTTCTCACAATAGTAATATTCATTACCCATTGATCAAATTTAGAAACTTTCTATAGAATGAGATGCTCATACACAACTAGCATGATGTACATACAAGAAACCAATATGAAATAAGATCCAAAAAAAAATAAAATCATATTTCATACTTAGATGACTCCCAACCCATCCATGATTGATTCTTGACATCATATGACATTTGATATATAATAAAATTAATTTTTTGAAATTTAACTTTCATTATTAAGTCATTATAAATCTCTTCTCTACATAGATTTGAAGTCTCAAATTGAAAAGATTACATAAACTTGCAAGCTATAAATTTGAAGTCTCACATCAAAAAAACTTCATAAAGTTGAAAACTAAACCTTGATGTATCATTGAAGTGTTAGAACATAAAACTATAACTCTTTTTGCTACTATCTTAAACATGTTTATCAATGAACTTTTCTCCATCTCAAAGATTTCAAATTAAGTTTATGACTTATAATGCAAGAAATTTGCTATAATCTAAAAATATTTGGCAATATGACTTTAAAACAATACTCATAATATTCAAATAAATTGTTGCTTTACATATTAATTCATCAATTCATTTGCAAATTGGTTGGAATTGGTTGAAATTTTCATGAATAACTTGTAAGATCTCACAACTTAACACTTAAATTTTGTTAAAATTTCACAAATAATTGTACTCATACCTTTTTATGCTCTTCAAAAATTTCAATTATGCATCTATATCAAATTTTTAAAAATTATATTTCAATTGTTTATTGTATCACATGACAAAATGTATACCTTCATGTACAAATTATCATCAAATCTTTCACTCAAAATATCCTTTAATTCATCAAGCATAATAATAAGAATTCAAACTACAACCTAAGAAAGTTTTATTGATGAAAATTTCAAGTTATAAAAGTTTATACCCATTTATCTTTCTTCATGATAATCATTATAATCCTACAATTTTGACTATATACTATATAGTATTCAAATCTCATTCCATATAATTAAAATTTTAGTCTTAACATAAGCATGTGTTTTAAAGGGCTGTCCAATGTAATTATTCAAAACACTCATAGTTAACTAAAAATATTCTCGATATGAATATCATTTTTTCAACTTCAAATCATCATAATAGATACACAATATATGTAATAATTTCCATTTTTGTATCCATGTTGTAAGTTCTATCATGAACTTTCTATCCCTACACCTTAATTTGGAATTGGTGCTCAGGACTAGAATAAGTCCAAAATCTAATCTATGACACATGGTTATCATGCGTAGGTCACATATTTTATTATTTTATCTTAGCCAAGTTTTAACAAACATCTACCATCTTTATCTATTCCATCAATGTAGGGTAGCCACATTATATTTTATTCATGCAACTCACAGTTATCTTATATTGCAACACTATTTTGTTATTTAGTTAATAAGTAACAAATTTTTGATTTCGCTTGATTTACTATGGCTAACCAAGATTGGTTATATTAAGGAAAAATATTTACTTTTTGTCCCTATTATGACTAAAGTAGTCTTGCATAAAAGAGTTTAATAAAGATATTTGAAATCAATGTCAAAGTCTAGTAACCAAAGTCAAAACCATTTCTACTTTTGCTTATTAATCAAGTTCACTCACTACCAAATAGTAGTCAATATGGTTCGCATGTTATACTTGACCTCATATCATTCCAAGCAAATATATGTAATATTTGAATATCTCAACCGTAATTGCTTTGTCAACATATTAGTTATCTTATGTCCAATATCAAACTTTTTGATATGTAATCCGTCTTTCTTGATCACTTTTTGGATAAAATGACATTGCACCTCAATGTGGATGACCTGATTTTGAGCCATGTGTATTACATTCTAGCTATCACAAATCAAAACATATTTAGACAATCTAAACACTTTTGTAAAGGATATTATTCATGTCCTTCTTCTACTTTTTTGACCTTGAACAAATATTGGAAGGAAATTGAAAATATGTTGCAAAAAATGTGCTTAGCCGGTTACATTCTCCATGTTGAACCTTTGGAGTATCTTTTGCAAAAATCTCGTTTGAGATAATCAGACCTTCTTCCACTCTTAATCTCATTAAATCCTCGATTGGATGATTATTTTTACAACTCCAAGATCTTTTATTTCAAAATCCTTTACAAATAACAATTTGAGTCAAACTATGTCCTCCATATTTTGAGAAGATATCAACATATGATCAAAGTAAATAAGAAGTAACATGTATGTTACAATTTTCATATATCTTTGAAAACTAACACAAGGATCCTACCTTGATTCTGTCCATGTTTTGAGAAACTATCAAAATATCATCAACACAAATAAAAAATAACTTGTTTGTTTTAATTCTTATATATTTTTGGAAATAAACACAAGGATTTTTCTTTGATTTTATATATCCATGTTGCCCAAAAATATTTATTTCACTTTCTTGCTTGAACTTGTGAAAACATTTCTTTTGAAGTTTGCACACCTTGTATACCATAAAAAACCTTTAGGCTATTTCATGTAGGTCTCATTGTCAAAATTTTCATGTTAGAATGTTATTACAACAATGAGTTCCTCTAACTTGAAGTGTTTTTCTTCACTAGCATATCCTTCTTAATTCGAATGAAGTTATGTTTGACTACTAACATAAAGATCTTTGTCATATTAATTCCCTCCTTTTGTATGTGTTTATATATCAACCTTGCCAAGTACTTGTGATTCAATACACATGAAGTTTTTGTGATTAATTTTTGTCAATATATCCATTTGTTACCTATGATTCATTGATTGATTATGTACCGGAGTCTCAACATAGAGATTGTTCAAGAATCTATTTTGAAAAAGAGGAATTTAAATGAGATAGTCAAACCAAGAAGTCCTTTACCGAAGGCATTGCGACTAAAAATAAAAGCTTTAAAAGTTGATGGTGGTGAATCTCTTTTCTCGATATGATAACTAGAGTAAAAGTTGGATATGAAGTTGTACCAATACTTATGTCACTAAACGAGATGGCTCCTAATTATATTTGGAGGTGAAAGCTTCAAAAATACGGTTGTATGAATTTAGTTCAAGTTACCAATGAAATGACAATGGGATGTAAGGACCAAATCTATATTATTCAGTAATTTACTAAAAATGTGAAATGTTTGGAAAAGCATATGATGGAAGATGAAATAAAATTGAAGACCGTCTAAATAACTTACTCCAAGATTTGAAAGATTCGAGGAGTCGACCTATGACTTTTGGAATTAGAGAATGAGCAATTTCAAAGTCAAATGCAAGTATTGAAATGATAGTTGCATAAGATAGATGTAAAACGATCTACTCAATTAAAGGCATTAGCAAGTAAGTCCATTAAATATCTCTTTGGTTGGAGTGATGAAGTAGAAGTTGTGTGACTATAATGACTAACTGAGTGAATACTCCTGATGAATCAAAAGATAAGCTAAAGGAGATGTACAAAGCCATGGGTTGCAAATGTCAAGAAGTGATGTGGCTTCATCAAATGGAGATTGTTGAGATAGTTACACATGAGCTTGGATACCTTTTCATGGAAGCTGGAGGCGTCATCGGATGATGAAAATACTCCCTCAAGCAGAAGTAATAGGATATGATCCATGTTGACATGAGTTTGAATATGAGTTCTAGGATTGTAATAATATGATAAGAGTAATTATAAGGGTATCTTCAATTTACAAGTATTGTGTTAGAAATTCCTCCTAAGAAACTAGGGTAGAATGCAATCTCTCAAAGCCTGATGGAGATCAAGGTGGCTTACTTGAATTGGCTTACTTACTAGGTGTTTGAATTCCTACAAAGTTGAGTGGGAATTCAGCCCATGAATTTTTGGCATCAGTGTTCTTTTAAGATTTTACTTTTACGAGAGTGTGCCCTGTGTACAAATTGACCCTTGTAATTAGGATCTTCCTATATCAATAAAAAAATCTACATTAGTGATTTATTTCATGAATTTATCCTTGATTGACAAAAATTTGTTTAATGTGTGATTGAACTTATTGGACTACGATATCTAGAGTTTGCTAAAGATGCTAAAGCTTGACTATTTGGGTTCCTTGTATTTGTTTGTCAAATCTTAATTCTGTAGGAATAAATCTAAAACGCTACAAAGTGTATTTTCCTTGTGTAACTTAAGTGTTATTGCCTCGAGGCAATAACATTTAAGTTACAAAAGTTACAAGTTCTTCTTTCTCCTTTGTGAGATGATCCATACTCTTTGCAACTGTGCAATCATCTCTTACTCGTCTTATTTTCCCATGGCTACCCAATTTATGATTCGAATTATTTCCATGTTGCTATCTTCTTGTGTATCCGAAACATGGACATAATCCACATCCATCTCACCCAAGTCCATTAGTACTAGCACCAAGATTTTCTCTATCTTATGGGCGAGCTGAAGAACAGACAACAAAATCTTCGTGATTGCTATCTCCTTGAATGCTCTAATCTTTGACCTTGATATTTTAGGCCTCTACTCTTCCACCTTCTAACCCATCATTTGTTTCTTCCTCTTTAGCAAAGGGTCTTTAATGATGTCTACACTTGGACATCAAATGCGCTCCCTTGTAGTTCCATCACTATCAAAGATCTCTAATTCAAAAGTCCTCACAATGCAATTTAATTCCTCCGAAGATATCGTAGGTAGTTAGAGCAACTTCCTCCTCAGATACAGACTTTGGCAAACTTAGTGTCAACCCAATGCTTGCATTTTCAACATCCACATCTTTATCTAACAATCTAGTTTCCAATTGATACACCTTCTTCTCCTTTAGAGTCAACCAACCCATCCTCGAATACATGTGCACTAAGTTAAAACATAAATAAATTATTTCCTTATCTTCATCTCTCAATCTTTTTGGCATTGCATGCACATTCTGCACGAAGATCTCTTCCTAGTTCATTTTAATTGTATTTGTGACAAAATCCTCCATAATACTCATTTTATACATACTTATATAAGTGGTCCGTTGAGGTGAAAAAAATTGATTCAATGCAAAGATGATCTTTCTTTAAAAATCATTCTTAATCAAATTGATCTTATATCCATTCGTCCCCTTCCGTTCCTTTGAATCAAACCACTTTATTTGATGAAAATCAAATATTATATATAGAGTTGTACTCTTCCAAATCAGTCCATCTTTCTCTACCTCATAATCTTGGCCCAATGATTTTGTCCAAAACTTTTGCATCTTATAACTCAAGATATCCCCTTGTCCCAATTTGATGCATCACTTTTTTTTTGCAAACTTCTTTGCATAGCTCTAGATATATATAATCCCAATGCATGACAAGAACACACCTCCCAAGTTCTTCAATTGCGAGGCATCCTCCGAGATCCATTCTTGCATCGATATCAAAGGCCTCACTTAATCCATTGACAACCTTTTGACAATCATCATATGAGAAGCCTCCATCACACTCAACTTGATCTGTACTTTCTACATCATTACATCTTTTGATCAACTCATACTCTATCAATTTAATTTACTTTTGAAAACTAAGCTTGAATTGATAATAAAAAGACTGCTTCCTGCATTAAAAATAGTATTTGCTCTTCTTGTTTACTCTCTAGTCCGAAATGCTTAACAACACTTTTCTTCTTGCAATCCTTCATGATGTGTTTGTGTGTACTCACTTCCATTCATGTTTCTTCATTAATTATCAAATTTATATTCATTGTGATCTTATTTTATCAAATATAATTAGTTCTTCCAAAAAACAAAAAATCTAAATCATTCTTTAACATAGACAAAGATAGTAAACTCCTCTCAACGCCTTTCTTGTCATTGAAAAAAAGATTGTCAAGACTAAAAGAAGATACATGTATCCTCATTTGGTCTCGCTGGTCATGTATCCCATGGGATACATATTTGTTGAGTTAATACAAAGGTATAATTTTATTATGCTAGTTGAAGAATTTATATCCAATTGAAATATTTTACCATAAGAGTATAACAATCTACAAAACATCTACTTACCTTTTTAATACATCAATTGTAACAAAGACCATAGAATATAAAAATAATAAATTAGAGGTTAAAAACCACATATTTGAAGAACAAGGATAGATTTGATAAGCATCATTGTCAAATACCAAGGAAGATCCATGAAAAAAATTAAAAATTAGCGCATAATAGTTATGTAGACAACTAACAAAAAGCTTGAAAATTTTTTAAGCTTTTGTTTGTATTTTCTATGATTGTTTGTGTTTAGGAGAATGCCAAATGTTTAATAAGGAAGCTATATAGAGCACAACTTAAGATTCTTATTGCAAATTAACGTGACAAAATCTTTTAACAACGGGATGAAAACCTAAATATTAAAAAAATTCTTTAGAAGTTTGATATCTTTTAAAATAAAGACGAAGAGTTGAATAAAGTTGATTTTGATAAAAGGATAAAAGGTGTAATTCAATGCAAATCAATATTTAATTGTGTAAACTCATACCAAAAGATGCACATCTTAGAAGAGTTGGATATTGCATTGTGATTGGGTTGACAATGAAAATATATTTCAATTTTTGTGTTAATCTACATGGTTTTATGTGAACCTTTATCAATAAGATCAATTTCAATATAAACAAAAATGCAATCACTTTGTCTTATCCATATTTCTTGAGAGATTTTTTCACCAAAAAAGTATTTGAGACGCAAAGGTAGATGTATGATTTCCTCATTGTCATTTTCTTGATGTTCATTATAATGTTTTATTATTGAAACATCATTGTTATCATCATCATGATCACCAGTTTTAGGTCTAGTATTCACATAGAAGTTGCTTTCAACCTGTATATTTACAATTGAAGATATTTTTTCATACCTTAACATAACACCTACACCTCATTGCAACTAGTCACTATTTTAAAGTGGATCATATACCTTTTATTCATTTTCATATTCAAAAAATACTTTTTTTTTATTTTAAGATCAAACTTAGATCTTTTCTGTACCCGAATGTAAGCCAGAGATCGAAATATTCACAATTTGAAGATGCATGGAATTTTGATTGTCCATATTTTTTTGGAGACTTGAAAAATTAATATCATTGTCAATGATTGGGACATGATACTGCATGGCTATTAAACAGCTTTGCTTTAAACTGCATTATATACTTATTGCTTTCTCAATCAAACATGTGTTTTGCATGTTTGACTAAATCAAACATGCAAAATATAAGTTTGATAAATCAAAATATTCTTGGAATAATCATTGAGAAATGATACAAAGTAGTGGTCACAAGACTTTGAAGCTTTAGAAGTTAGTCCAAAATGGTATTATGAATGTTGTTTTGGAAAACATCATTCATATGTGTTTATTGAATGTTTGAACATAACACCTTTATGTTTGCCAATCACATAATGTTTACAAAACTCTAACTTTGAACTTGACTCTTCCACTGTTGAAATATGCAAAACACATGTTTAGTAAATCAAAATCTTCCTTTAATAATATTTGAAAAATGATATAAAATAGAGATCTCAAGACTTTGAGTCTTTTAAATTTAATCCAAAACATCATTCATACGTGTTTATTGAATATTTGAACAAATCCTATTTTTATTTGGTAATCACATAATGTTCATGAAATTTTAATTTTTTCAAAGTCAATCCTTTCATTATATTTCTTAGCAATCACTTTTATAGTCCTTTCTCAAATATATTATCAAGTCTCAAATTCCATATTTTATACTATTGACTCTATCTCAAACCTATGACCAAGCCTCAAATGCCATAATCAAAGCTGAATAAAGAATAGTGTGAACAATCACTTTTTTTTTATCAAAATTTCAATAACTTCTCCTCAATAATTTGATCCTCCACTAGGTTTTAGGTTTTGAATCTTCAAAGCTCACATTATAATCTTATTTTTCATATTTATTGTCAAGACTATCCTCTTGAAGATGAATGTACAAACCATTTTAGTCTTATTATGGAGCAACATCAAATTCTTATGTAGCTTCAAATATGTCAAATTTTTGTTCATAAACAAACAATATCTATGTTATACATCTTAACACAAACGTTTTCAATCCCAACTATTTTACACAATGATAACAAAAACTAAATTTTGAGAAGTAACATTCAAATCAAACTTCTATGATATCTCATCAACAATCTCCTCATCTAGATCTTTGACTTTCTCTTTAGTCAGATTTCCTTTTGTCTTAAAATCATCCCTCATAAAATGTGCAAGTTTGATAGTCAACATTTTTCTTATCTATACTTGTGACATTTCCTTGAGTCAGATCTATTTTTGTTTTACAATAATCCCTCATATAGTGTGTAAGTTTGTTATTGTAGAAACATTTTAGAGCTTTATTCTTTGATATAAAACTCAATGTAAACTTTCATGTCAAAACAATCCACTTTTTTCCATCAGTTTTTTCTCAAATATCAGAGCCATCTCCACTTGTTTTGTTATTTTACAAAGTCTTATTCCTTTGCTCAAATAATAGTTAGTTTGTTGGCATCTCCTCAAACATATTTTTGCCAAAAAGTTTAACAAAATTAGAATCTTATCTTAATTTTCAAGTACCATGTCAACATTAATGAGCTAGTTGATCATTGATGAGCAAATTTTAACTTTTCTTTATGTGAAGGTTGATGCTCATACATAAAATGCCTAACTTCTCTTCATGCAAAGGTTGATGTGTGAAGGATTTTGTCACGTAGATAATTTTCAACTTCATCCTTAATGATATGGCTGATTTTTTATTCATACTATTAAACATATCTTCCTTTGTAAAACAAAGATGGATCATGCTTGTTAACTTTATATCAAGCTCCTCTTTGTAATTTTTGAATATGTTGGAGGTTATATTTTCAACACCTTTTGAAGATCTTGCTATACTAGGTTAATTGAGATTGATTTTAATTATAAAATAAAAATACATGCCACACTACAAAAATGATAAAATTCATAAATTTTAGAATCAATTGGACTAAGTGTCATTAGGTGTTTTTGAGGAACATTTGAGCGTAAAAAATAAAAAAGTATACGTGTAAGATATATTATAAATATGAAATTGATTTTTTTAAAAAAAAACTTATAGATTTATTGATAAAAGTTTTTGAATTTTGTTAGAAAAAGAAAAGTAATAAGATCTTGTACTTTCATATGAAGTTGGTCTTTACGTCAAACTTCTTGATCTTGAATTTAGCATTTTAGGAACAAATTTTCATCTTTTTAACACTATATTCATATCAGCTTTTATACTTTCGATCTAAAAAAAAATTGCATAGGTTGATAAATAAAAATAAAAATAATAATAATAATAAAAACTAAGCAATAATTTTTTCTTCTCTTCAATTTTTTGATATTTTCGTAGCATATTTTGATCTCTTAAGAATTTCATCTCATCCTTAAGTCTTAAACTTAGATTTTGAAATATTCTTCAAATATTTTTTTCTCATCAATCATCAACAAAATATCAATTTAAATAAAAATTTTAAAAAATGAATTTTTTTTAAACTTTTATTCTCAATCAGGTGACTAAATTCAACTTTATACCTTGAATCAAAGAGCTTTCATACCACTTGATGCAAAAAAATAGAAAAAAACATTTAACTTACTAAGTTTACTGATTTATAAGTTATGATCAACATGATTCAGACTTTGTATTTGGTCCATGATCATACTTAGTAAACCAAAAAATATAATTGACCTATAGTCACTTCCATCTGGACCACACAATAATCAGTTACATCAACATCAAAATAAGGAAAGTATAAATAAAACTACAAATAGAATATGAAAATTTATTACTTGGAAGTAATACTCCTCACCAAAAAATTGAAGGTTTTTATTTGTAGTTGATGACATAGTTGTCGAATTATAGTTTATAACAAACTAAGTCATTGTTGAGCACTTGTGTGAGTAGGGGATCCATCAACTCCCACATGATATCATGTAATAGTCAAATGTAATTTATGAAAAAATAAATCTTTGTTGAGCATTTATACAAAGAGTGGATCAATCACCTTCCACATAGCAATAAAAACTTCAATAAGGATTGGATATGAGAAGTTGTCACGACCAAAAAATATTTTTTTGTGTCATACATGTGTTAATCTAGAATTAATCAAGGATTGACTATACATCATTAACAAATATGGCTTTGGAAAGCTATATTTTTCAACTCCATATGTTTCTATCAATGGTTATCACTTCTTTATAAATCACATAATACGAAATAGAAAGTAAGATAATCACATAATACGTTATACAAACCAATAAAATATATATGAATTATCAACATTAATATAAATCTTATTTTTTAGATTCATCTTATTACTAACCCTCAATTTATCACTTTAGATTCACATAGATATATGTATAATTATGTAGACTAAAACAAAATTTATTTTTTTTTTACTCCCAATCTAACCATAACACAATAGTATAAGGTACCAAAGGTGTTAAATATGATGGCTAAATAATAAAATCAAGGTTCAGAATTAATTTTAAACTGTTTTGATGTTGGATCTAGAACTATGAAAATATTAAATTAATAAAATCTATTCTTAAAAAAAAACTATGTAACTATTGATAAAAATAAAGGATTCATTTTGCTAATGATACATGATCTCAACATGATACACCATAGTATAAATTTACTTTCATTTCTAATTTATATATTTATTTATGAGTCTTAATCATGTGATAAAAGAATGAATGTTTGAGTTTCAAATTAGTCATGAAGATTAATGAGTGATGCTCACAATACATGAAACTCATCATTCTATATGAAATACAATATGACAATAATAGCTTTACATAAAAGAGAGTGCTCATACTCAAAACTCATCATTCTATTATGGACATGAAAGACATGTCAAATGGTAATACATTATCTAATGTCAAAAAAATGTGTGTAAATTTTGTTGATGTATCACACAAACATCATTATTAATTTGGCAAATAGTTACGTTAAGGTTACCATGTTTGTTCCAACCAATTTGAAGGTTGTGTCATATAATTATAAAATGCAATATGATAGTAATAACTTTTGATGAAGTAACAAAATATATATTCAAACTAAATATTATTATACATGTTATACAAGATGGGAGGTATAATCAGAGTGATGCATATAATATTAATATTGATACTTAATATAATACTATTGATTACATGAATTACCCCAAGTTGAAATAATTTTCTATTTAAAATCTGGTTACATATAATGATATTATGCTTATATAATTATCAAATTAACAAAACTTCATGTAGGTATTTATGTAAGCTTAAATTACAATCAAGATAACCTTGTGGATATTTATGTGACATCAAACATACTTTGATGTCTCATAAATATTTTTAGTTAGTTTTTATAGACTTATATATATGGATAATATTTAAAATAAATATAAATAAAAAATTTATATATATTTTTTCTGATATTAATTTATAATATAATTGATAATTTTGTTTGAAATATATATAAAAAACAATTTAAATTTTAAATATTTGATAAAAACAAAAATATGTCAAATTATTGAACAATTGAAATATGATGGAAGCAAAAAATTGATATCAATTGATTTTGATGAACTTTTAATTGAATATGATAAATTTATGCAAGTCCATTCAACATTAAAATATTTATGAAAATTATATTGTGAAAAATTAAAAATGAAAGTTTCATATTCTATGAATTTTTTTAAATTAATTTATCTCATAGGTAGTGCTAATGCTGACAACATTAAACATTTGCTTCATTTGGCAAACTTGAGAGTGACCCGTTCCGCGTTGAGTTAAAGGGTAGAAAAAGACGGTAATATTTGAGAGCTCGCGAAACAAAGGAAATCTTGAATCACATGCAAAAGGCTCTAAGAAGAGAGGAAAGTGATAGTAGTATATTTTTTTTGTGCATATGGCGTGGTTACGCTATGCTAAACATTTCTCCTCTCCTTTCAATTTTGTTTCCATTGGTACCTAAATTGAATACTATGGAAATGATATCGAGAGATATCAATATTTTTATTCATTTTAGGATTTTGAGTGAATTTGAAGCAATTTTTCTCAGATTAGACATATGGATGAAGATGTTTTGGTTCTAATCTCTTCCTTTTCATGCGTTGATTCTATTGGTACTAGTTGGAAAATTATGGAGATCAAAATAAAAAATTATGAGCATTTTTAGATTTTAGTATTTTCATAGTTAGCATTTTTTCATGTGAGGGGGTTGTGGTTCTGCAGCTAGAAGGAGATACATGATGGACTGCTCTATGTCCTTATTGTTCTTTTTGTGTTAGCTATAGCTTCACTTTCCCTCATGGAGCCGCCAAAAATTGGTGCATGATAACCATGTCAAGTGTGTCATCGTCTCTTTACCTCGCAAGGGGTAAGGACCCATATGGTAAAGATGCACAAAGATTATGATTGGATCACTTGGGATGCGCACATGAGAAGGACGATCACATTGACATCGACATCAATATTTATCACTTCGGGGAACTCACATATTATATAGATTCCTTTGTTGATTATTTAGAATATACTGATTGGGTCGTGGAAGTGGTTGACTTCCCATGTATGTTCTATTCTAAGGCTTTTTGAGACTAAGTTTCCATGTCCATATTTATTTCATAGGCTCCCTCGTGCACTCCATGACGATGCTATATGTGCATTTTGCTTACCATTTGATCGGTTGGCACGTGATCCCATGAACGAGTTAGCGTGATTTTTGTTTCTATTACTTCCTCAATGTTGCATATGTTATACTAGAGGGGGGCATGCTGAACATAGGGAGGTGACAGTTAGATTTCAGAAATTCCAAGCAGGAGATTGCACTACATTGCAGGAGGAGTCTGTTCGGGCCACACTGGTTAGAAGTCGAGTTCAATTTCATGATACTTCTGATTTGGCATGATTACGACGATGTAGGTTCTTGGGGCAGGCCGGGGAGTACGGGCCGCACGGGCCCTTCATTCTTTATCTATGGCTAGTCATACTAAGGAGACGATTTCCTCTTTACACTTTGTACATCCATCCATGGTTGAGGAGATATCATTAGAGGTCTTGAAGTATCAGCCAGAGAAGCCATTATGTCTTGATAGATCACTATTTGACCATTCTCTATGCAGAACCCCACGTTTGTCCTTAGGGGGCTTGTCAGGGATGATATACGAGCATATTTGAGATTTATTTCACACAGATGATCCCTCTAGTGATTTCACGGAGTTGTTCCCCGTGGCTGCATCAGTTACGAGAAGGGAGATTCCGTTGTTAGTTAGTCATATACTAGGTGCTAGACGACTTCTTGTGATGGAGAAGTACATTAGGGGCATATGATCGATTGCTATTGGGGAGGTCTTATTGCGTTTAGTCAGTCTTACCATTGTTATGTAGTATCGTTCATACTTCGAGCATCATCTTCGTCCACATCAGTTTGGAGTGGCCACACTGGAAGGTTATGAGGCGGTATCGTTGGATATTAGAACACTTTTAGATATCCATCCGAATTGGGTTGTCTTGCAGGTGGATGTTAAAAATGTTTTTAATACTGTCTGATATGCATCTATTTTTAGAGAGCTTAGAGAGGATGATGGACATCTATCGAACCTCATTCATTTCGTACAGTCTTTCTACGGTTTACATTCTTCTCTCTTTTATTAGCATGGATTTTCCAAGGAGGGAGTGGCACTCGATAGGAAGATCATGTGGGAAGATCTCTATTTTCCATGGCTCATTATAAAGCTCTTTTATCTACTGCTCTGACCATGCTGGGTTGTGTGTTCCCCGTCTCAGCGGATGATACACACATTGTGGGCCCTATAGACCACATTAGACATGCCTTTGATTACTTGACTACCGAGCTTTATCTTGTAGGCTTGAGAGTCAATGTGTCAAAAAGTAGAGCTTGGTATCCTTTGGGCGTTCCTCCTCATCTCCAACTTCTAGAGTGATGTATGACATCGACAGACGGCTTACGAATTCTATGAGTGATAGTAGGATCCGAGGATTTTGTCTCATGCTACCTAGACGTTGGACTTGCCGAGGATATTTTGCATGTAGATGATATTTCTCTACTAGAAAATCTGCAGGTGACGTTTGATATGCTTTCATCTAGTATTGCTCGTCGATCCATCAAGCTTTTTTGCACGGTTCCTCCTTCATCTACATTCATATCACTTTTGATAGTCTTTGATAGGAGGATCTTCGATGACATCATCAGACCAGGGAGATTCAAGTGTGTGACAAGAGATTTGATGCGGAGACAAAAATCTTTACCAATTTTATGTGGAGTGATAGGCTTATTATTGATGGAGGAGACTGCATCTATAACATTCTTGGTTAGTAATCTTAAAGGTTGCTATATTTTAGATTTAACGCTCTCGACACCTTTGTTATCTTCTCGATTTATGATTGCAGATAGGCCTATCCTTAAGATATAAGCAAGGAATGTGGATACATGATCATTTCCCTTACATGTATTATTACGACATATGAGAGATGCTTTACCCTTGGAGGTATGACATGAGTTTTCATCTTTTTCCTCTTTGACCACCAATTGGACTAGAGGTCTATAGTCTACCTTGATGGACTGACAATTTCATGAGGCTCTATATTCACTCTTAGTGGATCCGGCTATTCCTCGTACTACTAGGGCTCGTCTACGTTCTTGCTTTGGCAAGAATGTAGGCTCGTGGAACTTGGTTCAACCATGCATCAACACTTTTCGACTCGCACAAGCTACTTTCTCTACATCAATGAGATTTCATCTTAGTTTGGTTGATCCATCTACATCTTCATTACACACATGTGAGTGTGATATCACTTTAGATGCAGCAGATGTTCATATGACTCGTTGTTAATTCAGAGGACAGAGGATAGCTACCCATGATGATATTAGGGATGTGATGTTTGCTATGGCGTGAGAGCGTTGATATGCCTTGCAGTCGACTAGGGTTATGGTAGACTTGTACTTGGTTCGCGAGGATCATGTTACTGTGGCGGATGTGGTGGTTACCGATCCTACTTGAGACACAAAGGGGGTGATCACCCATCCTCCAAGATGAGAGGCGAATGGAGGGGCAAGAGCCAAAGTCTCAAAGTATAAGGGTATGCAAAGAGGCCAGCTCTTTGTTCCTCTAGTTTGGAGTTATATGGAGCTATGGACACCGACTTCGACATGTTCGTGAGAGAGTGCGCAAGAGCCTACCATACTAGGCGGCATGGGCTATCACTCTCTTTAGCTTAATGTATAGCCTATTTTAGGTAACGTATTTCCATTGCTCTACAGAGAGCACTAGCTGATGCAATCCATAGGAGAGCAATCATGTTAGGTGATGCTTCTTGGGATGCTCCTGTTGTTTGTAGACTGTTTGACCTAGATAGTTCGGATATCTTAGGTGCTCTAGGACATATTTCCCCATGTGATGCTATTGGAGCCTAGCCCCATGTTACCGTTTTGGTTCCATATTTGTACAATTTGATGGTGCCCATACCTTTTGTTATTTTCCTGTGTCTTTCGAAGGTTTTACTGTGTCTCTTAGAAAAGAAAAAGGGTGAACTGACAGATACGTTTCGACAAAACACTTCAAAATTGTCTACGTGGTTCAGTCAACGCGCCGACGGTCTGCGTCTAATCTCAGATTACTCTTGTAGTCAAAAGTGTCCTCCTATGACAACCCGGAGGGGCATTGTGGAATAGAAATCACTCGAGTCGTCTTGTCGAGGAACTGTAAGAGCCAGTTCCCGGTCAGAACAAAAGGCTACATCAGCCTTTCCCAGTGATCACCCAAAGATATAGTCTGAGATACTGGGACGGACTGCGGTGCCAAATTTGCTGATGGAACTGTCAACAAACAACAGAACATTCATCTGCGATGTCAACACAGAGGGCTCGCTGTATTGAAACCAGGCCATAGACACTTTCACTCAGAGATTCTGAAGATACCTTCCTCTGCCGTTGTCGAAGAAGTTTGTATTCAGTGCTTCTGGAAGGCATTGATAAGGTCCTTCGCACTGGTCCAGTGCGATGGCTTACATATACAGAAGTGAAGATGATTCATTAACGATAAGTAAGTTCCACATCGAGATGGTTTTATGTCTGTCCTATGCGCCGCGAACAATGACAACTTTCCTATGAGGTTACTACTTTTGAGTTAGATACTTCATATATATTAGGTGGAGTAGTAAATATTTCGAATCCTGATGATATTGAGGCTAGCCCCATCCAACACTTTTGGTTTCAACCCTGTACGACTGGATGGGGTCTTCCCTCTACTGGATTTGGGTATATTACTCGGTTTCACAAAAAAGATTAGTATTCTAGCCAAATAGTTACAACTGGTTGATTCACATATCTTAGGTGCTGTGATACTATTGGGGCTAGCCCCATGTTACCGGTTTGGTTCCATCCTTGTACGCTTTGAAGGGGTCTTCCCATCCGTTTTGTTATAATACTTTGCTCTTTGGTTGATTCAGAATATGTTTGATCGTGATCAGGCATAACGCCTGTAGAATAAAAGTAAAGTTCAATGACTGCTCCAGAAGGACCTGGTTTCCAATAGCTCGTTACAAGAACAATAGAGTGTTGCACAAGGGATGTGAACCGCCGTATCATTTAGTCAGCGCTGACTGGAGTCATCCAATCGTACTGTAGTAGCACCCTACCTATTTTGACGACCATAGGTATGCATCCTATAAACCCTGTTCCTTCCTAGTCCTATAAAGTTTCGGAGATTTACTCCCTCTTACCTCTGTCTAGTTCATTTTGCTCCCTCATTCCTTGTGTTGCAAAAGTTACTGCGTCATACCCCAACGCATGGAAATGGAAATACCAAGTAATATAGGAATACCCCATCAAGTCGTACCTCAATGAAAACAAATGGGTTGGAAAAGGAAGATAGAAAAAATAAAATAACAAAAAGGATGGAACACCATCATGGATATAACCAAACGGATAACATGGGGCCTAGCCTCATGTTACCCGCTACCATGTTTCCTACACGTTGGGTAGGAAACATGGGCTAGGCCCCAATGGGTAGGAAATGGAAATGGACTTGTTTACATCGAGAATGTTCCTGTGTGCTGGATATATGTTTCAATAGACGATATCTCTTATAGTAAAGATTGTAGCGCCAGTGCAGGGCTACCCCAGGATTTCCATCATGGCTAGTTGAGCTCAACAAACCTTTCCTCATGATCTTACAAACACATGATTCAGTCATTTTAACATCACACTCTTCCATCAAACTACCTTCCGAATCCAGTTCATGCAACATCAACTGGTAGATTGTGATGTCCTTATTCTCTTCTTCTATAGTAGGAGTTTCTCTTCTACAGACAGCGTTATCCTTGTTCAACGGACTATGGCCCGTACATACGTGAGATAGGTATAAGAAAGTACTTTATGGAACTCAAGTTATAAGGGAAATATTAGTTTGATAAGGTTATGAGGGTAAATCTTTTGGATATACAATCTAACCTCTCTAATTGCAACGTGTAATATGAGGTGCGAGCCTTGGTGTTGAACCTGAACACAAATACAAAGTCCAAGTGCAAATTGCAGTTTTTTCATAACTTCAACTCACGAGTTGCTCCTAATGTAACACTATTTGCTATGGTTCATTATAGAACTCTTCTTGCTATTGCTTTGGATGTGCTAGGTTGTGTGTTCACTTCCTTAAATGATGATGCACACATTGTATGCTATGTAGACCATATTATACAAGACTTTGATTACCAAGCTTCATCTTGTAGACTTGAGAGTCAATGTGTCAAAATGTAAAACATGGTCTCCTTTGGTCATTCCTCTTCATTTCCAACTTCCAAAGAGATGTATGACATCGACATATGGCTTACGCATGTTTGGAGTTCCAATAGTGTATGAGGATTCTTTCTCCCATCCTTTGATATAAGGATCATGGGCGTCTTTGGTGACATCATCGGGCTATGTGTGATCTTCAAGTGTGTGACATGAGATTTGAAGTGGAGATAGACATCTTTACTGATTTTTTATGGAGGGGTAAGTTTATTATTGATGGAGGAGAAAAACTATACCTGTTTTGGCTAGTTGGACATTCTCAACACTTTTGTTATCCTCTCGATTTTTTATTGCAAATAGGTCCATCCTTGAGATGTATGCAAGGGACAAGGATAGAGGATCATTTTTCTAACACAACATACAAGAGATGCTTTGTTCCCGGAGGTACGACATGAGATCTCATCCTTTTCCTCTTTGTCCACCAATTTGACTAGAGGCATATAGTATATCTTGATGGATAAATAATTTCAATAGGTTGTACACTCTCTTGTAGTGGATCCGATCATTCCTTGTACTACTATGACTCATGTAAGCTCTTGCTATGACAAGAATGCATGCTCTTGGATATGACTTGTTGCCCATTAAGAGAGTAGAGAATAACTATCCATGATGTGAGTGATGTGGTATTTGCTATGGCACGAAAGTGTGGATAGCTCACTTGGAGGGAGCATTGGTATGCCTTGCAATCAACTTAAGTTAAGACAAACCTATACTTGGTTTGTGAGTACTAGGTTAGTAGATAGGAAAAGATGGCTTAATACTGACACGACATTTTTTTCTTTATTCAAATCACATATGTTTCCACTTGACATAAGAAAGAAACAGCGTGAAGGATGTTGCCTCAACCAGTAAAACTAGTGATATTACAGTGTGGTTACCTATCCTACACATGACACAATTTCGGAAAGAATGATTATCCATCCTCATGTGTGGACAGCGAGTGGAGCAACAACAACCAAAGTCTCCAAGTATAGGGGTTTGCAGAGAGATCACTTCTTTGTTACTCTAGCTTTGAAGTTATATGGAGCTATGGATGTCGACTTCAACACGTTTGTGACAGAGTGCACGAGAGACTAGTATATTAGACGACCAGGGGTATCACTTTCTTTAGCATATTGTATAGCTTATTTAAAACAATGTGTATCCATTGCTCTACAGAGACCACTGATTGATGCAATCCATATGAATTCAATCACGTTAGGTGATGTTTTTTTGGATGCTTTCGTAGTATGTAGACCGTTTAAGCTAGATAGTTAGGATATATCAAGTGTAATATGACATATTTTCCATTGTAACGCTATTAAGGAAGACTTGATTTTATTGCAATTAATGGGAAGACTTGATGGAGTCTTCACAATAATTGCAATAAAAAAAATAAAAATTTATTAAAAATTTATTAAAAATTATAAATTTGGTCAACAAAATTAAGTCAATCAAAAAAAAAATCATAAAAATAACTTTAAAATTAAATATATATTATTGAAAACTCATGAATTATATTAAATATATAAAAGACATAAATAATTTAATGATATGATCTATTACTCATATTTTTTATAAGAAGATGTATTTTATCATAATATATATATAAAATTCATTTTCATTATAACAAAAATAATGGATATGAAATGATATTGCATAAAGAAATATTATCAAGTTAAGAAGTACATAAAACCTTAAAATTAAAAATTTGTTATAAATTTTATCTTAATTATAAATAATATAATATATAATTGAGTATGTTTTTCACACAATAATATTTTTCCAACATTTTTTTTTTTATCTAAATAGTTTAAGACATTATATATATATATATATATATATATATATATATATATATATATATATATATATAAGTTAAATATCAAAATAGAAGCATATATTCTATATTTTTAAATTTCGAATTTTGATTTTAATCAAATCAAATTTAAATTAATATTAAATATAATATTAAGATCATCAATCAATTATAAATTATAAACATATAAAAATTATATAAAATTAAAATTTCAAAGATATAAATTATATATCTTCAAATTAAATATATTATTTAAAATTTTTTTAGATTTTTAAGTTTAATTTTTTAAAATTTATTTTTTTTGAATATGAATTTATTATATGAAACTTTATAAAATAAAATCCTTTTCTAGAGTAAGATATAAGTAATGATTATATGATATTATTTAATTTTATATATGTATTTTATTTAGAAATAAAATTAAATTTATGTATACTTAGTGTAAATTGTATAATATAAAATTTTCAAAATTTTTAAAACAAAATTTATTTAAAATTATTTGTTTTCAAATAAAGCGTCTATTATATACTTCACATATTTATTTGAAATTTTTTTTGATTTTTTTAAAATTTAAATTACTTGAATTTAAAGATTTAAGAATTATTATTTTAATTGAGTTTTTGTCAAATCATATATATAATGTTGATTATAAATATAATTTTATAATATTTATAAATTTTTCGTTTCTTATTTATCATATGTTATTTTATTTCAAAAAATAGGAAATTGTCAATATTTATAAATAAAAATATTCATAAATAAAAAAAAGAATTTTACATTTTTATGTTGTAAGATTATTAATTTGAGCATCATATATAGATTAAAGTTATAAATTAAATTAAATTTTATTTTGAATTATTCTCATAACATATATAAAACTTTTTTTTTAAAATTTTGAATTATTATAATATTTCAAATTTCAGGTAAAATGGAACTTTGCAAATTTATAGAACACAATTAGGCGCAATTGAAAATACTCAAACCTTAAAAATGTTAAATTCTATGTTTATAATTTATAAAAAATTATTTATTAAATTTTTTTTTATTAATAAATATGTTATTTCCTGTTTTTATCAGGATTGATAAAAAAATTTCTTGAAAGGATTTAAATTTTGTAATATTTTGTATCTTTATAGCTTGAAATTTCATATATAATATAAATTTCCTAATTAAAACAAATAGGAAATGATTGTTTACAAAATTTAAATACGATATTTTTGATAAAATAAAATAACATAAAATACTAAACATGTGAATTTTTTTTAATGAAATGAAACAGAAAATGTTTTATTTAATTTCTACATAATTGTCATTTATTATAGTTATGATTTTAAATATTTATTATAAATATCACCATGATCAATTTTATGTTATGTTTATTATTTTTTCAATTATTTATTTTTTTACTTTTTTAAATATTAATACTTAAATATTTTAATTTTTTCAAAATTTAATTTAATTTAAATAATGATAATTTTTATTAATAATAAATAAATAATAATACATTTATTGTAAATATTTTATTCGATTTTGATATATCAATACTTTAAAGAATTTTTCTTTGAATATTGGATATTATTAAATATCTTTTGTGTGATTTTAAATGATTGTAGTTTGTTAAAAAATGATGGAGTCAACGATCAATAATAATTAATAATTATGTTTTAATTTTTATATTTAATTATTTAATCAATAAAGAATAAAAATATTTCTAAATTTTGCATTTATTATTTTTTAATTTAATGGAAAATTTTATTATTTAAATTAAGTTTTTAAAAAATATCTGAAAATTTATTTTGATTACTTTATTTCATATAACTATTAAAAAGTCTTATGTTTCATCTCTTAATATTATATTTTTAGTTATATTTTATAAATAAATTTTTAATTGATATTTATAGAAATTTATATTTATTATTATATTTATATTTAAAAATATTTAGATATTTTCAATAGAATGAATTAAGTCTGGTCATGTTAATGTTAGATGTTATTAACATAAGGTACCTCAAGCAAGTAATTAATTCATATTTGTGTTACATGTCATATGATGTGTGAAGATTAATACCTCAATCATGAAATACTTTTTTAATTGATGATTTTTGTGATTAATGACTACGAATAAAAATTTTGTTATGAAAAAATTATCATTATATTATATGATTGTTGATTGATTGACTTGGATTGCTATGATAAAATCTTTCAAGAATGACCTCACTACATATAAATATTGAATTTTGGAGGATAGATTTCGAATTCTACAAGCACATCAACAATACAACACAAAACACAAACATCATATATATATATGATATGTGATTCACTAATGTGGTTCACTAATTGACTACAAGCAAAAGCATGAGTGAGTGTTTCACTAAATCTCAAAATGCATGAGTCACCATAGTGAGAGTCTACATACTTATCACTGAGAGGTGGTGACCCAATATATATAGCCCTAAGGCTAGTAGATATCTAACCTACTAAGCCTAACTTAATCATGGTTGAGCTAACTATAGTTAATAAAAAAAGCTTTAACCTTACAAACTCGAGCTTAACTCTGGTCTAGGGGGTCAACAATTCATGCAGTCTATATGTAGCTCATCAAGAAGAGCTAAAACCTAAACCTAAGAAACTGCCTTTCCATATATGAAAAAGAGTTAATTAGAACTAAGATGTAGACTATAGTATGTCAAATAGAGACATAAACAAAAACTATTTACATAAATCAATGATGCAAAATTTGTAATTTTGCACAATGCTTTGAAAACCTATCCAGCGATATCACTTTGATAGATGCATCAGCTGGGTTAAGCTCTCCATCTATCTTCATAAGCTTAAGTTCATTATCAAACAATGTTTGTTTGATAAAATAATACATGATGTCAATATGGTTCACTATGCTTTTCATCACCTAGTTTTTTGCAATATGAAGCACATTATGGATATCACAATTTAGGTTCATGTTAACTTGTGACAACCCTATTTTAGTTATCAGCTTGTTCAATTAGATTGATTTCTTTTTGCCTTTGCTGCCACAACATACTCAACTTCTATGGATGACTTAAAGATATATTTTTGAATGTAGATCTCCAATCGATGCATCTACTTGTGATAATGAAAACATATCAAGATGTAGATTTTTGATTGTCTAGATCTCCACCATAATACGCATCCACATAGTTCAAAAGTGACATTGCATTGATTGACCTTGCATCAAACAACAATCCATGTCTAGTGAAATCCTTTACATACATAATTATCAACTTTATCGCTTCCCAATGCATCTTGTTTTGATTTGACATATACATGCTCACCTTTCCTACAACAAATGCTAGATTCGATTGGATGCACATCGTAAAATACATGAGACTATTCACTGCACTCTCATGAGGAATCTTAGACACTCTTCAATCGCATTTTTTGAAAAAAAGTCAACAGACATCTTGAGATGATCAATCAAGAGAGTACTCATAGCCTTAGTGGTTGCCATGTTGAACTTGACAAGCATCATTTTTGTATACTCATGCTGCATTAACCACAACTTCCATGCCTTATGATCCTTATGAATATCCATGCCTAAAATCTTCATGGATGAACCCAAATCCTTCATGGTAAAAGATGAATTCAATTGACCCTTTAGGTTAGTAACATCAGATTTGTTCTTAGCCGCAATAAGCATGTCTTCAACATACAAGACAAAAATAATGAGCCCAAAATTTAGGTTACTTTTCCTTTTGAGATAAACACATAGATCATATACACTATATTTAAATCCTTGTGAGCACATGAAGTCATTGAAGCGTTTGTTCCACTACCTCTTGCTTTGCTTTAATCCATACAAGGATTTAAACAACCTACATATAATTCTATCCTTATCCTTCACTACAAAACCTTGCAGTTGTCACATGAAGATCATTTCATCAAGCAATCCATATAGAAATACCGTGAGAACATCCATATAATCAAGGAACAAATTGAATAGAACTACAAGAACACATAGCAATCGTATTATAAAGTACTTTGCTAGAGGTAAAAAAACTTCATTGTAATTCACACCTTTCATTTGTGTCTTTTTCTTGACCACCAACTTGACCTTGAAGATTTTGTGATATGCTTTAGTTGCTCCATCTTCATCACGTAAATCCACTTATAATCCACCATTTGTTTTCCTGGAGGCAAATCCATGAGATCCCATGTATTATTTTCTAGAAGAAACTTGATCTCCTTGTGCATTATTGCATCCCACTCTTGCTTCTTGCTAGAAGCTTGAGCTTTAGAGAATGAAGATGGCTCTCCATCTTTTGTAATCAATGCATCATCTAAATTGTCAAAATCAGCTTCAATCAATAGGTTTAAAATAAGTCAAATTCCATATCTTTAAGCAACATGACATTCAACTGCACTTCGCAAATGACTTTTTGTTGAAAATTCATGGTGATTCACAATTGAAGGTTTAGGGTGATTCAACTTTGCTGGTTCACTCTAGGGCTCACCAACAATATGTTTCATTTCTTGTTTCCATAAGAGAGGAACCACTCCTTATGGCCCATCATGAGAAGTATCAAGATCAATCTCCCCTTTAACTATGTTTTGGATAGGAGATTTGTCTTTGTCAGTTGCATGAGTTTGAGTTTCTCCCCATCTTTCAATGATGTGGATTCATTGAAAGACATACCTGTTATGACTATTGATTTGCAATTTAGAGGATCTCAAAACCTATAACCCTTCATTCCATGCTATTACCCAAGAAAAATACATCACTTGGCCTTAGGATCAAACTTAGTCCTATTTACAATGGGAATAAGAGCATAATCATCACAACCAAATATTTTAAGTATGGAAAACTCAGCTAAGCATTTGTACCACATTTCAAACAGAGTCTTGTACTCAATTACACTACAAGAAGACAAGTTTACTAGATAAGCTGCGGAATTTACAACTCTTGTGATAAACCAATTTGACTTATTATACTCCTTGACCGCTCAAATAGTGTTCAGTTGAGTCATTGAACAACACCATGCTGCTCCAGAGTATATATTGTTACGAGATGACCAATAATCACTTTTTTTTGAAAATACATATCAAATTACTCCCAGTCATTATTCAAACGTAGATATCTCACCTTCCTCCTAGTTTGAGTTTCAACAAAGGCTTTTCATTGTTTGAAAATGACAAATACTAAAGAGAGAAGCTAAAGAGAGTTATACCCATGCAACCTACTATGGTAGGCTCTCGCGTACTCCCTCACAAACATGTCAAAGTCGGTGTCCATAGCTCCATATAACTCCAAAGCTAGAGGAACAAAGAGGTGACCTCTATGCATACCCCTATACTTGGATACCTTGGCTGCTCCCGCTCCACTCGCCGCCCATCCCGGAGGATGGGTGATCACCCCCTCTGAAACTGTGTCTCTAGTAGGATCGGTAACCACCACATCCGTCACAATGACCTGGTCCTCCCGAACCAAGTACAGGTCTGCCCTAACCCTAGTCGACTGCAAAGCATACCAACTCTCTATCCTTGTGAGGTATCCAACCTCTCGCGCCATAGCAAACATCACATCCCTAATGGCATAATGGGTAACTATCCTCTGCACTTGGAATCCGCAACGAGTCATATGAACTCGTGCTGCATCTAAAGTGATAAGATAATGTAGATATGAGACTTATTATTGTGCATTCTTATCTTACATGGTGTTAACCATTAACTAAAGTGCTTGGTTACTGCGATATCAATGGATGCTTCTTGTTGATATAGTACTACAGCGCTAGAATGACCCACTGATAAAGGCTGCTACAAAATAACATGTCCCGACCCCTACCTTTCTTTACAGATTATGTGGTAGCAGCCTAAGGTTGAAGGCAAACAGGAAACAGGAAACAAGACCCCCGATTATTAACTTATTCGAGCGACAGAGCCCAAAGAACGAAGAGAAGTGTTTCAAACTTTAGCTGTCCCTGGACTCCATCCTCCAAAGATAGCAATTTCAAAGCGTTGTTCCTCCCAGACATGAACTTCTGAATCCCAAAAAGTTCCCCTGTTTCACGGAAAGACCAGTCGGTTAATGACTTGCGTCGGAGAGTCCGTCCGTTCGTCAGTCGGTCTCCATCATGCCAGTCTTGTACTCGTACGTTTGCCGATAAATCTTCTCCAAATCTTCTGCCGTGGCCCCCCAGCGATCATCATCATCGCTCCGTCGCTCGTTCGTTGCTTCACCGAGACAGTTTTTTAGCCAACCGGGGTTCAATAAACAAATCAAAGTCAAAGCTCCAAGGCTGGAAACGACGATACACACTCGGGAAAAATGTTTACATGTCGAAATGCGCATCTCACTGTTGCGTCTGACAGACCCGGAGAAGTAGAAGAAGAGTCATAGTGTGGTGACCGGACCGCGAGAGTTCAAAGACGGTAGCGATTGACTGGGTTCAAGACCTTATGTTCAATGTGTTCAGCGTTCCTTTTTCCTTCCCTCCCCTTCCCTTCAATAACCAGCATACCGCGCTTACGTGGTTCGCGACCAGAGCTGCGGGGAGTTGGATAAGGTCGGTCAAAGAGGACGGGGGAAAGCGCGTTCACTCTGGGTTCGAACTCGTCCGGTTTGAACGAATCCTACCGCAACGAAAAGAGGAAGAAATCTAAAAAAGCGAAGGAGGAGGAGGAAGGGGAGGTGGTGGCGATGAGGATGACCTCGGGAATGAAGATGGATCGGGGTGGGGCGAAGGGCAGGGCAGCCAGGGCTGTTGCTTGTATGGGGTGCGACTTTCTGAATAAGACACACGTTTGCTGCCAGAGGCCTTTGAAGTTTGAATTGTTATATTCAACACCGACAGAAGGGGAGAAGAAGATATGGAGGAGCAGATCCGAGATGGTCTCGCTGTTGCTTGGTCGTAGGAAGAGACTGCTCCCGGGTTTGGACTAGACTCTGAAAGATCCATCCATCCCACGATAAGTTAGGAGTACGACGCCACTGTTGTGAATAAATGTATTCGTTCGAGCCACGTCATTTCCCCCATACATACTCTGAGAGTAAAGCTTCCGGATTCTCGGGCTCCATTCATCCATCCGGTGACAAGGAATTCCGAACGCTTAAGATCTGATACGTGTTGCGGGCCTTAATAATTTGTTGTTTATCGGTGCTTTATGTTGATAGATCCGATCCCCGCTTCAAAGCAGAAGACTTTGCTCTCACCCGAGTCTAACTTCACAGGTAGCGAGCTCAGCTTCAGCCTATCCGAGTGAGACTTGATGCATGGCGAGAGAAAGCTCCTGGCGAGGAATAAACTTCAACCAGAGAGGGCTCGAGTCTATAGAGTGGATGAGGGAAAGGTTTCAAATATCGCGCCTTTGACTAAACGGAATTTTGACCTACTCTCTCTCGCTCGCGCAGTCCTGCGACTCCTGCCGTACCATTCACCTGAGGAAGTTCGTCGTCGTGAAGAGTAGACTACCAACAGACAGAATGCCAGAGCTTCGGAAGTTCGGAATGAAAGACGAGACTGACAAGCCCCGTACTGTAGTTGGAATTTTCTACCCATCGGACTTTTGTCAGGGCCAGTAAAAATCCATCGCTCCGCTCCGCTGCCGCCTCGGTCTGGGACCAGATTGACTGCGAATCTTGAGTGGTGGGGGGTTGGGGGGTGGGGGGGAAAGCCTTCTCTAAGACAGGACCGAGAATCTGGTCCGGGAAGAGGGAAGGGTGCTCGGGGGACTTCGGATCGAAGAAAGGAATCACGCGCCGGGCGTAGGACAGGACAGGATGGGACAAGGAGCGAGCGGCGAGCGCGAAAGCATATGGTGGTAGAGTCCGCTACGGAGAGTGGTAGAGGTGGAGACGAACCGAGTCGAGTGGAATCGCGGACGGGAGGGGAAAAGCACACGCGAAGCTGGGGAAAGGGGGGAAAGCCGGAAAGTAAAAAACATCGAGCTGTGATCGAGTCAATTGTTGTCGTTGGATGAGGGCAGTGAGATGGAAGGAAGGAAATACTCCTTCTACCGCGGTGGGGCCCGCATCAGTCCTCGTTCTCGGCCGAACCCACGAGTCGACAGCTCCGGAACGCCGGGATTCTTATGATGCCCATTGTCAGATGGCTCAGGTGAGGGGATGGGGGCTCGGTCAAACATGCGGAAATGGAAAGTTTCTCGCTTTCTGCTCGGCTCCGTCTGGTCTTTCTTTCCTCTCTGGGAACTGCTTGGATTTCCGGGTCTGGTGGCCTTGTCTATGATCTTCAAAAGGCCCTCTTCTACCGGCTCCATTCATTCTGCCAACTCGACACGAGAGCTCAGAGACGAAAGAGGGCGTGCTTCCGAGAGCGAGACCCGGTCCTTTTTCGAACTGGACACCCAAACTTGCACGTAGTCGTCCACTTCGGGGGCGCACGCAGACGCACCTCACTCTTGTTCTCTCTCGTATTTGTTCTGTCCGCCCGCACACTCTTCTCTAGATTATTATTTAGCTCAGCTGGTGCTGCTTTTCTATCTTCGCTCTTTTCGGAAAGACAAAAAAACTTAAAATCTCCAACGAGAATGAACCGGGGCGGCGTGGCGATGACGCAGGAGCCAGAATGCAGTTAGCGCTCGAAAATTTAATTCAGAGAATTTCCTGCCTGAATCTGGAGACCACGGTAGCCGCTAGACAGACCTTGACTATGATCGACGCTCTCCACAGCTGTAAAGGATCTGATTCGGGCGGAATTCCGTGTTTTTGCTTCGAGAAAAGACATTGAATCGGTAGACAGAATTAGTCAACCATCGATCAGCCTGATTTACTTTTGAAACTAAAACGTAGTAGCTCAAAGAAACTGGCTGGCACCGCTGCAAAGATTGTGCGCTCTCGGCAAAGGAGAGAGCAGAGCGACAGATTGTAGAACTGAAGCTCGATATCTCTGCAGAACAGAGTACAGATCGTCTTAGGCCAACAACGAGACACTGTGAGATAGATTTTCAAGGGGTTAGGTACTCTAGAACGCTAGACTCACAGAAGACTAGTTTCGAGTCTTCACGGACTAACAGGCACAGAATCTGGAACGGGCTTTGCTGGAGTCCCCCTCTCGCGTATGGAACAGGAGTCAGAGGGACAAGCAGCAAAAATGCGAATTCTCGAGTTCGAGCGGAAGGTGAGATCAGAAGCTTTGTCCGGGTGCCAGCAGATAAAATATGTGGAGAATCGCATTCGAGATGCGCCGGAGGGAGGTCTGCTCGGAGAAGCTCATGGAGCAGACCCTCAAGCTTTGCGCACCACGATTCTCAACGCGTCTGCAGCCATCGTAGAGAAATTTAGCAAGGTCATCCGCTTGCTCTCGACTCCGCCCATCGCGTCTCGCAGTACCAATTCCATGGCTACCGGCGGTTCGAAAGCTCAAGAACAACTTGTAGCGAAAGCGGGAAATCTGAGTTTGGATGCAGATAGCCCTCTGCTGTCAGTCGACGACTCCCACACGCCAGGCCGTATGCAAATCACCAGTCCGACCACGAGCCCATGCGACACTCCTCTGAGCGGCAGTGGCCTGTCCGAGGGCTCTCCCGGAAGACCGAACCAAGTCGCTCAAGATTCAGACGAGGACACCGTCGGCAATCCAACGCGCAGACGCTCTCATGACGTTTCCACAAGCGCCGCCGATCCCGACCTCAGCGACAAACCAGCTTTGCCCAAGAAACGGTCAGTTTTCCCCGACAACCAATGCCATCAATCCCCTCATGCTTTCTCCACTTTCAGGAGGCCGCAATGCATGTCTGCATTCAGAAATGCTGAGTTGAACGTTTTCTTCAGGACGATTCTTAATTTTCAGTGCATTCGGCTCAGAATATCTGCTGACGGAGCGTGGTTTTCCTTGTACACAGAAAATATTTGCCCAAGTACCAGATGAAACAACGGGCGATCGGTACGGGTGACCCCGCGAACGATGGGCCTCCGGACGACGGCTACACATGGCGCAAATATGGACAGAAGGACATCAAGGAGTCCAGCTATCCGAGGTTCGTTCAAAATTTAGCTCACCCCAACATTGTTCTGCAGAGTGGATACGCAATTTGGTGATTCTGGAACACTGGATGGCGAATGAACGTTGCTTGTGCGTGTGGATTAGGCTTCGCTTTGGTTCCACTCATATTTAACACTCACGTAGCGAACCATCTCTGCTTCGGGGCTTCAGATGAACGTGTGAGAAGCAGAAGAAATGTAAGCACTTGAGCATTTAATTTAGTGTGGTCGGTCGAGTGAGTGACCTGTTTTGTTTTGGTCCAGACGACGATGGTTTCTCATGGCTTCGGGCTCGTTTGTTTCATTTGTGTCGATGCAGAAGTTACTACAGATGCACGCACAAGACCGATCTGGGCTGCCCTTCCATCAAAATGGTGCAACGCTCCGACGAAGATCCCAACTTCTACGATGTGACGTACCGAGGCCAGCATATCTGCCCGTCCATGGAACAACGAACCTGGCACTTCGGTTTGGCACCATCCCACATCGCGATCCACGAGCTGCTCACCTCCGACCCTAAAGGCTCGTCCTCGGCTCTCATTATGGGAAGCGGGGCGCTTCACTTGAGTACACCTGGTCAAAGTCAAGAGAACGTCATTGTTGGCCACGGTCCGAGTCCATTTCCTCCACCCAAGTCAACAAGCGGATTGACTGTACTTCCCTCCAGCAAGAGGTCTAGCGCTGGCACAATCACTAGCACAACCATAACCACCACAAGTTCACCCGAACAGAACCAAATAGTAGCAGCTCGGTTGGGGATGAGCAGCCCGTCAACCGCGCAGCAGCCGCAGGAGCAAAACATTCCACCGAAGTTGGCCGGCAATCGATTAGATCAGGACTTTAACCAAAGTAGATCTGCACGTGACAGCCTTTTCGGGCCCGGTTCAAATCTCATGAGCCTCCTGTTGGGCAGAAACGATGGTGGGTCCATGGGTTTGGAGCTGGAGGATTTGTCCGTCCATCAGGTCCAGCAGCAGAGGCAAACCACCGCTAACCAAGGAGGGGAAATGGAGCGGATGCGAGACATCATGAGAGGAGGGACCCCTCACAACAGTGTTTCCATGGCCGATTCTGCTGCTGTTTCTCAAGCTCAGCAGTACGGGGAAAGATGGGCCGAGTCGAGCATGCTCGTTCCCTCGTTCCAGGAGCATCCACCACCGGCTCAGAGCGAAGTCACCGGACAATACATACCTTCGCCAGCTACGTCCGAAGTCGGAACGAGCCATGTCCAGCAAATTCGTCCGTCGCCCACACAGCTCTCTCTGGTACCGTACCCGGGACCGGGTGGGGAAATCTACAACATTCATACCACGGAGTCCGATGCCTCGGAAGTGATCTCCTCGGAACCTTCCCCTTCTCTGTACGGTGGCATCCCCTCTACCATGGGGATGCCACCGTACATGATCGATAGTCCTGGCAGTCACCCGCAAATGTATATGGATTACGAGTTC
This sequence comes from Marchantia paleacea, assembly GCA_014180765.2. Taxonomy (NCBI): domain Eukaryota; kingdom Viridiplantae; phylum Streptophyta; class Marchantiopsida; order Marchantiales; family Marchantiaceae; genus Marchantia; species Marchantia paleacea. Next base: position 1,189,850 of record MUAA02000016.1, read on the forward strand.
GGGAGTTACTATGAATTGTCACAAACAGATTAACTTGCACATTCTTGTACACAGATGATCAGGTAGGACATTTTAAGTCCTCCCCATTCTTACGTAGAGCCAAATTCTTTACACAGTTTTAGTTGTTTCAATAGTGCTTTGATAGTGAAGTACTGGCACTCGGCAGATTTCAGCAAGATCTCAATACTGCAGCCTAGCCTAGCGTTATAACAATAATCTAGAGAAACTTCCCGGGAAGAGATCCTGGATTGTACTTTATCACCTTCGATTCTTTTTCAATGAAGAGTATTCGTCATTGATAGCATTCAAGATCCGAAGTTCATGCCTTGTTTCGGCAAGTGTTCGTGGTTTCTCAAACTTTCTTCGATGGTTTGTTGCGGAGTGAAAAAAAGGCTGGGGATTTTTCTCGTCCGGACGCCGGATCACGTTGCACAAGCTTCTTGAATCTTGACGTGTGTCCGTCTTCTGCTTTGACCCCCGAAGGCAATATCATATGCAGGGTGCACCAGTCCGTATATAAAAAACGGGCACCTTATCGAATGCAAACCTATGATCAATGATTGTTACCTCCCAATCTACATCAACGAAGAGGGTTCTTGTCCAGAGTCCAGACTCCGGTGGGCCTTCCATGACTCCACATCTACTCGACGTACACTTCTTGTCCCCCGTCATCTGGCAGGCTCGCAGGCCTGACGCTTATTTCTGGAAATAAAGTATTCCACAGATTGTAACAATGTGAACCGCTTGTCCAGACTGGGTAACACCTCTGTTCATCACCGGAGGCCGACAGTGGCCAAAGATCAATCAATCCATCAAAGATTCTGACTCAAGGACCAAGAAGCGGGCTCTGAATCCTGGTCAACTCCATGTGGTCTGCGCTTTGAATTTGCTTTTGAAAAAGTCATGTCGCCAAATAGTCGACACGTTTGGTGTGAATTCCGTCAACCTCATCCGTAACTGACTCCTACTGAAGATATTCTTTCATTTCCACAAATTGAATGTTCGACAATGAACTCTTCGGGCTCTTGATCTGTGCGTACAGGGCATGCACCAACGGCAATCAAATCCGAGCACTTGACCGCAAGCTTACGTGTCCGGAGGCCGTGGAATGTTTCTGAACCGTGAGAAGTTTCTGAATCTTCTCAAGGTTCAGGAACAGAGAAACTTGAGAAGCAGAGACCAGTCAAGCACCGAACTGGTTTCGGCTTTAAACTTTGACCGTGTACTCGAACGTGGCTTCGGGGGACCCTGGCTCGTCGTTGAGTCGCACGTCTATATTGGCTGCTTGTAGACGACGAGGTGGCTCGAGGTCAATTCTTCGCCTCTGGAGAAAACGTGCATGCCCCAAGAGACAAACAGTGAGAGAAGTAAGTTCACTTTGTAACCGATCGCTATCTTCACCATGTAAAGGATCAATGACTGTTCGCTTCTGAAGTCTGGTTAAATGGCCTTACGCCTTGGCGGGCGTAAGGCCATTTAACCCGGGCTTTAAACGCGAACATTTAGCTCGGTTTGTTTCCAGCGCGCCGATGAACATTTGAGCATTGTCTCGTGTATTGACTCTTCTTACCTCCGGAAGAACCAAATGACTTGCACATGTCGTTCTTGGGGTAAATAATTCTTCATACGGTTCCGGATCTTACAACTTTGGAGCCTCCGTTGAAAAACGTTTGAGCATATTTTGCATGATGAATATAATTGGCAGGATTTTGACTTCAACAAAAGTCATTCTAATTGACATGATCAACCGCTCCAATCAGCTGACAACACCTGCTCGACAAAGATCTTCAGCTCCGCTCTACCGTTTGGACCCTTCATCCCAATTGGTCACGAAGACGAGACGTACACTCTCAGCCATCTAAGGCACGACACGAGCTGTCATAGTTATAGGTGACAAACACTCATCCTTTTGTTGCATGACACATTTCTTGCTGGAGCAATAGAAGCCTTCGACCCGGTAGTATTCAGAGAAATAATAACTGCTGATCATCAGCAGCAAATGTGACGAGGATGTGCTGACTGGAGTAATTGAGCTGAGTTTTATTTCTCATGGACCTTTGAAATTGACCCAATATCAACGTCCTTATTGGCGTTCCCGTATGGTCAGTGCATTAACTGCCACTTTCTTATCATCTGAGCCGACAACGACGTTTCTTCTGTACAGTGCAACTTAGGGTTTTTGTCAGGCCCGGTTTGCTCGTTTTTTAACTGTGTTGGGGGGGTTTGCAATTCCACTGGTGCACTGGTGGAAGTGCACCAGTGCCCCGCTTTCATGGCACCGGGTCTGAGGTCGCATCCTTTGAACTGGAATGCAAGCCCACCAGCGGGATGATTCCATTCCCAAGTCAACCCGTTTGCACCCAAGGTGAAGCTCATTCCACCAGTGTGGAAGATTTTCGAGAATTTCATTTTCCCGAGGAATCCAACCGACTTGAGTCACAAGTCTTGTGACTTAGGTCGGTGATGGCAGAAGCAACCACTTTATTGATTTTTCACAAACTGAGGGGACAAGGGGGCATCGAAGGAATACAAATCGAGGAGATGAACCTCCATTTCAGTCACGACACATCTGGAGACGAGTCACACCTTGAAATTAGAGCTAATGTGGGCGATGTTGGGACGAGTATTCTCACAATCTTCGAGGACTTCCCAATCAAATGAATAAATCGGCTGGCACATGATGTGGAGAAAAGTTATGAGAAAGGCCAGGAAGGACTTGCAAAACCAACTCGAACGCCACCGATTGCGATCGACCATATCGATACCTGTGCTACTTTGAATAAGTCCAAATCGTCTTAGAACACGCCACATTCAAATACAACAAAGGGCGCAGTAATACTCGGAGCCCGACCTCACCTAGCTCCGATGTGCACAACGGTGGATACCGGAGCTACAGTGGATGAGTGTGCCAGTATCTAGTGCCACGTGCCGTGTGGAGACTGTAGGAACTTTCTATAATGTGGCTCGAATTTAGTTCACGGATGACCCCTCTATGACACGATCGTTGAATCTTCTCACAAATTTACACATCCTGGACTGACAGTGTTGTTATCTCCCTGGTTAGATGCATCACGAGGTGTCAATGTCGGAACATTGCGTGTTGATTCACCAGGTTGATGTGATCTTTGCAACGATGCCCACGGTGTATAAAACACAATCAGGGAATTACTTCCTTACTTTAAGAACTGAAAAGACTGATTCTCAGAACAGAGATGGCACAACACTGAAGTGAGAAACTGGAATTACTGATAGCACAAGAACATGGAACACCGTAGTCTGAAACCTTACAGAGTCAAGAAAAAAAAGTAACTCTTCGGAGACATTTAGAGATATATGCTTATATTCCATAGTACATTGAACCCCAGCAAATATAACAATGGCCACATGAATTGAGTTTTACAATGTGTTGGTGTTGTTGGCATTGTCATCGTAGGTGGTATTCCCACAACACTCCCCCTCTACGAGTGAGTAATCCAGTGTGTTGTTATGACATTCATAACAACACACTGGATTACATCAATTCTCAAGTAAATGTAATTATATCTAGCTTCAATCTTTAAAAACTTTATGGGATAAAAATAGTCTAATTACTTTGGAGTAAAAAACTCACAAGGAATGAAAAAAGAGTGCAAGCATATAGAGGGATCTACTATTACATGTCTCTTCTAAATATGTTAGCCTCCAATTACCTATCCCATATACAAGCTTTCTATGGATTGCCATATGTAGAAACTTTGGTGTACATATACATATCACATCACAACATACATCGCTATCACATCAAACATCACAATACATAGATCGTCATACACCAACACAAGTGTACCACAATCGCCCCCCAAATCTTTTCTACTCTCAAAACATCCACAAGGACACTCCGCTCATAAATAACCATAGATAGCATAAAAGAGAGATTATAGTCAAGCCAAACCCACTTTGTTCTTCAAAGACTCCAGGTTCCCGCACTAGCTATTATCCACCATAGCCATACTCTCAAAGTCTCAACTTCAAAAACTGCCCTCCCATGAGGCCTAATTCGAACTCTACCCCTTGAGGACTAGGACCCCTAACGGTGTTGTCGGCCCTAATGGCCATTCCAGTGCGAACGGTGCTAACTACACAGCCGGCTCTAACTGTTATATCTGCTCATGCATACGCACACCTACCTAACTAGAGATGTCGCTACATAAATCGTGACAGCTGTCGTGCACATACATATCGCATCACAACATACATCGTTGTCACATCAAACATCATAATACATAGATCGTCATATACCAACATAAGTGTATTGTAAGACCCAGGGTTGTACATATAGGATAAAATGAAAGTATATCTAAATTGTGCCTAAGTTTATCTTAGTCATGACTATGTTTAGCTAGTTATGGTTAAGTTGGAGGAAAATATAGAGTAACTTTTGGTGTGGTAGATGAGAACTACTATTTTGTTGTTTAGTATGAGTCAAGGAATAGATTCCATCGCATGGGTATCTTGACTTCCCTTGACTTGGACTAGTTTTCATTGGTTGGACTTGATGAAGACCCTTAAATCTAGGGGCGAGATTGACTTGGTACACTAGAAGTCAATTAGGGAGTAGTTGGGCTTCTAGAAGATCCAAGTGGACCAATTGCATGTTGCCATGTACCCTTTTCATTGGGGTTTGTGATCTCTACCTCGTTTAAACTTGGTAAGAGGAAGTTACATGGTGATTACTTGTAGTTACTAGGGTAAGATTCTAAGTAGTATAAATAGAGAGGTTGAGAAGCACCTCTCAAGTAGTTTTTCAATGGAAGTTAGTTTTGGGAGGAGATAGTGTGGTGATCTTAGTTTTAGGGAGCTTGGTTCTTGGAGATGTCATGTTCGGAGTGGAACCTTGATTCAATGAAGACTTTGATTACCAAAGTATCCCTTTCCTTTTGAGTGATATCTTACTCTTGGTGATAATGTGCATAATAGAGCTTGGACTTTGAGAGTTTGTGTAAGAGTGAGCAATAGGATCATGGGCAAAGGGTAGGACTAAGTCCTTCTAGATTCATGATGAGCTTCCAAAAAAGCCATCGGAGGTAAACCTGAGTGAGAGTCAGCCCGGAGGTCACATTTTTGGTTCCGTTGCGGGACCTCGGTCTAGAAAGGAGAAGAGATGTTCGAATCCGGTTTATTGCCCGTGAGAGAGGCGAACGATGAGAACTCATATGGAGAGGGACTGTGGGGAAGAGCGAACCGAGATCATGATGCATAGTAATGTACCATTTGTGTATCCGGTAGTGTTATATGATAGCCTGGAAGTTATTTTGTACATTTTGTTTACTTAAGTGTTGTTTGGGATGAGGCGAGAGTGCTATAGTATGTATTTGGGAGGAAAACTTTATTTTCCAAAGTTTTTCCGATAATTTTATTGATTTTAGATTAGTAGATGGGATACGTTTTGCACTTGAAATAACAGTCATATCATGTCTAGATCAAAAGTTATGATGTTTAGAATTTGCTAGGGTCTTGACGGGTTTTGAAAGATAGCTCTCGGGAAAAAGTGTACAGAGCTTATCAATTCGTGCAAGAATTGAATCAGATTTGAAACTTTGCACGATTGTATATCAAGAGCTAAGCTACATGTGGGTTTAAATTTCGTTGAGAGATCATTTTTATAGAAAGTTATGATACCTGAAGTATAGGGGGGTATAAAAGTGAGCAAAAGCGCTTTACTTTTCAGATTTACTTTTTCCTTGTTTATGGTCATTCCGAGAGAGTGAGTGCATGAGTGTTTTGCATAGTGAGGATGACTTGACACTCATTGGAAAATGGGAGATCAACCTCTTTGGAAGATCCGGTTATCTAAGATACCTCAAAATTTGGGCGTGATTGTTTCAAATGATTCGAACACGAGGGAGTTGAGTGGAGTTTGAAGAAAGGACACTAAAAAGTTCCCCGAGAGCGCGAAACGTGAGAGTTGCTTCTATTGTGGAGAGGAGGGACATAAGCTTGTGAGTTGTCCTTTGAGGACCAAAGATCGGAGGTTGAGAGAGAGGCGAAACGTGGGAGAGCTAAACCTTCATCCGGGACCATCATCTCCCCATGAATCCAAGAGTGGAAACTATTGTGAAAATTGTGGAGTGACCGGACTTCCCTTAGGACACGAGTGTAGTGGCGTGAAAGCTCTGTTGGAGTCACTAGTGGAGGGCTTTGAAGATAAATTGAGTGCGGATACCGAAAAGTTGAAATCTCCATGTGGCTCAAGTTCTAATCGAAGATGGAGATCATTTTCAGAATGATCGAGAAGATGTCGATGAGGGTAAGGCTCATAGTGTGTTTAGGAGAGGGAGAGAGCCATGGCAATCTTGGACCAACCAATTCCGTTCATTTTGCCATTGATGAATTACTCTAGAATGGAGCTAGTTTTGTTTGTGTTGTATTAGGAAGTCCGTATAAATTTCCAACAACAACGACAAAAGGAGTTGGAAATGGGGAAGCTTCGGTGTTCTATGGGAGAGAGAAAGAAGATGTAGAATCTTTTGTGAGAGACTTCAAGAGGGCATGCATAGGAAACAATGAGAGAAGGAAACCCGAATGGGCTATCCTTTGCCCGACTTCTTGGAGGATTCTGCATTGAAGTGGTACAATGAGTACAAGAAGGAGCATGTGGAGGAAGACACTTGGGAGAGTTTGACGGAGAATCTTGTTGAAAACTTTCTTCCGGATGAAAGTTACGAGAAGTCGATGTGTGAAGTCACCTTTTTGAAGCAAGGAGAGAGTGAGAAGGTGAGATCATACGTAGAGAGAGCGAGAAGTTGGAGTCACGTTTTTCGTGTGGTGTTGAGAAAGAGTGGAGACGCAGTCGAGCCAACCATGGTGGGGATTGTGGCGATGTTGACAAAGAACTTCATTGGAGGTTTGAAGCCTCAGATTCGAAGCAAGGTGAGATATGAAAAGCCCTCTTCTAAGGTTGAGGCTATTCGCATTGCTATTCGAATGGAGGAGAGCCTAGAAGACGATGATTCTAGCTTGGTGGCTAGAGAAGCATCACCACCGTTGTGGTTAGAATGGCAACTCCTAATTTGTTGTTCTTTGCGTCAAGTAGTAAATTCTCCGGTGGTAGACTTGCACCATGAGTTGAAATCTATCACGAAACACTCACTGATCTCAAGATTAACGTAGTACAACTATGGGAGAGGAGGAATCGAGAATGTAGGGGAGGATCTAGAGGGTATGGGAATTATCCTCCAAAAGGAAATCCACCACAAGGGAACTTCACGGTTTCATGCTTTAGTTGTGGAGGCCCTCATTTCAAACGAAATTGTCCTAATCCTCGACAACATGATGGAGTTAGACACAACAATTCTACTCCTGCTCCAAGTCAATCGAAGGATAAGGGAGTAGCGTCTATTGATGTGTTTCCTCATCGGTGCACGTTTGAGAAGGGAGAGAGCTCTATAAGTTCGAGTTGATATTCTTGCACACGAGAAGAAGAGAGCAAGATTTGCAGAGGAGTCCATCTCAATGGAAGATCAACCAAGCCGAGCACTCGATCCGGTGGTGTGAGTCAACCGAGAGCACCGAGAAAGAAGTTGGGAATGGATGATTTCTCCATTTCATCTACCCGACTCAAAAACGACGTGGTGGAGGATGTGGGGAATCAAAAGCCAATATAAGCTGTTGGCCAATTGATTGCTCTAAATCCTACGATAAGAAAAGGAGTTGAGGGAGGCCCTAAGCTCCAAAAAGGACCAAGAAGCGGCGATCCAAGGGGAAAGCTTCCATGGCGAATGTTGGAGTAGGAGTGGTGGATGCCGCTGCCTCGGAGGTATGCACTCGAGGCCGAAGATTGAAATGCGCATTAATGGGCGTGATGTTTCGGATGTACTTAGTGGATGGTGGATCTGCGGTGAATGCCATGTCGAGCGTTTGTTGAAGAAGTTGGGGATGAAGCTTTCAAGACCTTCCAACATCATTGTTGGGATGGCCAACAAGCAAAAGGTGCGACCCATTGGAGTGGTGGACAAGGTGGTGGTAAGTGTGATGGGAGTTCAAACCTTGTTGTCCTTTCAAGTGCTTGAGGAGGCTAGCTACGACTTGTTGTTAGGAAGACCTTGGTTGAGGTTTGTGAGGACAACTGATCGGTGGCATAAGGGTTACCTTATAGGGCGAAAAACCATCAGTGAAGGTCCTCTCACAAGTGGTGGAGGAGGCGGTCTCGGACTCGGATAGACCTCACAGTGATTACTCGAGTCCGAGAGTGAAGAAAGTGGTAGTTTTTCGGGAGGTTGACACCAACATGTCGGCCGATGAGGAGACATCATCTGAAGATACCTCGGACGATGATGTTCAAGTTCAAGTTCTTCTTTGCAATGGATTTACTTCCTAGGCCGGGGATGGTGAAAGATCCCGACAAGATGAAGATGAGTAAAGATGAGATAACTCGACGGCTCTCCACTCTCAAGTTTGGTCCCAAAGGTTACTATGGAGGAGAAGTCAAGGTTCTTGGATATATTTCGAAAATATATCCATGTCTTTGCCTTTAGCTACAAGGATTTGAAGGAAGTAACCTTAGAAACTCATCGCATTGAGTTAGAGGAGAAGGCTCGTCAAAGACGTCGGAAGCAACGTCGGATAAATCCACCAACAATTTGTGGTGGTCAAAAGGAGGAGATCGACAAGCTAAAGGATGCGGGTTTCATCTATGAGGTAGAGAATTTGAATGGGTTTCTCCTATTGTGATAGTCAAGAAGAAGAATGGTAAGCTACGTGTATGCGTAGATTACAAGAAGTTGAATCTTTGTCACAAAGAAGGATTACTATCCTTTACCTTTCATAGATGAGATTCTAGAGGAGGTGGCGGGTCATGAGTGGTATAGTTTTGGAGATGGTTATAGTGGTTATAACCAAATTCAAATTGCTCACGAAGATCAGCTCAAAACCACTTTTACCACGCCATGGGGAACTTTTTGCCTTTAGGGTAATGCCCTTTGGTCTATGTAATGCTCCAAAGAACTTTTCAGAGGTTCATGAACAAGGTGTTTGAACCTTTTATTGGGAAATTTGTGCGAGATTTCATAGATGATTTTTTTGTGTATCTGGGGAAGAAGGAGGATCATTTTGATCATTTGATCAAAATTCTACAACGATTGGAGAAAGCCAAGGCCTCATTTCAATCCAGAAAAATGCATTTTTGGATGTGAGGAAGGTTTGTTGTTAGGGCACATCATCTCCAAAGATGGTATAGCGGTGGATCGAGAAAAGGTGAAACGCATCCTCGACTTACCTTTTCGGTGACGTTGACCAAGTTGAGGCGGTTCCTTGGAATGGTGGGATACTATCGACGGTTCATCTTTTCCTTCTCCAACAAAGCTTATGCCTTGACGGTTTACATGAAGAAGGGGACGGATTACGATTTAATCCTCAAGGATGGAGAGGCGGTATGGCGTTCGAACTTCTTAAGAAGGCGTTGGTAACGGCTCCTATTTTAGCCAAACCAAATTGGGGTAAACCTTTCATTCTCTACACGGATGCATCAAACATTGCTATAGGATGCACTCTAAGCCGAGTTAGATGAAGATAGCCATGATCATCCAATTGCTTATGCTAGTAGACGGATAGTGCGGTGAGAGAAATTATTCGGTGATGAAAAGGGAGGCTTTAGGCGTGATCTTCTCACTCAAGAAGTTTCGACACTATCTATTGGGAGGAAGTTTACTATCGTTACGACCACAAGGCTTTGAAGTACATTTTCAACAAGCCTAATCTTTGAGGGTAGGATAGCCGGATGGAAGTTGTTCTTGGCGGAGTTTGATTACATCATTGAGGATCGACCGGTAAGAAACATGCCAATGCCGATTTGATGTCTCGAGCATACGATGAGGAAGGAGATCAACCGGTGGATGATACATTTCCGGATGAGGATTTGCCGATGATGGACACCATAACAAAGGTAGAAATTTGAATACAAGGGGATATGGGATTTCATCTCGGAGGGAGTTTCCCCAAGGCATGCATTCACGGGAGAGGAATGCATTGGTGAAGCGATGTGAACCTTATACCATCATAGAGGGCGTGTTGTTTCATCAAGGGAGCAGATGGACTACTCTCGGAAGGGTTGTTGGAAGGGAGGAGTCAATTCAACTTATGAAGGAGTTTCATGAAGGCTCGGTATGTGGAGGACACTTTGCGGGAAAGGAATCGCATTTAAGATCCTAGATCTGGCTATCATTGGAAGGGCATTTTCAAAGATTGTGTGGAATTTTGCAAGAGTTGTGATGTGTGTCAAGCTTTTGCTAAAAAGTCCATGAAAACCCCTCCTTTGACATCAGTTCCTATTTTAGGAATTTTTTTGAAAAGTGGGGTTTAGATTTTGTAGGACCCTTGAATCTTACTCCTCGGGGTAACAAGTTCATTGTGGTAGCTACAGATTATCTAACCAAGTGGGTAGAAACTAGACCTCTAAAATCTACTAGTGAGGAAGAAGTGGGTAGATTTCTATATGAGAGGATAATAACTAGATTCGGATGCCCTCTAGAAATTGTATCTGATAGAGGTGGTGAGTTTGTTGGAAGCATTATACAAGCCATGCTAGGTCATTTCTCCATCAAGGCACGGGTGACTACTTCCTACAAACCAAATGCTAATGGGTTGGCAGAGCGAACCAACTATACGCTTTGCATGATGTTGGCCAAGGATGCAGACATGGACGGGAGCAAGCAAAATTGGGACAAAAGGCTGCATGCTATCTTGTGGGAGTATCGGACGACTTGGAAGACATCAACAGTACTCACCTTTCCGTATGGTATATGGTGTCGAGTCAAAGCTTCCAATTCAATTTGATTTGACCTTCTTAACTATCCAACGGAAGTTAAAGAGGAAGAATGGAGTAGAAGCTATCAAATCAAGACGTCAACAACTGTTGGAGCTGGAGGAGGCTCGAGATGTGGCCATGGTACGTGTGGAGCGGGCTCAACAATTCGTAGAAGAAGTATCATGATAATCGATTTGGGACGAAGAAGATGAAGATTTTCAAAGAAGGTGATTGGGTAATGCTTTACGATTCCATTAGATATAAGAGAGCAAGAAAGAAATTTCTTCCAAAGTACTTTGGTCCTTTCATAGTTCACAAGGTGTGGGGAAACTTTACTTACGATTTGAAGGAGTTAGGAGGATGACATTTTGACCGGGTGAATCACGACAAGTTGAAGCCGTTTCATCGACGATCAGATTCTTTCACTCCGAGGGACGGAGTGAAATCTTGGTCCGGGGTAAATGTAAGACCAGGGTTGTACATATAGGATAAAATGAAAGTATATCTAAATTGTGCCTAAGTTTATCTTAGTCATGACTATGTTTAGCTAGTTATGGTTAAGTTGGAGGAAAATATAGAGTAACTTTTGGTGTGGTAGATGAGAACTACTATTTTGTTGTTTAGTATGAGTCAAGGAATAGATTCCATCGCATGGGTATCTTGACTTCCCTTGACTTGGACTAGTTTCATTGGTTGGACTTGGTGAAGATCCTTAAATCTAGGGGCGAGATTGACTTGGTACACTAGAAGTCAATTAGGGAGTAGTTGGGCTTCTAGAAGATCCAAGTGGACCAATTGCATGTTGCCATGTACCCTTTTCATTGGGGTTTGTGATCTCTACCTCGTTTAAACTTGGTAAGAGGAAGTTACATGGTGATTACTTGTAGTTACTAGGGTAAGATTCTAAGTAGTATAAATAGAGAGGTTGAGAAGCACCTCTCAAGTAGTTTTTCAATGGAAGTTAGTTTTGGGAGGAGATAGTGTGGTGATCTTAGTTTTAGGGAGCTTGGTTCTTGGAGATGTCATGTTCGGAGTGGAACCTTGATTCAATGAAGACTTTGAATACCAAAGTATCCCTTTCCTTTTGAGTGATATCTTACTCTTGGTGATAATGTGCATAATAGAGCTTGGACTTTGAGAGTTTGTGTAAGAGTGAGCAATAGGATCATGGGCAAAGGGTGGGACTAAGTCCTTCTAGATTCATGATGAGCTTCCAAAAAGCCATCGGAGGTAAACCTGAGTGAGAGTCAGCCCGGAGGTCACAGATCCACATAACATACATCTCAAGTCTGCACGCACAACTACCAGACTTGGATCCATGGTACCATCAGTGTTTGGATGACGCACAATTACGCATATGATCCTTCCAAATCACACCATCACGACCCTTCAATACCAAAACTCCAGAAGGTAAAACCTCACGTACTGGTAGAATCGTGTGACCAACCATAACATCCAATGTGGTTGGTGCACTCTACTGCAAGTAAACGTAATCACCAACATGAAATCTACGAATTGAAGGTCGATATCCACCTCCTCGGATGGTAGCATAAAGCAAAGTATCTCTAGCAATAGCCAGGTTCTCAAATGCCATGGGCATTACCCTATGGAAGAGTTCTGCCCTTTGAGAACACGCCCTAACCCAAACATCAGGGTTATCCAAGTCCAATACTTGGCTTGACTCTCGACGAATAGCTACATGTAAGTTTGGATCCCTACCATATAATAAAATGTACGGTGAGAATGACGCTAGAGATGCTTGCCAGCTAAATCAATAACCCATGGTCAACCATGGTAGCTGGATGTTCCAGTCTCTCATATGACCTTTCTCCAAGCCCAACTTTCTTAGTCCTCTCTTCATTGTCTAAACAACTCTCTCTGCTATACCATCAGCCTTGGGATGATCTCTTGAGGTGGTATGATGATCGATCAACACTCGATCACACAAAGCCTGAAACTCTACCAAAAACTCACTACATTGATCAGTCAACACTTTTGCTAGTGCACCAAATCGGCTAAGCACCGCAGCTAAGAATGCATAAGCTGTTCCCTCACTTGACTTGTTAGGAAAGGCCACCAACTCAATCCACTTGGAGAAATACTCCATCATGGCCAACACATATCGATGATGTCGTATAGTCAATGGCAAAGGTCTTGCAAAATCCAAGTTCCAACGATAACCAAGTCCCATAATCGGTAGAGGATGTAATTGTGGTGTAGGGGCATTGAATGATGCTCAAACACGATCACATACCATACATCTAGCCACAAACTGCTGCACCTTAGTTTGCATACCTCTCCACCAGTAGTGACTTTGAAGTAACCTATATGTTCACTTTACTCCCAAATGACCTAACTCCTCATGAGCATGTCTGATCAACTATGCTCTTTGAGATAGAAGTGGCACAACACAAACATTGCCTTGCCATCTTCCCATACTCGAAGAAGGTGTCTACCTTCCCATTTGAACCGTTGAGCTCTTTGTAAAACTCGATACCGCTCCTTTGCACTCAAAGTGCCCACCAAATCACCTATACGAAGATAATCCAACACCACCATGTTGTCATGGATGTCTCGATTTACCATCAAACCGTCCTCAGTCTCAGCGTCCACGACTAACATATATGCTCTCTGACCCAAGAGAGATATCACATAGCTCTCAAGTGCCAACATACTTAAAAAGGAAGATGCATGTCAACCCGACACCATCTCCTCATTAGTATCATCGTGTCATCGAGCCCTGGTTTTGTCAACTTGATTTGCACATGGGTTTTGACTTAACCCATCTGTATCGCGGTTCACCACCCCAGGTCTATGAACAACCGTGAAATCATACTCTTGTAGGATAAGAGCCCATCGTGCAAGCTTTCTTGTAAGCTTGTCTGATTCCATCAACCATTTCAATGGTTGATGATCACTGATGAGAGTGAAGAAGTTTCCAAACAAATAACATCTGAAATGTGCCACCGCCCAAACAACTACCAAACATTCTACTTCATAAGAACTATACTTCGACTCCACTGCATTGTTGGAACGACTTGCATAAGCCACTACAAACTCCTTCCCCTCATCATCATGTTGGGTAAGCACTACTCCCAAACCCAACATACTCCAATCAGTATGTACTTGAAACGAACGACCTCTCACAAGTCTCCTCAAAATAGGGGCAAATGTCAACCTTCCCTTGAGCTCAACAAAAGCTCTCTCTTGTTCATCTTTCCACCTCCACTCTTGATCTAGCTTTGTTAAGGCTTTGACAATAGTGCTAAATCCTCGCACACATCAACGATAGAAGTTTGCAAGTCCAAGGAAGGCTTGAACCCTACTCACATCTGAGGGTTGTGGAATATGCAAGATTGCCTCCACCTTGGTTTGCTGAATTCCCAATCCTCATGAAAAAACTTGCACTTTCCAGGATGCAACTTGAGGCCATAAGCAATCAGTCGTTCAAATACCTCATGCAAATGTATCTCATGCTCCCTCCCTGTAGCACTATACACTAGAATATCATCGATGTAGGCTCGGGCACAATCAAGTCCGGCTAGAATCATATCCATCACTCTTTGGAACTCAGCAGGTGCATTCTTCATCCAAATGGTAAGAACTTCCATTGATACAACACATCCTTGCCATGCGAATCAATTGCCCAAAAGGTTGTCTTGGCCTTATCCTCATCTCGAATCCGCAATTGATGATATCTTGCTCGTAAATTCAATGTACTAAAAACCTTTGCATGCCCAACTGCATCAAAGATCTCCTCATGTGTATGCATAGCATATCGATCAGATTTTGTCTGTCGATTGATAGATTGGTAGTCATCACACATGCATCTATATGTATAATTGCCATGTATATCCTTCTTGATTGGCATCACCACAGCAAAGGCATACTCTCCATATGATATCTCCACTAATCCACCCTCAAGAAGCTCTTGACACCTACTTTGGATCAGATCTCTCTCCATATCACTGTATCGATAGGGACGACGGAATGTTGAGAAACCGACTCTTCATGAATCATTCCAAGAAGAGGATAGCACACCAAACAAACAAGACAGAGTGTACAGTAATGAGATAGGGAAGGCTTTGCCTTCCCATGTATATATATAGGGTGAGTACAAGGAAACCCTAATTCCGGGTTAGCCCTAAAACGGATCTCGTACATATAGGTACGTAACAACCCTAGATCAACTCGATGAGCTTGGGATATTAACACTCCCCTTCAAGCTCAACTGTACATCTTGAACTCCTAGACAATGTCGAAATGTAGCAAACGACTCTCTAGGCAAGGCTTTGGTGAAGATATCACGCAACTTTGATCTCTCACGTGTGTATATATCTAAGATCTACTACACCGAAAGGACCTTCTCCCTAACAAAGTGGTAATGCACCTCAATGTGCTTTATCCTAGCATGGAAAATAGGATTGTTTGCTAATATCATACTGCTAATGTTATCAGCTAGGATAAGCTGTAGGACTAGGATAATCTACTCCAATATCGAGAAGCAAGGAACGAAGCCAAATCGCTTCACAAGTGGCATTCATAGCACCACGATACTCTATCTACGTGGAAGACAAGATTGCCACGGTCGGTTGCTTCTTAGAAGCCCAACTCACGGCCCGTGCATTCCCAAGTCCAAACGCATATCCGGACGTGGATCTCCCGCCAAAAATATCCCCGCCCAATCAAGATCGATTGTAGCCATGCAAAGTTTAGCTCACCTCAAATCAGATTGAAGTCCAAAATGAAGTGTGGACTTCACATAGCGGAGAATCCGCTTAACCGCCATCATATGCGGTACCCGTGGAGCATGCATGAACTGATTGACTAGACCAACAATATAGCTCAAATCCGGTCTAGTGATAGTCAGATAAATCAAACTCCCAACCATCTGTCTATACAGGCGGGGATCTGCAAGTAACTCTCCATCGTCTAACTCTAGCTTTAGACCTTGTTGTAGAGGAGTGTCTATTGGTTTACAATCAGACATCTTGAATTCCTTAAGCTTATCTAAAGCATATTGGCGTTGTATTAGCCACATATCCTTTCCCTCTGTAATAAACTCCACACCAAGAAAGAATTTAAGAAACCCTAAGTCTTGTATCTCAAATTCAAAACATAAGATACTCTTGATGCGAGAAATCATCTCCTCATGGTTCCCAGTGACAATAAGATCATCTACGTAGATGGAAATCATGAACTCCTGATCTCATGCAGTATAGGGATGAGTCGGAATGACAGACTACAAATCCAAGAGACATGAGAAAGGAATTGATCGTCTCATACCATGCTCTCGGAGCCTGTTTCAAACCATAGAGGGATTTCCTTAACTTACAAACACGGAAAGAAACTTTTGATCTTCGTAACTGGTGGTTGTTGCATGTAGACTTCCTCATCAAGATCACCATTGAGAAAGGTGTTCTTGAAGTCCATCTGATGCATCCGCCATCCCTTGTTGACAAAGAATAGCAACCATTATATGAATTGTTGCCATCTTGGTAACTGGACTAAACGTCTCATCGTAGTCCACTCCATGCATGTTGTGCGTAGCCCTTTGGCTACCAATCGGCCTTGTATCGAGATCTGGTGCCATACGAGTTGCGTTTGACCTTGAAGACCCATCTCGCAACCAATCGCTTTCTTACCTTGAGGTAAGTCCACCAATTCCCATGTTTGTTGGTGACGGCGCAAGCAAGTTCTGTCTCCATGGCTTCAATCCACTCACTCTTGTGCATCGCCTCCTCAAGCGTACTCGGTTCTGGCTCAAGTAGGACTTGAGTCATATATGCATGATGATCAGCAAGGAAACTCCCATGCATAAATCGCTGAACACGATGCCGAACTCTCTCGCATTTTCGTGAGAGCGTGATCGGATGTACTTGTTTTTGTCCCCTTGCCGGATCCGAGGTACCCGGCAACATCGTTACAGGATGCTTCATCCAACGGATGAATATTTGTAATCCGTGGTGAGGACATCATATGTTGCAAAATAACATGATCCTCAAGTGTAGGAGTCGGTCTGGAAGATGCTCGGTGAACTTCATCCGTAGCAGCCTCGTGCAGTGAGACTTCGGCTCTAGGCTGTGTGATTCCAGAAACTCCACTTTGTAAAGGTACAGTTGACAGACTCCTTGGTGCAGATTCAGCAGGAAGAGTGGGTATGACCGGAACAATCGCAGTGCATACCAAGATTGCAACTCTTCAAATACAACATCTCTCTTGATATAGAATTGCCTAGAGGAAGGATTATAGCATCTATATCCTTTCGTATCTAAGGCATATCCAAGGAAAATACACTTCTCAGCTTTCGGATCTAGCTTTTTGCGCTTCTCATCTGGAATGTGTACATAACAGATGCAACCGAAAACTTTCAGATATGAGTAATCAGGCTTGTGGCCCGTGAATACCTCCATCGGGGTCTTGTTGTGAACTGATGCAGTAGGAGTTCGATTCATCAAATACACCGCAACGGAAATGACTTCGCCCAGCGGTCGGTCTAGGCGAGGTTCTTCTCGTTCAACATATCGCGGCGCCTTACGCTATGTGACGATTCTTCCTCTCCATAACGCCATTTTGTTGTGGAGTATAACTGCAAGTCTTCTGGCGCTATATGTCATGCTTACGTAGGTAAGCAGTGAATTCTCCAGAGAGAAACACGCCTCCTCCATCCGAACGTAGACAAAGGATAGATTGTCCATTTGTTTCTCCACCAAGGTGTGGAAAGTCTCGAAAGTCGACAACACATCTCGAAGAGTTCTTGCTCTCAAGAAAGTAAACCCAGGTATAGCGAGAGAAATCATCAATGAAGGACACGAAGTACTCAAAATCAGATAAACTTGGTTGAGAAGAAGTCCATACATCTGTGTGAACCAGCTCTAGAAGCTTGGTCGCTCTCCTACCTGATCCCTTAAAGGGTTGTCTAGCTTGCTTGCCAAACTGATAAGCGGGACACACTGCAGTGGGTTCAGCAGAAGTGAAGTTAGGCAAACCTGTGACTAGATCTGAACTCGGAAGAGTCTTCAGTTTCTGAAAGTTCATGTGCCCAATTCGCTTTGTGTCAAATATCTATGTCATATACTACAAAGCCACTTTCAGAATGACGAGAGTTGGTCATTTTATCGACATTAACTGGAGCATCTAGCTTGAGCAGTCTACCACTCACCGCTGCTACCTCGAGCTACAACAAGACTGTGGAGTCTTCAACAAAACATCCATCTTTGTTGAAACGCACTTGGAAATTTTGTTCTACCATCTGCCTCATCGACAAGATTTCGAAGTCGGAGTATGAACATGTAAAACATTTCCGATTCGGAAAGATTAGATCCTGGAATGTCAAGTGGAATTTTACCCTTATGCTTTATCTCAAGCCGTATCATCTCCAGTCACCATGAACTGAGGAGTCTCCACAAATTGTCGGCGGCGCATAAAACCATTCTTGATGCGGTGTCATGTGGTCAGTAGCTCGAATCGATCACCCAATCAGATCAGTGTGGCAAAGATAACTCAGTGTGTCACAATGAGTAGTTGTTCTTCAGTAGCTACATGGCCATGTTGGTCCGAAGCGCACAGATCGTTCTGATTCTTATAACAATTTTTGGCATAGTGATCATTCTTGTGACAATAGTTGCAGGTGTTAACTTTGCCTTACAGCGGCCGGTGGCGCAGAAATGGGTTTGGTTGGGCGCCTTGTGATGCACACCCACCTCTACCACCATCATATGCGGCTCCTTTGCCACGACCTCTACCTCGACCTCGGAACCTGCAAAAACACATATTCTTGCGGAATTTGGACAAAGCACTAATCTTGCCCAAAATTCACACTTCTTCTCCCAACATCATTGGGACCGGTTCGTCGAACTTGGGCAGAGGTTCTCTGGTCAAAATTGGCGTAATGGCCCCTTGTACGGGGCAGCGTCCTTGCAATGTCGCACCAATAATCACGGTCGGATCAAGTTGAACATTGACAGATGCTAGCTCGGACGTCGGGTTGTTTGATGTGATTGACGTAGTCACTAGCACACATCGAGCCTTTCTTGACCGTATTGAATTGCTGCAACAACTGCAGCTTCCGAGCTTCTAATCCCGAATGAAACATCTGTGACAATGCGTCCCAAGCTTCCTTGGGTGTGTCACAGTCTTGAATGTGACCGATCATCGAGCCTGAAATCGTGAGCGCAATGTAGTGGATGGCTTGATACGACCGCTTTCTCCACTCACGTTATGTCTGCTCACTGCGAAGATCACCAGCAACCACGATTGGTGCTTTCTCCTCCCCGGTCACAAGCTCCCATAGCCCTTGGCCTTGAAGGAAGGTCTTCATTCGAAATTTCCACGTTTGGAAATTGTTCTTGTCGAGTTTCTCTCCAGTGATCATGCTCACGGATTCTGCCATGGTTATGGTCACAAGCGGAAATCACGACTCCAACACGGCAAGTACCTGCACATATACAAAACGAACACAAAGAACACCTCCGCGAGACTAGGGCGGAAAAATAGCTCCTCTGCACCTCGATCAAGAAACATGCAAAACTCCAGAAACTGGCAAAACGCGCCTGTCTTAGCCCGTGTGTGTCCCTAACATGACCATCCAGCAATAACTAAATGTATGGTGTCATGCCAAGCAAGGTCTTGCGTCCATAGTAATAAAATATATGACGATAGGCTAGCTTATATCCTTGAACTACCAACAATGGTAGAAGATCTTGGTATCTCCACACAAACTGTGCCACATGGCGTAATGAGACGCGCCTTGCAATCTCATCTCGCTCCACATAGAGATTATCGATGTATTTGTATGCCAGATTGCAAAATAGCACCCAAACCTATGCTAATCCCTCCAAACAAATCCAACACACATATATCCTTCTCTGGATACTGCCAAGCAATAGGCGTTGTATCTAAAGATGACAACATAGTGGAAGTGGGAATAAATTTCTTCGTCTCCTCCCTCTCCGGAGTAAAAGCCTCACTCCAAGCCTGATGTATGAGTTGATCTGCTATATGTTGTAGCTACATACATGAAGCTACTAGTGATCCATCCAACATGGATGACACTATTCCACTAAGACTTGGCATGATAGCCACATCCTTTGGACCATGACTATCATGAGCATCCATGTTACCCTCCAACAAATCACTAGGCCAAGTAACACAAGTATTGAAGGCTACAACATACGCCGAACCTCCACTTGGCAAAGGTCTAGAACCAGTTATGAATCGTACATGTAATCGACTCACTCATCCCTTGCCAGATTACCAACCTGGCCTATAAGAGGCTGTCTCCTCCCAATAATCAATGCTAAAACCCATCGGATATAACACTGCCACACCCACCAATACATCATAGGACTCTGCAAGTGTAACCACAACACGTGCTCGCGTTGTAGAGCTATCTGTAATATGATCCGATTGCACTTGCACAAGTAACCCCACCCGGGTGATGTATGATGTCGTGGCATCACTAGAACCTCCAAGAGATGTATGAATGTGAAATGGACATCTCTCCACATCGGTCTTTCACAAACCAAGACCAAACAGTGCATCCTTACCCAACATAAGAGGTTGTGCACCAGAATCTAAGAACATGCGTTGAGGTCTATAAACCTTTTCTAAAGGTCCAACCAAACATATGCCATCACTTCTGTTATCCAACATCACTGCACTTGGTGACACCTTGGTATGCTCGATGGTAATTCCATCATTCGAGGGGCAGCAGTTTGCCAAGTTCCACTAGTAGCTGTCCTGATCCCAAGATCAACACTACTAGTGTTCTCACTACTAGAAGCAACCAACACATCCTCTTTGCTTTCGCAAAGTGTGGCTGTCAATCGCAGTATATGGGATGATGACACATCCAACGCCAATAAATCCTTGGCTGAGAAAACAAGAGAATGAACAAGAGTCATTGCCGCCCCCAACATTATGCTGGATGATACCTCGTACGATGTTGATGGCTGGTCCCTACTTGCTCCATCTCCAAGTACATCCACATTTGCTTGCACCCTTATCTCTCCAATAGGTCGTCTAGAAGCCATGGATGAGGTGTTCAATGCCTCACACAATATGAAAGACTTAGGAAGTCTACTTGTCGGTCGGCCGACCTCCCTTCTTTATGGATCCAACTCCACGGATGCTCCTCTAGACTCAGTAGTATGTGTTGCATTACAAGTCACAGTGTTAGTAGTTAACTCATGTCTTGAGTTTCTCTGGTTAGTATGATTATCTTTAGTTAGACTATATTTAATTAGACTAGGGCTAGGGCTGGTAGTACTATATAAGAGGGCTCACAAAAGCTCTCTGTGACACAATTAGGGTATTCAGTAAAGTGACTCTATGTGTTCCGTGGACGTAACCTCAGTGAGGTGAACCATGTATTTCCTGTGTCATCTCTTGATTGCATATTTTCTTCGTGTATTCCTGATTTGGACCATCAATTGGTATCAGAGCGAATTGAATCTGTAGAAAATAAACGCAGCATCATCACATCAAGTGTCGAAGAGAAATTCTGGATCTTGGGGCAATTGGTAGGGGAGAGTGCGGCGACAAATCCACGAGGAGGTCAAAGTCGAGCAGAGGGAGGCACATTCTGATCGGTAGGATTCCCTTGTACACCAATCGCGCGTAGTAGGACAGAGGATGAACACCTTGTTGGATGGTTTGAAACTCGGATGCGTAGAAATAGTGGGGGATTGGGAAGCGGGAGAGATGGAAGAGCGTGCGCTTTGATAGAATGTTGAGATTCTTGTCGATCTTCAATGCACCTCGCAGGGTTGGTCGATTGTGGAGAGCGTCCAGAGGGGATCTGCTTTGAGTTTTCTTGGATCTAACTCTTTTAGTTTAGAGACTCAGACGGAAAAGTTGACAGGACGCTATGACGTCTTGTGCACCAACACGGGATGTCGGGGGGAATCTAGATTTGTCCACTGGATGCAGTGTCATGTTGTGACGCTGCTACTATGAGAAGATGATGACATATGTCATCTTCAGAGTTGTTGTCATGACGGCGATACTTTAGGTTAGGGTAACTCATGGCATTGTAGGATGTAAAGAGCTAGGGAGATCTAGACACATCACCTTGCTGACTAAGGAGCTTATCTGATTGAAGTGGAGTCGATGTAGGATGTGGATAGGGGACAACATGATCCTCAAGATGTACCATTGTCGAGTCCATTTGTGATCAACATCCGGTGTCTTCAACGTGATCGCTTTTGGGTATACTTCGCTGGTTTCAAGTTGTCATTTTAACTCTTATTAGTGATAACTCTTATTGTGTATAGGATATCTAAGTAGAGTGTTTAGGATAGTTGTAAAGCTCTAAGTTTCAATGGAGCTAATTTGGCCACACTAGACATCAAAATAGCATTCTCCATTCCCATTGGTCTAGGAGTTTTGACCAATGAGGGCACTACGGCAACTTTTCAAGGTTTTTAGGGATTTTGGAGACCTTCCATGGGCACATTCAAAAATCAGAGGATAGCGTTAGAAAGCTGACGGGACGAGCTACAACATGAATTCAAGAATGGATGGATTTGAAGGATTAGTCACTCTGAAACGGCGATTCAAAGTTAGAGGGAGAAATTTAGACCTTTGAGTGTATTTGAAGTGTTTGTGAGAATCTTACGAGTGTTTTGGGAGATCTGAGTCAACAAAGATACAGTTTACAACTCAGACTAGTGTTTTGATTGAAGTTCTGACTCGATTGGATGAGTTTTGAGTCCTGAGTGATAGGTTGAAGTTTGTGTAAGCAGTCAGACTTGCAGGATTGCACTGACTATCACAAACTTAGTACATCAATCATTACTTTTGATATCAGAAAGTTCTGTCAATAAAACTTTTCAAAGTTGAAGTTCGGATAATGAGTAACCTTCTGATGAAATTTGAGAGCAATCGGAGTGGTGGATTGGGATGTGTGATGGGTTTTGTACAGAGGGGTCTCCATATCGCCTTGTGATATAGTGGGTATATCAACAATTGTGTTGAGAGATCTAGAATAGCAAAACATCTAAAACTTTTCTGAGTAATTGAAATGGTTGTGGAGTAATTTTCTGTAAAGTTTGAGAGAAAGTTGTTGGTCGAATCATTGGATATCACAATCTTCTTCCGCTGAAGTTTTACCGGTTGTAATGTGGAGTGTTGAGGAGAGGAAGAAGAGATTGTCAACTCACACAAGGTTTTAGAGGGTTCTTCTACAGCCAGACGCTCGGGCGTTCTCATAGCAAAGAATTGTCCTCTGCGACAGCGGACTATAGCATCTGCTTGCAGGAGATCTGCAAATCCACCCAATGTATATCATGGACGTTTGACTTTTTTGAGCGGTGGAATCGCGCAAAGTTTATAGCAGAGGTTTTGGTCTCTTGGAACTTTTCGTCCATTCAACGTATTGTGCTTCAAGAACATGGGCAGGAGGGTGAGGATATGTATTGGAATGGAGGCTGGGGTGTGCGCAAACTGTATTTGTTGACATGCCAGTCATCAGTTTAGGAATAGGTGATTTTTGGCACCTAGGAGCGGAGAGCGAGCTCTGACCTCTTCTACAAGAAATCGGTGTCAGGGAAGTCAGTTTGACTGAATGTTGTGGAGAATGTTAGTCCATGAAGGATAGCACATGAATTTGGCAAGAGGCTGGACAAGTATTGATTTCCGTCCGGGATGCGTTCGCTTGATTAATCAGCGCCTACGTACATAGAGGGCGGTTTCTGGCACAGTTTCTTTGAGCACAATGTGTTTAATGAACAGATTGCTTGATTTGATGGATCAAAGAGAATATAAGTTGATTATGAGAGTTTGAGCAGACATGAGCCATCATACTCAATAGTTTCTCTCAGCTTTTTCTCGGGTCCTCGTCAAAAATTATGTATATTACCGTCAGGCCCCAACTCGCAATGAGCCGACTACCGCTTTCCACGGAGTAAGTTGTAGCATGTTCAGTCTCTCTTGAATGACCTGTGCGAACAGTTTTTCAAAGTTATCTGGCTTGGAGAAGTTGTCTTTGCTACGGTCTCTAAAGGGATGGAGAATATCTTTGACACTTTACAAAAAGTGATGTGAAGATGGACCACCAACCTTATTGTATGACTGTTTAGGGATTCATGGTTATTGTTAACTCTAGAGCAGTAACATTTCTTGTGGTTTAGGGATATTTTAACCCAGGGTAAATTTCCTTTATTCTCATATGAGTGGGAAGAAGTCAAGTTTGGAGGTTCCATCTAACAATCGAACGACACAAAGGACGAGTTCGGGGGGCTAGGCAAGCGAGATGGCGATCATCATGAAGACAGGAGGAGCCGGATTTGACATTGTCAAATATGATGGGCATGGTGATTATCTTCTGTGGGAGAGGCAAGTCAAAGTCAAGTTGAAGGCTTCTGGTTTGGGAAAGTCATTGAGGCCTAAACCCTCTACATTCAATGATGAAGATTGGAAGGACCTTTAAGAGCAAGCAGTGAGTATTGTTATAGTCCATCTACAATCTTCAGTTCTGAAGCAAGTTGATGAGTATGAAAATTGTACTTTATTGTTTGCTCTTCAGCGACGGTTTCATCGCAAACAGTTATCAAACAGGTTGTACACCTCCTTGAAGCTGATGAGCTTCAAGATGAAAGATTTAGGTACGAAGATACAAGATCACATTGATGTCTTTGGTGATCTTGTTATTGATCTTCAGAATCTGGGAGAGGAGAACACTGATGAGAGTAAGGCCCTTCATCTCTTAAGTTCATTACTTGCTTCATATCAGTCATTGTCACGAGTGTTGCTCCATCGTGATAGACAAACGATCACTTACAATGAGGTTGTAAGTGATCTATTGACTGATGACCTACAGCAGAAGATGATGATGCCCTACTCTATCCTCTTCATCTAGTACGGCACTAAATATGACCCGTGGACGGCCACAATCAAGGAATGAGAAGGATGGGAAGAAGGTTGGATCTAGAGGTAGATCCATGTCTAGGGGTAAATCCCAAGACAGAAAGACGATGGTCTATTGGAAATATGGCAAGAGTGGTCACTTTAAGAAGGACTACCGTGTGAAGACCAAGGCTAATGATCCTCCTTTGGCCAATGTGGCTCAAGATTTTGATGAGGAGGATGACTTGCTCAAAGATGGACTATGAAGCCAGAGGTATGCCCTATGCAACTCACCAAAGGGCGTTGGTGATGTATGGATTCTGGATAGTGCTTGTTCTTATCACATTTGTTACATTAGAGAGTTTTTTATACTTTCTCATTATCAAACGGTTGAGTTATTATGGAAAATGATCAACCTTGTAGAATTGAAGGTATTGGATCTGTACAGATTCACATGTTTGATGGAGTCAAACTTATGTTGACTCATGTAAGGTTTATACCTGAAATGAGAAAGAATCTTATCTCTCTTGGAATGTTAGATTCAAAAGGCCTTGAGTGGAGTTCTAAACAAAGAGTACTTGAGGTGAGAATAAGTGATAAGATTATCTTAAGACGACACAAACATAGAAATCTGTATGTGCTAGAGGGCAATACCATTTGTGATGAAGTCAATCTTACCAGATCTCGGCCTGAAATGGCTCATGTTTGGCATTCTAGAATGGGACACATAAGTAATATGTACTTGATCTTCCTTTGAGATAGGAGCTTGTTACCTGATTTAGGTAAAGTTGACATGGAATTTTGTGAGCATTGTGTTATGGGCAAGCAACATAGAAAAGTCTTTGATGTTGGAACTCATAGTTCCAAAGAGTTACTTGAGTATGTACATAGTGACGTGTGGGGATCCTCTCCTAAAGTCTCACATTCTTGGAAGTGGTACTATGTATCATTTATTGATGATTACTCAAGATTTGTGTGGGTCTATTTTCTCACACACAAGTCTGAAGTCTTTGCAACTTTCAAAAGTTGGAGAGCCCAAGTTGAGACTCAAACTGGTCACAAGGTGAGATATCTACGTTCAGATAATGATGGGGAGTATACTTCAGAGGAGTTTAGAAGTTATTGCAAAGAGGAGGGGATCACTCGTCATCTCACCACGGTTTATACTCCGCAACAAAATACTGTTTCTAAGAGGCTCAACCGAACAGTATTGGAGAAGGTGCGTAGTATGTTGAGCCAATCTGGTTTATCATATGAATTCTAGGCTGAAGCTGTAAATAACGCAGTGTATTTGGTAAATCTGTCTCCTTCACGTGCAATCTATTTCTTGACACCGTTTGAATTGAGGCACAAACTGAGGGTTGATTATAGTCGTTTGAGAATTTTTGGTTGTATGGCTTATCCTCTCATACTTAAGGAGAATAGGATCAAGTTGGATCCTACATCCAAGAAGTATCGTTTTTTGGATATACAAGTGGTGTGAAAAGTTATAGGCTATGGGATCCTGTAGCTTGTAAGGTGATTGTCAGTAGGGATGTTTCTTTCGATAAGCCCAGACCATTGAAAGAGGGGGAGATATCTCATGCTCCTTGTACTGACAAGGGCAAATCTCCACTCACGGATGTTGTTGAGGGGGAGATTGATCATTATGGGTTTAATGATGCGCCACAAGGAGAAGCTCAAGAACATATGGAGCAAATTCTTGAACAACAGGAATTGGAGGAGCAAGTTGTTATTGCTGAGCCTCAAGACACAGCACGAAACGATGGAGATCAACCAAGGCCATCTTCTAGAAGATCATCAAATCGGATTAGTAGAGCTCCCGAATGGTATGGAACATGGGCTGATTCATCTATTCTTGAGGATCATGATATTGAAATTGAGAATGATGATGGCAATGCGTTGATCTTAGAAGAAGGAGAACATTGTTCATATAGAGAAGTTCAAGCCTCTATCAATAAGCTTGAGTGGGATATTGCTATGGAGTGTGAGATGCAATCGCTTGTTGTGAACAAGACTTGGAAGCTGGTGGAGCTTCCAAAGGGTCAACCTTTGGTTGATAACAAGTGGGTGTACAAGTTGAAAGATAATCCAGCGGATGAAGAGAAGAGGATCTTCAAAGCCAGGTTGGTGGCTAAGGGCTTCACACAAGAGAAAGGTGTGGACTACGACGAAGTCTTCTCACCTGTAGCAAAGTATGCTACAATTTGTCTGATATGTGCACTTGCTAAGATATTTGGTCTAGTTATAGATCAGACAGATGTTTCACGGCTTTTCTATATGGATCTTTGGAGGAAGAAATCTACATGAGACAACCTACTGGCTATGGGAAGAAAGGTCCGCAGAAGTTAGTTTGTAGATTGCTCAAATCTCTATATGGATTGAAGCAAGCTCCTTGGCAATGGAATGCAAGGTTTGATGAGTTCATGAAAGCACAAGGATTTTCATGGAGTGTGTTTGATCCATGTGTTTACATGAAAAAGGTGAATAATGAAATCTTTAGCCTCATTATTCTAGTAGTCTATAAGGATGACATGCTCATTTTGGCAAAGGAACAATCCGACATCGATAGACGCAAGAGGCAACTGAAATCTGCATTCAAGATGAAGGATTTGGGTAAGTCCAAAAGGATATTAGGTATGGATGTTCACAAGGATTTGAAGAAGAGGAAGCTATGGTTAAGTCAAGGTAAGTACATTCAGCGTGTGCTTGACAGGTTTAACATGGCAGACTCTAAAGGAGTGTGGACTTCTTTGGCGTCATATTTTAAACTCTCAGCAGTTCAGTGTCCAATTGATGCAACTGAGAGAGGAAAGATGTCGTCAATTCCCTATGACAAGACAGTGGGCAGCCTCTTGTATTTGATGGTGTGCACTAGACCTAATATTGCTTTAGCTATGGGCAAGGTGAGCATGAACATGTCAAATCCAAGAAAGTTGCATTGGGAAGCTGTGAAGTGGATTCTCAAGTACCTCAAGAGTACTAAGGATTTTGGTCTTTTGTTTGATGGTTTATTAGACAATGCCAATCCTTGTTGGGTTACGTTGATGTTGACTATGGACAAGATCTGGACAAGCTGACTAGTCCGCAAATCTAGCCTCACTATTGGTAGCACACAGGAGCTCCAACACTCCAAACAACAAAGCATCAACACAAACAAGCATGGTGCACAAACAAGAAGCAGAGATGGAGGTATATCAATCACAAGAAACATAAAGAACAATACTCCGTCTCAAAAATATCCATCAAAGGGGTCAAACCAACCCAACCCAACCCATAATGACATAGCCTCAGAAGGGCATTTAAAAACACAAAAATTTGATTTTGGAGGTCTTCTGCTCTCCAAATCGATAATCTCACACTAGAAATCTAGCTGCATAAAGCAATCTTCAACTTTGATTTCAGACCCCTAAACGTCAAAATTTCATAATTCTGACATTGTCTGCCTTGGGCCTGACATCTCTACCCCGCTTGACAAACTTTACATGTTCTATCATCCCACCAAATTTCATATCAAACGGACACAATATGATAATCTGATAGCTTGTTGCTCCTATTTTTGACCCGAAAATTTTGAAACACAAGATCTTGGACTTTGAGCACTTCTGTTCGAAATATTGTTTGGCCAATCTCGATTTAATGCCCCAAGACAACTATAACCATCAACCCACTTTGTCGATTTCTAGCAGCGCTTCCGTCCTCGAAAATTCCTGATTCATATTTACACTAAAATAGAAAATACAGAAATTCAAAATCGATCACATCTACTTTGAATTGACTCTACTTCTAGATCACCACCACGGGCTGCACTCCATCAACGCCCTGCACATTCAACCGTCAACAAATCAAAGCTATCATCGATCCAAACTCGTCAAAATATCTTCAGCGCTCCAATAACTCATAGTTCTCACCACAGAATCCAATTTGAGTTTTCGAAGTAATCTTTTCTACTCTCAAAACGTCCACAAGGACACTTTGCTCATAACCATAGCATAAAAAAGAGATTACATTTAAACCAAATCCACTTTTGATGTAGCTTGTCTTCACTTGCACTATGCATGCCACATTGTTATGGTACAATGGGACTCGAGTGCATGTACCTTTGAAAAATCACAATAACCTCGAATAAAGCCTTCAATTGGCCTCAACCACACACACTCATGTGATGCTTCATGTGATGTCAAGATCTTTATATGATTGATTGTACGATGTTGTTGCCATAATATGATTTGTTGGCTTCCAAGACATGGTTGCTCCTTGTTTAAGGAAGACATAGACAGTCTAAGATCGCCCATAATGAATATAATCTCACTAACTTATCTAGCCTTGTACAACAAACCCAAATGTTGAATCTCTTTGAAATTCTCAATCTGCAATCATATGCAAAATGAGGTAACATCAAGGTCTTTCATCTTAAATTTTGCTTTTAAGTCATCAACAATCAACACAATGGTATCAACCGTGATTGGAGTTCAGATCTCATGGCCTCTTTCCACCTAGACCAATCACTACAACTATTAGCCTCAACTACAATAGTCTAACAAAAACTCATTTGCACCCCACATGGTTAACTCCCTTAGGTATGGTCTCTAGAGACCCTTAAGTACTAGAGTTCAGATCTCATGGCCCCTTTCCATTTGGGCCAGTCAGTACAATCACTAACATAAGCTACAATAATGGAATCATTCTCGTCAACGTCAAGACATTGTGAAACGTGAAAGTAAAAGATTTCATCAATTTTGACTTTCTCTTAGTTCTAAATCTTGCAGATGGACATAATTCATAGTCATCTTTATTGATTCTACTTGTGACTCTCTCTCAAAGTCTATTGCCCTTGTTTCTAGAAGCACCAACACGCAACTCTGCATGGATGCATCTTTTTCGTGGTTGTTGATCTTTCCCACGACCTATATTCAAGGGAATGGTAATCACTACAGTTGTCTAGGTGGAGCATTAGTTGCTAATACATATGATTTAGTCATCTTTCATGCATTGTTAAAAGAATCATGCATCTCTCTGCCATCTGATTAAGGTGTAAAGTCTACTCAACTAATCTTTCAAACTCTTGAATGCACTTATCTAACTACATGTTAGGTGAAAAGGGGCAACAAAATTTAAATCTCCACAAAGATTAGACTACCCAATCAAACATGAAAATACACCTTCATCAAAGAAATAATTAGCAAAACTATCTTGTAATAGGTTCCATGTAGTGGATTCAAGGTATTTGATAATGCTAGTTGACTCACATCCAACATAAATCCCTTTTCTAAAATCCCTTTTCTATGTTGAGGATGCATCATGGTCCTTTGTAGCAGAGAATAGATACTAAAACCTTACATATAAATCGACCATCATAATTAATTTGATGATCAAGGATATAAAAAGGATATATATATATATATATAATTATGATGATCACGATGGTCATAATTCAATTATGACCATCGTGATACATAAGTGATTCACATTGGGTAACTTATCAAAAACATCTTTTAAAGATGTTATGGACTCTAAAGTTGATGATCATAGTCTAATTAGTGTCTCATAGTGAAGTATAGCATGACCTCAAGCTAAGAACGGAAGGTTAGATCTCATTATTAAGGCTCTGGCTATCAATAAATCTTTGATAAATGACTATGTCATACCATTAGTTTTGTGTACATAAGCAACTAATCATGATACCAATAGATTCAAAAAATGATTGAAAATCATGTGACTTAAATTTGCATGCTACATCTAACCCGATAGCTTAGATAGGGTGGTATGGAAATCTAGCTTCTATTTGGATAATTTGAGCAAGTAAACTAGCAAAAGCCAAGTTTTTATTTGCTACCAAAAAACATATGATCACTTCCTAGAAGCATATGTCAAGACAAAAAAAGTATCTAAAGTGTCCACATGCATGCTCCATCAAGCCATAGACATCTCCATGGAATCTATGAAATACAATAGAGAGTTCATATGAAAGTTTTTACTTGTGAGCACAAATGATAATAGTGCACAAAATTCATAAGGTTTCATACCTTTGCTTAATTGGGAAACTTAAAGCTCTATTCTAGTGTGTTGGTGATGATACACCTCATCATGGTCTCTCCGGAATGTCCGATACAGTCATTCCACTTGTTTATACACATCACCGTGATCTCCCTCTTGTATGAAAAAGTAAAAGAAGCAACATAAAGACTAGAGGAGTTGGTAGAGATTGTCTCCATTAAACGCTCTTCATCATCCAATAGTAATAACATTTCCTTATCATCTTAAGTAACAGTTTGTAAATAGAGATCATTGCTACATATACTATTTCTTATTAACATTGGAGATTAAATAGCTTTTGGGACATGCATATGTGTATCTTGAAGTATGACAAGACATGCCTCACCAACTTGATATTGCATGGGTTGAGTACCAGTGATAATGATGATCTTGCGTCAAATCATTGATCTCAATGACTTAAAATAACGCTTCTCATGTACTATAATATATATGGTCGCAATATCCAACAAGAGAGAGTTCTACAAGGAGCCTATGTCAAAAGACAAGGAGATAGTATGACTTTCAAAATCATCAAAATGATCATTCACATTATCTTCAATCGTTGTGATCCCTACAAATTATTTTGATGATCATAATGGCTTCCCTTTCCATTGTCATGGAATTTGTAGAGTTCTAGAGATGAGTGCAATTTTGCAATTGGGTGCAATATGTCCTAGCGTGCCACACTTGAAATAGGTCTTGGTCTCCTTTGTTGATCAGCCTTCTTGTTGAACTTGAAAATGGATATGATGCCCAGATGAAGGATGATGAGTATCCATGGATGAATATTTTGATCATGGACGGTGGAGATGTCATTGATTCTTAAACTTGCATGGGGAAGTATGGAGACCATTATGTGTGATTTGAATTATATGAGACTGCATGGATGTAATCCTTGTAGGTTATGCATCATGATTCTTAAGCAAAAGCTACACGAGATGAGGGCCAATCTTACAGTTGAATGCAATATGGCATGGAATGCCACACTTGAAATAAGCCTTGGTCTCCTTTGTTGATATGCCTTCTTGTTGAAGCTGACAATGGATAGGATACCGAGATGGAGGATGATGAGACTCCATGGATGATCGTTTTGATCGTAGATGGTGGAGATGTCGTTGATGATTGAACTTGCATAGCCAAGTATGGTCATCATTATGTATGATTTGAGTTGCATGAGACTACATGGATGCAATCTTTGTAGTTTATGCATCATGAGTCTTTAGCAAAGCTCATTCTACTTTTTTGCCAAGAGTAAAATATAGATTAACTCAAAATATTTGGTGTAAAGCATGTTCCAATACTTATGGACCCTCATAATATTGGCAGCATGGAACGTGGAGAGTGTCTTCTCGATCATCTATTCATCATTAATCCATTTGTCACAAAATGTGAGGTGATACGCAATCTTATAGAGATACATATTATACTCCACTATGGTAGTAAAATCTTGAATTTCCAAGTGTATTCAATCGTATTGTCCATGGAAGTAAGAATAGTATTTTATAATGATAAAAATATTCTTTCAAGTTTAACCACAATACTAAAATACTAGTAATAACTAAAATAGGGTTTATATGATGTCAAATAAAAACCAAAGCCTTGGCCTCTATCACATTTATGTTAGCAAGAGATAAATTAGTCTATGTCTATGCTATCTGGGAAAGTGAATCTAAGCTATATGTGATTATAAAGTTAAGTTTACAATCTAAGGCCCAAACTATATAGTTATCTACATCAACATCTAATGGATTAAAATAAAATTTATCAAGATTTGTCATAGGAAATAGGTCCCTATAGGGATGCCGAAGAACAACCAGTTGCATAAGCCTGCAATTGGGGGTTAGAGACTTGCTCATTGTTTCAAGTAGATGGGCACTAGATTGTTACTATGCGCACCTTCCATGTCTTGAAGCAAAGGTTCAATACCCACTATACGTTCGGCTTCGTTCAATCTCCGGGTCTCTCCTTTCCCAACATCTTGGGAGTTGGAAAGATATCAAGTCCAATTGCAATCTGGTTCCGTTTAATGTCAAGAACCAATGAACATTGATCCAAACGTTGATGAACATATGAAAAGCAAGAAATTCTTGCACAACTCGCTCCCTAGCTTAAATTACTACTAGCCACCCAACCAGCCTCTAAGGCATCTCAAAAGTTCTGAGAAGAATCAGAATGTCAAACATGAAACGTGATTTGATTGATAGTGGGCACTTCTGTCAAAACACCCTCAAGTTCTCAGTCTCATCAAGAATGTCGACTTCCCATGTCTGCAAATAAATAAAAACTTATAGCACGAGATTGAAGCAACAACAATTGCTATATTACTCGGTTTCTCTTTTTAAAAAAAAGGAGTCACCTGAGCCGCAGCATACAAGCTCTGAGTGTTGTGTTTCACGCAGAGTCCGATTATGGGGGGAAATTGAAGTGCCACAAGATTTGATTGATCATGGCCCGACTGGCTGGCAGGCTTTCAGTAGACAATTTGCTTTCCTCAGCCGTGTTCTTTTGTTTTCTGCATTGCCTCGATATTGGGGCCTAGCCCCATGTTACCGGTTTGGTTCCATCCTTGTAAGCTTGGATGGGGTCTTCCCATCCCTTTTGTTAGTATACTTTGTCCCCTGGTTCTTTTGTTTTCTGCATGCCTCGATATCAGCCGGAGTGGAAACCAATATCAGCACGGGGAAAGATTAGGTCCCTGAAACTCGGCAAGGACTGCGGGAGTCTACATTGACATACAGCTTTCCTGAACTCTGTGGGTGACCGATGGGTGCACTGGTCTGTCCGATTGTCAACACTCAGAGCTTGTATGCTGCGGCTCAGGTGACTCCTTTTTTTT
Source organism: Marchantia paleacea (assembly GCA_014180765.2). Taxonomy (NCBI): domain Eukaryota; kingdom Viridiplantae; phylum Streptophyta; class Marchantiopsida; order Marchantiales; family Marchantiaceae; genus Marchantia; species Marchantia paleacea. The sequence goes on from MUAA02000016.1 coordinate 1,223,350, forward strand.
AAAAAGAGAAACCGAGTAATATAGCAAAAAGGATGGAAGACCCCATCAAGTGACTGGGTTCTATCATCTAAGAGCAGTATTGCGGGATGGATTCGCAGAGATTGGTAGAGTACAGAACTTTGTATTTGTTAAATAACCCTGTACCTGTTATAAATACGTCAACTGCTGTGTGACATAGCCATGATGACTCACTTGCCGTTTATAGTATTTTAGATTGACATACTTATATCATTTTAAATTGGTATATCTACATTATCTCTTGAAGTCCCGTGAGGAAAATCAATTAAGCGTGAAGCGACCTTCATACCCTTCAGATTCTTAAAGTACAGTAGATTTCCCGAACTCTCACGTAGGCTATATGTGATCTTCGGCAGGATTTTTCACACACTCATTTCAGGATATTCCATCTATCAGATTTTTTGTTTTACGAAAATAAGTAAAGTAGTACCTTAATGTAGTTGACAAGACATCTACTAATCTTTGACACCACCATCCGTAATCAGTTTAACTCCATCCCGTCTCGCGGCTCATTATGGTAGTTCTCCCATATTATTACCCAGTTACATACATCTCTTCGGCTGGCGCTTGAAGTCATGGTTAAGGGAGTCAAACCCATGACTCCCATTGCATACCTTCGAGTTTGATCATCAGGTGCACCTTGCTTTGATTCCGCTTTTTGCACGATAGCCCACTCCTTCTTACTTAAGCTTCTACAAGGGGTTAAATGGTTGAATATTTTCATTTCATATCCATTTCAAGTTAGCAACACTTTCACTATAATTTAAGAAGAAATACGAAGTATAATAACAAAAAGGATGGGAATACCCCATCAAATCGTACAAGGATGGAACCAAACCGGTAACATGGGGCTAGGCCCCAATAGTATCACACTGGGAAATATGTCCTACAGCACCTAGGATATCTGAACTATCCAAGTCAAAAGGTCTACAAACAACAAGAGCATCCGAAGAAGCATCACCTAACGTGATTGCTCTTATGGATTGCACCAACTAGTGCTCTCTGTAGAGCAATGGAAACACGTTGCCTAAAATAGGCTATACAGTAAGCTAAAGAGAGTGATACCCCATGTCGCCTAGTTTGGTAGGCTCTCGTGCACTCCCTCACAAACGGAAGACGGAACCTCATCGCTGTGGAGAAAGTAGCAGGTGCGAGTCGGAAAGCCCTTATGCATGGTCTAGCCAAGATCCACGAGCCTGCACCCTTGCCCGAGCAAGAGCGTAGATGAGCTCTAGTAGTACAAGGAATGGCCGGATCCACTAAGAGTGAATGTAGAGACTCCTGAAACTGTCCGTCCATCAAGATAGATTGTAGACCCCTAGTCCAATCGGTAGCCAAAGAGGAAAAAGATGAGAACTCATGTCATACCTCCCGTGGTAAAGCGTCTCTCGTATGTCGTAATAATACCTGTAAGGGAAATGATCCCGTATCGACGTCCCTCGTATATATCTCCAAGATAGGTCTATCTACTATCACAAATCGAGAAGATAACAAAGGTGCAACGAGTGCCTAACTCGCCAAGAATGCCGCAGGTGCCGTCTCCTCCATCGATAATAAGCCTACCCCTCCACACGAGATTGGCAAAGATGTCTGTCTCCTTGCCAAATCTCCGGTCACACACTCGAATGTCCCCTGGTCGATGATGATGTCACCAAAGGCGCCTATGATCCTCCTATCAAAAATTTGTCCAAGCGTGATATGAATGTAGGTGAAGGAGGAGATGTGAAGAAGATAGGTGGGTCGGCGAGCAATACTAGATAATAGTATACCAAACGCCACCTGCGGATCCCCTAGTAGAGGAAGGTCGTCTACATGCAAAACATCCTCGACCAATGCAACGTCAAGGTAGCGTGAAACAAAATCCTCAGACCCCTACCGGCACTCCTAGAATCGTAAGCCATCTGTCGATATCATACATCCCTCTGGAAGCTGAAGATGAGACGGAATGCCCAAAGGAGACCAAGCCTTGCACTTTGACACCTTGACTCTCAAGCCTACAAGATGAAGCTCGGTAGTCAAGTAATCAAAGGCATGTCTAATCTTGTCTGAGGGCCAACAATGTGTGTATCATCCGCTAAGGAGGGAACACAACAACCGGCACGGCCAAAGCAATGAGACACAAGAGCTTTTTTATGAGCCATGGCAAATAAGGGTCCCCCAAAGGATCTCCTGTCGAGTGCCGGCGGATTTGAAGAAACGGTGACTCCCTCCTCAGAAAAGCCATGCTGATAAAATAAAGAAGAATGTGAACCGTAGAAAGATCGTACGAAAGGAATGAGGCTTGATAGGGGTCCACCAGCCTCTCTAAGCTCTCTAAAAAAGGATGCACGCGATACGCTGTTAAAAGCGTTCTCAACGTCAACCTACAAGACAACCCAATCCGGATGGATATCTAGAAGTGCTCTAATGCCCAACTTGCCTCCACTGACCTCACGGTGTGGCGACTCCAAACTGATGTGGACAAAGATGCTCACGGAAGTATGAGCGTCTTTGCAAGACAACGGTGCGGTGACTAATCGCAATAAGACCTCTCCAATAGCAATCGGTCGAATGCCCCGGTGTCCTTCTCCATCGCAAAAGAAGCCGACTAGCACCCACGAGCGACTAGCCCGACAACGGAATCTCCCCTCTACGCAGGCTTCTTTGCGGCCACGGAACAACTCCGTGAAACCACTAGAGGGATCGTCCGCCTGAAAGCAATCTCGAAGATGCTCATATATCATCCTTGACAAACCCCCAGAGGATAAACGTGGGGCTGTGCATAGAGAATGAGCAAATAATAATATGTCAAGACATAATGGCTCCTCTAGCTGATACTCCAAGACCTCTAATGGTATCTCCTCGTCCATGGGTGGATGTAGAACAGGTAAAGAGGAAATCGTCTCGTCAGTAGGACTAGCCATGGACAAAGGATGAAGGGCCCGTCGACCACTGCTATACTCCTCGGCTTTGCCCAAAGATCCTACACCGTCGCAATCGCGCGAATCAAGTATCATGTGGTGAACCCGACTCTAACTTTGTGTGGCCGAACAATGTAGCCCAATCCCCTCGGAATCTCGAAATCTAGGCGCCACCTCTCTATGTCCAAAGACGTCCCCCTCTAGTATAACGTAGACACCATCGCTGAAGTAATAAAAACAAAAATCATGCTAACTCGTCCGTGGGATCGCGCGTCAACCGATCGAGCGGTAAGCAAAAAGCACGTCTAGCCTCATCATGCAGAGCCCGAGGAAGCCTATGGAATAAACGTGGACATGGAAATCTCGTCTCAAAAAGCCCTAGAATCGAACCTGCATGGGAAACTAACCACTCCCACGACCCCGACGGTATACCCGGAATGCTCAACGAAGGAGTCGATGTAATCTGCGTGTTCTCCGAAGTGACAAAAACCGATGTCGATGTGACCGTCCTCCTCACATGCGCATCCCAAGTGGTCCAATCATAATCTTTGTGCATCTTTCCCACGTGGGTCTTTACCCCTTGCGAGGTAAAGAGACAATGACACACCGGACATGGTGTATCACACACCGCTTTTGGCGGTCCCATGAGAGAAAGTCAAGCTATAGCTATCACAAAGGGAACGATAAAGAAACCCAGCACTCCATCATGTATCTACTCCCACCTGCAGAACCACAACCCCCCTAACACACCACCTCACATTGGAAAATGCTAACTATGGAAACCCTAAAATCTAGAAATACTCATAACTTTTTATTCAGGTCTCCATAATTTTCCAACTAGGTCCCAATAGAACCAATGAAGGAAAAGGAAGAGATGGGAACAAAAAAAACCCGACCCATATGTCTAGTATGAGAAAAATCACTCAAAATGCACTCAAAACCCTAAAAAAAATAAAAACACTCATATCTCACAATATCATTCTCCATAGTCTTCAATTTAGGTACCAATGGAACCCAAATTGAAAGAGCGAAAAGAGAATGAACTATTCACTCTCCATGTTTGCCAAAGTATGATCACGAAACTACAATATCGGTTCTTTTTGACCTCTCGCCCTCTCTCAACACTAGGCTCTCCACGCGCTCTCATCTCAATCATCCTCACATCGCATAAGTCAAGTTGTGGACAGGATTATCCAATCTTTCAACATCAAATTGCGATAACCAAGAAACTCCATGTTAACTAAGAGAGTGCGTGTGATAGAGAGAGAGAGAGAGATAGAGATTCCAAGATGAAAGCACTTTCACTATAATTGCTAACTATCATGAGGATTCTCTAGCCGTTTTATTGGACCATTCACCCACGTGATTGTGAGTCTGCTTTTGATGACACGTGGATTCATCTTCTTGGTTTTTTGAAATATTGTGGTACAGAAATCTTTTGCCAACCATCTTCTAGGTTTTCTTGAGATGTTGAGATAAACATTCCTTGGCCTCTTGTTACATGTATCACAACATCTTGAGGATTATTTTGTCGTTGTTGAGTGACATTACGAGTGTAGCCAACCATGATACGATGGATAGATCATAAACCTTCTACAAAAAATTCTTCTCTTGACAACACCTTTGGAACCTTGAATGCAACTAGTAAGTTGTTTGGCCTTCTATTCATACGTTCACACCTTTGATTATTGAGATCTTTTCTTATCTCCATCCTTGATTATCTCCATATGGCATGCATCTCATACATAAGTGATTCAACAATACAATCTTATCTATATTCATGTTAACTCTTATTATAGTCGATAAATATTAACTATCTTATAACATTTATGTGATTTGGTTTTTTTTTTAAGGATTTTTCTAGATTTTTGTCACTAGATTGCATAATAATGTAAGAGTACATTTATTGAATGTGTCATATTCAAACATGTAACTCATTTCATACATCTTATAATGACGATCTTACTTTTCAAATGTTTGATCTTGCAATATCCATTTTCTTGTTTAGAGTTTTTAATGTTGTTCTATTGTGAATGTTTGAATCGTTGTGTTCTTAGTCATGTCATTTTTGTATAATTTTCATTCTCTTGTCATTTTTTCATGTAGTTGGTTGCTCAAATCCATAATTCTTGGCTGATTTTGCATACAATTATGATGGATGTTGGGATGAATATTTACCTTTAATATTTTTTATTCAAAAAAATTTGCATTAATTTTTCTGATAAAAAAAATGTCTTGACATATAAATTTTGTAATAAAATTCAATTGAAGATAATACCTTTTGACTAAAATTTAAATTACAATTCAATTATTGTCACATTGTAAATTATTTTAACCAATATGACTTTGTAATGCTCAATAAAAATTCAAAATCAAATAATATTCAATAAATTTTTTCTTTTATTTTCACCATTATTAAATTTCTGATTTAATAAATTTAGCACAAAGCGTCACGTCATGCTCTCTCTCACTCCTCGTCCTCGCCTCCCTCTCCACTTCTACTCTTCCTTATCACTCGCTCGTATCTCTCTTCCAGACCCTCTCTCAAGACGGTAATATCAACGGAAGAAATTTAAGTATGGTCTTGCAGCCCGAAGACCTTTAGTCTTGGATCAAGACATACACAGGGTTAAAATATATCGAGAAATGAGTAACATCCCCCGGCCAACAGGTCTCTCAGACTCTCGGCAAACAAAACCACAAGCGATGGATTGCGCTGATAACGTTTTAAGAACTGAAAAGACTAATTCACAACATAGATCACACAACATACGTTAGAGATGGCACAACACTCAAGTGAGAAACTAGAATTACTGAGAGCACACTTAATTCTAAAACGTTCGAGAGTCAAGAAAAAAATGTACTTTCTATATATATATATTTTCCATAGTACATTGAACCCATACAAATATAGTGATGGCCATATGAATATTAGTTAGATGACGTGTTGGTGTAGTTGGTGGTATTCATGGAACATATGTGTTGTGTGGTGTTGGCGTCCGTGGTATTTCCACAACACCTTATCTTCTTTTTGAACATGTATTACATCCTCCTACCCACGGTAGCATCCCTTAACTCCATTACATTTAGTATATATAATTATATGATCATTATTATGTGATGTGCATACTCCTTTAGGTCAAAGTTTAAGTTGTGTATCATTATATTACGATAAACTTTTTTAATTTTAATATTGTGATTGGTCATCAATTTATTAGAACCCCCTAGAAACATCAGGGAGCTCAGAGCCTTTTTATTTATTTATTTAAATATAAATAAATAAATAAATAAATATGCAAAAGCAGAAAAAATAAAATTTAACTTAAATTGACAAAAGATGATTATTTTTTGGGATGTAATTTTTATTTTAGAAACAAATAAATTGTTTGATACATTAGAATAATCATTTAAAAACACAAGATATATCTATTTAATTTTTAATAATATAATATTATTCAAAAATAAAATAAATTTAAATTTATTAAAAATATTTTTAGCAAAAATATAATAAATAAGTTATTATATTATTAATAAATTAAATAAATAAACCCAACAAAATTAATTAATATTAAATATAAATCAATCAATCTTGATAAGATCAATAAAATATGTGTAGTTAATTAATCTTTCAATTATATATAGTAGTGAGTTTGCATCATGATCGTCAAATCTAAGTTAAGTTCATATGATGGTCCATGTCTATATATTAAGTCCAACCAATTAGATAGTGGCATGCTTGTAGATCAGATTCATTCAAATTCAGAAGTTCCACCATTTGAATTCAAGCTCATAGTTGTGTCATATGAGTTCAAGCTCAAAGTCGTGTCAACAAATCAAAACCATTTCTACGTTTGATGACTAACCAAGTTCACTAGCTATCAAGTTATACTCAACATGCTTAACACCTTGTATTTGATTTTTGATCATGCTTAGTAAACCAATAACTAAACTAACATATCACCACATCTATTTTAAACATGTGATAATTAGATACATAAACATTGAAAGTCACATTAATATGATTTTTATTTTTTAGAAGAATATCATTCGTGTAGTTATGTCATTCCACTAGATTGTATTTTTTGACATATATCAATTATTAAAAGAAGTAATTGAGAAGATTGGTAAGCTTGTTAGACACGCTATAAGCTATATCGTTAGTTGGTGTTTGTGAAATCAAATTGTTTCTTGATGTATCATTTAACAAGTTTGATTAAGATTCATGAAAATAAGTTTTTATCAAATCATTTCTTATATTTTGATGATTATATCAAATCTGATGACTGATATTCAAAGTATAAAGATGCCTCATAAATCATGAGATGAATTAGTTTGTTGTTGGATACATGTCCCAAGATGAAAAAGAAGCAATTGTTACAACAAGTAAACCATATCAAGCAAAAATCTCATCATATCAATAACTATGTGCTTTAGATCAAAGGAGTTGTTGACCTTTAGATTTCATAGGAACAAAAGTAAAAAATGATATGCTTATCATGGTCTTATTGAATAGAATATTAAATTATTACAATGTTTTTTAAACTTCAATTTTTGTAAATATGAATTTAATATGTATCAAAAATTAATATCCTTGCTAGTATTTGAAGGACAAAAAATAAACTTGTATGCTAGCTCATGTTATAGCAATCTACCTACTACATAATACTTATATAATAGATAAAGTTAGAGTCATATGATCCCCATGTAGAGGTGATCATGCAAGTTTAAATAATCAATATCAATATGAACAAAAGTATTTCTTTAAAGTTATACAAAGATATGGTGCAGCTAAAGGTGGTGATATGCACCCACACTAGGATACAAGAATAACTTTTGTTACAAATGAGTTCCATAGGTCATTGGACCAAGTATTATAGTACAAAGTAGAATAATATCTTGTGTAAAATTCTTCTCAAGACAACTATGTGGATGCGGATGAAAATAATAATCCATTTAGATAATGACGCATGAGCTCAATATGATAGATCAAGATATCTAATTGATACATTTGATTGAATATTCTTGAATCATATTACAACCCACAATAAATATTAAGGTTATATGTTGGCCATGGAAACTTCAAAAGGAATGCTCAACAAAGATGAAACTCAACATTCCATGAAACAAATGAAAGATGTACTATTCAAAACTACATCCTATAATGTCAAAACATTTAGAAATATGATGTTTATTTCAGTATCATCAAAAATTCACTCTTAATTGTTCAAATGATAAAATAAGTCTATCAGATTTGTTTCAACAATGTTCAAGGTTGCATCTTACAAAATATGGAGTAGAATAACAAAAGTAGCTACTAGTGTAATGAGACGACATATGTTTAAATTAAATACTATTATATCTATGTTTAAGAGAATGTAGTAGATCATCATAGTGATGCAAAAAAATCAATTATTAATATATGGCTTGAGAGAGTAAGGTACATAAATTTAAATTTGAAGTTATTATTTAAATCAAGTCTAGTGACATGTTAACCTAGCCTCAAGGACCATCACATTTTCCATTTGTGTACTTGATGTCAATTTTGAAAGCAAGTAAATAATATTTTTTTACATAAGGTTTGAAATCAGAACATGTCGTAAATCACATACATTCAACTTTATGAACAACATCAAGGAATAACTTAAGTTAGAATAGTTACTTTATATTTTTCATTGATGACTACTTTAATATGACATGGATGCATAGTCTGAAATATTAATAAAAAAGTTTGATTGCCTTCAAGAAGTTGACTTAAATGTTTGATGAATCTAACGTTTCACCAAGCAGTTTGCAGTTGATGCAATAGTATAATATTTTTCAATTAAATTCAATGAAATCTTGGATGAGCATAAAATTAAAAAAATGACCACAATCTATATCTCAATGGAATAAAGTGTCACAAAGGAAAAAATTGACACATCACAAAGTTTGCAAAAGCAATGTCAAATGAGAATGCCAAGTCTTTATCATATTGAACAAAAGTTGTTGCATGTGTTATGTAACTCCAACTTCAACATATTTAAACAAAATATCAATTGAGTCATTTACATGCATACAACTTATTTATCAGTATTTCAAGATTTTTAAATTTTTTTTATATGCCTTATTCTAATAAAAAAAAAGAAAGTAAGTAATAAGACAATGAAATATATTCTTGTAAGAAATGCTATTGTTTTAAAGTATATATATGTTAAGATCTAATCACACGACATCTTTTCATTAGTAAAGAACTTGTGTTTGATGAGAAAAATTATGATTTACAAAATTAGATCAATCTTTGATTGATCATGTAGACGAAAATGATCACAATTAATTATATAGACGAAAAAAATCACGTTTTAGTTGATGTATATATCGTCCAAATTTCATATGATAGCTTTAGTATTGTGAATCCTTGAAAGGTTATTTTTTTGACAAGATGTATGTAAAATCTTGTACACATACACAAAAGATTTGGAGGAGGTAAAAAAGGCTCGAAACCACATTGATATAAGGATCTCAACCATATTCATTAAGAAATAGTTGTTGAACAAGATCTATGGGCCAAAACCAACACAAGATCATGATATGAAAGAATAAGTGTGATTTTCACATAGAAGATTCAAGATTCAAGGTTTGCAATGATGATTTTTATTATTTTTACTTGAATTTTTTTTATCAAAAATAGTTACAAGATTTTTTTTCATGTGTTTATTGATGATTAAATATAAAATGAACTATGAAACAAGAAACCAAGGACCAAGAAGAATGATTTGAGTATACTTTGATTCTTTCTTGACATGAAAATATTTTTTGTTGGAGATCATATGTACTTGTGAAGCTAGTATAATTTCAAATGACGGGTTGTAACTATATATAATAAATGTATCAACAATGAGGAGGATGTTTAGATAGATCAAGTATATATTTTAACAAGGCTTTGTTCCATGTCAGTTTTGCCTATTCAAATTGGATAGGTAGTAAAATATACTTTGAGCTATGTATTTAGCCTTGAGTGGATATATTAGTCATTAAAGAAATAGTTTACATTAGATTTGTCATATATACAAACATTGTGCATAGTAGTTCCTAATGTATTGACATGGATGGAACAACTATTAGCTGATAAAAGTTGGTTATTATTAAATTCAATTATTCCATGTGATGATTACATATCTTGGCTAGTATTCTTGAGTTTTGATACACACATTACTAAACACATTTGTGAGGTGCGCTATCAATTTATTCATAAAATTGTCCTGGAGTTAAGATATAATTCAATTATGTGAACATTAAAGATTGTTGATTTATTTTTATAGTCCTTACCTTTAAAAAAGTTTGAATATTTTAGCTTGTAACTATGTGTACATGATTCAAAAGTTAGCATTGAATAGATATATATCAAATTTTATAGTATGAGAGATTGAGGCGTGATGTTGATATTACAATATTGTTAGCATGAGTCATATTCATCGTAACTTTATGCCATATTCAATATGTATATCATCATTCTAGATATTAGTACAAAACATAAATTGTAAACCTCACAAATCTATCACTATTTTACGAATAAATTTTAGTCAAGTATAAATTTGTTACATAATATGTGTGAAAATTTTTTTACAAAAAAATATGAAGTGTAAAAAATTAATATGTTTTAGTTTACATTTTTATTAAGATGAAAATAATGTATATATATATGATTATCAAACTCAAAACTCATGTGAAATATGATGTAAAATGATTCATTCATATCAAAAAAATATGGATATTGTAGAATCATCCAGATTAATCTTTACACATGTATATATTTAAATAAAAAATTTCAATTTCATAAAAGTTTTTTAATCATATTATAATAACTAATAATAATAATATACATATACATGATATATAATATATAATATATATTTGAACCCAATTCAGCTAAACATTATATCAATTTGAGGTATATTTTGTATTCCAAAATTTCCAAAAAAATATAAAAATATATATAGATGATATAATTATATAAATTATTTAAATACATCATAAAAATTTCAATTATTGATTGCAACATGTGCAAAGCTATTAATGGTTGAAAACATTTCCTGATCTCAAATACTGATTTAGATATAATACTTATAAATATAAATTTATGTCATATACACATATTATATTTCAATTTTAATTGCTGAATATACTTAATCATCTATAAAATTAAGTTATGAAACTATAGAGATATATTATTCATTTTTTGTATTAAAAAAATTGTTATAGAAAATTTTTGACTTGCTTGTATTCAAGTCCATTAGAATTTTGCTGTTATGCAAGAGAGATCAAATTTAACTATTTGCTATATACAGAGCACATATAGTCTAACTTGTTACTAATATGAAGATAGATACTAATTTGAAGGGATATGAATTAAATTAGGATCAAATGTCCCTGATACATATGGAGAAAATCATAGACTAGATTATAGTGAAAAGAAACACCGAGTCCAAAAACAAAATCCCACCCTTATGTCAAAACTAAACAAAGATACTCACTCTCATTGTAAGTCCATATAACCGTGCACACTAATCATGGGTTGGGATGTTAATGGAGATACCTTAACAAACATCCCTATCAAACCAATATTCCGCTAAATAGCAGAATTCAATGCTACTTGTGAACATGGTGAAGGCTAAACAATGTAGTAACGGTCAAGTAAAATAACAAAAAGTATGACAAGACCCCGCCAAGTGGTACATGGATGAAACCAAAATGTGAAATATGCATACACCTAAGATATCCGAACTATGTAACTCTAACGGTATACAAACAAGAGAGCATCCGAGAAAACATCACCTCACTTGATTGCTCCCTATCGATTACACTAGCTAGTGGAATCCAGAGTACTTTATTACTTTATTTTACTTTGCCTTCCCCGTTGAAGGACTTGGTAATGAGCCTAATCACAGTTGACTTCAAAATAACGAAAACCGTGTTGAACAACGCGGTCACAGTCAAGGATGTTTCGCTGGTTGTTCTGAACGCGCGAGCGTTCAGTCGTTTTCGAGCGTGCGAAATTTTATCGGCGTTTCTTGACCACTTGGAACTTGGCTGCCTGTTGAATACAGCAGAAAACGTCTGGGTTTGGACAGGTAATGTTTGAACTTTTTCTAGAAATCTTGGGGAGAAAAAGTCGTCGTCATCTTTTTTTGGGGTTACCTTCAGGACTTTCTCGATCTTTTCCTCGAGACCAAAATGCGGGACATAGTCGATTTCTTTTGAGAAAGGCGGGAGAAATTTCGGAGGCGAGATTTGAGCAAAAGTGTTTTTCAAACTCGTGAAGTGCGTCGAGTTTTAGGGATTACAAGTGTCGATTGCGGTATTTCGTTGTTTCGGCAATGGATTCCGCACCGGCGGGAGCGACGCGGATGGGAAGCCGTTCATCGACTAGACACGGTGGTCCTGCTCAGGTCTTTGTAGGGCCGGTGCGGCGCTGGCGTAAGGTTTGGTCACCTGTCAGCTCTTCTTCTCCGTCGCCTTCAGCTGCTCGTGTTTTGTTATACAAATGGAACCCTCTCACACCATCCACCGGAGGTAATTTCACCTGCTTTGCAGACATGTGAAGGTTTTCTTAGTTTTCTAACTTCTCACCTTCTGCATTATTCGTTGACGTAGAGTCATGAGGCTCCCATACTCTCCATATCCTTGAGTTCCTCGCGGCATCTCGCCCTGATCTCGCACCTAAGGCATCTTGGAACAATTGTTCTCTGCCACGGTCAGCTGATATCATGCGAGGGCGTGAATGCTCATCGCTGACCTAAATTGCTGGAACAATTCACTGCTCAGGAGTTTCTGTCTGTAATCAGGCTTCTAACCAGCTCAATCAGCACATTTTGAATCTCATGTGTAAGGTATTTAAAATTTGGGGTCTCGAGTTGTACTACCATTGAATATTCCTGATTTGTTGGATCCCGACCACTGTCTTCCTTAGGAACCGGAGCAAAGGAGGACCCTACTTCAGAAGAGCCTACGACCAACACTTCAAGACCTGTCAAGTACATACCGGTACAATTGCTTCTTTTTCCTAACTATTTCAAAGAGGCTTGGCTTGACAGTGAGGGTTGGCTGTACGTTTTGAAACAGCTACTAGACATTGTCCACTAATATCAGAAAGTCAGTAATTTGGTCTCACGGCACAGCTGTAAAGGTGCCCTAGAGATGGATTCTTTAGTCAGTGAATACGTGTAATCCACGCAGATGTAATTTAAAATAACTTGCTTAATCCGTTGGAAGAAATAGGTATTGCAGGGAATGTCTAGTATGAGGTTTTCAATTTGTGACCAAAACAAATACGCGGAATCGATTGTAGAGTATATAATGGAAGTCTTCTGGGATTCGTATGAACTTTAGGGTTGCAGGTAAGTTAACTTCTGACAGCGAGAAGTGGTCAATGGATCAGCTGATAGTGCTCGCATATGCTACTACGGAACCTTTTTTCCAGATTAATCTAAACCCATTATATTTTGGTGAATAGATTCAGGTCTTGATTCAGAAAGACGAATTGGCGAAGAAAGCTGCAGAAGAGGCCGAAGCACAGGCACTTGTAGAGAAGGAAAGCCAGGAACCGGAAGACACTGCCTCTGATATGGCTGTTGATACTAAGCAGCTTGATTCCACTGCAACCCAGGACAAGGAAATAAAATAAAGCCTCCGATTAGTATGTTCCAAACGCAAAGCCTTTGTCATCATTGTACCTTATTTCTTACCATTTGATGTCGATTCGTATCTGTCTGGTGGTATTGTTGAGGATCATGGAGATGGTTAGCTAACCACCATGCTTACTGATCGTTGTCACTTCAGGGTCAGGGCTCTTGATCGCAGATGATGTGATTAGAAACTATCAGAGGAAGGAGGAGCTTCCATTGGTTTATTTATCTTTCTCCATTGTTTCCTTCTATGCCATTCAAGAGCTTCAACAAGAGTAACATCTAGATGCTTACTGAAAGCTCCGGCAAACACGCTCGAAAATGAAGGTAGGGGAAGTACCAAAATTGCGAACTTGAACGTACGAGGTAGCGCAGATGCAGAATACACCAAAACTAATTTATCCAGTCAGCATTTTCCATACGTTACATGCGATAACTCTTTGAAAGTTAGAATCCACAAGTTTTCCTGTATCGCTGTTGTATCGTGAATCGTTGTTTGCATAAGAAACTATATCGCTCAAACACCGATATCTACCAAACGATAACTCATATAGCTTCAAAAAGTATAGTCAGTTTTCCCTTCAGACTCTTTTGCCTTCAAATTTTTCGTATGATTAATGTGTGACTTGCCAGTTGTACTTAAATGCAGTATCGTTTACCACTTGTCACATATTAACACTCATATTAACACTGGAGTCTCTCGTTGCAGTGGGAAGCGTTGACTGGTGAACTGAGACGGCGTGGGTTTTTAGAAGTTATATCTGAGGCCAAGCCGTTTGCCAGAAGGGCTGGATCCTTGAGCACCCGCGTGTAGCCGCTCGTAATTTTTCCCAACAAAGGGTGGTTGCTTTGTTTCATGCATCTCTTGCGCACTTAGTCTCAGCTCCGTTTGTGTTCTGTGTTGAGGTCATAGTGGTGAAGTCTGCACCACTACAGCTTCTGGATCTGATATCTTTTATATATAATTAAACTTGGATGAAAACAAGGTAACCAAGTTCGCAAAATTCAGAAAACACGAGATGATACAAGTAATCACAACTCATCTAAAAGCAGTGCTCTGATGCTATCCATACCACCTTACTAGAAAAAAAATGAGAGAAAAGTCGGGACGGAAGATGGTGTGGAGATGTGTCCAAGATTAATGTGGGAAAATCCGTTTCCTCAAATCAAGAAATCTTGACTTCAGGAAAATCCGTTGCGAAAGAACAGAGAAAATAAATAAACTCCGGATATCACCGGGCAGGATAAACTAGCTGCTGGAAAAGAAAAGGAAAGAAAGCCTTTGTCGGATTTTTACCATCCAGTAAACGGGGTCCGCCATATTCTCTAACCAGCTGGAAAATTGTGAGCCGGATTGCTCTCGAAATCCGGTCAGAGAATGTGTACATGTTAATTTACCGCCGACCCCGTTTACTAGAGCCAGAATTTACAAAGGCCTCAAACCGTAGGAAAATCGCCCGAACAATGACAAACCTTGACACATCGCACTTTCGCAGATTCATGATTCAGTGGAATGGCCTCACCAGGTGGCTTCTTACCTGATACCTGGTATCTTCTTCTCGCAGGCCCGGGTTGCTTGGATCAATCCAGGACGAGCACATTACATCGAGACCAGCACTCATCTGTAACATAGAGCATATTCATAGTTGCCAGGTAAAGCTGTGTGGCACCCCACACTTTTACCCGTAAAGGCTAATGCTCTGATGTATGCTGTTGCTTGACATTAGCAAGTTGAGCGTGTGACATCAGCAACATATACTAATTGGGCAAATTTAGCTATTTCCATATGATACATCTGTGTCAATCAATTATATAAGGAAAATCACGTTTCTTCTTTTCACATCTTATCTCCTAGTGCGATGGGGATAAGAAAGTTTTCCAGGACGGACAGTTCCTGGCAGTCTTATGACGAAGTACATGATACGAGCACTCCAGCATTCTGAGCACGGTAGCAACGCAGAAGATCATAAACAGAAAATTTTGAACTGTTGTATTTGCAGTTATGATAAACCAGTACTTCCTATCTTCTACTTGAGGTATAAACCATGCAGTCTTTTGACGGAAACAGAAGCCACTCTTTCAGATACAGACCATCACAAAGCATTCACACGAGATGGCCTGACAAGCATAGGTGCAGTCGTCTGGCTCCAAAAGGTTCTGCAAAATGTCCATCACAAGAGTTGCACATGCATTTCAGAGGTACCAAAGTTTATTCCGACTTTGACCAGCATGCGGATCTATGTCGAAACCAATCAATCAAATAAATAAGTGTCTTCGGACAACATGCTACACGGTTGTGTTACAACATGTCACAAGACATATCGCTTCTACGTTTTATTCGGAGACGGTCAACAGAGCACAGCCAGACAAAGAGTCAACTTGAAGTGCCACAATTACTGTGTCAAGCAGAGCTGTATTTTCCAACTTCAAACTCCGTTTCGTTTTTGCCAGAGCCAGTATAAATAAGTATGAAGCTCTACCTCTTGCAAAAAAAATTCTGATCAGCCTCTTAGAAGAGATCAGCACGAACAATGCCTGTCTGGGCTCATTGTATCAGATAGAATCTGCAGAATTTCAATACTGGCTACGTCGCTAGGCACGTTACCTTAATTACAAGTTAGCAAACATTTTCAACCTTCACCAGGAGAGAATCCTTGTCTACTGGTAAAATAAGTCACTTGAGAATGAAGTGCTGTTTCCACGAGAGCGAAAAGCCTGATGAGTTCCAGTACAAACGCAGTCTCCCAAGCAGATTTTCACAGGTATTGGCGGTAATCCAACTCCTTGGGCTCGACTACAAGTGTGTCAAGCTCATCCCTGCACGAACAAGCAGCAAAGTCAACCGTATTGTGAGCCAGTATCACCAGGTGTTTGGCAAACATTGATTTCAACTGCAAAAGACAGTTGCGGTTCAAGAGAACTACGAAAAGCATTTGTGAAAGCATTTCTGTTTCAAAGACAAGTGAAAAAGTCTGGAATTGCCCAATATTATCCACCGCATCGATCTTTCAACCAACGACATGGCACAAGAAATGTTCTTTTCGCTCTACTAATGAAATCAAGAAACAAAACTGATAACGTACAGATATCATCACACCGACCCAGAAAATTTCTATGAACTTGAGCAACAGTGATCTGTCGGACAAACTATACGCGGTATCTGGGGAAACTCGCACAATATGAAACTGAAACACGAAGGGTAATTAGGCCACTACACTAAAGTTACAATTAGGACATACCGCCTTGTTATCTACGGGGTTACACAATTTTGGAAGATACTAAAGAAACTTTCACTCCTACTTGCAAATATTCCAAATTACATTGAGATTGAAACCTTGAATTCTCACCTGCGCTTGTATGTCTCAATCTTCTCTCTGGCCTCTTTCGTAATTTCCTCAAGTTCACCCTTTGCGACTGCCATCTCAACTTCTTCCTCCAATTTCTCCAAAAGAGCCTCGTCCAAACCCAATCTACAAAGAAGGAATTATGGAATGATTTCACAAGGGTTCCCATGTACATACAGACTGTTCTGGGTTCAAAACGGCATCTAAGCTAGGACGAAAATGTCCGCTTTCGGAGTAACTCTTCTAAAAGCGATAGCAAAAGATAAGCAGGGCAAAACGCTGAACGTACATACTCCTCCTTCTATTTCACCTTAAGACTGACACCATAATCACCATTTGATTCATTGACGGGGATACACTTTAGCAATAAACACTCTCTGGGCACTTGCAAAGAAGTCCACTTTCCATATGGCTGCAGTTACTCCAAGCATTGTTCTCGGAACTTACTTCTTGTTTATCTCATCAATTTCCTTGCTCAGCAAAGTGAGACCTTGTTTATCATCAAGGAGCAATGGCTTTCCCAGACTTTTCTCAACTTTATCAAGAGCCTGCAGGGTCAGCTTATCAGCGCCGAGATCATCTTGGATGCCAACCCTGTCAATATTTGCAAGAAAGTAGTTAGGTCGAGCCTCTAACTTACCTGAACGTAAACGCTTCTCTACAGCATGTAGAGAAGCGTTTACGAAATGGACAATCAAGTTCAATTTGTAAATCTACAATCGTGAAGCACACTCTCCAAAACATTAAATATCACAAATAAGATTAGACTAACTCACTCCGAGCGTAGGCGAGTTTGAGTTTCCAAGTACGATCGGACATCAGCAGCATCATCTCCAGCTGACTCGAGCAAGTCAGCTATCTTCTCGGTGTATGAGGGTATGGCAAGCCTGCAATTTGCATTGCGTGAGACTTCACTTGACTTTGAGCTTGACCTCGGAAATTCGAACCAAAAAAGTCTCTTACCTCTGCACTGAACCTAAATATAGACTCTGACAAGTGATAAGCCTTCTCACTTGGTCCGGATGCTCTTCATGGTCGTGGCATACTCCTTCACGGCCTTTTGGTCATCGGAATCGAGAGTGATCTTAACTTTTGCCAGTTCTCCCAAGAAAGCTCTGAATTTTGTCTGTTGAGTAACGAAGGCCTGCTTCACAACATCATCTGCAACAACAAGAATAAAAGTTAACGTAATGCTCCAATGATATGAAACAGTCTGTCACCTATCCGCTACCTGGAAGCAAGAAACTTCGATGCGAATGTCAAGAAGACATTATACACGAAGCTTCCTACAATCGCCACGACTGCCAACCTCAAGCCCTAATACTCCTTCTTGTACTAGGGATTTCGCCAAAATGAAGAATATTCTATGACAAATTTACGAACTCGATGGCTTACCTTGACCAGCCGCAGAATATCGCCTCGAGGCAGTAGGCAAAAAAGATGCAGCTCTTGTCTGTAACAAGCCACACAAACATACTTATAAACACCAAAACCTAACTCATATGAATCTCAATCCTCGACAATTCCAATCCTCACACCTCGTTAACAACCGAACCACCGATCGAGAAAGTATAGAACTTTAGAACATTGCAACGATCACTTCGATCGACAAATTCTAAAATACAAACTCCACTACTGATTTCGAAACTGAATTGCGACTGATCCGTTATTCTCCATCCGCAGACTTCCCTATGCATTCCGAGTGACTAGACAAGATGAGACCTCCTTACCCTGAGAAGCTGCGAAAGCTTGGTTCGCCCAGCGCCTGCCATTGGTGTCTTTCAGTCAGTCAGTCGTCAATTCACGATGGATCGATCGAAGAGAGCTGTGAGTCGAGATGCGCGGCAGCAACGACACGACCCTCTTCCCTGCACCGATCGACCGAGTGCTAGACAAATAGTAGCATACAGCTCAGAGAAAGCCAAGACCAGACAACTCTTCAGCACAAATGGCACTCTCTGTTAGTGTTAGTTTAGGGCTTTCTTTCTTTCTTTGCTTTTCTCCAGCTCCTTGTTCTCCTCTTCTGACCCTTTCCTCTTTTTGTTTTGTCCTCTCTTCTGCAGCATAGCCAACGCAACTATTTTCATAGATGTCCAATCGTAGGTGCGCATTCTCCACACTCCAGTTATCGGTCCTAGTGGAAAGACTCGGCATTTCATTTTTCATATATTGTACAATAATGTGCTTTTAGAACATCAGTATTTTCTGCCGTTATTCACTTATCGTCTTATCTTGCACTTGAAACTATTTCTCATGTGTGAAGAAGTGATATATTTGACCAAGTTTGCAATCCAGATGCAAAGCTTGTTTACACACATGAGCATTAATTTAATACATTTGTGAAAAAATCTCGCAGTTCAAGCATTTCATAGATATTATATAGTGACAATTAGGGGAGTGGATGTATATCATATGCATTTGTTTTATCAATTATTTTTATGTATATTATTATACGTACTGAATTGAATTCAATCCTCTGCATATGATAATTCCGCGATCTAGATAATCACACAATTGTCACATTTCACATTAAAAATACAAGGAATATACATGCATGTCACTAGAAAAACTGTGTCAAACTATGAGAGAGAAATTCTAGCTCACACTTAACACACTTATTATTTTGTAAGGAGACAATGTAGTTACTAATAGTGTTGACATCAACGATGCTGTTTTATAACCGACTTATCTAAGAGCAACACATTCTTAATATTTTTGGATGTTTTATCGTATCACAACTTAGATAAACTTGACGATTGTTACCGTTCATATTGGATGTTGAGGTAATTAGGTATCTTTTAAACTCTAGGTAAAAAGATACCTAATTACCTCAACATCCACTATGAACGCATTCTCCCTTTCATCATGGATTTGCATGGAGCGGAAACTCACTTCATATACATGTATTTTGCAAATATATAAATCAATAAATATCTCATAACATTTCAGTTTTAAATTATTAAATAAAAGCCAAAAATTTATAAATTATTTTGAATAGAATTTATATCTGTCAAATTAAAAAAATATTGGACTGGAAATATCAAATATAATATTTATCCCTGATAAAAAATTATATGAACACGTATTTGCACATAAAATACAAATTATGACATTAGTTTGTCAACATATCATGATTATCATTCTACAGTGGTGTGATTGAACATGTAGCTCTAAACTCTCCTACATAGCCCTAATTTTTCATATGCATGTTAACACGTGTGTATGTAAGGTGGACATGGAAGGTAGATCATGATATGAATGTCTTTGACAAAGGATGAAATAACACACATAAGATGGTTCTCAATTGTTATATCATTCCTCAGTACGATAAAATAAGAAAAGCCATATAATGGAGTATGTCGCATATTCGTTAATTGAGGTATGATGATCGTAGAGTAAGTAGAACACGGAACAAAAGGGATGAAAAAAAATGATAACCCTGTTTTAATATTGTAAGCCCTAATCAAAATTATTCATGAAATTGCGTTGAACTAATAACCTACCAATCGCAATGTACATACAAAATATCACAAAAGCCCGCAACTTTTGACTCTCATCATTTGGAAGTAAAGATTTTATACTAATAAGGGGTCATATTTCTGATTTTGAGTTTAAGTTTGCATGTCATTGAGACAAATTACATGCAAAATTAAATTTAATATCACATCTTTTTAGATAAAGACAATACGATCATCACAAGTAAATTTTAGAGTAAATCAAAAAAGCTAACAAAACTAATGCAATACATGAAACCATGAGCGCAGATCATTGGGAAACAAGGATATTCCAAGGTGCTCAAATTCTTTTCTGAAATCTACTCATCCCCAACATATGAAAGTTGTTGTGAATAGGGGAGTGAGAGAAAGTTCCTCATATTAGAATTCTCCAGTCGGACACATGTATCGACTTCAATCGTAAAATATGTAATCATCATAAAGCTTACTATGTCATAGGGGTCTTCCCATCGTTTTTGCTATATCACTCGGTTTCCCTTCTGGTTCCGTCATAGATTACAGTAACCATGATGTCATAGATTACAGTAACCATGATGAATGAAAACCTAAGTTGATAGCAGGACTTAGGGTAGGTAACCGGATAAACGAAGTAAAATAACAAAAAGGATAGGAAAACCCCACCAATTCGTACAAGGAATGAACCAAACGGTAACATGGGACTAGCCCCAATAGTATCACATTGGGAAATATGTCATACAACACCTAGAATATTTGAACTATCCAAAGTTCTACAAACAACACATCACCCAAGGTGATTGCTCCAGCTAGTGCACCACCGTAACAGATATAGAAGGCTTTTTTTCTTTCTAGGATTTTCCGCACTACCATGATGATATCCAAACCCGGTCACTGCCAGAACCTCGTACTTGAGTCACTGCCGTGACTCAAGTTAACATTAGGTGATACATATGAAACCCCCTAACTGATATTCGTTCGTTACATTATGCGTGTCACGTAACCGATAGATGCGGTGGCTATCGTTTTGTCTAACATAACGGCTCATCCTACAGGACAACAGTACTGTATGGTACTATAGTCGTGTACATTGTACACTGAAGAGTCGGAACTCAGTTCTTATAGGCAGATGTTCTAGTGAAGGGGCGGCGTAAAGAAAGATGTCACAGGACATGGAAATGGCTTAACGGTCGTCGCGCGAAACAACTGGAACTGGAATGTATGGAACGATCAAGGAAGCGCGATTTGAATAGAAACGAGAGTGAGAATGGTATTGTAAGTCGCAGAGAGTGTTTTACATCAAATCGCAGGATGAACAAGGGTTGATCGATCGACGGGAGAAGTCGGATGCGGAGGAGGAGGAGGCAAGGAGTGTTGGAAATGTCTGTACAGGTGCACGACGAGGAGGAGCAGAATCAGGGAGCATAGAATTCAAGGAGATGCTCGGAGTCAGTTACGAATTGGTGACGCGATGGAGAGAACGGTCGAAAAGGAGGAGGAAATCTGGATGGAAAGGGGATAGACATCAGGGCTGAAATATGTTGGGCATTCTGCGCGAGTTTGCAGGTACACGCGTTTCTCCAGTTTTGTCTCAATGGCAAGCGTTGGGAGTTGATCGGTTATCAGACATGAGAAGGTACATGTCTTGATAATTCTTGCTTCTGTTTCTTCACTGACGTTCCAGTCCGTGGGCTCCGCATTTATGTCGCACGACTGTCAATTTTTCTTCAAATGACAGATGATTGTGCTCCAATCCCTGTAGCAGGGATGCTCTGAATCATAAGGTTCATCTTGAGCTAAGGGGTGACAACCATTCATGATGCGTCTCTTCCGAATGTTCAATGGTTAGCCCTCGAGCTTTGGAAGTAGAATCGAGGAGAGACCTCGAATCGAACAACATCAGAGGTAGTGGGGGAGGTTCTCTTCATCCACGGTAGCGGGGCAAAATAGTCTTGCTACCGCTTGGAAGTGTCGGCTCCAGGCTCGAAGCCTAAAAATCTCAATCGCCCGTTTTGAGCCACTACAAATTTTGGGAAACGCTGGCCCAACTACAACTCAAGCAAACCAGTCGGACCATCGTCTTGAGGCAGTCAATCTGTCTCGTTGAGATGGTTGAGATTCCTCCGACAACCCTCCTTGGCCGACGAGATGTCTTGCTCGGGGATGATGTCGCAACGACTGACATTCCCGCATGATTCGGACCGACATGAGCGAGCAAGACAAACCAACCGTGAAGGCAAGCCTTCCGCCAAAGTGGAAGAGGAAGCTTTTCATTGATCCTTCAGGTGCCATAGTACTTACCACTCTCATGCGTGTGCGACGATCAGTTGACTCTAAGCTGAGTAAGCTTCCGTGGCCATAGAGCGAGCGACATAATTTGACCACACACCCACACCCACATCCTCTCAATTTCTCAATCTGCTTCTGCGAGAGAGAACATGAATCTACGAGAACGGAACAGATTAATAGAGTGCTAGTAACAACTCGAACCGGTAGAAGCGTTACTAGAGTGAAAAAAACGCAGCCGAAAGAATGTAACTGATGAAGAGGTGATAATGAACACAGAAGCGTTGACGGATCCCATTCCCGAAGATGAGGAGCACCATGGAGGCCCCTCGGGTGAGTCTTCTTCCGCTCAGGAGAAGGGCGACTCAGGTAGTATGGAAGATGATATCGAAAGCCAGCGAGCTTTGAGCGGCAGCGGGGCTTCGACGAGTTCCAACGACCCCAGCAAGCCAAATCTTCCCGAAAGCAGCAAGAAAGAGCAGCAGCTCTCCTCGTCGCCGGTCGAGTTGCAGAGAGATGGAAAGCCAGCCGATGACATCAAGTCCCAATCGGTGCTCGAGTCTCGAAGGTATGGCCTCATGGGAGACTCAGTGCAATGTGCCTCCGGGTCCTCATCCGCTCATCACCCCCGCGTCTCCTCCGGCCTCCGATCCAGCGACGTCGACGAAGAAGAAGCGGTGGAAGCCCCCAGGCCCGCCAAGAAGGAGCGCAGCAGTTGGGACTTCGAAGCCGACGATTCCTTCAAGTTCGAGTCGGGAGGCCCCATCCCCGAGCCGGAGAAGCCCCCCGATCCCCCGCCCATCTTCGCCCCGCCTTTCGTGCGCAACAAAAATGATTTCCGGGCCAAGCTCATACACCTCAGCGAGCTCACTCTCACTCTGCCGCCATCGCCGACGGGCCCAGAGCCGCCCGACGCGCCCAACGAGAGCGATCAAGGGCAGTCGCCGCAGGACATCGTCGCGGGCGACGCTCCTCCGCTCACCTGCAGAAGGAAGCCGCCTCGTCCGACCTTCGCCCGATCGAAGACGAGAACTCGGCTCCAGGATCCCCCGCCCATGACTCCCGCCGTGTCGGACCAGCTCGCCAGCATCTGGTCCGACGCCGGAAGAAGCAGCAGGCGCGGCTCCCTGATTCACCAGCCCGTGGAGGATGAACGGCAGGCTGCGAGGTTCGGTCCCGTGACCAGCCGAAGGGTGTCGTCGACCATGAACAATTTCGAAGGCGATCAGATCCAGATGCCCAGGGGGAGTCGGAAATCCGTGACTATGAGTGTGACGGATGCTGCAGCAGCCGCTGCTGGGAGCCCCACCCCTGCTCCGCCTGCAGCAGCTCCTTCTCGGCTGGGGATGTTCTCGCCATCCGCGATATTCTCGCCGTCGAGGCTGGGGCTGTTGTCGAAATCCAAAGCCAACCTGGTGCAACCGCCTCCCGAGGAGGAAGTCGATCCCTTGGATGATGACTCGATTCCGAATTACAAGAAGCTGAAATCCAAGGAGCGCAGGTGGCTTGTGTGGATTCAATGGATCGGTCTCTTCATTTTGATTCTTGTCATGATATTGGCCATCAAGATGAATAAGCTACAGCTGGTGGTGTGGAAAGAGATCCAGCTTTGGCAATGGCTTGCTCTTGCAACCGTCATCATTTCGGGACGTCTCATTGCTGGTTGGTTAGTCATGGTAAGAAGCTCGACCATGTTGAGAGCAATGTCGAGTCTCCGTGTGGCCACGAACGACCTGACTCCACTTTCGTTCCTCTCGTTCGTTCTGATGTTGACCTCTTTCATTATTCCAGCTTCAGTGATGACCTTCTTGTATGTAAAACTTGCTCCGATGCATTAACGAACTGGTACACTGGCAACGGGAACTGGTGCCATGTTATGTACCAATAATCACTGAAATCGAAAGTTCCAGAGAGAAGTTATACATTGTCAATCTGTCTCCATCCTATTTCCTTACACTGCAACATGCTCAAAGGATCTGATACACCTGTTGCACACGGGAGAGATTTGTTTGTATCTTGACCACTTGCGACCGTCTTTACCTGACATTTTGACTTCCAAGGTCAACCCATTGCAAGAGCTAATGCGTCCGCAAAGGCCAAAACATAACGATAACCATGTGCCAGTATTCAAGCTCCTGAGGAAAGGAACAGTCAGCTCAGAGCCAAGTGCTCGGAAGCGCTTTCACGTTTGGGTTTGTGAGTTGAAGACTTTGAATATTGGCCTGCTCTGCCGGTCTTAGAATGTAACTTCTGTAAAGTACACGCATGTTGAAAAGTGTAATCGTCATGGGCGGGCATGCGTTCAAGCACCACCTCCGCTCTTCATTCTGCAAATAAGCACTACCAGGAATTCGCAAAACAAGGAACACCTCGTTAGTCACTCATGCCTGCCACAGTGGCCCAAGTCTTTGGGCCGAGCCCCAGGGATCAGGATTGAAGTGACAGGGCTTCTGTTGTTACGTCTGCAAATTAATGCAAATTTGTGTTTCTGGTTGAAGATACTGGTGGCCCTGATAGAACGTCACTACATTCTGAAGAAACGAGTACTCTACTTCGTGTACGGGCTTAGGCATGCTGTGAAGAACGTGGTCTGGTTGGCGCTCGTCATTGGCGTGTGGAAGCTCGTGTTCAGACATGTGGAATCAAAAGGAAATATTCCCATCGTCACAAAAGTAGGCATCTGTTCTCCCTCCCTCCCTCCCTCCCTCCACCCGAAGAAAACGGAGTAGTCGGGCGTGGTTTTGAACTTGAATGTCTGATTGAAGGCTTGAAGCAAGACTGAGTAAGTTTGGTCCAGTTCTGTCCCTGATACAACTTCTTCTGAATCAGCGAGAGTCGTCGTCTGCTTGACTCAGGTGTTATGGTGCCTTTTCACAACAGCGTGTCTGTGGATGGTGAAGATTCTGGCCGTGAAAGTGGCAGCCAACAGCTTCCACCGCGCTGCCTATTTTGACAGAGTACAGGATTGCCTTTTCCATCAGTATGTTTTGGAAACTCTCTCCGCACCTCGTAGCCAGGAAACGGATTACAGCCACTGGGACGCAGTCGACTCCCAGTCCGGACGATCGCAACAGCCTGATTTGCCTCCTCCGCTCCAGGACCCGCAGCCATCGTCATCGTCCTTGTCGGCTCCAAGGCCCCGAGAGGATTCCCGATTGCCGACCATGCACGAGCAGCCCCAGCAGCCCAACTGCGCTGCAGCTGTATCGCCGGAAACGCAACGAGAAAGCGAACGCGCCAGTAATCTGGCATCTGCTCCGAGCAGACCGAACTTGGCCTCAAGCCTTGCTTCGCCCAGTCGAAGCAACTTGGGCATGGCTTCGCCCAGCAGAAGCAATCTGAGGGCGCCGAGCAGGGCCAGTTTGGGCGGAGGAACACCTTATGCCCAAGCTTCACAGGTTTTGTCTCCCAGTGGCAGACTCAGACGCGTCAGTGTTCAGATGAACGCTTCTGAAGGAGGCACGATTTTAGCCCGAAGTACTTCGCCGATCCAGCAAGAAAAGCTGCAGGAGCTGACTTCAGAGGTGGGAATCCATCACCAACAATTTTTTATACCGTATTTGAACACGGTAGAAACTGCTTGAATACGTTCATTAATCAGAGTCTGGTACCAGCCACGGACACGACAGGAACTGGGCGAATGGACCGGGAGAATACTGAAAGTCAGTCTCTTTCAGCTTGAACTTGTCCGCGAGCGAGCGTCATAAAGTTGTTCTTTACTGTGCGAGCGAGCGTCACGGATGTTAGTTTCTCTGATGAACTCAGGTGGTCCGGTTTTGGTGCTCCTAAACGTTGTCTTTTCAGACTGTTTCAGCATGGACAATGAAGAAACTGATGAAGATGATTCGAAAAACAAATATTGCAACATTTTCTTCGATCTTAGATCAAGAAGCTAGAGAAAAGATTGATAGCGAAGCTATGGCAAAAGCCGCAGCTAAGCAGGTAGGTTCATTACGAGGTACCCGAGACGACGAAACTTTGTCCACTCGAAATACAGCGGGAAAGCAAGGGACGGAACAAAATGTCGATTCATTTCCCTTCTCCTGATCTTGAATCGTTTGGCTTTGGTTGGCGTAGGATTGCAATTCAGACAGTAAATCAGGATACCTGCAGAACTTCATTTGCGCTCAATCCTGTAAATATATGTGTTACGGTCTCATGTGCAGATATTCTACAACATTGCCAGACCAGGAGAGAAGTTCCTGACTTTGACTGACTTCCTCTATTTTCTACCGGAGGATCAAGCAACGAGAGCGTTTGGGCTCTTTGAAGTGAACGATTTAGGACATGTTACAAAAAAAGCTTTGATGAAGTGGGTTGTGAATATTTACAAGGAGCGCCGAGCTCTTGCTCTCACCCTTAGCGACAACCGAACTGTTGTAGCTAAGTTGCATCGAGTTTTGGACGTGGTATGTGAAAAGGATCTCCGCGTTTCCCTTCGGACAATGCATCGATATGATTGTGCATACCTCAAGACCTAGTCCTGAAGTCTTGAAATTCAGCATCGTTTTGTGAAGTACTCTTCTGCTAGCGCTGCACCCGTCTCCCTTTGCATCCCACAGCATTCACCATATTTGTATTGTGAATGTAGATTTCTTGGTCAGTAAGAGATCTCGTGGGTGTCGTTAACGACTCTCAATGGGCGAGCAGATGCAGTCGGGTCTGATCAGTTTGTCTCGTTGGAAATCGCTGATACGCTGATGGACGTGTCTCGTTGTGCCCTTGGTGTAGTTGTTGCTCGCGGTGGCGATCACGATTTGCTTTCTCATTATGGGAGTTAACACGCAGAAGCTCATCGTGGGCTTCTCCTCAGTTTTGCTTCCGTCGGTATTTGTGTTCGGAAATGCGGCACGCAGCACATTCGAATCATTGATTTTCCTGTTTGTGATGCATCCGTTTGACGTGGGCGACCGCATCTGTGTTGATGGCATGGCCATGATTGTTGAGGTCGGTCGGTCCACACTAACACCTAAGCATCAACAACCAAAAGCTTAACCTCGTTCTCTTATTCAATCTACTTTCTGTACGATTCTCCTTCTCCTGTAACTCATTTCCAGCTTTGACTGGCTCTGTGAAGCTGATCCTCACCATAGTTTCACGTCTGTTACCATTTGAGTCGTCATTTCGTCATCTACTGTTCTCAGATTTCGGTATTAGAAATCAGATTCACGAAATATGCATTGAATCCCACTGCAGTTGTTGGTACGGTCAGCCGTTCGTACTACGAGCTAGCTAGCTCGGTCGCTGCATGGATGGATGCTTATACGCGAGAATACATATACAGTAGACTGACTTTGGGGAATTTTTAGATATTGTAGTCTTGGTTACTCCTGGTGCCATGAAGTCGACATTCATAAACTTTAGAGTTGTTGTGGAATCAAAAAAAGAAGCGACGGTGAGGTCCATAAACAGCAGCACAGTTTTCTGACCTTGAACTTTTTGGTTGGTTCTACTGCGTGCAGGAAATGAATATTCTGAACACCATTTTGCTCAGGTACAATGTCATGTTCATCTTGATCACATAATCTTGTGAAACTGGGTTCATTTGAGCTCCGTGCGGGACAAGGGCTGAGACTCATCAATTGTGATCTGCAACAGTTGTGGGTTGGATCTGAAGAACTGACGGGATGGATGTGCAGTGGCTCGAACGAGAAAATTTATTACCCCAACTCCGTGTTGGCTACGAAGGCCATTTCCAACTACTATCGCAGTCCAGACCAGTGGGACTCGATCGAGTTTCAAATTCACGCTACGACTCCAGTCGAGCAACTTGGACTGCTGAAGGAACGTATGACGAAGTACATTGAAAGTCTGCCCCAGTTCTGGTATCCAGTTTTCCGCATTGTGTGCAAGGACATCGAGGACAGCACTCGCATGAAGATGGCTCTGTGGGTCCAACATCATTTGAATTACCAGGTATGCACAGCTCCTCCTGCGTGAAAACCCCGCGTGACTACTTTGTCGTCAAATATTATTTCTAGTCATTTGATAGTTAAACTGCTCCAGGACGCCGAAAGGAAGGAAAAAGTTGGAAAAAATTACGAACTGAATAATTTTCAATACGTGGAATAATCAATCATGTTTGACCAATAATATTTTATGTCATGGACATATTTTATTGTTACGATATTCTTTTTCGAAATATTGAGTTTTTAACGCTCCTGGTAGCAGACAATGATATCATTGATCGACGGGAATCAGAGTTTGAACCTTACATTGACCGTTCGTCGCTTATTAAGGGCGAGGCGCAACCCCTTGGACGTACGCTTGACACTATCTTGCGTGTGCGCAGGAATCTGGCGAGCGATGGCAGAGGCGGAGCAATATGATATTGCATATGAAGACACAGCTTCAAGATCTAGGCATCGGTTTCCATCTTCCGAGGCAGGAGATTACAGTGACTGGGGTCCCTGTTCTCGACGTCCCGCCGCACCGCTCGATTCCGACGCCCATGTAACACAATTTTGACGACTAGCGGCATCATAGGACGTTCGTTTATCTGTACAGTATCAATTGAGATTTTAATCGTACATATTTGGACTTGTGTCCACGTTCGACTTCTATTCGAACTTTTCGTCATCTCCAGTTCCAACTTTTCTCTAAATGGCGAATATACACCAAGTCTCAGCCTGGGCACACTACATGGAAACCTGGTTGGGTGGTAGATTCTGACCCCGGTTGCTTATAGCACATGGTAATGGACGAGGTAAATAGCCTGTTAGAGCCAGGTCAAAAGCATGCCTTCGTGAAAACACTGAAAAACAATTTAAAGAAAAACCCAACAAAGAGACGTCCAACAGTCCATTGTACTCACTCGTGTCCCGGGTGGATCAGTAATTCACTAGTGTTCGGATATCGTTTGGTGGAATAATGCTAGTGCACTTGCTCTCATATCCATCACTTTCCTCTTCACTCGAAAACTTGTGCAAGGTCTTCCAATTTCTCCTACCAGATTAGCATAACTACTGGCCCGACTCTTAATTGACCTGCCCAAGTAGTGAGGAGTAGCTGTCCCATCGAACATTACTCTCTTCCCTACCTTGTTCGGTAGAACGATGCACAACAGTGATTATGAGGAATGAATCGACTGTTCAAAACTCAGGTTTCTCAAGATAATCGACCGCTGGGTCCCTCCGATCGAGTGAGCATGCTATGCAAGCGGACAACTGCTTTGCACACAGGCCTAAAAGTTAATTCGTGGCAGTATATTCGGTAACTGACGTGCACGTACACAGGATCTAGAATCTAGACTATACAAGAGTCCAAACAAACAAAACAAGCAATGTATAGCGGGCTACAGGGACCATAAATTTTCTCGCTTCAGCCGTAAGCTGAGCGATGTCATCGATCCTCCGTCACAAACAAACAGGAAAAGAACAATCGGTGTCAATGACAGTTTGCCAGTTGATCTCCTGCATTTGGGCTCTAAAGTACTTTCTTTGTTCACTGCACTGTTCTGTGTGCGACCACTCACGCCACAGCCCACAGAAGTCAATCCGAAGACTGCAACAACACAACTGGGAGCCAGTTCGATCTACCATAAAACAAGACACAAAAAATATTTCGAGATGGAATTTCTAGGATACAACCGTCTCTTGTTTGCGTCATCACAAACCATCGTTTGATTTAATATATTTCAGGAAGACCAAGAGCATCACATGATCCAGGGCAGCAGAGAAGAAGGTCAACTTCAGTGATTCTCTGTCCGGTGAAAATCATCAACATCCATCACCTGAAACAATGTCCCGAAAAGATCATCTAACGACGTCAGCATAAGTAAACTTCACAGCGGACCGGTACAAAACAAACTCGGAATAGAATGCGACCGGGCAAGCCATCCAGCTGTGTGTATGAACGCTTGATACTGATATAGGTGAGCAGGCTACCTTTCAGCAAAAATTTTCAACAACAGACAATCCACCCGAGAAAGATCTTGTTTGAAAGCCGACCCCACTTAATGCAAAAATATGTCTGATCTACTTCCGCGTTTCCTACAATAATCTTCGACATCTAGTGGCTTCACATAAGGTGGTCTTCCCATATCTCCACTCCCCACATGGTCTGGACTTCTCGACTGGAAACTCCAAACTTTTCCTCTTCATTCTTGATGTGATGTCAAAGTGAGTTACGTCGAGCTTAGAATTTCTCTGAAAGAGCACTTTCACGAGCTTAGAAAAGGATCGTGCAACAAACCGAGCTGCGCCACCCCTTGCTTTGAATAATCACGAGGTCACCTGCCTGTATTTCTCCACCCATAACCATGCCGCTCAGCTGCTTAAATAACTTGATCATCTTGAATACTAGACAGAAAATTACATTCTATCGTCAAAATCCCTCGATAAAATCTCCTCAGCAAGAGGTATTAGGCATGTCTACCGTGACGGACGATAGTGAATGAAGCATATTAGTGAGCAGACTGTGGTATCCTACCCACTTCTATCACATGCCCGGTAAAAGAATGCCAACTCAGGACCATAAAATGGTGAACTGAACCGATCTAAGAACAAAGAATAAAATATGATAGGTACCCGACAAAACGACCCTACCTCAGTTGTCAAGAGTCTGCACTGGCAAGAGATGCCTTTGCTGCTGCCTGTTCAGACTCTCGCGTCCCTTCTGGAATGGAACTGCCAAGTAGGTACAGAACCTTTGAGCGGCAGCTCATGATAGTGCGATAGTGGAGGAAGAGAACAAAATACACATGTTTCTCCTCACAACCACTAAAAGAAAGAAAAAAGGATTGATTCTGGAGTGTGCAGAGAGAATTTTACTAGTCATAAAAGATTTGAACGATCCCCAATACTGAAACCAAGAAGCACGCACGTTGGTAGGCCAGACATACTTCATAGCGAAGTCAAATATGAGCCTTGCAACATGGTGTCGGGCCACTTTGCATACAAGCGAACTTGCATGCTAACCTACAAGGACTGCCACCAAACAATAAGGAGGTTTGCCAGGCTCGGGTTCAAACAAGCCTGGTCCACGCTGACTTGACCACACCCCAAAGTAAATAAAAACTGAAGTAACAATAGTACACTGAAATCCACTCATACTCTAGACGTATATCAATTTTCACGCAGATCTTGGTTCAAAGAACCTTGACGTCAAGGCTACGAAACTTCGCTTAGCTGTCACAAACAAAACCAGAATGCCAAACTCAGCAAAATATTCTTTCAACATTTGATTACAAGGAGAGAATGGTGGACACGTATGTCACTGACCCATGCCAGTGACATGCTTCAACAGCCTAAACCTCACAAAGTCAACCAGACAGTAGGAGGAACAGACCTGAAACCAACAAACTGTGTTATGACAACTTTCGGCAATTTCTTCAATCTGAGTAGCAAAAGGGTATCGCTAATGAATACGGAAGTCATATCAGCTGTACAGATAAGAAGAACCGTGTGAAGCACTGGCTAACTGTCAAAATTGGACCTCAATGCCTCTGGCTGAAGAAAGATAGGCACGTCTACTTGGAGCCCAACCTGCTAAAGACTGAGCAAGATTCGTCAGTCTCCAAGAGAGCTGTTTTCTGAATAATGAGTGGTGAGTTACAGTCTTGCTCACTTTTTGCTCTTTTGCGGACTAGCCAAATGCACATCCTCGATGTGCATGTCTTGTAAATTGAGTAATAGCGAGTCCGCGTTTAAGAACACTCTGTTTTGAGAATTGGCCACCGTGTTCGCAATTTCCCGACTTGCCTCAATCTTTCTTAAGGTAATAAAAGCTGGATTACTAGAGATGGCTTCTCCAATCAACTGGGCACTTTTCGCTTCTCCCTGAAAAATGAGCGGAACACGATTGAAATGAGCAGATGGAAATTTTACGCTTCCTACTGGAAAAAAAAAACCTGGTTCACAATAACACCACCAAAAAACAGCCAGTAACCAGCAGAAAGTACTTGTTAAGAAAGAGCTGTACCTGTGCTCGGATGATAGCACTTCTCTTATCCTGTTCGGCCTTCTCGACGACAAACTTGGCACGCTCTGCTTCCTGTGCAGCCACTTGCTTGGATTCGATAGCAGCGGTAAACTCGCGTCCAAAGGTAAGATTGGTAATAGACACATCATCTAGTGCAATATTAAAACCTGCTGCCCTCTCGTGCAATATTCTTCTAATTTCTCGACTCACGACCTGTGAAAAAATAAGAGAGTAAAAAGGAAAACTGATTTGAGGTTCCTTTGAAATTTGCATACTGTTAGTAGCAACGTTTGCATTCACCACTGCTGTACACTCGGTCAGAAAACCGACAGAATTTTACTGAGATCAAGCTCAAAGGCAGGAAGGAACTTAAGAGCAGACGGTGATAAGAACTGAACTAGATCATGTGTAAAAACCTTACCTCACGTTGTGTGATCAGCTGGCTGGCGTTGTACTGTGCAACAACTGCTTTGAGAGTTTCTTGAACGATAGACGGAAGAACACGATCGGCGTAATTCTCACCCAATGTTCGGTAAATCGTTGGCAACATATCAGGCAGTGGCCTGGTCAAAACTCGAAGAGTGATCCTGACCTACAGAACAGAGACTGTCAGGATGACTCGATCCATGACCTTGTAAGCACATATTCACCATTCACAGCACACAAGTGGATTGTTCTTCAAAAATTGTCGTTCATATTGATTCTAATAACTGACCTATGATCAGATTTCAAGCATCGAACTGAGACATACCATTTGCAAATCCCTGCTCCCTGAGGTGCTCTCCACAATGTTAGGACGTGCTCTCACATCGTAGATGACCGGTCTCTCGAACCAGGGGATCATAAAGTGAGTGCCCTCAGGATACACCTAATATATTAAGCCGATCCAAAGGCATCAGAGGACAAACGCAACGATCATGAAGCAGCATGGATGGCCTCAAGATGGCCGCGTTGAAAGCTCGGAATTCCGAGCCAATGGGTTAAACAAAAAAAAACAAAAAAACACTCGGTCCTCAAAATTCACTCCTTTGGAGTAAAACATGACACAGACGAGTGTAAATTGCAAGCAAATGAAAACCGAACCTCCTCCTTGATTCCCACAAGACGGTTGAAGACGATGGCGCGATGACCACCCTCCACATTGTACAAGCTGTTCATGGCTCCATAAAGTCCAACACCTCCGATTACAACTACCTTGGCCAACGACCCTAAAGGCCCGGCGTTCGGCAGCTTTACGTTTTTCACGCTATTCAGATTCATGATTTCCGCACAGAATAAACCTCAATTCTCGTCCAAAACCAGCGATCGATCGTAGATCGCAAGCCCGTCAGCACCCCGTCCTCTTCCCGTCCTCTTGCTGCTTCCTTCTTCTTCTTCTAAAACCCTCGTTTCCCGACCACTTGCTCTTCGCTGGCCTACCAAACCAGCCCTAACCCTACCGTGTTCCACTCTTCGGAGTTCGAACCCACGGTCAGAAATACCATCTACCCGACCCACGGTTGGGTTGCCTTTAGTAGCTCGTAACATGGGTTACACGAGTTAGGCACAAATCAGCCACCATGAACGCTATTTCGTCACTGATTTTTACATTGCAGAACACATATCTTACTTAGTGTAATCTATTCCACATTACTTTTGTAGCTTAGTTTAGTCACATTTTTTATCCACATTCAGTTTTAAACCACGAGTCGCCCATTTTGAAGTTTATAAGTTTCACATGTGTTGACTATTGTCTTATGACTCCGGTTCCTAAACCGGAACACAGCTTATGTAACAAAATATCAACACATACACAAGAGAATAAATATAAAATGTCAACCTCAAGCACTCTCATGTGAAACTTGAAAGTTATTCAAGTTTCTAAATCCAAGAGAGAGGGATCAACTCAAAACATGTGAACATTAGAAACATAAAACAAACCTAAAGGTTCGAAAGGTCCTAACCAGCGTATTTCACATACCTCCAAAATGCACATCTCCAAAGAATTTTTTTTATTCGCTCTATGGACTCCGTCAATGCACGGTTAAGAGGTTGTTTAAGAGGATAAATTATACGGATTGATTTGATAATTGAAACACAAGTTTTTTGTCATCTCTATTGATACAACGATATGGAGAAATTTAATTTGAAGCATGTATATTAGTATGTTTTTAAAGTTGCTTATAAGCTTTAGGCATGCTATGTGTATAAACATTGCATGTATGTAAATAATGTGACAATTTCTAGCATCATTCTCATCGTACTTTTAATTGTATAGTAGAGATTCAAACTTACCTACAGCTATTCGTCGAGAGTCAACTAAAGCCTTTGACTTGGATAACCCTGATGTTTGGGTTAGGATGTATTCTCAAAAGGAATAAATCTTTCGTATAGTAATGCCCATGGCATTTGAAAATCTATGTATTGCTCATCATAGAGATACTTTGTGTTATGTTATCATTTGAGGAGGTGGATATTGACCTTCAATTTACAGATTTCATATTGATGATTATATTTACTTACAAAAGAGTGTGACCATCACATTGTATGTTATTGGTCATCATATATTTCTATAAATATATGAGGGTTTACGTTTAGGTGTTTTGGTATTAGAGGGTCGTGATGATGTGATTTGAAAGAATCATGTTTGTTATCGTGCGCCATGTCACCTTCCAAACATTGATGGTACCATGTATCCAAGCTTGACAGTTGTGCGAATAGGCTTGAGATGTATTTCATATAGAGATGTAAAACCCATGGTTGTATATCTAAAGTGTGATTAAATTTATCTTAGTCATGATTATGTTTAGCTAGTTATGGTTAAACTGGAGAGAAAATATAGAGTAGCTCTTGATGTAATAGATGAGAATAACTATTTTATTGTTTAGTAGGAATCGATGAACAAATTCCATCACATGGCTATCTTGACTTTCCTTGACTTGGACTAGTTTTTCATTAGTTTGACTTGGTGAGGATTCTGAAATCGAAGGGCAATATTGACTTGGTATACCAAAGTCAATTGGAGGATAGTTAGACTTGTAGAAGATCCAAGTAGACAAATTGCATGTTGTCATGTATCTTTTCTTATTGGGGTTTGTGATCTATATCTTGATTAAACTTGGTAATAGAAAATTACATGATGATTACTTATAGTTACTAGGGTAAAATTCTTAGTAGTATAAATACAGAGGTTGGAAATCATCTCTAAATCATTGTTCAGAGAATGAAACTTTGTTTAGGGTTGGAGCCTTGTTTTGATGAAACCTTTGATCATCAATAAAAGATCTCCAACTTTTGAGTGATATTTTAGTCTTTGTGAGAGTTGTCATGGGATTATGGAGTTGGTAATTTGAGACTTTGTGTAAGAAGGTGCATTAGGACTATGGTCATCAGGTTGGAACATGTCATTCTAGATTCATGATGAGCTTCCAAAAAGTCATTGGAGGTAAACCTAAGTGAGAGTAAGCCCGATATGTTGTGATGCAAAATATATATGCATAATATAATACCCAAATTTTTTATTATTGTTAGTTCATGGATATCAACAAATCTTGACTTTAGATATTTTATTGTTTGGGTGCAAGATCTAGCTTATCATGGCACAATCTATTCTGATTATTGCTAAATGATGATGTCATGGACATACATGTGTTGTCATAGTCAAAAATTACATGATCCACTCTTGGAAGTTTAGGGAGTGTAATAGCATAGTAATGCATTACTAAGTTGAATTAAAGTATAAGAATTCATTCCCAAGGGAATGAGGTACTCAATGAACAAACAAGAAGGAAAATGTGTAGTTATGCTTCTTTAAGGACTCTGGACTACGAAGAGTTCAAGGATAAGACTCAGCTAAAGTCTACACCATTCACTTCCAATCCCATCAATTCAAAAGACACCGGAATGCTTTGCTAAATTTGTTTACTTATAGATAAGAATCTCTTCTCTTACAAACCTCAATCAAGACGATTCATTTGCTGAAGTTCTTCTTAGTGCAATTACGCAGACACAGCTTGTGGGTGAATAACAAGTTAGCATCAGAGGTATTCGCTCTAGTCTATGTTGATTACACATTGAACACACTAGCTCAACAAGCTCTCTTTCTATCTTGATTTTAGTTTGCAGTTCAATCGAATTGATCCGTGCATCGAATTCAATCAATCGAATTCAATCATTGCAAGGAAAAGAGATCCGCGCCTTGTTGCTCTTCTCCTATTTATACATGAATTCCTAACTCCTACTCATAACTAAAACTTACACAAATTGCTCTCTTTGAAATCTACTCTAATCATCTAAGCCGTGCGATCGCACCCCTATCTCTTGCGTAAATGTGTCGATTCATGATTGCATTTCATGTACATCTGCAGCAATCTCATGTCAATACAGATTCATGGCATCACGGAAATCTCGTCCTAATACTTTATACATCTCCTTGCATCGCTCCTTGGAATCTCCCGGATTCTTCATCATTGTCACCAACTACTCTAAGCGCTGCATCTCTACAATGTCACATCGAGTGAACACGTGTTGGATGCACCTATTGACAAGGATCTTCAATCTCGTTGGTATCTTTATGTCCATTACCGTCGCTTTATATCTTGCACCATCTCTCACAGCTGCAAATTCTCCTTCTCTACGTATTTCACCTATGCATCCCAAATACGACAAATCTTTGCGTACTCTTGTCTCGACGCATGCATTTTTTTCTCCAACTTGGTCTTCTCTTTGGATAGTTTGTTCATGTTCTCTTTCAACTGCCGAATGGTATTGGTTTGGTCCTCCTTCCCAAGAGCTAGTCAATTCATCATCTAGACCAAGTCCATATAGCCGTAAGCTTGGAGATCCCACCCTTGCATATACATTGGATCCATCTCATTCAACTCCATCAAAACATCAGAACCATAGTCTCTAGCTTCTGCGACAACTGGAACACCGAAGCTAAGGGTTCAACAATTGCTTTCAGTCTTGGCTTCACGGCGATCATCTTTGGTCGAGACGTCTTTGGCAACCCAACCTCTTCTACACTTTTCCCCACATTCAACTTCTTCTTCAGTGGGTTGGGTTGAGAACTTTCTTCTTGTGATGGACTCTTCTTTCTCCTAACAAACTCCAAGGATACTGCATCCGAATCTAACTCTTCAATTTTTCTCGGACCTTCCGGTATTGGCTTATCCACTCCTCCAATACCCCTCGTGGTCCACTGCAAGTATCCTCATATTCCACCTCGATGTAAGAGAGTCCTTACTCCAAGCGATATAGGCGCTTTGGAGTTAACCACTCCAAACGACCGTACAAATTCACCATAAAAGAAGAGATGTACACCATGCTAGTCTCATCCTTCTTCAACATGACATCCATCGCTTGAACATTCTTTGCAAAGATCTCTCCCTAGTTGACACGAATGGAACCTCCCACGAATCCCTCCACAATCCTCACCTTATGCATACTTACGTATGTAGCTCACTAAGACGAGAACAACTGATTCAAGGTAAATGCGACCTTTCTTCTGAACAAATCCTTGATTAAGTTGATCATGTATCCATTCGTCCCATTCCGCTCCCTGGGATTGAAACACTTTCTCTCATCAAAATTGAAGCTGGTATGTAATGCTGATCCTTCCAATCAACTCCGTCTTTGACTTCGTCATGATTTCGGCCTTGAGCTTTAGCCCACAACTTTGCATCCCCTTGATCCAGTTGCGCTCTTTTCCCTACTGAGGAAACTGCTTTTTCCCTTCTCAACTCCTTGCATAATTCCGGATAAGCTAAACCCCAACGTCACAACAAGAAGGCACCTCCAATTTCTCTAAGTCTCAACAATTCCACCGGAGTCCAATCCACCATCAAGATGAGTAGACAAATTCTCCCCATCGGCACCGTGCGCACTGTAGGCACTCTCATCATTCTTCATTTTGACCTCGAGTTCTTGCTCACTTCACGACACGCTCTGATTCTGTAAGTTCTTGGCACACAATTACACTACCCATTGAGACTCTCTTTCGCAACCGCCCAACGTTGTGCCAACCCTAACTCACTCTTCCGTTCGTGTGACTTCTCACATTATTCATACACTTCCTAATTCATCATATTCGTAAGAATACACATCTCATTCCCCCGAATATAACACTTTATTACAAAAACACAAAAAAATCCTACCAATTCTTTTAACTATCCCCCTATATATGTCCGCCCTTAGCTGTGAGCGTCCCGCAAACATCCTTACTCATAATACTTTTTCATCCGCCAACCATTGACTCTTGTAGCAAACAAAGCTCACTCTAGGTCAAGTTGTTATAAGTATCCATTGTCGAACACTTCCTTGACTACTTATGGACCCATCCAACAAAGATGTAGTTTTCCTGGAAATTTCATGTAACGACTATCATATAGCAAGACCTTGTCTTCCGCTCCAATCTTGGTCACTCTAAGTTCGGCATCATACTTCTCCTTCCGCTTTGCCTGAATTTACTTCGTGAGATCTTCCGCCTCATCCGAGATTCCTCCAATTGAGGGAACATCAACAGTTTGTGCAGCTTGCTCTCCTCTTTGCCAAGTCGATCTTCTACTAGAATTCAATACGAGGGTACTTTCAACTCCACTTGTATGATCAAATGCATTTCATAGGTAAGGTACAATGGGATTTGCTTAGTAGTGATCTTCTCCGTGGTGCAAAAAGCCCATAAAGTCATTGGCACTTTGGTATCCCAATTGTACATATGACTGATTGTTAACTTATTGAGAATTTTGCACAACAATCCATTAGATTTCTCTGTAATATGATTCACCTTCAGATTATAAGGGGTAGTTTTATGATGCTTGATCTGAAAGTAAATGGTGAGTTCTTCAATCATTGTATTCAAAAAATGGGTTTCTCTATCGCAAATAAGCTCTAGAGTACATCTGTATTGGCAAATGACCTAATTGAAAAAGAATATGGCTATTGTCTTCGCATCATCTCTCCGAGTGGCTATGACTTTTGACTTCTTTGTTGTGTAGTCTGTCATCACCAGAATATATCTCTTCAGTGTTCCCCTACTTGCTGGTGAAATAGACCCCACAAAGTTTATTCCCCACTTCTCAAAAGACGTTAAGGATAAGATTGGCTTTAGCGGCCATTGAGTAGTTTGCGTCGGCCTGAGTAGTTTGCGTCGGCCTCCCTATCCTTTGACACGCATCACATTTTTTAATAACTTTATGCACGTTTTTATACATCGTGGGCCACCCATATCCCGCAGCCAAAGTCTTCTTTAGCATGTTGCTTATGACATAGTGTTCCCATGCAGCTTCTTCATACATAGCTTGGATTACTCTCGGAACTTTGTATGGTTCCAAATATCTTTGTAGCATCTCGTCCGCACCCAATCTGAATAATGTTCCTCATTCCAGCTTGTATGGAGGAATGAATGAATGAACACCGCTTTGTGACCTCCGGGCTGACTCTCACTCAGGTTTACCTCCTATGGCTTTTTGGAAGCTCATCATGAATCTAGAAGGACTTGTTCCCACCCTATGACCTCATGGTCGCTAATGTACACTCTCACACAAACTCTCAAATTCTAAACTTCATGATGCAAAGTCTCACAAAGAGTAATATATCATTCAAAAGGAAGGGATATTTTGGTGACCAAAGTTTTCATTAAATCAAAGCTCCACCCTGAACATGGCTTCTCCAAGAACCAAGCTTCCCAAAACAAGGGCTCTCCAAAACTAAGATCACAAAAGTAACTTCTCCCAAAACTCATTTTCTTGAAAACTACATTGAGAGGTGCTTCTCAACCTCTCTATTAATACTACTTAGAATCTTACCATAGTAACTACAAGTAATCACCATGTAACTTTTTCTTACCAAGTTTAAACGAGATAGAGATCACAAACCCCAATGAAAAGGGTACATGGCAACATGCAATTAATACACTTGGATCTTCTAGAAGCCCAACTACTCTCCAATTGACTTTAGTGTACCAAATCAATCTCGCCCCTAGATTTAAGGGTCTTCACCAAGTACAACCAATGAAAAATAGTCCAAGTCAAGGAAAATCAAGATACCCATGTGATGGATTTTGTTCCTTGATTCCTGCTTAATAAAAAAATAGTAATCCTCATCTACCACACCAAAAGTTACCATATATTTTTCTCCAACTTAACCATAACTAGATAAACATAGTCATGGCTAAAATAAACTTACGCATAATTTAGATATATTTACATTTCATCCTATATGTACAACCCTGGGTCTTATAGCTTGTTGCTCTAAAGTTAACCCTTTGGGCATTTCCAAAGTTTTGAGGTAGTGATACAAGTCATAAAACTGTGCCTTTTTATACATGGTCAATTGGATAGCTGCTCATCCGAAAAGTCATCCTCTACTATTTCGTTCGGAATATGCGTTTCGAGGCGGGACATGAAGTCAACATTCATATGATGTATTTCCTTCCACGTTTGTATTGTAAACACGAATTCCTACAACAATAACATCCACCGAGCCAATCTCCCGTACAAGTTTGTTTTTTGCACCAAATACTTAAGAGGTTAATGATCTACATGAAACACAAACTCATACCCTAGGAGATAGTGTCGAAACTTCCTAACTACATACACCATCCCTAAAATCTCCCTCTTGGTAGTCGAGTAATTTTATTCTACTGCAATCAACATTCGGCTTGCAAAATAAATGGGATGATCCTTGCCTTGGGCGTCACGATATCATAATACTACTCCTATAACTATAGAGGACGTATCTATATCTACATGAAAAGTCTTCGCCCAATCAGGTGGAAACAAAATCGCCTTATTGGGCGAAGACTTTCCTTTTTGAAACCAACAGTCATCACTCTTTTGTCCTACATGTAGAGCACAATGCGTTCAGCAAGACAAAAACTATGACAAATATAGTTGATGTTTCATGTCGCAAGGTGGCATCTCTCATTTTACATCTTAACTCCATGTCCAATATCTCATATCAATATTTGATAGCATGTGACTCTATCTCTCCATCAACTAATGTATTTGAGTATACGCCTCTTGAAGGCTCTTCCCAATCTTATGTTGAAACTTTTGCAAGCCTCTTAGCTTGTCAATCCTCATTTGATAGTTATCTCTCCTCAACCGTACAAAAAACTCAAGAATAAGGTTAAAGATTGAAACTTCTAAAATCTTCCTAGCTAAAGTAGTCCCAATTGTATCATTTATTATTTGTTGAGAAGATAAACTTATCCCACCAAACACTATTCTAGAAGTAATATAGATGTAGTTTGGAGACCAATATTGTCTCCAGAATTCAATCTCCTTAAAATGTTCACGCTTGAACTCATGATAATTGTTCATCAGTGGATCCTCCAAATTATGAATTAATCCATTCCAAGCCATAAACGGACTAAACAAAGTAGAGTTGCACATCCACTGCAAATCTCACTATTAGTCAAACTTCTTGATGAACTCATCCAACTCAATGGTATCCATTATACCAAAATATCATCTGGGTACTTGGTGGACCCAAAGATATGATTCATGTCCCACAACAACAATGTGGGGACACACTCCAAGATATCATCAAGCTCAGCTCAATCACTCTCTAACATCAAATCAAAATCTTCAGTAAACCTCACTAGCCAAGGTTGGTACCAAACTCTATTACGGATGTATATGTAATGGTCCTTACCCTAACAGTCTCTCCTTCAAAAACTCTAGAGAACTCCACTATGACACTAGTGTATCAACTCTGTAACCATATTAGCAACATGTCCCCTAATTGGAACCAAAAACTACAATATAAGGTATCCAAAATACCACAAGTTTATGTTATGTTAGCACCTTACTAACATAAGTGCAACCTAAAACTTGCCATCACCACATGCACTCACGCAATCTACAAGTCTGCAAGTCCTATCTTTATGAGGAGAACCAAAGATAGTTTGATTGGTTTGCAAATCCAACATCACTATCATTAACACACATTAACAATAACACTTCACACAAAAAATTATCAACATAAAAAAATCTGATGCATACACATGAAGCTGATATGGAGGTATATCTATCACAATAAACATAAAAATCAATCCTTTCGCTCAAAAATATCCATCAAAGGGATCAAACCAATCCAACCTAAACTGACATAGCCTTAAAGAAGCAATAAAAAATACTAAAACTCAGTTTTAGATGCCTTATGTTTTACGGATGAATAATATGATGTTGGTTCTACTTAAATTAGTCTTTTTAATTCTCTACATCCCGTATAAAAAATTGTACAAATATAAACCGTTTGTAACTTATGTGAGATTTCAAAAATCTTTTACTCTAATTTGGAATGCCTTAACATTGAAATTTTGCAATTCTAACACTGATGGCCCTATATTTGAAATCTCTCCCTCTGTCAAAATCTAAAATTAAAACTAATTTACATCTACTATGATATCATCAAATTTCAAATCAAAAGTACACTATCATATAGCTTGTCGTTCTTATTTTAGATTCAAAAATTTCTTAAACAACAATAAATCTTGAACTTTGATCACTTTTGTTCAAAATCTTTCTCAATGAATATCATTTTTAAGCTCCAACATC
Organism: Marchantia paleacea; assembly: GCA_014180765.2. Lineage (NCBI taxonomy): Eukaryota > Viridiplantae > Streptophyta > Marchantiopsida > Marchantiales > Marchantiaceae > Marchantia > Marchantia paleacea. The sequence continues at coordinate 1,266,491 of MUAA02000016.1, forward strand.
ATATAGTCATTGAGCCACTTGGTCAATTTTCAGCAAGATTTTGACACTCCAATTTTTTAATTCAAAAATAAAATATTCACTTTAAAAAATTAGATTCTCAAAATAGATCGTGGAAACTTTGAATCTACTGTAGTTCATGGTGGCAATCCTAAATTTGAGTGTGTATGGTACCAATTTGAGTGAAGACCATGATGGTCTTTACTCCAATCGATACCTTACTTACTCAACAAAAAAAAAGATTCTACCTATCATTGTTCAAAACTCGTCAAAATAACTTTAGTGCTCAAAAAATTCACACACCATAAAATTCAATTTAAGTTTTGAAGTAATCTTCTCTTTTCTCAAAACGTCCACAAGAACACTATGTTCATAACCATAGTATAAAAGAGAGACTATAATCGATCCAAATTCACTTTGAGCTTCAAAAATTCTAGATTCTATACTAGCTAATATCCACTATAGTCACACTCTCAAAATCTCAACTTCAAATCTAGCATCCAAGGAGCCCTCATTCAAACTCTTTTCCATAAGATTTACCATGAGTTTTAGATCTTCTAAAGACGATATCGGTCCTAATTGCACTACCGGCTCTAATTGTTATATCTACTCCTACATGCGCGCACCTACTTAACAAGGGGTGCTGCTACATAAATCATGACAATGGCCATTGCGAGCCTCTAAAAATCTCTCCCCTCAAATTATAATACCAACCAAGATTAGAATTCTAAGAGGTTGATCCACATTCATATATAAATAATAATTCTACTTTTATATTATTGTAACATTAACTGCAATGACTCTAGAATGACTTCCAAAGATGATAAATCTTCTCAAATCCTCTCCTTGTTTTATATATTATAGGACAAAAAAAGTCCAAAATCAAATCTATGTCAAATGACTTAAATGCATAGGTCACATGTTTCATTATCTTATCCTAGCCAAATCTTATCGCCAAATATCTTAGGTGTTGTAGGACATATTTCCCAGTTTGATACTATTGGGGCCAGCCCCATGTTACCGGTTTGGTTCCATCCTTGTACTATTTGATGGTGTCTTCCCATCCCTTCTGTTATTATACTTTCCCGTTTGTCCTAGCCATATCCTAAAAGACATCTATCATCCTTATCTATTCCATCAATTCATGGTAGTCATCTCGTCTCGTATTCATTCAAGACAAAATTACTTTTTACTTTTTGGATTATATGCACCACTATATTTTTTGTTTAGTAATTTAGTGACAAATCTATAATTTGACTAAACTAACTATGATTAACCAAGATTGATTACAACTTTCATAATTTTAAGTTTGAATTAAAAAAAATAGCTTCTTTTTAAATTTAAACAACATGGTCATGATTTTTTTAAATTTAAAATTACACTTGCTTTTGGATATATATAATTGTAGATAGTTTTGAACATAGTAGAGATTGACTATCCAAAGACTTCATACTTTGGATAATAAGTGATATTATGATATTTTCTAAGATGAATTCATACTAAAGGTTAACAATACATATGTAAGTTTATATTAATAAAACTGTTAAGCAAGTTCAATTGATTCACTTCTATTTTGTATTTAATCAAACATATTTAATCTTGCATTATTGTGTCTCAAATCTATTGCAAGTAATTTTTTCACTGCATAGGTTGCAAATGTTGACAATAAATTTATAAAAAACTTCTCAAATTTGATGAATAGATTTTAATTTATTACCTTTTTAAAAAAATCTTCTCATTCATTTTTTAAAACTTGATTTATTATAAAAATATTTCTTTTCTTAAAAAACTGAAAATTTATAATTTTTTTAATTTAAATTGAATGTTATAGCAAAAAATTTATAAGAAATTTATAAATTTTTTCAATTTAATGTAATTAAATTTTAATTAAATAAAAAATAACTTTTAAAAAAAAATTCAAACCCTCTCATGTATCTTTCATTTTGATTTATAGCAATTGCAACAATAGCATAAATTATATACATTTCATAATCAATCCTATTTTTTAGTTTGGACTTTTGCTAAAATTATGACATTGTATATATTCATGCATCCATCTAGGATACTCTTGATCTTATACACCAACTTGTAATCAATAGCATATACTATCTTTTTTTGCATAGTTTTTCAATATCGTACCTCTTCATAGCTTCTTTAAAATAAAAAATTCTCTACCCTTAAACTTGAAGTTAATTTTTTAAATGAAAAAAAATACCACAAGAGAAAAAAAAAATTAATGATTTTTTGAAAAGCTAAGTGATAACTTGGATGATTGTGGTGAGGTGAAGCTTAAAAGCTTTAGAAACACATGAGATGTAGATAGATTCAAACTTGGAATCTATGCTCAAAGAAAAATATAGTTTTTTAAGAAATCTTTTTGTAAACCTATTGAAGTTTAGTAGTATTGAGGAGTAATTATTTTGATATATTAGCATCAATTTGAGATTAGTCATGTTACCAAAGTATCAATTATGTACGTTCATGTGGTTGAAAGAGTCTTGAAATTTTGAATAATGTTCAAACAAGATGATGAAAGTTTTTGTGTCAAAAAGTTTGGAAATGTTGATTTCATAAATATTGAAAATAAGTTTATTTTTACTCATAAATTTTAATATACATGAATAATAAAGGTTGAAAATTACATAATATTTCATAATTAATCTATAATATATTACTTATAGATAAAATTGTTGGCTAGATATAATGATATATAGATTATTTATATATATTATTCAAGATATTTATATTAATTAGGATAAAGGGTCATATATTCAAAAAAAATTTGATTAGGATGGATGTTTGATTGAAAAACATAATCTTAAAAGATAACGTTTATAAGTGTGTAAACATACTTATTTATCACATTACAATATGTGATGAGCCAACTCTTTTGGGATGGATGCAAAATTTAGACAAAGTTGAAAACATTGTATTGTTAGGGTCAATTCTTGTGATTAATCATTTGCCAGAATAGAAATCTTTTTATGAGTAATTTAACTTATGTAACTTTTTATGCAAAGAAAAAATTTGCAGTTATGATACCCTAACATGACTTATATTTTCAAAAAGCTTTAAAATCATTTAACTTCAAATCTTTTTCCAAATAAATTAGGAAAAAAATTTCAAAAATTCTGCATTTAAAAAGGGAGGACAAGCAGGCTACCAAAAGACACTCCTTAGAGTATATTAGATTGGTAAGGATTTGTAATTCTGACCCCAATAAATCTAAACGTTTAGGGATCTTCCATAAATGTGTACCTAAGTATGATATATTGACATACATCATTTAGGTTTATACACTAATTGATTTTTGTAAAACAAAAGCATTTTAAAATTAAATTAAGCTTACTTGTAACTACTAATTTCAAGCCATGAACAAGCTTTGGTTCGATCTATCTTGACATGAATCAATCATGACAAAATGAGTATGGTTAACTGATGACAATCCAAGGATGTCAAGTCGGATTGTTTGACGACGTCTCTTTTTAGTTCGTTTATTATTCAATATTGCAATAAAAAAATTCTCGCCATCTACTGTATCACTAACATAATTATTATCGCCACCGACTATAACTTGGCCAATGTCAATCTCGAACCCCTACTTTGTAACGCATTTTCTTCTCTCTTATTTGACTCACATGTATTGTACTTGCACTTTTATCAGATTACATATTTGCAACTTATCTATGTAAGAATAATTTACAAGAACATTGGAACGATACTTTTACACAAGATCTTTCTCACCACTATACACTTGTACATAGATTATTAGAACCAATATCATTATCCTAACTCATATCACATCTTTATAGCAAATCACTTCAAGATAAAAATAAAATAAAATATGATTCCATGGACCTTAAATAATTATTAAACAACAGATAAAGAGACACATTAAAATAACACAAGGGATGGGTTATTAATTACAATTATTAAACAACTAGGGTTTGTCATGATAACTAGGGAGCTCTTTCGATGTCATACAATAACTTACCTTGATCATATAAAGATTAAATCCCGCATCTCTTGTTCACCTTTCAGCGCACATTTCGGAGAATATTGCTACTAGCCTACTAGGACACTTTCCATGCATCATTGCACTGGCCCTAGCCATTTAAGTAAAGTTTTCTTTTCAAGATTTTGTTGTAAAAATCACTTGTGAAGTAAGCGAAAACAGAGAGGATCACATGTGACACTGTGGAATACATTACACCAAATTGTCTAAATGATCAGCCAGAGACACCTTTAAGTTTCCTCTTATATTGTTCAGGAGGAGGTGGTATAAGACGAAAAAGCATAGCCTCAAATGAAAATCATTGTGAAGGAGACAACCACATAATGAGCAGATCGGGGCCTGGCTGTGGCTTTGAAGAGAGCACATGGACGTTTCGTCGGGCAGGAAGGTAAATTAACAGTAATCTGTTATGGGTAGCTGCCCGAATGGATGATGGATGGAGATATCACAGCCTCACCTTTCTACTGGGAAGAGTGGCGCCAACTGCTACAGCAAGGAACTCACTCAATTCAACAGAAATTCTTTTAGTGGTGACTGGTGAGCGTGCGCAAATGTTCATCTTGAAGACTGTCGGCAGGAGCCAAATGTCGCAAGAACAGGGAGAAGACCTTCTCTGACAGAACTCCTTTATGATAAACGTGCCCATGCCGTAAGAATACAGTATGGCACCTCCTTTGGCTTATTCGCATGGACCGCCGATCAGTGCTCCTCTCCATGCGACCTCCCGACGCCCGCAGTCTGCATTCCCGTCGCTTAGGCAGACACGCCGTACAAGCCCCGCCATTCTGACCGGAGGTCGGACCCACCCGGTAACAATAGTGAAGCTTCTTTCTTCATCTGTCTCGAGGCTAGACCAGCTCAGAGTCCCTGGACCCTGACACGGACAGAGACATGAATGTCCAGTGCGGTGCATTTCTCCACTACGACTGTGCTTATCCTCGTACAGAGGAAGGAGAAGGCAGGCACTGGAGCGCTGCGGTAGGGGAGGCGGTCGTACGTGTTTCGATTGAGTACTTTGAAAGCTGAGTTCCGTGACCGATGAGAAGGAGTACTCGATGGTGGCCGAGGGGGCCAGAGACGAACGTTTGGAGTTCGCAGTCATCGTCTTCTACACTAGCGTCAACGTTCGCGTTGCGTTGCGTTGCGCTGCGCTGCGCTGGCGTCTTCGACGAGCCGACGGAAGAGAAGAATGCTCGAGGTAGGTATCAGAATTTCGACAGCCTATTTCAAATCTCTACACATGGGATTGGTGGGCGAGGCGTCCAGAGCCGAATGGGATCATCACGCGATATGTGTCAGGGATCAGCTTTTTCCCGCTCCTAAAAGCGTGGTCAAAGCCGGATCGTCGGGGGTAATCCGGGGCTTACCGGCTCCATCATCCAGATTAGTCTCAGGCTAGGGTGTGGTGTGCTACGTCCTGGACGTAGCAGACTCGGTCCCGGAATCCTAGAATCCACATGGCAGTGACCTGTAGTCTTCCTCAAGTCTCTAGTCCCGGCCTCCCAGTCACGCCAGGTCCTTGAGTTGTCCAGACGGCTGTGCTAGCCGGTCCACGTCTCCATGTGTCGAACCCTACGGCGTCGCCGATGAGCCCTGCTCTCATAACCCTCTGTCTACGTTTCTCCTCGGACCCTGGACGTACATGACGACTTTCGACTGAGAAGGTGACTGAAGGCCTGTACTACCAGACTGCACAGAGTGCCTGAGATTCTGCCTTCAGGTTTTAGTGTCTGCCGGGGAAAAGGAGAACACTGCGGAGCGACACAAGGCAAGAGCGTGTACCGAGTCGACAGACGTCAGGCATATGTGTGAACTTGGTGCCATATGACGGGTGCGGACAGGTATGCGAACAATTCCAACTGATCCCCCGTGGGAAAATTTAATAAAATTCAAACGATCACCCGTGTACACCTCGTGAGCTATGATCCTCGAGGTGGGTACGAAGTTTGGTGTGCGTGAAAGCAGAAGAGAAGACGAGCATCCATTTCAGCTAGCTAACTAGACCATGGCGATGAGTCTCACGAGCGTGTGGTGGTGAAATATGCAAATAAGTACATCGTTGCCCGGCAAAATGAGTACAAAGAAGGCGCTTGGAACGCTTGGAACCGACAACTTCCATATGAGTCATAAAATACGAGAAGCAAAATTCTTGCCATACCAGACACACAGTTCTTCTCAACTCTAAGACTAAGTTGAAGCCGACAACACGACTGGAATGCAGTGACGTCATTAGACATATTGCCATCTTACATTCGGCGCTTCGGCCTAAATGATTGAATAAAGAGCTCGTGATATGCATCAGGACAGCCAAATAAGACCCCACTGAATTCCAGCCCGGCTTCCATGATTAGGTCATTGACGACGGACAGGGAATCTAAGATTGTCTGGCATAGATACCCATTCTCATCTACTTCGTAACGCTTACAAGTCCTCTTGCAAGCAGTAACTGCAAATTCAAATGAGCACATATACAGATTGAGTCACAGAGGCAGTATAATCTACTCTTGAAATAATGTCCACCAATCGAGTCCACAGCAGTAGATCGGTGGCATCCACACCTGTCAAGGTTCAGTTGAATTCAAAAAATTATATTGTCAACAGGCCTGACGTGCACGGAGATAGCACAGCAGGCAGAGACAAGAAAAAATTTGAAGACACAAAGATAATCCAGGGTATCTCTGCGACGTCCCACTCTTAACCCGCGGTGAGGATAATTACAAGAAAGATTCACATCTGTATGGCAATCTACAAGGTCGTGCCGTGAGTGGGAAATTTCACCATTTGGTGAAGATAAGAAGGGTCCTGTACAAGCAGTGTGAACATTGGTCCAGGATGCCCTAGGCAAGAGGAAGGCATAGATTCTAGATATCACTGCTTGACCCACATAAAAAAAAATTGCAGATACTTTTGAATGAATGATACAGGGAACAAAAATGCAAGCAGCATTTCCAAGCACGAAACGATGGCAATTAGGAGCATTTTCAGAGAGGACCAAAGTTGGTCCTTTGCAAAGCCTTTCTAACAGGCCGATTGCTCAAGGACCAAGTTTGGTCCGCCTGATTGCTCAGAAATAAACTGGTAACACTAATAAGCCTCTCGACCATGAACTCGATTGTGAAGTTCCAAAGTATCCTGATGATTCGGGTCCATGGACAAAACAGCACGACAATCTCGAAGGCTGGCTTGAAGGTCACCGATACACTCATGAAAAGCTGCACGTAGGTGCAGTACTTGCAGATCAGCTTTGAAAGCGATTGCTTTAGAAAGCTCTGCTATGGCTTCTTTCTCCCTGTGACTGTCCATCAAAACTGCAAAATCATCACCGGAACACCGTCAGTCTCGACTCACTTGCTAGCTGGAGACCAGTTCCAGAAGTTCAAAACAGGACAGGACAAACATATGCTCTGTAATTTGATGGCCTATCTCTCATGTCATGGAAAATGTCAGGGATGATGACCTAATATGTATATATGCTGACCATGTTACCAGAAGCATATGAGCTTTACCGCAAATCTTATACGCAAAATTTTTACTATTAAACAATCTGTCTTCTTGTCAACGCTGTGATTCGAAGTCGGTCGACTACACACGCTTGTGCTCACAAGTGAGCCACTATTGGCCAGTTTTCCTTCGAATGCATAGCAGGTAATTCCATAACTTGAAAGCGATGCGAAATTCCTAAATCCAGAAAGGAGGGAGAACGTGAAGCCTTGTAAGTCACAAATACACTTGCCTGCAGCTCGATATCGGTATGGATACGTCCGCAGCGGGTCCAGTTGCGTGACTTTTTGAAGATCCTCCATAGTCATGTCCCTCTCTCCATATTCTGATCTCTTCTCATAAGCAGATGCATTATTCCTGGCCTTTTCTATTAGTCTAGTCATCTCTTCGTGCGCTGACTTTCGATCTCCTTGCAAATGGTGCACTCGTGCCAACCCTTGATGTGCTCGGGTGTGGCGAATTTTGAGGGCACTCACATATCGGTCAGCAGCGAGCTTCAACTCACGGCAGTCTACATATACACTACCAAGGTTGTTTAAGGCCTGCAACGACAACATAACTATGTTCAGCATCATGCTGAGAAACAGCTTACACACGCACTGGCACTCAAAAAAGCGTGAACACGTGTATGCTTGGGACAAATCACACCTGTCCTTTGCGCAGTCCGTCGGATGGGCATTTTAGTGCCTCCTCTAGGAGCTCAACTACTTTAGCTGACGATCCCGGATCCAAGCTCGTGTCTGCTAAAGCATAAGCTTTCAGGAAAAAAGCTTCAAATGACCGTTGAATGGCGATTGATTCTTCGGCCTTCTCCAAAGCTTCCTCTCTATGCCCTGTGTCATACAGAATCCAGCCTTCGTACACCAACTTTTCATGTTCACTACTTGCATGTTCACGTGCCAATCTTAAACTGCGCATGGCAGCTTTAGGGCAATTTAATCTGCATACACATGTTCAAAGACACATCTCGCTTCTTTAGATTTGATAAATATAGTAAAATATGATACTACTGATAAATATCGTAGTTTAGGTCCGGTGACCAACTCTCTAGCCAGGGCAGCAGCATACAAAACTCTCGTCGGGAACCCGAATAGGAACCAAACAGATCACTGTTTGCCACGAAACATCTGAGACTTCCGGCAACCTCTGGCGACCACCGTCTACTAAGAGATGTTATGATCTAGATGCATAAAAAAGAAACTATGGAGGGGGTTGCCCTTAAACCTCCTGTACTCAATTCAAATCACTCAAAATCCTAAACAACAGTCATGTTTAACCCTCTCTTCCTTGTGTCAAACAACAGCGACCCCAGGGTTGCACACCGGATACTGTTGGCGAGAATTACACATTTTGGAAATGGGAATGTTATTTGTTAAGAGGTTGACTAACCTCAAAAGAAGCAGTGACTGTCGGAAGAAAAGTAAGCCCTTTCCAGGATCAGACTCCAGCATTTGGTGTACAACTGCCAGTGATCCAATGTCGTCGACGGATGACCAATGATCATATAGTTGCATCCAGCAATCTGCTTTAGTCCACTCGTCCACGTGTAGACTTAGCAATCTGAGTAGTTGTACAGCTGTAACTCGGCCAGAATACATCATGAACGAGGGATCGAGTGTCAGCAACGCTCGAACATCCCTAGTTGCTCCTTGGTAATCTTGGAGAGCAAGACAGAAGTAAGCTCGCAACTCTAGACAGTCCGGCGTAACCTTAAACCCCAAAACCCGGTTGATTTCTACGATGGCTGGCTCAACCTTCTGCTCATCCATTAGGGAGGCGGATCTGTATTTATACGGGTACAGAAGAGTGGGATCCAGCTCAGTTGCCTTATTCAAATCCGCTAGCTTGTCCTTTCCATCACAATACAAAGACCTCTCTGAGTACATCCATCCTGCAGGTTTATCGGTTGACAGAATAGATGAAGCGTCTGCGAAAGCCGCAAGCCTAAGCCCCCGCTTATATTTGGCTCTCGCGATTCCAGCCCGTGAATAAACATGCCCTTCATTAGCAGCTCCAGTGAAAAACTCCTGTGCCTCAATGTACTGCTTTCTACTGAGTGTCACGCAGCCAAGCTGATGAAGAGCCAACGCTTTTTGTCGAGAAGAGACCGCGCATTCTACTGCACGTTCAAGAAGCACCACAGAGAGATCTGACTTGATATCCTCTTCCATTGCCACTTGACTCAAAAGAGAGTACAAGGCGAAAGATGAGTGTCCCACCATCTGGAATCTCTTCCTTCCTTCTGGCCGATACAGCAAAGTGCCAATCTGAGGATTATGCAGGGATCCCGGTAGCTCCCGAAGAAAAACTTGGAGGCAAGAGGCTACAAGGACTTGTGCACTTTCTTCTAATGCGTAGTCAAGAAATGTCACCGCATCTTGTGTGGAGTGCACCAATGCCGCGAGCCTTTTGTCACAAGCGTCTTTTAAATGTTCACAACAAAATCTATTAGCAAAGGCTAACAGTTCCAGCACCAGGTCAGGAGCCAAGAAGCCCAGTCTGCCCAGTTTACTGAACTCATCCACCGCCCTCATTCCTAAAGGAGAGATCCCGTTGTCGGAAAACTCTATCTCATTTGCACGAGACTCTGCGAAACAACCGTTCAACATCGCACGGAATGGACCAGAAAGACAAGCTATTCTCTGCCTATTACAGTATACTCTATCGTTATCGATAAGAAAGACTACATCATTTCTTATGGAGCCAGACGTTGAGCACTCGTCCACCAGCAGGGCACCATCTGCATCTGGACCTTCACAGGCGCAGGGCTCCAATGCCAGCTTGGGAGCGAAGCCGGGAAGCATAGCCGATCGGGGACACTCCAATCTGCGACCTGTGCACAAGGTGGGTGATCCTTCATGAAGCTCCTCCGCACGTTTCTCGTATTTCAGCCAAGACGCAAGTACGAGCTTATCGTGTACTGTCACCGCATGCTGCCGTGCAGAGCGCAAGCTGCGACGCAACATTTTGCTCTCTCCCAGACCCCGAAAAACGAAGGACTGCTCCATGTACAAGCGGGCCTTCTCCCCATCTGCAGCCAGCTCCAACTCCTCATGAATCTCTGCCAACGATTCCACGTAGTCAACCGGCCTGAAGTAGGGCTGCAAGCACGGATCTGCGAGTTGCGCAACAGTGCAACTGCGGGCCAAAAGGATCACGCCAGCTCAGCTTAGAACAAACAACTCAACAACGACACCTTTCACTATCCATACTCCATGTGGAAAAAACGCAAAGCGCAGATCAGAAATAATACAGAGTGCTGGGAGCTGTGAGACGAGAAATTTGTCAGGCTTTGACTTCACCCACCTGGTGGAAGGAGCCGACTCATTGTGTGTTGTTCGGCAATGCTTTCCGTTTCCAGCTCCGACCGATATGCTGGTCTCGATGGGACTAACTGCGTGCACGTGACTGTTCTTGAATCCCTCAGTCATCCGCAAACTTCTCATCTTGAAATACTACGTACTGGATTGATGATGACTGACTAGCGCCTCGAGTAGTGGAAGTCCCCTGGTCGCGAGACTACACCAAAGGGTCTGACTACTGCCTAACCATTCTACCTGCCGCAGAAACTATATTTTCACAACACCCCCATCCATCATTAGAGCATACACCGTCCTGCGTGCCAGAACGCATCATCCTTCAGACGGAACCTGCCTGCCTTCTTGCCCCCGGGAGTCGAAGCCCATCCTAGGCTGCTTGCTTCAACTTGCATCCGCTTCATCATCAATCGCAACCTAAACCTGGGCAAAAAGAACAACTACATCACACCTCTAAATCCTCAAGCCTCCGGACAACCGCCATGCAAATATTGTCTCGCTCATCCAGCTCCTACTCGAGCTGATTGAGGTGCGGAGGTGGAAGGGTTTTGCTACACGCCGGGACTCCCAGATTCCCCTGACTCCTTCATCTCGATCAGCAAACATGCACTGGCACGCTCTTCAGCACCCGCTGAGACTATCGATGCCCAAACCTCCTCGACACGCAATTCTAATTCTTTAGCTGCTTCCGAGCTACACTCACATCATCATGATCGTCATCGTTCCCAGAGAAGCAGTGATTCGTTTCCCCATCTCTATTCTCTCTCTCCCTCCGTGCACCGTCAAACTGTCCTCGCCCGCAGCTGCAGCAGCGTCTGCAACACCTCGCACTCCCACTCCACCGACGTGAGAAGGATTCGTAGGGCTCTCACTAAATCCTCCTCCTTGCAGATCCCGTCTCTGCGTCATGTACCTCGAGAAAGGAAAACAGACAAAAGTTTCCTACTCGCCCACTAAACATACACTATCCCCGCTCGCCCCAACCAGTGCTGCACTATGTCACTCCCCTCTCTCACTTCTTCGCTCGCTCGCTCGCTCACTCTCTCTCTCTCTCTCTGAGTTACTTCTCGCACTCGAAATCAATCTGTCTGTCTCGTCTGCCCTGCCCTGCAACTAGTCCTCCTGGCACCTCTCCTCGTCCTCCTCCTCCGTCCGCAGTAGGAGCACCGGCTGGTTGTCTCCCTCGAGGACAAGAAAGCGACCGAAAGACAAAAGCGAAGCTCACACTAGTCAGGCTCCGCTTGGCTTGACTCGACTCGGGCTGGCCTGGCCCGGCCTTGCTGGACTGGCCGCACTGCCATCCTTCCCATCCATGATCCATCCGGCAGTATGGCAGCAGCAATTCCCCGGCAGGGAAAGCCGGCCACCATGAGGCATTCGCTAGAAATCCGATCAACTCTTCACGATGGGGGGAAGGGGAGGAAACGAACAACTGTCTCGGATGCGCCCCGTCGTCCGATCCTGCAGCGGACGGCCCAGAAGCGCAGAAGCGTCAGAAGGCATGCAATTCGGGTGTAGAATGGATTACGCAATTCCCGCCTGATGTTCATGTTCTCATGCTTTATTATGTGTGTGATCGGGGAGATTTCGGGCGTCCGCGACTTGATTATTGGCCTTCCAGGTCTTTTGTTGCGTGAGTGGTTTGCAGTAACTCGCTAAATTCCGCCCACGTTGGGGTGAATTATGGTAATTAATCGCGCTTTATGCTTCCTAAGTTCCTGACCCCTTCGCATGCCATCCCATCCTATCTCATGGCATTCTCCATGTGCCATAACTGCCATCTATGATCCACCTCCACAGCGCATTCACATGTTTCACTTCACAAAGCTACTGCTTCAAGCCCGTCCACAAGCCAACGTGGTCCTTCGCCGATCGTCCTCATTGGCAGAAGATGCGACAACTTAGGCAAATTTAGATTCTCATTACCGCTCCCCTGCCCTCCCTTCCAGCGGTTTGTAACTTCCGATCCTACGCCACCGGCATATCCACAACTGTGGGAACATCACCAAACTTAGAGGCCCTCCAAACATCTGGAGAGGCGCTCTCGAGTAGGGCCCGGAGTCCGGGACATCCTTGGATCTAAGTATATCCTCTGTTTACTGTCCTTATCTTATCCCTCAGGTTTTCCTAACAAGTCTTCCTACTCATCTCTCGTTTTGTCACCGGCCAAAGTAGCCAGGGTGTCCACTGCGCGGTTCGCTGGTTTGTGGATCCCGTCTCGCGGTCGTTCCGACGGAGTGAGGTTCCCAACAGGGACATGCTCAAGGAGGCATCCGTTTCTCGCTTGCCATGTTTGGAAGGCTAGAGCCTGGAAGCACGTAGAAGATGAGGAAATCACGTCTGGCATCTTTCCTTCCGAGTACGGTAGACAACTTTTGGTGGGGAAAAGGTCCCCTTCTTCTTGCCCACCATCGGAAAGAAAAGTGTTGGAGACAGGGTCAATCCGCATGATGTGCATACTTCCTGCGAGATGCTTACGATGTAGCATCTGGCAAAAGGTAATTTACAATGTCCTCCCTCTTTACGAACCGTCATCCACGAGCAACTTGACTGCCATGCTAGTTTTATGAAGCCTTGGCATTTTCACCTCACCGCACTGATTCTACTGACCAACAATATTGCCATGACTCCTACGAGAATGATGCCTCCGACTGTACAGAGGAAACACCTCTTTTTTTTTGTACTTCATGGTTATAAGAATCCCGTCATAAACGGAGCGGAATATTTATATGAGATAAATCTACTTCTTAATGACATCTACCACACCTTCTGTGAAACATAAATTCTTTTGGTCGTCTATTTTCTGCGCTGTACCGTATAATATACATCTGCGATATTCTTTGCTGCACGGGCAAAACATTGCACTATGAAGAGAACTGTACATTTCTATAAATTTATATACGCAAGAACTATGTAATATACAAATTTTAGAGCAACTAATCCGACAATAAATAGCTTAAATTCACAATTTATCCCATGTTTTATATTTAATCTTTATCAAAGCTTTACATTGAAAGCAATGCATCTAAGGAAATCAGATACAACCAAAGAAAAAACAATTAAAGGGTGAAAGCTACCTACTAAAAACATATGAGAATAAGATCTTCAAATCAAATAAAATATATGTAAAGTCAAAATTTTAATTTGAACGAAATTCTTCCAAATATAAAATTTTATAATTTATACATATGTTCAACACTCTCAAGAAAATGTTAAAATTAAACGTTATGCTCATATATTTTTGTTAATCAAATGAATAAATTTTGGATAATTATCAAAAATAAATTTCGAATTAAGCATACCTGCAAATTTTGAGACGACTTGAATATTAATAATTAGGATCATATTTACAAGATGTAGGATTTTTCTTCATGATTCAGCATACAATTGTATAATTGTTTGGTATTTCTTGGCTAAATTTCTGCTGACCAAACACAACACAATGCTCATATAAAACATATGACTCTTGCAGGCTTTATGTAAAATATACACAAAGCCTTCAATGAAGTGAATAATATTTTATAAAATAAGATGAATATATATACAAAATATATTATTTTATAAATATTTATAATGTACTATCTAACAAGAAATTGAATCTTTCATTTAATTGTAACCTTTGCACATTGTACTCACAAATTTTCAATATAAAACTATATAAAATGTATACAAGTATAAAATCTATATTTATAACTTTGAATTTACTTGAGTTTTATTACTCGAATATGATATCAAAACCAATGGTAGCAAAATGATTCATGTTAATTTAAATTGATATTCTAAATTAAATTAATTAAAATTAAAATTAAATTTATTATAATTATTTATAATTATATAACTGATAGTTTTAAAATTTATAATATTATTATAATTTTACATATATAATTATCAAATATGCATTAAAATTATGCAATTATTAACAACATGGTATCATATAAAAAAGAAGTTATATATAAATATATTTATTGATTACAAAAATATATATCAAATTTTCTTAATCCAATATATATTTTTGATTTCTATCAATTTTTGGATAATATTTTAAAACATATTTTATGAACTATACATATATCGCATAAAAAAATACTTAAGTAATTGTTTGATTGAATTTTTGTAATCATCTAAAATTATAGATTTCAAATAAAAAATTTAAATGTGTTAAAATTGAAACAAATAATTGTTCGAGGAGCTGGTGTATGCAGGCTTGTGCAGTGTTAACTGATTCGTGTATCCGTGAAGTTACCCGGATATTCGTCTACGAGATGAGCTTGTCTGTAGTCATCACAAGTACTCTCTAGAATGTTTCGCCACGATGCAAACTTGTAACGAGAGAGATCCCCATCCCAAAGTAAAGACATTCCTTGAAATTATCTTGTTATTGTCTATGGAAGTGATGTTGTGATGGGATTGTGAAGGAATTGATCTGAGTCGATTACCTTCGTTGTGAGTAACTCTTCGAACTCCGCAGTCTAGAGTAGTAAAAATGGCTAAATGCATGTTTCTCTTCTTTGCTAGTGCGGTTTGATCCCTTATCCCCTTGGGAACGAATCTGACTATACAAATTCAAACTCAGTAATGCATACCCATGCTATTACATAAAGGTTTACCTTTTTCTTGGCGCCGCTCTCAAGGAATGAGTTGATCTGACATCTAGCCAGGAAGGGAAACTTTACAGTCACAACTGTGACCGCAATTTTGTTCTTTTGTTCAGTAACCCACATCCCCGCTGTCCATGAGAGCACTCAGTCCCTCTTGGGAGAGAAGTGAGGGTCAAGCCATTGGGTTGTGTCCAGCCCCGAGTTGGTGAGAGTCGAAGCACCATCAACGTGTTGATTAGATCTTCAACCATGCATGACGGAGAAGCGTACTAACGCTGATCGGCCCGGGAAGGCTCCTTCTCGGAAGAGGAAGAGAATACCCCCGAACTCACTGCCAGAGGACGGAAGGAAGGAATGTTGTTGCAAAGGACAATTCTTCGCTATGAGAACGCCCGAGCGCTTGGCTGTAGAAGAACCCTCTAGATACTTGTGTGAGTTGACAATCTCTTCTTCCTCTCCTCAGCACTCCACATTCCAACTGGTAAAACTTCAGCGGAAGAAGATTATGATATCCGATGATTCAACCGATAACTTTCTCTCAAACTTTACAGAAAATTGCTCCACAACCCTTAATATCACTGAGAAAAGTTTCAGATGTTTTTCTACTCTAGATCTCTCAAAACAATTGGTGATTTACCCACTGTATCACAAGGCGATATGCAGACCCCTGTGTACAAAACCCATCACACATCCCAATCCTTGACTCCAATTGCTCTCAAATTTCATGAGAAGGTCACTCATCATCCGAACTTCAACTCTGAAAAGTTTATTGATAGAAATTTCTGATATCAAAAGATATGATTGATGTACTAAGTTTGTGATAGTCAGTGCAATCCTGCAACTCTAACTGCTTGCACAAACTTCAACCTATCACTCCGTACTCAAAACTCATCCAATCGAGTCAAAACCTCGATCAAAACACATGCCCGAGGTGTGAACTGTATCTCAGTTGACTCAAATCTCCCAAAACCCTCGTAAGATTCTTACAAACACTACAAATACACTCAAAGGTCGAAATTTCTCTCTCTAACTTTGAATCACCGTTTCAGAGTGACAAATTCTTCAAATCCATCCATTCTTGAGCCCACGTTGTAGCCCGTCCCGTCAGCTTTCCAACGCTATCCTCTGATTTTCGAATGTCCCTCTAGAAGGTCTCCAAAATCCCTAAAAACCTCAAAAAAGTTGCCCTAGTGTCCTCATTGGTCAAAACTCCTAGACCAATGGGAATGGAGAATGCCAAATTAGCTCCATTGAAACTTAGAGCTTTACAACTATCCTAAACACTCTACTTAGACAACTTATACACAATATGAGTTGTCACTAATAAGAGTTAAAATGACAACTTGAAACCATATAAGTATACCCAAAAGCGATCATGATGAAGACACCGGATGTTGATCACAAATGGACTCGACAATGGTACATCTTGAGGATCATGTTGTCTCCTATCCACGTCATACGTCGACTTCACTTCAATCAGATTAGCTCCTTAGTCAGCAAGGTGATGTGTCTAGATCTCCCTAGCTCTTTCTGACCTTACAATGCCATACATTGCCGTAACCTAAAGTATCGCCGTCATGACAACAACTCTGAAGATGACACATGTCATCATCTTCTCATAGTAGCCGCGTCACAACACGACAATGTGAGCAAGGGTGGATCCGAACCTTGGGTCGTTGAAGGAAGAAGGCTCATTCAAAAACCTGATTTGGTGACGAACGTGGTGGATCACATTCCATCCAAATCCGGAAGGAGTAAGGCTTCTACGTCGAGAGAAAGAAGTCGAACCAGCAACCATGGACGTTTGGAGACTCGACTTGAAGGGAGTAGTTCCAATTCTTCGGAAGGATCCGTGAGTCCAAGTAGCGACACCTCCACCAGAGCGTTCATGCCTTCGGGAGACGAAGCATTTGATGAAGGTGAACGGTGGTCGGCCTTCCAAGAAGGTTCTTCATGGACGACTTCTGTGTATTCGGGTCTCGAGCAGAGCATTTACAACACTTGGAGCATACTTTCTAGAAGTGTAGGGAGAGCCAATTGGCTTTGCACCCGGAGAACTGCTACATTATTTTTGTGGAGCATAAATGATTCCATGATGCACTACAAAACATACATATTTCCATCATTCCATTTCAACGTAATGTGATCATGTGAATATTCATATTTCTGTTAGTTGTAATGAGTGGGATATAATGAAAATAATTGAAATATATATATATATATATATATATATATATATATAGTGTTAGATTATGTTTACTACGTATCTTTTCTATGAGATAAAAGTTTACTAATTTCTATTTTGTCATATTATAGATATATTCTATATTTATAAACTAATTAAGATAATCTACAATTTTGTACAATTCCATTCACGATATCATTTATGCCATTACTTGAAAGGGTGATATATTGTATGGAGAGAACGATGGTACACCATCATATCAGAGACGATTGTATGTGTTGAACTTAACGTAATACCTCCGATAAGTTATTCACCGCTAAGTTATAATCTCCCATAAGTGATAAAAAATGGCAGAACAGACATTGTTCTATGACGATTAAGTTATAAAGCATAAGTTATAGCCTCGACGACGGATATAACTTTGGAGAGGTTTTTACTACTATTCGAGACAGATATCAAGTATCGATTATTGGAGGTTTTCAAATCGGAGGGTGTTCTGAATTATGTGTAGCTGACAATGCATTTGGTACTCAACAGGATTTGCGGGATTTAAAATCAAGATCGCACCAAAAGCCCATTTAGCTTCTCAGCACGTGAGAGCTCCACTGATTCCTCCTCTTCAATTGGATCATTTGTGATCATTGGATTGACGTCATGGTCAATGACAATGTATGCAATTTCTTCATCATTGAGAAAGACATGCTCAATACCATTTTCTTCAACAGGATTCAATAGTGACGCAATCGACATCGGATTTCACAAAGGCAACCTGTTAAGAGTATTTGTAAGCTCTTCCTCCACTGATCGGCGAGAACGTCGTTTTTTACAATCTCAAAGCCTATTGGTCATTTAAACATAAGAAATGTTCTCATTGGCTACCTCCCATAAGTTATCAAAAAATCCTTCCACCGAGGCTATAACTTAGCGGAGGTATTATGGGTACATGTATATGGAGGATCAAGTTGCGATGGTTGACATTGTGGTATCTAATATGATTCCACACACTATTGCCATGGACGTCATCAAATATAATGTTGGAGGAGTTGTAGAGATTAGCACTACTATTAAGATTTGTAAGTATCAAGGACTATGTGGGACACATATCTTCATGCCACTTACCTTGGAGATCCACTGAGCGCATGAACTAGATATAGATAGCTTTATTAGAAAGTGTGCTATGCTTTATCATGTTCAATGTATTGGTGCACATTTATGGTTGTCTTATTGCATCCAATATTTTAGACAAGGTATTTGAAAGAAAGATAGCTTTGATTGGTCATGCTTGTTCTAGACCTCATGTTATCACATGTAGGAACAATATACATATTCTAGACCTCATATTATCACTTGTACTAAGGATATGCATGTGGAGACATCATAGGCGTTATTGAAGACATAGTGATTTATCACAAGAAAGATTAACTCTCTCTTTTTCTTCTAACCCCAAGGTTGGATTTTTATTGCTTAGTTTGACTTTTGGTTTGTACCTCCGTCAATGTGGTTGCATCTCGCCTTTTATTCCATGCGTGTCCCTTTCTTCATCTACACTACTTCACATAGAGAAGCACATGTCTTACATGAAACATATGAAGATATGTATCAAAGTAACTAAGCATTCTGCATCATAGAAAAATTGTCTCTTAAAGACATGTCGTTGTAAATTGGTACATTATGGAGAATACGAAGTGGAGACTCTGGCCGAGTAAAGTCAAGACTCCAAAAGTTGAGCCAAAGTTTACCAACCATCTCAAAGAAAAAAGTCATCTTGCATTCAGATTTCTGGTTCTGCTTGAAACAGACAGCACATAATGCAATAAACGCAGCCAATGAAGCCTTGACGAAGATTGTTGAAGATGGATAATGTTTTCATTTTTCACTATTTATCCCTGGTTTAAAATAAAATTAAAAAAATCATCATCATCACATGATTTATCAAACAGAACCGTTGCAATCCACGTAATGAATGCCAAGAACAGAAGACATAGATCGGTGACGGAGATTGTGGCCAGTCATTTTCATACATTCTATTCCGTTCTTCATTCAAAGTCAGAAAACACAGTCTTACATTCTCTTCTATTATAACCCAAAAAGGTCGTTTATATCCAAGTTTCAAGCATCCCAACCTTCTTTTGTGAAATCTAGAAGACCATCATGAAAGATAAAAGCAAAAGAAAGGCCCCATACGAGATCATCGGGAGGAGAGGTCAGAACGACCAAAGCGCAATGAATCACAGAAGTTTTGTGGACTCGAAATGCTCACCGATAAATGGAGGCGAGGCCTGGGCTAGCCCCGAGATGTACATTCATCATTCACCACAATTTCTTTCCACATTCTTCTTACGAAAGCAGAGATGTAACTCTCGCGGCTGCCAAAGGAAACAACCAACCGACGAGAAGTTATTCCAAGACCGAGGCCGAATGAATTCCACACGTGCCCTTTATAGGCAATATCGGACGCGAAAGGAAGATTAGTTCCATAAAGTAAAGGTTTCAATAATGTAGAAAGTTAGTTGTTGCAGGTGATGGCAGAATATAAAACCTTGAGGCGCTCAGTCAACTCTCTCCCGCTGCTGTCGTCCGGGGTAGAAAAATGGCGATATATGACAGATACAAACATAGCCAGCTGCGGGCAGGGCAGGGCAGCGCAGGAGGACAGAACTGAGATCTAGCGATATAACGAATGAGGCGCGGCATTGTTGTAAACGTGGGCAGCGGTTGGACAGGGAAGGCAGGGAGGAGGAGGAGAAGCCTAGGCTACGACAGTCGTCGTCTGTAGTAAGGAGAGGATGGGAGACGAGAGGCGAGGGGCTCACGGGACCGCGAGGAGAGGCGAGAGGCAAGGACGCCGAGGAGAGGGGAGGAGACGAGACGCGGATATGTAAAGAAGCAAGGGAGTGGTAGGGAAGGGAAGAGAGAAAGGGCGAGGGCTGGGGACGGGACAGGGTAGGTCATCGGGGCGACGGGGGCAGAGCGGGCGGGCAGGGTCCGGGCGGAGCGCAGTTTGGGGTAAATGGCCTCTTGGAGAGAACATGGGCACAAAGGCTCCCGACGGGAGTGATCCGGCTAATCGAATGAGAGAGGACGGTACTGGTGATAGTGTCGGGGTGGTGTCGGCGGGAGAGCGGGTAAACTTCTGAGGGGACGTGCAAATCCTTTTACATCGAATGCAGCTCGCCATCTCCACTCCTCATCCCTCCCCTCTCTCCGACTTCAGCCAGGAGTAGCAGCAGCTCATTCGTTCTTTCATTCCATCTGTAGGCTTTACTTTGACGACTCTTCTGCAACCGTAGGTTTGTTCGGGCTTCTCTGGTTCGATCGATTCCATTTTTTTCTTTAACGTCGCGAGTCGTAGAGCGACCGAGGCAGAGGAAGACCTTGTGACATAATTTTCCCTCGTCTGTTTGCTTTTCGAGAACCCTTAGGAGTGAGTGTTTGATGTAGTTGATGATTTGTTGTGGTTGCGATGGGCGAGTGATCGTCTCATGATCTGTTCCGAAAGAGGTGGATCTTGTTAAATCGTTTGGGGATCTGAATTCGTTCTTTGCAGTTCGGCTTTGTTAGAGGGATTTTGATGAGCGGGATCTTGTGATCCGGAGCGATCTTGAAAGATCGGGAAGTCTGCACAACGATGCGAATCGAGTGATTGGAGGCTTGCTGCACGGCTGAACAGGAGGGAGGGAGAGGACGGGCTGCGGGCGGGGATTGAGCAGGGCATCAAGAATGAGTAGCACAGGATCTGCTGCCCAGGGACCCGGGGGCAAGAGGCAAGGCGGGCAAGCTACGACTCCGAAGCGTCCTGGCGTAGCAAGAAAGAAACCTCCGTCTGAAAATGGCGGGGCTAGGAAACCAGGCGGAGCAGGAAGGCCTTTGTATGATTCTTGTTTCCTACTCTTTTGAATGATTTTCTGAATCAGTTAGTTCTTGGACCAGTTGTGGTCGTTATTGCCGAGGTTTGATGAAATTCTTCGAAGTGTGGTTCGTAGTTCTTACTTTCGTTTACTTCTTTTCAAAATACTCTTTGTATCTACAGAGTTTTCTATTGATCTTCATGAGATAAATTCGTTTAAGAACTGAACTAAGACCATTACTTTCACTAGCGGAAGTAAACTGTTTGGCCATTAACCAATTGACACTGCTGGACCCTAATTTCGAAATGGTAGTTTAATATAGAATGAAAAAATTTCTAGCTGCAATCGGCAGACGCAATAAAAGTCGTCAGTGAAAGGATTTCATGTTGAACTAGCATCATCTGAAATTCCTTTATGTGTGGAAGATACCCCCCTAACCTTTCGTTTCTTGATTCTTTGCCAGTTGAGCTCTTTCCACTCAAACACCAAAAGATCTTTCAGTAGCCACTAGATTCCGCACTTGTAGTTCTTGAAGTGCACTCCCGAGTCTTCAGTGAAACTGGATTTATCACCGGTCTGTGCATGTGTCTCAGTAGTGTGCTGGTTAGCACGTCCCCTCTACGCTAACCTGTGGGAAGCCAATTTTGAGAAGTTCAGATCCCGTCTGTGTTCTTGTAATTTAGATCAGAAGGTGGAAGGTTTGGGCTTGTGTGGACACGTTCTTGATATTAGTACGTGCAGCGATCCACCGATGTTGGTCTGCTGAATCACGAAATAAATCTTAAATGCACTCATGCGTATGAAGGAGGGCAATATGTAATTGTACTGACGAGTGTTTTTGACTGTTGATTGAGAATTTCCATCATTTGCTGTAAGTTGAGGCTTGCAGACGACTCAAATTCTTGTGTCACGTGTTCGCCACCAGAACCTCGCCTGGGGAGCGGACTGTGAAAAGGTTGCGGCTTTCGAAGGCGCTTACTATACCAGATGGCACAACAGTCGCAGATGCCTGTCGCCGGATGGCCACCAGAAGAGTAGATGCAGCCCTGCTCACTGATGCGAGTGCTTTGCTATGTGGAATCATCACTGACAAGGTATGAAATCTGGATGTGACTTGAAAGTCGAGGATGTACATGATGCGTTATTCGTCCTCTGCCCTCCACATACGCAATATAAATCATGCAAGTTTCTAGCCTTCGTTATTCTGAGCCAGTCGATTGTTGTTTCTGAAGGATGTGGCAACAAGGGTTATCGCTGAGGGCTTTAAGCCCGAAGAGACCTCAGTATCCAAAGTAATGACAAGGAATCCAATATTTGTGATGGGGGATACTCTTGCCGTAGACGCATTACAGAAAATGGTCCAAGGTACTGCCTCCATTTTTTAACATTCAAATTATGGAACTTTATGACGTTAAATATTAGACTGAAGTTCCGGACTTCTTTGTATCGCCCTGCTTTCTTTTAGTTTCACTTGACCAGGTTGCGAGTGTTTTTATTCTGGAGAGCTTACCTCGACATTTAAATTTCCAGCTTTGTGTTGCTAGGATAGTGAGATTTCTGGACTGTAATCAATCAATAGCACTAAGCCGAGTTCCATATTTGTGCAGGGAAATTTCGGCATCTTCCAGTCGTTGAGAATGGTGAAGTAGTTGCTCTGTTGGACATCACCAAGTGCCTGTATGATGCGATTGCAAGGATGGAGAGGGCAGCAGAAAAAGGAAATGCGATTGCAGCTGCTGTAGAGGGTGTTGAACGCCAATGGGGCAACAATGCCAACGGTGCGTTATGGATTATGGTGTCCAGACAGTTGTTAGCATGTATTGGACATTTACCATTTAAAAGAATATGATTTTTTATTTTTTATTTTTTTCAATTATTCCTTCTTTACTTGAACTAGCCGATGAAAGACTCAGGCTTCCTAGCAAAGTTTGGGAGATTATTAACATGAATTTCGATTTCACAGCGGCACCATCCAATTTTATCGAAACGTTGCGAGAGCGAATGTTTCGCCCTACATTAGGTTCTCTGCTCAGTGAAGGAGCCAAGTGGGTGTCATCTTACTCACTTTGTTCTCACTCTATGTCGTGTTGCATTTCAAGTAATTTGTCACAAGTTCAGGACTTGCCCTTCCTGCATTGAGGTTGGAATGGGAATATAAAGTTGATGTGAAGTTTGTGTGCCGTGTTTGTAGTCAAGTTAGTTATTTGCGTTTTGCTACCTGTTTGTGTTCTTCGTTTTCATTCACTGTGGTGCTTCTGTCCTTGACAGAGTTGCCACTGTCGGCCTTTCCGACACAGTTTACACTGCAACAAAAAAGATGCGTGATTTGCGTGTCAACTCGGTTGTCATCACTACCAACAATAAGCCTCAGGGCATTCTCACGTGCGGATCTTACCCCTTGTAATAAAGTGTTACTGATTTCTGTAGAATAAGTTTTGTACAGTCGAAAGGAATTTTGTGAAAGTATTTTCTTTCCATCATTTTGATTGTCTTCCTGAGTTTGGGCTAAATGGCATCGACTCTTATGTTTTTGCAGATCAAAAGATGTGTTAATGCGAGTAGTTGCCGTGGGTCTTCCACCTGATACTACACCGGTCGAGAAGGTAGGAAGGAAAAGTTCCTCACATATTTGAGTTGAATCTTCCCGGATTTGTCTCAAGTGCTGGTTTGGTCATTGAATGGGTAAAGTGTTCCGTTTCTTAATGCCAGTTGTGAAGTGTTTAGAGTCACAATTTTACTCAGAGATGTCATTTTTGCAGGTCATGACTCCCAATCCGGAATGTGCTTCGTTAGACACGACCATTGTTGATGCATTGCATACAATGCATGATGGCAAATTTTTGCATCTTCCGGTGGTCGATAGAGGTTTGTACAGTCAATACTGGCTTCGAAGCTTGGTTTTATTTGTCCTTTCTGGGGAATATCTGCCTGTGCTTTCTCTTACCTGGCCTATTTTGCACGCAGATGGTCAAGTGGTGGCATGCGTAGATGTCCTGCAGCTCACACATGGCGCCGTTGCAACGGTATGTTCTCCTCATTAACGCATTGGACAGTTGATTCTATTGATTTCGAGATAGCATGAACGAGGATTAAGAACGAGTGTGGAATGCTTGAATCATGAAGACAACTGGCATCAAGTCGCATTTGTATGTGGCATCCTTCGCTCTGTCTTGTGTATCTGCGTAAAAGATTAGAGAATATTTTGGGTTTGGTTTGCTCAGGTGTAGTGACGGGGGCCTATGTTTGGGAAAGGAAAGTGTGTTCCTTGCAATGAAGAAAGAAGTTGGTTTTGTCCTGCATAGTATCTAACGTCAAGTAGTTACGATGAATATGGATGATTATAAACTGGTCGGTGTTCTGTTTCTTTTCAAGGTGGGGAGCAACACAAATGGTGGTGCCGCAGATGTGGGGGGTACAATGTTACAGAAATTTTGGGATTCGGCTCTAGCTTTAGAGCCTCCAGAAGATGATGACGACACTCACAGGTAAGCAACAGTCTCAGATGTCTTCTAATTTTAGTCTAATCAAACTGTACTGATTATTATCTTCCTTCATAGCCTGACAACCGAACTAACGCCCTGGCTGAGCGGTGCTTTTAATTAGTGAATTGGAAGTAAGATGAAGAGGGGGGCTGCAAAAGAGAGCGAAGAGTTCAACCCCAACTCTGAACTCTGATAGCGCAGATCTCTTGTACCGTTTAGAGAGATCAATCTGTACCGTTTTTTGTTTTATGTAAGGCAACTGTAAGAAAAGTTTCCCTTTACAGAGTGTTAGCATTTCAAAAGTCTTTGACTGAAGAAGTCCATTATGACGCCATGTACCGTATGGACCTTCATTTTCGGGCTCATCCACCTCAAGCTTATAAATTACCGTGATAAATGTGCACTGCTTTTAATATTTGAGATGGATTGGCTGCAGTGTGACTGCTAGCGATATTTCTGCGAGGCATGCGGCTTCAGACATGTACGGGTCAGAAGCAGGACGTCAGAATTATCCATCTCTTGGGATGGGAAATGGGATGGGAAACACATTCTCGTTCAAGCTGGAAGACCGAAAGGGCCGTGTTCACCGTTTCAACTGTGGTATGAGTCTGCATCTAATACTTTTGCGATTATGTTAAGAGGGTGAAGAGGCAGGGAAAGGTACATGGATCAGTGACGGTTTAATCTCAAATCTGGCTAAATTGAGTTTTCGAAGCATTGATTGTTGAAAATGTTTGTGGCTTATGACCTTCTAAGCAGGAACCGAGAGCTTGACAGAGCTCATCTCTGCCATAGTACAGCGCGTAGGTGATGATGTGGATTTGAATCAACTTCCTCACATCATGGTATACTGCTCATTATCAGTTGCCTTCACAGGGAAATTCTGTATTCTTATTCTGTATTATGCTTGTCGAAGTTCCATTTGGTTGAATATAAAGCACTATGCAGCTATATGACAACTGCCCTCTTGTCAGCCGTTATTACTTACCAGGTTGAGATTCATTATGGGCCTCTTTGGTTAACTGCAAGCTTAGCTAGTTGAGCCCAACTTTGAATTCTTCGAGTGGGCTTTTGCAGTATGAAGACGATGAGGGGGATCGGGTACTGTTGGGAAGTGACAGTGATCTGGTTGCCGCAGTGAATTTTGCAAGGATATCTGGCTGGAAGGTAATTTGCTGCATTTTCTGAAGTTCCAAGCCGATTGCATTGACTACATCTATGTGGAAGTAGGTGCAGTTCGAGTGGTGGTTAATTTTTTTTTTTTTTATCCTTATTGGGGAGCAGTGCGTGCACCTCTTAGTGATGGACAAATTGGTTTTTTTTTTGTGGGTGGAAGGTTCTGTTTCTACGACGATTCTAATTTTTTCGCCCGTGCAGGGGTTGAGACTCTTTTTGGACTACACGCACGTGCAGTCTGTTGTTCGTTCTTTGCCACAAAAAGTTCCTAAGGCACCTCCCAGAGTTGAACACCGCAATGAGCCAGTACACACTGAGAGCCAGAGCAGCTGGATAACACCGGTCCATGTCCAGACAGCTGTTGTGGCAGCCACAGTTGTCGTCGTCGGTATATCTCTTGCAGTGTACCTTAAAAGGTCTAACTAGCTTTCTGTTGCAGGGTTTGAGACTTTACCTGGATTTACCGCACTTTGCTCCGAGAAAATCCCGAAGAGGCGTGATACTTTACTCCCATGAAGAGAACTTCAATCTTAAACATGCAGCTGCAGTGGCAGCAGTCGCATTCCCTGTTATGGGTCTTATTGTATACATGTGGAAGTCAAAAGCAGACATGCCTCCGCCCAAATGGGGTAAGTAAGCATGGCAAGTTTGAATTGGCTCCACATAATGAGTCTTAGGAGTTACCACACTTATTTTGCAGTACTAGTTGAAGAGGCCCTGATCACTCACATAGTCCATACAACATGATTTTCTATGTTGTGATCCATACGTATCTGATTTGTGCGACTTGGTGACAACCTGGGTTGAGTTGACAAGCTGAGACAGGACCCTGTATTCTTTGCCATAATTACAATCAGCTGATCATCAGTAATCTATCTCGATCTGAAGGGATTGTTGATTTGACGTGGATTGACTGAGCAACTTTTTGTATATACAACGTGAGCATGTGAGAAAGGAGTCGGCATAGTGTCAGGTGTTGGATGGGCCTCATTGTCAGGCCCTTTTTTGTTCAACTGAATGCGTTCATTGGACTCTCGAGCTCATGGATCTAGAGCAAGTTTGAAAAGCTTCACGTGTTTTTACACCGCCAGGTGCATCGTTGTACTATGGAAGCTATCATGATTGAAAAGTATGAAATTTTGGTTTTTGTTGTCAATCATTGTCAGTTTCGGGTTGACAGTGTACGATTTGTTTAATTTGGATGAGTCTGGTAGTCTTATCTTTCTTGTCGTCGTTTTAAATTTAGTTGATGACAATAATAACAGCACCTCTGCATTCAATCATGTGTAGGTGGATCAAACAAGGTAGATAGGGTCAATCAACGGATCTGTATGGCTATTTGGTTAAGAACGCAGATTTTATCAGACTCTTATAGATAGGCACAGAACGTAGGTTGTGTAATATCTTTCTGAAATCTGTCAGCTCCTTGGTGATCGTATTTCTTGCCTTTTTCAATCAAAATGAGTCCCAGACCCGAGGAGTAAGGATGATTTCACCACGTCAAACTTACCTGCATTCACCAGTTTTGGCTATCAATCTTGCAACTTCAAGATCGCCTTGCCTGAACACGGAACTTGGAACACATTCTTTGTTGGTCTGTTTGAAAGCCGTTATCGAGCCGTACTCAGTCCAGCTTCACCACTATGTTTTAACCTCATCTGTTATATGTAGATTCTGTGTGCTTGGCTCATTATTCTGTTGTCATTGTTTTTGAGTGGTAACTTTGCTGTGGTTGTTTGGGGATCATTCCAACCAAAGTACAAAGGAATGAGTTCTGCTTCTTGTACTTGTGGATTTGAAGGGCTATCTATATTTTACGGTGCTTATGGAGTTGCGGGGATTACTTATCTCGTCCTGGAATCCTGGGTTTGTTATGACTGTCTTTTTGATCTTCTGCCGGTTTGACATTTGGAAATCCGTCGTGTGATGAGCTCGATTCATCTCAATTTTTTAAACATATGGTCGAAGTCGGCAAGTTTATTGCTCTTCTGAACAGTGTGCGGGTCTCAAGACTGTGGATCGCTATCGCATGAAAGATGTGGAGTGGAGGAATTCTGTATTTGTTATGTGGTTTTTGGTATCCGGTAAAGTTTGATACAAACTAGGTCGAAGATAAACTTGTCCCCTTTTTGTGAGCATGCTCACTGCAGTGATATTGCCTTCGCTTCTCTACATATGTCCACATTATGGGAGAAGAACGCGAGGACACTGGAAACTTAGTCCAATACGGCTTGAATACTAGACATCGGAAGTTAAGGTGGCATTAAACCTTATGAGGCACACGCAGAAACAGGCCGTGAAGGGGATTTCCACTGGGATAGTCTTGGATTATCGCTAAATCTTGAAACCTTCCGATCTATGCCGGCAGAGATGTCCCGTGAATGGGCATAGGTTTTCTCGCCAATCATTTTAGGTTGTCACAATGCTGGAGATTGGAAGTTCTCAAGTTCTTGCGCGAAACCCCATTTGAATTACCGGTTGGCGACGTATTATGACTGGAATGCACGTCACTGTGTCTAAGCAAGACATCATCTCCTCCGAGTCGACGCTTATATTTGGTCGCAACGCTCAGCTGCGGTTTTGTACGTTCTGTGTTGCAACGCACCATCTGCCCTTCGAAACAACCTGTGTGCAACATAGTCTGTGACTGTCTGTCTCAACTGGCGAAAGGATCGGTGAAGGATTGGTAGTTAAACCACTGGTACCAACGAACATTAACTAGTTTTTCTCATCAAAATATGGCTCTGAAGAGATTTAAATCAATCAAACATCGTACCATGTACGCGCTGTGGATGGGATTCCCCCGACGCTTACTCACTGTCGTACTGTGGCGGCTTTGAATGTTGTATAAAGTGTCAGAGTAAATTTCTGAGAAAGGTACACTTATCCTATGGACCAGAAAACCAAACCTTGAAACAGCGATCAATTTTAAATAGCCCGTTGCTATCAGTCGAAGCAAAATATCAAATCCGATGTTAATGTCGAACATCTTATCTTATCCGGCGGGACCGCCGAAGCTGCGGCAACTTTCAAGGGGTCAGTCATCGTGACATTGTGAAAATCCGAGCAAGAGGCCCTAAAAGCAGCCCCATGTCATAATGGCGAAGGTGAGTCTAATGTGGCCACTATCTACTCATAATCGTTAACTAATAATTAATAGTGACAAACAATTCAGGTACTTTGGAATGATTATTGAAAGAGTTTGCAGATCAATTATCTCATAATTTATCTCTTTGTCATTCTCTTGATCATCATATTTAATATGATGAAAGTGGCTAAATCATCATCGTGATGTAACTATCTATATGACCAATGATGAAGTAACTCAAGGAGCTAATTGACAATGATGAAGTAACTCAAGGAGCTAATTGACAAGTGTCAAATAATACTTAGTGTCTCTCTTTATGCAACTTTAGCTTTGTTTGTAACAAAAAAATGATGATACTATGCGTATTTGTGGAGACTTTAGATCACTAAACAAGGTTAGCAAATGGAACAACTAACCTTTGAGTTCAATGTTTGAAGTGATGGATAGATTGGCATGTGCATGATATTTCACCACACTAGATTTGGTCTTTAGATATCACTAGATTAGAATAGCTTAAGGTGAGAAGAACAAGACTGATATTAGTAGAATATATGAATATACAATGCTACCATTTGGATTGAGTAACTCTCTAGCCACCTTATGTACACTCATGAGTGACATATTCCAAGATATGTTGGATGAGAGTGTGGTAGTGTACTTGGATGACATCATTATCTATTCTTAGATATTTGAACATCACCTCAAAGATTAAGCTAGGTTTTGGAAAATTTTTATGCTCATCAACTATATCTCAAGAGTAAGAAATGCTCATTTGGGAAGCGGTATGTTGAGTTCTTGGGTTGCATGTTTGATGAGAAAAGGGTGCATGCGAATGTGACCAAGGTGAAATATTTATTAGAGTGGGAGGTTCTAGATTTAATTCCTCTACAACTAGTGTTTTTGGCACTTGTAGTTTATTTTTGCAGGTACATACCAAACTATACAAAAATCACATCCGTTTTGTATGATATGCTCACCGCCAAACGTTTGATAACCTCATGCATATTATGTCCACATATCCGATGTTAGCACTACCACAATCACGCCTCCCGGATTGCTATAGGATGGGTATTGATCCAACATGGTAGGCTAGTAGCTTATGAATCCAAAAAGCTCTTTGACATCAAACAAAGCTAACGCGGCCATCAATGTGAGTTGTTTGCTATTGTCTATTGCTTAAAGAAATGGCAATTTTACCTCAAACTTGATCACATGACAATGTACACTGATAATATTTGATTTACTTACTTGTAACCCAAGTCTCACCTTTCACTAAAATAGCAAAGATGGCAAGCGGAGTTAGTTGGATTTGACATGGAGATGAGGTATAAGCTAGGGAGAGAAACTGTTATCTTGATGCATTGTCCAGAAGAGTGCATGCTCTTACAACTTCAATACTAGATAGCGACTTGAAGGACGTCTTGATAGTTGATACCCAAGCAGAGATTTGGGAAACACAACTAAGTGCAAGAATACTCTATGATACCTTTATCAAATGATTTTGGTGGTTCAAACATTATCCATTGTATATTCAAAAGTGGATTTTGAGACAGAAATTATTGGTGGAACATCATGATGCACCAACTGCTAGACATAGGGGAAGAAAGACTACTGTACACAAGTTGAAGCAAGCTCACATGTATTGGCCAAGGATGAAAAGCTAAGTAGATAGTTATCTACTTTGCTAGCTGAAACAAACACTTCGTTCTCATGAGATTAGATTGTTGCAGCTATTGATTATACTTGATGTTCCTTTGTAATATTTAACCATGGATTTTGTGGTAGTCTTACCAAAATTGAGAACTTTAGGTATACAATACCATCTATGTAGTGTGTGATCTATTGTCGAAATAGGCTCATTTTATACCATGTTGGACTACTATCATTACTATTCAAACAGAAGACTAGTTCGTCAAGGAGATTCACCAACATCACAACATACATAGGAAGATAGTCTCCAATAGAGATTCTAGGTTTCTATATGAATTTTCAATTTATTTTTATGATTAGAGATAGAATTGTACTCTTCTACTGTTTATCATCCTCAAAGCAATGACCAAACTAAAAGAATTAATCAAATCATGGAAAAAGGGCTACAAAATTTTTGTATGGTGGACTAGAGTGATTTGGTCAATCAATGGTGGAGTTTAGCTATAATAGCATCAAACACTATGCTACCGGTTTGTCTCCATTTTAATGTGTTTACATAGGTAATCGAAATCCTTGGACTACCACTAGACTTAGTCTTTGGAGTTTAGAACCTAGTTCCAACTGTAAATGACTTTTTGGACACAAAAAGATTGTTGCTAGAGTTAGCTAAACAACGGATGCGCAAGATTCAATCTTGGTATAAGAAATATGCCGACCAACAAGGAGGGAATGGAGTTTGAGGACATTGATCTAGTATATGTTGGGAATAAAAACTTTATTTTCTCCAAGGAGCTCCCAAGGAGCTCACTAGGAAGATGTTTGCAAATTGGGTCGGACCATTTACATTTCATGCTAGAATAAGATTGCTTATAAGCTAGAGTTTTCAAATAGCATGTGGAATTATCATCATATTTTACATGTGTCTAATCATATTTTACATGTGTCTAATCATATTTTGCATGTGTCTAATCTCAAACGTTATGAAGTCAATGACCACTCCACAATGATAGTTAAGTGATCACATACTACTTGTGCTTTACGAGATCCAAATGAATTTCATATAGAAAAAATTCTAGATGAAAAGTTGGTTAGAACCACAAAAGGTACTTATAAGAAAAAAAATACATCAAGAGTGGAAGAATCAAGAGTATGCGTCTTCTACTTGGGAGACTTTGGTTTCCTTGCCACTCAAAAATAATCTCACTACTTTGAGACGTTGGGGGTAGACTTTGATCCAAAAGCCAAGAGAGGAAGAACTTGAGCGATTGAAAAATAATTGATATGTTTGTTGTGTTATCAAAATTTCAATAAACATTTTTGTAAGTATTGTTAAAGCGCTGCCCTAGTTGAGGATGCTCTAACGGGGGCTATGCTTCGTATAAGAAGGGAAAGGATGCCTGATCATTGTCGCATGGACATTTCTTCGCTCTGAGAACGCCTGAGCGTCTGGCTGTAGAAGAACCCTCTTGAACCTCGTGTGAGTTTACAATCTCTTCTTCTTCTCCTCAGCACTCCACATTCGAGTTCAATACAATTGAGTCAAAATTTCAATCCAAGCCTAAGCTTGAGTCGTAAACTATATTTTAGTTGATTCAGATTTCTCAAAACCCTCGTATGATTCTCAAAAACACCCCAAATACACTCAAAGGTCTAAATTTCTCTCTCTATCTTTGAATCACCATATCAGAGTGACAAATCCTTTAAATCCATCCATTCTTGAGCCCACGTCGTAGCTAGTCCAGTCAGCTCTCCAACCCTATCTTCAGATCCTCAAATGTCCCCTTGGAAAATCTCCAAAACTCCTCAAAACCTCTAAGAAGTTGTCCAAGTACCCTCATTGGCCCAAACTCCAAGACCAATGAGATTGAACAATGTTATTTTGACCTCTAGTGTGGCCAAATTAGCTCCATTTTACCTTAGAGCTTTACAACTATCCTAAACACACAACTTAGACATCCTATACACAATATAAGTTGCCACTAATAAAGAGTCAAAATGAGAACTCAAAACTGGCTAAATATGAAAGGAACTACAAACGGAACCCTGAGTTTATAACTTGAGAATAATACTCATCACTAAAGTTCATAACAATCAACTCAATATAGCTTGTTTTCGGTAAGTAATAGTGATGGATTGGAACCCATGTGTTGAAAGCCACCACTACTGGTAAGTTCAGATCCATAACGCTCAAATTAAATCAAAACATATACAGTTAAGTCCCAAATCGTGCCGTAGGAAACAACTGGAAGAATAATCGGGTCTGGAGAGTTTGTCACTTGTTGCATAAATTTATCTCCAAAGTGATATACTAACCATGCCTGAAAGTGATCACGATGAAGACACCGGATGTTGATCACAAACGGATTGGGCATCGGTACATTTGGAGGATCTTGTTGTCCTCTATCCATGTCATACATTGGCTCCTCTTCGATCAGATAAGCTCCTTAGTCAGCAAAGTGATGTGTCTAGGTCTCTCCCATACCCTTTCCACCCTGACTGCGCTTTATATCTGCTAAGGTCCAAGATAATATCTATTGGAGCCTTGTCAACATCATGACCATACAAAGTTGATCCAACGGTGGGCTCTTAACAACCTTACAATGCGCCGTTGATTATTCTAACCTAAAGTATCGTCGTCATGACAACAGCTCTGAAGATGACACATGTCATCATCTTCTCATAGTAACCATGTCACAACACGACACCGTATACTACACCTAACGACTATTCGATCAAATCAATGGATCATTGCATCGATGTTAGTAGACACAAAAAATTTTAGTCCTTGTTGGTTACTCTTCAATCATATCTATGGATCATTACACTGATGTTAGTACGTCCAAGAGACACTGGTTGTGACCATAAATCATAATTATATTAACTTGAGTCAAATTATGATTTCTGTTGATATCATGAGAACTACAAAGTTATCATGATATGAAATAGAGAATAAAATAAAATTTGTATAATTTATTATTTGAAAATAAAATTTAGTTGTTATTAATGTGTTTATAATATTATTGACTATGATTATATAAAACTGCTATAACTTTATCAATAAAGAGTTTATTTTTGAAGTTGGGGAGTATGTCACAACTCTATCATCAAATTTTTTTGGGACCACTATTGTCATATGTATGAGCCACAACCCACATCGTTAGACCTTTTTTCACTCCTTGGGTATTTAAACCCCTTGTGCGGAACACATACCATAATTTAGTGTTTCACAAACATAGAACTACATATAGAGACAAAGAACTATAAAGAGACAAATATAGATTGGATAAGAGAGTGAAAAAATAGAAATAAATGTAAGAGAAAACAGAGAATCATCCTTACTTAACTGCCGGTGGATCATATAGGGGGAGGCCTTGGACAAGGTTATGTTAATATACGCAGTGTGGCATATCAACATATGGTTCCGTTATATGGCAAGTGTAGGTATATGAGCATTCGAAAAGCAATTTTAGGTAAGATATAATGTGGGGAGGTGTATGTTTGTAGCTAAGAGGCTGTGAAAGGTACTTGAGAGGAGAAAGGAGTTACACTTTCATCATTGTTCATACATTTTTTTCTTCTCTGCGAGCACATTTAAAAGAATCTACTCTATTGTATACTTCAGTTTGTCAAGTCTTGCCCCGTACTGTATGAATGTGACACGTGGGTCCAGCACGTGCTAATGAATCCAAGGCGTCACAGGCATTTTGGTAAAAGTCTCATCAATATACAGTAAGCACCAGAAAGTCTACGTCGAATCGGACAAGAGCCTTGACAGACCGTCTATACGCCTATTACCGTAGCCATATTCTCAGACGGTATCTTCCAACCCTCCGGAGTCCGGGCAAAGCAAGCACATACTGTATGGACTCTACAGCATCTCATTTATAGGGAGGAGTTAAGTAGGACTGGAGCTCCTGGGATCCTGAAGAATTAGGGTTACCGCTGGTTTTCCGTTTCCCATCTTCCGCCCCGTGCCCACCCTTCGGCCTACCTCGCGGAGGTTGGTTTATTGAACTTATTTGCAGGAAAAATTATTGCACTTTGGAGTACAGTACTTTACTGAAGTCGAACCTGTGTTTGAGTGAAGTGAAGTCCCCAATGTCCGTACACTGACTTCACCGTATGCGTCCTGAGTCCTGACCGGAAGGGGCAGCGGACGGCGAATCTCCTGTCCATTAGTCGCTGGCCAGTGGTTGTTCCGTTCGTTGCATGTGCGCAGATGACGCCACCACAAGGAAAAAATGGAGCAGGAAGTTCGTCGGCCCTGCCCGGGTCCTCCGCACAGGCACTTTCACCGCTCGATGAAGAAAGAGAGAGATGAAGCTTAACATCCCGATTCCCGTCCCCTGACCGCACGGGCCCTGGAGTGCAGTCCCATACTTGGCTGACATGTGAGTGCCGGCATAAATTGTGGATACAGTGTGGATTGAGGCTTGACTTGGGCACGGATACTTTTCTCGGAAAGAACACGTCCGTCATGGATTCAAGGAATCATCTCCTGGCTTCCGAGATATTCGGCCAGTTTCCGTCAATTCTCTTTCTAGTTCTTGTTCGCGGTCGGGCAGCCAGTCATGGGTCAGTACTTCGGGGACAGCATCGCCCACGTCAGCCGTTTGCCATGCCCGCCTATTTGAAGTGTGGAGCTGACCCGGAATTTATTTGCGCCATATGTGGTGGACGCGGCTTGAAGCTCAAGGGCCTCCTGCATCATAGTGCTGCTTGCGCTGCTCTCTCGCTCTCTTTCCTCTCACTTCTTTGATCTACAGCTCGAGCACAACATCTTCACGGAGCTTTGTTTGACGGCGCTTGCACTTCCCTCCTCGCCTGCATGCTTGCTTGAGTTGCTTGCAGGTTGCGGCTTCCTGGCTGTGCTGTGCTTTGATTGACTCATTGCAAATTGTGCTTGTCGTCCCGTCTCGTCGCATTGTCTCGACTGAACTGAACTCGACTGGTTTGGAGGTGGTCGTCCGGCATTTGTTCATATTCGTGTCCATGCATGTGCTGAAGATTTGCTGGAGCTGGTGCTGATTGCGTTCTCCTATTGGTGATTGAAGCCTGGTGGTAATTAGTATCGTTGCTGTTTGACATTGATTCCCTGCCTGCTGCTTGAAGGTTCTCTGCCTGGTTTCTTGGTAACGATCTGCCTTGGGTATAGTTCGTTGTTTATTCAGGAGATTGTCTTCATCTGGTTGCTTGTATATGGTCTGGTCGTTTCACGGCAGTGTGTACAGGCAATTGTGTTCAGGTTGGCGCTTTTCCGAACCGTAGAGCTTTGTGACTTCCGATCTGCACAGAAGTCTGCAGAACGGGTATCGAATAGGTATCAAGGAGTCGTGTGTGCCGTGAACAAAGAGGAAGAGAGAGGAGAAGATATGGTCTGTCAATGTTAAGAAGGTCGTCGCTGCTACTATATCTTCCGGAGGAGGTCCACTACACTTCTCGGGAGCCTGACACTTTTATTTCAGGCCGGTCTTTCTTAGATCCAACTTTTCACATCACCAGAGTCTTATCTGGAGTCGTTGACACATGCCGGTTGTGGTCCTTCCACATCAGATTATTAGATCGAACGGCATATTATTCTGAAGTACACACACTGTAATATCATATCGTGACCGTATTGATCACTCTGCAATTTCCGCCTTTGGTGTCGGAAGAAGAGATGACATTTTGACACAGCTGGTCAATTCTGCAGAGTTTCACACACTCTGAATCTCTTGATGTGACCTATCAGTGGGTGAAAGCACCTGATTCTGTAACAAAAGTATACGAGTTCGGGAAACTTCGAGTCGAAACAGCGAACTGATGATTCTATGAGAAGTAGAACTGTTCCTCAAGTTGAGAACATGTACGGTGGCGGCCGAACTTCGAGGGGACTTCTTGATCCAAGAGATGGAGGGATTACAGTACCTCACTCTGTGAACTCGATGCCCAGACGACAGCTGAATGTATTTGGTGGCTCTGCCGACGAGAGAGTTAGCCGCGGTAAAGCGGCTGTTGACGAAGATAGGCTGGGAAGAGATGGTAGGATACCCGGGTTCTTACCAAAGCAGTCCAGGGGTTTCGATCAAGCCGAAGGCAGTGGATATGGAAATACAGAAAGAAGGTCCACTTTCAAGGACGAACTGGGGGCCATGAAATTGTTGAGGTCTGATGATGCTATTCGAGGAGGGGGTGGTGGAGACGCCCACCGACTTCGTGAAGGTGGAGTCGGGGGCAGAGTGGAAAGAACTTACAGATCGGAGTATGCCGATGAGCCGAAATGGGTGAGAAACGGAGGAAAGTATGGCAGTCTTAACAACTACGATGGAGTTGGAAGCCTTCGGAGCTCTGGATCTGATTTTGTCGCTTCGGCCAGTCACGATTTTCTTCCCGGATTTATTTTTGAGAGCCCGAAGCGCATGATTCTCGATTGGACTTTGAAAGGAACATTTGCGTTGACATTTGATGACCGGCGTCTCGCGGAGCAAGTTGGTCCTGGAACCAAAGTGTTTCTTTTCGATGGTAATTCAAGAGAGCTCTATGGTGTGTTTCAGTCTGTGGGATATGCTATTTTCGATCTTGACTCTGAGGTTTCATCATCACAGGTTGGTCCACACTCTCGCTTTTACACTCCATGTTCGTTTCTTCTTTCTTGTGTACAACTATTCCATCGGTTGGATCCGTTCAGCCGTAGCGAATGTCCAATAGTGGTTCATTCAGTCTAGAGATTTCAGATCTAGGAATTGGGATTTGTGCTGTTTGGGTCTTCTAGAAAGCAACGTCATGATCATGGAGAAACTTCTTAGATCCATTGTAGGAGTCCTCCTATGGCGCACACACATCGTAATTATTCGAGTCCCTTTGACAACAGTCCATCCAGATTTGGATATGCTTAGTCCTGCGTGGCAAAGGGTTGCATTTTACATTCGACGTGTTTGTGGTTCTCGCGTTCGTCGTCATGGAGGAAATGGTCTTGTGTTCGGGCATCCTGTAGCTGTAGGCCGTCCTTGGGAGAAGGACGGCCTACAGCTGATGGGTACTTACATACATGAGATTCGTGTATAAATCCATCTCGAGATACCGTTCTTCTTGTCTTCTTTTGAGTAATGTTTCTGAGTTCTTTTCTAGAGCACATGTCCTGAGCCTTGGGTAGCTTGGTCGTGCAGTTGCTACATCTATTTTATGATCAAACAGTCCCGTATTTCTTTGGTGTACTGTGATCTTTTCTTTCAAGTATGTCTTTTAATGAAACAGTTTCTGTAAATGCCATAATCGTTGAATGCAAACATGTGCTTCGAGTTACTTTGCACTTTATAGTGTCGTGCAGACAATGTACCGTGGAAATTTAAACCATGTGACTTCTCAGTCCATTACCACAGCCTTCTCAATTTCCTTTTTTAAAAATCGAGTCAAATCTAACACTATTTTGTTCTAGTGTGAAGTAAACTGTAAACTCAGAGTTTTTCCATTCAAGTGCTTTCCTCTATGTCCGCCTGTTGCACTTTGTGTCCTACTTATCTCAAGTATTCTGAACTTGCTCAGGTACGAGTCCGGGCAATTAAGGATTGTCTCCCTCTTCTCGAGAGAGACTTCAAGGAATTTATACGTGATAATTACTACACAAATACGAAGTTCACGGCTGGATTAAGCAAGGAGCAGGTGAATTTTGTTCTGACCTATTCCAGCGTCGAGTTTGCTGAGAGTTGGACATTTTGACTTACTAATTTTTATGCCTTCCTTTTCAATGCCGATTGGACTTCGTGTTTGTGCTCGTTTACACCATTGTATATAGTTTGGCATCTAGGTTGTGGCTTCGCTTGACTTATGATTTGGAGTCTATGCAGGTGGCGAAGTTGATGCAGTGCTTCCGTCCAGTAGTGGATGCCGGGCGCAGTATTCATTCGACTTCATCTAGAAGTTCTTTGCATTCCGGGCTTGTTCAAGGCCGGCAAGATTTTCATGGCATTTCAGATGACTTCTACGGTAAGGAAGATCGGAGGAGGGCCCCTGGACTGGAAACAAGAACTCTTAATAGCCACGCTTACCATGGACAAGATGGAGGACGTTTCTCTTCAAAGGTACCCATACAGGTTCATTCATCAAAAGGCTTTAGTGGTGAAGCGGAAGGTTATGGGGAAGAAGTCATATTGCCGCTCGATTCATCCGCGATGGCGGTATTGTCTCGTGGCAAGCAACAGTCAGTCAGAAGCGTATCTGGTTCAAGAACCACTGCAGCCCACACGGTGACCACTGGCAGACATGCAGACTTGAAGGTGGGTGTTGGAGATTGGAGAGATGATGACACAAGGGAAGTTGTGTACAGAAAGAGGCACACAATT
This sequence comes from Marchantia paleacea, assembly GCA_014180765.2. Taxonomy (NCBI): domain Eukaryota; kingdom Viridiplantae; phylum Streptophyta; class Marchantiopsida; order Marchantiales; family Marchantiaceae; genus Marchantia; species Marchantia paleacea. The sequence continues at coordinate 1,305,666 of MUAA02000016.1, forward strand.
TCCTCGAACGCATTGGATGATCTGAAAAGGGGGAATACATCTTCGAGTCCTAGCTGGAAGGATGTTCATCAGTCGAGGGCTGAAGTTACAGGAAGTGACGTATTTGATCGGGTTGGCAAAGGTGGATATAAAGAGGAAGCGCCTTACGTTGCCAGCACGAGACATGTGCGGAACGACATTGATTTGAACATTCCCCTAGACATGGGACACGGAGAACCCTCATCTTCTCACGTGCACGATGTGGATTCTAAGATAGTCCGACGGAGAGTGTGGGAGGAGGAAGATGACAAAAGCTTTGTGGCTTCTCCTTCAAAGGGTCGGTCTCTAGCTTCTCGGGGGTCAGATTATGCAGTTGCCTCCAGTTCTCGTGACGACTTCGAGGATCTGAGCCCAACTTCCGAAGAAGATCTTTCTCTCCTCCGCGTTCCCGAGAAAGGCAGGCCAAGTCCGGTTCCTGTTTCGAGCACTTTTCTTAATGGGAAGACAGGGAAATCTCATACAAGGTCCCTTGCAGGTGCGAAAGCTATTGGTAGAGAGAAACCAGGGCTTGCAACGTTATTAACAGCAAGGAGGGAATCCGTGCCTTCCAGGGAAGTCGTGCACAGCAGTGGCAGAGACTTCTCTGCCAGGAATGCGAATGTCCCCGTCTTCAAAATTAAAGCCAATCTGCAGGCGCCGCCAGGTAAGGGTCGGGCAGAGCGTGTGGTAACCCTTCTGAATACGGCAAAACCTAGATCGCGCTTCGTTGCGGTTGAGGACGACGATACTCACCAATCGTGGAAAGAAACCAACTTCGATAGTTCCGAGGAAGGCGGTCTCAGATCCGACAGTAGGAAGAGGAAGGCAAGTGTCTGGTCAAGGATCAATCTTCCACCCGCAAAGCCTTTTGTAAAGAGAACCCCCTTACCGTACGGTAAAGGTCGCGTCTTCAGCCGACTTGGTCCTACAGGGAATTCTTTTGTTGAATCCAGAGATCATAGTGTTGTACAGAAGAAGAAAAAGATGTATCCACACCAGAACTTGGTCTGGACCAGAAAAGTTGATGGCGTTGGAGATGTTGCCGTAGTGACCCACGATGTGAAACCTGCTGAAGACGACGTTCACGCAGACGACTCCTTGGATGTCGTCCCTGAGAACACGGAACAAGCCGCGGAGGAACCTCAGGGTTGGAGTCGCAAAAAGTCTCAAGTCGTGTCCGCCAGCTCGGGTGACGAAGGTGGGAACCTGGACGCTAGCGAGCCAGGAAAGGGTGGGAGGAGGAAAATTGTGAGGCCTCCAATCGGAGGTAGATTTGAAGATAATGAACCGGGGGATAAGTTTACTCTTGCAGCTCCGGAAGATGACAAAGACTCTCGGCAACACCGGAATGTTTCTACAGCCTCTGGCGACCATAATACCTTCGTGCAACAAGGTAGTCCTGCTGTCATGATGGATATTGAAATGACCACCGGTGAAGCAAAGGAAAGACGGAATGCTTTTCAAGATTCAGCTTCTGTGAATGCTGCTGCTGGATGCCGGGAATCGACTTCGAACTCCGTCTTTGGAGAAAGTCGTGGATTCGAGGCGGATAATATGATGTCGTAGCACACTGCTGACGATACTGCACCAGAAATCTTTCCACCTCAAGGTGTTTAGATAATGGGCACGCACTGGCCAGCGCATACGCTTTTGGCCATCTGCTCGCGTTAAGTTTCTCTCTCTATGCAGCTTGAAGAATCGGGCCTGCCAGCTATGAAGCCGCATCTGATCGATGACGAAAGGAAAATTCTGCTGATCTTGAAGTTCAGATAAGCGTGAGTTCATGGGCAGTCCTTTCACCGTGAAGGACGTCTCTCTCCTTGCAATGTTTTTCTCTGCAACGCCCTCCACAAATTTGAAGTGAAGCCTGTCGCGGATGTGGCATTCCGATTGATACGGCCCGCGTCTACGAGACCTTAGTCGGCTGGGGTTAAACTGCCTGCAGACTGCAACGATTTTTTCTGCCGACGGGGAGGTAGTCGAAGCTCTCAAAGAAAGAAGTAGATATCAAACTTGTTAATATATGGAGGGGACTGTGGATCTTACTGGGAAAGATTTTGAGTGCGGCTGCTTCAGACCTGGGGAGTGGTTGTTCCCATTTTCTGAGCTGTTTTGGGAAGGGGTAGTACGTGGCTGTGTTTGATGGTTCTTCGAGCAAGCTGCCGAGTAGCAAAGATCGGGTGAAGGATACAAACCTTATCAAATGAACGAAGCCGGTCATCTATCCCAACAATTTAAGATTGACGCAACGGGCTTAGAAGCTCGTGCTCTCCGGCTTGACTGACTTCCGACAAGTCCGGGAAGTCTTCACAACATTACACTGTTTCTCCCAGTTTACCCCTTCGTGAACCGAAAGTTCTCATTGTAGCTGCAGGTTTACTTAGTCCATAGTCTTCGTGCATATGTCTACCTTGATGGGAGACATGAGGGTGTCATTGATCTTCTTGAAGTTTCGGTGTCGTGATCTCTCTCATGAGCATTGCTGTTGGTCTAGCATCTTGTGTTACACCTCTAGAGTTGTAGAATGAAGCAGGAAAAGTCTAGGTAAAACCTTACAGCTAGCCAGTGAAGCCTACCACAATGCACGCGAAGTCTCATGTTGCTGGTTGTGGCTGCATCGTCCTCTGAACACTGTGCTCCCAGTACGAGGCGGAGCTCTACTGTGAGGGCGATTGTCACACCTGTTACTGGACAATTTGAGACTTCTCGCGTTGAATGGGAGCCATTCGAGAACCAAACTCAAAAGTGCTGAGAATTCTCATGATAGCAGGCGGAGGAGGCAGCTGTCGGGGGACGTGAACATGATATACCCACCGGGAAGGCCACAACCTAGTACCTTGGATCTCCCGAACACGCACACTACGCTTGTGTGTGAAAGACCAAGAATCGCTTACAGGGATATAGTCACTTGTAACTGACGGATTCAAAGAAGCCCGAGATATGGTTACCACTTGCAGGCAGCGTAACATCGGGAAAGAGATTACATGAGAAAACGAAGAGGATTGACTCATATTCTGCCCATGGCCATATTATTTGCAGAGAAGTCCATATGGTGATCTGGTTCGCCATGGGCACTTTTTCTGTTGAGCACGTGTGAGAAAAGTGGTTTGTTGTCTTGACGAAGTACTGATGATTTCTCAGTGACGTAAGGAGGGATCAAAACACGCTGATTGATTCAAACGTCTGCACTCAGATGAAGTATCGTTCAGTAAGGTTGGAAAAGGTTCTTTACCAACCTACTTGAACCTTCTTAGCTCAGACATCGCAGTGTCCAGTCCAGTCCGATTGTGAGCTGTTACTCGGCATTCATTTACTCTAATTTTTTTTTCATTCCACCTGTACATCCGTTTCCGTGACCAACTTCATCGATACGTATGAGCCAGGTCCTCAACATCATGGACATTCTCTCTCATGATGGCCGAGGCTCTATAGCGGTGTCTGTTTACGAAGGACACTAGAGATCCTTCAATTCGTCTTGGTGAAGTTTCTGTGCATGTTGTCTGTCCTACAGAGCGGTGGAGGAATGTATGGTCTGGGTCCTATTTAGAACAGGGCATGGTTTCATTCGTCGTTAGCCTTGCTGGCCTCCAACCGAAGAGCAAGAACTTAAAACGGATGACGGTCGTCGTGGTCGAGCTGCATGGCATATCTACTTCATGCGGAGGAAAGCCACGAAAGAGGTACCGTTCAGTTCCCGATTACGACTGCAACTTAACATCTTCTGTTTTCCACACGTGGATTGTCAAATACACTCGCAGTAATCATATGGACAATATCACGCAAAGAAACATCCAACAGTGATGTGAGGCATAAACCTCTTGTGTGAACTTGAATCCTGATAATAAACTCAAGAAATCTGCCAGTTTGTATGTACTTATCGACGCGACGTCGCACAAGCAATCTCACTCTGAGTCTTTGACCAATTCATATGGACACAACTGTGATCCAAAATCAAAAGTAGCATTCATGTACTGTAATTCCATCAAATCTATGTTCCGAGTCATTTATTCGTAGGCAAAAGTGGTCTGCACCCTATGGAAGTATGAAAACTGCTTACAAAGAGTAAGATGTGTTATGTTTCACATACATGTGATTATAACCAAAATGATTGTACACAAACAATGGCAAATCAGCAATAAAAAAAAATGACATGACTTTATGTGAAGAATATGGAAAGCTTTCAAAGCTTTCAAATTCTAGACATATTATTGATGATATAGAAAGAAAAGGACAAAGCAAAATAGCAAAAAGTATGGGAAGACCCAAACTGGATGAAACCAAACAGTTAACATGGGGCTAGTTTCCAATAGCGTCACAATGTGTTCTATTTCACCCAAGATATCCAAACTATCTAGTCAGATGGTCTACAAACAAAAAAGCATTTGAACAATCATCATTTAATGTGATAGTTATTTTGGATTGTACCACCTAGTGCTCTTTGTAGAGTTATAGAAACACATTGATTAAAATAAGTTATGCAATAAACTAAAGAGAGTGATACGCATGTCGCCGAGTATGATAGGTTCTCCCGCGGGCTCTCACGAACAAGTCGGTGTCCATAGACCCATATAACTGCAAAGCTATGATATCAATGATGACAATATTTGTTTCTAGTTCACTTTGTCATTTGTACTATGATCTTTAGAGTAAAGGTACACATTACCATCTACCTAAATTGTAACTTGTGTTTTAAAGTAACAAGGTCATGAATATTGCAGCACGTTTGAAGTTTCCATCCACATCTTGGAAATTGCTATAAGTAAATGTAGAATGCAATTCTAAGCAGATCACATTTAACCCATGTGACATAACAACATTTTTTATATCTAACTTTTTCTAGATGTCAAAAAATAGATTATGAACACATGTAAGAGTTATAGACTACAAAAAATCTGATAATTATTTGCATATATTAGAGACTAGCATTTAAAATAGTCATTGCACAAGCTACCCAAATTAAAAATATTTCTTAATTCTCTAACAAAAAATAATATACTTTCTACACATAACAACATGAATTTGCAATATTATAAAGACACAACATGTAATAAGTGATCATGTTAATTCGAAACATCATAAGAATATCACAAAATTGAAAATTATCAACCCATACATAAATATACATTTATACAATAGATGCATAATGATTAAAATTATGCAAATTTCACATCTATAATTAAGATGTATGCATGCCATTAAGTTTGAGCATGTGTTATAAAATTAATTCTGTATTTGGCTAAAAATAATAAAATATATTTTTGAAAAATAAAATTATAAAAATCTATGTAAATGCTATTAGATTATTATCAAGAATCATATGAATATTTGTATCTAAATCATGGTGTGACTAAATTTGTAAATCATTGACACTTTGATATATTAAAAATATTCACGATAAAAAATAATTTTTAATAATTTTTTTTAAAATATAATTATTTTAATTATTTAACATAAAATTTTATTAATTATTTATCTAATCATTCATCAAATTAAGTTTTATAAATTTTGTAATTATATTATCTATATAATTATGTGATATATAAATTTTAATTTTAAAATATTAAATTATTATTCAGAATTATATTTTGAATAAATGAATAAATATAAAATGCATAAAATTTATTTTTAGTTATATTTAATTACTTTAAAATGCAATCAATAATCATACATAAAATAATTATTTTTTAATAATAAATATTATATTAAAAAAAATATTTTTTAATGATTGAATTAAATATATTTTTGTATGCTATAATAATTGAGTGAACAATATAATTTTTGAAATTATTTTTCAACATGTGAAAAAAATTTAATCATTTTTTTACATTTACATAAAAAGTTATAAAATTTGAAAACCTTTGAAAACAATTCGTCGTATATGTTTTATTCGAGTCTCAAAAAATTCAATAGACATAGTAATGTCAATGATTAAACACAAAGCTTAAATGTGAAATTTTTTTTAAAATTTTGATGATTGAAGTCTAAAAAAATATTTTAAAATAGAAATTCAAGGTACATAGTGATGGTAATTATTAAACACAAAGATAAGATTTGAAATTTTTTAAAAAAATTTGATGATATTTTGAAGTTAATACATCCGGAATATTAATATTAAATTATAATGATGTTATAACTATCAAGTAAAATCAAGAAGTATAAAATTATGATAAAAATGTATAAAACACAAAAATTTAAAAAGATTTGGGGCTAATTATAATGTGATTTATGTTTATTGAATTCATAATATAAAAATTTATGTATAATTATGTTGAAAAAATAACATAATTTTTAATTTTAAGATTCATGATACTTTAAAAAAATTTGATAAATTAAAAATTAATATAAAAATGAATTAAGATGTTTAATCAAAAAATAATATTTTTTTCTAAGAAATAAAAAAATAATTTTGATTTTAAAATAGTGATGGATAAATTTAACTATGAATTTTATTTATATCATTGTTTGTCCAAAATTGGATAGGTCCTTTTATAAATACTTAATCATAGTATTTAATTTATTTTTTTAATAAATAAAGTTTTCATCCATTAAAATTTAATGCATTAATTTTTTCAAAAAGATATTTTTATGTTTAAAAAATATCCATATTTTTAATTTATCACATGAAGATGGAATATCAAACCAAGAAAGCTCATAGATTATTGATCATATGTTATGTACGTTTACATAAACATTATATTATTTTAATTCTACTTGTAAATTTTTTTAAGAAATTAATTATTTTTTGGAAAAAAATATGTCAATTTTATTTGATTTGTAATGACAATTTTTCATGATTTTTAATATAGCAAGAATTTAAAACTGAATTAAAACAATAGATTTCTCATTTACACAACTTAATTATTTATAACTGGTTAATATGATAATGTTGGTTAAAGCTTTATTTATAAAAAATAAATATTTTAATAGTTATAAATTTTATATTTATTAAAATAAAACATATGAACAAAGATGATTATGTATCAATTATCATAACTTATGTACTTGCATTAAGGCATGTGAGCAAATATAGTAGCATAGAACTAATAGTGCAATTAACGTTCCTTACACTTGATGTGTGATTAGGGTTGGTGTTGATGTTAAAAGACATTGGACTCAAGGACTTAAGTCCAAATAAGGGCTTATAGTAGTACATTTTTTGAAGTTGAAACTTGGATCATGAGTCTATGATGGATTATTAGGTAATGAGAAAACCTTTATTCATTGGAGCTTAAAGTGGGTTTGTCTCAACTATAATCTCTCTTTTATGATATAGTTACAATTGATGTGTACTTAAGGACATTTTGAGGATTCAAAATAATACTTTAAACATTATTATCTATTTTGTGATGATAATTGGAAGTTCTTGGAGCTTTGAAGATGTTTTGGCCAATTTTCGTTGAAGGTACATGAATCTAATTATTATTGAGTGTGCATGGAGCTAATGGAGTAAAAACCATGGTAGCGAAAAAGAAATAGAATCAATTTGAAGTTTGTGTGCTCTATTTTGAAGTTATTTTTTTTGAAATCTAAAACTTGATTTAGAATTTCAAGAATAGATGGTGAAAAGTGATCAAGTGGATCAATGCTCATAATGACAGTGGTGTTTTGAACAAGAGTGAGTGAAGTTGAACAAATTTTGTTTAAAAATTTTTGAATAAAAATTAAGAGCAACAAGGTATAGAATTATCATATAATGTACATTTGATATGAAATTTGATTAGTCATAAAAGATGTAAAGTAGTTTGCGCTTAAATAAAGTTGTCTAACACAAAGTCAACAATGTCAAATTGGAAAATAAGAGTTGAAGGTCTTAAGACTCATGTTAAAATTACAAACTATATTCATTAATAAAAAAAATATAATTACGAGATAAAGTGATTAAATAAGGGATTATCAACTTAAGATTATCAATATGGATATCAAAAAGACTAAAAAATTGAAATTTAGTATTTTTTATTAACCTCATGAGGCTTTCTTAATATGGATTTTGTTCATTTGATCACTTTGATGGATGCTTTTGAGTTGAAGGATTATTGTTTATGTTACTTGTGATTAAATACTTCCATATATGCTTCATGTTTGTGCAACACATTTATTTATATGTGTTGATGTTTTGTTGCTTGGAGTGCTAGTACTCTTGTGTGTTGATGATAGTGAGACAAGACTTGCAGTGTCATAAGGACTTTGCTTCACTTTAAGAATGCCTAGGCGTTTGGTTGTAGAAGAATCTTCTTGACACTCGTATGAGCTGCAATCCTTTTTTTCTCCACATCATCAATACACATTTGAGTTCATTGCAACTAGTTAAAATCCCCCATAAAAAGGTCATTATATCTTGAAATTGGATAATTAACTATTGCCCAAACTTCATATGTGATTGTTTTAAAACCTCTATATCCTCTCATAAAATTTTCTTGCATTTTTTCACTCTCGAAATATATAATGTATCTTCTTGTGATACATTGTATATTTTGAGAGATCTATATATATACTAAAATCATCACAAATTTTAATTCTTTATTTCAATTACTCTCAAATTTTATAAAAATATCTTTTATCATACAAGGTTGAACTTTATAAAGTTTTATTGATGAAAAATTCCGATAGAAAAAGTTATAATCATTTTACTAATTTTGTGATTGTAAGTGCAATCTCGCAACTCTAACTTTATACAACTCTAATTATGTACATAAACTTCAAGCTATCAATTTGTATCTAAAATTACTCTAATCGAGTTAAATTTCAATCTTAACATAAGCTTGAGTTGTAAAATATATGGAAGTCTAATTTGATCTATGTGAATCTTTGTAGGTTTCTTAAAATATTTTCAAATATTCTCCAAGTTTGAATTTCACTCTTCAATTTCAAATCATTACAATAGATTGACAATCCACTCAAGTGCATTCATTTTTGAGCCCATTTGTAGCTTTCATTACAAGCATTTCAACATTGTCTCCAAATCCACAAATTGTTCCTAAAAAAGACTTCTAAAACTTGTTAAAATTTCAAAGAACTTCACTAAATTGAATTTATTGGTCCTAACTTCTTCACTTATGAAAATGAAGAGTGATTTTTTAATCTATAGTGTGGCCAAAATATCTCCATACTAACTTAGAGCTTTAAAATTAATCTAAACATACTACTTAACCATAATATAAATAATATGAGATCTTATTGATATAAAATCAAAAATCAAAAATAATAATTCAAATTCAACTAAGTATCAATACAATTACAAATAAAACTAGAAAATTTATTACTTGAGAGTAATATTCGTCGTCAAAATTCATAATAATCAATTATGTATGGGTTGCTTTTGGTAAGCAATAATGATGGATTGGAAACCATGTGTTGAAAGTCATTAACAGTAGGAAAGCTTAGATCCATAGCGTTTAAACTAAATCAAAATGTATATTGTAAAGTTTCAAATTGTACGTTATGATAACCATACCCAAAAGTGATCATGATTAAAACACTCAATATTGATCATAATTTTTTCTCAATGAGACATGACTTGTGGATTTCTGGACTTGGTGAGTGATTATGGTGATGGGAGGTTTTAAGGTACTATTATGTTAGCACTTTGTCATATCTTGGGTACCTTGTGTTGCGATTTTTTGTTCTGATTGGATATTGTTGCAGATAGAAATAATATAATGGTGTCACACTAAAAATCTTTGAAGATTCTAAATATGAGACTGCTTGAGTTAGCAATGGGTGCACTTGGAGCGCTATGCGATATCAAACTTGATCATTGAGGCTCATAAAAGATCCTAATTTGCTATCAAAAAATGACAGAGCTGAATTTGGTGATATATCGGAGTGTGATTTCACATTATTGTTGTGGAACATGCATAATATGTATGGGCCCACCAAGGATTTGAAAAGATATTCTTGTACACTATATATTATCAAGCTTGATCATTTCATCTAGGAATTTGACTCATGGTATGATTTGCAACAGATGCACAACTCTATGTTATTTATTCTATTTATGGCATGAAATGGATTATTTCATTATTTGAACGGTCCATAGATGGACAATTATCATGAGTTCCAACATTAATATTTTGAGCAGATTGAGTTTTGGACTCCAAACTACAATTCAATTACTTATGGTATAATGTTGAGTAGGACGATTTCATTTTGTTTTCATGTTTTTTCATGATTATATGATACCATTGGAGCTACTTAGTTGGGAAGAGTTCAAAAGTTCCAATCATTTAACTTATTTTGGAGATTTTTACCCAATTGATGAGAAAAATCTGAAATTGAATAAATTTCTTCTCCTCTCGTTAGACAAAGCGTTTTTTGAAATTTCTGATTGAGAAACCTAAAATTTCTAATCTTTTTTCCTTTTGTCCGAGTAAACGCCTCCCAAAATTTTTGAATAGAAATCTGAACTTTCTCATCTCTTCTCCTCTTGTTCCACTAAACACTTTCCAAAATTTCTGATAGATAAATCTAAAACCGAACAACGTGTTTTGAGATATCTGATCAAAAAATCTGATTTTTTTTTATCTCTTCTCCTCTTGTCCATGTCTTTTTCCCGACTTGAATGAATTTTCAACCGAGCTCTGATATCAATTGTGAGGATTGATTTTGATTTTGATTTCTGCATCAACATATCAACAGCGCAACCAACACAATATGCAACATTAACACTGGGTATATATGGTTACCAATAGACTACATCCATTGGCATGAGCAAATGTTTCACTTAAATTCAAAGTACATGAGTATTCATAGTGAGAGTCTACAAAGTAATCACCCACAAGGGACGGCCTAGCGTATATAGTCCTAAGACTAGTAGATAAATAATCTAACTAGTTTAATCTAATCATGATTAAACTAACTATGGTTAACAAAATAAGAGTTAAACTTTAAATATGAACTCTTCATAAAAGGAGCAAAGTAGGATGATAGTATATACAATTTTTATATTTAAATCCAATTCAAAATAGGTTCACTCATATGTGACTAAAGCAATGCATGTTTCAAAAATAAACGTTGGATTTGTAAGGAAATTTCAACTTATATATTAATCTAGAAGGGATAAATTCCCTTCACACACACACATATATATATATATATATATATATATATATATCTTAACAACTCAATAAGTGATTATTTATGTAGTGGGATCTATTTGTTTTAACATCAAACTTGCAAAAATATATGATGTTATCTTGCTTGTGTTTCAACAACAGATTTTTTGTTGCATCATCAAACAATGTTCATATTTAGCATTCAAGATATATTTTTTCATAAGAATGTAGAGTAAATACTAAAAAATTATTGCACATTCCATACATTCATCTTTGAGTCACATTTTGGATCCAATTTTGTCAAATTAGCTTCTAATTTTAAAATATTTTAGAATTTTATAATATACATCCAAAAAATCATAAATTTATCTTTAATTAATATAAATTATTAAGTATTTTTTGGCAGTTCATTATTGTGCTTAAATTTAGCCAATATCATGAAAAGAACTTGAGTTAAATTATTAATTTTTTTAATTAATAATTTGATAATTTGAAGGATCTTTTTCTATATGTTATAAATTTTTTTTCTAAAATTCAAATTTTATTTGAAATAAAAATTTATATTAATTGAAATAATTGATAATCAATAATAGATTTGATTTATATAATATGAAAATACTAAATAATTGATTACATCAAATATATTGAGATAATATTCATAAAAGTATTATCTCAATAAACATAAAAAAATTTAATTTATTATTAGATGAGTATCATTGTAAGTATATCATTTATACTTATAAAATATGGTTAACATATATGTTTTTGAATGTATACCATTTTAAGTGATATTTTCTTTTCTTTTTTTATTTTAAAACTGTATCAAATATATAACCTCTTGTAAAATTTAAAGATTCTTGTTGTATTTATTTTCAAACATTGAATAGGTGATAATTATAATTATTATGAACATTATCAATAGGTCAGTTTTATAAAATTATTCCATTCCCGTAAAATTTGTACGGATCTATTTTGACCTATAAACAAGTAGAAACCTTCCAACAATCTGTGAAAACAATTTATAGGAAGGACCTCGTAGAGTTTTCTTTGACTTAAGTTTAAAATTTTATGGCGGAGGGATCCGGGAGATATACCCATGACTAGTTTCAAACGGCTTGTGAGAAAATAGCTGGACCACGAAGAAAGATTCTAATCACAGTCTAATGGTTTTAGGGTCAGATATGGAGGCCCAAAAATATGTAGGTGAATCTAAGTTTACATGCGAATAAGACCTTTGAATCCGTAAAAATTTATCACCAAAAGATTCTATCACAGAAGTGTTTGAAGTCTATCTCTGTACATTCAACTCTATGAAATTCATTTGCCATGGCCTTGGAAGAATATCAGAATCATGCTTTCTTCGGACAACGTCAGCTCTAACATCCTAAATCTGGAGACCATGAATCTCAGCGAGTCGAATAGCCAGGCATATGAGCGAACGATCGCAGCGTTGTCGTATTGGCGGGAAGCCCTCTCGGATCCCTTCAATCGGGAATCTGATTCACCATTCCAAATTCCAATCCATATCTACAATGAAGTTTGAGATCTTGAATGGTCTGGAGTCCGAAGCTGGTTGTTCGTACGGATCCGCTGATTTTGAATAAACTGTGGACAATATGACACTCCAGTACAATAATGAAACCGCGGTGTCTATCGCAGCATCGCATAGCCTGTTATTCAGAACATGGCCGGTCAAAATTCAGATAGGAAAAGTCTAAAGAGGAGGAAGGTGCAATGTCTGGACTCTGGGCTGCACATGTTAGGCTCGAGAAGCATCGCCGAGAGACTGCGAGAATTTGTCTTCGAGTAATCGACGTCGTCGTCGTCCATGGGCTCGAGCTGTTGGTACCACATGATTCAAAGCTCGTGAAGCATTCCAACAAGCCGTGGGTCAGGGTCAGAAGGATAAGGATGAAGCTCCGGGCTTCTCTTTCCTCCTTCGTTCAGATGTGGTGGCAGCTGGCCACGCCCATGGCATGAAGAAAGTTCTATGAGTTGGGATGGGATGAGCTTGAACTGATCCAGTACGTTCTCTGGACGCCACAAGAGCCGTAGTCGATGTTTCCAACTCTGAGATATTTATTTCTTCTTGCTGCTGCAGCAACCCAAAGAACGGCAGTCCAACCATCACCAGCTGTCAAACGTTTGAACATTTTCACCAAGAGAAGCCAGACCAGACTCCAGATCTACGAACTATATAAACGGTGATGCTTTCAAGCTTCACAAGCTCAATCCAGCCTCATCTCACCCTGCCCGACCCTGAGTCTTAGACGAGCTCCTGACTGTCAGGGCTTGATTTCCGTGAACCTGCATCATCATGGCGGCCTTCAAACATGGCGTGTACTTCTCTATCATCGTTTTCTTTGTCGTAGCTTAAGGTATTTATCAATATATACTTTGTACTATTTATCCGACTACAATATGCAATTCTATGGAGTACTCATAAGAGCCTGAAATTTGACAGTGTTTATGTAATAGAGAATACTGAATTTTGCTTATAGTTCAAATGACTACTAAACTTGACTCTATGTTGTGCTAGTTCCAATCAGAATGGAATTTTGCCATTTTGATTCAATACCTTGTATTGTACCTTAGTGTGTATTTCTTTGAATTGTATGTGAAATGATATTGGTTTTTACAACAATGTGAACTAATCAGACAGGTAGATTTATATAATTATAGAACTCTTCTATGTATTGTTTTGTTTATGACCATTTTGTTTGTTTCACTATTTACAAGATAATATACGTTGTGGGCCATGTAGATAACATTAGGAAGACATTCAATTATTTCAATTCTGAGCTTCATATTGTATTCTTGAGAGTCAATGTGTCAAAGTGTAGGGCATGGTATCTTTTGGGCATTCCTCATCATCTCCAGCTTCCATATGAATATATGATATCAACGTATGATTTACGAATTTTTGAAGTGCAAATAGGATCCGAGGACGTTGGCACTTGCCGAGGATAACCTACATGTATATGATCTTCCATGGGATTTGCATGTGACATTTGGTATGCTCTTCTCTTTGGAGATTGAGAGGAGGTGTCAATGGACCATCCTCTCGAACAAGAATCACAAATCAATATACCGGCTGCTCCACCATTTGATTCACATAATATACATCTCAAGCCTGCCCGCACAATTATCATGCTTGGATCCATATGTTACCATCAATATTTGGAAGGTGACATGGCGCACAATTATGCACATGATCTTTCCAAATCACACCATCATGACCCTTTAATGCCAAAATTCCAAAAGGTAAAACCTCACGTACTCGTAGAATCGTGGGACCAGCCCTAATATCTAATGTGGTAGGTGCACTCTGTTGCAAATAAACGTAATCACTAACATGAAATCTGTAAATTCAAGGTCGATATCCACCTCCTCGGATGGTAGCATAACGCAAAGTATCTCTATGTTGAGCAATAGCCAGGTTCTCAAATGCCATGGGCATTACCCTTCGGAAGAATTCTGCCCTTTGAAAACACACCCTAACCCAAACATAAGGGTTACCCAAGTCCAAGACTTCAGCTGATCTCTTGATGTGGTACAATGATCGATCAACAGTCAATCACACAAAGACTTAAACCCTCCTAAAAACTCGGTACCCTCATCAGTCAACACTTCCGCATGTGTACCAAATCGGCTAAGCACCGTAGCTAAGAATGCATAAGCTATTCCCTCACTTGACTTGTCAGACAATGCCACAAACTCAATCCACTTGGAGAAATGCTCCACCATGACCAACACATATTGATGATGTCGTATAGTCAATGTTGGAGGTACTACAAAATCCAAGCTCAACGATAATTAAGTCCCATAATATGTAGAGGATGTAATTGTGGTGTAGGGGCATTGAATGATGCTCAAACACAATCAAATACCATACATCTTGCCGCAATCTTACTGATCAATTGATATACACTGCAGCTAGTGGACTTTTCCAGCCGTTCAATTACACCAACTGAAACGCCACAGTAAACAAAAAAAGACTGTCACAACATGTCACAGCACGACGAGGTCATAATGATTATGCTGCCTCGAATCAGTTCTTTGAGATCCTGTCCAGGACTTATAGCGGAGAAAAGGTCATACATATCGCTGCAAAGTCTTAATCCTTGAGGCTCGGAGTTGGAAATGTTTATGTGATGAATATATGTTATCACAGATGTTATAATTAATCCACTTCGCAGGCCGAAATTGTTCTCCATGTTTAGCTAAGTCCTGAGTCTCTTGAAGAGGATAATACTAAGGCTACTTTAGCCCTGTACAAGTGCTGCCCTCGGCTGCTTCACAATAGATCAATGAAAAAACTTGCACTCACAATCAGCAAGTTTCTGTACTTCATAACTGATGAAAGATTTAGCAATGGCAATCCATGCCGTTCGCAGTAACAGTTGTGCGTATAACGTCCTGAATTTTAGATCGCGTTTCGTATTGAGTGGATGGGACTTGTCACTACACCGGATATGGCAGGTCTGCATCTGATTGAAGAATGTCTCAAAATTACCTTCTAAGATATGCAGGAGCTAGTTTGAGATGTTTGGAGATGCATATGATATCGTATGGGAAAAGCTGACCCTGAGACTGGTGTGATCCTGACGGTAAGCGCCTCACACTCCGCGAAGTTGTTGAAGGATGCAATCGAAATTGAAGATGACGAATTTCAAAGTCCCGATGAAAGGCTTATGTGATCTATAAAAGAGAACCAAGTAATATAGCAAAAAGGTTGGAAAGACCATCTCAAGTCCCTACATGGATGAAACCAAAGGGGTAAGATGGGTTAGGCCATTATAGTATCACGATGAGAAATATGACCTATTGCGCCTAAGATATCCTTGGATGAAACAAAAGAGTTAAAACCCCAATGGAAAATATATAGTATTACAACTAGAGAATAGGACTATTAAGTTTAAATCAAATGGTCTCCGTAGTGCATGAGAATAGGAAGAATCATCACCTAGCGTATATGCTATGTGAATTGCCAGAGTTAAATTCTAAGAAGCATCATTTAACATGGTTGTTCTTCTATGGATTGCCAGACTTAAATTCTAAGAAACATCATAACATGATTACTCTACTATGGATTCCAGCGGTTATTATTTTACTTAGAACAATATATACTCGTTACCTAAAAAAGGGTGCTGGAATGACATGTTTTTCCGCTGCCAAGTCTGCAACTATTTGGAAGATGGGACTGATGTGATAATACACGGTTTGACACGTGGTGTCTTGGAAACTAATGCGTTTTGGATGTTTATCACAAGTTAACAGCTCTCAACATGTATAGAAATTAGGCATAAAGACATAAGCACATTAAATATATTCCTTATCCAATATATTCTAGATTGAAATTCAAGAGAATCTTCACGAAGTAGAAAGATCAAGCCGAAGTATAGTTTCTTACGTCCGTCTTTCGACTTACAATCCCACCTTTCACAACGGTGACATTCCCGATTTTGTTTCAAGGACAGGTCTGCAGGAAGTAGCTTGTGCAAAAGCTTTCCAGTTGGCGTACATATCATTGTCCATTCAAGTTATCAAGCCTTCGCAATCAGACTTTTTACCTGGCCTGAAACTACAATGAACTACAGTGAAACTGCACGCGCTTCCGCAGACGACATGGACGATAGACAGGCCGAGTTCTTAGTGTAATATGACGCAAGCAGCTGTAAATATACCGATACGCAGAATTGAAAAATCAGCTTCATTGAGAACAATTTCGGTTAACAGAAAAGTGTACACGCTTGTTCAGAAGTTGGTTCTCGTTGTGGCACACCACTTTGACTAGCCGTAACTGGAGAAAATCTTATCTCCTTTACACTGAATGGACTATAAAGAGAGCCTACACTTACGTCTCTGGTCTAACCACGTGCTCGGAGAAACTATTGGTGCCGGTCATTGTTTCCATGCCATCCTTCACGGGGTAACGGACTGTTATCTGCAATTTCTATCCAGCGTTCCTCCGGCAAAGGATCCTCGTTACGGTATAGAAGTTGTCAATAAATCGTAGGTGTAACCTGGAAGCTGAGTTAGTACTAAATGTAAAAGTGAGTTGCATCAAAGTAAGTTAAGATTCAGGCAATTTCGACATGGAAAGCTTCCACACGCTCATGGGTAGTTCCAAAACATGTTGATACTGTTCATGGCCCGTGATGATCGATAGGGTGGTGACCATATCTTTTCTGATATAGCATGGTTTTGAGTGGAATTCAACACATGCATTCATCGAAGCCGCATGATCTTAGACGAAGATAAAGTGCAGAAAGGCTTCAAGGAAAAACTAATCCGCCAACAGAAAGCCAGGGTGAGCATCGATGCAGAAACCTAGGTTAATTGCTAATAATAGATCGTATGTGTTCGATCGATACAGATCAATCAACGAAAGCAAGTTTCATCCGGAGAGTAGGATACATTGTCTACCACCACTTCACCAGTCCAGTACAAAAGCTTTCACAGCATACTTTCAGAGTGCAAGATAATCTACATACACCGTCTCAGAACCCTAACTACGACCTAAAATATGGGCATATAATGGCATGAAAAAATTTTGGACTTGGAAATCTATTTCACAATAAGAGTAACACTGTAAGTTCTCACTGTCGATAAATAGGCCAAGGCTCGCTTAGTCTTCAAGTGGAAAAAATGCCGAGCATACAACTCCGGCCTCTGACCTTTTTAGGCTCTAAACCTCTTGCAAGATACTGATATGGCACTCCTAATATTATCACAAAAGTCTTTAATCTGAAATGAATTCTTAGAGAACCTCTTTGTCCGAACCTGTACTTGAGGTTGGTGTTGAAACGGTTGTGGCTGTTGGTTTCTCTACGTTTGAAGTCTCCGGCTCCGGTGACTCACCTTGTTGCGGATTTTTTATTTCTGATTCAAACTCCTTAGCAGCCTGCCAGAGAGAACGACATCATGAGGGTAAAGAGAAGATTCACCTCCAATCTCTGTCTCATAAAAAAGACTTGGCAGTCTTTTGACATGAGATATCCAGCGAAATCTTTGAACAAACCAATGTTCCTGCCAATTCATAACTTTTTAAACAATCATAATACTCATCCCAGCCGAATGACCTGAAATTTGTTTGATAATGTAGTAGATTTTATAAGTGGGTCAAACATTAACTGCAATAATTCATGATGCCCACTACTGTTTCTGTTGTGCGATCAAACCCTGGTTGCGGCGATCTGATTCATGAGAATCTAGTTCCGACGCGACATGACCTGAGTTCATAGGATTTCATCGACTGTAATAAAGACTTCAGTGTCAGGCATTTGAGGTATCCGTGCACCTTTGTGTAGTAGAAAATCTCAGAAGGAAGACGTCAGTTGTAATGTGTATCATATATAACTGAAGCCTCCATCGCAAAATAGAGAGCTTTCAACCTTCTTCATATGGAATTTCTACTGACTTAAAGATATCCGACAATGATTATCATCAGACTTCAAGCAAGCAATGATCAGGTATACAGTACAAAAATTCCCGAATGTACCATTACCCTCAGCTGCAACCTAAGCTTGTATAAAAAACGCAACCAACTCGGACAGTAAATGCTGTGCTGATCTCCTTTCTCCAGCGAAATTTCCTTCCAGGAGATATGCACGTTGATTCACACGCATTTCAAAGCTAGCATTTAGTGAGTATGATAAAAAACATATTCGACTCTGAGAAGCGCACCTGCTGGAAACTCTTCACCGTTTTCCCCAAACTCTTCCCAATCTCCGGGAGTTTCTTCGGCCCGAACAAAATTGCAGCCACACCGGCAATCACAGCAAGCTCAGGTACACCTAAACCAAACAGGCCGCGGACAGCTAAGTTCCGTGGTCCTCTCTGCGATCTCCGTGGCTGAATTCGAACATAAGAAAGAGAAGCCCGTTTTTGTTGAAAGGCAGGACTCGATGCAGAACCATGCACCTCTGCATAAGAAAGACGAACAGACAATCAGACTCTGGAACAATCCACATTCGCTAATCTAACAGTATTGAAAAAACAGAAAATAAAATAAAATTGTTTTGATGATGCAAAAATTGGCAAAGATACCACTCTCTAATACCCTAGACCCCGGTTCTCGGACATCCCTCAACCATGAGAAGAAGATGGTCAAGGTGTGATGTACAAATATTGGAAGAAATAAGCTCGAACCGCCAGCAAGCAGTACAGGAAAACTCCAAACAGCAATTCCGAAGTCACGTCTCTCGAAGACATATATGGCCGATAGCTCATAGGAGTAGACCGCATTTTCCAACATATAAACGTCCCAAATGTGAATCCCCCACAGACAACAAGAAGGGAAATTCAAACAGATTTTGCAAATCCCAGGCACGTGCAAACAACATGGAGAAGTGGTTGTATGATCCAACAAACGCTCATTTGCACACCTGCACCCAGAAACGAGGTGCATGGACTCGCTGATCGGCAAATACAAGGCCTCGTCTTCGGCCCTGCTGCGGAACCAACAGCTGCCATGGCCGGTACGGCAGCTGGCGACCACGAAATCATTGCCATGGTGACCATTTCAAATCCTCGACACTTTCGCCTTCCTCCTGATTTCCCACCCTCACGTCGCCCGTCGTGCACCGCAACCAAACGGCTCGCTCTCTCTTCCGCTCGCTCGCTTCCTTCTTTCTTGACTGGCGCTGGAATCGACTCCCACTCAGCCTCGCCCACTGCATACCAGAATCATCCCCAAGTTCCCAACCCAAACGACGTAAGGTCAGGTCAGTTGACCACGGTAGACTAGTTTAGACTGCCTGGTTGGGTAAGGGCTGATCTGACCTCCTTTTCTTCAAGAAACAGAAGGGGCTCTGTACTGTAGACCACCTCCGGACGCGGTTGGCTTGCGCATGACGACGTTTATCTGGGCTGGTACCAAGTCTGAGATAACACCAAGCAGGGGCTGCCAAGTGGCTACGCTCGGATCGGATAGAGCGTCCTCGGCAGGATAAGCCCTTTCGTTTTATTCGCATGTAATCTTGGCCCAATCACCGTGTTTCCCCTCGGCGAAGAAGAGGAAGGGATGTGATTGCGCGCGGAGCTCGAGTCTTCGAGGGTGTGATTCGCTGTTTGCGACGGAGTCCCGGGAGGGGAGGGCCGGACCTGTGACGAATCCTGGCAGGTATAACGAGATCGAGCAGAAGAGCGACGGGATGGACGCTACTGTACTGCACGCACGTTAGTGTTTCACGCATGGGAACGAAGGAGCACTGGGGCACTGGAGCATAAAATGGACATCACGATGACGAACGAAGTATGAGTCTCTAAGATACGCTTTAATCGTTGAATGCTGATTGCTGTTTTTTCTTTGAAACTGGAAGGACTGCAGATGCACCGAATCTCACTGTGTACTGACTCTCGAGACATCAATTGATTAGTGCGTGCAATACGATGTGCGGGGCATCGTCCTTTCAGAGAAGCTGAGCGACGATACTTTCCGTTTCACTTCGGATTTACTTCGCAAAACACGAGGCCAGTAAAGGCGCCTTTACTGGCCTCTTGTTGTGCACTACCCTAAATACTGTAACACGGGATCACTTGTTGGGTCAGCTCCGAACTCCGAGAATGAAAGCATGATACGTAATCTGTTGTCAGGAGCAAATTCGGTCTCCTTTCTCCCGTGAATCTCTCGAAAATTCCTGCGGGCATCTTTCTCGGTTTGCCGGTTTCATCCGCTGTGGACACACAAGTCTAATTTCGCAGCTGCAGAATAACGAATTGTATCCACGCGAATACAATTCGTCAGTGAATTGTCGGTCGGCCGGATAAACTTCGTTTGGGTGAGGGGTTCATCTTTTGCTAACTTCGCGACTTCATGGCTCACATTTAATCTCGCATGAAAGTGAACAAAATCTTTTGATAAATGGACGTCCTCGAAGAAATCAGCGCTCAATGGCCAACGCTCAGTCAGGAACACTCTTGCGGACACACAAAGAAGGAATCTACTAAACTTCTACACATAGACGTACGAACAGAGGAGGGAGTTGATGTCCCCTACAGCATGGCCGAAGAGAGAAGGCGTCGACCAGCACCCTTGAATAATGGACAACACCGCCTATATCCCCCCACCAGCAATTGGACTGGTCATATTCCGCCACTTGCATACATACTACTTTAAACTATACTTCTGCCACCGTCGTAACCTGATATTCATGAGAATGTCCTATCATTCCGAGAGCACTGTAGTCCACAATACACGGACGTGCCATTCGACTGGGACTCAATAGTGATCACTGGAGATATCGATCTGAACAGGGTTGCACTTATAAAAGAAAGCACTCTATTTGTAGCAATGTCCAGGTGTGTTAGAATGGAATGTGGTTATTCGAACATGGAGGTCCCGACAAACGTGAGGTGTCCATATTTAAGAACCTTGGAAGCCTTGACAAGGTTTCTTAGATAAGCGTGGATTAAGAAGCTTCTTCAAGATAGCCCTCTCTAACCGAAATTTACGTTTAGTATGTTTCAGATGGACAAAAAAATATGTAGCAGATATATGGACTGTTTTGAAATGCGTTATCTCGTTGAGAACTGGTCGAGAGCCCAAACGCACCGACAATTTGATCCCGTGACCCAAATGTAGACATGTCCATAATACAAACACTTGTTGGGAGAGGACGGAAATCTACTGTCCCATGGCCAGCTGAGTCCCCAACTCTTCCACCCTTAATCCTCAATTCGCTGACAACCTCCAGTAAATTACAAGCAAATTGGGGATAAGTAGAGATTGCTTACAGAGTTCATGATCGACCTCGAGCATTGTACAGGCCACGGAGGACAACAGTACTAAGCACAATTAGTTGTAGATTCATCGAGAGTATAATAGGGGAAAATGAAAGCTAGGAATTAAAATCACTCCCATCAGCTTTGAGATAACTATCCGGTTGCCCTCCACGTCCCGGGAGCTACAGGTGCTATCATTGTCAACGTAGGCAGCTGTTGACATCATTCGAAGGCCACGTGAAGGTCAACTACTTACTCGGATGGCCAAGCTTGAGATAACCTACGAACAAGATCAAGCCGCAAAATTGAGTGCGTTGACCCGGAGTGCTTGTATAAGTACTTGCTGCTCTCCGGCCAGGAGTGTAGCACGGTGTAGCATTTGGTGAGAAGAGTGGTCACGGATGTCAAGCTGAAGTATAAATTTCGTTGGACTTAAGCTTCGAAGCCATCCGTTCAATCGAAAATCGCATCGAGGTACTTCGTTTGTACACCTCCAGTCGTTTCATAGTGTGCTTCTCTTTTTTATAAGCTAGAAAGAAGACAATTCCCCCACAAACTGTTTGCGTTCTTTAAAAGAGGCTTGTGTCAAGTTGTCAACTGCCTGTTTGTGACACACCGTGCCAAGTTCCAACGAGATGCATCCCATCCGGCATCTCACCTGCAATTGACGTTCCCTCCGATATATTTACTTGCTCGAATCGAACGTTTCCTGAACGATTTCATGCTCGGACATCAAGCTTCGCATTCTGTGAGCAAAGCTTTGAAAGCTGCCCACATCCACTCCCGTGAATAAGATGCGAATAGAGTCGATGAAAAAGCCTACAAATCGCCTCAACGGACCGAGCCAGTTCTGCGCCATTCTAAGACCATTCCTAACCATGATGACCTCCGTGCCGATGCAGCATCAGAGAACCCCAGGCGAATATGACGTCAGGGAGGGAGACATTGACACTGACGGCCGTGGCGATTCTGCTCCTCAGTCTGGCGCCCAGCTCTGCGACGGCTCAACGTGCCACTTGCAATGCCGCGGACGCGGCAGCGCTGCAGGATTTCAAAGCCGACTTCTTGGAGAACGGGGTCTTCTCGTCGTGGCAAGCGGGCGTGGATTGCTGTTCCTTTGTGACATGCAACGCTGCCGGACGCGTGATCGCCATA
The DNA here is from genome assembly GCA_014180765.2 of Marchantia paleacea. NCBI lineage: Eukaryota > Viridiplantae > Streptophyta > Marchantiopsida > Marchantiales > Marchantiaceae > Marchantia > Marchantia paleacea. The sequence continues at coordinate 1,328,618 of MUAA02000016.1, forward strand.
ACCATCGTCGCCGATCGTATTGGCGTGTTCCCGAACCCCAACAGCCCGGGGCCGGTGGGCGAGTCCCTGAGCAGGCTCAAGGCGTTACAGAGCTTGACGCTCATCGGCGTGAGGTTCTTGGGTCCCATACCCCGGGCCTGGAAATCGCTGTCGAGCCTGACCACTCTATACGTCTCGCTGGGCAACTTCACGGGCGCAATCCCCGCCGAAATCGGCCAGCTCAAAAACCTCAACGAGCTACTCCTCTACGTCGGAAGCCTCGAGGGTCCCTTGCCTGCCGCCGTCTGCCAGCTCGCGCTCCTGCAGCGCCTGGAAATCGAGTCTCAGCTGCTCTCGGGCTCGCTCCCATCGTGCCTCACCAAGCTCACCAAACTGCGCACTCTGAGCTTGGCCAACAACCGCCTGTCGGGCTCGATCCCCTCGGCGCTCGGATACGTAGGATCGCTCGAGTATCTGGGGCTCAATAATAATCTCTACTCCCGAGCCATTCCCGCGACTCTGGGCCGCTTGTCGAAGCTCACAACGCTTCGATTGAACGCCAACCGGCTGTCGAGTTCCATTCCGGCGGCGCTCGGCGACGCTGCCTCGCTGACGGAGATCAATTTGGACGACAATCAGATCACAGGGAGCGTTCCTTACTCGCTGACGAAGCTCGTGAACTTGACATCTTTAAGCTGCAACCATAACCGCCTTTCCGGTCCGATCCCTCGGCATATCGGCGAGTTCCCGTCGCTGACGTCCTTAGGTCTCTCATACAATCGTCTGTCAGGGTCTCTTCCGGCTGAAATCGGCGACCTGCAAGTGTCCGCAACCACGGGCACGGTCGGCGTTTACATCGATCATAACGGCTTGTCAGGTCATCTTCCGAACACGCTGTCGAACATCGGCACGCTTTCAGCAAGCTACAACCAATTCACGGGCGGATTTCCCCTGTCGCTGTGCGTGAGTGGCTATTATGTGGATTTGTCGCACAATCTGCTGGATAGCGGAGCGCAGGTCGGGACAGTTCCTCGAAACCCTAGTCTCCAGATCCTCGACCTGAGCTTCAACCGCTTGCCCGGATCGATTCCTTCTTGGCTCTCGTCAGTGACGTCTCTTACGTATTTCGACATCTCTGACAATAAATTCGACGCCGGTGGAATTCCGGCTCAGCTGCAAGCACTCAAGAATCTCGACACCTTCAAGGCTGCCAACAACCGGCTCCGTGCTCGACTGCCGGCGGTATCATTCCAGTCTTCCATCACCTATCTGGACCTGCACAACGTTCAGCTTGTTGGTCCCGTTCCAACGAAGTTCTTCCCAAGTTTTCCCAATCTCAGCTACATAGACATGTCCACGAATGGGCTCGTAGGACCTCTACCGTCCAACATAAATCAGCTTACCAGACTTTTTCACGTAGATCTTTCAAGCAACAAGCTGGACGGCAAGGTTCCAGATCTTAGCGGCCTGACCCAGTTAACATACCTCAATTTATCAGGAAACATGTTTCAGAAGCCAGTACCTTCGATTCCATGACAGTTCTCACCGACGTTATGAACATGTCCGAAACGAACATGCGTACATTGTAAACGTAACCCGATTATTGCTACTTTGGGATGATTCGGTCTACACCTACGACGTTATCGAAACGATCAGAACTGACAGATGACAGGAAAAGAGTCACATCGGCTGGAAAAGCACACTCCAATTTTATAGAGCAGTACCGCACTGTGCTCAGAGTCCAGGTGCAGTCGAACTGTTGTACTGTAGAAACTCTGAGTAGGGAAGATGACAAATAAGATTGGTGAGGGACTGCAACGTATTAGCGATTCTCTAAATATAGATATATTATTGGACAGATGTCAGAACTCGATTGCCCTTTTGTTGTTGGTGGTATTATGATTTTGAGAGAAGAGCAGTTACAGACTCACAGCAGTGGAATGACTGAGAATTTGAAGTACTATTCTGTACACCAGCCTGCAATGAAAACTCTCCTCTTCCTGCTGCATTATAGTACACAGCGGCAGCAGCAGTTTGTCGCACGATAAGTAACAAGTTTATCTATCAGTGCATCTAATCACTTTAGACTGGTCCTGCTACACATTGTCGATATTAAAGGCAACCATGGCCTCACCAGTGTGAGAACACTTGAAATGAGCTGACTACTTAATTTTCATAACAACTATATTGATACAAGTAATTTAACAATAAAGTCTGTACCTCAAACGTCGATAAGCTGCTTCTGTCTAAGCCGTGCACTTTTCTCCTCAAGTTCCTCATAACACCGATAAGAGTTTCAAAGTTGCCATTGTAAATATAACTGAAAATAAGACTGATGATTTTTTTTTACACATTGAATATTGTGTATTGGAACATTGGATTACACACTTACACATCACCATACCATATGCACCTATATCATTTCATTGAATATTTACTTCTCAATAATAACAATTTAACAATAATACCCGATATTCCATATAGGAATATGGAATATCGGGTATTATTGTTAAACAGCGAAAATCAGTTTAATATGCTTGCCGTGATTCGAAATGGACATAGTAAAATAACAAAACGGATGGGAAGACCCCATCAAGTCGTGTACATGGATGAAACCAAACGGATTACCGTGATTCTGCAGTACAACTTTGAGAAGGCGACAGGCAAAATCCAGTGGACAGACAAACAATGCAGTGTAAAGAGCATCCACGGCATGCCCTTCACAGACAGGATGCCGACAACTATCTACCGTTCAGCAAGAGGTAACAGAAAGAAGTAACGTCGTAGTGCCTTAGTTACGAAAGAAGAATTGATAATAACAACTCTGCTGTTTCCCCAAGAGTATCTTTTGGCAGTGAATACGTCTACTTGGGCATTGGGTGAAAAAAAACGGGGACGCATGGACTAAAAACACGATGAGAAACCATCATTTTGCGTCAAACCAAACGTAGAGAATACAGTCCAACTGTTTTCTTACGCCATGAATGTATCCATGACATTCATAAAACATAAAAACATAAAAAAACATAAAAAAGGTGAAAACATAAAAAAGGCGACACTGTTGTTAGCCACAAACAAACCAAAACAGACAAACTATTCTCCGCTATTATGTTAGAAAGTTTTTTCTACGATCAGGACACTAAGGTAGAACGACCGTACTCAGTCCTCATAGCAGATTAGCTTTTCTCATTCAGGGGCTAGAAATGAGTGCAAATACCAAGACGACACATCCGCCCGTTTCCACTTCCCAAATACTGCAGCAAAAAGGCAAGATGACCCGAAAAGAACAGAAGCGATCACATAGTTTTATATACATAAGTAAGTAATCATTGATGAGTAATTATTGATGTAAGTACGTAATCAACCTCACTACACGATGAAATTCACGTACTTCCATAACTTACCATTTGAAGCAGGACCAAAAACAAAATATTTCAAGACATTGCAAAAAAATAAGAACATACGTTCTCTAGGTTGTCATATTGACATGATTAACAGTACTCTCACAATCTTTCGTCAACTATGTACTCTCATTTCGTGCTTGGGATAACATATGAGCAGCGAAGAACAGGATAAAGGCATAAGAACGCCAGCAGTGCATAGTATTATCGAAAGGTAAAGAGCAAATTCAAGCGACCAACCCAAACAGAGAATTCGGATGACTACCAGTGCGCACATATATAATAAATATGCATGATTCATTGATTCCATCACAAACTCCATCAGAACGGGCACAATGGTCAACCTTCATCATCCCTTCATAAGCCATCATATTTAACAAGTTTGAAACTAGATATGCTCTACAAAAAGTAGACAGGTGACCAGAAAACTGTTTTGAATCTCACATTGATTTTGTCCAACGAAAAAACATGCAATCGCCGCATTTAAATATCGTCTCTCCTACAACCTCTACTCCTTTCTATCTTACAGTCCCTAAAATTGACAATGCTTGTAACAATGATGTGTATAGTATCGAAAGCAATGAACCTAATCCTTTGATTGCTGTTTCATTGTGTCTTTCCCTTGTCTTTTCTCTTTTGCAGATTGTGAAGACCTCAGTTTCACCTGATCAAGATCCCTGTCACCAAGGTTCTCAAAAGATTTCTGCAAGGAAAGATATGAACTACGAATGAGAATTGGTAAGAAAGAGATTATTTGACTGGCGGTTAACACACGTTCAGGGACATACAAGTAACAACGAAAAATATGTAAATGGACAGCAAATAAGATTAGAGACTTATAAATAAACTCATAATTTCACTTGCAATAACATCAGCCGTAAGTTGTCAAAGTAGTTTCTGAGCCTTAAACGTAATTCCTCATATAAATTACAGGACGGGATGATTGTAATGAAGCCAATCATCACTCATTCTCCCCAAAGACAAAGCTCTGTGGAGTGTAAGATATCAAGAATAGGGACAACTCCATAAAAACTTATTACATCTGCCATAATCAGCACTATCTGCTCATACACTTTTCGCCTGCACCGTCCATCTGACTCTGGTCATGACATAAACAGAAAACGGCTACAGGGAGAAAAAGAAAGTACCTCGCTCATCTCCATGAAGCTCACGGCATAGAATGTAATTGCCGCAGCGGCAGCGATTCCAAACACAGGAACAATCATCTGTGCTGGATCCATTTCTCTCTTTCCTTTGATCTAAAAGGACAGGCACACAACAAGAGAACAATCAGGTCAGTACTGCTGCCGATGGCAACGCGCAATATACGAACAAACGTTCAATGATCAACCGAAAGACCTCCTTCATACAGATTTTCTCCTCCATGAACGGGTATCGAACGGCCTGTCAGTCTCATAAAACATCTACGCCTGACGCGCATCATCCAGTGCAGCGAGGCCAACACTGGTTCTCCAGACAAGCAAACCATGGCGATATACGAACATCACTTACCAACCTACATACAGCGTCGCTGCTGTACCTACTCCACAAACTGGCTCGCTCTCTCAAGCTCTCAATGAAAGCAAGCGACAGAGCAACTCTTGTACAAACAAAATCCTCATTCTTACCTCGCTCATGAACTCCACAACAACGCCAAGGCAAATGTTCCAGAAAACCAGAAGAGCAGAGTTCTCGCAGACGTCGTCGTGAGTGGGTAATTACGTACGATGATGCCCAATCTGTCTCAAGCTTCCTCCCTATATCTCTTCCAATATCGTTTACAAAGGAGAGCGCGCCATGTCATGCAAGAGACTCCCCCAGTCGTCACGACACAGTCTTCATCGCTTGCTTGGCCTGGAATGGAGGATGAGTTCGGAATATGTGCGTGCATTTATCCTTCGTCCGCTCCGGCTTTGCTGAGTTGCTCCTCCTATTGCAGGAAGGAGGACGGTGACTTGCTATTTTGTCCACCCAGTAGCGACGACGGACCGACCGACCGATGTATTTGAGCAGAACAGTGCAGGAGGGCCTAACTATAGGGCTGGAGAAGAAACCTTCAACCCGCCGTGTAGGCAAAGAACGTTACAGGTGGAAGCCGAGTAGCGAGACACACCAACATGACAACCAAGTGACTTGCAGCGCGGGCAGCAGCAGGTCTTGCTTGTTCTTTTACGTCTCGACCCACCATGAGGTACTACAGTATAGAACATTGTGTAAAGTCCGCTCCGACGTTTACCACATCCGTCATCCGCTGTTTACCCCACTCCAACCTCGTGGCCTGTGGCGCCCTTCCTTTTCCTTTACCTCGGGCCTTGCCATTGGCCTTGGCCGTGCTCCATCTGCCTGTTCGTATATATGCGTAGACATTGTCGGTCCGCTTGCTCACGTGTCGGATGCTGACTTGGCCGGGAGAACACTTTTCATGCGCTTTAGCCACGTCAGGAGGTGACGAGCAGCGAGCACGCTCCTCTTCCCCATCCGGCTCTGGAAATTATTTTTTTTCAAAACGGAAAAACTTTATTCCAGTAAAAGAGCTCTGATCTTTTCCCGCCGTACCGTATGTGAATATCTCTACATACCTTATTTCGGATATGTACAAAGCAATATAGCAAAAGGGATGGGAAGACCCATCAAGTTGTACAAAGAGGAAACCAAACGGGTACGATATGTACAAAGCAATATAGCAAAATGGATGGGAAGACCCATCAAGTTGTACAAAGAGTAAACCAAACGGGTACGATGGGGCTAGGCCCAATAACATCACAGTAGGACATATGTACTACTGCACGTACGTTATGTTAACTGTACGTACCTTATGTTTGAACCATGCCTGAAGACCAAACAAACGCAGAAGAGGAAAGAGCTTTAGTGAGAGAGAGAGAGAGAGAGAGAGAAAGGAGTCTTCGTTCGGTCGTTTTCCTTGCCAATTCCAATTCCGACATTTCGGAACTCCGATACGTGTACGCATGCTTACGACGCGGTCTGGACTCTGGCCGGAGTCGACTTCATGAGCATGTGCAGGGGCCAGGGCCAGTAGGGCAGGTCAAGCCAACATGGGAACGGGAAGATAAGGGACAAGCAGCGTGATGGACTCGAGAGTCTCCACCTTGGGCGGACTTACTGACCGACAGAGCAACTGGATTGACTGATTCGGCTGTGAATGTGCGACAATCAAACTGCGATAAAAGCAGAATCGAACGCATGTAAGGGATTCAAGAAAGCGCTTATAGGTGTGTGCTCATAAACGAGGGACGTTCAGAAACGGGAACGGTCTGTAGCTTGTGAAGGCTTATGAAGCCAGGCCAATCAACTTCAGGGTTTAGCTTTAGTTAACCACTTGCACCCAGCAATCTCGGGGAAGCACCGGCGGATGGAGATCAGAATGTCTTCAATTGTCGTGTATTAACTTAGGAGTCTCGTTTGCGTGGACCTGGATTAAAGGACACGCGAGAAGATCATGAATCAGATCATCATTGAATCAGACTCGGGAAGTAAGAAACGGATCGTTGCTGAAGTCGATTGATTGTAGATGGAAAAGTGCGCCTCCAGGTTTTGAGAGGGTCTCCTCGTGATCGGCTTCGCCTTGGGATCGCGGGTGGATAGCAATTTGGCAGTAGGTAGTCATGGTGAAGATATTTGCGACGTTTGTGACACGTGGCGTTCGAAGTCTGCCATCTATACCGGGAAGATAATACCAAGTCAGTCCCTTCAAGAATCACATTTAAAACGGGCCGTGGTCAAACTAAGTTGTCAGAAATCTAACTTGAAAAAACCTGATACCACAACGAGCTCAACACATTTCAACCCTGTGCTTGGACAATGTAGTGGTCAGCCTTGTGATTTATAGCTTTTTACACATTACCTTTATCACAAAGATACAGCTTAAATTAATTGATCCAGCCAATTGTGAGTTGAATCATCTCATTTCACACACTACACTTATCACAAAATTACAGTTTAAATTAATTGATCTGGCCAATTGTGAGTTGAATCATCTCATTTCACACACTACCCTTATCACAAAATTACCATTTTAATTTAGATTGATGCAATCAATCCCGAGTTGAATCATCGTGTATATTTCAAGTCATAAGCTTGATAACAACATAATATGATTTCAAACCCATGAAAATTTCTTCAAAATATATTATTATTTTAAAAATATGAATTTTTAATCATTATTAGAAAATAAAATTTTAATCAAAAAGAAAAAAAATCATAATTGTACTCAATTATGTAAAAAAAGAAAAATACAACCTATAAGAAGACATTGATTTATATCAAATGTGTTTTTTACAAAATGGTATGTTTTTTACATATTGTGCCAAAACTATTCTAAACATAAACATTTGAAGATTATGTGGATAATATTGTTAAGTAGTGCAAATCATATTTTCTTTAGAAAATTTCTATCCATTGACTTACCATCTTATGTTAAGTATGATGACTTTATGGTTATTATATTTATGTCAACAAAAAGAAAGATTGGTATTGAATTTATTTTATATGTAAGGAAAAATTTTACATAATATATATTTAAAAATCATTTATATTTCAACCGCTTTGAAAATAAGTATCATGATAAATATTTTACATCAAAATTATTGTCACACATTTCTTTGATTGCATGAATTATGAAATTTTTTTAATCTTTAATAATGCTTGATTTTTATCGTTCATAATGTGATTATAAATTTTTGTTTAAAATATCAAAAGCTACATGCGGTTTGTTCTTTTATAACCTTAATCCGTACCCATAAAATCTTTATGGATAATTTGAGGTCCCTACATTAGACTGTATGTATGTACAATATTCTATTTTCACCATGGTCATTGAGGTAGAAAATCTAAGATTGAAAATACTAAATAAAAAAAAAAGTAGTAGCAAGAGGAAGAGATATGAAGGTAATGATTTAATTCACCTGATTTCATTGGGTTTTTAATCCATTAAAGTGAAGATATATTGAAAAGTTCTGAATATAGAGTTCATTAAATTATAAATAAGCCTTATATGTATAATATATCATGACTATATTTATTTAATTTTTATTCTAAATGATCTAAGTGGTATCTATCCATGCAAAATTACACATTTAACTTTATGTAACTTCACCATTTACACATGAAAAACAATGAGTGTTATTGGTTACAATAACAATCCATACAATTTCTAACTAACATAGATAGTTGTAAAATGCACTCAAAAAAATATTGATATTTACCAAGGGGATTTCAATATTTATCGTTTGAATACTCCCAAAATGCGAGAAAAATATAATTTTTTGGTGCAAATGGAAAGTTTAGCAGAAATTGTAGGGAGTACCTCTTTTAATCCCGTTATCTTTATAACTGTAACTCTTGTCAAGGTACTGCCGTAAAGGGTAAGGGTTGTGTTTTGAAACACCCTAGTGAGTAGTCAACCCGTAACTTTTATGGGAAATTATTAGTTCCCCGTAACAATTTACTACTTATAGAGATTTTCAATATTCGAGTAATTTGTCCTGCCGGGCATGGGACATCAGATGAGAATTCAAGAGAGTTGCAAGAACGAGGGGAACGAGGACTGAGAGAGCTAGAAGTGCAGATTTGATAATGGCAATGCAAGGCATGTGTGTAAAACACCAGATGTACTTTGAGATCAGTATGAAGGTTGAAGGTGATACGGAATAGTATACGAACTCACCAAGTGATGCTAGACCTAATCAGCCAAAGGATAAAGGATTCAGTGGTCTTGATTTTTAGCAGGAATCTATAGGTTACTAGTAATACAATCTTCTGAAAGCATATCAAAAGTATATACACAATAATATGCTAGTAAGTAATACCTGGCGCTACACATGAAGATGAGAGTGAGATGAACTTAATCGAACTTGATTAATATGCAAGGATGTCTTGAGGAAATGAGACTTACAGCTGGAATTGCTGTAAGCTACACAACTGCTCATCAGAATAAACTCATGGCTACTGATACATCTACGAATCAATGGAAAGAGATTCATGGACCAATGCTGATATGCTACAAAGCTATCCCCAGGGACGGCCTGAAAGATCAGGAGTATAACATGTCAGTGTGTTGCAAAGGGGACTCGGACGGTCTAATTTCAAAGAACTTTCTCGTGTAGTAGTACTCTTGGGCTAACATTCAATCTAAGAAAGAGGAGAGAGTATTGTGAGCAACCATGTGAAATTCGACGTTCGAAATCTGAATAGCTTGTGCACTAAATGAGATAATTTTAGTGATCAATTCTTCTTCAGGCAAGAGGCATCTAATCCTCTACCGGAGCTCGGAAATGCATAGCTTTGACAGATGACGCTTCTGAGAAACAAGCATCAAAGTCATTCCTTGGGCCTTTCTTTCCTCCTCTCTGTCCTTACATGCTTCGATGAAGTTCAACTTCTCTTCTCATCTAAATTCCAAATCCCATTGAAATTTCACCCCCAAACGACGTGTGATGACTCCATTCTCAAATAGGGCATTGCGCTTCAAACCTTCTTAGTATTAAAATGTCATCACTTACAGAAATGTGCACATAATGTAGACCACCGTAATTTACAAGGGAAATGCTCGATCTGCTTGGGTTTCTTCTTCTGAATCTCGATCATCAGAACGTGTTCGGAAAAAAGCGTAACTCTGTAACTGTACATGTGTAGTCTATAGTACACTCGCGGAGCTGCTACCGTTCCCTACTGATTTCGTCTTTGGCAGTGATGCTGCTAGGATTGAGAGGAGTTTCATCAGATTCACAACTCTCGTTGGCAACGTTAACAGCAGTGGGCAGGCGGTGATCGAAATTGTAAGTGATGTAGCTGTCGCGTCTGGAGATGGTTGTGAACAGCGGAAGTTCGGATTCTTTGCGTTCCGCCACAACGCTAAAGTCGGTAAAGGAGTCCGTATCCGAGAACGTGTCGAGCAGCTCAGAAGAATCTCTTTGGAAAGAACCGAAGCTCATTTGATTTGCGCGATCGCGCAAGTCCGACAGTTCCATGACGTCCACAGTCCCGAGCAGCATGCTCACCACGAGTGACATGGACGGTCGCCTCGTTGGGTCCGTCTGCAAGCACGAGAGGCCGATCTTGAGCATTCTCGTGACCTCGGGCTCGTTGATTTGCCAATTTCCCCGAAGATTGGGGTCCAGAAGCTTCATCAGTGCAGTCTCCCCTTCTTCGTACAGATACTGAGCCTGGTCGTGGCCAGACAGCCATTCAGTCTCAAATAAGGATCAAAGAATTACAGGCGGGTAAGCTCCTTCTGAGCTTCTCTTGGACGACCTTCTTCTGATTTGCAAGCTGATCAATCAATCCAGATGTTTGAACACACGCAGATTCGCGGAAGGAAGGAAGGGTCTTACCCAGTTCACAAGAAAGACCTGTTCGGAGGGCTGGCTGTACTCTATGCACTTCCGCCCACTAACAGTCTCCAGCACCAGCACTCCATAGCTGTAGACGTCGACCTTTTCAGTGGGCTGGCCTTGCGTCGCATATTCCGGAGAGAGGTAACCCCTGCACAGATTTGACCACACTACCAACTGTCACATTTAATGGCCTTTGAGGCAATTGTAAGCATGGAAAGGGCAGACCAGTTGACGTATGATATGATATCAGGCAACGAGCGGGAAATGCTTCCCCGAGCGAGAAGAGAGCAAGTGCTCACAGAGTTCCAGCCAGATGCACCGGTTGTAGACGAGTCTCGTCATCCCAGAGAGCTCGAGAGAATCCGAAATCCGCAATTTTGGGATTCAAATCTTCGTCCAGAACGATGTTGGTCGGTTTTACGTTTCCGTGTATGATTTGAGGCTGCAGTCCCTCGTGAAGATACGAGAGCCCACGGGCCATTCCCAAGCAGACACCGAACCGTTGTCGCCATTGCAAGAACATTCGAGAGGTTTTTCCATCTGTTCAACAAGTACACAGTCAGCCCGTATTGCAACTCCGCTTTCTGAACGTGCACGGTCAAGATCACTATACACAGACATTTCATGACAACCTTTTATCGACTAGAACAGCTTCCATGTTTCCTATCGGATGTTGAGTTGTCGGTCTCGTGTGCATGTTTTCCTGACTCTGAGTCAAAGATCAGGTTAAACTTGACTCATCATCACATGAGAGCTAATGACGCTCGGATGCTTTGCTTTGACCTACCCGAAGTTGTTCTTGCCAGGCTCTCGTTGACAGCGAACTCGTAGACAAGCATCCTGTGATTATCTTTGATGCAGCAACCCTTGAGCTGAAGCAAATTCCGGTGCTGTATGGCTGTGATAAGCATAACTTCCTTCAGAAACTCGTCCAGCACTTGCTTGGTGTTGAAGAGCCTTTTGACAGCCACAGTCGTTCCATCTTCAAGCTTCCCCTGGTACGTACATTCACATTTCACCAGCGCTGACATCAGAACGAGTTGTGAAGGCTGCACCTGCTGATCATCAGGGTCTAGGAAGCGAGGGAGTCAAGAGTGTCACCTCGTAAACTTCGCCGAAGGCCCCGTATCCAAGCCTCAAATCTTGATGGAAATCCCGAGTTGCATTTTTGAGGTCGTCGTAGGAGTAGAAGCGAGGTTGCACATCTTGTTCTGCTCCAGCAAACCTTTTCATTGTTATATTCTGAATGTTAGACCGGTTTAGCTGGTCGGTTGAAGAAAGTTTGTAGGTGCACCTTCGCCGTTTGGAGGTAACAATGTCATATAATTCGAAGCTCAAACTTTGGTCAATTGGAAAGTCAATTGAATTTAACCGTAAGATATGCAAGTACTTAAATTGCAGAGATGGTTCGCATGCATTCCCAAAAATGATCCCTTAAGCAAGCAATGGCTTGAAAGTCACATGTGCATTTTCTCAGTGATCCGAGATGAATTCTTTTGCATTCCATCATCCGCTGTATTTTTCAGCTTACATTTCTGTCGGTCTGGCGAAGTGCTTAAAGTACATGATAGCTCAAACTTGTCGAATTCGCAATGTTCTAACAGAAAACAATAATCTTCTTGATTTCTTCTGATTTCAAACAATAGAGTCTGACACGAATGTCGGAAGAGAACGGGGCTGCGAAACTGTACCTTTCTCAAGTTGATCAAATGTGTTCTTTTGTTTCCTCATCTTCCAGATCGTCCCCAAGCAAATGCAGATACTCAAAATAGTCAAGGCTCCCAGCGTTGTGGAGACCACAATGATGACGTGGTGCTTTGCGACTCCGAAATTCCCATCGTTCGTGGAACAGAAGCGCATGTCTGACAGCAATCGCATTTCTGTCAGTTGTAGGAATCAGGCTCTCCAACAATGCTCTCCTTCAATGCTACGGAGACTGATAACTACCGGTGCAGTGCAGCCGGCTGTGCAGAATTGTCTCCAGAACGGTCTTACCTGAGGGTGGCATCTCGTCCTCTGAGAATCTACAAACATATCGATAAGCCATTTCGATATCTTGCAGAAGATATTGCTCGCCGAGGAATTTTCGCGCATCCTCACAGAAAGGGTTGCCTCCGAGTCTGCAGAAGACACAGCCAGGAGTCAAAACCGCGGAGCTCGGCAAACTTGGGAGTTTCGTTACAGATCTTCGCGCGAAAGATTGTATTGCAGTTGCATCGATGCCTTAAACTAGTGTACATAGCGGACACACAACTCTCATGTCTTCCAGTCTGCACTGCACAGTTTCACTGTCTTACAGGATGCCGCCCTTCAGCGCGTTGGCATGTGGTGAGCAAAGCGTTGCTGCAATTTGACTAGCCAGCACGTTGAACGCAGGAGTGATGGTGGAGATAGAGGAGTTCACGAGGGAAAACAGCTTGATCGAAGAACCCGGAGCACCTGCTTCTATTCTCCTTAGAGACTCGTGCCACAAACTCAAATTCACGGCCGAGATGTTCGTCCGATCCATGACCCTGTAGAGAACCGAACATGTCCTGTCAAACATCAGAAATGCCTGTAGCAGCTCTATCTAGAACTTTGACAAGCATGATCTACATATGTTCTTTCATAGCTAAAACTAACGATCCTCTCCATTGTACTCCACAGAAATGATGCAAACTCCATCTCCGAGCCGGTCTGGACATCGACGGACTTGAACTTCATCCCAAAGCGGATTCCTCATGGGGGTCAATTCTCTAATACTCACACTGTTTCCAGACTCTCCAGGCTCCACAATTCGCTAGTCAATGAGGCGTCAGAGAGGTCGAACGGGAGCTTGTTCCCTGTGATATTTCTGGACACGACCATCATGAGCGAAATTAACAAAAGCCATAACCATCAAACTGATATGAGACTCGGACCCATTGTACTGCAACAAATATCAATTACATTCCTCACTGCACACCTGCGCATAGTTTGTGAAGTGTTTTTCGCTTGTGTCATTTACGAAATTACAAACTCATACGGAAAGAACGAAGGGGAGGGAATTGAAGGCCCATGAAACCGTACAAAGCGAAACAAGGCACAAAAAGGAAAACAGAAGCCAAAGAAAGCCCTCAGGAGCTAAATAGAAAACAAAAAACGCTGGCGATCGCCGATAGGCACATCTTTTCTTTTAGTTAACATCTCGAATCTCCTTGGTCTGTGCGAGATCCGCTGGACTATCGTTAGAACTAGCGTGATTATGGACTTCCAGACGAGTAAATTGACCGCTTCTGATGAGTACTCGAAGCTGATGTAAGCAATCTAGACCAGTGCTGAACCATGGAATTTCTGTCACTCACATTTTCACAACCGTGCCAGAGGTTACGTTGCACTCTATCCAGCTCTCCGGGACCGGAAAGCAAGGATCGAAGTGCCACTTCGTCAAATTGAGCCCGCTTCGAAGGGATTCCAGCACAGCCACTGTACCCAAAATGCCAAGGCAAGCATCAGGATTCAGGAGAGCGGACTCTGATGACGATGGTCCAGCCAGAGGCTGCCATATCTATACAACAATCGGAGACATGAATGACTTGCAGCTCTGCCGTGCATGCACAATGGCCACAGAGTGACTTGTTTCAGCAGATTCAGCAATTCAGACACGATGAAGTGGCGCGTGGTCACTACCGTCTCGATCGTGCGTTCTGGAGCTGTCCCAATCGGCGACGGTGTACATCTCCAGAGCGTTGGCCACAGGACCCACGGTGGACCACTCCTCGCGGTCCCAGGCCACGGTCACTCGACCCGACCAGCTGGCGGGCAGCGCTGTGATGAGCTCTAGCCGGTGCAAGCGAGCGCTGGCGTTGACATGCCTCACGAGGTTCGGATCGTGACTCGCCGTCGCATTGATCGCGAAGGATGTGATCCCGTCCACGTTCAGACTGATCTTCATGCCTCTGGGGATCGATCCGTTCGACGGATGAAGCTCTTTTGTGGACACGAGCGCGTAGAATCCATTGGCCCCGGCAACCTGGTGCCCGAAGGCCATGCTGTGCTGGCCATCCGCTCCCCACGCATCTTCCATCACCTTCCGAGGCACGATCAAATCTTCCGTCGAGTTCGTCGTCGTGACGGCCCCGCTTCCCGCAATGGCCTTCATGTTTGGATACGTGGCGTTTGACAAATCCGGAGACTCCCACATTCGGTCCAGAGAGTCGTCCGGATACCTGCATACCGTGCACTCGTATCAGATCGCTCCAGCCGTGGTGCAGGTTGGCAGTAGTGCTGTGATGTGAGGTCGACAATTCTGACTCCTAATTAGCGACGGATGATCCCGGACTCTCGAGCAGACGATCGACGACCAACTTACCTCACGTCAGCTGCACCAGGATCGGCTCCACAGTTGTACCGACTTCCGTCTCTCAGATATCTCCCAGTCCAATCCTCTTGGTGCGCCATGTGATCGAACGGAGACATGACGTTCGGATCCTGGATGCGCCGCAATTCTAACGAGGAGATGAAAGGAGAGCCTGAGCCTGGGCCTGGAACGAGACAGACGTACACTACTGTGCCCGCTGAGCGGATGACCGCTTCCTTCACCACAGGATTGGTGAATCCGAGTGTGGATGAGTCGTTGAACTCGAGGGAGATCCACATGGTGGCGTTAATGGTGACGGCGAAGCTCACAGGCATTTCAAGGAGCGGGTGTCTGCCATGCAGGAACATGGCTCTCACGATGTATGTAGCGTTTTCCAGCACTGCCATCTGGTAACACTGCTTGGGTCGACGTTCCGGGAAGAATCTGAAGTCCCTGAGCGTGCTGTTCAAGGGCCACGACAGTTGGCTGTTCGTGCCTGACACTGCCCCACTCACTCCTGCCGCTGTGAATGCTGAATCGTTGCTCCAGGAGATTCCGAGCCCGTCGACATAATCTGGTGCCATTTTTCCGCAGTCGATGCTCACAAAACCTGGAAATAGAAGTCACGAATTGATTTCACCTCACTCCGTGCCATCACAACTCTATGGTAGCTTGAAATTAAGAATCGGCCTGATTAGCTCCCAGCAATCCATGAGACTTACCGGGCTGGGCTGCGCAGGTACTGAGAAGCCCCAATCCGATGAAAAATATCCACAGGCTGGTCACTATCTCGATGGTTGTCATCTTCATGTAAAATTTCGTCAGGACTTCCAAGGACTATTAATCTCAGAGCTCTTCTCGCCCGGCCTTGAGAAGTATCCGGCCGCTGATTCGTATCGTTTATGTTTGTGTTTTGTTTATGTTTATGTTTTTCTCCCAGGTGATTCAAGCTTCCAGTCACCCACGCAGCCAATCGCAACTGGCTTGAGCATCCCAGCACCCAAGTTTTGATGACGACCGAGATGAGATATTATTGTAGTACTACTAGGAAATAAAAAGCTCTCTCTCCTCCTCTTCCTGGTAACAGTTTTCAAATGCCTTCGTACCAGATCATGACACAAGTGGGCGAGCACTTTCGTGTATACCACGAGCTCGAGCACGTGGTTTCCAGGACCTACTTCAAGAATTTTTTCCCTCAGGCTGGTGGTCTAGATCCTGGGCATTCGTTTGGAAATCGTATTTTGGGCTTCATGATGGTCGAATTCAAGTCCAGCACACAGTCAGTACTCACAGATAAGCGTGCTCAGATCTTGGCTCAAACTTTCGACAGCAGGAGAATCTTCACCGTGCGACCTTTGACAGTCACTGTTGCAAAAGTAGATGGCTATCCTAATATTGACTTGAAATCGGACGCCGTCCCTGCCATCGGGCCGCACCATCTGTTGGTCTGATATTCTGTGAGGTTTCAAATCGTGCATCTTGCAGTCGGACATTGCTGCAGCAGCATGTTCAGATTTTGCAACAAATACTTCTTTGGTGAATCCGCGTTGTCATGCGAACAAATATAGAACACGAAAGTCAGCTGCGAGTGTATTGTTTCTCTTTCAGCAATGTTCTGAGATTTCACATCTAATCTGTCGTGGACAACTTGAAGACGACCTAGAACTAGAAAATTCGTATTTACAAGAGCAGATGTCGGAAGATCTCTTAAAGCCTCTGTCATTAGAAGAACATAATGACTTAGAATACATTGATCTTGAGCCTTTCTGCAACCACTTGGCTTTCTAGACACTAAATCAGGTCAGACCACATAGCTGGAAATCCCTTCAACTTCAAACAAGACTGTGAGCTCGATCTTGTACCCACCTTGTCATCACTCGTACTGGAGAAGGTGGAGCAATTATCTTCCTTTTGTCCGGGCGATAGATCTTTCACCCGATCCACCGAGAGAGAGAGTATGAATGAAGGCGTTATTGTACACAAGGACCAACAGGGCCCCTGACACAAAAGACAGAGAGAAGGGGAGAAAATGAGAGATACTTCAAAGTTCCCACATGACTCATCTTGACAAATCTCTCCGTGTCAAGAATCTGCTTATGTATCAACAGTTGATTCTCAAGTGGCCCCGCTAATCCCCGTTTTTCTTCTCGGACTTTCATGTTCTCAGCTCAGCAGAGAGGACAAGTTTGAGCGTCGTCGTCTTCCAATCAGCAGTCTACAGATGTACGAAGGCGGAAACAACGCGTTGTTGCCTCCATGCCATTGACATTGCGACCATACTATCCCGACTCCTTCAGAGTGATAAAGGGTCAACAACAAAGCGGGGAACTTGGCCGCACAAGTCAGTTTGAGGCGAGTCGCTAGAAACTTTATGCGAGTACGCTTAAAATTACCATAAAATGATCCCAACTCTGACTTAAACGACTTTTAAACCCCCTACAAATTGAGATTTACCTCTACAACTTGACATGGAGATATCCATTGTGTCACAGCCACACCATTCGGACGTTCCGTCTGGATGAGGATTGACTTGTTCGATCCATGAACTCTTAAGTTTCGGAATCAGTAGTTCTGCTGATTCATATGTCCGACTAGCTTGTCGCCGTGCAGGCGAGCACTCGAGTCTCGACCCCACGTCACGCCGTTGAAACGCGACGACACGGTGACCTTTTGGAAATGTGAGACGGCGTAGTTATCTGGCTACGATCATGTCATCAAATGTAATCAATGCGTGGGACTACCGTAGGACTCCTGTACATACAAGACTTGGTGCAGACGGAGTTAGTAGTCAACGTTTGTCGTCCACGGTTTTGAACAACGTTAACTGTGAATTCGACTAGGTCACACTCACGAAGTTACCGACATATCAGATGTGCCTTGAGAAGTTGAGAATCTCTTCCCTGCGACAGGAAGGTCTTCATAATGCCAAGATCTTATTCCCACTAATGACGTGAATTAATAAGATCCAAAATCAGAAGAGTAGAATCAAAAGCACACAATAGCTGCAGATGAGCTATTCACGGTGGCCGGATTGAGCGTGGACTCTTACGCAGTGCTCTGGTTACAATTGATTTTGTTGGAGCATGCGTTTAACGCAGGCCGTGCGTTAGATAGGTTATACAATCTGCCATGTCTAAATATTTAAAGTAGGGAGAAATGTTTTTGGAAACAATTATTTAGGGTCCATTATCTACATTGCCTTTTTTTTTCTCGAATGCAAAAGAATACCAGTAATACACACAAGAAGTTGAATATAGATATTTACAAAGAAGAAGAGACTATAATTTTTCTTATCATAGCATTTTACTCTGATCGAAGTAAAAGTTCAAAAATAGGGTAGGGTTCGTGGCCGAGCAAGTTCTAATAGCCTGGACAAGTCTGTCAGAGTACAATATCTACCTCATTCGCAGAACCTCTATGTTATTGTACAAACCAGTCGAAACAAAGTATAATAACAAAAGGGATGGGAAGACTCCATCAAAGCGAACAATGATGGAACCAAACCGGTAACATGGGGCTAGCCCCAATAGTATCACACTCGGACATATGTCCTACACCACCTAAGATATCCGAACTATCTAGATCAAAACGGTCTACAAACAACATGAGCATCCAAAGAAGCATCACCTAATGTGATTGCTCTCCTATGGATTGCACCAGCTAGTAATCTCTCTTTAGAGCAATGGAAACACGTTGCCTAAAATAGGCTATACAGTAAGCTAAAGAGAATGATACCCCATGCCGCCTAGTATGGCACGCTCTCGCGCACTCCCTCACGAACATGTCGAAGTCGGTGTCCATAGCTCCATATAACTCCAAAGCTAGAGGAACAAAGAGGTGACCTCTCTACATACCTCTATACTTGGAGGCCTTGGTTGCTGCCACTCCATTCACCACCCATCCTGGAGGATGGGTGATCACCCCCTCTAAAATTGTATCTCTAGTAGGATTGGTAACCACCACATCTGCCACAGTGACCTGGTCCTCCCGAACCAAGTACAAGTCTGCCCTAACCCTAGTCGACTGCAAGGCATACCAACGCTCTCTCCATGTGAAGTATCCACCCTCTCGCGCCATAGCAAACACCACATCCCTAATTGCATCATGGGTAGCTATCCTTTGTCCTCCGAATGAGCAACGAGTCATATGAACACCTGTTGCATCTAAAGTGATATCACACTCACATGTGAGTAATGAAGATGTAGATAGATGGATCAAGCCAAGAAGGAACCTCATCGCTGTAAAGAAAGTAGCTGGTGTGAGTCGGAAAGCCTTGATGCATGATCGAGCCAAGATCCACGAGCCTGCATCCTTGCCCAAGCAAGAGCGTAGACGAGCTCTAGTAGTACAAGGAATGGTCGGATCCACTAAGAGTGAATGTAGAGACTCCTGAAACTATTGGTCCATCAAGATAGATTGTAGACCTCTAGTCCAATCAATAACCAAAGAGAAAAAAGATGGGAACTTATGTCGTACCTCCCGTGGTAAAGCATATCTCGTATATTGTTATAATATATGTAAGTGAAATGATTCCGTATCCACATCCCTCTCATATATCTCCAAGATAGGTCTATCTGCAATCATAAATCGAGAAGATAACAAAGGTGCAACAAGCGCCCCACTCCCCAAGAATGCTGTAGATGTCGTCTCCTCCATCAATAATAAGCCCACCCCTCCATATGAAATTGACAAAGATGTCTGTCTCCTTGCCAAATCTCTTGTCACACACTCCAATGTCCCTAGTCCGATGATGTTACCAAAGATGCCCATGATCCTCCTATCAAAGGCTGCCAAGCGTGATATGAATGTAGGTGAAGCAGTAACCATACGAAGAAGGTAGGTGGGTCGACAAGCAATACTAGATGAGAGTATACCAAAGGTTACATGAGGATCCCCTAGTAGAGGAAGGTCGTCTACATGCAAAATGTCCTCGGCAAGTGCAATGTCAAGGTAACGTGAAACAAAATCCTCAGACCCTACTGGCACTCCAAGAATATATAAACCGTTTGTCGATGTCATACATCCCTCTACAAGCTGGAGATGATGCGGACTGCCCAAAGGAGACCAAGCCTACACTTTGCTACCTTGACTCTCAAGCTTACAAGATAAAGCTTGGTAGTCAAGTAATCAAAGGTCTGCCTATGTTATTGTCACACATTAGCTTTGAACCAATATGGTCATCTTTCGGCCGGTTACGGACAGGCAGTCTCTTGATACAGTTTGTGGAATTACAAGCACATAATTGAGCTGGTGCGGTAGGTTTAGATTTCTAACACATTTTTATTCCTATGGTCTAAGAGAGTTTTTTTTTATGTACTGTTTTTATGTTCGCACCACTAATATCATAATATTTTCAGACTTTTTTAAAATGTCGGTTGATATTAGAGTGCTATGACTAAAACTGAAGATTTAGCCACCTATCTACTTTATAGTTTCAAATTTGCAGTGTCACAATGAATGTATGAGTCATTCCCATTTTGAAGAAAACGATAACTCTGAAATTAAAACCATGGGTAAAGAATAAGAAAATGATTTACAATGAAGAATAATGGTGGTAACAACGCTGCGAATTTTTTTAAATAATACACGTAGTTTAACTTATAAAATATTGTTTGGATCATGGACATCACTCTAAATTATGTTTGTGATCATTCTGATTGTTGAACTCACAAATATGATAACTCATTCTCATAAGTTTACAAACTTCGAAAATATACCATGTCATTCACGCATATAAAACTTTATTGGTATTGGTATTGAGCATTTCTGATGTATTTTCACAAATGCTGATGCGACATAAATAGATGTAGAAGTGTATACACAAAATTTTGATTTTCAATAAGTCACATAAAGTAATTTGTTCTGGATCAAATTGAGAATATATGTGCCCCTATATCCTTCAATAAATTTTTTCTCAAAAATGTATCAAAAATATTAAAATATAATTTCTTTAAAATAATTAATTTGTTAATAATATATCGTATTAATATTTAAACTTATAATATAAATAATAATATTCTGAAAATTTTTATAAGTTAAATATTGATTTTTTGAATTTATAAAATTTTCATGAATATCCATTTATTGACAATAAGTACATTCATGATTAATGATATAACATTGTTAACTCATAAGCAAAGAGGGAGAATAGTATTTCATTTGACTTCATATTATTACGAAACTATTATGGTATGCATTCAAACATACATAACTTTGATTTCAAATGCAAGAAAATTAATTTATATTTAAATGAAATATTTATGTTTAAAATTTTAATTAAATTTAATCAATTTTTTAAAAATATTTTATTTTAAAAATAATTAAAAATTATAATGAATAAATTAAATATATTTTAATATTATCATTTTTTAAAAATTTATTCAATTTTTTTTTCAACGTAAAGAAGATGTAAATATTAGTTTTTCATTACATGTACATGATCTTATAACCTCGATGTTTTATTAACATGTGTAAGATTTCACAGACTTGAGTAAAATTTAATTTTTTATATCATAAATATCACCTTAAAATCATTTATTTGAATATATTTACAATTCAAACTTATAAGTAGGTGAGAAGGCTTAACTGGATAGATTCAGCAAACACTCTAAACTTATAATAGAGTTTAAAATAATTTCTTGATGAATTCTGTATCTCAGTTTATTATCTATATTGTATTATTTTTTGGTCGTCACATGGTTACACTACCAAAAGTCCAATCACATACATCCAAGCAAGCAATCACCTGATAACTCATTAGTTAGGAAATGCTAGTATTTTCAAAATATGATCTTGACCGAGGATGTCCGCGTACGACACCGACAATCAGCAGAAACTCTACTCTTTGATAACTACTTTTCAAGTGAAGTAGGTGATACGCTCCTTCCTTACATACGATAAGATAATTGTTATCCATAGTTGGCTGCGAAGGAGCAATTCTTCTTATCTCAAGCTCAGACGACTTCACCCCATAAGGTAATCCTAACCCGGGTCCACACTCACAGTGTTCCTGGACAGCCGAGACGTTGCTCTCCCATTACCTTATCTCTCATTTCGAAGCGAATTTCTTAACGGTTACGACCACACTTCCTAAGTCAACACTGTTGCCCTTTCCTCGGCCAGTAAACTGGGGAAGACGATACTGGAATTTTGATCACACTCAAGCTACGCAGATCACGGAACACATAATCCAAGAAAAATTGCATTGGAATTCGAAGTCAGAAAAATCTACTCAAGCCTAGTAATACAATCTGAGCTTCAGTGTTATTTCAGACCAAAGATGCAAGTGTAAACACGGAAGAAAAGAATGGTTGCGGACCTTTATCAAAGTTTGTCATTTCATTAATATTTACAAAACAGACATGAACGCACAGGTGCCTCATATCCGTATGCAACTGTCTGCCCTACGGATCTCTTTACCGTGTTTTGCTAGAGTACACATATCACTGTAAAGAAAAGTAATTTGAATGTCCACCCTCGAAGACACAAGGATGAAAATTTCCCAGTTTTTGATGTTTGGGCTGAAAGTCTCTAGTTTTCCCTCTTTTCTTCCTGGGACTATGGTAACAAACAAATAGCTTGAAACGCGTCTGCATAAAACTGAAGGAGAGTTATCTAGATGTACCACGAGTTTTATCATATACACCTTAGATAATTCTCAATTCTTGTAGTACAACGTTGCTACACCCTTCAACTTTGTGATAAAACGACCTCTTACAAATACACAACTATTAGTTCGAGTCAGAACTGCGGACGTAGCTTCTTCATCAGGATAATCTTGTCATGCTTTGTGCTTCACTTATTCAGCATGTTCTCGTGAAGGCCTTGCCCGTACTTTCTCCGCCCAAGTGGGTAGAATAGAAACCACCCCGATGAGAAAGAGAGTTCCCAGAGTCTTCGCGTCGTATAGATCCGTTATCGAATGTAGATCATTCAGAGCTAGGCCAGCCTGTCAAAATAAATAAGATTTGTGTAGTCGAGATAAAATTCCACTCCCACGATCAAAATAAACTAGAATGCTCGAGGGATATACGACCAAACAAGAGAAAATATGCGAGTCGGTTTGATGCGTTCGATAGTTCCATTCAGGCAATTAATACACCTTTACAGCCCAGTTTTTTGTTGAAACCGCATTGCTCGTAGATAAACCACAGAACAATAAAACGTTACGACACAACAAGAAAATAGAAGAAATACTTACCCTAACTGTCACAAAGGCTGCAGGAATAAGACCAAAAAGCGTTGCCAAAAAGAATGTTCGATAAGGAACGTCAACAATGGGGGACGCAACATTGATAAACGTATTTGGAAGGGTTGGCGTTATCCTCAGAAAGAGCATGTAATTCAACAAGGACTTCTTCCTCCTGGCGACCTGCATCAGGGCGATGTAAATTCAAAACACAGATCTCGAAACGATTTCACTTACTGCACAACGGGTTAGCTATAGACTTTCTTGGTACCAGACTGCACCTATCTTCTGTTCTTGTCTTATTTTAAGATATTCAGGGTAGCGAAATCAACAACCCTTGGATTGCCTTCTCGGATTTGCCCTGATTGTTTCGGACAAGACAAGTAGCAAAGGGAGAACAATGAAGAAGTTCACATTGCATCTAAACATTCACAACGACTTTCCTACTGTGTCTTGTCTAACAGATTTGCAAGCGGCACGGGAAGTGCACAACTTCTTGGCATCGACGTAAAAGCAGATGAGGAGTATAAGAGCGATACCTCAGAACTGAAAAAGCTAAGTTTCTCTGGCCACAGCCAATACGCAATCGGTCTACCCACCAGCTTTGAAAGGAAAAAGCAGGATGAAGCACCAGATGTTGCAGTAACTATCACCAAAATTAGACCTTTAGTTACCCCAAACAAAGAACCGGCTAGCAGTGACATGAAAATGGTTCCGGGAATCATGAACGTTTGCATGAAGATGTAAGTGACAAAGTAGCCCAGAACCACCTGTAATGTATAGTCTTTGGCATACCCAGAAACGTATTCCCTGCACATCCGTTGTTCGAGTAACGGTAAAAAATAAGCACAACATAAGGAGCTATGAAGTAAAGCTTATCAGCAGTACTGTGGGAGCACAGCAAGAAAGCAACGTGGGCTGGGGATTGAACTAGGCCTGTCTGCTTGTTCAAAGTAGGCCCTGATTGCTTGAATTCACCTGCGTTTGTCAGACTACAGACTACTGGGCTCTAATCAGGACACAGAAAACCTTCACCAATGGAGCAGACAAACAGACCAACGATCACACTCAATGCTATCAAATTGATGCCAGAGCGTTACACGTTTACTTAACAGTCACACTTTTCGAACAGGGACCTTCTCATCTGCAAGTCTCATTATTCTACCTCTACACGGCACTTCTCTCAAAGAGACGATGGGTTTTCTCGACTCCAAACTCAAAAATACAGGAGATCTGAGTTGCTGCTGTCTGTAAACTTGCTATATATCTACAATATCCGAAACAAAATGTTCAGTGTTGAAAGTATCTCCAATATCTGCAGAATGAAAGTCGGAGTAGCCATGTACCAGTAGTCTCATCTCTAGATTGCTCAGAACACAAATAGCCAAATCACAGATGTGTAATTTGGCAGACCGTGAACGAAGTCCGGCACGAGACAATGCAATAGGACCTTCCAGCACCTTCACTTGGTGACTGACGGTATTATGCAGGGGAAGAATAAGAAAATAAAGTTTGCCGAAATATTTGATGTTCTGAGCACCTAGTCTGCTTACAAGTGACACTGAAGGAAGAAATCTGTAGCAAGACGCTATGTCCTATATTTCGTGCATGCAACCTCCTCACGAGGTTTTACTAGTGCCAGATGTTCTAAACGCAACTTTTCCCATAAACTTGTCCAGAGCGGCTAGGAGGCGGATGACTGTATCAATAGATGCTGGATGAGTAGGAAAGGGAGTTGGCCAAAAATGTAGGTACCGTCTACTTATACAAATGTTTCTCAATGTGGGGAGGAAAATAGAAGCTCACATTTATGTCCAATTTCTAAAAAAACGTCTCCATCTCAGAATGTCCACATTCACCTGCTCCTGCAGTTCATACTTTGAACCAGACCAAGGAGCCTTCAACGTTGTCCAGAAAACTATCAAACTGGATCAGCTTTGAATGACTGTCTAGCTTCGATACAGTACTTCTTCCCTTTGAATCTCTTCGTCTGCATTCTTATTTGAGTCATATTTTCTACGCTGTCGCGGGCGGGCGAGGGAGTTTAGAAAGGAGAATGTTTTAAGATGATCAGCATGCAACTACGACATGCATAGCTTCAAAAACTTGCGAGTAACAGGGCTGTAAATAAAGGTTGTAAGAAGAAGCTGATCACGGCCACATACTCACTAACAATTTTAGATAAACACAAGAGGATTAAGAAACTCGTGAAGACTTTTCAGAGCTACAATGAAGAATTTCCAATTCAGCAAGAACGTGACAAAAAACCTTAAAATAGAAAACGAAGCCTCATCAACAATTAGCGGTCTCCAACTATCCATGTTTCTTGCAATCAAGTACAGCATATGGGATGAGGGGGAAAAAAATTGCAGGCCCGATAGCATAATTCGAAGAAAAAAAACACGACAAAATAGAGAAAGTAACCTTACGTAAGCAACCGAACTTCATCCACGTTATGGGGGAGCTTAAGAACCTGATAATCCACTGTTGGCATTGTCAGGTATATAATTGACAACGCCATGGCAAACACGGAAAACACTGAAACAACCGCCCCCAGTTCCCCTTGCGTTAGAGGAAATTTAATTTTGTGAACAACGTCGACCCCTTCCCCTTCAGTCCGCTTTTGCTGACTCTCCTCCGCTTCCCGGGCCCGGGCACCCACACTAGTTTGGAAGGTCGCCATCGTGAAAGATGAAGAGTATGTGAACTGCTGCAAAAAATCCCTTACTTCATTGAGTGTGGGTAAAACCGAACTAAAAGAACTCTGCAGCAGACCAGTCTTTTGCCTCGATTTTCTGATCAATAGAAGAGAGTTCGATTTCACGCGTTTCCTTCAGAACAACAAGATTTTGGAAGCGCAAATTTGAAAAGGGTATCGGTATAGCGATCTGGTCACAAATGAGAATGGAGTCTTCTTACAACACCCATGACCTGCCAGCAGGTCTGACCTAGACCGTCCAAGGGGAAATTTGCGACGCCTCCAAAACCAAACCGAGCATCTTCTGGGCTCAAGGATAGATCAGTCCCCAGACAGACGATTCCGACTAAATTTCACCCGCTCCTGAGTAGATCCTCGTGGAAGAAAAGAAAACGCCAAGCAATGGTCGGCTACTCACTGCCCTCAATGATTAACAGATTTTTCAAAGCTTTTCCCACAGGCCTTCAAGAACTCTGAATCTCCTTGCCTTGGGGTCAAAGAAGGCCATCATTTAGTGCGACTCATAAGCGATCGAGTTGGCGAAAGTCACGAACGATAGAGAAAGGCAGATGGAGAGACAGAACGCCAGGGTGAGAAGAAGATAGAGGAGATAGAAAAGCGTGTGGGAACGGGGAAAGAGGAGGGAAGAGAGGCTAAGAAACTCACACCGGGTAAGCGACACTGTGAAAAACGGGGACACAAACATTGAAATGCACAGCATATACACGCAGACGGAGAGCAACGCCGGGGTCACCGAAAGGGAAAAAGGCGTGAGCGAATAAGCGTTGAGGACTGTCGAAGCCCTCAAGACTATAATACTACTGCTGCTGTTATCATTTGCACCCCTCATCACGCTATTGCGTTGTTCCCGCATCGCAGGGATCCGCACCGCATTACCGCATCATCCCCTTTGAACAGGAGAATCTTACATCTCCACGAATATCTCGATGACGATCCCGTCTTGGCCTAACTCCTTCCTGTACTAATGTCCCCACCAGAGTACAGACCAAACCGTCGATGGCTGTCCACTAATCGAGTCGGCTGTATATGTCGCCTGCTCCAAATTTGCGGGACAAATTGGAACATCTTCCCTGCATCTGCTTAGAGCCTCAGCCTCTACTGGACCCCTCTACTTTCGCAGAGGTGAAAAGAAACGAGATGGAAAGCTTCTCCAGCTTTCATCCCCAGATACCGTTTTCCCACCAGATTTGCTTCACAGATGTGTGTAGCGCGATATCACGCCGCTTCTTTCCTTCTGTTGATATCTCTCCAAATTTGACACCAATTCGCGGCCGCTAAGCTTGTTTCTTGTTCGGACCCACCACTGCGTAGATGGCCCGGTCAAGAAACACCATGACATCCCATTTGTGTCGTGTTACTACCGTAGCTTTAGGGTTCACCACTTTGCCACGTAAGCGCTTCGACTTCTTCCACGGTCGCCGTCGAGAGTCGGAACTCGGAAGATCCCGTTAATCTGACAACGAAAAACGGAGGCGCAGGGGACACTGGTTTGCAAGTCAAAACCACATTCCACGATACGCCGACAATTTGGGACCGACACGAGATTTTGGTAGAAAAATCACCAGATAACTCCACAGAAATGTGCAACGGAGACTTGTGGATAAAACGCGATGGCCAGATTCATCAGGTAATCGTGGCAGGATATGTAGTTGTGATGTTCAACTCGCAGTGATCTGAATTTGTTGCCAGCTCTGAGTAAACTCAACAAAATCTTTCCTTGAACAATTTTCGAAGCCGAAGTATGTTTGATTTTCGAGTGGAGGAGATATAATCTGAAACCTTCTTGAGTTGCAACTAGGGATATCGCACTGCGTCTGAACTTTTTACTTCTTATATACGCACGTTTACTTGGCTTGAACCCCATTTTCATACGGTTAGGAGCATCCCGCAGGAGAAACAATTAGATTTAATCATTTGATCTTATGTACTCATCATGATTAAATCTAGGTAAGTGCTAGAGGAGGTAAATATAAAACCGAAACCTCTCGTTATAAGTTACTCAACACAAATATCCTTGCCAACAACATATACCAAATTGAAATAGTACAGGTACAGAGCAGGTAAAGTGGTACAAACAAGTACCCAGTAATATAGCAAGACGATGGGAAGACCCCATCAAGCCACACATGCATGAAACCAAACGGTAACATGACGTTGGGTACAATAACATCACAATGGAAAATATGTCTAAGATAAATAAGAACTCCACCTAAGATATATTAATTATCTAGGTAAAAGAATATACAATTTTTTGGATTGCAGCCGCTAGTGCTACAGAGCAAGTGCAGGATGTGTTTTCCTTGTGCGACCTTGACTCACATACGAGGAAACATTCAAGTCAGTCCGACAGGTTTCTTCCTGTCATGCCGGAAGAGGGAGGTCATGCCGGAATTAGCCGACGGGAGTAACATGTAAGAAAGTTAGAGCACCTCCCATAGTACAGGTATAGAGCAGGTAAAGTGGGATATCAAGGAATATAGCCAAAAGGATGGGAATGCCCCATCCTTGGCTATATTTACCTGCTTGGTTTCATCCATATACTACTTGATGATGGGAATGCCCCATCATCAAGTAGTACATGGATGAAACCAAGCAGCATGCCCAATAACATCACAATGGGAAATATGTTCAACGCAAAAGTGGAAAAGCTTTATGGAGAGCACTAGTTGGTGCAATTCATAGGAGAGCAATCATGTTAGGTGATGTTTCTTCAAATATTCTTGTTGTTTATATATCGTTTCCTTAGTTTCGGTAGGACATATTTCCCAGTGGGATGCTATTGGGACCTAGCCCCATGTTACCTGTGTGGTTCCATCCTTGTTCCATTTGATGGGGTCTTCCCATCCCTTTTATTTTGTTATTTTAGTGTGTCTCTCACTCTTGTGATTTGAGAAATAGAAAAGCTTTAAACATGTAATGTTATCTTCATTCCACTTTGGGCATTTTGAACCCATGTGAATGAACCTATTTCACTTGTTTCGAAATTGTATTACCGACTTGTTCTCGATTATTATCTGTAATTGTTTTCCTTGTTTAGTAAAAGTATTGAGGGAAAGACAAGAGGTGAAATATGAAAGTTGTTATACATGTAATAGTGAATTGTTAATGTTATTTTTTTCATCTCTTGTCGACATACTTGTACATTTATCTTGCTCTTTTGGATTTTAAAAATGTTTACATTTTTACCTGTAATAATAAATTTGATAAAAAAAAATCTAAATTATTAATTCTATAAAAATAAGATAAGACTTAAATTTTTTTTAAAATATCATAACTTACTACATTTAAATCAAATAAAAATAATTTATTTCAAAATTAAGAAAATCCAAAAATCGTTCAAATTTTTATAAAATTTACAGATTGAACAAAATATCAAACTTGAAATTTTTTATGATTTTATTCATCATTTTTTTATCTGGAATAAAATTAATATTTAAAATATATATGAATTAAAAACTAAATAATATGTCTTATAAATTCTTTATCATTCCAAGATTTTATTTTTTTCAAAATATCAAGATCTAAAAAATCAATATTTTTTATATCTTTATACATAATCTCTAATGACAGATATTTAAACATGATTATTTTATGATGTTTTCATGTTTTTTTTATTTTATGGAATTGAAAACAAAACTGATTAATTTTTTTAAAAAAAAATTTAATATTAATAACTTGTTTCACTACTGAGTTGAAATCAACAGTTTTGTTAATAATTTTTTTAATCTATATAAATCATGCAAAATAAAATTTTTATATAAAAATTTTACGCAATCAATTTATGAAAATTTTATGCAAAATTGAAATTATAAAAACTTAAATTAAACACTTATTTTATTTTTATTTTATAATAATGAATATTTTTTAACTTTTTAGATGCAAAAATTTTATCTTAAATAAACACATATATTAAAACATGTTCATAACAAAAGATCACATTTTGAATATTGTGATATAAACTTATAACAATGAAGATTGATTTACATCAATCATGGATTATTTGTAGAATCAACATGATATTTTTTATTTTAAAAATATAATTCAAATAATTTTATAATATATTATTTATTTAATAATATTTGATAAAAATAAAAATAAATTTTATTTTAGAACAATATTTTTCATTATGGATATAGATTATTCTTTGTAAAATTACTTTAAATAAAAAAAAATTTGTTGATGTAAGATATTGAATAATCATATCCAACCCATAAATTCAGATTCAAAATTTTAAATATTATATTTTAAATAGTTATGATTAAACATAAATTAATTTATTAACAAAATTTGAGTTGTATGTACAACTTGATGAAACATTCAATTTAAGTAAACTTCATGCACATGTATCACTTCTTACAACATATGCTCATACATGAATCTAAAATGCATGTGAACTTTTTCTAGGAATATCAATGGTTTTCTAGATCACCAATTACTCTAGTAGAGATGTAAAGATTGATCTTCCAAATGTACACTCTTGGGAGTGGACATTTGGTACCTTATGTGAGGCTTTACATATCACAAGATTACCTAGTTTTTTATGAAAATTTTATGATCCAACCCTTGATATATTTGAAACATTTGAATGCAAGATGCATACAATAGAAAATGCAATAAAAAAGATCGACTCAAGTACAAAGCAAAAGTCATAGCAAGATCTAACATAGGATCAAAAGAAAAGCAGGGAGCTAATATTTCTTGTGATAAATCATTTTATCTCGAACATGCAAATTTTCAATATGAATGATAACATGAGGTCTAGAACAACATCACTGAATGAAATGGAATTAGCCATATGAGCTTTATTGAGCTCTTGATCAATCTTTGATGGAACCAAAACTATTCAAGGAAAGTATTCTCAACTTTATACTTTGTATAGAATCTTGCTAACACAATGCAAAAATGCTTTCTCCTTGCTGAAAATTGTTAAGTCTAACCACATAAACTCTTTGAGGGTAAAGACTATTTCAAACTTGATTAGTTTTATGATGAAGAGCCCTCATATGAAAGATACACAAGATAACCTTGATGTTTCCTTGTTTCCTTGTGTATTGTCATAGGTTTGAAATTAAAGCTTTAATCATGACTAACCCAAGGGTTTAGGGTGGGTTTATGGCTAAACCAATCATGCAACTTCCTTCATTTTCACATGTTTACGTGGACGACCTTTCATACTTGGGGGACGTTCATGGGGCATGGGGCTCAACTTGTTATTTTGATAGAGTTCTTCAAGTCACCTCATTGTCTTTTAGCTAGCCGTCATGAATGATTGCATATTACTTTGGGAAGCATGGGTATGTCATGGAGGACTATGCTCCATCAACTTTTGTTGGGCAGTTGAGCCTTAGTGAATTCTATATTGTGCTCTCAACTTTTCATCCATGATAAATTTTTCTCACAATGCAATATTTATTTTTGCAATCTTCTACGTTGTACCATCTTTGGCTAGACATGGGCATCCATCTTTTGAAAGTTTAACTCGGTGAGACGTCACGTTGGAAGAGTTATAGAGATTAACGATGCCTCTAAGATCCGTAAGTGTTAAGGATTACATGAGGTCATATCTGCATTTTACTAGCCTTGGAGATGCATCAAACATATGGACAATTTTGTTAAAAAATATGTTTGACTTTATCATGATATGCATATTGGTGCCCATTTATCGTTATTTTATTGCTTAAAGGCTGTAAATTCAGATGTAAGATCTTGAGATGACAATAGGGATTCAAGCACAGATTTTTGTTTCCCTCAAATACTCTACACAACTACTCCGTTCATATCCATCCTCTAATCGTACCATACAAGCGATTTGGGCATCTACAAACGAGACAACTTCTTGGACATCTTTATCTTGAACATAGTGAGTCATGACATCAAAAATAGCTTGAGAAAAAAGTTACCGGGAATCGCAAAGCTTCCTCCTAGTCCTCTCCATGACGTGAACGGAATACACCCATTGTAAAAAACTAATACATAGTTTCTAACTTTCTCAAGTATACTCTCATAGATAACACCATCATCAGATCGATCATAATTTGAACCTCATATCCAAATTATCGTGAGAAATATAACATATCCTAATAACCTCTATATGATGGGTGACAAGACAATCAAAATTAGCTATGTCCACAAATTGGATCTAGAAATGATGGTAAGAATGGTTGTACATTTGTTAATGGAGATAAGAATGTAAATCAAAAAGAAAATGATGCAAACTATACATAACTCATCTTGTTGCATAGACCTCTTCCACCCAATGTAGTAGAAGAGGAAGAAGTTTATACTAATCATCAAAGGACAAAGTAAAATAACAAAAAGGATGGAAAGACCCCATCGAGTCATACATGATGAAACCAAATGGGTAATAGAATAGGATTGTGTGTTTTATTTGTGCAATTGCTAACATTGTTCCACAAATGTCAATAAATGGTCTTCTTAAAGATTTTCATTGATTGATCTCCTTTTGATTTTTCAATCAAAAGGAGAAAAAGATGTAAAAGCCAACCAAAGCTCAGTAGACAATCAAGTGAGTGGATTACTATTGTTCCTCTGTATTGTGAGCTCCATCATACACACTTTTATCATGTTTTGATTCTATCATTAGACCATATCAATTGATCTCATGTCCACATGCTCTTCTTCATAGCGAGAAGCTGACTAGCACCTAGCTAACGGGCAATGGAATCTGCCCTCTCGCAATTGATGCAGCCACTTGAAACAACTCTGTGAAATCACTAGGGGGATCATATGCCTGAAAGCAATCTCTAAGATGCTCATAAACCATTCCTAACAAGCACTTCGAGGATAGGAGTAGGGTTATGCATAGAGAATAGACAAAAAATGATCTATCATGTCACGATTTATGTACTGGCATCTTTAGTAAGGTAGGTGTGTGTATGCAGAAGCACATACATTAGTAAGAGCCGATTGTGCAATTAGTGCCGTTCAAACTGAAACTACTGTTAGGGCGCTAATTGCACAAATTGAGAGTGTGGCTATGATGGATAGTAGCTAGTGCGGAAACCTAGAATCTTTAAAGCACAAAGTGGATTTGGCTCGACTGTAATCTCTCTTTTAGGCTATGGTTATAAGCGGAGTGTCCTTGTGGACATTTTGAAAGTAGAAAAGATTACTTCAAAAACTCAATTTGGATTTTGTCGTGAAAATTGTAAGTTCTTGCAACGTTGAAGGTGTTTTGGTGACTTTGGATTGATGGTAATTTCAATATGTTGGTTGTTGAGTATGTAGGGCGTTGATGGAGTGAAAGCCGTGGTGGTGATGTAGAAGTAGAGTCGATTAAGTTGATGTGATTGATTTAGAATTTCTGTATTTTTTATTTTAGTGTGTAAATCCAAACCGAGAATTTTTTAGGACGGAAGCGCTGTTAAAAATTGACAAAGTGGATCGATGCTCATAATTATCATGGAGCTATAAATCGAGACTGGTCGAAAAAGATTTCGGAAAAAAGTGCTTGAAGTCCAAGATTTGGTGTTTTGAAGTTTTTGGATCGAAAATAGAAACAGCAGGCTATCAGATTATCATATAATATCCGTTTGATCTGAAATTTGGTGGGTTGATAGAAGATGTGAAGTTTCTTGCACAAGGATAGAGACGTCATACACAAGGCTAACAATGTTAAAATTGCAAAATTTTGATGTTTAGAGATCTAAAATTTAAGTTGAAGATTTGCAAAGTCCTAGAGAAGTTTCAAACTGTGTCCGTTTATAAAAAAAATATTGCAATAGGTAGCAAATTGAAAGAGAATAGTGAACCATTGCATTTGGCCTAGTAAGATTTCTAGTGTCAGATTAATGATTTGGAGAGCAGAAGACCTCCAAAATCGAGTTTTTGTGTTTTTAAGTGCCCTCCTAAGTCTATGTTAGTCCGTGTTGGGTTGGTTTGACCCCTCTGATGGATGTTTTTGAGATGGAGTATTGTTATTTATGTTTCTTGTGATTGATATACCTCCATCTCTACTTCATATTTGTGCATCACGTTTGTTTGTGTTGATGCTTTGTTGTTTGAAGTGTTAGTGCTTATGTGTGCTATCGATAGTGAGACTGGATTTGTGGACTAGTCAGACTATCCATGTTTTTCCCCAGTGAGACAGTACTTGCATACCTATAGACTGGGTGAGTGCTTGTGGTGATGGCAGGTTTCAAGTTGTCCTTGTGTTAGCACCTTGTGATGCCTCGGGTACCTTCCGTTACGATTTATGGTTCCAGTTGGAGACCTATTATTGTACGGTTGCGGAGGTGATACATTGGTCTCACAGTGGAGTTCTCTAGACGTTCCGAAGAAGAGATTGCTTGATTTAACATTGGGTGCATCCGTAGTGGAGTGCGGTACCAACCTTGGCCTTTGAGGTTCACAAAAGACTCTGACTTGGTTTCAAAGAGTGACGGAGCTAAGTTTGGTGATATCTTGGAGTGTGTATTCACACCATTATTGTGGGACATGGACGATATCTATGGGGCCACCAAGGACCCCAGACTATATTCGGGTATAACTGGCATTATTGAGTTGGATGACTTCATACATGAGTTTGACTCATGGTGTGATTTACAGCGGATGCGCAACTCTACGTTGGTTAGTCTGTTTAAGGCTTGGAAGGGATTATTCTAACATTTGGAGGGTCCGCCGATGGATGATTATCATGAGTTCCGGCGTGAACACCTTGATGAGATTGAGTTCAGGAGACAATATTGGTCTCCAAACTACAATTCTATTACTTTGGATACAATGTTCTATGGTGTGAGTTCATTTTCTGTATTTGGCATTGATGATACGGTTAGAGCTAATTGAGTTGGCAAGAGTTCGAAGGTCCCAACCTTTAACCCTATTAAGGAGTTCTTTGCACGGTTGAGGAGAGACTACAAAGGGGTGAGAACTGACAAGCTACAAGGCTTGCATAAGTTTCAACGGAAGACTGGGGAGAGTCTTTGAGAGGGATATACTCGAATGCATTGGTTGATTAGTGTTATCCATGGGGTGACAGAGGCACAAGCTGTCCAGTAATGGTATGGGATATTGGACAGGGAGTTAAGAAGTAGAGTGAGAGATGTTACCTTACTACATGAGACATCACATAAGTTGGCCATTGTGTTTTGTCTTACTGAGCGTATTGAGCTCAACATGCAAGAAGAGAGGATGGTGACTGCTCGGTTCAGCAAGGATTTACCAACTTCATCAACTTCTTCACGTTATCAGTCCACAACACAAACCCGCAGTGATTATGGTAGACATGTGGGACAGTCTCGACCATCCGGACAGAGTGGTGAAGGTGTCACATCCATACCATTGCCATCCTTTTCATGTCAACAATAAGTTGTTGGGATGGTGTGTTGGACATGTGGTGAAACTCATCACAAGAAAGATTGTCTTCAAGGTCGAAGGATGGATCCTATTGGATCAAAACCATATGAGCATTGTCACATACATGGTCACATGATGGATCATTGTTTTGATCTCCATCCAGAATTATGATCAACGAGAGTTGCCATGGTAGCCTTGAAGAGAACGAGGAGTTCAAGGTGACAGGGTGGTGGTAGAGGACTAAACCATACTCAAGTATTAGCCCATGAGGCTAGTCATGAGGTGAACATGGCATCTCGACTAGAGCAGTTCGAGCAGAAGATATCGAGTATGGCTATAGTCCAACAAAGATCAGATTTTGGAGCTCGTAACTCTACATCATATGATGGAGATGTTGTAGAGTACATGTGTGTGGCGGCACAACCATGTGCATTTGATGTGACTCGAAGTGCAACACATACTACTGAGTCCAGAGGAACGTAAGGGGAGTTCGATCCACAAAGAGGGGAGGCTAGCCGACAAATTAGATTTCCTCATTCATTCACATTGTCTAAGGCATTGAATAACTCATCTATGGCTCCTAGACGACCTACTGGAGAGATGAGGGTGCAAGCCAATGTTGATGTATTTGGAGATGGAGCAAGTTGGGCCCCAACCATCAACATCGTCTGAGCTAGCATCTAACGTAATGTTTGGGACGGCAAAGACTCTTGTTCATTCTCCTATTTTCTCAGCCAAGGATTTATTGGAGTTGGTGGTGTCATCATCCCATGTACTCCGATTGGCAACCACACTTTGCGAACACAAAGAGGATATGTTGGTTGCTTCTAGTAGTGATAGCACTATTAGTGTTGATCTTGGGATCATGATATCTACTAGTGAAACTTAACAAGCTATTGCCGCTCGAATGATGGAGTTACTAGCAAGGCCGGCATGCGAGCGTATCAAGATGTCACCAAGTACGTTGATGTTGGATAATATGATAGGTGTCTTCTGTTTGGTCGGACCTTCAAGAAAGATTTATCGACCTCAACATGTGTTATTGGATTCTGGTGCACAATCCCTTATGTTGGGTAAGGATGCACTGCTTGATCTTCGTTTGCAAAAGACCGATATGGAGAGATGTCCATTTCAGATTCATACATCCATTGAAGTTTCTAGTGGATGATGCTTTGACACCATACATCAACCGGATGGAGTTGATTGTGCAAGTGCAACCAGATCATGTCATTGATAGCTTTACAACGTGAGCTCATGTTGTGATTACACTTGCAGAGTTTTACGATGTATTGGTGTAACCAATCTTGGTTAGTCATAGTTAGTTTAGCCAAAGCGTAGAGTGGTCACTAGATCACAAAAAGACAAGATAGTGGTGTGCACTATCCAAAAAGTAAAAGGGTAAATGACGAGGTGGCTACCATGCATTGGTGGATCAGATTGTGTGCTAGACATATGTTAGGAATTGGTTAGGATAAGATAACAAAACATGCAACCTACGCATGTTAGCCATGTGGCATAGTTTGGATTTCGGACTCCTCTAGTCCTACAGTATATAAAGCAAGGAGAGGTCTTGAGAAGACCATCTCTCATCTTGGAAGTCATTCCGGAGTCATTGCTTCAGTGTTACAATTGGTGGATGCGGTAGTGTTATATCCGATGGGATTTAACATTGATTATTGGGAGGAGATAACCTCTTATTGGCCAGGTTGGCAATCTGGTGAGGGCCGAGTGAGTCGATTACTTTTAGGCCTTTATCAAGTGGAGGTTTGGCATATGTTGCAGCCTTTAGTACTTGTGTTACTTGGCCTAGTGATTTGTTGGAAGGCAACATGGATGCACATGATAGTCCTTGTCTAGAGGATATGACTATCATGTCAAACCTTAATGGACTTGTGTCATCCACATTGGATGGATCACTATGTACTTCATATATGCAGCTATGATATATGGTAGATTAGCTTATACATCAAGCTTGGAGTGAGTCTTTTGCTCTGGAAAGGGAGGAGACGAAGTAAGTTATTCCCACTTCCACTATGTTGTCATCTTTAGATACAATGCCTATTGCTTCGAAGTATCAAGAGGAGGGTATATGTATGTTGGATCTGTTTGGAGGGATTAGCACAGGTTTGGCTGTTGTTTTGCAATTTGACATACGAGTACATCGATATTTGTATGTGGAGCGAGATGACATTACAAGGCGCGTTTCATTACGCCATGTGGCCCAGTTGGTGTGGAGATAACTAGATCTTATACCATTGTTGGCGGTTCAAGGATATCAGCAGCCCTTGCTATCAAATATTTTATTGTTGGGGACGCAAGACCTTGCTCGACATGACACCATACATTTGGTTATTGCTAGATGGTCATGTTAGGGACACACACATCATGGGTTACATGATTCACGTTCTAGCATATTTTGGAAGATGTTACGTATGTTACGATCTCTTCTGTCCCTACAGACTTATTCACCAACAAACATTTTGGAAAATGTTCTCTTGTTGGGTGATCCACATGCACGAGTGATGACAAGTGCACATAAGGTGCAATCATGGATTGGACCAGCAGTAATGTTGGATGCAGCGAGAGTATAATCTCATGCACACCGTCCACGTCTATGGTGGACAAATCTTCTTCCAAGGGAGGTTTTATTACGAGCATATGACGGAGTGGAGAGGCCATCACATCTCACAGTGGAGAGTATTTTGGATGTGGGTAGACACTCCCATGCAGTGTTCTATATTAACATGTCACCCATGGCACTGGTGAACATTGTGGGTCAGCCAAGATCTGCATTGCCCACATTGTTGAGTTATCCATCTTCCCATGCCTACAGAGAGGGAGGACCTAGATTTGTATGGGATTTTCGCTTGCAGCGACTGGTGGAACCCAACGTTGAAGAGAGAGAGTGAGTGAGCTATAGGATTTTGTAGTGGTATTACAACAGTACATACATTGTTAAGGCATCACGACGTCAGATGTTGGGACCTTAACTGTTTGACATGGATTGTGAGCCTCGGATTGGCTAAACAAAGATGCATGTGGTCCACATGTGTGATTGCAAGACAATTGGTAAGCTCTTTGCCTACCGAGACGGTGGAGGCAAAAGGTGGGGGCAAGAAGTGCCCAAGATCTCATCCTTGGTCTTATGGGGATGTCAAAGAAAGAGAGGTAGAGTCTTCTTTGAGTATGGTTGGAGTTTTTCCGTGGAGCAAGCGGTGGTTACCACTACGGATCTTTATGATACAACTCAAGAGGTTAAAGCTAGAGCTACTAGAGTTATTCACACTGAGATAGTGGAGCCTGTTATGAGAGACCAGAAAAAGCTTTTTGCTCAAGAGGCTTTTGTTTAGCAACTAGATACTACGTCTTCTATCTCTAGTGTGGATGGAGAGGAGATTTGGGATATTCAGATTGGTCCCAAAGTGATAGGAGAAGAAAGACGTAGAGTGTGGAGATTTTTGAGGAGTTTCAGAAACTATTTTGCTTTTAGTATGAAGGATTTAGGATGTTTGAAGGTACATGATATATGGGTTGACTTGACAAATGATGCACTAGTCTTCCGTCATCCCTATCGATACAGCTATATGGAGAGAGATCTGATCCAAAGTAGGTGTCAAGACATTCTTGAGGCTGGATTAGTGGAGATATCATATGGAGAGTATGCCTCTATTATGGTGATGTCAGTCAAGAAGGATATAGATGGCAATTTAACAGATAGACGCATGTCATGTCACCTTCCAAACATTGATGGTATTATGGATCCAAGCCTAACAGTTGTACGTGTAGGCTTGAGATGTATGTTATATGGATCAGCTGGTGGAGCATCCAGTATGTTGATTTGTGATTCTTGTTCGAGAGAATGGCATATATCATGTTTGACACCTCCTCTCAATGCGGTGCCTAGTGGGTGGTGGAGATATCCTCGATGCGTTTAGCATGCAATCAGATCTCACCGTTACATGATATGGATTGCCAATAGGTGACTAATGATGGGGCATTGTAGCACCCAGCCTCCTGATCTTAGCCCCACGAAGAGCATATCATGTTATGGACTAGATGGCTACCTGGTGTTAGAGGGACCTAACTGCCAATTAGGGGGGCGATTGTGGTACACTTGTGTTGGTATATGGCGTTCTATGTGTTGTGATGTTTCATGTGACAGCCATGTATGTTGTGATGTGATATGTATGTGCACGACAGCTGTCACGACTTATATAGTGGCATCTCTAGTTAGGTAGGTGCGCATATGCAGGAGCAGATACATTAGTTAGGGCCGGTTGTGCAGTTAGCGCCGTTCGCACTGGAACTGCAGTTAGGGCCGACAGCACCATGAGGGGTCTTAGGGCTCAAGGGGTAGAGTTTGAATAAGGGCTCCTTGGAGGGCAGTTTTCGAAGTTGAGCCTTTGAGATTGTGGCTATGGTGGATAGTAGCTAGTGCTGGGGAACCTGGATTTTTTGAAGCACAAAGTGGGTTTGGCTTGACTGTAATCTATCTTTTATGCTATGGTTATGAGCATAGTGTCTTTGTGGACGTTTTGAGAGTAGAAAAGATTATTGTGGTACACTTGTGTTGGTGTATGACGATCTATGTGTTGTGATGTTTGATGTGACATCAATGTATGTTGTGATGCGATATGTATGTGCACGACAAGATCCTACACCTTCGAGACGAATCTGAAATATGTGGTGGCTAAATCTGACTCCTAACATGTGCTACCCGTGCAGACTCCTCTTTCAATGTAGTCCAATCCTCTTTCAAAATCTTCAAAATCTAGTTGTCATCTCCCTATGTCCAACATGTCCCTAGTGTAACATAAAGAACATCGTGAAAATAAGAGAAATAAAAACCATACTAACTCATCCATGGGATCACTTGTCAACCAATCGATCAATAAAAAAAACCTATCTAATCTTGTCATGGAATGCACGAGGAAGCATATGGAATAAGCATGGACATGGAAACCTAGTCTCAAAAAGTCCTAAAATAGAACTTGATTGAGATGCTAACCATTCCCAAGACCCAAAAGGTATACCCTGAAAGATAATGAAGAGATCAACATAGCCTGTATGATCGTCGAAGTAACAAATGTCAACCTAGCCTTGAAAAGCCCTAGAATAGAACTTGGATGAGATGTTAAACACTCCCAATATCTAATAGGTATACTCGGAAAGATAACGAAGTAATCGATGCAGCTTGTGTGATCCCAAAGTAACAAATGTCAATGTGATCGTCCGCCTGATGTGTGTATACCAAGTGGTCCAATCATAATCTTTGTACATCTTTCCCACATGGATCTTTATCCCCTTGTCAGGTAAAGAGTTGATGACATAGAAGACATGGTGTATCACGTACCACTCTAGACGATCCCATGATGGGAAGTGAAGCCATAGCTAGCACAAAAAGAACGATATTGACACATGATACTTCATAATGTATCTACTCCCACTTACAAAACCACAATCCACTAACACCCCACCTCACATGAAGAAATGCTAACTATCAAAACACTCATAATTTTCTATTCATTTTTTCATAATTTTCCAACTACTATCCAATAGAACCAAGTCATGAAAAGTAAGAGATTGGAAAACCATATGTTTGATTTGGAAAAAATCACTCTAAAGTCTAAAAATAAAACATTCATTAATATAGTGTTTAATTTAGGTATCAATAGAATTGTCCATTCACTCTCAACTTTCTGGATAATATGACCGCAATGGTGGAAAACTAGTCAATTACTCTTAAGGTACTCTTACCTCTCCCCAATCCCTCCCATAACCCTCAGTTCGATTGCAGACCATGTTTTTTAGTTCGCTAGATGGATGGTTGTCTTAGAGTAGCGAAAAGACCACTACACTGCACTTGGTCGTCTGTGTGCTTGATGTGAAACTTTCTCCCAGCGAGAGTGTGTCAGCGTGCAA
The DNA here is from genome assembly GCA_014180765.2 of Marchantia paleacea. Lineage (NCBI taxonomy): Eukaryota > Viridiplantae > Streptophyta > Marchantiopsida > Marchantiales > Marchantiaceae > Marchantia > Marchantia paleacea. The sequence goes on from MUAA02000016.1 coordinate 1,369,812, forward strand.
GAGAATGAATAGAGCGGAGTCGGAACGTTGAACCCACTTGTACATATCAATAGTAGATGTGCAATGCACTTGGAAGTAAGAAATATACAATGGACAAAGTATAATAACAAAAGGGATGGGAAGATCCCATCAAAGCGTACCAAACTAGTAACATGGGACTAGACCCCAATAGTATCACACTGGGAAATATGTCATACAACACCTAAGATATTTGAACTATCTAGGTCAAACGGTCTACAAACAACAGGAGCATCCAAAGAAGCATCACCTAACGTGATTACTCTCTTATGGATATAGAGCGGAGTCGGAACATCGAAGCCACTTGTACATATCAACAGCAGATGTGCAATACACTTGGAAGTAAGAAATATACAATGGACAAAGTATAATAACATAAGGGATGGGAAGACCCCATCAAAGTGTACAAGGATGGAACCAAACTTGTAACATGGGGCTAGGCCCCAATAGTATCACATTGGAAAATATGTCATACATCACCTAAGATATCTGAACTATCTACGTCAAACGGTCTACAAACAACATAGCATCCGAAGAAGCATCACCTAATGTGATTGCTCTGCTATGGATTGCACCAGCTAGTGCTCTCTGTAGAGCAATGGAAATACGTTGCCTAAAATAGGCTATACAGTAAGCTAAATAGAGTGATACCCCATGTCGCCTAGTATGGTAGACTCTCGTGCACTCTCTCATGAACATGTCGAAGTCGGTGTCCATAGCTCCATATAACTACAAAGCTAGAGGAATAAAGAGGTGACATCTCTGCATACCTCTATACTTGGAGACTTTGGCTGCTGCCGCTCCACTCGCCGTCCATCCTGGAGTATGGGTGATCACCCCCTCTGAAACTGTGTCTTTAGTAAGATCGGTAACCACCACATCTACCATAGTGACCTGGTCCTCCCGAACCAAGTCCAGGTCTGCCGTAACCTTAGTCGACTGCAAGGCATACCAACGCTCTCTCCATGTGAGGTATCTACACTCTCGTGTCATAAAAAACACCACATCCCTAAATGACAAATACATAGCAAAAAGGATAAGAATACCCTATACTTTTTGCGAATGTGAAATTGGTTTGCGAGCTTGTATCTCGGTGGCACGGAGAATATGGCATGCTCGCAGTCCACCCGGCCTCTCCTCTCGTCCAAGTTTTGAGACCGCAGGCTCCTACAGTCCGACTCCGCTCTTGTGCCTCAGCGTCATCATCCAGCTGTAATTACAGCTGGATTGACACTTGTCAACATTTGGACACTCTGGGATTCTTCTCCGTGCCGTCGTAGGGTCCGGTCTCGCAGGATTAGTAACTTCGTTCTGTCCGTTGGGTCGGGTTGTGGACCTTTTGCCTTAATATCTCGAACCCGGGGTTCCATGCTCGCTTCCCTGGAGACGCGTGATTTGTCTTCCGAAGAGTTGAGACGATTGTCCACAAACTCCACTGTCTGGATCGATCGAGTAGTTCAGGTGATCGGAGGTCTTGGAATTTTAGGTCAAAGCTGCATCGGGAAGTAGTTTTCGAACCCTTTGAAGATGCTCGAGGACGGAACATCTCTTGCCTGCAAGCAGCTCGGTGTGAAGACAAAACACCATTAGAGTCTGGTGGTTCCAAGTCTGAGGGATTTGGATCTTTCTCACGGAGATACTTCGGTTGTGAGACGATGATTTGTCGGGACTCGGGACTTATCGATACCTTCAGCGCTCGGCCGTCTGGGAAACTCGAAGGGAGCTGAACCTCTCGTGGACGAGTTTTACTGGCCGCATTGCGCTTTTTTTGAGAGATCGCTTTAGCATGGAGATACGTTGACTGTTGACAGCTATTTCTTGGGACAGTGATCATCAGCGTTTCCAAATCAAGACGGAGGCTTTCCATCATGTGAGTAATGTCTCTGCCTGCATTCTGATTTCATTGAGCATTTGCTCTATTTTATTTCAGCGATTGCTCAATGAAACTGGAATGCCGACAGCAATATTTTTATACAATACGCACACATCAGTGAGCAATACTGTCCCTGCGAGGCGACCAGGTGTTTAGGGGAATTTCTTGAAAGTTCAGCCGATTGGAAAGGAGGACTATCTTGCGCATTTGGATGAGAGGCTTTCTGGCCATAATTCAGTGTCGTTCAGCAAGTGATCCTGGGGGGCAACCAGTTTTGGAGGTGAATACCATTAGCAATCGGCCGTTGGAAAGACCGAGATTTGTATCTCAGGGTTAATAGATTCTCCTGTTACATTCCCATATAATCGAGCAATTGCACTATAATGAAGATATTCTGCCAGGGTGGTAGCCGGTATGATATATGATAGCCGGGAGGACAATCCTTTGGAGGACCTATATCTAACACTTTCGCCAATTTGTCCCCTTTGTGTATTTTTAATGCAGGTTCAGTTAAGCTATCAAGAACGTCATTGTCTATTCTCGTGTGCGGGTTTGTCGAAGACTTCACCGTAGGACGACTTACTGTGTACAATTACCCAAGGAGGGAGGGGGTGGAACCATTGTGGGGACATCCCTCCCTTCTTGGGTCATTGAACTCAGTTGTTCGCTCTTGACTTTGATTGTAACCCTGTTAGCAGATCGTTTTTTTCAGGTTTACAATATCGTGCGGTGTTAAGAGGTCTGGTGATGCGTTCGAACTAGATGGACGAAAAAGTTTCATACTGGATCACAACGCTTAGATCTCTTCAGTTGCTCGATCTTATCCAATAAATCTTTCAATGGTACATATGCAGGCAATATATCTCCTTTTCCGGGCTCCAAAACCTTGTAAAGAGCTAATATAATATCTGAGACAGGATATTGAGGTGAGTGGGAAGGGCTTGAGCATTATACTCGAATTTGGTTTGATATCTGAAGAAACAATCCTCTTTTCTGGAGGAGATCAGCTATCTGGCTTTGAACTCAACACTTGACACCAGGAAGCAAGATGCTTGATGTCAGGGTTTTTATTTCTGGTAAAATTTCTTGGCTGCCAAGGGTCACGTAGCGGATCCCCACTTGGGCTCTGCTGCGAAACCTTACCAGCCTCCGATTGTCGGAATTTTTGGGTGTCTTGGACAATAATTCTTTTGGAGTGATCACGGAATGTCGAAGAGACATTCCTTGTCCTTGTTATTCTGTTGTGAGCTTCAGCAACCTTCCGTAACTATTCGTGATTTCTCACAGTTCGGAAGCATAAGACTGGAGGCGTTCACCAGGACCTGGCGGGCCTCCTTTGAGATTCTGCAAAGACCCACGACTTAACGGTTCCTTCTGCATTGGAATGTAAAGATGGACGACTGCCATGGTCAATGTATGATTGGATGTCGCTACCCGCTTGTATCGAGGCTTTCGTGCTGCCTTTTTGGACTGCGATCGAATTCGACGTTTTGCTTTTCCTGCAAAGAGGTATGGATGATGTTTTGAAGGTTGCAGATTTTGCATCAATTGTAGAATCTTGGACAGTTGAGCCCATGTTGAATAGTAAAAAGTAACTCGTACTTAGAGCAGAATCGTAAGTGGACAATAACGCATGAGGTTCTGCTGGAATGCAAAGCATCAATTCAGTTGTGTTGGAAGGGAAGCTGACAGTCAGAAAAGTCTTATCTTCAATGCCTTACTGTTTATCTTGATTGACTGGGAGCGCCTCAAACTAAGCATATATCCATAGAGTTGCCCTGAGGGATCGTATTTCGAAGTGTACGAGATCTTAGGAAAAGGGCTCTCATTAAACTCGGGTACAGAATAAAATTCACTGCAATCCATTTCATCGTATTCAGCGTGGGAAATTGGTGTGTATCTTGGTGGTCTGCTTGAACTAGATTTTGATTAGTTTTCTAGAGGAATTTACAAATTAGCCATTGAGCATACAAACGAGTTTTCTTTTCCCAGACTTTGTCACTTGGCTTCTCTAGGAGTGTCAAATATTAGTTTTTCAATGTGAAATGAAGGTTACTTATTTTCCAGCACACTTTGTCCTGTGTCTTGTCAAGCACGTGAAATTCCAACGATTGGATGGAAATGAGCATCTCTTTAGTCAAAGCGCTAATCTTATTTGTCGAAAATTTCTGGCACAAGTAATGGCGTTTGGCTGATATATTGCAAATATCTATACAGCACTCGTTGTGTTTGAAAGCCAAAACCAAATCCAGTCAACCATGGAGATGCAGGAACATCATGTCATCAACCAGGGTTGAAGAGGGGTCTTATCCAGAACTACGTTGGTATCACATGTTTTACGATCAACAAACTGGGAACTTCTAAAGAAGTGATGTGATTTGTGGTTGGAGCAGTCGTTTGATGACGAAAGTCGTATTTTACGTGCAATGCAACAATCATATCTGTCCGTGGAGAATGTATAAGGTTTCATAAATATGAGTTTTTGTACAGTACTGAATAAGTTCTACTAAGAAATTCTAATGTCACATAAAACATGTACAGGCTGGTCAATATCGCAGTGACTTAGACTTTCGGAAATTATCCATCAAGTCGTTGTCAAACGTTTGTTTGTGCATGAACAAATGGCTTATCATGGGAGAGACCAGTCGCGCTGTTGGGCCTAGTCCTGGAGCGGCATCAGACGGATGTTTTGCGCCATCCCGAAATGTGCAACCTAATTCCTCTCGGAGTTTCCTTTGAGCAATCAGCTGATCTGCAAACCATGATAAACGTTCAGCATAAGTAACCTCGAGAGTAACCTTCTCTCCATATGCGTTCCGCATTACAGCCTTCTGCTGGAGCAGTTCATCCGCGCAGTTGATAAGATCTCGAATGTTTTCCTTGGTAGAACAATCCATGAACGGTGTCTTGTTTGGTAAACCTGAAAGCTGCACATATACAAGCATCGAGTGGGATGTAGGATAGAGAGAGAGAAGAGACTGAGAATAATGTAGCAACAATGACATCTAGGACGAACTATTGCATGCGAATTCGAAAAAAGCAAAGGTATCGATCAGAATGGCAAGACCCTCTTAATTTTTTTAAACATCCAACTCTTATTGACTCCCATGGGATAGGACTGGCGGAAGGCACTTGTACATCGTATCTTTGAAAATGATTATTCTTGAGTTTGGAATCAGTTTTGATTGTTACGTTTCCCTGATTTTTCGAAGTCTGGATGACGGAGCATGTTTAAGTGGACAGACCTGAATACGGAGATAGTTCTCCGAGCAGCTGTGACCAGCAAAGGATGCAGCCAGCTGATAGTCTATGGTATCTGTGCACATGAGGCAACAACATACATATATTAGAAAAGAAAAAGCATTAGGCACAAGTATGATTAGCACTCTCACAGAACAAATGCAGTTTGGTTTGCACTTTTTTTCCAGTTTCTTTTCCTTTCTCCCTTCCATTTTAGCTTTAGATAGACTGAGCTTGTTAGCCGGCCTAATATTACCTCTACTTCTCGGAATTTAAAGTAGAGAGATAGTAACATGCATGAACTGAACATTGGGTGTCTTCACGTCCAAGGCATCACTTGTCATTTAACTAGATGACAGTAATGACTTGAACACATGCCAGCAAAGGTCTCCTACCTGAAGAACCATCCATCATAATATTGAGTAGAGGCCGAACCCAACCAGTCAACCCCCACTTTCGAGCGACCTTTGATTCATGCTTCTCGTCTAACTGGCCAGCACCTAGAGATAATATCTTTCAAACAATCACCAACTGTTGGGGTCAGTTTACAAGTCTCATCAGAGAGCAGCCATCATGAAATATACAGGGCCAGAATGCGTTTAACGGAGGCAGTTCCTTATGAACTGGCTGCTTAACTTCCTAATTAAATGTAGTATCAAACAATCACCAACTGTTGGGGTCAGTTTACAAGTCTCATCAGAGAGCAGCCATCACGAAATATACAGGGCCAGAATGCGTTTAACGGAGGCAGTTCCTTATGAACTGGCTGCTTAACTTCCTAATTAAATGTAGTTCTCCTGGTATTCTTGTCAAGTCTGTTATCGGACCAAGCAGGTATGAGGGTGTAACGTTGAAGGGCTGTTGGGTACCAAGAACTTTTAAGAATATTTAGCGGAGCCATTTTGAGGTGGATGGAAACCGCTAAAAATCAAAACTTACCAGCAAGTCCGGAAGACCTGATGCCTCTGGAAACTCTTCATTGTTACCAAGTACATGAGTCATGGCAACGAGGGACTGCACAACCATCCATGAAAAAGAACAATACACTTCAGTAAGAGGAAGTCCACAAATCTGTCAGCGCAAAAGGTTGATGCAGAGAAACAAGAAATCGGAGGAAGCTTTGACTGGATTGTCGAGACAAGGAGCAAACAAACTTACTGGATTATTCTGAATAGCGCCTCCGTCAATTAATACACCAGAAAAACTACCATCCGTGGATGAAATCTCTGCTGGTTTGAAATAGGTGGGTGCAGCGGCAGTTCCACGACAAACCTCCCACAGACTGTCTTACAATCAAAATTTCAGTCCTTTGTTAGTGACAATTACAACAGATCCTCAATTCTTGTAAGGCCTTCTGCCTTCAGTGAGATGCCGCATACAGGAAACGAAAACACCAAGGTGAAATTTTGGAATTGGGTCCACTGAAGTCATTAATGTGAACGGAGAACGAGTTGGAGCTTCGATTCTGGTGAAATTGTTCTAAAAATTACTGATTTCGCAGGAATTCTTCAGATGAATCTCATCTCAAGACCATTCGTCCAAAGGATGACGTCTAGCTTACCGAAAGTTCCGGCTCTCGTCTTTCATTGCAGCTTGCCTCACGAAGATATGCGGAGTCGCTTGAGAAATATCGAAGGAGGTCACCAAAAATGGTCTTATTGTGTCTCGCATGGTGAGAACTTTGCCACCCCTGATAAGGTAAGATTTTAACAACCTCTCGAATCTCTTGGCAGAATACTTAGGCCTGTAAAATTGCCTCATCTTGCCGTGAAATGGGTCGTACCAACGAGGTCGAAATATATTCTTTCCATTGCGCGAATAAAACTGGCAGCACTGTTGTGCAGTGAAGAGTGGTTGTCCATTCTCGTCTGGTGTATTTATCATGGTGGTCAAAATTGCTCCTGTGCTTGTGCCAGCCAAGAAATCGAAGTATTCGCAAAGTTTCACCTCTTCCCCGGTCTTTGACTGCATGCAAAATAGCTTGTCAAAGCGATGCTGGACACGCATTCTTTTCCTGCTTCCAGACTTTCTCATTCACACAAAATAGTGATCGCTTCTGCTGGAAACATGGGATTAGATAATGTTGTGTGAGAAGTTCGAGGGCAATAGCTACTGGCGACATGGCCTGACAGCCAAGGTGCTGCACAGATCTTACAAATGTGATCAGTTGAGCAGGAACACTCACAGTGAAGGCAATTGTGGACAAACCTTCAGCAGTGACTCGAGATGAGCAAGGATTCTTGCAGCAATGAGACCTCGCATGCCTCCTCCGTCCATGCTCAATATTGTCACCCTCCTTCGACCAGGATCAAATCCGGTTGTGTCACCTATGGACGCTTGGACGTTGGAATCAGAAGTGACGTTCACTGTGTAGCTGGGAAGTCTAGCTAAGGAATTCATTTTTTCAGGGATAATATTCTCATGGTGTTCACTTGTTGCTGACTCGGAACGCCGACTGCTGCATGAAGGGGACAATGATTTGGGCTTGACATCTTGCAACAGCCTGCTACTTTCTAGAATCTCGTCCATAGAATCGCTTCGAAGTGGAAGACATGAACCTTCTTCAACTGGCGCTGGTACTTCCAGTTCCTGGGGAGGGTGCGCAGGTGCGCTGGCAGAGGTTGTTGTAGCCACATTCTCCCCCGTACCTACAGAATCAATCCTTTGCGGACGTTGAGATGACCGCAGGTGTACATCCGCCTCGTCACCTTCTTTACATCTGCGAGCTACATTCTCTCCAACAGTTGTCAGACCGATCTTCTGTGAGTTTCCAGCTTCAACTGTTGTAGGAACGCCTGCGTAAGTGGCCTGTTTCTCCTGAGTTTCGTCTAATGCTTCTGCATCCCTTTCGTCGTCAACTTTTCGCAGCCTTCCATTCTCAGACGAATGGCCAGATACCACCTCCGTGTCTCGACTGGTATCACTTTTCTCCATACTTTCTCATTCAAGAATTCCGGCAGTCACCCAGCAAGCAGTGTAGTCCAGAGAACTTCCTCGATTCTCACATGAGGCTTGAGACCGTTGCCGGTCAATCACGCATTCCTCCTTCCAGTTCAAAACGGAGCTCAGATCATATGCAAATCAAAAGAGAACGACGAGGATTCATCTCTTCTGTACTGCTGTTTTGTTGGAGACTTTCGCTTCAGTCCAATTGTCGGTAGAGACTAAAAATATCTTTGGAATCCCCCCTTACTTCGTCCACTTCTAGAAGAGCTTCAAAGCTATGTCTCTCTGTCAACGTGCAAGTCAAAGTGGAGTTGGGGGAGGTCAAGGAATTTGCATGAGGTCATAACTGATTAGAGAGGATGTTTGCGCTGTGGAGTCCTCGTTTTTTGGCTTACCTGTAGAAAACTGGTTTGTACAATTGCTCAAACCCAGCTCCGCCCTTCGAAAGGTTGGTCAGTAGCCTGTTCGAGATGGCAGAATCTTCCACTGATCGGTGACAAAATGCACGTTCACATTGGCCTTCGTTCCCCACCAACGCTGAGGGAAGGAGTATACCTTTAGCTTTGTTTTCAAGGAAAGCTGGAATGGCAACCAATGAATTTGTGGTCAAAATGTTGGCTGCCTAACCTTCACTTCAGAAGTTTCAGTCCCTCTGATCGTCGAAATAATATTAAAACTTTCCCAGCCGATGTCCATCGATTACCAGACTATCGAATTGAGAGAACCCTGTCCAGCCATGCGACGAAGGTCCTCGAAATACCTACTCCTGAATCATGTGCTGCTACCTCCTGAGGCGAACCATCTTGTGAAGGTCGCTGCGCCTCGGGCACCTCTGCTCTACATGGATGGAGTGAATCCGATAGGGATCCAACGTTTTGAAAATATCTAAGTTCTGACGCTTAGATTGCAGCTTTTCTGTCTCTAGAGGCGAGTAAGAAACTCCCAACCTACAGGCGTCCAACACTGCGTGTGAATCAGAAAAGGGTTAGAAGAGAAAAGTGTTTACTCCTGACCCTCATCAATTCGGGTCGATCATGGCTATTTACGTATACTGTCCTCGGAGCTAATGAGCTTTCGCAGCTCAATTGAACTCCAAAAGCTTCTTCCTGGGTTTTCCAGGTTTCACAACTTCGAAGCAGCAAGTGAAATCGGACCCAAGGGATGTCAAGTTAAAGTGACATGTCGTTTTCTCAGGCATTCTTCACAACTGCATGGGGTTTGTGCAATTCCGGTTTTATTCGGGGTGGCATGAAACTCAGAACGGAGCAATCACACTTCGACATTGCACGCTGCGGCGTTTATGTGGCGCCAAACAATCGCGGTATGTGCACTAGTCAGTCAGTTAGTCAATGTGGCCGGCTGGCTCGTTCGGATGTTCAGAGTGATCGAAACTGCAGTGGGACGTTCCGTGGCACCTGCTGCAAGCAGACTCGAAGGCACGACAAAGGCTGCTGTCGACAACAAGAAAATGCTTAAGAAAAGGCCTGCTCCTCCTTTTGTCGTCACTTTGGTCTCTTGGGCCACGCGTCGTGGTGCGGTGCTAGCCACCTTGCAGAAGCAGCAGACACGCCCGGTGACCATGCATGCCTGGAATGAGCGAGCCAGCTGCCGCCAAAATGAAAGGGGTACGTTCTTTTCCCCCTGAGTTTTCCGCTGCATTGCTTACTGCAGAAATGCGCGCCAGATCCTTTGGCCGCCACCTTCAGTCCAGTTGGTCTTGCTCGTCTTCGTCTTCCTTCTCTGCAAGACTTTCCGACTGCTCCGGCTCTCGGGACTTGTTTGACGTGCGTATAAAGTACATCCTATTGACGATAATTCGTGTGTGATGATTTTGAACGACTTGCTTTCAACGATCTTGAAACTTTACAGCGTCGCTACGACTTTTCCGGCTGCTGCAATTCTCCGATACAACGAAAGAAAGTGCTGGAAGCGGTCTTGACTCTGCTTCTTAGACTGGTGAAATAGAGGAAGGGACTGAAGAGGGCAAGCGAAAATGAAGTCTTGAGATATCGCTTGAGATGCAAGAAGATCAGTGCCGGAGGGAGGGTGGAAGGTACTGCACTGCTGAAATTGAAAGAATGGGACGCAGATTTCTCTGCAGATTCTAGATTCTGGTTATCATGAAGTTTTCGTGATTCGTCGGTGTTTCTCTTGAGAATGGAAGGCCGTGAAATCGCGCAGTATTTGATTTGCTTGTTGAAAACAAAACTCAAATTCTGTTCTCTAAAGATGAATGTTGCATAGAATGAAGGCCGAGTATAGTAGACTCCGAGATAAGATTCTGTAGGGGGTCAAGTCCTAATGCAGAGGATTGGCATCTGTTTCTGGCAGATGTCTCAGCGACGTCAAACACGTGGTGTAATCTTTTCACCAAAGAAAGGTCACGTGAGCATCATGTCTGCGGATGGGAAGCTTCACGGAGCTTAATAGGACTTTCATCGGTGAAATTGAAGAACTGGAAATGTGCATCTCTCTCCCTTCCAGGAACGAAGTGAGAGAGAGCTGTACAATTCCCGACGCATTTAGTGCCGGCTACTGCTCAAGTTTGTACATCGCTCCCCAAGCTTTGAACCTTTTTATGGTCATTGCATCTATGTATGCCTACTGCTCATACATCTCTGATTAATTTCAGAACCACCTTATGGTCCACTTTTGTAGCTGTCATCAGACTGCTTAAATCGATGGGCATCAAGCAGCGATATCCTTGTCTAGTGAGACGTGTTCATTCAGCCCTAGGACTGCTGTTTGGTGGACGTCACTAGCACTGTAACAAACTCCTCCGGTCCCTGAGAATGGTGTAAGCTAGTGCACAGTACTGAATCGAAGGCGGATGAACTAGTAAGAGGACAAAGGCGTTGCAGTCAATATCCAGGACCGAGACATTTTACTTGACGTGATCTTAAAACAGAACAATCGAAGGTTGAGGATTTGAGACTGTAGTGTACGTGACCGCCTTTGCTTCCTGTGATGGCCACTGCATACGGTGCCCCGATGTTGCGGAGGTAGGTCACCGAGGAAGATTCAACCTAGCGGCAGGTCATTTTAATCAGGTGGTAGAGTGGACTTGGCACTTTTATGTATTCTTAGCTGGGTTTGCAGCGATTTAGTCATGTGAAGGATGTGAGAACGAGGATTGTAGACATTGAGGAATCTCCCACTGGCTCGGAGTCGAAGCAGCGAAGGGGTTACAGATGTCATACCACAATGGAGATACTGTCGTGACTAGCTTAGCTAGCCAGGGTTGGAAGCAGAAAGTGGACCAAGTGGAAGTATATGTTGTATAGTTTTTAAGGACAGCTGAAGTTTGCAGAGGTGAAGAGCTTTGAAGAGGTTGAAGTAATACAGGTTTTAAGTCAGAATTACATTGCAGAGGTGCAGTGGTGGATCCACTCATTCAACAGCGTGCAGATGAGTCCCGAGGATAGGTGAGATTCTGAGATTTCATCCTTTTTAGAAAAGGCCACAGAAATGCAGGTAGGGATAGGTCAGTGGTTTTCAAAGGTGTAGAGATGGGCCCCAATAAGCTTTCATGAGTTTCATCAGCAAGGTGTCGAGCGGGTGCAGGCGCATGCGAAATATGTGGAGATCCAGGCGAATACGTGACAGCGAATGTGCGTAGGTGCCGTCTCCATACCTTTTAGCATGGTGTGTACAGTCCTGGAACAGTGACTGTACTGGGGAATCTTGACATTTCTGTCAAGAAAATTCATGTCATTTCCAGAGGTGATCAATTATAACACTAATAAGCATATGCAGATATTCTCTCGTTGGGCTGCTCAAAGTACACTCCTACGGCCGGCTATCGAGGGGGATGTACTTAGGATGATACGAGAGGGCTTTGAACAGATCTGTGGACTCCTCCTCTAGTAGGGTAAGGTCAGTACTAGGAAAACGCCGCTCGCACTTGTAAGGAGGTGCGGATAGGCCCATGAAGATTTTAGAAGGTGAGGCGGAAACGCCACTTTGCTCACACTGGTGAGTCCCAGATCCCTTCCTCGCTTGTCTTCATTACAACCTGAAATCGAGAATATCCTATCTGAGAAAATCGCAAGGCTTTTTGTGCACTTTTTGAATTTTATTAAGCTCTACAGGTTGTCAAATTGACGTTTGTATATCTTCAATGCATTAGCTTTGGGTGATTCTGGGATGTTGTTGAACCGCTTCACGGTCAGTTGGTGATGGTTGCGAACATTTTCCTCGTCCTGCCTTTACCCGTTATGGGTTTCTCTAAGTCTGAATTGTTGAGAAATTTTCCTTGAACCCTCACCTGTATTAGAACCTGGGCTTCGGAGAATTCACGAGGATCAATCTGCAGTAGGTTGAAGAGTGGCGTCAAGAGGAATAGAACCTTCTCCATCTTTTAGGTCTAAAATACATTCCAGTTATCCGTGAAAGAGGAGATAACTCATTTCGACGCGACCTTTGCCATCTTCTTTCCATATGCCCTCTGAACTCTTGAGCCTGAATGATTCATCACGGTGATATGAGAGTGGAAATTTCGGAGAAATTTGAACGACTTTTTCCTTGCATCACGCAGTTGATTAGATGGGATTTGTGGTCATGAGATTCTTGTGTGGTTTACCCCCCTGGTAAGAACTTCCTTCCAATCACAAGGAGCCTAAATTAGCCGGTTCTTTGAGTTTTGAGCTTGAATATCTTGAAGCCGGTGCTTTTGACCATATACCGATAACCCTAGGTTTAAGTAGCAGGATGTTAATGACATCAGCTAGGCGCATTCGGCAGTACAACTGTTTTGGAAGCTTTTTTTGATGTTATACGAGAGATTAAGCTCTTCCATAAGCCGACGACCTGGAAGATTCGAAGTTCTTGGTGATCAAAAGTTTATCTTAAATCAGATATTGCTTTCACAACATCCTTAAGTGCTCCATCGATCGTCGAGGAGCCATGCTTACAAGCTGAACCAGTCCACACCCAGTTACTTGTTGCTAACTCTGTGAACACGTCCACGTGGTCCGCGTTTCTCACTTCTGTCATATGTAGCGTCGTCTTTCAATGAAATGAGCGTGTCACTGAGTACACTACATATGATGCTATACCTCAAATCAAAGTTTTGAAGGGAAAGTCTTTTTAACCGTGAACTTTGTAAGCTGGACCCATGTATGTATTGTTTGAATCTGGATTTCTGAAACTTAGCATCCGGTCATCATTACGCTGCTTTGGGATTCCATCCACAATTCGTTTGTTGAGAAAAGTGTGTTGTCCTTCATCCGTGACCTTTCTCTGAGCTCAATTACAACGTGAGCAGTAATTGCCCGATATCGGTGTCACTGGAGAAATTTGTAATTTGTACTTTGTTTCAGGTTGAGGCTTTCGTCTGTTCGTGAATTCTCGTCGATTCAGACATGAACGAGATGTGTCTTTTGAAAGGTTTCTCTGAGGCTCGTTCAAATGTTTTGGAACTCATTGCACGGACAGTTGTGTTCTTTTCGGGGCCTTGAAATGCAAGTAGGAGATCGAAAGAGAATGGTCCAGCTTGAGGTTTGATCAAATAAGTTCCATTTGTTGAAGAACTCACGTTCACACAGCTAGCTAACCATTATACAGTAGTCAGCTATCCAGTCAGTTGCCATGGGGCTTATTTTCTCAACCAGTCAGCAATTGTATGCACATGGTTTAGACTGATTAGCATCTAGGAAGTAAAAATGTCTACTGCATTGTTGTATGCATCCTAGCAGGCAGTGCTCACCAGTCTTCTCCTTGTCTTTCTTTCACTCTGCCTGCGATCACATCTTGACATGGAGACGTAGTTTCAGAGTGGTTTGACAGCTTGTGATTACTGTCCTGAATGATCACATTCGAAGTCAGCGTCCAATATGTTGGGTCGGCTCCAACCAGAATGTATTCTGCTTGTTTTCCTCACTGAATTTTGCTGACTTGAATATGTTGAACCTATTCTCACGGCTGCCTCTCTCTTCTTTGCAGTACTAAACGCTGGAGAATGGAGGATAAGAGCCCTGACGTGGTGTTAGATCCAAACTGCTGGGGAAAATTGCATCCAGAGCTTGTCGAACAAGTGCTATACAAGCTTCCATATTCAAGCCTGGTAAAGTTCCGTTCTGTGTGTAAGCATTGGAAAGATCTGATTCAATGTTTTCCCCTGGCTCCTAAATGTCGCCCTCCCAAATCAGTGCTGCTTTACCATCATAGCGGCGGCATCCGCGGCCACAATGGGATATGGATGGGGGCTTTGCTTGCTTTCTTTAACTCGAAGACAAACACATGGGAGAGACGTTCTCTCCCTTTCCTTGGGACACGTTCTTTCGTTGCTTCCGATGAAGGCCTACTTTGTTTCAGCAGTAAGTATGAACCGGAGAAATTCATCGTATGCAATCCTCTCACGAAGCAGTGGAGAGAATTAAAACTGCCCTCGAGCGTACTCCCACCAATTCCACGGGGTGCCGCATATAAGAACCCTTTCAACTACATGCTCATGGGCATGGTCATGAATAAGGAGACAGGACACTACAAACTGGTGATTGCTGGATTTCATGAGGCGGGTCCGTCGAAAAGCTTTATTTATGACTCTTCCAAAAGCACTTGGAAGGTTTCCACTCCACTGCCTCCTCTACCTACAAGCCTCGACGATGGGGAATGGATCTGTGCTGGAAAGAGCGTTTGTTGCAATGGGAATTTGTATTGGTTCGTCCATGAGGTCGACGATAATCATGAACAGGGTGTGAAGGCGTTGGTGAAGTTCAATGTGGAGAAAGAAGAATGGAAAGTAGCTCAAGAAGCAGCACCGTCTCCGTTTTTTTGTTCATTCCAAGTTGCTGCACATAGTGAGAGTGTTGTATTGGTGGATTGGGAAGATGACCAGTATTGGGGCTACATCAATGGTGATCCAACTGAACTTCTAGAGCTGGGCTCCGAGATGAGGCTGATGGATGCCAAAATGGTGGACTTAGCCTTCGTTGACGAAGAGACTCAACCTGTTTGGAGCGTGGGACAGGGAGAACTTCTGTACATCGTGTATGACTATGGCCCTCAGAGAAAGGGCCTAAAAGTGCTCGTCTATGATCAATCCAAGGGGTCCATCACCTGGCTGCCCACATGGAGGCACTTACGAGAACATAAGTCATTTTGGGCGTTTACGCCGTCTCTGAGAGCTTTCGTCTAGAAGGTCTGTGCTTCAAACTACACGGAGGAGATATACCTTGTTTGCTGCGTGGGACAAAGAAAACTTCAATCATGGTGTGTGACTAGAGTTGCTTACGAAGTGAGGGTTTTTGATCACTCAGAAGGGTCGATCACATGGCTGCTTGCATAGAAACACCTACTACGTGATCACAGGTCATTCTGAGTACTAATGGCCATCCTGAAGGCTTGTTTCTTGTGAACCAGGCAAAAACAGAGTTTGTAGGTTGATCTTAAACTGCTACATAGTAACTGCTGCATACTATGTACTAGTACTGTAGTGCAGTGCATGTACGAGTAGTGGCCAAAAACTTAGCATCTAATAGATTTCAGCTTAAATGCTGAGACAAACAAAACTGAGCAATTGAGTAGCAGCAGCATGGCAGGTGTCTGAGGCGTCCGCTTGATCTATCTCGAGCTACAGATACTGAAAGTAGAATGTCGGCAAGCATATCCTACCTGGGAAATGAAGGTCCTCAGACCGTCTGTGGACACAGCAAGCAGGTAACTTTTCTTCATTAGTTGCACCGAACAGATGTGTACAGCTACTTAAGTAGAGTTTGAGTAATTATAGGCTATTGCTGTTGGGGTCCAGCAACCTAGTACGTTGAGGAGTGTCATAGGTTATTAAATATCTGAGCAATACAGGACCGGAGATGAAGTATATTGGATGCAGCGAAGATACGCTTTTCCTAGATTACGGTAGTTTAGGAGGTTTGTACAGGTATAAATTTTCTTTATCAATGCTCCACTCTTCTTGCCATTTTGACAGAAACTGCAGGAAATCGCGACCTTATTGCGTGCAACCTTGTAGAAAAATGAAGGTTCCTATTAGTTGATGTGTTCTTGTATTCCCCAGAATCTAACGTAGGTGTGAATTCATGGTACTTGGTCGATGAAAAGCATGATATAAAAGAGAGTACCATTTTCAGTTTTCAAATTCCAGTCTCTAAAGTCCCATATATACATCTTTAATTTTTCCAATTTGGTTCTTTTATGTATTATACTCTTTAGTTTATATATTAGATAATTAAAATAAAATACAATTAAAAAAATTTTCATGATTCTTTGAAATCACTTCAATATTGCTATTTTGAAAGGAAATTTTTAAAATATTTTTTTTTTATTGGTTTCCAAAGAGAAGGTTGTTTTTTTATATTACCAAACGGTAATAACTAATTATCCTTATAAAAAAACTAATCATATTAAAACTAATTGGGGAAGGAAATTCCCAGTTAGTTTTAATCTTCAGCCCTTAGGCTAAGGGGTGAAGATTAGAAGGTTGGGAACCATGTACACCAGAGTGAGCACCCGGACTTCTGGCGTGGGAGGGGGCGAGTTCTGTGAAATTGGACCAGGTGCCGAGGTGGAACGAACATGGGGGCCTGGCGTTTGAAGTTTCCGAGAGTAATAGAAGCCAAACCTCGTCTCCAGACCGTACGTTTATTACTTCTATTACTGCACCGACTGAAAGTAGAAACGCATCAGTACTGTTATGGCTATCATAAACGACTGAGAAATTACCCTACCAAGCCATAAATTTCGTGTGCATATAGTGAATGTTCTTCCGTGATACCAATATATTCACAATATGAATGACATGCATGTGACTTAAATTTGCATGTTCCATTTAGCCTGATAATTTGGATAAGATGGTATGGGAATCTAGTTGTAAGTTTCTGTTTGCTAACAAGGAAACATAAAACCACTTAGTAGAAGCATCTATTAAGACAAGGAGATATGATGACTTTCAAAGTTATCAAAAGTGTCAGAATATCTTCAAATGATGAAATATACTCCGTGATCTCCTTCCTTTGACAACCTATATCAACCTCTTACTTTACCAACTATGATTAATGGTATAGAGTAATATGAGGTTAAGACAATTCTCAATAAATGGACAATAGTTCAGCGGAATCCAAAAGTAGAATATTTAATCCAATGGAAAGGTTGAGGTTTTTACAAATGTATTTTGTTGATCATGATAACTTTTTTCTATTGTCATAGAGATTGTAAAGTTTTACTAGATGAAAGTCATTCTTGTAGTTGGTTGCAATATGGCTAGGAGTGTCACACTTGAAACATGTCATGGTCTCCTTCATTGATCCACCTTCTTGCTGAAGCTGAGTATGGATAAGATGACAAGATGGAGTATGATGAGTCTCCATGGCCAAACATTTTGATCGTGAATGGTGGAGACGTCATTGATGCTTGAACTTGCATAGGGGAGAACATTGACCTTTGTGTGACTTGAGTTGTATAGTACTACATGGGTGCAATTCATGCATGTCGTGCACCACGGTTTTTAAGCAAAACCTCATTTTTCTTTACTGCCAAAAGCAAAATGGACATTAACTTAGAATATTTGATGTAGCCCACATTCTTGTATTGTTGGACCAACACAAAGTTGGCTGCATGGAACATGGAAATTGTATGTGATTATATGTTCATTACTGATGGATTGATATACAGCATTACATTGCGCTATGGTCGCAAAATCCTAAACTCTCAAATGTATCCAATTGTACCTTGCATAGGTAAAAACAACATTTTCTTGTGGTCAAAACGTTCCTTCCAGTTTAACATAGCATGTGACACAATAAAGTAACAAAAGGGATGGGATGACCCCATCAAATCGTATAAAGGTGGAACCAAACCGGTAACATTGGGGAATATGTCCTACATCACCTAGGATATCTGAAATATCTAAGTCAAACAGTCTATAAACAACATGAGCATCCGAAGAAGCATCACCTAACGTGATTGAAGTTCAAATTTAACCACAGTATTAAAAAACTAATAATAGTTAAGTATTGCAAATGTAATGTAGGGTCTAGGTGGTGGCGTATAAAGACCAAAGCCTTGGCCTCTCCCTCATTGTTGCTAGCGATAGATGAAGTAATTTGTGTCTTTGCTATAAGGAAAGTAAGTAACGTGATTGCAAGTTAAGTTTACAATCTAAGGCCCAAACTAGATAGTTATTATTATTCGCAACTAGTGTATTAAAACACAATTTATCAAGATTCATCATATGGAACGAAAAAAAAAATTGTATATGCATTATGTTAATGTCCAAAAAGAACCAGATGTGGTTGTGCTATGGAAATTTGCTCATTGTTCCCATCAGGGCATTGCATAGCTACTGTGCACACCGTGGGAAGCTATGCACAGTGCTCAGCTACTGTGAGCAGCTCCGGACTAGCTTCTGAACGGGATCATTGTTACGATTGGGATACTCGTCATTCCAACTTCAGTCCTTTGGCTGGCTGGCGGATGTGATGGCCATGTCTGCAACGAGCAACGAGCAACGAACTTAAAGCAAATTTGTAGAGTCTAGATTGACCATAGCGGCACCATAGATTCCGAAGTTGGGACGAGAGTCTGGAGTCAACAATCGGGAAGAATGGAAGGATTGAAGGAAGGCGCCCTACCCGAATTAGAACGTTTGGAGTCCAATCCAATCCCTGGCAAGTTTCTCGTTACTACACGATCGATCACGGTCATTCCTTGAGTGAGAACTTGGAATGTTGTTGTAACCAACCTTCAATACACTGTGTTATAAAAGGAATGTGTAAGTTATAAACAGGTCGAATACAAGATCGCGTTGTGGTTACACCAAAGTGGGCCGTGATCTCCACACCTATGTGATAGACCGAATAAATGACAACGTTTTTTTTTTTTTTTTTTTCCCTCATGTTTTTTCATTCTGACAACGTTTATCAGGGCGGCATCTACTTCTCTACAACAATCCTGAGGGTCTTCAAACTGGCTACTGAAAATTTGAAACTTCACACATACTTCTGTACATCAACCTCTGTCCTAAGTGTCTTCCAACTTTGTCCTGCGGGTCTTCAAACGGACCAATGAAAATTTTGATACTCCACGAAGATTCTGGAAAGATATTGGTCGATGGTCATAATCGTGATGCAATCAGTACATCCCAGGTTCAAACGGATAGTTTCTAACTTCTTCAAGAATCATCAGTTCCATTGGACAAATAAGCCTTGGGTCCCTGTAGCTACCGTTTAAGTAACAATTCCCATGAGCCCAATGAGAACAGAAAACAGAAGACCACCCTTGAGAGACAGTCTTAGATACCAACCGCTATAGCAGATTTCCCACTCCACGGGCGATACACCGGCGGAGAGACCAAACAATCACCGTGCTTCTCAGTATGGTCTAAGCTTCTACGGATCAACTAGAGGAGCGGAAAAAAAACGTTGCAAAAAGACTCAAAATGCTTTCCAAAATCTAGTCACATCTGCCGTCCTGGGCCCAATGGAGAATCTAGAAAGCAGGAATGAGTGACAGTAACCTTCAGACGTGTATCGAATGTAGCTCAAAGTACATCTGAGGGCTGGAGATCTGAAAACAGTGTCAAAAGCAGCGGATATAACCTGGTTCTCAATCGACTAACCACCATTCACGACCTCTTCCGAGCATTCACAATCTACTCGTGCTCATAACGTTTTAGAAACAGAAAACTGATTTTAATAGTAACCAAACGATTTTGAGAACGTATGAAACGACACAATAGAATTTTCAAAATTCGAGTGCAAAGCACTAATCGTCAAGAGACATCTATGGTGTTTATATATAATTCTCAATACAATGAATTTAGTCAATTGAGTATCACGTCATGGATTTTGATATCACGCCATTGATGATGAGTGGAAAACACTCATCATCAAGCTACCTCTATGCTGTTGATATATATGTCTCAGTACAATGAATTAAGTCCATCATAGTTGAGTATCACGCCAACGGTTAGTGTCTCGCCCCGTCTCGTCACCGTTTTGAATTTCATCTATATTCCTATAACAATTATCAAGTAAATATAGCAAGAACCTTTGTTAAGGGCAATCTCGAAAGTGAAAAACATATTCGCCCCCCAGCTCATAAGAACTCCGACTGTAAATGTGCCACCTTCATATTATGTGAGCCAACCTCAGTCAGGGTAAGGATTGGACTTGAACGTTGAGAAAGTAACATCGCAGTTTTCCGACACCCGTCAACGCCAATACCAGAGTCCTCCAGTCAGATATCAGTCAGCCTGTAGAATTTTGAGAAGGATGGAATAGGAACGCGATGGCAAAAACAAACATCCAAAACAACAGACAGCCCACTCGGATCAACATGAAATAGTTGGTCAGTCCCGACCTTAACCCCGCACCTGGTAATGATCCTGTAAACAAAGTTCACATTCCGGCCACCATCCGACAACAAAAATATTTCTGAAATCTTCCGATGCCGCACGAAGGAGACTACAGAACATCTGAAACCACTTGAGGATTCCAGTCTACAAGCCAGGCTACTTGCTGTCCTTCCCAGGCTCCCACGGACAGGTTTGCCAAACGACACTACAGTACAGCAGTGAGATAACACGTATGACAGAATGTCAACTACTGTGTGTACTTTACTGCTGTCGTCCTCGGAGATTTCATACAATTCTCAAAGGAATCTGAGTGTGAACGTATTTGGCAGAATACGTTCACACTCGCCACTCGGGAGAAATTAGCACAGCTGCACGAAAGTACAGTCCTCGCTCCAGCAACCCGCGGCAGACCGCATGGTGTCATGTCACATGTGCATGTGAGGCACAGATTCACGAGTTCCAGGACTCCAGGAGCATGCCGACGGAGTCTTCAGTGGCACACCGAAACAGGTCCAGTACAGTGCACTCCACTCTAGTGCAGGTGAGAACCTCATAGGAATCCAGTGCAGTGGAGACCCTAGTCAAGCTCTGGCTACGTCAGCTCAGGAACACCTCGGGTAGCTTCTACCACAAATCACATCCTGATCGAGACTTGCGTCCCAGGCATGTATGTCGTCTGGTCTCTGCAACGAACGATGGCTGTTTGATCACATTTGTAACGAAATCCAAGACCAGGTTATGTTGGGAGACCCAACACAACGCACTGTACTACCCTCACGGCCCGCACAACGTCATGCTCAACGCTCTTGTCAAAGGGATGCGCCAGATTTTAACTTCCATGAAAAATTCATCCTCCACTCAGATATTTTCTCCTTACTAAAAGTCCGGATAGACACAGATAACATGTGCAATAAGGCATGGTAGAAAGGTATTGACATAAAAGGTCAAAGCGCTCATTTCCAGACATACGAGATGTACATTTCAGGCAAAGCATAGTATGACGAGCAGGTAGCCCCACAAAACTCGTCGCTTGTTTTCTCCTCCTACAACGCAAACGAATGGCCCAACAGCCGCGAAGCAGTTTCGCGTATCAGTAATGCTGAACGCATGCGATTTTTCTCCTAGACGAGAGTGGCCAACTTACGCTTACAAACGGTTCATACTCGCACAACTCCTCGTACGATCATAAAACACACCCTCTTGTTCCACCTCAAAAGCATGCAACAGCACTCTAGAACATCATCGAAGAGGGCGACCAATTCTCTTGATCACATCAGGAATTCAATATCTCGAAGAATAACAAGACTTGAAGGATATTCTAAATTACAGTTATCATACAATCTTGACCTAAAAGAAGTCTGCCAACAAAGGGGACCCAAGTTCTGTGGGGGAAGGCATGTAGTAACTTATGCAAAAGACTCGACTGCCAACCCTCGTCCTACTCCAGATCAGAAGTATGTGTCAGGCTTCCGACTGGGGCGACTAACAGAAGTACTGTCTCCACTTAAGAAACATGAGCCATACGCTTTCGATCGGCTATTCTCTTGAATAGCTTTTCCTTGAAAGTGTCGAATTGTGAAGCTTGTAGTGGCTTCTGACTTTCCGTATCAACGACATAAAATACGTCTTCTATGTACTTATCTTGAGTCGCAATCTTGGCTCTCCGCACACTGCACACGAGGAAGCGGGATGTGTTGGCAACAGAAGACATTATAAAAGGGTAAGAAGTAAAAGTAAACACAACACTGCGCTACCAAGCAGGCGGAGCAACCACCCGACAACTCACAAACTCAAAACTAGAATAAGATACGGAGAAAATTTGATACTGCAACTCGAACTGATGTTGGAGGACGTGACAAGAACAAATGAACGCACGATTACAGAAAATAGAGGATAAGTCTTAGATCCAACCTAACAGCAGCTTCACTGAAAGCCAAAGTGATGTCAGTGAGAAGCATGTCCTGGTCTTCTCCTTCAATTGTGATCTCTGTTTGAAAATTATCGTTCTTAAAATGCACCCGGACAGATGGCTTTGACTCCACTGCGCTTAACGACTTTAGAGATAGCAGGTTACTAGTAGTCAGGACTGTAATTACGTGGGCAGTGGAGGTTTCCATACTGGTTGTAGGGGCCGCAGTCGTGTCTGGTGTTTCATTCAACTCAAGTCCAGCGATTGCCTCAGGACTTATATTAGACGTAGCTTGTATTACGAGATCAGCGAGGTTCGATCCTTGTAGATCAGCAAGAGAAGATAACATAGTCTGAGTGGCAATAGAACTAGTTTTCTCGACTTCTCTCTTGTCTTTGGCCTTCGTTGGCAGTACAGCCTCAGAACTTGTACGTGACATACCGACGCTGCTGGATCCCTTACTTGAATAAAGGGCATTGGAAGATGATGCATTGGATATGGTTGTCTGAACCGACTTTCGAGTTTTCGTGAACGAATCAAGTCCGTCGCTGTCGTCACTTGGGCCAGTATATCTCTTTCTCCTACAAAAGTCGACACAACAACAAAGCACCTGTGAGATGACAAACACGTAACGAGTAATGAGGCACGACCATCCCGTACAACAACCAAGGCCAATCCCATCAAACGGCACAAACGGAAACAGCCGAGGAGGCCGAGAAACCTCGCCCACAGTTGTTTCATGATTTCCCCAAGCAAATGTAAAGGTCAATCTACATGCAAGTTGACATACATAATCCCTTTCTACCTTGCTATATGTGAAAGACGTCGTGTTTGGAACGTGTAAAACCCGGATAGTGTCCATACTCAACTAAAAAGCTGAGTCTCATAAAAAAACCTTCATACGACATTCTTCCCGGGCAAGCGCCACAGGACGACATATAGCAATTCCTGATGAGGCTTGAAATCTATAAAAGTAAGTGAACCATCTATAAATGTTCCCAAACTTGCATGACGTAATTCCCATCCAAAAATCACACACCTCAAGAAGCTAAAATTCCGGACAAATAAAGGAAATGCCAACAGACTTTTTGTCGATCTACAGGGAAGTTATTTCGGACCCTGAGTATCATCTTTCTCATACACATGGTTGAAACCTGCCGAGATTATAATCAAAACAATATTTTTTTGGTTGTGTTTCCTAACTAGCTGGACGAGGATACACCTGGAACTGTATGTAAGAAAAGGTTAACAAACAAATTCAAATTCGTTGCTCACCTGATCTCTCGTATACTCTTGTGTTTCTTTCGTTCTAGAGCTACAACTGTTCTATCTAATTGTGTCTGATACTGGCAGTGAGCGAGTTACCGCTCAAACAACGGGTGCAGCTTCTGTCTAGCGTGATCTGTTATGCTCATCCAGGCGTTTTCGAATAAAACGACGATCAAAAGCCATTCCTCTTACCCGGCTTTGAACTGCTCCCAAGAAGTTATTTTTGTGATTTCTATGCCTCGACCAACGAAGAGCGTGGAAGAGTCCACCCCAGGCTGCTTCCGTACATGTTTTATGTACTCATTGGTAGAGTCATACAACGCGTTATCAGCTACGACAATGGCTCCTGATTTGAGGTGCAAAAGATCGAAAATCTGAATGTAGACAGTTGCGTCACCTGTAATAAAAACAAAATCCACATTTTCCCTACAAGGAACAAAGTCGAGAGGCTCTTCACAGAAAAACTCGACATAATCATCCAGACCCAATTCCTTAATGTGGCGCTGTACAATCTCTTGTTGTGACTGGTCACTGTTGACAGAAATAAGACAAGTGCCTGTGGCCTTTGCAGCTGCCGCCAGAGCTATCGTTGACAGTCCACAACCAATTTGCAGTATATGCCGAGAATTGCTCCCAGCAGCCAGTGCAGAGAGAAATTCTGCACTAGCAGGTTCCAAAACAGGGGGACGTGTACTTCTTGGCAAACGCTGCCTTTCGAGAATTATTTTCCGCTGCAAAAGAAAAACAAGTGCAGACTTAAATAAAATGGATCTAACAGAGCAGTTTGATAACCAAAACCCAAATAGCACAAAGCTTGCATCCCCTCCCGATACCCAAACCAGGAGCTCGTCGACAGACAATGCAAAGTGGTGTAGTCATTTGAAGGCAAGTGGACTCCTGTGGATTCATAATTAACGACTCTTCGACATAATCCATAGCTAACTAACGGAAGAAGATTGAATAACATCGCTTTTACAGCATCACGCTCTGATAATTGATAAGTAAGGCATCAAAGCCTGTTCCTTCGATGCCTGACCTTTTTCTCATACAAGTTTCAAAACCATGGTACATTTTCGGACTTGCAGGTACAGTCTGTACACGTAGCTCATTACTCACCCTAATTTTAAGTCTTTGAGTATAGATAAACAACCCAAATATTTAATGATAACAGGTGATCGGGGCAAAAATTATTTTTTTTCATAAATGAACTCAAAAAGGTGACAGGCAAGTGCCTTACCAGTCTCAAAGTCTCACAGAATCCAGTGTTGGCAATATCCGGATACCAAGACATTCTTCCTGAGGAGAGAAACTTCAGTTCTCACCTCAGTCATCAGCTCCTGTACTGTTCATGACCTGACGGAACATGTTCGGCATTTCTGCAGCAAGATCAGTAACGCGTAGGAGGTACACGTCTCAATTTCTCATATAAACCTCACTTTCATATAAACTCTGGTTGCAAAACAAGGAAAATACTCAAGGAGACGTCAAAGGAACGAAAACAGTGACAAAAGAACTGGCCTGAAGCTTAAATCATCAGAGTATAATGTAGATAGGTTTCCCTAAACTCCTTGATCTTAAATAAACACAAAGGGAGCTTTATGTGTAGAAGCTTCGGTCATTTATACGAGAAACTACAAAGGTGAATCCGAAACGTAAGACTTGAGAAAACAAAGTATATTAAAGCTCGTGGAGTGCCACAAACAATCAGCCACATGTGTATTAGGGCAGTCTTCATCTGAAGCAGGAAGGCAAACGCAATTCAATTCCAAGGCCACATTCAGGCTCAATTCATATGTACATCAAGACATTAAAATTTCAGACTACAGATAATCATTTCGATCAGGTGCTCACATGTCTTCGAATCTAACAATTTTGCTTAGATTCCTGGGATTGTAAGCAACACTAAGACTTTTCCTTCCGATGTAAAAAAATAAAACATTGATTCGGTTACCCACTGAGCCCCACTTTCCTTCTTTCCATACTATGAAGCTAGGTGCTCATTGCAGACGTCAATACCAATAACAGGATTCCTCGTAGTGAAAGGTCCTACGCTTTCTAACCAAACATCATGTGTACCTTGAATCTACTCACTCCTACGGCTTTCACTCAAAGAGACACTTCACATGCAGCACATACAATATTAGTTCTTTGGATGTTTACAGTGAGGGGTTCAAAAGCAGAAAACTCTTCCTCTTCGCCGATGAGATATGCCATAGGTGTGAACAAGCTCATTGGATAAACTCAAAAGTGCTATGTAGGATACTTCATAAGCGGTGAGACGAGTAAAAACGACGTCCCCGAGCTTACCTCATATGCGGCAGACGCATCTGCTGCTGTTCCAGAAACCCGAGAGAAACGACCAACGACGCATACGAGCTTCAATCAGAATCCGGATGTTCAGCAGGTTCTAAACTCTCCAATAAAAGACCGCAACACATCAAGACGAGCACTGCAGAGCAACACGCATAAACGCAACCATCGTTCAGCCCAATCTCAAAGGAGATCCCAAGCAAAGCGCACACGAATAAGCGCTGATCCTTGACAGCCGAAACGCAAAACCTGAGAAAAGATCAATGCAACTAATCGAGCCCCGCGTAAACTAGAAGCAGTCTCCAAAACTCCATGATCAGACCAAAATTGGAACTAACCACAGAAGATCGCATCGCATGGGACGCGAATCCATTCACGGACAACCCGCGTCTCCCTCGCAACGCACCGCTTTCTCTCACCAGATCCTACCTTTTCCCATGCGACCCATGCACATTGCACAGCTCTGCTCTTTCCTCCATAATCACATTCCTACATCCTCCACGATCCTTTTGCTATTCCGTGTCACTATGACCGTATCTCCAGAACCCGACACCTCGCCACCGATCGCCCTGATTTCGCTCTCCCTTTCTTGCTCAGTAGATCGTCTCGCACCTGTCAATCCCAGGGAAATTTCTGGCACATCCTTTCACCTTCGGCAATGGTCTCCCTCGCCACAAACAAATCATTTCGCTGCGCTTGGAGGAGAGAAGTTCGCGAGTGCAGCTCAAGCATTCAACAGCGGCACGAGAGCACGCCTCACCCCAGCCCTGGCCTGGCCTGGCCCAGCTTCGGATCAGCAAGAATAGCAGGCAAAGTGCAACACTGCAGTTCATTGTTGGATTCCGTCCTTCCTTCGCTTGGCGTCTTCCTCACGAAGGTGGACGGACCTTCTTGAGCTCACGGCTTGCGGGTCCAGAAATTCGGCGCAATCATCACAATGTTCTTCTAGCGTGGCGTCATCGTCGGAAGACTACGGCCCACGATGATGCGTTATCATCTAAATATATCTTTCCCGCTTTCCGTTTTCGTTTTCGTGTCTAATAGATTGTATCCGACGTATCCTGCCCTGCATTTGCAACTGAATGTATATAAATGCCATGCTCAGGGCGAAAGTTGTGAGTTTAACTTGCATATCTTTTGAGACACTGCTGCCCAGTACCAAACTAATTCCCAACCACCTCCTACTCTTACTAACATTCTCCACATTTCCTCTTTTCCCCCGACCCCCAACCTGTCGTCGTCAGCTGCTGGCTTGAATATAAACTAAAGAGCCATGGGACGATTTAACATACAAATTATCACATGAAGCGAGATACGATCATTGACCTTGGATACATGATAATTTCATTTAGAGGGTAGAGTTTGTAAGTGCCGGTATAAACACTTCTAATCGTATGTATTCGGTATAAACACTTCTAAGCGTATGTATTCACTTTAAAGTTTTAGTTAACATATTGCAGTATTGCTGTAGTCACGCTATCATTTAAAACCTTGAAGATTTTAATTTCTCATGAGAAAATAATATGAATTTTAAAAGGGGCAAAGTATAATAACAAAACGGATGGGAAGACCCCATCAAAGCGTACAATAATATGAATTTAATGTTTGAGGATGAACAAATGTAACTAATTGAGAAAGCACTTCACTTCCAACCCTCCCATGAAGTGTTATATAGCATTTGCTACTCATCATGTACTCTCATTCCTAATACACGAGAGATGTTTGCATTTTGCACCATGTTGTCAAAGATGTGATTAGTATCTTATCTTAGGAGATTACTACAAATGAAGATTAAAATAATTAATAATTTGTAGTGGAACTCTAGTGAGTGAAAGATATTTGTAAGATGCAAAGTTTATAATATGAATAATATGTCTTTTGCTTGATTGAGTTATTTGTTGTGTTCAATTGCTAATTCTTGAGTTGAATTGCTCCTTTTGCTGCTAGTGTTCTCTTAGTTTCTCACTATGATTACTACTTTTGTTTGCAAATCTTCCATATTTACACACAATATTATTGCTCCATATATTTTTTCTTCAATTGTTTCACTTCATACCAATAGAGATTTATCATATTTTTTTTAATGGGTTGTGATCTTTGTTTAAATTACTCATTTAGGTCTGATATTTGTTTGAATTATGAACTTTACACCCAATATGATCCCTTTTTAATTTTAGAATTGTGCACATTATCCACAACTAATGAACCTACTGCCCAAATTGATTAATCATTTGACATATGAAGTTGATACTTTCCTTATGCTTTATTATTGGTTATAATTACTCATTAGATAAAATGTTACACTAAACTTGCTTTGATGGAAATATTTTTCTTTAAGATATTATTATCCATATTTTATTTTTTTATTATTTTATAATTGAACTTCATACCCCTTCTCTAATCATTATATATACCAACATTTATAAAAAAAACTGTATATTTTAAAATTTTAGTATTAATAAAGAAATATATTTGTAAAATTTAATCAATCATATATACACTTCATTTTATTAACAACTACAAACCATCATACAACTAATACATACTTCATATGAATAATATGTGGTCATTAAAATTATCAAAACTAATCTACAATATCTGCAAATTTAATAAGTTTACCCCGTATAATTTCAATGGTTTTAAATAATCACACAAAATAAATCATTGTTATATATGTTAATTTTGTTATAACCAATATGACTATCATTCATATTCAATCTAAAAACATTGAAAAGTCATCATAATCTCATGAATACATTTTTAAACACTTGATTTTCAAACCAAATGGCTTTTAAGTCATTCCAAATTTATAATATGTTATTCAAAAAATTAATATTTGTTACATAGATCTTAGATCATTCTCTAAAATATTATTCAAAATATCCTTTACACCATACATAAACATTGATTGTATTCTCTTAATGATTTAAAAATCATTTTCAAATTTATAAGTACCACACATTTTCTAAACACTCATTCTCCACAATTTTTAGTGCAAATGTCATATTAAACAATTCAGAATCCATTAATCAATGTCTCAACAAGAATAAATATAAATATCCCATCAATTTTTTTAATTATTAAAAAATTTGTAAGACAATAAACACATTATCAACTATATAATACATATTTCTATGTATAAATTTGAATTATATTTATTTTTTATGTAATATAAACCTATCAATTTTTTTTAAAAACCGTAACAAATAGTAAAGTATGAATATTGAAAAAGTATCTCATGAGAATAAATTTAAATATGTGAAACTTAAAATATTAGAATTGCTTATACTAAAGTACTTTACTAATGATAGTATTATTATCTTCATGTATGGATCTTTATATTTCTTTATATCTCATGCGTTTCTAATATATTTTTTTTCAATGTGATCTTAATGCACCATACGTCATTGTTTTAAGAATGTTATGAGTGTTTATCATGTTGGATTAAAACAACAAAATATATAAACATAATTACTTCAAAAATGATTGAATAAACTCACAATACATATGTGGATCAACCTTATTGATATATGTATAAATATCTTTCAAACTAATTTTTTAACATCTTTTTACAAATTATTTGTAAGTCATTTAGCTACTTACTTGATACCATTTACAAATAATCTAACTTAAGTTGTTGTTGTTGTAATGCAATTATATTAAATATTTGATTACAAATTTATCAATGTATGATGAAATAAAAATGATTGTGTGATGTAAATAATATAAATTTACTACATTAAATTGTAACAATATGGAAATGAAGAGAGAGAATCCTAATAGCTCAAGAATTCTCAATATATAGTCATAAAAAAGGTATAATTTAGACAAGATCACACAACCACCTTTCATCTAATTCTTTGTGGATATATGACGTGGCGAACATGATTATGAGCACACGGATTGTTAACTTGTAACTCCAACTAACACATTAAAAATACAATCTAATGAATATATGGATTGCTGATGTGTCATCTTTAAATTGTCCATTAATACTCAACTCAAGACTATATTTCTCCACATTATATACCCTTTACTTTAGTTATCATTAACTAAAGATGGTTAAATAAATACAACAATGATCATTAGTATTTTAATAAATAAAAATACATTTTTAATAACAAATAAACAATTTAAAATAAAAAATATAATGTTAACTATTAATTTTATATGTAAATATAACTTTTATTTTATTATAATATTTATTTAAATGTGTGTATTAATTTTGATGTAAAATATATAAATTAATTATTTTAAAAAATTACCTTTTATGTATGAAAAAAAATGATAGAAGATTTGAGCTTCACATAACAAATATGTGATAACTATAAGCATTTTTTGTAATATAACTTAAAATATGCTAACAAAATTTGATTATTTTTAACTGAAAATATTTGTGGGATATAATTTTATTTGTTTGTAATTTTTTTGATAAATTAATATAAATGAAATACTATCTATTTGTTTATTTATCATATATTTAATGAGTAAAATTTATGTAGTATGTGAAAAATGTTATAATAAAAAAATCAAGAAACAAATTTGAAGAATCTAAGTAACAAACTAAATGTAATAAAAAAAAATATTTAAATTTCACAATTAATTAATTAATATTATCAATATGAATAATTGGTTTACTTAAATAATAAACTATATATTAATAAAATGATGATTTGTTTGAAATTGTTGTTAATATCATTAAATATTAAAAATAATATCTTTAATCGTTCTTACAAACTCCATTACATAATAATTAAAATTCAATCTAACACTTCATTCTATATATTTGTTGGGTAAAATTATTACGATTTATTTTGAACAAAACATCAACATCAATTAATGATTTTGGGATTGTTTAAGTCAAAATTCACATATGATTATCAGATTTACATTTTTTACCTATATTAAAATGTTACACAAGCCGAAACATTGATAGTAATAACTTATTCTTATATATAATCAACCACTAAATTTTGTGTAACAAATATTTTTGTATGAATTGAATTGAATATTAATTTGTGTGTTACTTATTATAATATATAAATAAGTTTAATTAATAAAATATTCATATATAAATATAAATGAATTTATTATATATTATTAGTTTATAATATATTTATTATTTTATTATTATAAAAAAATTTAATATTATATAAATTTAATAAAATATATGATCGTAAAACTACTTTCAATTTCAAATAGTTTATTTTTCATATAAATTGTGAAATTTATCAATATTAATTAAAATATATAAATAATATAACATATTAAGTTTTAAAAAAAAAAAATATATATATTATTTAAATTGAAAATTTAAATTTATGAAAAAAATTAAATTTTTATTCTCACAAATTTCTCATATTTTTTTTTACATACAAGGAAGTTTTATCAAAATTTGAAAATTTGATTTACTACATTGTGTATGAATAAATGTTGGTAAAAAATATTTATAAATATCAAATTCAATGAATCATCAAATTACTATAAACTAGTACAAAATTATACATTATATTTAAATCAATATGTCCATTTCATTAGTAATAATTTTCAATTCAGATATTGTGTCATCATGTGTTGACATGATATTTGTAAATATACAAAAAATGAGAAATAATCAAATCACAAATGTAGTTATGATGATTCTTTGATAAAGTAATCTTAAAATTGGATGATCTTTGAATAGTTTTATAATTAATTTTAATCATTTATATTTATTTATCATGAACCATATATATATTATCATATTAAAAAATAGTTTTTAAATTATAAAATAAGTACATTAGTTTATATTAATTATATTTTTCACAAGTATGTTTGTAACAATCAAATGATGTTTTTCATTAATATTTTTATCTCAGATTATAATCACATATTATATATTTATTTATTTATAAAATAACTCAAAAAATATGAATGTTTTCATATATATCCATGTTTTTATTTCAAAATTTATTTGAATATTTGTAATGATTGATTGATATGAAAGCAAAACATCATATAATTTACGAGCAAATTATTTTTTAATTTTATATATAGATAATAATGACATAATTAAATAAATGAAATAAAAAATATATTATTATTTAAAATTAATTAATAATGTTACATGAAAAAAATCATTAATTTTAATATACATTATTATTTAAGAAATAATTTATAATTTTCAAAAAAATAAGGAATGGATCTGAAGAGAAATACTCATTTTTCAAATTGGATTGTACGTTAGTGTCAAACTAGTGTTTTAAATGTTGTGTGGAGCTCATCTATAGATAAGTTATAAGAAAATGTCTTATAAATGATTAATTTTAAATTTCTTCAATTTATATAATTAAAGTTATTGTAACTAATTATATTCATAGTAAAAATGAAAATCTTATATTCTGAAATTTTTATTAAATAAATACATTTCATTACAATGTAATATCGAACGAACATATATTCAATGCGTAGTCATGCATTTGAAACTTATTTATCATGTTTGAAATGGTTAATATGAGTTGAAGTCAAATAATAAACGAGAAATGTGAGACTGATGGGAAAACTAATCTCGGAGTGAAAGTAATGTACCGTATTACTAACTTGTCTCTTGCTGAACTGTCAAAACGACGATTACGCAATGAAAGCAAAAATGGGTCATCTTTAGCAGCGGCAAGAAGATGTATTGGGGCACAGCCCCATGTTACCGGTTTGGTTCCATCCTTGTACGCTTTGATGGGGTATTCCCTTTTGTTATTATACTTTGTATTTACTGCAAGAAGATGGTAATGGTGAAGGTTTTGAAAAGTCGCTCCGACAATATTAGGGGCAATTGACCCTGGCCATATCGTTTTCCTGCAATTTCTGAGAAAGTTTAAATATTATGAATTTTGGCCTGTCGTAGCGATGAAATAATGTTTTAGCATTTGTATTTCCCGATTTTTTACCCCAGAAAGTTTGTATATTGTGAAGTAGGGTGTTTCAAAACAGACAAGTAGGGTGTAATATTTACGAAATGAATCATTTTTACGGGTTCTTTAAGGTTACTTGAAAACCGTAATGGGAAGGGATTATTCTCTTAAGTTACTTCATAACATCCGGATTTTTTGTTTCACTATTAACTAAGTCCTAATATTCACAGTTTAATAATAATTTTCAAGAATGATTGACTAGATTACGAAAATGCTAAAATCATAAACCAGCCATTTACGGGTTTGGTCCCATTTCCGTCGACTTTTATTACGTGAATATGTTTTGAAACCGTAACCTTACCTAAAATCTTTCTAGGCTTCTTGGACATCACTTTCAGTGAAAAGCGCCATTCATGTGAAAACTTGTTAGGGTTGTGTCCAAAGCCCTTGGTTTCAATGAAATGTTTAAAAGAACATTGAAAAATTTCTCCCCAAGGCTTGTATGATAAGGTTACTCTTAACCTTTTGGGAGTAGAGAACAAAGTACTTTGCAAAAGCCATCATAAAATATACATCATTAAGGACTTTCAGCCAAGTAAGTACTGTCCTTCAATGGACATAGTATGTTTTCCATGCAGTGAAGCATATATTTCCACACAGTGAAAAGAGTTGACCCTGACTCATACTTTCGATCGAGGAACCGCCGTAAAATATACAATCAATCGAAGAACCTCACCTGTTTGAAAATATACGAATTTCTATATATTTTCAGTTTGAAAGGAAAATTATGTACAAATTTTCTTATGAATTATCTATGGGACCATATAATATGCATAATATTCTATCTGAAACGCCCTATTGTATTTAACTTTTGGATGGGAGAAGATAGTAATATTCTGGCAACATGCAATAAAATAAAAGAATGCGAGAATCTGATTTGCTAGTTAGGTAAGCCGATAATGTTGGAATGGTGAACTGATATTCCTCTAAATCCGAGTTTAGAAGTGACCGTAGTACAGGTTAGAGCATCGTTGAGGGGTTAGTGGATCCAGTACTGCTTATTCGAGAAAGGTTGCAGGTCCGTGTTTCTGAATAGGGCAGGAACAGAGGAAATCCAGAAAAATCTGTAGCCATTAGATTCGCAGGAGATCAACGGCAGGTGCCTCTGCCTGTTTAGGGTTTGAGAAACGAGTGTCTCAATCAGGCTTTTGCCCAGTCCGTGACACTCTCCTTCCCTTTCTCCTCTCCCTCTCTCTCTCTCTCTCTCTCTCGACTGCGCAAGCTCTCGCAGGATACCTGCCGAGCAAAGATGGTGAGATTGTCAATTTTTGTTCTCAATTCTCGTTCTCGTATGCGTCAAGACGTCGTTAGAGTTTGTTAAATTATGAGATGCAATTGTGGAGTTGATCGACGTGTTGAGATTAAAAATTCTCGGGATGAAGAATTTTCACTGCCAAAGCTTTAGGGATTGAAATTCGGATCTCTGACTTTCGATTTGTATGTTAGGGTATCGACTTGAAAGCCGGAGGGCGTAACAAGAAGACCACACGTACTGCTCCCAAGAGCGACAATGTGTACTTGAAGCTTCTTGTGAAGGTGCATTAATTCGCGTTTTTTTTCCCAATTACGCTGCCGGTTGGTCTTTTCTTCCTTGTGTCTCACAGGCGGGATCTGACAAGAGGTTTTTTAATTCTGCAGCTTTACCGATTTCTCGTCAGGAGGACCGACTCTCAATTCAATGCCGTTGTGTTGAAGAGGCTGTTTATGAGCAAGACCCACAGGGCTCCCATTTCTCTGTCTCGCCTCACGCGCTACATGAAGGGCAAGGAAGACAAGATTGCCGTCATTGTCGGTACCGTCACTGACGATGTTAGATTGTACGAGGTCCCCGCCTTGAAGGTTGCTGCTCTTAGGTTCACTGAGACTGCTCGTGCCCGCATCCTCAAAAATGGCGGTGAAATTCTGACCTTTGACGAACTTGCTCTGAGGGCCCCTACCGGAACCGGCTGTGTAAGTTTTATTCTTCCGAGCCTCTTGATGAATGTTGCTTAACCTATAAGCACCAAGTAGAACTTACACGTAGGTTATCTGCAATGATTTCTCTTCGTCTTTATCTAACGTCACAAAAGACTTTTATGTTGAAACTTCGAGCACTAGATCGGATTCCTACGTGAATACTCGCAGGCCTAAATTAAAGTAACTCTAGTAGCCATCGAACTTCCCTAAAGGATGGTATTGCTCCAGTTAGGCTACAGGTTGAAATTCACGTGTGTCTGAAAATGCACTCGTCTTGATGTGCTGATGAAATTTATGTGAATAAGGGCTTTTCCATAATTCTTCATTTTGTTTACAAATCCGCACTGTCGCACTAAATTCTACGTTCATTATGTTGGAGAATGCCGATGCGTAGTTTTCTACAGTCCAAGATGCGCATGCGTTTTGATGTGGAACCTTGCGATTAGGCAGTTGTGTCATCACTAAGTCGAGAGTTTACACCCTTTCAAAAAGACATCGTGTCATTGGCAGTATTGTGTGGAATTTTGTAACTGTCGTAATTTTCTCACGAGCCCGTTGTTACTACAGGTGCTTTTGCGAGGACCCAAGAACTCACGTGAAGCAGTGAAGCACTTTGGCAGGGCACCCGGAGTGCCACACTCTCACACGAAGCCATATGTCCGACATAAGGGTAGGAAATTTGAGAAAGCCAGAGGTCGCAGGAACAGCAGAGGTTTCAAGGTGTAATTCACACTTTTGGGCAATTTTATCCATTAATTCGGAAGTCACTTCGGCCCAGACTGAGGTCGTTTTCCTCGGCGGAGTGCAAAACTGTTTGATACTTTACCCTGGAATCAAGCATATTCTGTGGATCTCATGGCCAACATCTTGTGCTTTACTAGAGGGGAAAGTTATCATTGTTTGTCTTCAGGTTCTCTTCAACAAGCCGTGTAGCGTTTTGGATATCTTTCATATCACGAATTCAGATTAGAGTGCAAGATTAGTCGCAACTTTCAAGATCACCCTGTTTTGAGCTGGATTCATCCTGGAAAAGTGTTGGTTTGTGCGGGAGTTATTGTATAGACGGCCTTATGTTTGATTCGTTGTCAGGTGTCCTGTTGTCTGAAATTAATGGAAGCACTGAGTACTGGGATTCCTATGTTTCTAAGCATGGTCGTCTGGGTACTGTGGTAATCCTTAAGTAAGTGAATGCTATCATTTTCGTCGAATCTATTGTCATTTCCGCTCTCAAATGTTGTCCATTTCGACCTTGCTGAAAAATTTGAGTAGAGTGAAATATATTGTTGTTTTCGAGCCCTGCCTCAGACTGAAGTATGAGCATTTTTTTTGTTTAATGCCTCTGTTCCCACTTGTTTCCGTTCTTTATCACAGGCCACGATCTTGAGAGATTGAAGAAAGTGCCCGTTAACCACATACCGGATAACCTGAGTGATCGTAGACTTAGAATGAACCTCTGTAAGAAAGAGGAGTGATCGGTAGGATCGAGAACTTTTGTAACCATATAATATTTACCAGCTATCAGTTCAGCTATCGATAAGTCATATTTTATTCTTCAAGTTAGAATGTTAACCAATGAATGAATGAGGTTATACCCAGAGGATAGTTCCAAAAGAAAGAGAAGGGAGGGGGGAAAGGAAAAGCACTGAATTTCGAAAGATTGTAACCAATTAATTCCAATTTGTAGAAATTGTTGTGGGAAAAAAAAAGTCGTCGAATATGCTGGTAAAGATAATCCTCTGAAATTACTTGCACGTTCTCTCAGTTCACTGTCGAAAATATGTTTTACACTGCAGAGATAATCTAGTAAAAGGTAGTCACATCTGCTTACACTTTGATGGCACCGATACTAACTATACACTATTCAAATCATTGCCTATTTACAAATGATCACGAGATGAAATCTACCCTGCACTAATCCATGTTGTATCAGAGAGGAGTCAACTTCTTCTACGTCAGTGTAATTTCACGGTTGACTCTACACTTCAAAAGGAAATAACACCTCCAGAGAATGAAAAAGGTAGAACACTAAGTGCAGTAAAATCAAGCAATTCCGTCTCAACTGGTCATAGAACTATCTGAAACTATCCAGACATGTACTGAAGTCTGGTCTATGGACATAGAGAGGCGAAAATCCTCCTGAGAGAAAAAAACTAAGCATCCGACTTTGTGCACCGCCGTTAATGTACGGAAATAAGTGATTATTAAAGGTCTACCGACAACGCCATCATTAGACTATACTAAAGTATGTAGAAACGATTTGGCTCTTCTTCCTGAAGAAATAAATTTTCCTTGGAGATCAACAAAAGTTTGTAATATGTCAGTGGTAAATTTGTATATTGTTTGACTTGACAACTTATGCATCAGTCTTCCGTCATCCCTATCGAAACAACGAGATAAATAAATAAATAAATAAAAAATTTGATCCAAAGTAGATGTCAAGACCTTCTTGAGGCTGGATTAATGGAGATATGATATGGAGAGTATGCTTATGATGTGGTGATGCCAATCAAGAAGTATATACATGGTAATTATACATATAAATGCAAGTGTGGTGACTACGGATCTATCAATCGAGAAACAAAATCCCACCTTTAGGCTATGTCTACACTTGAGGAGATCTTTGATGAGGGATTGTGCATCAGAATCCAACAACACTTGTTGAGATCAATAAACCTTTCATGGAGTTATCACCAAATAGAAGATATCTCTCATGTTATCCAACATCATCGCACTTGGTGGGGTCATATGAAGGCCTTGCTAGTAACTCCATTAGCCTAGCAATGGTAGCTTGCCACCATACCTAGTGTCAATACCAAAAGCAACCAACATATCATCTTTTCTTCTGCAAAGTATGGCTACAAATCCTAATACACCTCCAATGCCAATAAATCCTTGGTTGGGAAAAAAAATATAATTATGAACAAGAGTATTTGTCGCCCCGAGCATTGTGTTCAATAATACCTCATACAATGTCAATGGATGGATCCTATTTGCTTCATCTCCGAGTATAACAACCTTATTTCCATCTTCATCTCTCTAGTAAGCCATCTTGGAACCATAGATGAGGTATCCAACCTCCCCTCTTTGTGGATCCAACACCACTTACGGTCCTCTCAACACATGGTTGTGCCGCTACACACATGAATTATACAACCATCTCTATCATATGAATGAAGTAGAGGCATCAACTCCAAAATCTCATCTTTGTCAAGATATATATATATATATATATATATCTTTTGCTCCAACTTCCCAAGTATAGGTATCATGACTATCTTCATGGGCTACCACTTGACTAGGGGGCTTGTCTACTATCATCACCCTTGACTAGGGGGCTTGTCTACTATCATCACCCTTGCCACCTTGTGCTTTGATACAACATGCTTGTAGTGAGTCTTTAGCTCCGGAGATGGAAAAGACGAAGGAAGTTATTTGCTATGTTGTCACTTTTAGATACAACGCCTATTGCTTGGCAGTATCGAGACGAGGGCATATGTGTGCTCGATCTATTTTGAGAGGGATCATCACATGTTTGGTTGTTATTTTGCAGTGTGGCATACGAGTACATCGATACTTGTATGTGGATCAAGATGAGATTACAAGGCGTGTTTCATTACACCATGTGGCACAGTTGGTGCAATGAAACCCAGATTTTCTACCATTGCTTTCAAAATGAGCTCAATATATACATGATAGTGTTTAAAAGGCGTATATGTATGTGTTCAATTTTCTCCTCATGTGTTTCAAATGGTTAAAAGGTTTACATGTAGTTGAATTGTCACCATTCTAAAGATTATGTGATTCAAGGATATAAACATCTCTTGCCGTCAGATATTTTGTTGCTAGAGGGCACAAGACCTCTTGCCCGGCATGACTTCATACGTTTGATTATTGATGGATGGCCATGTAAAGGACACACTTGGGTTGGTAATGGTCATGAGTAACATGATTCACATTCTTGCATGTTTAGGGATGATGTTATATGTGTTATGATCTCTCAAGTCACATCATACCTATTCACGGGCATACGTTTTGGAGAATGTTTCCTTGTTAAGTGATCCACGTGCACGAGTGATGGCGAGTGCACATCAGGTGTAGTCCAGCGATATTGCTTATGCGGAGAGTAGGATCTTGTGCACATCATCCACATCTATGGTGGACAAACTTTTTTTCCAAGGGAGGTTTTATTACGAACATATGACGGAGTGCAGAGGCCCCTCACATCTCAAAGTGGAGAGTATTTTGGATGTGGGTAGACATTCATAGGCAATGGTTTAATGTTGACATGTCACCCACGGCAATAGTGAACCTTGTGGAGCAGCCAAGAGCTACATTGCCCACATTGTTGAGTTATATCTAGCTTCCCATGCCCTACAAAGAGGGAGGACCTGGACTTGTATGGGATTCTCGCTTGCAACGGTTGAAGAGAGGGAGCGAGTTATGGGCTTTTGTACTAGTAAGAAGTACATCAGTACCTACATTGCCATAGTCATCACAACATCAAGGGTCGGGTCATGCTATGGACCTAAACTGATTGACATGGATTGTCAACCTTGGATTGGTTGAGCAAAGACGCATGCCGCCAAAACTTTCGTTGATTGTTGCGAGTAATTTATGGATTGGTTTGTTGCGTTTTTTGTATCATTGGAAAGAATGTCTCAAGGCGCTTCCAATGATACCCAGATTGCATTGTATGAAGCTGTTTTGAGAGGATTGTGAGTTTTCTTATTTCTAGTGTCATTGGAAGTCTTGCGAGACACCCAATTACGGATTTGGAGCTCATGGAGTAGTAGATCTCCCTAGGGTTCCATCCTTTGGAACTGAAATTTTGCTGCGGAAATGGGCGTGGTATGGACAAGCTACAGTGCAATTCTTGGCTTCATGTGACGTGTTTTTAGACATGAACGCCCCCCCCCCCCCCCCCCCCCGCTTCTTAGAGCTTTACAATGGGGTGATTCTAAATCCGCCTTGGAAATTGGTGAAATACTTGAGAAACAAAGGAGGGTTGCAGAAATCCAAAGGAATACCAAAGGAGGCTATGAACTAACTCATGCACATTTTGGGTTCCATGACAACATGTATGCATTCAGTCATGACTGAGGTTGCATCCGTCAAAGGAGAGGTCTTAGACATGAAATCATAGCTACTATCTATCCATCATTGTACTATATTGCAAGAGCTCAAGTCTACTATTGGGTATGTTTCTTCCACTCTTTCTACTTCTGTCCAAGAAAAGTCAGATGTGGTCAACAATGGTTTCAAGGAGCTTGAATTAAAGATTAAATCGTATGTTGATGAAGCTCAAGTTTATTGCTCTATTGCTCTTGGAAAGAGCAATAGAGTGAGGAGGCCAACCAGCTTGCAAGAGTGAAGAATGTACGCATTTCAGGTTTTGCCAAAGTTGGGGAATGAGGACATCAAGCCAGGTGCTACTTCCTTCTTTGCTGATCCTATCCATGTGCACAAAACCTGAATTGGTCCAAGCTTATCGCATTGGAAAGAAAGATGCTCTGCCACGTACTACCTTGGCCACTAGCCTTGTTTGCACAAGGCTATTCTCAAAGGAAGGAAGATCTGGTAAGACCCTGATCTCACAACCCTACAAGCAAAAGCAAGATGCAAGGAGCTGAACAAGGTCAAGGAAGCTCAAGAAAGAGGGTTCTTTGGTTTCTTAAGAGATGGGTGTGTTGTCATCACTCAAAAAAGACGTGAAACTTCAAAATAGCAATCCGTGGCCCTCAAAATCTTGATGTGGAACATTCATGGGCTTACAAAGACAAAGCACACAAGTGCTTCTCCAACTTGGCATAAAGTAGATCTGGTCAACTTGGTGGCACATGGGAGCATGAAGGGAAACAATGTGTGTGACTTGGATGGTTTTACATGGAATAAGCAGAAACAACATTGGAGGGATTGCCACTTACGTCAGGTCAGAACTGCTCCAACTTGTTGAGTTCGTTGCTTGTGATGTGGGTGGCTTTTCAGCCAATTTTTAGTTGATGGGGATGATCGTGGATGTGCTTGCTACATTGCTTGTGTGTTAAAAAGTGCCAATCTTCCTCACCAAAGAATGTTATGAAAGCCAACCTTTCCATAGCATGGCGATTGATGTGTTGATACGTTTCTCTCGGAAATGTATCAACACATCAATCGGTAGAAATGAGAGAAATGTAGAGTCTTTGTGATTGGAGACTTCAATGCTAGGACTCTCACTTGCCAATTCCATGAGTTTCAGCCTCTTGAACTGCAACCCACGTTAGAAGAGATTGTTGATCGTGCTTGGTCCCTTTCTTCAGTAGACATGTATGCAAATGACATGAAAGACCATTTCTTGACTTTTGGTGTGACTTGTAGTCTAAAGATTCCAAATGGTACTTATGTTTAGTAATCCCAACACCAAGCGGAATACATACTCCTCTACATGTGGCAACAATTATCATTGTGGACTATGTTCTCTCTTCCTCTAATGACTCCACGTCCATATCTCATTTTGAAGTATGTGATTTATAACCAGAATTTGATCTTTGAACACCTTTGCTCTTTTCTTTGGCTTTATCTCCTCTCCAACTTCCAATGCTAGATAGTACCCCTCTCTCCAAGTTGATGTAGAGATATGTGTTACTGAAGTTGTGGGTGGCGGTGCAGGAGTGCAACTTGGAGAATTGCTTAAAAGAGCCCCTTCCTATCTATGTACTCAAATGAATGTGAACTTTCATAAATCCAAGGTGATGGTTGTGGGTACAAAAGATGCTCACTCTTTTTTTCATTCATAGGTCAAGAGCTACAAGTATTTGGGCATAGAGTTCTCTAATACATACATATAACTATATGTATGTATTGCCTTGAGAGGAGGTTACGTTGCTTTCTACTCTTTTTTTGAACCACGGTAGACGTTGGCACATCTTGTTGGATGGGACCAGAGGAAGTTTCTGTTCATGAGCTTAGTGATGCTAGTGTTGCTTTATGGAGTTCAAGTTTGGGGACCTAGTATCAACAAGGAAGCATGGGAGGATACTTAGAAGGTTGAAAAAAATCTTCCTACAAGGTGTAAGGTGCCAAACACTTTACCCTTCACTCCTTGATGAATCATGATTCAGCAAGGAGTAAAGGGTACCCTTTAGAATCTCGGTAAGAGAAGAGAAGCTTCGCTTACCGAGCTCCTCTCATAACCATAGCATAAAAGAGAGATTAGGGTTGAGCCAAACCTTCTTTGAGCTTCAAGGGTCATCCCTTGAAGCTCAAAGAAGGTGCACTATCTAATGTGGCTAGGTTGGAACATTAGCTTGGAAAATCACACTCCATTGGAACTCTATCCCTTGCGCCAAGCTCTCTCCCAACGGCGCTGTCGGTCCTAATTGCACATCCAATACGAACAGCGTTAAGTGCACTATCTATACCTAACTAGGGATTCTGCTACATCGGTTGTGGCAAATGATGTATGTGAAATATACATAGTTTGAATTCCTTGATTTTAAAACTCATCATTTTCCCACTAAGCATGCCTTCTCTATGAAATTTTGACCCACCTAAAGCTTATCTTCTACATAGTTTACAAGAAATGGCAAACTCTAAAAACCCATAGAGTCAAAAGTTAAAAAGCCTAAGAAAAACAAATCCAAGGTCAATATTAATAATGAACATTTTATTTTTGCTAAATCCATAACATTTTTCTTGTAATGAGGTTCAAGTCATGGAACCAAAAACGCAACCCAACATGGTTTCTTAATGATGATATATACAACATCTTGTACATCTAGATATATATATATATATATGGTATCATTTCAACAACACTGAGATTGCATTGGTTGAATGTATTTTGAGTGAGTTGTGATGTTCCAAGTGCGGCTGCTTGAGGGGGTGGGAAACTTTGTGATCCAAAACTTTCGTTGATTGTTGCGAGTAATTTATGGATTGGTTTGTTGCGTTTTTTGTATCATTGGAAAGAATGTCTCAAGGCGCTTCCAATGATACCCAGATTGCATTGTATGAAGCTGTTTTGAGAGGATTGTGAGTTTTCTTATTTCTAGTGTCATTGGAAGTCTTGCGAGACACCCAATTACGGATTTGGAGCTCATGGAGTAGTAGATCTCCCTAGGGTTCCATCCTTTGGAACTGAAATTTTGCTGCGGAAATGGGCGTGGTATGGACAAGCTACAGTGCAATTCTTGGCTTCATGTGACGTGTTTTTAGACATGAACGCCCCCCGCCCCCGCCCCCGCCCCCGCTTCTTAGAGCTTTACAATGGGGTGATTCTAAATCCGCCTTGGAAATTGGTGAAATACTTGAGAAACAAAGGAGGGTTGCAGAAATCCAAAGGAATACCAAAGGAGGCTATGAACTAACTCATGCACATTTTGGGTTCCATGACAACATGTATGCATTCAGTCATGACTGAGGTTGCATCCGTCAAAGGAGAGGTCTTAGACATGAAATCATAGCTACTATCTATCCATCATTGTACTATATTGCAAGAGCTCAAGTCTACTATTGGGTATGTTTCTTCCACTCTTTCTACTTCTGTCCAAGAAAAGTCAGATGTGGTCAACAATGGTTTCAAGGAGCTTGAATTAAAGATTAAATCGTATGTTGATGAAGCTCAAGTTTATTGCTCTATTGCTCTTGGAAAGAGCAATAGAGTGAGGAGGCCAACCAGCTTGCAAGAGTGAAGAATGTACGCATTTCAGGTTTTGCCAAAGTTGGGGAATGAGGACATCAAGCCAGGTGCTACTTCCTTCTTTGCTGATCCTATCCATGTGCACAAAACCTGAATTGGTCCAAGCTTATCGCATTGGAAAGAAAGATGCTCTGCCACGTACTACCTTGGCCACTAGCCTTGTTTGCACAAGGCTATTCTCAAAGGAAGGAAGATCTGATAAGACCCTGATCTCACAACCCTACAAGCAAAAAGCAAGATGCAAGGAGCTGAACAAGGTCAAGGAAGCTCAAGAAAGAGGGTTCTTTGGTTTCTTAAGAGATGGGTGTGTTGTCATCACTCAAAAAAGACGTGAAACTTCAAAATAGCAATCCGTGGCCCTCAAAATCTTGATGTGGAACATTCATGGGCTTACAAAGACAAAGCACACAAGTGCTTCTCCAACTTGGCATAAAGTAGATCTGGTCAACTTGGTGGCACATGGGAGCATGAAGGGAAACAATGTGTGTGACTTGGATGGTTTTACATGGAATAAGCAGAAACAACATTGGAGGGATTGCCACTTACGTCAGGTCAGAACTGCTCCAACTTGTTGAGTTCGTTGCTTGTGATGTGGGTGGCTTTTCAGCCAATTTTTAGTTGATGGGGATGATCGTGGATGTGCTTGCTACATTGCTTGTGTGTTAAAAAGTGCCAATCTTCCTCACCAAAGAATGTTATGAAAGCCAACCTTTCCATAGCATGGCGATTGATGTGTTGATACGTTTCTCTCGGAAATGTATCAACACATCAATCGGTAGAAATGAGAGAAATGTAGAGTCTTTGTGATTGGAGACTTCAATGCTAGGACTCTCACTTGCCAATTCCATGAGTTTCAGCCTCTTGAACTGCAACCCACGTTAGAAGAGATTGTTGATCGTGCTTGGTCCCTTTCTTCAGTAGACATGTATGCAAATGACATGAAAGACCATTTCTTGACTTTTGGTGTGACTTGTAGTCTAAAGATTCCAAATGGTACTTATGTTTAGTAATCCCAACACCAAGCGGA
Organism: Marchantia paleacea; assembly: GCA_014180765.2. Taxonomy (NCBI): domain Eukaryota; kingdom Viridiplantae; phylum Streptophyta; class Marchantiopsida; order Marchantiales; family Marchantiaceae; genus Marchantia; species Marchantia paleacea. The sequence goes on from MUAA02000016.1 coordinate 1,414,294, forward strand.
ATACATACTCCTCTACATGTGGCAACAATTATCATTGTGGACTATGTTCTCTCTTCCTCTAATGACTCCACGTCCATATCTCATTTTGAAGTATGTGATTTATAACCAGAATTTGATCTTTGAACACCTTTGCTCTTTTCTTTGGCTTTATCTCCTCTCCAACTTCCAATGCTAGATAGTACCCCTCTCTCCAAGTTGATGTAGAGATATGTGTTACTGAAGTTGTGGGTGGCGGTGCAGGAGTGCAACTTGGAGAATTGCTTAAAAGAGCCCCTTCCCTATCTATGTACTCAAATGAATGTGAACTTTCATAAATCCAAGGTGATGGTTGTGGGTACAAAAGATGCTCACTCTTTTTTTCATTCATAGGTCAAGAGCTACAAGTATTTGGGCATAGAGTTCTCTAATACATACATATAACTATATGTATGTATTGCCTTGAGAGGAGGTTACGTTGCTTTCTACTCTTTTTTTGAACCACGGTAGACGTTGGCACATCTTGTTGGATGGGACCAGAGGAAGTTTCTGTTCATGAGCTTAGTGATGCTAGTGTTGCTTTATGGAGTTCAAGTTTGGGGACCTAGTATCAACAAGGAAGCATGGGAGGATACTTAGAAGGTTGAAAAAAATCTTCCTACAAGGTGTAAGGTGCCAAACACTTTACCCTTCACTCCTTGATGAATCATGATTCAGCAAGGAGTAAAGGGTACCCTTTAGAATCTCGGTAAGAGAAGAGAAGCTTCGCTTACCGAGCTCCTCTCATAACCATAGCATAAAAGAGAGATTAGGGTTGAGCCAAACCTTCTTTGAGCTTCAAGGGTCATCCCTTGAAGCTCAAAGAAGGTGCACTATCTAATGTGGCTAGGTTGGAACATTAGCTTGGAAAATCACACTCCATTGGAACTCTATCCCTTGCGCCAAGCTCTCCCAACGGCGCTGTCGGTCCTAATTGCACATCCAATACGAACAGCGTTAAGTGCACTATCTATACCTAACTAGGGATTCTGCTACATCGGTTGTGGCAAATGATGTATGTGAAATATACATAGTTTGAATTCCTTGATTTTAAAACTCATCATTTTCCCACTAAGCATGCCTTCTCTATGAAATTTTGACCCACCTAAAGCTTATCTTCTACATAGTTTACAAGAAATGGCAAACTCTAAAAACCCATAGAGTCAAAAGTTAAAAAGCCTAAGAAAAAACAAATCCAAGGTCAATATTAATAATGAACATTTTATTTTTTGCTAAATCCATAACATTTTTCTTGTAATGAGGTTCAAGTCATGGAACCAAAAACGCAACCCAACATGGTTTCTTAATGATGATATATACAACATCTTGTACATCTAGATATATATATATATATGGTATCATTTCAACAACACTGAGATTGCATTGGTTGAATGTATTTTGAGTGAGTTGTGATGTTCCAAGTGCGGCTGCTTGAGGGGGTGGGAAACTTTGTGATCCAAAACTTTCGTTGATTGTTGCGAGTAATTTATGGATTGGTTTGTTGTTTTTTGTATCATTGGAAAGAATGTCTCAAGGCGCTTCCAATGATACCCAGATTGCATTGTATGAAGCTGTTTTGAGAGGATTGTGAGTTTTCTTATTTCTAGTGTCATTGGAAGTCTTGCGAGACACCCAATTACGGATTTGGAGCTCATGGAGTAGTAGATCTCCCTAGGGTTCCATCCTTTGGAACTGAAATTTTGCTGCGGAAATGGGCGTGGTATGGACAAGCTACAGTGCAATTCTTGGCTTCATGTGACGTGTTTTTAGACATGAACGCCCCCCCGCCCCCCCCCGCTTCTTAGAGCTTTACAATGGGGTGATTCTAAATCTGCCTTGGAAATTGGTGAAATACTTGAGAAACAAAGGAGGGTTGCAGAAATCCAAAGGAATACCAAAGGAGGCTATGAACTAACTCATGCACATTTTGGGTTCCATGACAACATGTATGCATTCAGTCATGACTGAGGTTGCATCCGTCAAAGGAGAGGTCTTAGACATGAAATCATAGCTACTATCTATCCATCATTGTACTATATTGCAAGGGCTCAAGTCTACTATTGGGTATGTTTCTTCCACTCTTTCTACTTCTGTCCAAGAAAAGTCAGATGTGGTCAACAATGGTTTCAAGGAGCTTGAATTAAAGATTAAATCGTATGTTGATGAAGCTCAAGTTTATTGCTCTTGGAAAGAGCAATAGAGTGAGGAGGCCAACCAGCTTGCAAGAGTGAAGAATGTACGCATTTCAGGTTTTGCCAAAGTTGGGGAATGAGGACATCAAGCCAGGTGCTACTTCCTTCTTTGCTGATCCTATCCATGTGCACAAAACCTGAATTGGTCCAAGCTTATCGCATTGGAAAGAAAGATGCTCTGCCACGTACTACCTTGGCCACTAGCCTTGTTTGCACAAGGCTATTCTCAAAGGAAGGAAGATCTGGTAAGACCCTGATCTCACAACCCTACAAGCAAAAGCAAGATGCAAGGAGCTGAACAAGGTCAAGGAAGCTCAAGAAAGAGGGTTCTTTGGTTTCTTAAGAGATGGGTGTGTTGTCATCACTCAAAAAAGACGTGAAACTTCAAAATAGCAATCCGTGGCCCTCAAAATCTTGATGTGGAACATTCATGGGCTTACAAAGACAAAGCACACAAGTGCTTCTCCAACTTGGCATAAAGTAGATCTGGTCAACTTGGTGGCACATGGGAGCATGAAGGGAAACAATGTGTGTGACTTGGATGGTTTTACATGGAATAAGCAGAAACAACATTGGAGGGATTGCCACTTACGTCAGGTCAGAACTGCTCCAACTTGTTGAGTTCGTTGCTTGTGATGTGGGTGGCTTTTCAGCCAATTTTTTAGTTGATGGGGATGATCGTGGATGTGCTTGCTACATTGCTTGTGTGTTAAAAAGTGCCAATCTTCCTCACCAAAGAATGTTATGAAAGCCAACCTTTCCATAGCATGGCGATTGATGTGTTGATACGTTTCTCTCGGAAATGTATCAACACATCAATCGGTAGAAATGAGAGAAATGTAGAGTCTTTGTGATTGGAGACTTCAATGCTAGGACTCTCACTTGCCAATTCCATGAGTTTCAGCCTCTTGAACTGCAACCCACGTTAGAAGAGATTGTTGATCGTGCTTGGTCCCTTTCTTCAGTAGACATGTATGCAAATGACATGAAAGACCATTTCTTGACTTTTGGTGTGACTTGTAGTCTAAAGATTCCAAATGGTACTTATGTTTAGTAATCCCAACACCAAGCGGAATACATACTCCTCTACATGTGGCAACAATTATCATTGTGGACTATGTTCTCTCTTCCTCTAATGACTCCACGTCCATATCTCATTTTGAAGTATGTGATTTATAACCAGAATTTGATCTTTGAACACCTTTGCTCTTTTCTTTGGCTTTATCTCCTCTCCAACTTCCAATGCTAGATAGTACCCCTCTCTCCAAGTTGATGTAGAGATATGTGTTACTGAAGTTGTGGGTGGCGGTGCAGGAGTGCAACTTGGAGAATTGCTTAAAACAGCCCCTTCCCTATCTATGTACTCAAATGAATGTGAACTTTCATAAATCCAAGGTGATGGTTGTGGGTACAAAAGATGCTCACTCTTTTTTTTCATTCATAGGTCAAGAGCTACAAGTATTTGGGCATAGAGTTCTCTAATACATACATATAACTATATGTATGTATTGCACTCGAGAGGAGGTTACGTTGCTTTCTACTCTTTTTTGAACCACGGTAGACGTTGGCACATCTTGTTGGATGGGACCAGAGGAAGTTTCTGTTCATGAGCTTAGTGATGCTAGTGTTGCTTTTATGGAGTTCAAGTTTGGGGACCTAGTATCAACAAGGAAGCATGGGAGGATACTTAGAAGGTTGAAAAAAATCTTCCTACAAGGTGTAAGGTGCCAAACACTTTACCCTTCACTCCTTGATGAATCATGATTCAGCAAGGAGTAAAAGGGTACCCTTTAGAATCTCGGTAAGAGAAGAGAAGCTTCGCCACCGAGCTCCTCTCATAACCATAGCATAAAAGAGAGATTAGGGTTGAGCCAAACCTTCTTTGAGCTTCAAGGGTCATCCCTTGAAGCTCAAAGAAGGTGCACTATCTAATGTGGCTAGGTTGGAACATTAGCTTGGAAAATCACACTCCATTGGAACTCTATCCCTTGCGCCAAGCTCTCCCAACGGCGCTGTCGGTCCTAATTGCACATCCAATACGAACAGCGTTAAGTGCACTATCTATACCTAACTAGGGATTCTGCTACATCGGTTGTGGCAAATGATGTATGTGAAATATACATAGTTTGAATTCCTTGATTTTAAAACTCATCATTTTCCCACTAAGCATGCCTTCTCTATGAAATTTTGACCCACCTAAAGCTTATCTTCTACATAGTTTACAAGAAATGGCAAACTCTAAAAACCCATAGAGTCAAAAGTTAAAAAGCCTAAGAAAAAACAAATCCAAGGTCAATATTAATAATGAACATTTTATTTTTGCTAAATCCATAACATTTTTCTTGTAATGAGGTTCAAGTCATGGAACCAAAAACGCAACCCAACATGGTTTCTTAATGATGATATATACAACATCTTGTACATCTAGATATATATATATATATATGGTATCATTTCAACAACACTGAGATTGCATTGGTTGAATGTATTTTGAGTGAGTTGTGATGTTCCAAGTGCGGCTGCTTGAGGGGGTGGGAAACTTTGTGATCCAAAACTTTCGTTGATTGTTGCGAGTAATTTATGGATTGGTTTGTTGCATTTTTTGTATCATTGGAAAGAATGTCTCAAGGCGCTTCCAATGATACCCAGATTGCATTGTATGAAGCTGTTTTGAGAGGATTGTGAGTTTTCTTATTTCTAGTGTCATTGGAAGTCTTGCGAGACACCCAATTACGGATTTGGAGCTCATGGAGTAGTAGATCTCCCTAGGGTTCCATCCTTTGGAACTGAAATTTTGCTGCGGAAATGGGCGTGGTATGGACAAGCTACAGTGCAATTCTTGGCTTCATGTGACGTGTTTTTAGACATGAACGCCCCCCCCCCCGCCCCCTGCCCCCGCTTCTTAGAGCTTTACAATGGGGTGATTCTAAATCTGCCTTGGAAATTGGTGAAATACTTGAGAAACAAAGGAGGGTTGCAGAAATCCAAAGGAATACCAAAGGAGGCTATGAACTAACTCATGCACATTTTGGGTTCCATGACAACATGTATGCATTCAGTCATGACTGAGGTTGCATCCGTCAAAGGAGAGGTCTTAGACATGAAATCATAGCTACTATCTATCCATCATTGTACTATATTGCAAGAGCTCAAGTCTACTATTGGGTATGTTTCTTCCACTCTTTCTACTTCTGTCCAAGAAAAGTCAGATGTGGTCAACAATGGTTTCAAGGAGCTTGAATTAAAGATTAAATCGTATGTTGATGAAGCTCAAGTTTATTGCTCTATTGCTCTGGAAAGAGCAATAGAGTGAGGAGGCCAACCAGCTTGCAAGAGTGAAGAATGTACGCATTTCAGGTTTTGCCAAAGTTGGGGAATGAGGACATCAAGCCAGGTGCTACTTCCTTCTTTGCTGATCCTATCCATGTGCACAAAACCTGAATTGGTCCAAGCTTATCGCATTGGAAAGAAAGATGCTCTGCCACGTACTACCTTGGCCACTAGCCTTGTTTGCACAAGGCTATTCTCAAAGGAAGGAAGATCTGATAAGACCCTGATCTCACAACCCTACAAGCAAAAGCAAGATGCAAGGAGCTGAACAAGGTCAAGGAAGCTCAAGAAAGAGGGTTCTTTGGTTTCTTAAGAGATGGGTGTGTTGTCATCACTCAAAAAAGACGTGAAACTTCAAAATAGCAATCCGTGGCCCTCAAAATCTTGATGTGGAACATTCATGGGCTTACAAAGACAAAGCACACAAGTGCTTCTCCAACTTGGCATAAAGTAGATCTGGTCAACTTGGTGGCACATGGGAGCATGAAGGGAAACAATGTGTGTGACTTGGATGGTTTTACATGGAATAAGCAGAAACAACATTGGAGGGATTGCCACTTACGTCAGGTCAGAACTGCTCCAACTTGTTGAGTTCGTTGCTTGTGATGTGGGTGGCTTTTCAGCCAATTTTTAGTTGATGGGGATGATCGTGGATGTGCTTGCTACATTGCTTGTGTGTTAAAAAGTGCCAATCTTCCTCACCAAAGAATGTTATGAAAGCCAACCTTTCCATAGCATGGCGATTGATGTGTTGATACGTTTCTCTCGGAAATGTATCAACACATCAATCGGTAGAAATGAGAGAAATGTAGAGTCTTTGTGATTGGAGACTTCAATGCTAGGACTCTCACTTGCCAATTCCATGAGTTTCAGCCTCTTGAACTGCAACCCACGTTAGAAGAGATTGTTGATCGTGCTTGGTCCCTTTCTTCAGTAGACATGTATGCAAATGACATGAAAGACCATTTCTTGACTTTTGGTGTGACTTGTAGTCTAAAGATTCCAAATGGTACTTATGTTTAGTAATCCCAACACCAAGCGGAATACATACTCCTCTACATGTGGCAACAATTATCATTGTGGACTATGTTCTCTCTTCCTCTAATGACTCCACGTCCATATCTCATTTTGAAGTATGTGATTTATAACCAGAATTTGATCTTTGAACACCTTTGCTCTTTTCTTTGGCTTTATCTCCTCTCCAACTTCCAATGCTAGATAGTACCCCTCTCTCCAAGTTGATGTAGAGATATGTGTTACTGAAGTTGTGGGTGGCGGTGCAGGAGTGCAACTTGGAGAATTGCTTAAAAGAGCCCCTTCCTATCTATGTACTCAAATGAATGTGAACTTTCATAAATCCAAGGTGATGGTTGTGGGTACAAAAGATGCTCACTCTTTTTTCATTCATAGGTCAAGAGCTACAAGTATTTGGGCATAGAGTTCTCTAATACATACATATAACTATATGTATGTATTGCACTGAGAGGAGGTTACGTTGCTTTCTACTCTTTTTTGAACCACGGTAGACGTTGGCACATCTTGTTGGATGGGACCAGAGGAAGTTTCTGTTCATGAGCTTAGTGATGCTAGTGTTGCTTTATGGAGTTCAAGTTTGGGGACCTAGTATCAACAAGGAAGCATGGGAGGATACTTAGAAGGTTGAAAAAAAATCTTCCTACAAGGTGTAAGGTGCCAAACACTTTACCCTTCACTCCTTGATGAATCATGATTCAGCAAGGAGTAAAAGGGTACCCTTTAGAATCTCGGTAAGAGAAGAGAAGCTTCGCTTACCGAGCTCCTCTCATAACCATAGCATAAAAGAGAGATTAGGGTTGAGCCAAACCTTCTTTGAGCTTCAAGGGTCATCCCTTGAAGCTCAAAGAAGGTGCACTATCTAATGTGGCTAGGTTGGAACATTAGCTTGGAAAATCACACTCCATTGGAACTCTATCCCTTGCGCCAAGCTCTCCCAACGGCGCTTGTCGGTCCTAATTGCACATCCAATACGAACAGCGTTAAGTGCACTATCTATACCTAACTAGGGATTCTGCTACATCGGTTGTGGCAAATGATGTATGTGAAATATACATAGTTTGAATTCCTTGATTTTAAAACTCATCATTTTCCCACTAAGCATGCCTTCTCTATGAAATTTTGACCCACCTAAAGCTTATCTTCTACATAGTTTACAAGAAATGGCAAACTCTAAAACCCATAGAGTCAAAAGTTAAAAAGCCTAAGAAAAAACAAATCCAAGGTCAATATTAATAATGAACATTTTATTTTTGCTAAATCCATAACATTTTTCTTGTAATGAGGTTCAAGTCATGGAACCAAAAACGCAACCCAACATGGTTTCTTAATGATGATATATACAACATCTTGTACATCTAGATATATATATATATATATGGTATCATTTCAACAACACTGAGATTGCATTGGTTGAATGTATTTTGAGTGAGTTGTGATGTTCCAAGTGCGGCTGCTTGAGGGGTGGGAAACTTTGTGATCCAAAACTTTCGTTGATTGTTGCGAGTAATTTATGGATTGGTTTGTTGCGTTTTTGTATCATTGGAAAGAATGTCTCAAGGCGCTTCCAATGATACCCAGATTGCATTGTATGAAGCTGTTTTGAGAGGATTGTGAGTTTTCTTATTTCTAGTGTCATTGGAAGTCTTGCGAGACACCCAATTACGGATTTGGAGCTCATGGAGTAGTAGATCTCCCTAGGTTCCATCCTTTGGAACTGAAATTTTGCTGCGGAAATGGGCGTGGTATGGACAAGCTACAGTGCAATTCTTGGCTTCATGTGACGTGTTTTTAGACATGAACGCCCCCCCCCCCCCCCGCCCCCGCTTCTTAGAGCTTTACAATGGGGTGATTCTAAATCTGCCTTGGAAATTGGTGAAATACTTGAGAAACAAAGGAGGGTTGCAGAAATCCAAAGGAATACCAAAGGAGGCTATGAACTAACTCATGCACATTTTGGGTTCCATGACAACATGTATGCATTCAGTCATGACTGAGGTTGCATCCGTCAAAGGAGAGGTCTTAGACATGAAATCATAGCTACTATCTATCCATCATTGTACTATATTGCAAGAGCTCAAGTCTACTATTGGGTATGTTTCTTCCACTCTTTCTACTTCTGTCCAAGAAAAGTCAGATGTGGTCAACAATGGTTTCAAGGAGCTTGAATTAAAGATTAAATCGTATGTTGATGAAGCTCAAGTTTATTGCTCTATTGCTCTTGGAAAGAGCAATAGAGCGAGGAGGCCAACCAGCTTGCAAGAGTGAAGAATGTACGCATTTCAGGTTTTGCCAAAGTTGGGGAATGAGGACATCAAGCCAGGTGCTACTTCCTTCTTTGCTGATCCTATCCATGTGCACAAAACCTGAATTGGTCCAAGCTTATCGCATTGGAAAGAAAGATGCTCTGCCACGTACTACCTTGGCCACTAGCCTTGTTTGCACAAGGCTATTCTCAAAGGAAGGAAGATCTGATAAGACCCTGATCTCACAACCCTACAAGCAAAAGCAAGATGCAAGGAGCTGAACAAGGTCAAGGAAGCTCAAGAAAGAGGGTTCTTTGGTTTCTTAAGAGATGGGTGTGTTGTCATCACTCAAAAAAGACGTGAAACTTCAAAATAGCAATCCGTGGCCCTCAAAATCTTGATGTGGAACATTCATGGGCTTACAAAGACAAAGCACACAAGTGCTTCTCCAACTTGGCATAAAGTAGATCTGGTCAACTTGGTGGCACATGGGAGCATGAAGGGAAACAATGTGTGTGACTTGGATGGTTTTACATGGAATAAGCAGAAACAACATTGGAGGGATTTCCACTTACGTCAGGTCAGAACTGCTCCAACTTGTTGAGTTCGTTGCTTGTGATGTGGGTGGCTTTTCAGCCAATTTTTAGTTGATGGGGATGATCGTGGATGTGCTTGCTACATTGCTTTGTGTGTTAAAAGTGCCAATCTTCCTCACCAAAGAATGTTATGAAAGCCAACCTTTCCATAGCATGGCGATTGATGTGTTGATACGTTTCTCTCGGAAATGTATCAACACATCAATCGGTAGAAATGAGAGAAATGTAGAGTCTTTGTGATTGGAGACTTCAATGCTGGGACTCTCACTTGCCAATTCCATGAGTTTCAGCCTCTTGAACTGCAACCCACGTTAGAAGAGATTGTTGATCGTGCTTGGTCCCTTTCTTCAGTAGACATGTATGCAAATGACATGAAAGACCATTTCTTGACTTTTGGTGTGACTTGTAGTCTAAAGATTCCAAATGGTACTTATGTTTAGTAATCCCAACACCAAGCGGAATACATACTCCTCTACATGTGGCAACAATTATCATTGTGGACTATGTCTCTCTTCCTCTAATGACTCCACGTCCATATCTCATTTTGAAGTATGTGATTTATAACCAGAATTTGATCTTTGAACACCTTTGCTCTTTTCTTTGGCTTTATCTCCTCTCCAACTTCCAATGCTAGATAGTACCCCTCTCTCCAAGTTGATGTAGAGATATGTGTTACTGAAGTTGTGGGTGGCGGTGCAGGAGTGCAACTTGGAGAATTGCTTAAAACAGCCCCTTCCCTATCTATGTACTCAAATGAATGTGAACTTTCATAAATCCAAGGTGATGGTTGTGGGTACAAAAGATGCTCACTCTTTTTTTCATTCATAGGTCAAGAGCTACAAGTATTTGGGCATAGAGTTCTCTAATACATACATATAACTATATGTATGTATTGCACTGAGAGGAGGTTACGTTGCTTTCTACTCTTTTTTTGAACCACGGTAGACGTTGGCACATCTTGTTGGATGGGACCAGAGGAAGTTTCTGTTCATGAGCTTAGTGATGCTAGTGTTGCTTTATGGAGTTCAAGTTTGGGGACCTAGTATCAACAAGGAAGCATGGGAGGATACTTAGAAGGTTGAAAAAAATCTTCCTACAAGGTGTAAGGTGCCAAACACTTTACCCTTCACTCCTTGATGAATCATGATTCAGCAAGGAGTAAAGGGTACCCTTTTAGAATCTCGGTAAGAGAAGAGAAGCTTCGCTTACCGAGCTCCTCTCATAACCATAGCATAAAAGAGAGATTAGGGTTGAGCCAAACCTTCTTTGAGCTTCAAGGGTCATCCCTTGAAGCTCAAAGAAGGTGCACTATCTAATGTGGCTAGGTTGGAACATTAGCTTGGAAAATCACACTCCATTGGAACTCTATCCCTTGCGCCAAGCTCTCCCAACGGCGCTGTCGGTCCTAATTGCACATCCAATACGAACAGCGTTAAGTGCACTATCTATACCTAACTAGGGATTCTGCTACATCGGTTGTGGCAAATGATGTATGTGAAATATACATAGTTTGAATTCCTTGATTTTAAAACTCATCATTTTCCCACTAAGCATGCCTTCTCTATGAAATTTTGACCCACCTAAAGCTTATCTTCTACATAGTTTACAAGAAATGGCAAACTCTAAAAACCCATAGAGTCAAAAAAGTTAAAAAGCCTAAGAAAAAACAAATCCAAGGTCAATATTAATAATGAACATTTTATTTTTTTGCTAAATCCATAACATTTTTCTTGTAATGAGGTTCAAGTCATGGAACCAAAAACGCAACCCAACATGGTTTCTTAATGATGATATATACAACATCTTGTACATCTAGATATATATATATATATATGGTATCATTTCAACAACACTGAGATTGCATTGGTTGAATGTATTTTGAGTGAGTTGTGATGTTCCAAGTGCGGCTGCTTGAGGGGGTGGGAAACTTTGTGATCCAAAACTTTCGTTGATTGTTGCGAGTAATTTATGGATTGGTTTGTTGCGTTTTTTGTATCATTGGAAAGAATGTCTCAAGGCGCTTCCAATGATACCCAGATTGCATTGTATGAAGCTGTTTTGAGAGGATTGTGAGTTTTCTTATTTCTAGTGTCATTGGAAGTCTTGCGAGACACCCAATTACGGATTTGGAGCTCATGGAGTAGTAGATCTCCCTAGGGTTCCATCCTTTGGAACTGAAATTTTGCTGCGGAAATGGGCGTGGTATGGACAAGCTACAGTGCAATTCTTGGCTTCATGTGACGTGTTTTTAGACATGAACGCCCCCCCCCCCCCCCCGCCCCCGCTTCTTAGAGCTTTACAATGGGGTGATTCTAAATCTGCCTTGGAAATTGGTGAAATACTTGAGAAACAAAGGAGGGTTGCAGAAATCCAAAGGAATACCAAAGGAGGCTATGAACTAACTCATGCACATTTTGGGTTCCATGACAACATGTATGCATTCAGTCATGACTGAGGTTGCATCCGTCAAAGGAGAGGTCTTAGACATGAAATCATAGCTACTATCTATCCATCATTGTACTATATTGCAAGAGCTCAAGTCTACTATTGGGTATGTTTCTTCCACTCTTTCTACTTCTGTCCAAGAAAAGTCAGATGTGGTCAACAATGGTTTCAAGGAGCTTGAATTAAAGATTAAATCGTATGTTGATGAAGCTCAAGTTTATTGCTCTATTGCTCTTGGAAAGAGCAATAGAGTGAGGAGGCCAACCAGCTTGCAAGAGTGAAGAATGTACGCATTTCAGGTTTTGCCAAAGTTGGGGAATGAGGACATCAAGCCAGGTGCTACTTCCTTCTTTGCTGATCCTATCCATGTGCACAAAACCTGAATTGGTCCAAGCTTATCGCATTGGAAAGAAAGATGCTCTGCCACGTACTACCTTGGCCACTAGCCTTGTTTGCACAAGGCTATTCTCAAAGGAAGGAAGATCTGATAAGACCCTGATCTCACAACCCTACAAGCAAAAGCAAGATGCAAGGAGCTGAACAAGGTCAAGGAAGCTCAAGAAAGAGGGTTCTTTGGTTTCTTAAGAGATGGGTGTGTTGTCATCACTCAAAAAGACGTGAAACTTCAAAATAGCAATCCGTGGCCCTCAAAATCTTGATGTGGAACATTCATGGGCTTACAAAGACAAAGCACACAAGTGCTTCTCCAACTTGGCATAAAGTAGATCTGGTCAACTTGGTGGCACATGGGAGCATGAAGGGAAACAATGTGTGTGACTTGGATGGTTTTACATGGAATAAGCAGAAACAACATTGGAGGGATTTGCCACTTACGTCAGGTCAGAACTGCTCCAACTTGTTGAGTTCGTTGCTTGTGATGTGGGTGGCTTTTCAGCCAATTTTTAGTTGATGGGGATGATCGTGGATGTGCTTGCTACATTGCTTGTGTGTTAAAAAGTGCCAATCTTCCTCACCAAAAGAATGTTATGAAAGCCAACCTTTCCATAGCATGGCGATTGATGTGTTGATACGTTTCTCTCGGAAATGTATCAACACATCAATCGGTAGAAATGAGAGAAATGTAGAGTCTTTGTGATTGGAGACTTCAATGCTAGGACTCTCACTTGCCAATTCCATGAGTTTCAGCCTCTTGAACTGCAACCCACGTTAGAAGAGATTGTTGATCGTGCTTGGTCCCTTTCTTCAGTAGACATGTATGCAAATGACATGAAAGACCATTTCTTGACTTTTGGTGTGACTTGTAGTCTAAAGATTCCAAATGGTACTTATGTTTAGTAATCCCAACACCAAGCGGAATACATACTCCTCTACATGTGGCAACAATTATCATTGTGGACTATGTTCTCTCTTCCTCTAATGACTCCACGTCCATATCTCATTTTGAAGTATGTGATTTATAACCAGAATTTGATCTTTGAACACCTTTGCTCTTTTCTTTGGCTTTATCTCCTCTCCAACTTCCAATGCTAGATAGTACCCCTCTCTCCAAGTTGATGTAGAGATATGTGTTACTGAAGTTGTGGGTGGCGGTGCAGGAGTGCAACTTGGAGAATTGCTTAAAACAGCCCCTTCCCTATCTATGTACTCAAATGAATGTGAACTTTCATAAATCCAAGGTGATGGTTGTGGGTACAAAAGATGCTCACTCTTTTTTTTTCATTCATAGGTCAAGAGCTACAAGTATTTGGGCATAGAGTTCTCTAATACATACATATAACTATATGTATGTATTGCACTTGAAGGAGGTTACGTTGCTTTCTACTCTTTTTTGAACCACGGTAGACGTTGGCACATCTTGTTGGATGGGACCAGAGGAAGTTTCTGTTCATGAGCTTAGTGATGCTAGTGTTGCTTTATGGAGTTCAAGTTTGGGGACCTAGTATCAACAAGGAAGCATGGGAGGATACTTAGAAGGTTAAAAAAATCTTCCTACAAGGTGTAAGGTGCCAAACACTTTACCCTTCACTCCTTGATGAATCATGATTCAGCAAGGAGTAAAAGGGTACCCTTTAGAATCTCGGTAAGAGAAGAGAAGCTTCGCTTATCGAGCTCCTCTCATAACCATAGCATAAAAGAGAGATTAGGGTTGAGCCAAACCTTCTTTGAGCTTCAAGGGTCATCCCTTGAAGCTCAAAGAAGGTGCACTATCTAATGTGGCTAGGTTGGAACATTAGCTTGGAAAATCACACTCCATTGGAACTCTATCCCTTGCGCCAAGCTCTCCCAACGGCGCTGTCGGTCCTAATTGCACATCCAATACGAACAGCGTTAAGTGCACTATCTATACCTAACTAGGGATTCTGCTACATCGGTTGTGGCAAATGATGTATGTGAAATATACATAGTTTGAATTCCTTGATTTTAAAACTCATCATTTTCCCACTAAGCATGCCTTCTCTATGAAATTTTGACCCACCTAAAGCTTATCTTCTACATAGTTTACAAGAAATGGCAAACTCTAAAAACCCATAGAGTCAAAAGTTAAAAAGCCTAAGAAAAAACAAATCCAAGGTCAATATTAATAATGAACATTTTATTTTTGCTAAATCCATAACATTTTTCTTGTAATGAGGTTCAAGTCATGGAACCAAAAAACGCAACCCAACATGGTTTCTTAATGATGATATATACAACATCTTGTACATCTAGATATATATATATATATATGGTATCATTTCAACAACACTGAGATTGCATTGGTTGAATGTATTTTGAGTGAGTTGTGATGTTCCAAGTGCGGCTGCTTGAGGGGTGGGAAACTTTGTGATCCAAAACTTTCGTTGATTGTTGCGAGTAATTTATGGATTGGTTTGTTGCGTTTTTTGTATCATTGGAAAGAATGTCTCAAGGCGCTTCCAATGATACCCAGATTGCATTGTATGAAGCTGTTTTGAGAGGATTGTGAGTTTTCTTATTTCTAGTGTCATTGGAAGTCTTATGAGACACCCAATTACGGATTTGGAGCTCATGGAGTAGTAGATCTCCCTAGGGTTCCATCCTTTGGAACTGAAATTTTGCTGCGGAAATGGGCGTGGTATGGACAAGCTACAGTGCAATTCTTGGCTTCATGTGACGTGTTTTTAGACATGAACGCCCCCCCCCCCCCCCCCCCCTCTTAGAGCTTTACAATGGGGTGATTCTAAATCCGCCTTGGAAATTGGTGAAATACTTGAGAAACAAAGGAGGGTTGCAGAAATCCAAAGGAATACCAAAGGAGGCTATGAACTAACTCATGCACATTTTGGGTTCCATGACAACATGTATGCATTCAGTCATGACTGAGGTTGCATCCGTCAAAGGAGAGGTCTTAGACATGAAATCATAGCTACTATCTATCCATCATTGTACTATATTGCAAGAGCTCAAGTCTACTATTGGGTATGTTTCTTCCACTCTTTCTACTTCTGTCCAAGAAAAGTCAGATGTGGTCAACAATGGTTTCAAGGAGCTTGAATTAAAGATTAAATCGTATGTTGATGAAGCTCAAGTTTATTGCTCTATTGCTCTTGGAAAGAGCAATAGAGGGAGGAGGCCAACCAGCTTGCAAGAGTGAAGAATGTACGCATTTCAGGTTTTGCCAAAGTTGGGGAATGAGGACATCAAGCCAGGTGCTACTTCCTTCTTTGCTGATCCTATCCATGTGCACAAAACCTGAATTGGTCCAAGCTTATCGCATTGGAAAGAAAGATGCTCTGCCACGTACTACCTTGGCCACTAGCCTTGTTTGCACAAGGCTATTCTCAAAGGAAGGAAGATCTGATAAGACCCTGATCTCACAACCCTACAAGCAAAAGCAAGATGCAAGGAGCTGAACAAGGTCAAGGAAGCTCAAGAAAGAGGGTTCTTTGGTTTCTTAAGAGATGGGTGTGTTGTCATCACTCAAAAAAGACGTGAAACTTCAAAATAGCAATCCGTGGCCCTCAAAATCTTGATGTGGAACATTCATGGGCTTACAAAGACAAAGCACACAAGTGCTTCTCCAACTTGGCATAAAAGTAGATCTGGTCAACTTGGTGGCACATGGGAGCATGAAGGGAAACAATGTGTGTGACTTGGATGGTTTTACATGGAATAAGCAGAAACAACATTGGAGGGATTGCCACTTACGTCAGGTCAGAACTGCTCCAACTTGTTGAGTTCGTTGTTTGTGATGTGGGTGGCTTTTCAGCCAATTTTTAGTTGATGGGGATGATCGTGGATGTGCTTGCTACATTGCTTGTGTGTTAAAAAGTGCCAATCTTCCTCACCAAAGAATGTTATGAAAGCCAACCTTTCCATAGCATGGCGATTGATGTGTTGATACGTTTCTCTCGGAAATGTATCAACACATCAATCGGTAGAAATGAGAGAAATGTAGAGTCTTTGTGATTGGAGACTTCAATGCTAGGACTCTCACTTGCCAATTCCATGAGTTTCAGCCTCTTGAACTGCAACCCACGTTAGAAGAGATTGTTGATCGTGCTTGGTCCCTTTCTTCAGTAGACATGTATGCAAATGACATGAAAGACCATTTCTTGACTTTTGGTGTGACTTGTAGTCTAAAGATTCCAAATGGTACTTATGTTTAGTAATCCCAACACCAAGCGGAATACATACTCCTCTACATGTGGCAACAATTATCATTGTGGACTATGTTCTCTCTTCCTCTAATGACTCCACGTCCATATCTCATTTTGAAGTATGTGATTTATAACCAGAATTTGATCTTTGAACACCTTTGCTCTTTTCTTTGGCTTTATCTCCTCTCCAACTTCCAATGCTAGATAGTACCCCTCTCTCCAAGTTGATGTAGAGATATGTGTTACTGAAGTTGTGGGTGGCGGTGCAGGAGTGCAACTTGGAGAATTGCTTAAAACAGCCCCTTCCCTATCTATGTACTCAAATGAATGTGAACTTTCATAAATCCAAGGTGATGGTTGTGGGTACAAAAGATGCTCACTCTTTTTTTCATTCATAGGTCAAGAGCTACAAGTATTTGGGCATAGAGTTCTCTAATACATACATATAACTATATGTATGTATTGCCTTGAGAGGAGGTTACGTTGCTTTCTACTCTTTTTTTGAACCACGGTAGACGTTGGCACATCTTGTTGGATGGGACCAGGAGGAAGTTTCTGTTCATGAGCTTAGTGATGCTAGTGTTGCTTTATGGAGTTCAAGTTTGGGGACCTAGTATCAACAAGGAAGCATGGGAGGATACTTAGAAGGTTGAAAAAAATCTTCCTACAAGGTGTAAGGTGCCAAACACTTTTACCCTTCACTCCTTGATGAATCATGATTCAGCAAGGGTAAAGGGTACCCCTTTAGAATCTCGGTAAGAGAAGAGAAGCTTCGCTTACCGAGCTCCTCTCATAACCATAGCATAAAAGAGAGATTAGGGTTGAGCCAAACCTTCTTTGAGCTTCAAGGGTCATCCCTTGAAGCTCAAAAAGGTGCACTATCTAATGTGGCTAGGTTGGAACATTAGCTTGGAAAATCACACTCCATTGGAACTCTATCCCTTGCGCCAAGCTCTCCCAACACTGGCTGTCGGTCCTAATTGCACATCCAATACGAACAGCGTTAAGTGCACTATCTATACCTAACTAGGGATTCTGCTACATCGGTTGTGGCAAATGATGTATGTGAAATATACATAGTTTGAATTCCTTGATTTTAAAACTCATCATTTTCCCACTAAGCATGCCTTCTCTATGAAATTTTGACCCACCTAAAGCTTATCTTCTACATAGTTTACAAGAAATGGCAAACTCTAAAAACCCATAGAGTCAAAAGTTAAAAAGCCTAAGAAAAAACAAATCCAAGGTCAATATTAATAATGAACATTTTATTTTTGCTAAATCCATAACATTTTTTCTTGTAATGAGGTTCAAGTCATGGAACCAAAAACGCAACCCAACATGGTTTCTTAATGATGATATATACAACATCTTGTACATCTAGATATATATATATATATGGTATCATTTCAACAACACTGAGATTGCATTGGTTGAATGTATTTTTGAGTGAGTTGTGATGTTCCAAGTGCGGCTGCTTGAGGGGGTGGGAAACTTTGTGATCCAAAACTTTCGTTGATTGTTGCGAGTAATTTATGGATTGGTTTGTTGCGTTTTTTGTATCATTGAAAGAATGTCTCAAGGCGCTTCCAATGATACCCAGATTGCATTGTATGAAGCTGTTTTGAGAGGATTGTGAGTTTTCTTATTTCTAGTGTCATTGGAAGTCTTGCGAGACACCCAATTACGGATTTGGAGCTCATGGAGTAGTAGATCTCCCTAGGGTTCCATCCTTTGGAACTGAAATTTTTGCTGCGGAAATGGGCGTGGTATGGACAAGCTACAGTGCAATTCTTGGCTTCATGTGACGTGTTTTTTAGACGCCCCCCGCCCCCCGCCCCCGCCCTTCTTAGAGCTTTACAATGGGGTGATTCTAAATCTGCCTTGAAATTGGTGAAATACTTGAGAAACAAAGGAGGGTTGCAGAAATCCAAAGGAATACCAAAGGAGGCTATGAACTAACTCATGCACATTTTGGGTTCCATGACAACATGTATGCATTCAGTCATGACTGAGGTTGCATCCGTCAAAGGAGAGGTCTTAGACATGAAATCATAGCTACTATCTATCCATCATTGTACTATATTGCAAGAGCTCAAGTCTACTATTGGGTATGTTTCTTCCACTCTTTCTACTTCTGTCCAAGAAAAGTCAGATGTGGTCAACAATGGTTTCAAGGAGCTTGAATTAAAGATTAAATCGTATGTTGATGAAGCTCAAGTTTATTGCTCTATTGCTCTTGGAAGAGCAATAGAGTGAGGAGGCCAACCAGCTTGCAAGAGTGAAGAATGTACGCATTTCAGGTTTTGCCAAAGTTGGGGAATGAGGAC
The DNA here is from genome assembly GCA_014180765.2 of Marchantia paleacea. Classification (NCBI taxonomy): domain Eukaryota; kingdom Viridiplantae; phylum Streptophyta; class Marchantiopsida; order Marchantiales; family Marchantiaceae; genus Marchantia; species Marchantia paleacea. Next base: position 1,433,060 of record MUAA02000016.1, read on the forward strand.
ATCAAGCCAGGTGCTACTTCCTTCTTTGCTGATCCTATCCATGTGCACAAAACCTGAATTGGTCCAAGCTTATCGCATTGGAAAGAAAGATGCTCTGCCACGTACTACCTTGGCCACTAGCCTTGTTTGCACAAGGCTATTCTCAAAGGAAGGAAGATCTGATAAGACCCTGATCTCACAACCCTACAAGCAAAAGCAAGATGCAAGGAGCTGAACAAGGTCAAGGAAGCTCAAGAAAGAGGGTTCTTTGGTTTCTTAAGAGATGGGTGTGTTGTCATCACTCAAAAAAAGACGTGAAACTTCAAAATAGCAATCCGTGGCCCTCAAAATCTTGATGTGGAACATTCATGGGCTTACAAAGACAAAGCACACAAGTGCTTCTCCAACTTGGCATAAAGTAGATCTGGTCAACTTGGTGGCACATGGGAGCATGAAGGGAAACAATGTGTGTGACTTGGATGGTTTACATGGAATAAGCAGAAACAACATTGGAGGGATTGCCACTTACGTCAGGTCAGAACTGCTCCAACTTGTTGAGTTCGTTGCTTGTGATGTGGGTGGCTTTTCAGCCAATTTTTAGTTGATGGGGATGATCGTGGATGTGCTTGCTACATTGCTTGTGTGTTAAAAAGTGCCAATCTTCCTCACCAAAGAATGTTATGAAAGCCAACCTTTCCATAGCATGGCGATTGATGTGTTGATACGTTTCTCTCGGAAATGTATCAACACATCAATCGGTAGAAATGAGAGAAATGTAGAGTCTTTGTGATTGGAGACTTCAATGCTAGGACTCTCACTTGCCAATTCCATGAGTTTCAGCCTCTTGAACTGCAACCCACGTTAGAAGAGATTGTTGATCGTGCTTGGTCCCTTTCTTCAGTAGACATGTATGCAAATGACATGAAAGACCATTTCTTGACTTTTTGGTGTGACTTGTAGTCTAAAAGATTCCAAATGGTACTTATGTTTAGTAATCCCAACACCAAGCGGAATACATACTCCTCTACATGTGGCAACAATTATCATTGTGGACTATGTTCTCTCTTCCTCTAATGACTCCACGTCCATATCTCATTTTGAAGTATGTGATTTATAACCAGAATTTGATCTTTGAACACCTTTGCTCTTTTCTTTGGCTTTATCTCCTCTCCAACTTCCAATGCTAGATAGTACCCCTCTCTCCAAGTTGATGTAGAGATATGTGTTACTGAAGTTGTGGGTGGCGGTGCAGGAGTGCAACTTGGAGAATTGCTTAAAACAGCCCCTTCCCTATCTATGTACTCAAATGAATGTGAACTTTCATAAATCCAAGGTGATGGTTGTGGGTACAAAAGATGCTCACTCTTTTTTCATTCATAGGTCAAGAGCTACAAGTATTTGGGCATAGAGTTCTCTAATACATACATATAACTATATGTATGTATTGCACTTGAAGGAGGTTACGTTGCTTTTACTCTTTTTTGAACCACGGTAGACGTTGGCACATCTTGTTGGATGGGACCAGAGGAAGTTTCTGTTCATGAGCTTAGTGATGCTAGTGTTGCTTTATGGAGTTCAAGTTTGGGGACCTAGTATCAACAAGGAAGCATGGGAGGATACTTAGAAGGTTGAAAAAAATCTTCCTACAAGGTGTAAGGTGCCAAACACTTTACCCTTCACTCCTTGATGAATCATGATTCAGCAAGGAGTAAAGGGTACCCTTTAGAATCTCGGTAGAGAAGAGAAGCTTCGCTTACCGAGCTCTCTCATAACCATAGCATAAAAGAGATTAGGGTTGAGCCAAACCTTCTTTGAGCTTCAAGGGTCATCCTTGAAGCTCAAAGAAAGAAGGTGCACTATCTAATGTGGCTAGGTTGGAACATTAGCTTGGAAAATCACACTCCATTGGAACTCTATCCCTTGCGCCAAGCTCTCCCAACGGCGGCTGTCGGTCCTAATTGCACATCCAATACGAACAGCGTTAAGTGCACTATCTATACCTAACTAGGGATTCTGCTACATCGGTTGTGGCAAATGATGTATGTGAAATATACATAGTTTGAATTCCTTGATTTTAAAACTCATCATTTTCCCACTAAGCATGCCTTCTCTATGAAATTTTGACCCACCTAAAGCTTATCTTCTACATAGTTTACAAGAAATGGCAAACTCTAAAAAACCCATAGAGTCAAAAGTTAAAAAGCCTAAAAAAACAAATCCAAGGTCAATATTAATAATGAACATTTTATTTTTGCTAAATCCATAACATTTTTCTTGTAATGAGGTTCAAGTCATGGAACCAAAAACGCAACCCAACATGGTTTCTTAATGATGATATATACAACATCTTGTACATCTAGATATATACATATATATGGTATCATTTCAACAACACTGAGATTGCATTGGTTGAATGTATTTTGAGTGAGTTGTGATGTTCAAGTGCGGCTGCTTGAGGGGTGGGAAACTTTGTGATCCAAAACTTTCGTTGATTGTTGCGAGTAATTTATGGATTGGTTTGTTGCGTTTTTTGTATCATTGGAAAGAATGTCTCAAAGGCGCTTCCAATGATACCCAGATTGCATTGTATGAAGCTGTTTTGAGAGGATTGTGAGTTTTCTTATTTCTAGTGTCATTGGAAGTCTTGCGAGACACCCATTACGGATTTGGAGCTCATGGAGTAGTAGATCTCCCTAGGGTTCCATCCTTTGGAACTGAAATTTTGCTGCGGAAATGGGCGTGGTATGGACAAGCTACAGTGCAATTCTTGGCTTCATGTGACGTGTTTTTAGACATGAACGCCCCCCGCCCCCGCCCCCCCCCCCCCCTCTTAGAGCTTTACAATGGGGTGATTCTAAATCTGCCTTGGAAATTGGTGAAATACTTGAGAAACAAAGGAGGGTTGCAGAAATCCAAAGGAATACCAAAGGAGGCTATGAACTAACTCATGCACATTTTGGGTTCCATGACAACATGTATGCATTCAGTCATGACTGAGGTTGCATCCGTCAAAGGAGAGGTCTTAGACATGAAATCATAGCTACTATCTATCCATCATTGTACTATATTGCAAGAGCTCAAGTCTACTATTGGGTATGTTTCTTCCACTCTTTCTACTTCTGTCCAAGAAAAGTCAGATGTGGTCAACAATGGTTTCAAGGAGCTTGAATTAAAAGATTAAATCGTATGTTGATGAAGCTCAAGTTTATTGCTCTATTGCTCTTGGAAAGAGCAATAGAGCGAGGAGGCCAACCAGCTTGCAAGAGTGAAGAATGTACGCATTTCAGGTTTTGCCAAAGTTGGGGAATGAGGACATCAAGCCAGGTGCTACTTCCTTCTTTGCTGATCCTATCCATGTGCACAAAACCTGAATTGGTCCAAGCTTATCGCATTGGAAAGAAAGATGCTCTGCCACGTACTACCTTGGCCACTAGCCTTGTTTGCACAAGGCTATTCTCAAGGAAGGAAGATCTGATAAGACCCTGATCTCACAACCCTACAAGCAAAAAGCAAGATGCAAGGAGCTGAACAAGGTCAAGGAAGCTCAAGAAAGAGGGTTCTTTGGTTTCTTAAGAGATGGGTGTGTTGTCATCACTCAAAAAAGACGTGAAACTTCAAAATAGCAATCCGTGGCCCTCAAAATCTTGATGTGGAACATTCATGGGCTTACAAAGACAAAGCACACAAGTGCTTCTCCAACTTGGCATAAAGTAGATCTGGTCAACTTGGTGGCACATGGGAGCATGAAGGGAAACAATGTGTGTGACTTGGATGGTTTTACATGGAATAAGCAGAAACAACATTGGAGGATTGCCACTTACGTCAGGTCAGAACTGCTCCAACTTGTTGAGTTCGTTGCTTGTGATGTGGGTGGCTTTTCAGCCAATTTTTAGTTGATGGGGATGATCGTGGATGTGCTTGCTACATTGCTTGTGTGTTAAAAGTGCCAATCTTCCTCACCAAAGAATGTTATGAAAGCCAACCTTTCCATAGCATGGCGATTGATGTGTTGATACGTTTCTCTCGGAAATGTATCAACACATCAATCGGTAGAAATGAGAGAAATGTAGAGTCTTTGTGATTGGAGACTTCAATGCTAGGACTCTCACTTGCCAATTCCATGAGTTTCAGCCTCTTGAACTGCAACCCACGTTAGAAGAGATTCTTGATCGTGCTTGGTCCCTTTCTTCAGTAGACATGTATGCAAATGACATGAAAGACCATTTCTTGACTTTTGGTGTGACTTGTAGTCTAAAGATTCCAAATGGTACTTATGTTTAGTAATCCCAACACCAAGCGGAATACATACTCCTCTACATGTGGCAACAATTATCATTGTGGACTATGTTCTCTCTTCCTCTAATGACTCCACGTCCATATCTCATTTTGAAGTATGTGATTTATAACCAGAATTTGATCTTTGAACACCTTTGCTCTTTTCTTTGGCTTTATCTCCTCTCCAACTTCCAATGCTAGATAGTACCCCTCTCTCCAAGTTGATGTAGAGATATGTGTTACTGAAGTTGTGGGTGGCGGTGCAGGAGTGCAACTTGGAGAATTGCTTAAAACAGCCCCTTCCCTATCTATGTACTCAAATGAATGTGAACTTTCATAAATCCAAGGTGATGGTTGTGGGTACAAAAGATGCTCACTCTTTTTTCATTCATAGGTCAAGAGCTACAAGTATTTGGGCATAGAGTTCTCTAATACATACATATAACTATATGTATGTATTGCAATCGAGAAGGAGGTTACGTTGCTTTCTACTCTTTTTTTGAACCACGGTAGACGTTGGCACATCTTGTTGGATGGGACCAGAGGAAGTTTCTGTTCATGAGCTTAGTGATGCTAGTGTTGCTTTATGGAGTTCAAGTTTGGGGACCTAGTATCAACAAGGAAGCATGGGAGGATACTTAGAAGGTTGAAAAAAATCTTCCTACAAGGTGTAAGGTGCCAAACACTTTACCCTTCACTCCTTGATGAATCATGATTCAGCAAGGAGTAAAGGTACCCTTTAGAATCTCGGTAAGAGAAGAGAAGCTTCGCTTACCGAGCTCCTCTCATAACCATAGCATAAAAGAGAGATTAGGGTTGAGCCAAACCTTCTTTGAGCTTCAAGGGTCATCCCTTGAAGCTCAAAGAAAATGCACTATCTAATGTGGCTAGGTTGGAACATTAGCTTGGAAAATCACACTCCATTGGAACTCTATCCCTTGCGCCAAGCTCTCCCAACGGCGCTGTCGGTCCTAATTGCACATCCAATACGAACAGCGTTAAGTGCACTATCTATACCTAACTAGGGATTCTGCTACATCGGTTGTGGCAAATGATGTATGTGAAATATACATAGTTTGAATTCCTTGATTTTAAAACTCATCATTTTTTCCCACTAAGCATGCCTTCTCTATGAAATTTTGACCCACCTAAAGCTTATCTTCTACATAGTTTACAAGAAATGGCAAACTCTAAAAACCCATAGAGTCAAAAGTTAAAAAGCCTAAGAAAAAACAAATCCAAGGTCAATATTAATAATGAACATTTTATTTTTGCTAAATCCATAACATTTTTCTTGTAATGAGGTTCAAGTCATGGAACCAAAAACGCAACCCAACATGGTTTCTTAATGATGATATATACAACATCTTGTACATCTAGATATATATATATATATATGGTATCATTTCAACAACACTGAGATTGCATTGGTTGAATGTATTTTGAGTGAGTTGTGATGTTCCAAGTGCGGCTGCTTGAGGGGTGGGAAACTTTATGATCCAAAACTTTCGTTGATTGTTGCGAGTAATTTATGGATTGGTTTGTTGCGTTTTTTGTATCATTGGAAAGAATGTCTCAAGGCGCTTCCAATGATACCCAGATTGCATTGTATGAAGCTGTTTTGAGAGGATTGTGAGTTTTTTTCTTATTTCTAGTGTCATTGGAAGTCTTGCGAGACACCCAATTACGGATTTGGAGCTCATGGAGTAGTAGATCTCCCTAGGGTTCCATCCTTTGGAACTGAAATTTTGCTGCGGAAATGGGCGTGGTATGGACAAGCTACAGTGCAATTCTTGGCTTCATGTGACGTGTGTTTTAGACATGAACGCCCCCGCCCCCCCCCCCGCCCCCCGCTTCTTAGAGCTTTACAATGGGGTGATTCTAAATCCGCCTTGGAAATTGGTGAAATACTTGAGAAACAAAGGAGGGTTGCAGAAATCCAAAGGAATACCAAAGGAGGCTATGAACTAACTCATGCACATTTTGGGTTCCATGACAACATGTATGCATTCAGTCATGACTGAGGTTGCATCCGTCAAAGGAGAGGTCTTAGACATGAAATCATAGCTACTATCTATCCATCATTGTACTATATTGCAAGAGCTCAAGTCTACTATTGGGTATGTTTCTTCCACTCTTTCTACTTCTGTCCAAGAAAAGTCAGATGTGGTCAACAATGGTTTCAAGGAGCTTGAATTAAAGATTAAATCGTATGTTGATGAAGCTCAAGTTTATTGCTCTATTGCTCTTGGAAAGAGCAATAGAGGGAGGAGGCCAACCAGCTTGCAAGAGTGAAGAATGTACGCATTTCAGGTTTTGCCAAAGTTGGGGAATGAGGACATCAAGCCAGGTGCTACTTCCTTCTTTGCTGATCCTATCCATGTGCACAAAACCTGAATTGGTCCAAGCTTATCGCATTGGAAAGAAAGATGCTCTGCCACGTACTACCTTGGCCACTAGCCTTGTTTGCACAAGGCTATTCTCAAGGAAGGAAGATCTGATAAGACCCTGATCTCACAACCCTACAAGCAAAAGCAAGATGCAAGGAGCTGAACAAGGTCAAGGAAGCTCAAGAAAGAGGGTTCTTTGGTTTCTTAAGAGATGGGTGTGTTGTCATCACTCAAAAAGACGTGAAACTTCAAAATAGCAATCCGTGGCCCTCAAAATCTTGATGTGGAACATTCATGGGCTTACAAAGACAAAGCACACAAGTGCTTCTCCAACTTGGCATAAAGTAGATCTGGTCAACTTGGTGGCACATGGGAGCATGAAGGGAAACAATGTGTGTGACTTGGATGGTTTTACATGGAATAAGCAGAAACAACATTGGAGGGATTGCCACTTACGTCAGGTCAGAACTGCTCCAACTTGTTGAGTTCGTTGCTTGTGATGTGGGTGGCTTTTCAGCCAATTTTTAGTTGATGGGGATGATCGTGGATGTGCTTGCTACATTGCTTGTGTGTTAAAAAGTGCCAATCTTCCTCACCAAAGAATGTTATGAAAGCCAACCTTTCCATAGCATGGCGATTGATGTGTTGATACGTTTCTCTCGGAAATGTATCAACACATCAATCGGTAGAAATGAGAGAAATGTAGAGTCTTTGTGATTGGAGACTTCAATGCTAGGACTCTCACTTGCCAATTCCATGAGTTTCAGCCTCTTGAACTGCAACCCACGTTAGAAGAGATTCTTGATCGTGCTTGGTCCCTTTCTTCAGTAGACATGTATGCAAATGACATGAAAGACCATTTCTTGACTTTTGGTGTGACTTGTAGTCTAAAGATTCCAAATGGTACTTATGTTTAGTAATCCCAACACCAAGCGGAATACATACTCCTCTACATGTGGCAACAATTATCATTGTGGACTATGTTCTCTCTTCCTCTAATGACTCCACGTCCATATCTCATTTTGAAGTATGTGATTTATAACCAGAATTTGATCTTTGAACACCTTTGCTCTTTTCTTTGGCTTTATCTCTCTCCAACTTCCAATGCTAGATAGTACCCCTCTCTCCAAGTTGATGTAGAGATATGTGTTACTGAAGTTGTGGGTGGCGGTGCAGGAGTGCAACTTGGAGAATTGCTTAAAAGAGCCCCTTCCTATCTATGTACTCAAATGAATGTGAACTTTCATAAATCCAAGGTGATGGTTGTGGGTACAAAAGATGCTCACTCTTTTTTTCATTCATAGGTCAAGAGCTACAAGTATTTGGGCATAGAGTTCTCTAATACATACATATAACTATATGTATGTATTGCCTTGAAGGAGGTTACGTTGCTTTCTACTCTTTTTGAACCACGGTAGACGTTGGCACATCTTGTTGGATGGGACCAGAGGAAGTTTCTGTTCATGAGCTTAGTGATGCTAGTGTTGCTTTATGGAGTTCAAGTTTGGGGACCTAGTATCAACAAGGAAGCATGGGAGGATACTTAGAAGGTTGAAAAAATCTTCCTACAAGGTGTAAGGTGCCAAACACTTTACCCTTCACTCCTTGATGAATCATGATTCAGCAAGGGGTAAAGGTACCCTTTTAGAATCTCGGTAAGAAGAGAAGCTTCACTTGCCGAGCTCCTCATAACCATAGCATAAAGAGATTAGGGTTGAGCCAAGCCTTCTTTTGAGCTTCAAGGGTCATCCCTTGAAGCTCAAAGAAGGTGCACTATCTAATGTGGCTAGGTTGGAACATTAGCTTGGAAAATCACACTCCATTGGAACTCTATCCCTTGCGCCAAGCTCTCCCAACGGCCATTTGTCGGTCCTAATTGCACATCCAATACGAACAGCGTTAAGTGCACTATCTATACCTAACTAGGGATTCTGCTACATCGGTTGTGGCAAATGATGTATGTGAAATATACATAGTTTGAATTCCTTGATTTTAAAACTCATCATTTTCCCACTAAAGCATGCCTTCTCTATGAAATTTTGACCCACCTAAAGCTTATCTTCTACATAGTTTACAAGAAATGGCAAACTCTAAAAACCCATAGAGTCAAAAGTTAAAAAGCCTAAGAAAAAACAAATCCAAGGTCAATATTAATAATGAACATTTTATTTTTGCTAAATCCATAACATTTTTCTTGTAATGAGGTTCAAGTCATGGAACCAAAAACGCAACCCAACATGGTTTCTTAATGATGATATATACAACATCTTGTACATCTAGATATATATATATATATGGTATCATTTCAACAACACTGAGATTGCATTGGTTGAATGTATTTTGAGTGAGTTGTGATGTTCCAAAGTGCGGCTGCTTGAGGGGTGGGAAACTTTGTGATCCAAAACTTTCGTTGATTGTTGCGAGTAATTTATGGATTGGTTTGTTGCGTTTTTTGTATCATTGGAAAAAGAATGTCTCAAGGCGCTTCCAATGATACCCAGATTGCATTGTATGAAGCTGTTTTGAGAGGATTGTGAGTTTTCTTATTTCTAGTGTCATTGGAAGTCTTGCGAGACACCCAATTACGGATTTGGAGCTCATGGGTAGTAGATCTCCCTAGGGTTCCATCCTTTGGAACTGAAATTTTGCTGCGGAAATGGGCGTGGTATGGACAAGCTACAGTGCAATTCTTGGCTTCATGTGACGTGTTTTTTAGACATGAACGCCCCCCCCCCCCCCCCCCCGCTTCTTAGAGCTTTACAATGGGGTGATTCTAAATCCGCCTTGGAAATTGGTGAAATACTTGAGAAACAAAGGAGGGTTGCAGAAATCCAAAGGAATACCAAAGGAGGCTATGAACTAACTCATGCACATTTTGGGTTCCATGACAACATGTATGCATTCAGTCATGACTGAGGTTGCATCCGTCAAAGGAGAGGTCTTAGACATGAAATCATAGCTACTATCTATCCATCATTGTACTATATTGCAAGAGCTCAAGTCTACTATTGGGTATGTTTCTTCCACTCTTTCTACTTCTGTCCAAGAAAAAAGTCAGATGTGGTCAACAATGGTTTCAAGGAGCTTGAATTAAAGATTAAATCGTATGTTGATGAAGCTCAAGTTTATTGCTCTATTGCTCTTGGAAAGAGCAATAGAGCGAGGAGGCCAACCAGCTTGCAAGAGTGAAGAATGTACGCATTTCAGGTTTTGCCAAAGTTGGGGAATGAGGACATCAAGCCAGGTGCTACTTCCTTCTTTGCTGATCCTATCCATGTGCACAAAACCTGAATTGGTCCAAGCTTATCGCATTGGAAAGAAAGATGCTCTGCCACGTACTACCTTGGCCACTAGCCTTGTTTGCACAAGGCTATTCTCAAAGGAAGGAAGATCTGATAAGACCCTGATCTCACAACCCTACAAGCAAAAGCAAGATGCAAAGGAGCTGAACAAGGTCAAGGAAGCTCAAGAAAGAGGGTTCTTTGGTTTCTTAAGAGATGGGTGTGTTGTCATCACTCAAAAAAAGACGTGAAACTTCAAAATAGCAATCCGTGGCCCTCAAAATCTTGATGTGGAACATTCATGGGCTTACAAAGACAAAGCACACAAGTGCTTCTCCAACTTGGCATAAAGTAGATCTGGTCAACTTGGTGGCACATGGGAGCATGAAGGGAAACAATGTGTGTGACTTGGATGGTTTTTACATGGAATAAGCAGAAACAACATTGGAGGGATTGCCACTTACGTCAGGTCAGAACTGCTCCAACTTGTTGAGTTCGTTGCTTGTGATGTGGGTGGCTTTTCAGCCAATTTTTAGTTGATGGGGATGATCGTGGATGTGCTTGCTACATTGCTTGTGTGTTAAAAAGTGCCAATCTTCCTCACCAAAGAATGTTATGAAAGCCAACCTTTCCATAGCATGGCGATTGATGTGTTGATACGTTTCTCTCGGAAATGTATCAACACATCAATCGGTAGAAATGAGAGAAATGTAGAGTCTTTGTGATTGGAGACTTCAATGCTAGGACTCTCACTTGCCAATTCCATGAGTTTCAGCCTCTTGAACTGCAACCCACGTTAGAAGAGATTGTTGATCGTGCTTGGTCCCTTTCTTCAGTAGACATGTATGCAAATGACATGAAAGACCATTTCTTGACTTTTGGTGTGACTTGTAGTCTAAAGATTCCAAATGGTACTTATGTTTAGTAATCCCAACACCAAGCGGAATACATACTCCTCTACATGTGGCAACAATTATCATTGTGGACTATGTTCTCTCTTCCTCTAATGACTCCACGTCCATATCTCATTTTGAAGTATGTGATTTATAACCAGAATTTGATCTTTGAACACCTTTGCTCTTTTCTTTGGCTTTATCTCCTCTCCAACTTCCAATGCTAGATAGTACCCCTCTCTCCAAGTTGATGTAGAGATATGTGTTACTGAAGTTGTGGGTGGCGGTGCAGGAGTGCAACTTGGAGAATTGCTTAAAAGAGCCCCTTCCCTATCTATGTACTCAAATGAATGTGAACTTTCATAAATCCAAGGTGATGGTTGTGGGTACAAAAGATGCTCACTCTTTTTTTTCATTCATAGGTCAAGAGCTACAAGTATTTGGGCATAGAGTTCTCTAATACATACATATAACTATATGTATGTATTGCCTTGAAGGAGGTTACGTTGCTTTCTACTCTTTTTTGAACCACGGTAGACGTTGGCACATCTTGTTGGATGGGACCAGAGGAAGTTTCTGTTCATGAGCTTAGTGATGCTAGTGTTGCTTTATGGAGTTCAAGTTTGGGGACCTAGTATCAACAAGGAAGCATGGGAGGATACTTAGAAGGTTGAAAAAAATCTTCCTACAAGGTGTAAGGTGCCAAACACTTTACCCTTCACTCCTTGATGAATCATGATTCAGCAAGGAGTAAAAGGGTACCCTTTAGAATCTCGGTAAGAGAAGAGAAGCTTCGCTTACCGAGCTCCTCATAACCATAGCATAAAAAAGAGATTAGGGTTGAGCCAAACCTTCTTTGAGCTTCAAGGGTCATCCTTGAAGCTCAAAAAAAGGTGCACTATCTAATGTGGCTAGGTTGGAACATTAGCTTGGAAAATCACACTCCATTGGAACTCTATCCCTTGCGCCAAGCTCTCTCCCAACGGCATTGTCGGTCCTAATTGCACATCCAATACGAACAGCGTTAAGTGCACTATCTATACCTAACTAGGGATTCTGCTACATCGGTTGTGGCAAATGATGTATGTGAAATATACATAGTTTGAATTCCTTGATTTTAAAACTCATCATTTTCCCACTAAGCATGCCTTCTCTATGAAATTTTGACCCACCTAAAGCTTATCTTCTACATAGTTTACAAGAAATGGCAAACTCTAAAAACCCATAGAGTCAAAAAGTTAAAAAGCCTAAGAAAAAAAACAAATCCAAGGTCAATATTAATAATGAACATTTTATTTTTTGCTAAATCCATAACATTTTTCTTGTAATGAGGTTCAAGTCATGGAACCAAAAACGCAACCCAACATGGTTTCTTAATGATGATATATACAACATCTTGTACATCTAGATATATACATATATATGGTATCATTTCAACAACACTGAGATTGCATTGGTTGAATGTATTTTGAGTGAGTTGTGATGTTCAAGTGCGGCTGCTTGAGGGGGGTGGGAAACTTTGTGATCCAAAACTTTCGTTGATTGTTGCGAGTAATTTATGGATTGGTTTGTTGCGTTTTTTGTATCATTGGAAAAAGAATGTCTCAAAGGCGCTTCCAATGATACCCAGATTGCATTGTATGAAGCTGTTTTGAGAGGATTGTGAGTTTTCTTATTTCTAGTGTCATTGGAAGTCTTGCGAGACACCCAATTACGGATTTGGAGCTCATGGGTAGTAGATCTCCCTAGGGTTCCATCCTTTGGAACTGAAATTTTGCTGCGGAAATGGGCGTGGTATGGACAAGCTACAGTGCAATTCTTGGCTTCATGTGACGTGTTTTTAGACATGAACGCCCCCCCCCCCCGCCCCGCTTCTTAGAGCTTTACAATGGGGTGATTCTAAATCTGCCTTGGAAATTGGTGAAATACTTGAGAAACAAAGGAGGGTTGCAGAAATCCAAAGGAATACCAAAGGAGGCTATGAACTAACTCATGCACATTTTGGGTTCCATGACAACATGTATGCATTCAGTCATGACTGAGGTTGCATCCGTCAAAGGAGAGGTCTTAGACATGAAATCATAGCTACTATCTATCCATCATTGTACTATATTGCAAGAGCTCAAGGCTATTAATGAGTATGTTTCTTTCACTCTTTACACTTATGTTCAAGAAAAGTCAGATGTGGTCAACAATGGTTTCAAGGAGCTTGAATTAAAGATTAAATCGTATGTTGATGAAGCTCAAGTTTATTGCTCTATTGCTCTTGGAAAGAGCAATAGAGTGAGGAGGCCAACCAGCTTGCAAGAGTGAAGAATGTACGCATTTCAGGTTTTGCCAAAGTTGGGGAATGAGGACATCAAGCCAGGTGCTACTTCCTTCTTTGCTGATCCTATCCATGTGCACAAAACCTGAATTGGTCCAAGCTTATCGCATTGGAAAGAAAGATGCTCTGCCACGTACTACCTTGGCCACTAGCCTTGTTTGCACAAGGCTATTCTCAAAAAGGAAGGAAGATCTGATAAGACCCTGATCTCACAACCCTACAAGCAAAAGCAAGATGCAAGGAGCTGAACAAGGTCAAAGGAAGCTCAAGAAAGAGGGTTCTTTGGTTTCTTAAGAGATGGGTGTGTTGTCATCACTCAAAAAGACGTGAAACTTCAAAATAGCAATCCGTGGCCCTCAAAATCTTGATGTGGAACATTCATGGGCTTACAAAGACAAAGCACACAAGTGCTTCTCCAACTTGGCATAAAAGTAGATCTGGTCAACTTGGTGGCACATGGGGCATGAAGGAAACAATGTGTGTGACTTGGATGGTTTTACATGGAATAAGCAGAAACAACATTGGAGGGATTGCCACTTACGTCAGGTCAGAACTGCTCCAACTTGTTGAGTTCGTTGCTTGTGATGTGGGTGGCTTTTCAGCCAATTTTTAGTTGATGGGGATGATCGTGGATGTGCTTGCTACATTGCTTGTGTGTTAAAAGTGCCAATCTTCCTCACCAAAGAATGTTATGAAAGCCAACCTTTCCATAGCATGGCGATTGATGTGTTGATACGTTTCTCTCGGAAATGTATCAACACATCAATCGATAAAATGAAGAGAAATGTAGAGTCTTTGTGATTGGAGACTTCAATGCTAGGACTCTCACTTGCCAATTCCATGAGTTTCAGCCTCTTGAACTGCAACCCACGTTAGAAGAGATTCTTGATCGTGCTTGGTCCCTTTCTTCAGTAGACATGTATGCAAATGACATGAAAGACCATTTCTTGACTTTTTGGTGTGACTTGTAGTCTAAAAGATTCCAAATGGTACTTATGTTTAGTAATCCCAACACCAAGCGGAATACATACTCCTCTACATGTGGCAACAATTATCATTGTGGACTATGTTCTCTCTTCCTCTAATGACTCCACGTCCATATCTCATTTTGAAGTATGTGATTTATAACCAGAATTTGATCTTTGAACACCTTTGCTCTTTTCTTTGGCTTTATCTCCTCTCAACTTCCAATGCTAGATAGTACCCCTCTCTCCAAGTTGATGTAGAGATATGTGTTACTGAAGTTGTGGGTGGCGGTGCAGGAGTGCAACTTGGAGAATTGCTTAAAACAGCCCCTTCCCTATCTATGTACTCAAATGAATGTGAACTTTCATAAATCCAAGGTGATGGTTGTGGGTACAAAAGATGCTCACTCTTTTTTCATTCATAGGTCAAGAGCTACAAGTATTTGGGCATAGAGTTCTCTAATACATACATATAACTATATGTATGTATTACCTTGAGAGGAGGTTACGTTGCTTTCTACTCTTTTTGAACCACGGTAGACGTTGGCACATCTTGTTGGATGGGACCAGAGGAAGTTTCTGTTCATGAGCTTAGTGATGCTAGTGTTGCTTTATGGAGTTCAAGTTTGGGGACCTAGTATCAACAAGGAAGCATGGGAGGATACTTAGAAGGTTGAAAAAAATCTTCCTACAAGGTGTAAGGTGCCAAACACTTTACCCTTCACTCCTTGATGAATCATGATTCAGCAAGGAGTAAAGGGTACCCCTTTAGAATCTCGGTAAGAGAAGAGAAGCTTCGCTTACCGAGCTCCTCTCATAACCATAGCATAAAAAAGAGAGATTAGGGGTTGAGCCAAACCTTCTTTGAGCTTCAAGGGTCATCCTTGAAGCTCAAAGAAGGAATGCACTATCTAATGTGGCTGGGTTGGAACATTAGCTTGGAAAATCACACTCCATTGGAACTCTATCCCTTGCGCCAAGCTCTCCCAACGGGCTGTCGGTCCTAATTGCACATCAATACGAACAGCGTTAAGTGCACTATCTATACCTAACTAGGGATTCTGCTACATCGGTTGTGGCAAATGATGTATGTGAAATATACATAGTTTGAATTCCTTGATTTTAAAACTCATCATTTTCCCACTAAGCATGCCTTCTCTATGAAATTTTGACCCACCTAAAGCTTATCTTCTACATAGTTTACAAAGAAATGGCAAACTCTAAAAACCCATAGAGTCAAAAAGTTAAAAAGCCTAAAAAAACAAATCCAAGGTCAATATTAATAATGAACATTTTATTTTTGCTAAATCCATAACATTTTTCTTGTAATGAGGTTCAAGTCATGGAACCAAAAAACGTAATAACATGGTTTCTTAATGATGATATATACAACATCTTGTACATCTAGATATATACATATATATGGTATCATTTCAACAACACTGAGATTGCATTGGTTGAATGTATTTTGAGTGAGTTGTGATGTTCCAAGTGCGGCTGCTTGAGGGGTGGGAAGCTTTGTGATCCAAAACTTTCGTTGATTGTTGCGAGTAATTTATGGATTGGTTTGTTGCGTTTTTTGTATCATTGGAAAGAATGTCTCAAGGCGCTTCCAATGATACCCAGATTACATTGTATGAAGCTGTTTTGAGAGGATTGTGAGTTTTCTTATTTCTAGTGTCATTGGAAGTCTTGCGAGACACCCAATTCGGATTTGGAGCTCATGGAGTAGTAGATCTCCCTAGGGTTCCATCCTTTGGAACTGAAATTTTGCTGCGGAAATGGGCGTGGTATGGACAAGCTACAGTGCAATTCTTGGCTTCATGTGACGTGTTTTTAGACATGAACGCCCCCGCCCCGCCCCGCTTCTTAGAGCTTTACAATGGGGTGAGTCTAAATCTACATTGGAAATTGGTGATTTACTTGAGAAACAAAGGAGGGGTTGCAGAAATCCAAAAGGAATACCAAAGGAGGCTATGAACTAACTCATTCACATTATGGGTTCCATGACAACATGTATGCACTCACTCATAATTGAGGTTGCATCCGTCAAGGAGAGGTCTTAGACATGAAATCATAGCTACTATCTATCCATCATTGTACTATATTGCAACAGCTCAAGTCTACTATTGGGCATGTATCTTCCACTATTTCTACTTCTTTTCAAGAAAAGTCAAATGTGGTCAACAATGGTTTCAAAGGAGCTTGAATTAAAGATTAAATCGTATGTTGATGAAGCTCAAGTTTATTGCTCTATTGCTCTTGGAAAGAGCAATAGAGAGGAGGCCAACCAGCTTGCAAGAGTGAAGAATGTACGCATTTCAGGTTTTGCCAAAGTTGGGGGAATGAGGACATCAAGCCAGGTGCTACTTCCTTCTTTGTTGATCCTATCCATGTGCACAAAACCTGAATTGGTCCAAGCTTATCGCATTGGAAAGAAAGATGCTCTGCCACGTACTACCTTGGCCACTAGCCTTGTTTGCACAAGGCTATTCTCAAAGGAAGGAAGATCTGATAAGACCCTGATCTCACAACCCTACAAGCAAAAGCAAGATGCAAGGAGCTGAACAAGGTCAAAGGAAGCTCAAGAAAGAGGGTTCTTTGGTTTCTTAAGAGATGGGTGTGTTGTCATCACTCAAAAAGACGTGAAACTTCAAAATAGCAATCCGTGGCCCTCAAAATCTTGATGTGGAACATTCATGGGCTTACAAAGACAAAGCACACAAGTGCTTCTCCAACTTGGCATAAAGTAGATCTGGTCAACTTGGTGGCACATGGGAGCATGAAGGGAAACAATGTGTGTGACTTGGATGGTTTTACATGGAATAAGCAGAAACAACATTGGAGGGATTGCCACTTACGTCAGGTCAGAACTGCTCCAACTTGTTGAGTTCGTTGCTTGTGATGTGGGTGGCTTTTCAGCCAATTTTTTAGTTGATGGGGATGATCGTGGATGTGCTTGCTACATTGCTTGTGTGTTAAAAGTGCCAATCTTCCTCACCAAAGAATGTTATGAAAGCCAACCTTTCCATAGCATGGCGATTGATGTGTTGATACGTTTCTCTCGGAAATGTATCAACACATCAATCGGTAGAAATGAGAGAAATGTAGAGTCTTTGTGATTGGAGACTTCAATGCTAGGACTCTCACTTGCCAATTCCATGAGTTTCAGCCTCTTGAACTGCAACCCACGTTAGAAGAGATTGTTGATCGTGCTTGGTCCCTTTCTTCAGTAGACATGTATGCAAATGACATGAAAGACCATTTCTTGACTTTTGGTGTGACTTGTAGTCTAAAGATTCCAAATGGTACTTATGTTTAGTAATCCCAACACCAAGCGGAATACATACTCCTCTACATGTGGCAACAATTATCATTGTGGACTATGTTCTCTCTTCCTCTAATGACTCCACGTCCATATCTCATTTTGAAGTATGTGATTTATAACCAGAATTTGATCTTTGAACACCTTTGCTCTTTCTTTGGCTTTATCTCCTCTCAACTTCAATGCTAGATAGTACCCCTCTCTCCAAGTTGATGTAGAGATATGTGTTACTGAAGTTGTGGGTGGCGGTGCAGGAGTGCAACTTGGAGAATTGCTTAAAAGAGCCCCTTCCTATCTCTGTGTGTGTACTCAAATGAATGTGAACTTTCATAAATCCAAGGTGATGGTTGTGGGTACAAAAGATGCTCACTCTTTTTTTTCATTCATAGGTCAAGAGCTACAAGTATTTGGGCATAGAGTTCTCTAATACATACATATAACTATATGTATGTATTGAATCGGAGGAGGTTACGTTGCTTTCTACTCTTTTTTGAACCACGGTAGACGTTGGCACATCTTGTTGGATGGGACCAGGAGATTTCTGTTCATGAGCTTAGTGATGCTAGTGTTGCTTTATGGAGTTCAAGTTTGGGGACCTAGTATCAACAAAAGGAAGCATGGGAGGATACTTAGAAGGTTGAAAAAATCTTCCTACAAGGTGTAAGGTGCCAAAACACTTTACCCTTCACTCCTTGATGAATCATGATTCAGCAAGGAGTAAAGGGTACCCTTTAGAATCTCGGTAAGAGAAGAAGAAGCTTACCGAGCTCCTCTCATAACCATAGCATAAAAAAGAGATTAGGGGTTGAGCCTAAGCCTTCTTTGAGCTTCAAGGGTCATCCCTTGAAGCTCAAAGAAGGTGCACTATCTAATGTGGCTAGGTTGGAACATTAGCTTGGAAAATCACACTCCATTGGAACTCTATCCCTTGCGCCAAGCTCTCCCAACGGCGCTGTCGGTCCTAATTTAACATCCAATACGAACACGCGTTAAGTGCACTATCTATACCTAACTAGGGATTCTCGCTACATCGGTTGTGGCAAATGATGTATGTGAAATATACATAGTTTGAATTCCTTGATTTTAAAACTCATCATTTTCCCACTAAGCATGCCTTCTCTATGAAATTTTTTGACCCACCTAAAAGCTTATCTTCTACATAGTTTACAAGAAATGGCAAACTCTAAAACCCATAGAGTCAAAAGTTAAAAAGCCTAAAAAAAACAAATCCAAGGTCAATATTAATAATGAACATTTTATTTTTTGCTAAATCCATAACATTTTTTTCTTGTAATGAGGTTCAAGTCATGGAACCAAAAACGTAACCAACATGGTTTCTTAATGATGATATATACAACATCTGGCCATCTAGATATATACATATGGTATCATTCAACAACACTGAGATTGCATTGGTTGAATGTATTTTGAGTGAGTTGTGATGTTCCAAGTGCGGCTGCTTGAGGGGTGGAAACTTTGTGATCCAAAACTTTCGTTGATTGTTGTGAGTAATTTATGGATTGGTTTGTTGCGTTTTGTATCATTGGAAAGAATGTCTCAAGGCGCTTCCAATGATACCCAGATTGCATTGTATGAAGTGTTTTGAGAGGATTGTGAGTTTCTTATTTCTAGTGTCATTTAAGGAAGTCTTGCGAGACACCCAATTACGGATTTGGAGCTCATGGGTAGTAGATCTCCCTAGGGTTCCATCCTTTGGAACTGAAATTTTGCTGGTGAAATGGGCGTGGTATGGACAAGCTACAGTGCAATTCTTGGCTTCATGTGACGTGTTTTTTAGACATGAACGCTTCGCCCGCCCCGCTTCTTAGAGCTTTACAGTGGGGTGATTCTAAATCTGCTTTGGAAATTGGTGAAATACTTGAGAAACAAAGGAGGTTGCAGAAACCAAAAGGAATACCAAAGGAGGCTATGAACTAACTCATGCACATTTTTGGGTTCCATGACAACATGTATGCATTCAGTCATGATCGAGGTTGCATCCGTCAAAGGAGAGGTCTTAGACATGAAATCATAGCTACTATCTATCCATCATTGTACTATATTGCAACACTCAAGTCTACTATTGGGTATGTTTCTTCCACTCTTTTCTACTTCTGTCCAAGAAAAGTCGGATGTGGTCAACAATGGTTTCAGGGCTTGAATTAAAAGATTAAATCGTATGTTGATGAAGCTCAAGTTTATTGCTCTATTGCTCTTGGAAAGAGCAATAGAGTGCTTGCAAGAGGCCATATCGCATTCAGGTTTTGCCAAAGTTGGGGAATGAGGACATCAACCCGGTGTGCTACTTCCTTCTTTGTTGATCCTATCCATGTGCACAAAACCTGAATTGGTCCAAGCTTATCGCATTGGAAAGAAAGATGCTCTGCCACGTACTACCTACCACTAGCCTTGTTTGCACAAGGCTATTCTCAAAGGAAGGAAGATCTGATAAGACCCTGATCTCACAACCCTACAAGCAAAAAGCAAGATGCAAGGAGCTGAACAAGGTCAAGGAAGCTCAAGAAAGAGGGTTCTTTGGTTTCTTAAGAGATGGGTGTGTTGTCATCACTCAAAAAGACGGAAACTTCAAAATAGCAATCCGTGGCCCTCAAAAATCTTGATGTGGAACATTCATGGCTTACAAAGACAAAGCACACACAATTAGCTTCTCCAACTTGGCATAAAGTAGATCTGGTCAACTTGGTAGCACATGGGAGCATGAAGGAAACAATGTGTGTGACTGGATGGTTTTTTACATGGAATAAGCAGAAACAACATTGGAGGGATTGCCACTTACGTCAGGTCAGAACTGCTCCAACTTGTTGAGTTCGTTGCTTGTGATGTGGGTGGCTTTTTCAGCCAATTTTTAGTTGATGGGGATGATCGTGGATGTCTTTGTTACATTGTTTGTGTGTTGTGCGCCACCTTTCCTCACCAAAGAATGTTGTGAAAGCCAACCTTTCCATAGCATGGCCGATTGATGTGTTGTCGTTTTCTCGGAATGTATCAACACATCAATCGGCAGAAATGAGAGAAATGTAGAGTCTTTGTGATTGGAGACTAATGCTAGGACTCTCTTCTGCCAATTCCATGAGTTTCAGCCTCTTGAACTGCAACCCACGTTAGAAAGAGATTGTTTGATCGTGTTTGGTCCCTTTCTTCAGTAGACATGTATGCAAATGACATGAAAAGACCATTTTCTTGACTTTTGGTGTGACTTGTAGTCTAAAGATTCCAAATGGTACTTATGTTTAGTAATCCCAACACCAAGCGGAATACATACTCCTCTACATGTGGCAACAATTATCATTGTGGACTATGTTCTCTCTTCTCTAATGACTCCACGTCCATATCTCATTTTGAAGTATGTGATTTATAACCAGAATTTGATCTTTGAACCTTTTTGCTCTTTTCTTTGGCTTTATCTCCCTCCAACTTCAATGCTAGATAGTACCCCCTCTCCAAGTTGATGTAGAGATATGTGTTACTCGGGTTGTGGGATGCGAGGAGGAGTGCAACTTGGAGAATTATAAAGAGTTCATTCCCCTATCTATGTACTCAAATGAATGTGAACTTTCATAAATCCAAGGTGATGGTTGTGTAGACAAAAGATGCTCACTTTTTTTTTCATTCATAGTCCAAGAGCCACAAAGATTTGTAAGATAGAGTTCTCTAATACATACATATAACTATATGTATGTATTTGCACCGAAGGAGGATACATGTTCTTTTCTACTCTTTTTTGAACGGTAGGCGTTGGCACATCTTGTTGGATGGGACGGGAGGGAAGCCGTTCATGAGCTTAGTGATGCTAGTGTTGCTTTATGGGAGTTCAAGTTTGGGGACCCAGTATCAAGCGTAGGAGGAGGATACTTAGAAGGTTGAAAAAAATCTTCCTACAAGGTGTAAGGGCTTAAAACACTTTACCCTCCTTCACTCCTTGATGAATCATGATTCAGCAAGGTAAAAGAAACACACTTTAAATCTCAGAAGAGAAGAGAAGCTTGCAGGCTCCTCTCATAACCATAGCAAAAAGAGAGATTGTGTGGGAGCCAACCTTCTTTTGAGCTTCAAGGGTCATCCTTGAAGCTCAAAAGAAAGAAAGACTATCTATCGTATTTAGGTTGGAACATTAGCTTGGAAAATCACACTCCATTGAACTCTATCCCTTGCGCCAAGCTCTCCCCGGCGCCTGCCGGTCCTAATTGCACATCCAATACGAACAGCGTTAAGTGCTATCTATACCTAACTAGGGATTCCGCTACATCGGTTGTGGCAAATGATGTATATGTGAAATATACATAGTTTAATTTGATTTTAAAACTCATCATTTTCCCACTAAGCATGCCTTCTATGAAATTTTGACCTTATAAAGCTTATCTTCTACATAGTTTACAAGAAATGGCAAACTCATAAAACCCACAGTCAAAAAGTTAAAAGCCTAAAAAAACAAATCCAAGGTCAATATTAATAATGAACATTTTATTTTTGCTAAATCCATAACATTTTTCTTGTAATGAGGTTCAAGTCATGGAACCAAAAACGCAACCCAACATGGTTTCTTAATGTGATATATACAACATCTTGTACATAGATATATATATATATATATGGTATCATTTCAACAACACTGAGATTGCATTGGTTGAATGTATTTTGAGTGTGTGATGTTCCAAGTGCGGCTGCTTGAGGGGTGGGAAACTTTGTGATCCAAAACTTTCGTTGATTGTTGCGAGTAATTTATGGATTGGTTTGTTGCGTTTTTTGTATCATTGGAAAAAGAATGTCTCAAGGCGCTTCCAATGATACCCAGTTACTTGTATGAAGCTGTTTTGAGAGGATTGTGAGGATTTTTTATTTCTAGTGTCATTGTGCCTTTGCGAGACACCCAATTACGGATTTGAGCTCATGGAGTAGTAGATCTCCCTAGGGTTCCATCCTTTGGAACTGAAATTTTTGCTGCGGAAATGGGCGTGGTATGGACAAGCTACAGTGCAATTCTTGGCTTCATGTGACGTGTTTTTAGACATGAACGCCCCCCGCCCCCCCCGCCCCCCCTCAGCTTCTTAGAGCTTTTTACAATGGGGTGATTCTAAATCTGCCTTGAAATTGGTGAAATACTTGAGAAACAAAAGGAGGGTTGCAGAAATCCAAAGGAATACCAAAGGAGGCTATGAACTAACTCATGCACATTTTGGGTTCCATGACAACATGTATGCATTGATCATGGTGAGGTTGCATCCGTCAAAGGAGAGGTCTTAGACGGAAATCATAGCTACCATCTATCCATCATTGTACTATATTGCAATGACTCAAGTCTACTATTGGGTATGTTTCTTCCACTCTTTCTATTCGCCCAGAAAAGTCAGATGTGGTCAACAATGGTTTCAAGGAGCTTGAATTAAAAGATTAAATCGTATGTTGATGAAGCTCAAGTTTATTGCTCTATTCTTTCTGAAAAGAGCAATAGAGTGAGGAGGCCAACCAACTTTGCAAGAGTGAAGAATGTGCATTTCAGGTTTTGTAAAAGTTGGGGAATGAGACATCAAGCAGTG
Source organism: Marchantia paleacea (assembly GCA_014180765.2). NCBI lineage: Eukaryota > Viridiplantae > Streptophyta > Marchantiopsida > Marchantiales > Marchantiaceae > Marchantia > Marchantia paleacea. The sequence goes on from MUAA02000016.1 coordinate 1,456,049, forward strand.
CTTCTTCCTTCTTTGGCCGATCCTATCCATGTGCACAAACCTGAATTGGTCAAGCTTATCGCATTGGAAAGAAAAGATGCTCGCCACGTACTACCTTGGCCACTAGCCTTGTTTGCACAAAGGCTATTCTCAAAGGAAGGAAGATCTGATAAGACCCTGATCTCACAACCCTACAAGCAAAAGCAAGATGCAAGGAGCTGAACAAGGTCAAGGAAGCTCAAGAAAGAGGGTTCTTTGGTTTTCTTAAGAGATGGGTGTGTTGTCATCACTCAAAAAGACGTGAAACTTCAAAATAGCAATCCGTGGCCCTCAAAATCTTGATGTGGAACATTCATGGGCTTACAAAGACAAAGCACACAAGTGCTTCTCCAACTTGGCATAAAGTAGATCTGGTCAACTTGGTGGCACATGGGAGCATGAAGGGAAACAATGTGTGTGACTTGGATGGTTTTTACATGGAATAAGCAGAAACAACATTGGAGGATTTCCACTTACGTCAGGTCAGAACTGCTCCAACTTGTTGAGTTCGTTGCTTGTGATGTGGGTGGCTTTTCAGCCAATTTTTTAGTTGATGGGGATGATCGTGGATGTGCTTGCTACATTGCTTGTGTGTTAAAAAGTGCCAATCTTCCTCACCAAAGAAATGTTATGAAGCCAACCTTTCCATAGCATGGCGATTGATGTGTTGATACGTTTTATCGGAAATGTATCAACACATCAATCGGTAGAAATGAAGAAATGTAGAGTCTTTGTGATTGGAGACTTCAATGCTAGGACTCTCACTTGCCAATTCCATGAGTTTCAGCCTCTTGAACTGCAACCCACGTTAGAAGAGATTGTTGATCTGCTTTGGTCCCTTCTTCAGTAGACATGTATGCAAATGACATGAAAGACCACATTTCTTGACTTTTGGTGTGACTTGTAGTCTAAAAGATTCCAAAATGGTACTTGTTTAGTAATCCCAACACCAAGCGGAATACATACTCCTCTACGGGCAACAATTATCATTGTGGACTATGTTCTCTCTTCCCTTAATGACTCACGTCCATATCTCATTTTGAAGTATGTGATTTATAAACTGCACTTGATCTTTTGAACACCTTTGCTCTTTTCTTTGGCTTTATCTCCTCTCCAACTCCTTAATCTTGATATAGTACCTCTCTCCAAGTTGATGTAGAGATATGTGTTACTGAAGTTGTGGGTGGCGGTGAGTGCAACTTGGAGAATTGCTTAAACAACGTTCCTATCTATGTACTCAAATGAATGTGAACTTTCATAAATCCAAGGTGATGGTTGTGGGTACAAAAGATGTCTTTTTTTTTTCATTCATAGGTCATTGCAGCTACAAGTATTTGAGCATATTTTAATACATACATATAACCCCATATGTATTGCACCGAGAGGAGGCATGTTGCTCTCTTTCTTTTTGAACCACGGTATGACGTTGGCACATCTTGTTGGATGGGACCGGAGGGAAGCCTGTTCATGAGCTTAGTGATGCTAGTGTTGCTTTATGGAGTTCAAGTTTGGGGACCTAGTATCAAATAAGGAAGCATGGGAGGATACTTAGAAGGTTGAGAAAAAATCTTCTACAAGGTGTAAGGTGCCAAACACTTTTACCCTTTCACTCCTTGATGAATCATGATTCAGCAAGGAAGAAACACCTTTAGAATCTCGGTAAGAGAAGAGAAGCCCATTTCCCAGCCCTCTCATCCTGTATAGCATAAAAAAGAGATTAGAGGTTATAAAAGCCTTCTTTGAGCTCAAGGGTCATCCCTTGGCTCAAAGAAAAATCTAATGTGTGGCTAGGTTGGAACATTAGGTTGAAAAACACTCCATTGGAACTCATCCCTTTGCGCAAAAGCTCTCCCAACGGCGTGTCGGGTCCTAATTGCACATCCAATACGAACAGATTAAGTGCACTATCTATATCTTTATAACTAGGGATTACGCTACATCGGTTGTGGCAATGATGTATGTGAAATATGCATGGTTTGAATTCCTTGATTTTAAAACCATCATTTTCCCACTAAGCATGCTTTCTCTATGAAATTTGACCCACCTAAAGCTTATGTTCTCTACATAGTTTACAAGAAATGGCAAACTCTAAACCCATATAGAGTCAAAAAGTTAAAAAGCCTAAGAAAAAAACAAATCCACAATCAATGTGTACAATGAACATTTTATTTTGCTAAATCCATAACATTTTTCTTGTAATGAGGTTCAAGTCATGGAACCAAAAACGCAACCCAACATGGTTTTTCTTAATGATGATATATACAACATCTTGTACATCTAGATATATATATATATATATATGGTATCATTTCAACAACACCGAGATTGCATTGGTTGAATGTATTTTAGGTGAGTTGTGATGTTCCAAGTGCGTCTGCTTGAGGGGTGGTAAACTTTGTGATCCAAAACTTTCGTTGATTGTTGCCAGTAATTTATGGATTGGTTTGTTGCGTTTTTTGTATCATTGGAAAGAATGTCTCTGGCGCTTCCAATGATACCCAGATTGCATTGTATGAAGCTGTTTTGAGAGGATTGTGAGTTTCTTATTTCTAGTGTCATTGGAAGTCTTGCGAGACCCAATTACGGATTTGGAGCTCATGGGTAGTAGATCTCCTAGGGTTCCATCCTTTGGAACTGAAATTTTGCTGCGGAAAATGGGCGTGGTATGGACAAGCTACAGTGCAATTCTTGGCTTCATGTGACGTGTTTTTAGACATGAGGCCCGCCCCGCCCGCCCCGCTTCTTAGAGCTTTACAATGGGGTGATTCTAAATCTGCCTTGGAATTGGTGAAATACTTTGAGAAACAAAGGAGGGTTGCAGAAATCAAAGGAATACCAAAGGGGGCTATGAACTAACTCATGCACATTTTGGGTTCCATGACAACATGTATGCATTCAGTCATGGTGAGGTTGCATCCACAAAGGAGAGGTCTTAGACATGAAATCATAGCTACTATCTATCCATCATTGTACTATATTGCAAAAGACGCTCAAGTCTACTATTGGGTATGTTTCTTCCACTCTTTCTACTTCTGTCAAGAAAAGTCAGATGTGGTCAACAATGGTTTCAAGGAGCTTGAATTAAAGATTAAATCGTATGTTGATGAAGCTCAAGTTTATTGCTCTATTGCTCTTGAAAGAGCAATAGAGTGAGGAGGCCAACCAGCTTGCAAGAGTGAAGAATGTACGCATTTCAGGTTTTGCCAAAGTTGGGAATGAGGACATCAAGCCAGGTGCTACTTCCTTCTTTGCTGATCCTATCCATGTGCACAAAACCTGAATTGGTCCAAACTTATCGCATGGAAAGAAAGATGCTCTGCCACGTACTACCTTGGCCACTAGCCTTGTTTTGCACAAAGGCTATTCTCCAAAAAGGAAGATCTGATAAGACCTGATCTCACAACCCCTACAAGCAAAAAGCAAAGATGCAAGGAGCTGAACAAGGTCAAGGAAGCTCAAGAAAGAGGGTTCTTTGGTTTCTTAAGAGATGGGTGTGTTGTCATCCTCAAAAGGCGTGAAACTTCAAAACAGCATCCGTGGCCCTCAAAATCTTGATGTGGAACATTCATGGGCTTACAAAGACAAAGCTTTTAGGTACTTCTCCAACTTAAAGTAGATCTGGTCAACTTGGTGGCACATATGGAGCATGAAGGGAAACAATGTGTGTGACTTGGATGGTTTTACATGGAATAAGCAGAAACAACATTGAGTGGATTTCCACTACGTCAGGTCAGAACTGCTCAAACTTGTTGGGAGTTCGTTGCTTTTGTGGATGGCTTTTCAGCCAATTTTTAGTTGATGGGATGATCGTGGATGTGCTTGCTACATTGCTTGTGTGTTAAAAAAGTGCCAATCTTCCTCACCAAAGAATGTTATGAAAGCCAACCTTTTCCATGGCATGGCGTATTGATGTGTTGATACGTTTCTCTCGGAAATGTAACACATCAATCGGTAGAAATGAAATGTAGAGTCTTTGTGATTGGAGACTTCAATGCTAGGACTCTCACACCCAATTCCATGAGTTTCAGCCTCTTGAACTGCAACCCACGTTAGAAGAGATTGTTGATCGTGCTTGGTCCCTTTCTTCAAGAGAACATGTATGCAAAATGACATGAAAGACCATTTCTTGACTTTTGGTGTGACTTGTAGTCTAAAGATTCCAAATGGTACTTATGTTTAGTAATCCCAACACCAAGCGGAATACATACTCCTCTACATGTGGCAACAATTATCATTGTGGACTATGTTTCTCTTCCTCTAATGACTCAATGTCCATATCTCATTTTGAAGTATGTGATTTATAACCAGAATTTGATCTTTTGAACACCTTTGCTCTTTTCTTTGGCTTTATCTCCTCTCCAACTTCCAATGCCAGATGGTACTCTCCAAGTTGATGTAGAGATATGTGTTACTGAAGTTGTGGGTGGCGGTGCAGGAGGGGTGCAACTTGGAGAATTGCTTAAAACAGCCCCCTTCCCTATCTATGTACTCAAATGAATGTGAACTTTCATAAATCCAAGGTGATGGTTGTGGGTAAAAGATGCTCACTCTTTTTCATTCATAGGTCAAGAGCTACAAGTATTTGGGCATAGGGTTCTCTACTACATATAACTATATGTATGTATTGCTTGAAGGAAGCATGTTGCTTTGAACTCTTTTTTGAGCGGTGAGACGTTGGCACATCTTGTTGGATGGGACCAGAGGAAGTTTCTGTTCATGAGCTTAGTGATGCTAGTGTTGCTTTATGGAGTTCAAGTTTGGGGACCTAGTATCAACAAGGAAGCATGGGAGGATACTTAGAGAGGTTGAAAAAAAATCTTCCTACAAGTGTAAGGTGCCAAACACTTTGCCCTTCACTCCTTGATGAATCATGATTCAACAGGTAAAAAGGGCACTTTGTGAATCTCGGTAGAGAAGATAAGCTTCGTTTTGACCGGCTCCTCTCATAACCATAGCATAAAAGAGATAGGGGTTGAGCCAAACCTTCTTTTGAGACTTCAAGGGTCATCCCTTGAAGCTCAAAGAAATGTACTATCTAATGCATTAGGTTGGAACATTAGCTTGGAAAATCACACTCCATTGGAACTCATCCCGCTAGCCAAGCTCTCCCCAATCCGCTTTGGGTCCTAATTGCACATCCAATACGAACAAAGCGTTAAAGTGCACTATCTATACCTAACTAGTTCTGCTACATCGGTTGTGGCAAATGATGTATGTGAAATATACATAGTTTGAATTCCTTGATTTTAAAACTCATCATTTTCCCACTCAAGATGCCTTCTATGAAATTTTTGACCCACCTAAAAGCTTATCTTCTACATAGTTTACAAGAAATGGCAAACTCTAAAACCCATAGAGTCAAAGTTAAAAAGCCTAAGAAAAAAACAAATCCAGGTCAATATTAATAATGAACATTTTTATTTTTGCTAAATCCATAACATTTTTTTCTTGTAATGAGGCTCAAACATGGAACCAAAAAACGCAACTCAACATGGTTTCTTAATGATGATATATACAACATCTTTGCACATCTAGATATATATATATATATATAAGATTATTTCAACAACACTGAGATTGCATTGGCTGAATGTATTTTGAGAAGCCAGATGTTCCAGGCGCGGCTGCTTGAGGGGGTGTAAACTTTGTGATCCAAAACTTTCAAGTAGATTGTTGCGAGTAATTTATGGATTGGTTTGTTATGCTGTATCATTGGAAAGAATGTCTCATGCCCCAATGATACCCAGATTGCATTGTATGAAGCTGTTTTGAGGATTTCCAGAGTTTTCTTATTTCTAGTGTCATTGAAGTCTTGAGACACCCATCATGATTTGGAGCTCATGGAGTAGTAGATCTCCTAGGTTCCATCCTTTGGAACTGAAATTTTACTGCGGAAATGGGCGTGAGGTATGGACAAAGTTACAGTGCAATTCTTGGCTTCATGTGACGTGTTTTAGACATGAACGCCCCCGCCCCGCCCCGCCCTTCGCTTCTTAGAGCTTTACAATGGGGTGATTCTAAATCCGCCTTGGAAATTGGTGAAATACTTGAGAAACAAAGGAGGGTTGCAGAAATCAAAGAAACCAAAGGAGGCTATGAACTTAATCATGCACATTTTGGGTTTCCAGACCAACATGTATGCATTTAGTCATGACTGAGGTTGCATCCGTCAAAGGAGAGGTCTTAGACATGAAATCATAGCTACTATCTATCCATCATTGTACTATATTGCAACAGCTCTCAAGTCTACTATTGGGTATGTTTCTTCCACTCTTTCTACTTCTGTCCAAGAAAAGTCAGATGTGGTCAACAATGGTTTCAAGGAGCTTGAATTAAAGATTAAATCGTATGTTGATGAAGGCTCAAGTTTATTGCTCTGTGCTCTTGGAAAAAGAAGCAATAGAGTGAGGAAAACAACCAACTTGCAGAGTGAAGAATGTACGCATTTGCCAAGTTGGGGAGCCAGGGACATCAAACCCCCACTTCCTTTGTTGATCCTATCCATGTTGAAAAACTTTGAATTGGTCCAAACTTATCACTGGAAAAGAAAGATGCTCTGCCACGTACTACCTTGACCACTAGCCTTGTGCACAAGGCTGTTCTAAAAGGAAGGAAGATCTGATAAGACCCTGATCTCACAACCCTACAAGCAAAAAGCAAATGCGAGGAGCTGAACTAAGGTCAAGGAAGCTCAAGAAAGAGGGGTTCTTTGGTTTCTTAAGAGATGGGTGTGTTGTCATCACTCAAATGATGAAACTCAAAATAGCCAATCCGTGGCCCTCAAAATCTTGATGTGGAACATTCATGGAGCTTACAAAGACAAAGCACACAAGTCTTCTCCAACTGGCATAAAATAGATCTGGTCAACTTGGTGGCACATGGGAACATGAGGGGAAACAATGTGTGTGACTTGGATGGTTTTACATGGAATAGCAGAAACAACATTGGAGGGATTTCCCACTTACGTCAGGTCAGAACTGCTCCAACTTGATTGAGTTCGTTGCTTTGTGATGTGGGTGGCTTTTCAGCAATTTTTTTAGTTGATGGGGATGATCGTGGATTATAGCGCTACATTGCTTGTGTGTTAAAAGTGCCAATCTTCCTCACCAAAGGATATTTATGAAAGCCAACCTTTCCATAGCATGGCGATTGATGTGTTGATACGTTTCTCTCGAATATCAACATCAGCCTCGGCAAAATGTAGAGTCTTTTGATTGGGACTTTAATGCTAGGACTCTCCACCCAATTCCTGAGTTTCAGCCTCTTGAACTGCAACCCGTTAGAGATTGTTTGATCGTGCTTGGTCCCTTTCTTCAGTAGACATGTATGCAAATGACATGAAAGACCATTTCTTGACTTTTGGTGTGACTTGTAGTCTAAAAAGATTCCAAAATGGTACTTATGTTTAGTAATCCCAACACCAAGCGGAATACATACTCCTCTACATGTGGCAACAATTATCATTGTGGACTATGTTCTCTCTTCCTCCCTAATGACTCCACGTCCATATCTCATTTTGAGTATGTGATTTATAACCAGGAATTTGATCTTTGAACACCTTTGCTCTTTTTCTTTGGCTTTATCTCTCTCAACTTCCAATGCTAGATAGTACCCCTCTCTCAAGTTGATGTAGAGATATGTGTTCTTGTTGTTGTGGTGCAGGAGGTGCAACTTGGAGAATTTTAAGAGCCCACCTTCCCTATCTGTATGCTCAAATGAATGTGAACTTTCATAAATCCAAGGTGATGTTGTTACAAAAGGAATGCTCATCTTTTTCATTCATAGGTCAAGAGCTACAATATTTGAGCACTTGAAGGGATTCTCTAATACATACATATAACTTATATGTATGTTGCTTGAAAGGAGGACGTTGCTTTCTCTCTTTTTTTGAACCGGTAGACGTTGGCACATCTTGTTGGATGGGACAGAGGAAGTTTCTGTTCATGAGCTTAGTGATGCTAGTGTTGCTTTATGGAGTTCAAGTTTGGGGACCTAGTATCAACAAGGAAGCATGGGAGGGATCTTTAGAAGGTTGAAAAAATCTTCTACAAGGTGTAAGGTGCCAAACACTTTACCCTTCTCATGATGAATCATGATTCAGCAAGGGAAAAAAGGAAGTGAAGATCTCGGTAAGAGAAGAAAGCTTCACTTACCGAGAGGCTCCTCTCATAACCAGCATAAAAGAGATTAGGGGTTGAGCCAAACCTTCTTTTGAGCTTGAGGTCATCCTTGAAGCTCAAAAATGTGGTTGGAACATTAGCTTTGGAAACACTCCATTGGAACTCTATCCCCCTGCGCCAAGCTCTCCCCAAACATTTGTCGGTCCTAATTGCATCCAATACGGCGTTAAGTGCGTTACTAGGGTGCACTATGGTTGTGGCAAATGATGTATGTGAAATATACATAGTTTAATTCCTTGATTTTTGTGGCAAAAGCATGCTTATTCTCTATGAAATTTTGACCCCTTATAAAACATCTTCACAGTTTAGTTTAAACTCTAAACCCGCAGTCAAGTTAAAAAGCCTAAGAAAAACCAAAATCCAAGGTCAATATTAATAATGAACATTTATTTTTGCTAAATCCATGGCATTTTTTGTAATGAGTTCAAGTCATGGAACCAAAAAGCGCAACAACATGGTTTCTTAATGATGATATATACAACATCTTGTACATCTAGATATATATATATGGTATCATTTCAACAACACTGAAGTGCATTGGTTGATGTATTTTAGTGAGTTGTGATGTTCAAG